>CM066317.1:73961500-76361500 GCA_033807775.1 Saussurea involucrata | reverse complement strand
AAGGTTCGGCCATCTTCGCCGAACAGGATGAATTTCAGGATGCCATGAATGAACAAACTATCCGCTATGAATATCTCGGAGTGTTGGTCATGGATAACAATGACTCACACATAAAGTGTTTGTAGAAGGGGGTTGAATACAAGAACATTAAATTTTCACTTCTTAATTTTTGTGTTATTCAGACATAAAATTATAGATATATTGCGGAAGCTAGGAGGCAAGATATGCGGGTGAGAAATTTACTTACGCTGAAAGAGAGAAGAAGAAAGTTCTC
The DNA here is from genome assembly GCA_033807775.1 of Saussurea involucrata. Classification (NCBI taxonomy): domain Eukaryota; kingdom Viridiplantae; phylum Streptophyta; class Magnoliopsida; order Asterales; family Asteraceae; genus Saussurea; species Saussurea involucrata. The sequence goes on along the minus strand of CM066317.1, from coordinate 76,361,226 downwards.
TTTCAGATCTGAGAGACTAGGATAGCTCTCAAACATTGGTGTTGAATTTACTTTGAAGCTTTCACAGAGAAGTTCTTCCAAAATGGGTGATTTGCAAACTAACATAATGAAGACATTTTATTGCCCCCATTCCATTAAATGCTCTCCTTCAACTTTAACACGTGTCATCACCGAATTTGTTGATCCATGCATCCTTGTACTTTTCACTTCAGCCTTTGAGTTGATGTAGACACTTGTTAACCCGTCTCATCCCTTCTATGCAGGGGGAACAATAAAGCATGAATGACACTATTAAAATAATGCTTTAGAACATACTTTGGCTGACATGCTTTTGCATGTCCCACACTAGGATGAAAGATTTGGGAGAGTTGGTGAACCAAACTTGTTGAACAAGTTTGAACTTCGAATTTTGGCTTGTCAGTAGTAGTATTTATCATACTACTAACTCACCAAAAATTGAATGATCTTGTCATCAACTTGAATCTTGAGAGGAACATTGGTGGAAGGTTGAGCAGGTTGTTGATCGTCTGCAAAGTTCTTTCGAAGGTTTGGAAAGATCTGTCAAAGATGGTTGGAGTGTGAAAATTAAACCTTAGCTTGATATCAAGCACCTCTTCGATGAGTGTTTGAATTTGATCAATGACCATATCTATGTATTTACTTTTACTCTTCTTAATGGTGTCTAGAATTTCTGACCACTCAGTGTAACCGTAAATCAATCTCACAAAATCAAGAGAAATCACCCAACAAGGACCTACCACACTATTTAGGTCAAATAGTAACCACAATCATATTATCTCCACATTTTAAGAAGGTTTCATGAGTAAAGCTTGTAAATACTCAAAGTAGTAAAGTTTTGAAATGTATAAAGTTGGGTATATATAATAATTCATAAACTATTTTGAAAATCCCCAACGAAACCAAGCAAGGAAGTTCTAGATCTTGAATGAGAAACTTGAAGTTTGATCCAAAATGATTTTTTAGCTTTGATTGCTTACCAATCTCTTGAAGTTAGCCTTAAATGTCCTCCAAAATCGACTTTAATGAAGGGAGAGAAAGAAGGAAGAAGAAAAAAGAAGTAATGGTGAGGAAATGGTAAAACGGCCAAAATTGGGCCTTTAGAACCCATCAAGCAACCTTGCCTGTGATCTCAAGTCGCACGTCAGGTCGTCCGTTCTACCCAACCCGAGCAAAGAGTAGCTTACGCAACCTAGGCGGCGACTCGAGTTTGTTCCCCAGATCACGGGAAAGCTTGTTCTGCACGAACTTTTTCGTTTTTCGAACTTTAAACACACGAGAAGCTCATTATTATTAAGACTAAAAATTTTATATAACCTCACAGACAAAACGGCTCAAGAGGTCCAAAGAGAGGAAGAAGTTTAAGGGTGTTACAAACTAATCAACAAAAACTTGTGATCATTATAAGTGTACATGTTGTGTCATTTGTCCTCAATGTTCGGATTGGCCATGGGGCACAGTTGTTTCATCCATGTTATGTGCAATATTTAGTTTCTTGATTCCTGAATGTATTAACAAAAATAGAGATTGAATATTTGAACATGCATCTGTTTCTTCGGTACCATCTAATCAATTGGAACTAGAGACATCACTTCCGTTATACAGGAGGGACCAGTCCTCTCATAACATACTAGTAATACTATGTAATATATGACATACACAACTACCAAGTTCTTCACTGATTTCTTCATTTAGGGGAAGTTTCATCGATTCATACTTGACAGCTCCAATGGTTCGGTTTTATTTTCATTTGGGGGAAAGTTTCATCATCTCGTACTGACAGATCCATTTGGTTTTCATTTGAGGCAAAGTTTCATCGATTTCTCCATTGTGATTTTTGTCTTCGTTTTAGTTTCTGTTTGGATTTCAATCTTGGATTGGAAGTTTAGATTTAGATTTTGGTTTAAAGGCTTGGATTTGGGTTTTGATACCGGAGGTTCGTCGGAAAAGATGACTGGAGGTTCGCCGGAGAAGATGACCAGAAGTTTGATGATGGGATGGGATTTCTAGAAAAAAGAGGCTAGAATTAAAGACATGTGGCATGAATCTAGTGGATTGCTTTATAAAAGTTTTTTTTTTATTTTCAATAGAAAATGTGATAAACCCCAAAAAGACTAAAATATCCTTCACTTAGCGGATAAATGTTAACGGCCGTTAAAGGTAGGGACCAAATCCGATCGTTTTTGCATACCTCAATGGCAAAACTATAATTTTAAAACTATAGGAACCAACAGTGTTATAAACAAGAAACCAAAGGGACCAAATTTATAGTTTACTTTCTTTAATAAAGATCATGACAAATTGTTCAAAAATACAGTCATCCTAAGATTGGCCTTTGAACACACACTAACAAATACATATGTTAATCACAATCGTACTACTTTAACCTTAATCTTAGTACCTCTTACTACTTCATTCTACATGAACATATGTTAATCTCAACTTGTTTGTACACAAGTTCACCAACTTCTATCAAATAACTCCCTAGCCTTGTCACACACCAACCTTACTCTAAAATCAATCATATATTTTATTTTAACTTACTGGCTAGAAAACACTTAGTCACTTACCTTATCGAATGAACATGACAAGGATCATAAATCTTACTAGATAAGAGTGGTGGCAACGACCAAGACTCTTGTCCGGTAAGTGAGGACGACAACTCTTTCTCAGTAAGTACGTATCAAATAAATTGTTGCATACGCTACCATTTAAGTGAACTAGAATATTACCCAATAAGATAAATGAGTATTTGGTAAACGGCCCCTTAAAACCAAAGTCGAATATTATATTAATTTAATCTTGGGTATAGAGTGATTTATTTAAAACCAAAGTCGAATATTATATTAATTTTTTAACAACATAAAAAATAGAGGGGAAATTAATTAAAATACCCCAAGTCAAACCAACTGTTACCAAAATACCCTAAAATTTTTCAACTTTGCAAAAATGCCCAAAATACCCGCGATGGGGTCCCGCGATCGCGGGATACGCTGACGTGGCACGTATTTTGGGGCCAAATGCCCCGCGAAGCCCCTCAACTTTGGCCGCGGTGCACTTTTGGTCCCTGCCCGCGATCGCAGCCCGCGATGGCCTAAAAAATTACAGTTTTGGTCCCTGAAATTTTACACTTTTGGTCCCTGAAAATTTACACTTTCAGCCCCTATACTTAGACGAATTTTGCATGCTTTTACTGTTTTTTTCCACAATTATTGCAATTTAAAGACCGATTTGTGGTTGAAATTCATTTGCATGTTTCAATCAATGTTAAATCAATGTTTTTGAAATACCAGTTTGTGGATGAAATGAGAGATTGGTTTTCATATATGTTAGTTGTTTCATTGATAAATAGACGTAAAATTCAAGCCATAATCCCCACACAACGATTTCATTGTTGGAATATTTCTTTCTGCAATATTTTGTGTTTGAGATACTACTGAAAAAATGAGTTCATCTGTTGCAAAAGCTAAGCTATATTTCTGTTTTGATGGTGAATGGGTGCAAGATAACAATGAGTGGAATTTTGCTTATAAATCTAAACATGGTGTAAAAGTGTCAGTAAACTACATTTATCAGAAGTTTGTTGCATACGCCATGCAAAAATGTGGAATCAACTCTTCTAATATTTGCAAGTTAGTATTTAAAAATGGCGATGGGTCATTCGTGGATTTATCCAACGATGGGGATATCTCTACTTTTCTGCACCTTGCAGTCGATTCAGAAAGACCCCCATTACTCTTTGTGTATCCCGGCGTATCCGACGGTGACGACGACGGTGACGACGACGGTGACGAGGAGGGTGATTCTCAACAAATAGAGCATCCTGATTCTCAACAAATAGAGCAGCCTGATTCTCAACAACAACAACCACCACAACCACACGAATGGCGTACTGCTGGAATTGCTGATGACGAAACCCACGTTTTCAGAACGGGTAATTCTGAAATAGACAGATCAGACACCGATAATGATGATCACGAAGAATATACCCCTAGTAGAAAATCATGTAGTCAGATAAATGACTTTTTTGATATGCCCCCTATTCTTCCAGACTCCCATACCCAGACACAAAGCTACGAACCTACACCTTATATTCGCAGTGAAAGTTTAACAGCAGGTCAGATATTCGATTCGAAGGATCTCTTAGCAAGTCAGATCGGACTCAAGTTCTTGGAAGAGGGTTTCCAAAGTCGTGTGCGGGCATCTGACAAAAGCAAATACATAGTTGAATGTGCTAGAGAAAAGTGTGAGTGGAGGTTGTACGCGATTCACACGGGTCCCAAAGGAGGGGCGATAATGATTAGAAAGTTGCACGACGTACACACTTGTACGAGGACGCAACTTAATACCCACCACAAACAAGTCGGCAAAAAGACTTTGGGTACGATCCTGAAAAACAAATTTCTTGATGTTAGCAGGTCATTGCGTTCAAAGGACATCGTCCACGACGTTCACCGGCAGTTCGGCGTCACGATTGATTACCATCAAGCGTGGCGTTTGCGCTGCCATGCACTGTTTATGGTGAGAGGCACGTTCGAGGAGTCGTATGAACGACTCCCGGCATATTTATATAATTTGCAGCTGCAGAACCCTGGTACTGTCACGCAGCTACGGACCGATTCACGTGGACGGTTTGAGATGTGCTTCGTGGCCCTTGGACCCGCGGTACGTATTTTAACACGTCATATGTTTACACATTATAAACTATAACATTTACACGTTATAAACTATAACATTTTAACCTATGTTTTTGCAGATCCGCACATTTCTGGCAAATCTACGTCGTGTCCTGATAATAGACGCAGCCCATTTAAAGGGCCGTTACTTGGGTATGATGTTCCTGGCGGTTGCCATGGACGGGGATAACTCCATCGTTCCAGTAGCTTTCGGCGTAGGCAAGTCTGAAACCGGGGACGAGTGGACTTGGTTTATGTCCATGTTGAGACAAGCTATCGGAGACCCGCAAGGGTTGGTGTTTATGTATGACAGGGCTCCTTCCATAAGCGCCGCAATCTCTGCCATGTACCCAAACGCCCCTCACGCCATATGCTGTCGACATTTGGAGATGAACGCCAAATCCAAGGACAAACGTATTACCACCTACAAGGATGTCTATTGGGCGGCATGCAGAGCATATACGGATCGGGAGTTTAACAAGTACATGAATATACTACGATACAGTGTCAAGGAAGCAGCCAAAGTCTTTGACGATGCTGGACCGGAGAGGTGGTCCGCGACCCATTTTCCTGGACAACGGTATGACATTCTGACCTCGAATAGTGCAGAGTCTGTGAATGCACTCTCCCGTTTTGCTTGTAGATGTCCGATTGTTAATCTTATGGACTACTTTCGGGCCTTTCAACAAGAGTGGTACCAAATTCGACGCCTAAAAGGAGCTAAGATACAAAATGCACTCACACCAACGACAGAGAATATCGTTCAGTACAGGGCGCGTCGTGCGGCGACATGGCCGGTAAGAGCAATCGGGTATGGGAAGTACGAGGTGCATGATGACTATATTCACGCGATTGTGAATATGGAAGACCACCTTTGTTCGTGTCGCGAATGGGATAAATCTGGGTTACCGTGCGGCCATGCCATCGCTGCAGCAACATATATGGGTCGTACAGATTGCAGCGACTTGGCTGTACCTTTCTTCACGTCCGAATATTACCGGAAAACATACGTGGAGGTAATAAACCCAGCTGGACCCCCTGCAGCATGGGTGTATCCACCCGACCCGCTTCCACCATGCTATCCACCTTTAATGGATAAGAACAGGGTCGGGAGACCGAGAAAGAACGACCGACGTCCATCACGTGGTGAAAGTTCGATATAACGAAGATGTACTCGGTGCCAATGCGTAGAACACACTCGTGGAGAGTGTCCAAATCCCGCCCCTTCAACCGTGCCAAGTAGACATTCTGTCAGTCACACCCCGGGCCCGTCACAGCTTGAACCATATGGAACAAACACATATGATACTGTTGATCTAAACACTGATTTGTAAATGATATATATACACACATACATATGCTTCTAAATGAACATTGATAACACAGCTAGTTTGTAAATGATATATATATATTCATATTATATATTTACACACATAAAGAAAATAGGAGTTTGATATGATAAGCGAAAGAAAGAAGAAAGGTTGATTGTTACCATGGCAGTGAATGTTAACTCTGAGTACACATGTCTGTTTATATAGCAAGAAAGATTAGTAGCAAGAATGGAAGCAGGTTTCTAGCTTTTTATATATATATATATATATATATATATATATATATATATATATATATATGTTGATCCAAACCCTCAGTGATTTGATAATGACCCTATCTTAAATACTTAGTGAAAATTGTAAGTAAACAATATGTATCAGAGTTTCACTATCGCTGATAAGTACTAAGATCTTACAGTACTGCTGATAGGAACTCTCGCATTTTTAGATTAAACATTCAGCGAACACTGTTCACCATATCGCTGAGTCTGTTCAGTCCTTGTGGTGATCGCTGATAAGTTAGTTGTTTACTTATGATCCTGAAGACAAGATTCACGTCAACAAAGGTTCTACGCTGAAGTCGAAGATCAAGCTCAAGAACCAGCGACAAGTCTCCTAATGAACTGATGCGGATCAGCGAAGACTCAGATTTGTCCACTCAACGTGAAGTATCAAGTACAAGACTTTAGCTATCGCTGAACTTTATCATTCGCTGAATAGTAAATGATAATCGCTGAATCAACGAAAGCTGATCATGAAGTCCTCCGTACAAAGTACTTTTGTCTTAACCTCCCTTGCACGCCACCGTACGAAATGTCAGAAAAGAACCTCCGAAAATCTGAAATCGTACAACCACTCTGATACTACACTGTTCATTCATGCGGCTACTAAGGTTGTCAACAAAGGTCAATGACATGCAACCAATCCGCTGATGACACGTGTAAAGTGTATACTGATTTGCATTAAATGCATGCAGTATATAAAGAGATGAACTCACTTCATTTGAAGTAACTTGCTAACTCTGGACAAGTTCAAATCTCTCTTAAGATAGGATTTTATTAGTAATCTCCTTATCTTTCTTAGTGCAAGAAAACTTAGTGTTCCAACTTGTTTAGATTTAGGTTTATCCTTAATCTTGTTTCCGCAACAAGCTGTAAATTGTTAATGATTTATCAATAAACAATTTAGAAAAGTAAAATAGTGTGTTTGTATTCACCCCCCCCCCCCCCCCTTCTACAAACTTGTTTAGTCCTTTCGGGACCAACAAGTGGTATCAGAGCGGATTTTTTTAATCTCATAAACAAGATCTAATCTAAGATATTTCTCTTCCTAGCTATTATCTGAAAATGGCCAACACAAACACAAACACTCACTATATAGACAATGGTTCTCTTGCAAAACCCCCTAGATTTTCCAGAGATAACTTCAACTTATGGAAAAATAGGATGACACTCTTCTTAGAAGGTGTAGACCCTACTATACCTTACTATCTTGAAAACGGCCCACACATCCCTGTAACAATTGATCCTGCAGTTCCAGCCACTGCAACTAGAGCTGCTATTCCAGAAAGGCTGATTCCAAAGGAAATCCATCATTGGACCGATGAAGACAAGAAGAAAGTGGCTATAGATACAAAAGCCAGATCCATACTATCCATGGCCCTTCCTGACGAAGTCTACCATTCCGTCATGAACCTGAAATCCTCAAAAGCCATGTGGGACACAATATGTGTTCAGTATGAAGGAACGTCTGAAGTCCAGGATTCAAGAAAGATCAACCTGGTAAGACAATACGAAAGCTTCATCTCTGGTAAGAATGAAACTCTCTCTGAAGTACATCAACGTTTTAATAGCTTAATTATAGATCTAAAAACGGTTGGTAAGGAATATTCTAACTTTGAAGTGCTGACAAAGTTTTTAGAATGTTTACCTGAAAGCTGGGACAATTATTCCATGTGTCTCAAGCTGTCGAAAGATCTAAGATCAATGACACTTGCTACCTTATATGGCACATTGCTGAATCATGAGCAATCTAGCCATCTTAAGAAGAATCTTGTAAAAGATTCCAAAAGCACCCCTGTTGCTTTAATCTCAGAGGAACCTTCTACTCAGCGACCCGTGGTCACTATCACTGAGTTAGAAAGTAACTCTGAAAGGTCATCAGATTCTGATTCTTCAGATGATGAATCCTTGGCTCTCCTAACTAAAAAGTTCAGGAGATTCGCCAAGAAGAAAATGTTTAGAAAGAACAAAACTCTTTCTATAGCTGACAAGCCTAAGTCATCAGCTTTTGTTGATAAGGCTACTGCTACTTGTTTCAACTGCGAAAAGACAGGTCATTTCGCTAACGAGTGCAGGTCAAAGAAAATCATGAGACCTTCAGCTTTTACAAAGAAATCATTTGTTCCAAGGAATAAAGACGACAAATACTTAAAGCAGAAGGAGAAGTATGCAAAGCTGAAAAGCTTTAAGAAGAAAGGAAAAGGCCTGATGGCTGACTATGATTGGGCTGCTTCTGATGAAGAAGCCTCATCATCTGATTCTGAAGATGATGAAGCAAATCAATGTCTCATGGCCAAGATTGAAGATGAGGAAGAAAGTTCAGACATTCCCTCCACTTCAACATCTGCCATTCAGGTATCACCTTCCTTCTTTACCAATATTGTAAATATTGATGAAGCTGATAGTCTCCGTAAAATCGAACTACTGACTAGAAGTTTATACGAAGCCATGAACGGCAAAGCTGTGGTTGAAAACCAAAATCTTGATCTCGCTGAAAAGCTTAAAAATTGCCACCTTCAAATAGAAAAGCTTTCTAAATTTGAAGAAGATTTTAAAGATCAAGTCCATTTAAATCAGCTAGTCAAAATCGAACGAGCGGAAGCTATCGCTGCATTAAAAGCTGAACAAGCTACTGTTGAAGGATGGTGTAATTCTTCAACAAAGATCACTGAGATAATTAAGGCTCAGATTCCTCTGAGTGATAAACGTGGTCTGGGTTATAAATATGATACTCCAATACCAACCACTGAACGTTCAATGCTTAAATTTGGAACGTTCGTATCCTCAATAGCTGACACTTCTTCATCTCAGTACTCCTCGTCGGTTACACCAATCCCTGAGGAAACTCCTACCTCAAAAGGTAAGGAGAAAATGGTTTATTCAAAACCTACCTCTGTCTCTAAAGACAAAGGTAAAGGAATTGTTATTTATCAAAATCCTCAGAAGGGTACTTTAGTACCTAAGCTGAATGCTTCTAAAGCCTTGGTGATTCATTCATCTGGTTCTAGAAATCAGACCTCTGGATCAGTTCAGCGACCTACTCCTAGACTCAGAGTAGATGTCCTTGGTAAGAAATCTGAAGAACTTAATGTTCGTCCTATTTCAAAAACCAATAGTGTACTTGGTGCTGGCACTTCTAATTCTAAATTAAAAGCTCAGCACTCAAGTGGTCCTAGAACTAATTTTAGTTATAGGAAATGTTATCACTGTGGACTTACCGATCATATTGCAAGTAAGTGTCCCACAGCCACCAAAGCTGATAAGATAGCTAAGGTGAAGATAGCACCCAAGAAGACCAAACCAGTTGCAAGTCAGGTCAAGGTGACTCCTACCTCTGAGGTCAAGAAATTGACCAAAGTGAAGAAAGACAAAGCTGAATCTTCAAATGCTGCGAAGACTGCTGAACCCATTCCAACCTCTTCCACTGACAAACACGTATACATGGCGAAGTGGGTACCCAAGCAAAACTAATCTTCCTTTGTATTGCAGGTTAAGAAGGGTATCTGGTATCTCGATAGCGGATGCTCTAGACACATGACTGGAAAGAAAAGCCTGCTCGCTGAATACAAGGAAGAGAAGGGTCCCTCTGTGACTTTCGGTGGAAATGGAAAAGGACACACCCGAGGGTATGGTGTACTTTCAAATGGTACAACATCCTTCAGAAGAGTCGCATATGTTGAAGGGCTGAAGCATAATCTTCTGAGCATCAGTCAGCTTTGCGACATGGATAACAAAGTGATTTTCACTAAGGAATCCTGCTTTGTCTCTGACAAAAAGGAGAAGATAGCTCTCAGCGGTTATCGTTTGGAAAATGTTTACGTTATAAACATGGACTCAACAACCACTGAGAACTCCTGTTTCTTCTCAAAGGCATCTTCTGATGTCAACTGGCTATGGCACAAGAGGCTCTCACATCTCAACTTCAAGACACTGAATACTCTTTCATCCAAAGAGTTAGTCACTGGTCTACCTCAACATTCATACGCCAAAGAATCCTTATGTTCAGCGTGTGAAAAAGGAAAGCAGACCAAGGCAAGCTTTAAGTCCAAGCAAGTTTCCTCAGTGTCATCTCCTCTTCAACTACTCCATATGGATTTGTTTGGCCCCGTTAACAAACAATCCATCGCTGGAAAGAAATATACGCTTGTCATAGTTGATGAATTCTCTCGTTACACATGGGTAATGTTTCTCCGTTCTAAGAGTGACACCCCTGAAGAACTCATCACCTTTGTTCGGAAGATGGAAACTCTGAACAATATGACTGTTCGCTCAATAAGGAGTGATCATGGAACTGAATTCAAAAACAGTTCTCTTGATTCCTTCCTTGAGAGCAAGGGTATTTCTCACAACTTTTCGTCAGTGAGAACACCACAACAAAACGGAGTCGCTGAAAGAAGAAATAGAACAATTATTGAAGCTGCACGTTCAATGCTCAGCGATTCTCACCTGCCTACTCAGTTTTGGGCAGAAGCTGTCAACACGGCTTGTTTTACGCAAAACAGGTCGCTGATAGTCAAAAGATTCAAAAAGACAGCCTATGAACTTTTTCATGGGAGAAAGCCTTCAATCAGCTTTCTTCACATCTTTGGTTGTCAGTGTTTCATACTGAACAACAGAGATGCCCTTGGAAAGTTTGATCCTAAGGCTGATGATGGAATCTTTCTTGGATACTCCTCAGTTTCCAAAGCCTTCAGAGTCTTCAACCGAAGAAGACAAACTGTAGAAGAAACTATTCACGTCACGTTTGACGAATCCCGTTCAGCGAACTCTAAACCGAACGCTGATACAGAAGAACTGAATCAATGGATGTTTTCTCATCTTGGTGATTCAGAAGATGTTCCCACTACTCATGCTCATACAACTGAAAATGATGGTCCTACTATCATTTCCAATATGCAGAATACTGAAGCTGAAACATCTTGGGTCTCAGCTGTTCCTATAAACACTATACCCGCAGTTGATCCAAATGTCTCAGAAATTCCATCTATTTCTCAGCAATCAGTGAATGAAGTGACAAATGCAAGAATTCCTCTCTTAGCTGATAATCCAGAAGTAGCTGAAGCCTCATCTTCAGTTTCTCCAGTTCAGACTGAGTCAGCGACGCATGCTCCGGCTCAGCGATGGACTGTAAATCACCCAATCGATCAAATTCTTGGTGATCCCAACGCTGGTATTCAGACTCGTAGAAGTGCAGGTAATATTTGTTTATTTGTTAACTTTATTTCTCTAACTGAACCAAAGAAAATAGATGATGCCCTCAGAGATCCAAACTGGGTCAGCGCTATGCAAGAAGAGCTGACTGAATTCGAAAGAAACAAAGTTTGGAAACTTGTTCGGAGACCAACTGACAAAACAGTGATAGGCACTAAGTGGGTCTATCGAAACAAGTTGGACGAACATGGTACTGTAACTCGCAACAAAGCTCGTCTTGTTGCTCAGGGATACAGACAAGAGAAAGGCATAGATTATGACGAAACCTTTGCTCCAGTAGCAAGACTTGAATCTATTCGTCTTTTCTTAGCATATGCTGTACACAAAAACTTCACTGTACATCAAATGGATGTTAAGTCAGCGTTTCTAAATGGAAAGCTGAATGAAGAAGTTTATGTGGAACAACCTCCAGGATTCTCATATCCTAAGCGTCCATGTTATGTTTATAAACTGGATAAGGCACTTTATGGCTTGAAGCAAGCTCCTCGTGCATGGTATGACACTCTTTCTACTTATCTCCACCTTGAAAAATTTGAGAGAGGTAAGATTGACAAAACTTTGTTTTTTAGAAAAATAAAAGGTCATATCATTTTAGTTCAAATATATGTTGATGACATTATATTTGGTTCTACTAACCCTGAGCTTTGTACTCGTTTCGCTGATAGAATGAAAGATGAGTATAAAATGAGTATGATGGGTGAACTAACATATTTCCTTGGTCTTCAGATTAAGCAAACTGAAAAAGGAACTTTTATAAATCAGGGAAAGTATGTTAAAGATATGCTGAAGAAATTCGACTTAACTGAAAGTTCAGCTATGAAAACCCCTATGGCACCACCGCTGATACTTGATAAGGACACAAAGGGTGTTCCTGTCAATGTCACGCTGTACCGTGGGATGATCGGCTCACTACTGTATCTTACAGCTAGCCGACCCGATATTATGTTTGCAACATGTCTGTGCGCACGATATCAAGCTGAACCTAAGATATCCCATATGAAAGCTGTAAAGCGAATCTTTCGATATCTTAAGGGTACAGCGAATCTAGGTCTTTGGTATCCCAAAGATTCAGGATTCGATCTAACCGCCTATTCAGACAGTGATTTTGCAGGTTGCAAAATGGATAGGAAAAGCACCACAGGAGGATGTCAGCTCCTGGGTGGAAAGCTGGTAAGTTGGACAAGTAAGAAGCAAAACTCAGTGTCCACTTCCACAGCTGAAGCTGAGTATGTAGCCGCTGGAAGCTGCTGTTCTCAAGTCTTGTGGATGAGAAATCAACTACTAGACTATGATCTTCAGCTCTCCAAAATTCCAATCTATTGCGACAGCACAAGTGCCATCGCTATAGCAAACAATCCAGTGCTACACTCAAAGACAAAACACATAGAAATCAGATATCATTTTATCAGAGATCATGTGATGAATGGTGATATAGAACTTCATTTTATCCCAACTGATTATCAGTTAGCTGATTTGTTTACCAAACCTCTTGATGAGACAAGATTCAACTTTCTCATCAGCGAGCTTGGAATGCTGAACTTTGAAGGATAAATCTTCAGCGGTTCACATTTAATCAGCGATACGTTTATACATTCTTGTATAGGCTCTCGGATAAAATAAACTTGTACAATCCATTTCATCATCTTCTCTCTGAATAAATTTGGTTAAACTGATATCAAGGTATGTTTTCTCTCTCTGACAAAACGCATGAAAATGCAAGATTACAAATTCTTTCATCGCTAAATATCTCTTCCTTAACAGAGATATTTTGAAATTTCTTAAAACCCTCACTGATATTTCTATTCAGTGCTTCATATTTTCCAAAGAGTCCCTAAGTTTTTCTTTCAAAACCTCAGAGACAACGAAAGAATGTGAAAGGACAGTTGTGACGTCATTGCAACGGATAACACCAGGCACGCTCTTTTTCTGACACACGTTTGCACGTTTCGTTGTCTATCCAATCAAATGCAAACACATGTCCGTGTCATGATGAAAAACTTTCCCGCTCAAGTTTTTCTCTCTCTACTCTCTTCCTATATAAACACTCTCAAAGTTTATATTTGTATTTTACGCGAATCAATCTTTCTCCGACATCTACACTGACTACACCAATCTCAAATCATCAGTTTCCACCGTTTCCAGCGAGGTTACAACGCTGAAGAAATCGGTTAGTACACTCGAAGGTGATATGTCAGTGGTCAAGACCGACTTGGGCTCAGTGAAGACCGACCTTAGTTCTGTCAAGACAATGATCGAGACGCTGGTGAACAAGGCAAACAATCCAGCTCCTGCTCCGGCCCCTGCACCTATTTTGGACTCATTCATCGCAGAGGATCGCCAAGAGCTGAAGAAAATCACGCCTGCTATTTCTGGCCTAGAAGACAGAATAGCTAAGCTTGAAGGTTGTGTGAAAGTCTCTGTCCCAGAAGACAGAGACAACACCAATGCTGAATCTACCCATTCCTCCCCCGCCCATCATGAGAAAGAGGGGGAGAAGAGCGCTGAACAGGAGAAGAGCGCTGAAGATCAAAATAAGAGCGCTGAAGACCTTTCCCATGATGAATCTATCAGGGGAGAGGGTAATGAAGATCTGATTACTGGACCTCAGGGAGATGAAAACCCTGAGGAAACCGAGAACCTCGCCTCTGTATCTGAGGGGGAGCAACTCGAAGAAGATGCTGAGGAATCCGAAGCAGAAGAAGACGAAGACATCGACATCCCTGAAGCTGAACCATCCTCCTCTCCAAGGAACGATGATGATGATGATGATGAAGATGACGAATTCTTTGTCGTCAAACATGCTCCTCGAAAAGCTCTTAAAGGGATCGTGATAACCGAATCCACAGGGGAGAAGACAAAAACAAAGACAAAGCACTCAGCCTCTGGCGCTGAGAAAAGCAAAGACAAAGGCATCGCTGAAGATGATAATCTGGCGATCCTACTTGCAAAGCCGATTTGTCAGGTACACTAAACTTATTTTTCCTTCCCTGATCATCTCTGAACAATCAGTTATCCATTCCACAAACACCATACACATCCACATTTTTTTTCTATCTTTTCTACCCAAGTTCTTCTACCCAGTTCTTATTTGTAAGATCGCTGCGTTTCAGCTAGTCCTCTCCCCTGTTTGAGGATATCGCTGAAGGATCTACTATTGCGACTTCACCAATAATTCCAGCTACCGCTGAAGACATAATCCCAGTCTTAGATTTAATCTCTGAGACTGATGAACCAGAAGAACAACCTCTCTCGCACAGAAACAGACCTTCCTCAGTTCCTCAAAAGCTGAGTGAAGAAGATCAAAAGAGGAGAGAAGAAATGATAAAGCGATTCGAGGATCAGCGAATCATTCTAAGGCGCGATCAACTACCTTCAGTTCCTCCTAAGTTCAGAATTTCAAAAGATGAATACCAGGATCATCTCAGAGCTGAACGCCTCATCGCTGAAAGGAAGGAAGCTGAAGATAAAGACAGAGAATACGCCATCAAGCTCACTCAAGAATCTGTCAAAGACCCCAAGCTGAAGCGTATTCCCATTCAAATCCAACGAAAGCTTTGGGAACAAGCCCAGAAGATCGTGGAAAAGAAAGCTGAAGTTTCTCAGACCACCCTGATCTGGTGTAAAGAGAAAATCCACTTCAGATATCGTCCAGCGAAGATCAACAAGGTATTCATCTCTGGAAGAACCTCCATCGGAGTACCTATTGTTGACATCAAACTGTTCAGAGAAGATGGCTCATCTGAAACCTTTCGTGCTGACACTGTAAAAAGGTATGGTCTCTCTGAATGGCTGGAGATGAGGTTAGCTATCCAACCATCACAATCTAAGTACAAGGATCATTTCGAAAAGCTGATAAACAGACAGATCGATTTGATATCTTCTTGTGTGGATATTCCTCCTGTTCCTGATCTAAAGCCGAAAAGAAAAAGGGGCTCACCAAAGAAGAAACGTCAAGATTCAAACTCAAGTCCTGTCATACGAAATGAAACTGGAATTGGTTTCTCTCGCGCTGAAGTACTTGGTCCTGATCCTGATCTATCTGCCCTTGACATCTCTTTGCCACCATGTGAACTTTTCGTCCCTGGTAAAGTCATCAGTAATCCTTATGGAATATTCTTTCTTGACTACGACGGACGTAAATGCTTTCAACGGATCGCTGAGCTTCCAATCACTCCAATCGGACAGCTCAGAGATCTCATCTACCGGTGCGACTTCAGAAAAGACATTCAGGCACGACGCCTAAAACCCTTGATTTTTGAAGCTGCTCTGAAGCTAAAGAATAAAGGAGAAAAGGTTCCTGACTGGATGATTCCAACTGAAAAGACAACCCTTGATGAACTTCTCATTAAGGAAGAACCCTTTGAAGGCTGACAACAATCACCTCTTTCTCTATTGTATCAGTCATCCTTCAGTACTTGTAATTTATTTCGCTTGTACTTGTAATCTTTCTTATTCATATTGTAACCTGATTCAAAGATTTAAAGAAAGATTTCAGCGAATGTACTTTACTCCATCAGTACTGAAAAGATCCCAGAAAACAGTAAAAGGGACAAATATTTTATGAGTTCTTTTTATCCTTATGTTTTCATTAAATAGCAATTTTCTTTGTTGCTATGTCAAAATCAAATAGGGGGAGATTGTTGATCCAAACCCTCAGTGATTTGATAATGACCCTATCTTAAATACTTAGTGAAAATTGTAAGTAAACAATATGTATCAGAGTTTCACTATCGCTGATAAGTACTAAGATCTTACAGTACTGCTGATAGGAACTCTCGCACTTTTAGATTAAATATTCAGCGAACACTGTTCACCATATCGCTGAGTCTGTTCAGTCCTTGTGGTGATCGCTGATAAGTTAGTTGTTTACTTATGATCCCTGAAGACAAGATTCACGTCAACAAAGGTTCTACGCTGAAGTCGAAGATCAAGCTCAAGAACCAGCGACAAGTCTCCTAATGAACTGATGCGGATCAGCGAAGACTCAGATTTGTCCACTCAACGTGAAGTATCAAGTACAAGACTTTAGCTATCGCTGAACTTTATCATTCGCTGAATAGTAAATGATAATCGCTGAATCAACGAAAGCTGATCATGAAGTCCTCCGTACAAAGTACTTTTGTCTTAACCTCCCTTGCACGCCACCGTACGAAATGTCAGAAAAGAACCTCCGAAAATCTGAAATCGTACAACCACTCTGATACTACACTGTTCATTCATGCGGCTACTAAGGTTGTCAACAAAGGTCAATGACATGCAACCAATCCGCTGATGACACGTGTAAAGTGTATACTGATTTGCATTAAATGCATGCAGTATATAAAGAGATGAACTCACTTCATTTGAAGTAACTTGCTAACTCTGGACAAGTTCAAATCTCTCTTAAGATAGGATTTTATTAGTAATCTCCTTATCTTTCTTAGTGCAAGAAAACTTAGTGTTCCAACTTGTTTAGATTTAGGTTTATCCTTAATCTTGTTTCCGCAACAAGCTGTAAATTGTTAATGATTTATCAATAAACAATTTAGAAAAGTAAAATAGTGTGTTTGTATTCAACCCCCCCCCCCCCCCCCCCCTTCTACAAACTTGTTTAGGCCTTTCGGGACCAACAATATATATATATATATATATATATATATATATATATATATATATATATATATATATATATATTATATGTATATATGAAGAAGAAGAAGACTTAAAAAAGGAGACCTTTATCTGTAAGATATGGAAATGATCATTTCTTGACATTTTTGTTGGAACAAACACATATGATACTGTTGATCTAAACACTGATTTGTAAATGATATATATACACACATACATATGCTTCTAAATGAACATTGATAACACAGCTAGTTTGTAAATGATAAATATATTCATATTAGATACGTTTTAATTTTAATAAATTACACCATTATAATCGTCTCTTCGATACGTTCGAAATGAGCCCAATCTTGAATTTTTTTGGATTTATATATTTTTAATATATATCATATACAGTTATACATTAAAATTAATAAATTATTAAATGAGAAGAATATTAAATGGGGTTTTGACAAGTTGGTATCACTGGACTCATTTAAGAATTGTGAAAATGGGTATTTGGCGAATGATGATTCATGTGTGTTTAAAACACTTCAGCTCCAAACACACATGAATCATCATTCGTCAAATACCCATTTTCACAATTCTTAAATGAGTCCAGTGATACCAACTTGTCAAAACCCCATTTCATATTATATATATACACACATACATATGCTTCTAAATGAACATTGATAACACAGCTAGTTTGTATTCCATCCAACAAGCTATTCATCTTCAATCTTTCTGACCCTTCTTCAACGGCTTCTGCTTTTGCAACCACGTATGGCCATTGTGTACCACAACCCGCACACACTTTAGCAAATGAGTTGAGGGTTGTCATATATTCTACAAGAGGAGTAGGCCCACGAATGAGGTAACCTCTGACTTGACCTTGCATGATGTATCCAACCTAACCGTGGTTCAGCGGCTTAAAAACTACTTTTCAGAGAAATTAACAACAACAAAAAATACAAAACAACAACACAGTAAAAAAAATACAAAACAAGAAAAAAAATACAAAACAACTAAAACAACCACCACCTACTTAAAAATTGATTTAGTTTCATCAATCCAAGCTTGCTTCTCGTTTACCTTCGCTTGAATAATTGCGAAGTCTTGCAGAATATGGTGAATTGCTTCTTGTTCTCGACGAACACGAGCCTCCCTAGCTTTTATATCCCCTTTCATCCTTTTGATCTCCCTGTCTTCCTCTTCGATCTTTCTCAAATGGACTGCCTTCCTGTCCATAATTTTTTTCCACTCTTCTGTTAGTTCATCTATCTCCTTTTCCTTTTTTGCTATGGCGACCTCGATTTGAGGTGGCATTTTTTCAGGAGTAGCCTTAGGGTTTGATGACGATGCCATTTGTGGATTAAATGAGAGAAGAGAAATCAAGAGAGAAAACAATTCAAAGAAAGAAAGCAAGAGAGAAATCAAGAAAGAAAGCAAGAGGAAATGTGAATTGTGAATTGCATCTTACTGGTATTTATGGATGAAATCTCAAACATGCAAATGAATTTCAACCACAAATCGGTCTTCAAAGTACAATAATTGTGGAAAAAAACAGTAAAAGCATGCAAGATTCGTCTAAGTATAGGGGCTGAAAGTGTAAATTTTCAGGGACCAAAAGTGTAAAATTTCAGGGACCAAAACTGTAATTTTTTGGGCCATCGCGGGCAGGGACCAAAAGTGCACCGCGGCCAAAGTTGAGGGGCTTTGCGGGGCATTTGACCCCAAAGTACGTGCCACATCAGCCTAGCCCGCGATCGCGGGACCCCATCGCGGGTATTTTGGGCATTTTTGCAAAGTTGAAAAAATTTAGGGTATTTCGATAACACTTGGTCAAACTTGGGGTATTTTAATTAATTTCCCAAAAATATATAATAATTGGAAATAGTTTTTGTTTACTCATCAATCATTTATGATGGTGAGGAATATTCCTATATTATCCCTTGTCGATCCTAAAGCCAAAAATAGCCATGGGTAGCTGTATGATAGCTACACGTTGAAGAACCAAAAGCCAACTTTAATTTTAGATCAACAAAATTATCATTTAATCATTAAATAATACGTTTAATTTGGTTTAGTTATGATGTCAACGGATTTAACCTTGAGGATCACTGGATCAGAATTTTGTATAGTGTATATTCATTAATGAATAATGAATATATCAATGAATATACGCAAAGTTATGAAAATCAGTGGAAAAGAAACCCTGAGGATCACAATGTATTCCAAATCAAGTATACAGAAATTGAAACTACACATCAAGTTCTTGCATTTGACATACAGACAACAGGACTGAATAGACGAAAGTGAGGTAAATGTGCAAAAGAATTATTAAATGTTTCAGGGTTTTGATTTAACATGAATAGTTTCTTTAATTTACCAATCGTATTCCATCTCCTTAACTTTTGTTACAAAAAAAAAAGATCACATTGTTGTCCAACGTACCAAATACACAAAAACTCTTCAGTCTAGTTAGAGAAATAACTAGAGACGGAAATCTGTTCATTTGCATTTGCATTTTCGAAAGAATGATGATGTTAAGGTTATAGTCACAAATCATCGTTTTACACGAGGTACAAAAAGAGAACACAGGTGTCTCATAAAACAAACATATCAAGCAGAAGTTTGGTATGCATCTTACCAACGTTGCTAATGAGTTCAGAGGTCAGCATCAACATCTGAATGAAATGCAAAACCAAATCAACATATTTATATATATATATACATACAAATATATATATAAAAACATTTAATTTTTTGATAAATTTGAAAATGTAGATGGAGGGTGACCTTTAATGCAGCTCAGTGTTTACTGGTTTTCTGTGGAAAAGAATAGAGCCTAAAACAACAGCAATCCCAGTTATCGCTATGGTGAATAGAAGCTTTTTTCTAGACAAGTCTTCTGGTGGAGGCCTTCTTCTACCACCACCCTCTCTTTCACCTTCCCTTCCCCTTCAGAAACACGAATGAAACGTTAAAAAACATTGGAATCACAAAAGAAAAAATAAAAATAAAAATAAAAAAGTAATCGTGTGGCGTTATAAAAAAAGTAATAGCATTGTTGTTAAGTTTGTATAACGGTTTTTTTATGTACCTTTTCAGAGCATCTCCAACAACTATGCTAAAGTGGAGATTTTTTTTTTAAACTTCAACAGTTATGCTAAAGTTTATACTTTTTTTCAAATTATACCACTTATATTTTTCTAATTAACTTTTCAACGTGTCCTTTTAGGCAGTGTTCAAAAAGGCGCGCCATGGCGGGATATGGCGTAAGACGCGTCTCCGCCGTTACGAAATGGCCCATGGCGTTTCTATATGGCGTGGCTCACGCCATGGCGTCTTGAGGCGCGTCATGGCGCGAGTTATTTCTAAGACGTGATATTTTCAAAAAAAAAATATTTATTTATTTTTATTTTTTATCTTTTGTGTTTTTATATTTTTAACTTTATATTTTCCACCTTTATAAATTTATCTAATTACGACACTCACAGTTTCAAGAATTCATAAACGTTATGGATTACGATTTAAAACGAAGTTGTAAATTTACCTTTATAAGTTCTATTTTAAATATTCAATCAAAAACTATTTTATAATAATAATCTATATGTATGTTCTTCTTCTAATATGAATGTATATTTTTTTAATATCATTATCTTACTGGAATAATATATAGAAAACAAATATATATATATATAATTATATAATTGACATACAAATTTGTCATCTTATGTCACGCCTTGAAAAACGCCGCGTTCTCGCCGTGGCGTGTAAGGCTTGAGGCTTGACCTCGCCGTCACGCCACGCCTTACGCCATTTTGAACCTTGCTTTTAGGTCATTTTACATTGTCATCTAACTTATCAGCTAGTTTTTAGTTTATCAACCATCAGCTAGTTTAAAAATATTAGTAGATTAAAAATTAAAGCAATGACGAAAAATGAAAATGTTTTTTAAACCTGGAGGTTTCTGCGGTATTATTTGGGACACCATTACAAGTAATTTCATGGGAAATTCTTTCACGTAATCTGATGTATCTGTTGCAGAGATGACAGAGCTCGGTCCTATTTCCACAGACTTCCTGAAATTTCATAGAAATAGCATAATATCGCATATGTTAATAAAAATAGCATAAAATTGCCAGTTTCATATGTTAAAGATATGTTGGTGATTACCTGATGCTCGAAAAGGTCGATTGCAGGCAAAGGAAACTCACAGTAATCACAAGTCACGATTCTTTGGGGGCATCTTTCACCTTCGTGTATAGATAGGATTTCAGGTTCCATCGTCTCACTGCACAATGAACAAGATACCTGTCCCAATTACAGTTCAACCATCCGTTATATGTAATAAAATCCAATAGAAGACTCATTCTAAAAATTAAGGCTGTTTGGCAGTTGCTGAATGGTTTGGTGCAGGATGATTAAGTGGTCAGAATGATTAAGATGCTCTTATGATATAGCGCAAAATGAAATATGGTTGTTTGGTAATTGTTCAGAATAAAATCAGGGCGCTGAATGGTTTAGGGAGGCCCAAGATACAAAATCATTCAGAGGGTTTTAGAACCATTAAGAGGCAGACTTTTTTTTGCCAAACAAGATTTACCTCTTAGTGATTCAGAGGTTGACTCTTAATGGAACTATTAAGAGGTAAACAAACAACCCCAAGAAGATGAAACTATGACCAGTTTACTAGGAAAGTTCTAGAGACAGTTAATTAATACTATTTCACTAGGAGCTACATACCGGAGCATGGGTGGTCAAGTAATGTTCTTCTGCATGCTTTTTGGGAATCATATCGTCACAGACTTTACATTTTTCTAAATTGCGGGAGCAGTGAGCATAATGCAGATCGATATTTGAAGAAGGGATGGCTCTGTCACTGCACATGTAACATTGTGGTTACCAAAGGTAAAGGCGCAAGGCGCACATAGGCGCAAAGGGGTCCTGGGGCCTAGGCGCGAGGCGCAAAGGCAAGACACGGGCCTCACAAATGCGAGGCGCATCGTATAAAAAGTAATAATAAATATATATATATACACACATAAATACATACACACGCATAGTTACACAACTCAAATACCATTATGTAAAAAGTTGTAATATCAACTCAAGTACCCTTGTATAAAGCATAGTTCAATTTCAATTTCAAAAAGGTAGTAATATGAATATCAAAGATATCTCAATAAAGTCTTGCCCAATAGGTCGATAATCAATTCTCATCATCATCTTTAAGTGTGAATTCTTCAATGTCCTCATCGGATTTATATTTCCCAAATTGGATAGAAATTTGAAGAGAGAACGGAAGAGACTTATCTAATAAATGTGTTTTGTAGAAGTCTAGGAGGTTAAAACACATAATTAATATTAGGTTTTGACTTATTTAATAACTCTTCTGTTGTAGAAGTCTAAGAGACAAGAAAAATGTTTGAAATTAGGCTAGATCTTCACAAAGCGCGCCTAAGCCCATAATGCGCCTCAGGCCAAGGTGCTGCACCTTGGTGCGCCTAAGCGAGCCGCCTCGCCTTGACAGAGAAAAAACCCAGCCATTTCCTCCTTATGCGCGCTTTAAACAACTATGGTGGTTACTAATAGATAACTTTAAGGGTTCATTTGGAACACAGGAGAAGAATTCTGGGAGATTTTGGGGTTGCAATTTGACATGGGTAGTTTAGTAATTTACAAAATGAGACAACAAGTTTTTATACAAACATGTCCCATCCTATCCCACGTACCTAACGCACTCTAAGAAGTAATAAACAACAAGGTCTTAAATAGTAAACAGATACAAAAGAAAATCCGATGATCTAAAAATATGTAAACTGTGCCTTAACTGGGTTAAGTTGTCCGGATAAATCTGTAATTCCAAGGGACGGGATAACAATGGGTTTGAGGGAGATTAGTAGAGAGGTTGGATTATTTATGGGCATTTCTGGTATTGATTTGTTAGGGGTGGCTAAATGGAGACAAGTGAGGGATCCAGGCTTATTCCATATAGCGATTTTAGCTTAATGCCTTAACGATTAAGCCGAAAAAACATTGAAGAAGAGGACTTCCATATTACTACAATTAGCTCAATTAGGAAACAATTAACCTGGTTTAAAGAGCTGCTTAAGAAATTTCTGATGTGTTTCCATAATCTCAAAATAAGCTCACGTAATCTCAAATGCAATTATGCAAACGACAAAAGTGCTAGAAATAACAAAAAGTACAACAAAGAAGTAAGCTTAATGATCAGAAACAACATTCGCCCAATTATTCAAAAAGTTCCAAGAGAAAACCCTATTATTACCAGTGACTGCAAATGTTTGTGGAGTAATCAGAAGCTACATCCATTGTCGTCAACTGTAGATAGGTATTTGCTCACAGCACTACCAAATTATCTGCAAAATTGATGATGTAAAATCGAAAGCAAACGGATTTGAGTACAGTCTTGATGATAAGAAGATCGAACTTGCTGAGAAAATTAGATGATGATGATTAGAATCAAAGATATCGAAGAAAAGAAATTGGAAAACGAAGGATTGAAAGCCCCAAAAAAGACCTTTGATTGAGAAATCGATCACTCCTGTTTTCCTCCAAACACGGCAAACTTTTCGCACCGAACACAAATGGAGTCCCACTTGGGTTCGCCGATTTGTGTTGTTTTTCTTTTCTTTTCTTTTTGAGTGAATTATAATTTGGATACATGTTTATAACTCGTTGGGTCCTAAAACTATATATATATATATATATATATATATATATATATATAGAGAGAGAGAGAGAAAAAAATGGTTCAAACGAGAACGCTAACTATTAACGACAAAACCAGAACAGTCGTTCATGTACAAAATCACATATGATTTTTTACTACCTGGATTTTGTACGTGATTTATACAAAATCACATGTGATTTTACACTACCTGGATTTTGTACAAAATCACATGTGATTCACGTCTAGATTTCCAAGTAGTGTACAATCACATGTGATTTTGTACGTGAATCACATGTGATTTTGTACATGGACGGTCGTTCTCGTGTTCTCGTAAATAGTTAGCGTTCTCGTTTGAACTCACCTATATATATATATATATATTAACTCATTGGGTCCTAAAACTATATATATATATATATATATATATTAATGTAACACCTCGATTTTTGTATAAAGTGTTACGATGGGTTTTATTGATGATTTATGTATGTTTATTTGATAGATTAATTTTAGAGCTTATTCCCGAATAAGTTTCGTTATTTGTTTTACGGAGTTATAAGTTAAGGGATAAACTTTAATGTTAATTTATAAGTTAGAGGATGAAAGTTGTCAATTGTTGAAAGTTTAGGGTTGGTGTGGTTAAAGTGATGAAACATTAACCACCACCACCGCCTCTTTTGTTTAAAAGAAACAAAATGGGTGATGTGTTTCATTTTTTAGAAAACCTTGTGTGTGTGTGTGTTCTCGGCAAGAAGAAAGAAAGAGGAAGAAGAGAAGCATAAATTTAACAGTATTTGAGGATATAACATGGTGAAAACAAAGGTATAATCTTCTCTTAAATTACTTCCTTTATGTTTATAAGGTTTCTTAATGATTTAGAAATTGGGTTTCAATGTTTTTGAAGATATGAAAATTCTTGGTTCATAGGTCTCTTCTACTAATGATATTAAGCATATCTGCAAGTTTGTAGAAATTGCATGGCTTAAAAGTATCAGTTTTGACTTAAATACGTTTTCTGTTAGTTGAGACAACGATGAACGTTAGTTAGTTGCGATAAAGATGAGAGTTGCGACAAAGATGATTGTCGCAACAGTGAGTTGCGATAAAGTGAGTGTATCACAACCAGTTGGTTGCGATAAGAATTATGTCGCAATAGTTGGTTGCGATAAGATGTTATGTCGCAACAGTTGGCTGCGATAAGATGTTATGTCGCAACAGTTGGCTGCGATAAGATGTTATGTCGCAACAGTTGGCTGCGATAAGAGGGATATCGCAACAATGGGTTGCGATAAGTATGGTGTCGTAAGTAGTAGGTTGCGACAAGTGTAGGTGCATTCCTTGAGTTGCGATAAGTGACGAGATTTTGGGTTATTTAGGATTTTTAAGAGTCCTAATCAGTAAATTGATACAAGTACATTATGTATTTGGATATTTCAGACTTTGTGAAGTTTGGTGACGGAAATCTTTACAAATATTAAGAGTAAAGGAAGAAAGACATTTTGCTATCAGGTGAGTTCATTATTACCTTACCCTTTTTATAAACATATTTCAATTTATGGTAAGGTATATTTTATAATGAATGTTTCCTGAATGAGTTTTGATACGAAGCAAATTGATTATCTTGAAATTAATGGTTTTGCTTAACTTCATTAACGTTATTTGAAAAATGATTTATATTAAGCAATAACCTGCACGATTACAAATAAGTGTAATGGATCCATAGACACTAGTTTTTATATGAACACATGGAATAGGCGTGGATTAATCGTAATTCTAGTGTGTATGATAAACGTGGAATAGGCGTGGACTAATCGTAATTCCCGTTTAGGTGAAATGATGAATAGGCGTGGATTAATTGTAATTCCCATTTCACATTGTTGAGAAATTGTGGGATAGGCGTGGACTAATCGTAACTCCCGATTTCTGTAGGAAGGAAAGAGATATGCATGGTTTAATTGTAATCTTTACTTCCTTTCCAAGAAATAGGCATGGACTAATTGTAATTTCT
This sequence comes from Saussurea involucrata, assembly GCA_033807775.1. Lineage (NCBI taxonomy): Eukaryota > Viridiplantae > Streptophyta > Magnoliopsida > Asterales > Asteraceae > Saussurea > Saussurea involucrata. Next base: position 76,335,409 of record CM066317.1, on the reverse strand, counting down.
TGGATATGAGCATTAATCTAGAATCCGTAGAGATTCGTAGTGGGCTCTTGAACGTGATATCAGAACTAACTTAGTGTTAGTTATGTTCATGGAATCGGGTATAATCCCGTCATCGCAAGATGTTTTACGTGTGGTAAGAAAGAAGGTAAACCAGGTTTGTTATGCCTTGTTTACATTGATTTTTTAAAAGTATTATTTTGAAACCGAATGTACTCACTAGGCGTTAGCCTACTCGTTTCAAATTATATTTTCTTACCAGGTACTAGCTCGGGAAAGTAAAGGGTTGTGGGACGAGTGCATTCGAGTATATACTTTTGGAGGAAAGTGGAAGAGTTAGCCTTAGTGAGGAGATTTTGGTAAATCCTAGATAACCAGTTTAATCTGATCTTAGTTGACAGGATTAGATTAATAGGTTATTGTTTGGGTAAAATTTCACCAGTCTCGACCACGACCAAAACAAGGAAAAAATTTATTACACTTTTCCATGATGAGACAAAATCACAAGCACTTTATCTTTTGACCAAAGTTGAAATCGAAAGTTACTCGCGACACTCGACCGTCGTATGGAACCTCACGACCTCAACTGACTAACATATGACATTTCTGTTACGCTTTTATTGTTTAATGCAGGGTCAATGTCATTAATGAACAACGGACATAACCGACAAGGACAATTATGAGCATTAAACCCAGTGGCCGTTACGACCGTTACCAGAAGTTTTTATGGAATCATTCAAGACGTTCGAAGGCTATAAATACAAAGACTCAATCATCATTTCAGGAATATCTGATATCTGGAATCATCTGAACTCTCAAGAACACTCAAAGCAAAGAATTCTCTCTCAAAAGATCGCTCACGACGCACGACTTACTCACACGACACTTAGTTTCTACACACGACGCACTAGTTTTTACATTCGATACACTTGTTACTTTACATTTAAAGTCTTTCTTTCATTTGTATTGTAATCGTTGTACTCTCGACACCCGAATCATAAGGATATCGCCCCTGTTTGGCGATCATAGTGCAGCGACTCCCTCCACAGTCGTCCGCAGGTTTTTTCCTCGTTGAGGTTTTTCCCACGTCACCAAAATCTTCGTCTTATTTACATTTTTTACCTTTGTCGTACGGTTTGTCGAAAGATTCCTATTCTTTAGTTGTTAAGCTCCACAATCAACCTTAAGTTATCCTTCTGGACGATTTTTGGCATTAACAGTTTGGCGCCCACCGTGGGGCCCCATCTAGAGAAAATCTCCGACAAACGTGCGTCTTACTAACGGTTTCTTGGAGTTCCTTCTTTTTCTGTTTCAGGAAAATGGCAGGTAATGGAAACCCAGAACAGGTCATCGCCCAGATGCATTGGGAGCTTGAAAATGCGCGCCGTCAAATCGATGCCCTTGCTGATCAAAGTCGAAGGGCAGCCGAAGAAATCGCGCGACTGAGAAATCCATTCGGACCACAAAACGGTCCTAGCCCATTCGTGCAGAATCCAGGTCCAGGATCGTTCGGTCAGAATCCATGATCCGCTCCCTTCGTCCAGAATCCAGGTTCAGGTCCATTCGTTCAGAATCCAGGACCAGGGCCCTTCGGTCAGAGCCAGCAGCAAGTTCCGTTCGGTCAGAACCAGCAGCCGTGTAACGTCCCAAAAATTACAAGGAATTTAAAATTTTTAAAGTAACATTTCATTAATAAAAACTCATTTAATAATTCAATCATTTCATTTGCAAACTCATAATTAATATTCTCACGAACAATAAACAGCGGAATAAATGTCTAAAATTAAAATCATAAAAGTAATCAACTCTTCCCACGCGCCAATGTGTACTCGTCACGCCTTGGAGCCACTCGTACCTGAAACCACAATTTTATTGGGAAAGGGTAAGCACGAAGCTTAGTGAATTCAGACACCATAAATAACACAGTTACTTCCACACCACCTCTAAACAGATATTTGCACATAAACAGCATACAAGTCTACGAACAAATCATAAACATGCATACATACACCATCCCGCCCAAAGGCATAAGCTGGTCCACCCGACCACACAATAACCGTGCAAGCATTACCCGGCTCCCCCGGGTTCCTACGCCACCCGCGTATATAAACCTCGGCCCCGCCGAGTCACTACGCCACCCGCGTATATAAACCTCGGCCCCACCGAACTCCTACGCCACCCGCGTAGTCATAACAATAAAGGTCCGACTAGACGCCCCACTATTTAGTCCCGCATCACAAACAATTAGAACTACCACACACGTACAAATCGTAATGTAAAAAGTAACCGACATTAGTTATAGTGAGAGAACTCACCTCGTAAGCGCGCCTAGCTCACAAACAATAATTCAAGCTTCACAAATCCAAGATCACTTCCCAACACCTAAACAATCGTTAAAATGTATTAACACGAGACCCGGACCCTAAAACACGACGCACCCTTAAATCGTCACTAAAACGACTTTTCGGTCTAACAAAACAGGTCTGTTCGGGACCTGTTCCGACCTCCATAAACCCAGAAAATCCTCAATTAAATTACATAACCAGAAAGTGATCTGAGTTAGGGTTCCCAGGACATATTATACACCTCCTAACGATTTTTCTACAATTTATTATGGATTTTACAAAACCAATCTGCTGCACAGCGAAAAACAGTACCTTTCAGTACAAAACAGCAGTTTGACACTAGTTATGGTCCGAACTGGTTTTTTCGCAAAACATAAGAAACTTACTAGACTCAGAATGGGAGATTTTAGCACTGGTTTCACCCCAATACGACATTCCTATAAAAAGTTATGGCTTTCCCAAAATAGTGGCAGAAACTGTGACTTTTAAAACGGAACGCAAACTGACAAAACCGGACCTGCTGTGTAAACAACCAAAATACGCCTAGCTAGAGGCCGAACCGGACTTCCGCTAAAACATAAAAAGTGTGCCCGACACAGAATGTGAACCGTGGGCACCGGATTCGCCTCAATCCGAGCTACGACGGAAAAGTTATGGCCGTCGCAAAACAGTGGCAGACAAACGTTTTCACATGAAATGACAAATATTGTTTATAAACCCATTAAGACATAGCTTAACCCAAACAGACCCGAACAGCCTACAAGATTACTGGAAAGGGTTGTACTACGCTGGACAACAACCGTGCACCACCCCCATCCGCCTCCGACAGCGGTGGTGGTTGGCGGCGACGACGATGGTTACGGTAACCCTTCCGGCGAAACCTCTCAACACCGTCCATCCCGACTCACCCGCAATCTCACACCCGCACACAACCACATACCCGCACATACACGCACCCCCCCTGCCGTCGCCCGGCGGCGTGCAGCGGCAGCCCACCGCCGACAGCCGTGGCTGTGGCGGTTCACCATTTTCCGACGAGAAAACCTTAAATAAAACGAACGGAAAACTTACCTTGACGCGACCTTCTTCCTCTACTTTTCCGACCGCAATACGACGGCGTCTCTCTCCTCTTTCCGACGAACACTCTCTCTCTCTCGTTCTTTCACTCACGGCCGAAGACAACAATGGGGGAGGGGGAAAGAAGAAGCCGTAGGGTTTGTTTTTCTTTCTTTTGCTCCTTCCTTGTTTGCCAAGCCACCAAACCAATCCTCAAAACAAATGAAATATGGATTCGTTTCTTTTTTTTTGTTGGGTTTTGCATGGGCCGAGACTAAGCTACTTTGGCCCCTTAACAATTTTTGTCCCTCTATAAATTCCTTCTCGCAAACTAACCACGTTTTGACATATTTAACTATTAGATCCAAATCGTCTAACCCCGATAACGGAAACCACGTTAAATAAAACTTAAAAGAAAAGAATTAATAAAAATAAATTACATACCGGGATACGGGCTTTACAACTCTCCCCCACTTGGATTAGACTTCGTCCTCGAAGTCTAGACCGGCGAATAACTCGGAATAGTTCTCGTGCATCTCCGCTTCGGGTTCCCACGTCCACTCGAACCCCTTCGGTGCGGCCACTGGTCTTTCCTCAACTAGAATCTAGATTTCTCACCCCTTCTAGAAATTCTCGAATACTCTTCTTGCTAACAAAACTCCTTCAAGGACACTGAAAATTATGATCGGAAAAACACTCCAACAACTGGTTTCATTCCTAGTCAAACGACTTCGGTTGCCTCCCAACCTTAGATGTTCCGTACATCCCGATTCAACTTTCAAGCTCTAACTATTCTAAAGGTACTCACTAATATACCCTACAGGATACTCGAATCCGATCATTCCTACCATTACTGCCGATTACTCCCACGAGTTCTATAGGCTCCCAAAATTTATTTCACGCGGATCATCAAACCAGTAAACTTATAATCACCCACGAAGGTCATTCCACCATAACCATTTACCACAAGCAAACATCTCAGGGTTACTACTACCATCAACATAATTTCCTTAAAATCGGCTACAATTCTCCAATCACACTAAAGGTGTTTGGCCTTAAGCCCAAAGGTCGACGCCTAAATATACTACTTACTTCAAAAAGGTTACTGCGCATTTATTCTCTTAATTACAAAGGGCATCATTCCCTTAACCGACACTATTCGGTCAACACTAACAACACGTGTGGAATACCCAATCTTCCACCGTCTACTTATCCTCCACGCTCGCTCTAGGAAACCTAGTTACACTGTATCAAGATACGCCTTAACGCCTACCTCCCAGGTACGTCTCAAGGCCCGACATATCGGAACTACCTCTCAAGTAAGTGCCCAAGACTATATCCTCCCAGTGCCTACTGGAAAGTCAAGGTCATAACACATGAATACCGGGGTCCCACCCCGAAATACTCAACCGACCATTACCAACGACTGACTGACATGACCAAGGATCCAATGCAAAACAGTCTACCAACAACATGCCTATCCCAGAATGACTCACTCGCCCAACATGTAAATACTCAACGTGCAATAAGTGCAAAACTGTGCAACAAAACAACCCATCAACAAAACTCCACATCGAGCCATTAAAAACCGTGCAATTGACCCATGACTGTCTCAAAGTCAAAACCGAGCAAAATGCTCCACGCTTGCTAGACCCATAAGTCGGTCAAAAACGCGTTTAAATAAAGTTTAAGCAAGAAATACTCTAAAATCTACATTAGTCCCAAACTCGACACGGGTTAAACAAAAGAGTTTTCCAAAAGGACTCACACCCTTAAAGTTCTCAAAATGACACATAACACTTATAAACGCACTCCCCAAATGGTTTACAAAATCATTTACAAAATATTCTCAACGTCAAGATTTTTCATTTCAAAAAGATCGTAAGTAATAAAACTACTATTACCAGGTCGGTAGTTACGCAAAAATGGACACGCTCGTCCCACAAATGAAAATCATGTCGAAAATCATTTCATTGCAGCTTAGTTTACTCACAAAACGTAAAGCGAAATAAATAATTTCTTTGAAAATGAACCGTCGCGGTTCTAGCATGAATTGACTCATGACATGTATTTAAAGTAACCGCTCGACCTTACACCGGGTGCGACAAAAGTGTGCACATAATTTCAAAATCAGTTCCACGACGTTTGACCCCAAAATTTCTCTTTTTAAATCATAAAATGTCGTGGCACAGGGTTCACCAACAAATTTTTACGCGCATCAGTTAGTCATACAAACGATGAAACGGTTTACAAATATATTTTTGTTAAAACACAACTGTCTCGTGTAAGTTTCAAACTTAAAGATAAAAACCAATCCGTTTCCATCATTTGAAAATATCGGCTAAAATCTCATAAAATCTCAAAAGGTGGGGTTCTTTAAATTGATTTCCAAGAATTCCCCAAATGGTCACATAAGTAAATAAGATATGCACCTCGTGAAATTAAACCAACGCGACTCAACATGCCGTAAAACAAAACTTATTTAGCGAAATCACTCAAATAGCTTTATGCAGACATCGTGGAATGTAACTTTCCGTCTCGACTCTAACATATGTGGAGGAGTTCCAATGTTAAAGTCACAAGCCGTAGTCACTTGCCCAACATTTTAAACACCACAAAACACGGATATCATCTTACCCGAAAGAACCGTTGGAAAAACAACGAAATGAGACAAATTCTAACAAAGTTTGCACTCCCGTGATAAAACGATTTCATACACATTCAAAACCATATTTCAAAATCTTGTGTGTGCTAAACATTTCCCAAAATTCCAAAACACAATCCATAAAAGGATTGGATACACAAGAATTAGTTAATGCAATTTATTTTCAAAATAAACTTTGTGCATGACTCAGTCGGCATTCGACGTCTCGACTCGTACCCCTCCAAATCTCTCCGGTCCACAATCGTCATCCGGACATTTACACCTCTTAGGCAAGTTGGGAAATTAAGTCCAATAATCCTTACGGCTTTTCCTCAATTCAAAGTCGGCTCCATAAGCCTATGATTCTAGCACAATCCTCAATCTTGACCCGAAACAAACATCATCCTCATCGTCACTCCAAGTGACTAATACTAGAATCGTCCTTTTATTCCAGCGACTACTAATTTATAACCTTCGTCACTACCCCAACGATCATCCCATCAAAGCAAATCAAGTACACACCTGTACTAGTAGGTTTACTATAGTCGTTCCTCCTTGTGATAGCTATTCTGGGTAGATATTACAACGGGTTATTAGCACATAATAACTCGCACTAACAACGCTCACGCTCAACTCCTTGGATTCCTCGTGACTTTCTCCGACTCGAGCATTGATCCTGTGTTTTCGATAGTAGGAGCTCTACTACTACCTTCCACACCTATCATCACTCGTTCCGAGTTCCATCCGATGGGTCCAAGTAGTTTCTCGCCGATAACTACACACATATGCCCGCACCGGCATATGTACACACTCTTCCTAGCTCCCTAGGAATAATCATAATACCCCACTACCCTTGCTAGGGCGGAACCCCCACTAACCCTGACGAGTCGCCTCGTGCACGCACAGTCGTATACAGTGGAAACCAGATAGACATTCGAATATAAGATTCTATCCTACAACGGTTGGACTCAAACAAGAGCTGCGCAATAGAACTAAATCCAACATTCTAAGGCTATTCGGTTCCTACCGCATACAACCTATAGTGCATCCGCTTAACAACCTATCAAAGTTAGCATAAGTTCCTAATAGCAAGTAACAACCATACAATACAGTGTATTAAGCACCAAGCAATCTAGCATACATACTCCTATGTTCTAGAAAGCAATTTTTGCATACGTACTCATATGTAAACGCTATTCCCAGCTCACTAGGAATTTCATCTCATCCCACTACCCTTGCTACAACGGAATCCCTGTTAGCCATAACGAGTTGCCTCGCGAATACCCAGTCGCATGCAGCGTGAATCAAATAGACATTCGAATACAAGATTCTATCCTAGAACGGTTGGACTCAAACAAGAGCTGCGCAATAGAACTAAATCAAATATTCTAAGGCTATATGATTCTTACTGCATACAACCTATAGGGTCTTCACTTAACAACCTACTATAACTAGCATTGATTCCTACTAGCAAGCAGTCATCATACAGCATAGTGTCAACAAAAGGCAATCTAGCATGCATACCCTATGCCTAGAAAGCAATACAACACTAAGCAATGTACCTTTCCCCCTTGGCTCCGGCTGACTGTACACACTGCGCCCTCGATCACCGTTCCTCAAACGGATTTTTCCTTCTTTTTATTTCCCAAAAACTTTAAAGAAAATTTTATAGCCGCAAACTTGAGATCAAACACACCGAAATACGTTTGATTCACTCAAGTCGTGCTCTGATACCAAGTTGTAACGTCCCAAAAATTACAAGGTATTTAAAATTTTTAAAGTAACATTTCATTAATAAAAACTCATTTAATAATTCAATCATTTCATTTGCAAACTCATAATTAATATTCTCACGAACAATAAACAGCGGAATAAATGTCTAAAATTAAAATCATAAAAGTAATCAACTCTTCCCACACGCCAGTGTGTACTCGTCACGCCTTGGAGCCACTCGTACCTGAAACCACAATTTTATTGGGAAAGGGTAAGCACGAAGCTTAGTGAATTCAGACACCATAAATAACACAGTTACTTCTACACCACCTCTAAACAGATATTTGCACATAAACAGCATACAAGTCTACGAACAAATCATAAACATGCATACCTACACCATCCCGCCCAAAGGCATAAGCTGGTCCACCCGACCACACAATAACCGTGCAAGCATTACCCGGCTCCCCCGGGTTCCTACGCCACCCGCGTATATAAACCTCGGCCCCGCCGAGTCATTACGCCACCCGCGTATATAAACCTCGGCCCCGCCGAGTCACTACGCCACCCGCGTATATAAACCTCGGCCCCACCGAACTCCTACGCCACCCGCGTAGTCATAACAATAAAGGTCCGACTAGACGCCCCACTATTTAGTCCCGCATCACAAACAATTAAAACTACCACACACGTACAAATCGTAATGTAAAAAGTAACTGACATTAGTTATAGTGAGAGAACTCACCTCGTAAGCGCGCCTAGCTCACAAACAATAATTCAAGCTTCACAAATCCAAGATCACTTCCCAACACCTAAACAATCGTTAAAATGTATTAACACGAGACCCGGACCCTAAAACACGACGCACCCTTAAATCGTCACTAAAACGACTTTTCGGTCTAACAAAACAGGTCTGTTCGGGACCTGTTCCGACCTCCATAAACCCAGAAAATCCTCAATTAAATTACATAACCAGAAAGTGATCTGAGTTAGGGTTCCCAAGACATATTATACACCTCCTAACGATTTTTCTACAATTTATTATGGATTTTACAAAACCAATCTGCTGCACAGCGAAAAACAGTACCTTTCAGTACAAAACAGCAGTTTGACACTAGTTATGGTCCGAACTGGTTTTTTCACAAAACATAAGAAACTTACTAGACTCAGAATGGGAGATTTTAGCACTGGTTTCACCCCAATACGACATTCCTATAAAACGTTATGGCTTTCCCAAAATAGTGGCATAAACTGTGACTTTTAAAACGGAACTCAAACTGACAAAACCAGACCTGCTGTGTAAACAGCCAAAATACGCCTAGCTAGAGGCCGAACCGGACTTCCACTAAAACATGAAAAGTGTGCCCGACACAGAATGTGAACCGTGGGCACCGGATTCGCCTCAATCCGAGCTACGACGGAAAAGTTATGGCCATCGCAAAACAGTGGCAGACAAACGTTTTCACATGAAATGACAAATATTGTTTATAAACCCATTAAGACATAGCTTAACCCAAACAGACCCGAACAGCCTACAAGATTACTGGAAAGGGCTGTACTACGCTGGACAACAACCGTGCACCACCCCCATCCGCCTCCGGCAGCGGTGGTGGTTGGCGGCGGCGACGATGGTTACGGTAACCCTTTCGGCGAAACCTCTCAACACCGTCCATCCCGACTCACCCGCAATCTCACACCCGCACACAACCACATACCCGCACATACACGCACCCCCCCTGCCGTCGCCCGGCGGCGTGCAGCGGCAGCCCCACCGCCGGCAGCCGTGGCTGTGGCGGTGGTGGTGGCGGTTCACCATTTTCCGACGAGAAAACCTTAAATAAAACGAATGGAAAACTTACCTTGACGCGACCTTCTTCCTCTACTTTTCCGACCGCAATACGACGACGTCTCTCTCCTCTTTCCGACGAACACTCTCTCTCTCTCTCGTTCTTTCACTCACGGCCGAAGACAACAATGGGGGAGGGGGAAAGAAGAAGCCGTAGGGTTTGTTTTTCTTTCTTTTGCTCCTTCCTTGTTTGCCAAGCCACCAAACCAATCCTCAAAACAAATGAAATATGGATTCGTTTCTTTTTTTTTTGTTGGGTTTTGCATGGGCCGAGACTAAGCTACTTTGGCCCCTTAACAATTTTAGTCCCTCTATAAATTCCTTCTCGCAAACTAACCACGTTTTGACATATTTAACTATTAGATCCAAATCGTCTAACCCCGATAACGGAAACCACGTTAAATAAAACTTAAAAGAAAAGAATTAATAAAAAGAAATTACATACCGGGATACGGGCTTTACAAGCCGGGATCGTTCATCCCAAATCCCCAGTTCGGGCCAGTTCCTCCCCAGCATCTGAGGCCACCACCCATGAACAATGGGTCCCAGCCGTACTTCGTCCCTTTCAACGGGGACGCCAATGGTTCGTCGTACGGCAACGGCACCAGTCCGGAAGTTAACCCTCAAGCAGGGGTGAACCCTGATCCTAATGACCCCGTCGCTCAGCGGTTGAATATGCTAGAAGACCAGAATGAGCGCGTCATGTCTCTACTCGCTAAGCTACCGGGGGCAGTCGTACCTGTCGATGTCGAGCCTCGTTCAGGATTTCAGGCGTCGCCTTTCGTCGACAAGATCGCGACCATCGACGTCCCGAAGAAATATAACATCCCCTCTTTCATGCCTAAGTATTCGGGGATAACCGATCCGACGGAGCACATCGCGCAGTATAAGCAGCTAATGTGGACGGTCTCAATTCCACACATGTACCAGGAAGTTTGCATGTGCAAGAGTTTCGGAGCGACCCTTACATGTCCTTCCCTCCAATGGTTGATCAGTGTCCATAACTATTTCAGTAGGTTCAACGCAGAAATGATCAGTGTCCATAACTGCGATGTCAAGACCGCGATCGAAGCCTATAAACATGGTCTGGACGACAGTTCGGGTTTATACACCGATTTGACCAAGTATCCCCCAGAGAATTTCGAAGACGTCCGAGCCAGAACCTTGGTGTATATGAGGGTAGAAAACGATGCTGCTTTTCGTCGAAAGCACACTGACGACAAAAGGTCGCTAGGTGTAAAGAAGCCCGATTTCAAGACGAAGGCAGTGTCCAAGTCAGAGCATGCACGATAAATCTCGAACGTCCGATTCAAGACAAAAGCGGAATCCAAGACTGCGACCAAATTTCCTCAGTACCCTAAGTTATCCTCCTACGGATTCAAAGGGACTAGTAAGGACTTGGTCGAGGCTCTAAAGGCCGTCCAGGCGACCATCCGGTGGCCAAAAAAGTCCAACCAAGATGACGATAAGAAAGATAAATCGAAATGGTGCGACTTCCATGTCGACCATGGTCACACGACAGATGATTGCATAGCTCTAAAAAAGAGCTAGCATATCACATCCCGAAGGGAAATCTCAAGGATATCATCGATGACGTCGTTACTCCAGCTAACGATGTTCGACCGCCAACCCCCGAGTATGCAAAGGTCATCAACTGCATCACTAGTGGTTCTGACGTGTGTGGTATGACGTATTCCGCAGCCAAACATCACGCCAGCCAGGCACCCGACGATCGACCTATCCCACGCTCATCAAGACCCAAAGGAGATCTGGAGTTAGAAGCCATGAAAATCACGTTCGACCAAGATGACCTCGATAACTCGTATCAGAAGCATCATGACGGGTTGATCATTCAACTCACGATTGGTAATTGTTTAACCCGACGAGTCTTGGTCGATGGAGGCAGTTCAGCGAACGTCATCTTCCTTGATACCATCAAGGCCATGGGAATCGATCGATCGGAAATCACCCGACGGTCGACAACCTTGGTCGGCTTCAATGGAGACGCGACGAGTACCTTTGGGGAGATCATCTTGCCTGTCTATGCAGGGGGAATCAATAAGCAGACGAAGTTCAACGTCATTGATTGTTCGTCGACCTATAACATCATCTTAGGTCGACCGTGGATCCATGAAATGAAAGTCGTTCCCTCGACGTATCATCAGACCATGAAGTTCCCTACGCCGTGGGGAATCCAGGAAATCAAAAGTGAGCCGAAAGTCGCCCGTGACTGCTATAAGACCACCCTGAAGCCGTAGAAGTAGGTCGTCTAGCAGTTACGGGTCGAGTAAATCATCCTGGATCAGAACTAGCCTGACCAGAAAGCCTTCGTAAGTTCGTCTCTCGATCCCTGCCTTAAAGACAAGCTAATATCTTTCTTGGAGGAACATGCCGATTGTTTTGCCTGGTCGCACGAAGACATGGTCGGTATAGGCCCTGGCGTCATTTCCCATAAAGCTCAATATCGACCCGTCATTTAAACCTATCAAACAAAAGCGTCGGAACTTTGCTCCTGAAAGGAATAAGGTAATAAATGATGAGGTCGACAACCTCCCCAAGACAGGGAAAATTCGAGAAGTAAAATACCCCGACTGGCTTACTAATGTCGTGCTCAATGGAAGGGTCCTTATCGTATCTCAGAAGTCGTGGGTAAAGGTGCCTATCGGCTCCAAACCTTCGACGCTCGAGATGTCCCATGTAGCTGGAATGAACCACGTCTAAAAAGGATCGCACGACATAAGTTACTAAGTCTATCACATGACATCAGTATACTTTCGTAAGGTCGCATGACATAAGTAATCGGGTCTACTATATGACTTGATTATCTAATCGCCTGGACGCATGATTCAGATTCACCGCACGATCTAATTGTGCGATCGACCCACGATCTAAGTGTTTTAACTTAGAAAAATTTCATGTTCTTAATGTATGCTTTGAACGCATGTACGTATGTTCGCTTACACGATTTAAAAATATCAAAATCTTACGATTTATGTTTTAATCGTTGTATTTCAATAAATGCCTTTGTCGCAAGTACCTACGTTTGTTATATATACGACTTATGTTTATTCTCGTACACTCAGTATTGTGCTCGATGTTTGCTTATTGATTGACAATAATATAATTTGCAAATTCAAAGGAAATGTAAATTTCATTTCATCAAACGGTCAGGTACATTCAAATAACTCGACCACTAAATGTCGAGTGATAAAAACAAAAGACAAAGAATTTTTTACATCTGAGGAGGATCGTCAGTCGCAACCTTGCCCGAGGCTTCGCCCTTGGGGCCCTCTTCGATCTCCTCCTCCTCGACCTCTTTCTCGTCATCAGAGTCGAGGTCTCTTGCAGATCCGACGTCCCTCAGGTAGAAAACAAGCTCCTCCGACGCCGAGGCAAGGGAATTCTTCCCCAACAGATGTTGCCTCATGATCGCCGCCCTGGCAGTCAGACGAGCCAAGGCAAAGACAGACTTAGCCTCGTCCCTCAGCTCCTTCACCTCTTTCTCCAGGCTCACCACCTTGGACTTGGATTCCTCGGCTTCTTTTTCTTTCACATCCAAGGACTCCTTCGTCCTGTCTAGCTCCTCCCTTTGATCGACGATCAAGGACAGGGACTGCTTTAGCCGGTGGTTCGCCTCGTCCTTCGCATGCCCAACGGCCTCCAACTCGTTCAGGGCATCGTCGAGCTGCACTGACATCCCCTCGGCACGTGCCAAAGCGGACTTCTCCCTCTCCAATGCCGCATTTTCCCTTACGAGAGCAGAGGACACTAGACCGTCTATCTTCGTGGTTTCGGCGTGCAGAGCTAAGGAAGACTGGAACGTTTGTAAAATACAAAAACGTGTTAGTAAACACTCGATAAAGTTTAAAAGACGAAAGGTAAACAAGTCTTGAAAGAAAGACTCACCAGGAACCCCAGTCCGGCAACATGTGATCCCGTCTCCTCGACGGAGACCCCTTGGAAACGCTCCTTGAAAGACGGGAGCTGGAACTTCCCCAGATGGGGGAAAAGTTTCATCCCGTCTAGGACGTTGTCGACCATAAATTCCGACGGCAATGTAAAGTTGACCGTCGTGACCTCAGCTTCTCCGGTCGCACGACCCTTGCCCTTATCGGCCGACGAAGGGGTCGATGCTGCAGACAGAGATACCACCGATTTCGCCGGAGGCGCAGAACTGACAGGAGTTGCGTCAATTGCATCAGAAGACGTCCTCGTCTTCTCAGCGGATGCAATCGACACGTTCACCTTCTCAGGCGTGGCGACTCCAGACGAGCCGCCCGTCTTCAAAGATGGTTCCCTCGGGACACACATCCTTGTACTCTTAAGGACCCCCGACCTAGTTGTTGGGGCCTCTTACCTATTCTCCCTCGCTTTGCGAGCCAATTTGGCTTGAGCCGCCTTCTTAGACATCGCAGACGGCGCTTTCGGCTGAGATTCTCCTGTAAGGCAAACACAGAAGAACGATTAAGCAATCGAAGTAATGAAAAAGTCGAGCAGAGTAGGGTACACTTACCAGTCATCTCTACCTCTTCCTCTTTCTCTTCTTCATCCTCTTTTTCTTTTTCCTCCTCTGTCGTCTCTTCCTCTTCTTCTCCCTCTCGTCTCTCTTGACGATTAACTCCCAGAAAGACCAAGTCGTCGTCCTCGTCTAGCAGATGACGTGTGATGAATGAACGATCTTCGGTACTAATATCCAGGAACTTCTCGATCTTGGCCTTGTAGTCTTCGTTGGGCTTCACCTTGTCGAAGTTGATGTCTGAAGATAAATAAGGGAGAAGATTAGTCGAAGAATAAACAAACAAATACAACAAAAGCGCTCGACCAAAGCTGGAAAACTCACCCACCATGTTCCAACTGGACCTGATACAGTCACTATCGGGGTCCAGCGTCGCTACCCGCACGAGTACGTACATGGTCTTCCATTTACGGTCATTGACCGATGTTTTCAGAACCAATGTACGATCGCCCTTGTGTTTCAAAAACAGGCTGTAGCGACGGTATGTATCCTTCTTGACTTGATAAGCCGTCAGCAGGTCCGTCATGTTCATCGGCGACTCCCAATTCGAGGTAAGTCGCTCGATGACCTGGATAACATGCCAGAACTGGGGCATTAGCTGCCCCGGCGAGAGTTCGAACTCGCACATGAAGGATTTGGCTAGAGGCGAGTAGGGCCACTGGAATCCTATCTTAAATGGGTACTCGTATATCACGACGTACCCTTCAGGACACATCTCCGGTCGAATTTGACCAGCCTTGCTCACTGTAATCCCCACAGGAATTTTTGCTAAACACCTAAAGTCATCGAGATCATCTTGATCTCGAATGGTACTTCTAGGTTCTGTCGACATTGCTAATCCTGTTAACCAAGTTTGTCGGTCGGGAAAACCCCAAATATCCCAGTTTTTCCTAGGTTTCCTAGCAATTGACTTACGACACATACAAAAGGGTGAGAGTTGTACCTTATATAGGCGCTCTAAATCCTCGAAAACTCTAACTCTAATCGAGATTTTATAGGTTTAGAAATGATTTGCTGAAGAAATAACAAGAAATCTCTCTAAAAACTCTCTGTGAACGTAAAAAGGAAAAGATCCATCGCGGGTCTCTATTTATGTAAACGATCGTGTCAGGTCAAGCCTTTCGATGATCGACACGTGCCCATGTCTACTCAAAATGCACGAACGGATTGTTGACACCTAGCTTCTACAGCTGTTAGCCATGATCGCACGTCAGCGTGACGTCACGATCTTATCGCCTTCTCAACTTTCATAGTTCAAATCGAACCGATTCAATTTCCTGACTAACGACTTTCGACACGTGTCATGACCCTAGACGTCCGACTCACAAAAATTTAAAATTCGAATTTGCCACTTTATTTTTAAATTTTGGGGGCAAACTGTTTGGGTAAAATTTCACCAGTCTCGACCACGACCAAAACAAGGAAAACATTTATTACACTTTTCCATGATGAGACAAAATCATAAGCACTTTATCTTTTGACCAAAGTTGAAATCGAAAGTTACTTACGACACTCGACCATCGTATGGAACCTCACGACCTCGACCGACTAACATATGACATTTCTGTTACGCTTTTATTGTTTAATGCAGGGTCAATGTCATTAATGAACAACGGACATAACCGACAAGGACAATTATAAGCATTAAACCCAGTGGCCGTTACGACCGTTACCATAAGTTTTTATGGAATTATTCAAGACGTTCGAAGGCTATAAATACAAAGGCTCAATCATCATTTCAGGAATATCTGATATCTGGAATCATCTAAACTCTCAAGAACACTCAAAGCAAAGAATTCTCTCTCAAAAGATCGCTCATGACGCACGACTTACTCGCACGACACTTAGTTTCTACACACGACGCACTAGTTTTTACATTCGATACAGTTGTTACTTTACATTTAAAGTCTTTCTTTCATTTGTATTGTAATCGTTGTACTCTCGACACCCGAATCATAAGAATATCGCCCCTGTTTGGCGATCATAGTGCAGCGACGACCTCCACAGTTGTCCGCGGGTTTTTTCCTCGTTGAGTTTTTTCCCGCGTCACCAAAATCTTCGTCTTATTTACATTTTTTATCTTTGTCGTACGGTTTGTCGAAAGATTCCTATTCTTTAGTTGTTAAGCTCCACAATCAACCTTAAGTTATCCTTCTGGACGATTTTTGGCATTAACAGTTATTTTGGATTTGCATTGGTATATATATGAATCCTCAAGGTTAATTCTCTGTTTATGTATAAAGTTTAGAAGGTTTATGTTTAAATCTTGTTACAAATTGAGGTTTAAATTAGCCCTGATTTTTAGGGTGTTATAATATGGTATCAGAGCATTAGTTTAAGTGAACTAGGTATGCTAGTGAGATACCTAGACTTAAGCTGAGATGAATTAAGTTATGATTTGTGAGATATGGGTAGAAGTACTAAGACGAGATAGTCTTAGAGTCAACGGAAATACGTGAAATTAGTACTGTAACGATGGTAAAAAGGATACTCATGTATAGTATGTTCACAATTTCAATTAGCTACTGTTATTATGAATATATTGTTACAAAAGCATACTTGTTTCTAAATTGTTACAGTGACTAATGGATGGTAAAGTACGTTTCGTATGTCTGAATATGTGTAACCATTTCTTATGGTTATTTTTTTTGCTATCAGAACGATGGTGAATACACCACCAAGGTCCCCTATTTCTTCGAAGGATAGGGCAGTAATGGACTGGGGAGAAAAGCGACTTGAAATGGTTGGAACTCATGAAAGTCCGCCGAGACTACCTTCTATGGGAGGAACGGACAGTCGGGTACACAGAACGAGTACCAGTACCGCCAACCCAGAAACGTCGGAATCGACGATGGAGTCTCGCATGATGGAGAACATGACGCGAATGATGAATACAACAATGGCACAACAAACAGAACTGTTTATGAAAGCACTGAATGATTGAAGTTCGGAGTTACGGCGAACGGAGACTGATACTGGTGTAATAAATCCAATTAGTAATCATGTGATGGATGTAAACAGGAGGGTGAAAAGAGTCTGCTCTTATAAAACGTTTCTAATCTGTAAACCACCAGAGTTTACCGGAGCAGACAATCCAGTGGCATGCATGAATTGGCTCAGAGAAATGGAACAAGCTTTCCGGGCTTGTGAATGTGATGAGAAATCGAAGGTCAGATTTGAGTCTCAAATGTTATGAGGTAATGCGCTGACTTGGTGGAATATAGTGACGTCTACTGTAACGGCTCCAGTCTTAGCTGCTATGACATGGGAGTCGTTCAAGACAAAGATTTTGGAAGAATATTGCAATGAAAATGAAATGGATAGGATTGAAGAAGAGTTTCGGACTCTTAAGAAGGGTACTTCAACTGTTCGGAAGTACACTGAATCCTTCATGGAGAAGCTGAACTTAGTAGGACATGTGGCTCCGACCGAGAAGGAAAAGATTAAAGCTTATTTGAAAGGTTTGCCAGCGGACATGATGTCTCGGGTGCGAAATGCTAAAGCTTCAACATTGAGAGAAACAATTGAAGAAGCCAAAGTTATGGAAGAGGTTTATGCTAAAGACAAGGAAGAAAAGATGCAAGTGGGAGAGAAACGAAAATGGGAAGGCCGATCAGAGTCTTCTCCGAAATCAAAAGCATCTAGCAAAAATGTTCGTTATGAATCTCGTCGGGAGTCGAATTGGTGCCCGAAGTGTCGGAGTAAGCACTTTGGTCCGTGTCGGGTGATCACACTGGAATGTTATAAGTGTGGTAAAAGTGGACATACTTTGAGTAATTGTCCTGTTCAAGGATTGACATGCAATGAGTGCAAACAACCCGGACACTTCCAAAGAGATTGTCCGAAGTTAAAGAAGGGCGGAGATCAAGGAAAGAAACCGAATGCTCTTAAACCAACGGGTCAGGCATTTTATATGACACCTAACGAAGCCAAAGAATCGAAAGATGTCATTTCGGGTACATTTCTCGTTAATTCCATTCCCGCGTGCATTTTATTTGACTGTGGTGCAAATTTGTCGTTTGTGTCCAAGTCGTTCTATCACAAGTTAACTATGCCTGTCACTACCTTGGAAGATGCCTTAGTAGTCGAGATAGCTAACGGGGGTCAAGTCTTGGTTCACGAAAGACTTGAGGGTTGTTTTATTTCGGTAGGAGAAACGAAATTTCCGATCGGCTTGTTGTTGATGGAAATTGGAGGGTTTGATGTAATTATGGGTATGGACTGGTTGACAGTCAACCAAACAGAAATACGTTGTGCAAAGAAATTAATTCGGATTCCGATGATTGATAAATATGATGTACTCATCTTTGGGGAAAAGCAAAAAGGGGAAGTTCCGTTAATTTCTGTTGCAAAAGCGCGTAAATGTTTGATGAAAGGATGTTCATCCTATCTAGCGTATGTTCTAGATGTAAAGTCAGAAAAGAAACCATTGGAAAATATTAAGGTGGTACGTGAATTCCCGGACGTATTTCCCGATGATCTTCCCGGTCTACCATCTGAACGACAAGTAGAGTTTCGTATTGATCTTATCCCTGGATCGGCACCAATAGCGCGTGCACCGTACCACCTAGCGCCAGCCGAAATGAAAGAGATGATGACTCAGCTACAAGAGCTGTTGGACAAGGGTTTTGTTGGACCCAGCTATTGAGAAACAATGGTAACAAGTATTGTAGAACGGGGGGTTGAATACAATACACAAATTTTTTCACTTAATTTAATTATTTTATTGAAAAACTTCAAATAATTATTCTCAACCAAAACTTATTTAATTATTTTATTGATTATTGCGGAACAGAACAGATAAATCAGTTCAAACAATCTTACACACAGACACACAGAGAATAAGAACAATTGTAAAACATTTAGTACAAACAATGAACTTTTGAGAGAGGAGAGAAATGCCAACACTTGAGAGCTTGGAGAGTCTGTAATCCGGTTAGGTTGCAAGGAAGGAGATGACCTCTTTATATAGTGCCTCATGCATTAAATGCATGGACACTTGTCAAGCAGAGCTTGGAAGACAGGATGGAAGCAGGTCTTCTGAAAAGTACTGGGATGTACTTTTGTCTTTGCTCATTTGTCTTGACGCGTTGACCTGTTTGTTGAAGTTGAACTTAGTTGAAGGAGATAAGAAATCCAAAAAACCTTTTTCTGATCCTCGGATTATGTCTCTGTCATTGCAAGATATCCTAAATATATTTTGCAGATAAAGTAGAATATACCTGCTGTAAACTCTTGGCCTAAGATCTCTTAAAGATATCTTCAAGAATTATTTCTTAAGGAATTCTCTGCCGATCATGTCTTCAACATCTTGATCCTACTGATCATGACTTCCACATCTTCAAGTGATCCTGCCGATCATGTCTTCAAGATTATCCTTGCTCTTCAAGTGTACTGGCCTAAGACCTTAGGAAGTCTCAAGTAGCAGCTTAATCTTTGGTTGAGAAGTCTATCTTCAATCCGCTTTGAAGATATACTTCTACTTTGTTTCTACGGTTGATCTTCGACTTCACCGAACATTTTTATACAATTAAGCTGCTTGTAAAGAACCTAAAAATTATTCTAAGTATGAACTGTGTATGGACGAAAGACTGAGGTCATCTTCAAATCTTAAGTGACCCAACAATCTCCCCCTATTTGAGAATGACATCCATACTTAGAATCTAAGGAGTAAATACTGAATAATTCGTTTTGACCCTTGTTTACTCTTTTTGGGTTCTTTTCACATAGTCCATTCTTTTTGTTTTTTTGTTTATTGTATCAGACATTTACAAGTAAAAAGAAATGGTAAAGTATATTGTACAAACTAATAACAAAAACGTACTTGTATTGAAAACTTGAAAGAGCAATAACTTAAGTTTACAAGTACATATCGGAAACATATAAAATGAAAAGATGATCAATTCTTCCTTTTCTGAAGTTCAGCTAGGATGGCATGATGTAGTGGAGAGGTGTTAGGAGCAATGACAAGGATGGCTTCAAGGAAGATAGAGTCAGCAATAGATATCTACTCATGTCGGAATAATTGTTGTGTGCCTTGGGCATTGTTGAAGAAAATGCCCGAATACGGTCTGCCGATCACAGAAGGAGATTTTCTGATGGGGAATGAGGGGGGCTTTAGATTCAGGTTCTTGAGATCAGGAAGAATTCCTATAGCAGCAAGATCTTGGAAGATGGTTTGCTGGAATTCTTTCCTTATCTTATTTAGATTGTCATGAAGTCCTCTGATATATATCTTTGCATGAACTAGGTTCGGACTTTTTGAATCTTTAAGACAATCAGCTATTTCATACCATTCTGTCATACCATAAGAATCAAGGTCATGAAATCTTACCGGTGTGATGGTGTTGTCAGCCCGAGTAAGTATCACATATACGTCATGTGATTCTTTATGAGTAGCCAGTTTGGCTTCAACGATTTTTGAGATGCTGGTCCATCCAAGTAACCTCTTCTTGCACCATGCGAACTTTTTGGAGAACTCAGATTGCTCCCCTTCAACAAGTGTACCTGCATGTTCAAAAGTTTGCTCCCCCTGAGCTGGTGGATCGGTTTGTGCCGATTTAGATGGGTCAGATGGACCCATCATGTCAGATTGACCCGTTCGGTCGGATGGACCCGGTTGGTCGCTGGAAAGTCTTTCTGGTCCTTTCTCCCCCTCAACGGCCGACAGTTCACGAGATCGGACAACATCAGCAAAGTGAGTGAGGACCCTAGCCTGAGCGGCTGGAAGAGCATCCATCCTTTGGTGAAGAGAGATAAGACCACCAAGGAGCTGATTATTTAGGTTTTCTTAGCTTTGAATTGCGGACTGGAGTCTAATAATTTCTTGATCACGAGCCTCCGAAGCAGCTTTCATAGCAGTCATAGAGAGAGTAAGAATTGCATTGGAGTCTAGGAGAGACTGAAGCTGAGAGTGTAAGCTAGAGAGGGAACCCTGGATGGATTCAAGTTGGCTCGCTGTGGAGGCATATCTGGTGAAGGGAGCTTCATATCTGCGATGAGTAGGTGTAGGAGGATGATGAGGAAGATACCTTGAAGATGAAGGAGATGATGGAACCATCATGTCAATGATAGGATCTCCAGAAGGTGGGAGACTTGTAGATGAGGCAGCAACATAAGAGCTTGAATGCTCAATTTCTTCATGTGGAGGGGGGCCAGGAGGCGTGAATACAAGAGGAGGAGATGAGCCATGGACGCTTGCAGAGGAGTTGTCATTGGATGGAGACAACTGAACTTCTTCGGTGGTAGTCGGTGCATGATGCCGATATGCAGAAGCGGGAAGATCCTCTGGAGAATCTTCAACAAGAAAATCAAGTAAACATTTATGACCCGTAGTGGGTCGTGTAGAAACAGCATCGATCGCAGGACGATCGGGTGATAGGCCGTGCAGTGAGAAAGTAGTACCTTGGGCTGGAGAGAGGCCCAAGTCATCTTCATCTACCAAGAAGTTGGTAGAAGAAGGAGCATTGTGGGTCCCCAAATTTTCAACCGAAACCTGTTGGGAGGAGACGGAGGAGCTAGCTAAGGGGTCGGAAGATTCCCTGGGCCTGGTAGGGACAATTTCAACAGCTTCAGATTGTGGAGAATCTGTTGCTGGATGTGTGGTTATGGCCCTCAAAGGATCATTATGCCTCTTTGGATGAGACTTAAGGGAGATGAGGAGTGACTTGGAAGGGGTGTAGACTTGGGTAGCCACCAAAGGTGATTTTGGTGGCATAGTCATAGAAGCGAGTGCGGAGCTATCGGAAGCTTTAGATTTTTTAGATTTGGTTGCCAGTTTCACTCGGGTAGGGGAGGAGGGTCCACTACAGTGGAGGAGGCCACAATAGGACGAGGGTCCCGGGCATCTCCCCATTGCAGATTGAGAGAGTAAAGGAAAGAAGACATACCTGGAAGAATGGTGGTTCCATCCTTTTCGCGTTGCAGAATTAGCTTGGTGACTGTTGGAGGAGAGTAGTCATACACAAATTTAGGAGTAGTTGACTTTTGATCAGCTTCAAGAGCACCAGCCATCTTGTGGGAAATGATGAGAGATAGAAATCTAGGATAGGCTACATGTGGCCTCTTGGTACTGTCGATTATACTAATTAGTTCATCAAAGAAATATTTAGCAAAATCTATCCTTCTTTGAAACATAAGTGCATGGGCAAGCTTGGTGGCATAAGATGGAACTTGGTCATAACCGCTTCTTTTATGACTAAGGCATAAAAGGATATGAGTAAAGAAGAAGTTGCATACCGGACCCATGTTTTTGCGCATGAGAGTTCCAGGCCCTTTATCACCTTCTTTGGGTTCGTACTGGATTGCACTAACCACGTCACCATGTTCAATGTCCAAAAGAGATGTAGCATCTTTGCCTAGAGGAAACTTTTCATAAGAAGGAAAAGTTGGAAGATGTAGAGCAGACCGAACGTCTTCAACCCCAAAGCTAAGATCAGGTTCAGCATCAGAAAGGATGGAAGCCTTGATTTGTGCATTGGCTTCATCATAGACGCAAGAAATCCAAAAATTTCCAAGAAGCATTTTGCTCATTTTGATGCTTTTGGTGAAGGCATATTGGAGAGGAGACTTTTGAAGAAAAAAAGAGATTGGGCTGTGTTCTGGATGTTGTGGGTCATTAGCAGATCTTGCAAGTGTTGAAGACCAAGTCTTCATGCTTGTATGTGGGAGGAGAAGATGAAGATGCCATTAGAAAGGTGGAAGGTATAGAGGAGAGTTGAGAGGTGTGTGAAAGTTCAGGATTCACTCTTACAATCAAATATGAACAATTAAGATCGTATTCACAGCAACTGGTCATATGATTTATTAACAATCTGTGAATTACAAGATATTACAATGAATTTCTCTCTCAATAGATCTAACAAATTTATGCGTAAGAGTTATCTAAAAGGTTAGCCAAAAGATTCAGTTAGCTACAGTTGCTAACTCCTATATATACTGTAGAGAATAGCTAAAGCTACAGTACATATGAGAAACAGACTAATAGAACAATTACACGTATCCTAATTAGTAACTGAATATAACAGAGAATATCCCAAGATATGAATTCTGAACATACTTCTGAATAAGCGCTTCAGAACATTTGTCTTCATACTACTAAAAACACTCACATCTATGAGTTCGATAACCTCATAGCAAACAGAACTTCTTCAAAAAAATCTTCAAAATCAACAAATTGATCTATATGAATCAGAAATCCATAATCAAGATGAGACCAATTGTAAGTCCATAATCACATTCAGACCGAGTTTTGGACTGAATTATCCAAAAGTCAAAATTCTCAATTAAGCACAACATCTGTTTTCAGTCATGTGTCAATATATGATCATTCAGCTTTACACATGAATAACCTGCAAAACAGATTAAGTTGGCTTTGGTACCCATATGAACTTGGGTCCAGGTTTGTTAGGTGCAGTAGCATATGCAGATATTCTATAAGAACCATAGCAGTGCTGAATAAAATTCTTGTTCACAAAATCATTAGTCCCACAATATGAACAACAAAGTTTCTTTTGTGCAACTCTGACTAATTGATTTACAGAATAAATCACATCAGGTTTAACAAAAGATTTTCTTTGAAATGTATTGTTCTTCTTGACATTTGAATTAGGAACTTTTGATTTTGGCACTTCTTTCTTGGAAGTAGTTCCTTTAACTCTCCATTCCATTTTTATCTTTTTAAAAGAACAATTATAAGATTTATCAATAGCAGAATCATAAAACAGATTAGAAGAACGAATCTGATCTTTTGAACTATGATTTGATTTGTCAACAACTTTGGTTTCAAATTCCCTAAACTTTTTAACATACAAATCAAACCTTGACTGCAAATCAGATTTGGACTTCCTCTCTATCATGATTTTAGTTGATAAATCAGATAATTTCTTAATAAGCCTCCTTATTTCCAAATGAAAAACTTTCTTTTCCTTCTCAAACTCATCTTTTAAGCATTTTTCTTTAAAGCCATTTACCTTCTTCTTTTCAGTCTCTTTCCTTCCATCTTCTAACTCTTTCTCCAACTCATTTATTTTTATAGAAAACTCATTTAACATTCCTGTTTTCTTTTTCTCAAAACCATTCTTTTCTTTTTGAAAAACATTTTTCTTGCATTCAAACTCTTTTCTTTCTTTTGCAAGAATTTTCTCCAAATCAGAAATTTTCAAAGATAATTCAACAGACTTTGTTTCAAAACCTTTCCTCTCAGTTTGAAAGTCTCTTCTCTCTTTCTCAAATTTCACTCTTTCAAGTATAAGAACTTGTTCAAAATCATAGATCTGTTTCAAGAGTTGACAATTTTTCATTTCACATGATTTGATTCTATTTTCAGACTCTGTCAACATCTTTCTTCTAAAATTGCCTTTCTCTTTCAAATCAACATTCTCTTTTTCTAACAACTTTATGTTTTCTTGAACCTTTTCAAAATCCTTTAGAAAATCAGATTTCTCTTTTTGCAAAATCTTTATAACTTTTGCATATTCGTCTTGTTTTGCTTGAAGATTAGCAATCTTGCTTTCAAAATGAACAATCTCAGTTTTTGGTTCAGAAATTGTTTCTTTTGCTTTTACAGGACTTAATTTTTGTAAATTGTCTGAACTGGTTATAGAAATTGCAGGTCTCACAAAAACTTCAATAATCTCAGGCATGATGAAATGACAAATTCGAATATCAACTATGAATTATGATCAAAAATGAGAATCAACACAAATCTAGAACATGCAAGAATTAATCAAATCTGTCACATGCATTTCATCAAACAGTTAGAGTAGATGAATTAATGAAATCTTCTTTTCAACAAAAAATTTGAATACTAATCAACATGCAACAGATATAATCACTTTGATCAAGAAACCAATCAAGAATTTCGAAAACATACCTGTGATCTCTGTTTAATTTCGAGAATTAATCAGCATAGAGAGAAAATCTTTGGATGACTTGATTGTAAGATATCGATTCAACAGAAAGACAAATTCAAATTTCTTGAATCAATGATAGAAACGAATTCAAGAATTGTTAGGAATTCAAGAATTGTTAGCAGCAGCGGAATCAATTGTCGAATTGATCAAGAAACTTCAAGAACGCGATCAAACACACTCTTGGACGAATTTGTTTGTTGATTGGCTCTGATACCAATTGAAAGTTCAGGATTCACTCTTACAATCAAATATGAACAATTAAGATCGTATTCACAGCAACTGGTCATATGATTTATTAACAATCTGTGAATTACAAGATATTACAATGAATTTTTCTCTAAATGGATCTAACAAATTTATGCGTAAAGAGTTATCTAAAAGGTTAGCCAAAAGATTCAGTTAGCTACAGTTGCTAACTCCTATATATACTGTAGAGAATAGCTAAAGCTACAGTACATATGAGAAACAGACTAATAGAACAATTACACGTGTCCTAATTAGTAACTGAATATAACAGAGAATATCCCAAGATATGAATTCTGAACATACTTCTGAATAAGCGCTTCAGAACATTTGTCTTCATAGTCAGAAGTTCTGAGTCTCCTACTCAGAACTCTGAACCTTCTAGTCAGAATCCAACACTTAGAATCTTTTTGAGATTTCTCACTCAGAACTTCTGAGTCTTCTACTCAGAACTTATGAGTCTTCTGAGTCTTCTTTAGTCTTCTTACTCAGAACTCAACACTTGTGTTTTTGACAAAACTCTAGACCTAACAGTGTGAAGAAATAAGAGATGGAGATGGGGTATTTATAGTGGGGTAGAGATGGGTAATAAGGAAAGGAAAAGTATGTTGGGTAATAAGATGTAGGAAGTGGAGTGTGATGGGAGATGATATGTTTAGGGTTTAGGTAGGAGAGAGAGAGAGAAGGAAGTGAGTCTTATAAAAAATAGAGAGGAGATTAATGGGAAGGGTGGGTTTCGGTTGGGGGGGGGGGGGGGTGGGATGTTAAAATCTCGGCCGAAAAATTGGAAAGGAGAGGGAGGGTGTATTTTCGGTGGGGGGGGGGGGGGATTGGTGGTCTTCAGCAGAAAATTGAAAGAAGAGAGAGGGGGTGTGAAGGGCGTCGGTGGGTGGGGGGGGGGGGTGGGGCTCGGTAACAAGAGTGTGAGGGGTGGGCGGCAGCTGGTAGGTCGGTGGTGGGGGGTTTCGGTGATTTGCTATCGGCAGGAACGAGAGCGAGAGATGGGGCTGTTTGGGGTTTGGTAGAAGGTAACGACCGATAAAGGGGGGTGTTTTGGTTGCTTGTCGGCAGAAAAACAAAGGGCAAGCAGCTGTTGGCGGCAAGCAGCTATCGGCGTGAGCTGTGTGGCGTCGGCAACCGACAAGCGGCAGCAACTCTTGGCGGGGTCGGAAGCAGGCTTCGGCGGGGTTGGGGGGCAGGAAAGTGTGCCGGTAAGAAAAGACACAAGGGGGTAGGGTCGGTGGGAAGGGGGTGTCGGCGGTAGGGAGGTAGCCGACGAGGGTGTCGGGGTGGCTTGGGATCGGTGGAGATGCTCTTTGGTTCGGTGGAGATGAGTAGGGAGAAGAGGAGATGGAGTTTTGTGAGATGAGTGTTAGAAAAAAAATATGGACCGAAAATTTTATAGAGGAGTAGGAAAAGTTGGTTTGGGTTATATCTTAGGTTATGTGTGTATAGGGTAAGGTTTGTAGATGGTAAGGAAAATAGGTAATTAGGATAGAATAGGTTGTGTTTCACTCGGGTGTATTGTATTCAACCCCCCTTCTACAATACTTGTTACCATTGCTTCTCAATAGCTGGGACCAACAAGTGGTATCAGAGCAGGTCAGTTTAATCTAATAAACTTGATCTGATCTGCAATGGCTTCATATTCATCCTTAAACAATGTTTCTTCTCAAAACTCAAATGCTGGATCATACGAAAATGGCTCCATAGCCAAACCAACAAAGTTTAACCCTAATAACTTCTCTCTGTGGATAAGTCGTATGATGCTCTTCCTAGAAGGAGTTGACAACAGATATCCTACTATACTCCATGAAGGACCTCTTGTCCCTAGAGTTTGGGATCGTTATAATGCCAAAAACAAAGATAAGGATGGTGATGATTCTTCTTCTGATGAGGAAGAACGAACACCTGCTACTGGGAGATACATTGTAAAGGATCCCAGTAAGTACACTGTTGAAGACAAGCGTCTTGTAGCTCTTGACACTAAAGTCAGAGTCATTTTTGCCATCTCTTTGCCTGATGAGGTTTATCATTCTCTTGTGAACTTTTCTACTGCTAAGGAAATGTGGTCCACCCTGTGTGTTCTTTATGAAGGTACTTCTGAAGTGAAAAAGAGCAAAAAGACCACTCTTGTTCGAAAATATGAACTGTTTTCTCATGAAAAAGGAGAATCTCTTTCTAATTACTATAACCGTTTTAACGGTCTGCTTAATGATCTTAAGTTGTTGGGTCGCATTTATGACAATGAGGAAGTCTTATGCAAGTTTATGGACTGTCTTCCTGATTTCTGGGAAAACATCTGCACATGCATTAAGACAACCAAGGACCTTGATCATATGCCTCTCACTGTTCTTTATGGTACTCTCTTTAACTTTGAACAAACCAAGCTCCAAAGGAAGTCTGTCATCAAGTATATCAAGAGCTCCTCTCTAGCTCTTGTGAGTGACACTTCCAAAAGATCTGTGTGCATTCCTAGAATCACATATCCTTCTGATTCTGACCATGATAGTCAGGAAGATACCAATGATCATTCGGAGGCATACCTTAGTGATGCTGATGATGAAGGTGAGGAAACCTCTGTTGACCAACTGTCAGATGGCATGGCCATGCTGGCAGGTTATTCTAAACCTAGATCCCGTTTCTATTCTGGTAAATCTAAATTTTCTAGAAAATCTTCTCAAAATTTCCCCAAGCACTCTTCAACTGATAAATCAAATGAGCAATGCTTTAAATGTGGGAAAAAGGTCACTTTGCCTCTGAGTGCATAAGCAAACTCTCTAAAAGATCTAAGAACTCTTCTTCTGGTCGTTCTCTTTCAAAATCTAGCAGATCCAGACCTGATTCAAATTTCTCTTCCTCTAAAAAATTTGGCCAATCTGTTTCCTCTGTTACTCTGATCGTGCTGAAAAGTACAAGGCTAAATACAAAAGAGAGAAAGAGAGAAATGAAATTCTTTCCAAAAAGGGAAAGGGTCTGCTGGCTGATTCTCATGACTGGGCAGCTGAACCCACTTCTGACAGTGATAAGGACATGGCCAATATTTGTTTCATGGCATAGATTGATGACATCAATGACTGTGAGGAAACTCCTTCCACTCTTGCTCTAGTCTCAATATGATGTTCTTCCTCATCCACTCAGGTACATCCCTTTCACTCTCTTACTGATGCTGAAAAGATTGAAGCATTTGACTCTTTAACTATTGACTTCCATGATGCTAGAGATGCTAAGAAAAAGGCAAATGCTCAGATAAAATCTCTTTCCTCTCAACTTCAAATCTGTCTCTCTCAACTAAAACGTTTTGACAAAATCAAAGCTGAGTTCGAAGATCTGAAAACCATAAACTTTACACTTGCTAAATAGAAAATAAGCTGTTCAGAACACTTAAAGAGGAACAAGAAATTGTGAAAAACTGGACTAACTCTTCTAAGAATTTAGAAAATATTTTTAAAGACTAAATGAAGTGTGATGACAAATCTGGACTTGGCTTTGGCAAAATGGACATTGATTCTTCCTCAAATGTTCATGCCTCAACTTCCTTTGTGCTTCCTCCTTTCTATGAGTCCTCTGAACACCATTCAAGTGATACTCATTCAATGAACTCTGTTGATCTTTCTGAAGCCTTGAAGTTTGGGATGTTCATTAAAGCTAAAGGTGATACCTCAACTTCTGAAGTTGAAGAAGCTCAAGGCTCTAATGACCTTCCCAAACCTGTTCATGAGCTGATGAAATCCTTACACATAGATGAAGCCTCTTCCTCTGAACCGAAGCCTTAAAAGATCCCTAAGAGAGAACCTCAACCTCCTTCAAACAAATTTTCCACTTCTGAAAAAGGGAAATCAGTTGCCGATTTCCAAAGAAATATTCTGGTAACTCTTCCACCTTTCCCATACCTAGATCTGTGCTTTTGAAAAAGTCAAATCCCAAAGAATCCCGTCATTCACCAACCCTCAAACCTTACAAAGGAATTCTAGGGACGACACCTCTTGATTCATCCTCTTCAGCCAAGATCATAAAAATCAATGTGAAAGGTCAAAACAAGGAAAGTGGTCATTTTGTTAAAAAGGTTTTTATCTATAGAAAATGCTATAACCGTGGTGACACTTTTCATGTGGCTAAAGATTGTCCTCTTGGTAGAATGGACAGGAACTCATCTAAAGATCTCTCCATTTCTTCTTCTCACCCAAAAGGACCCATCTCCAAATGGGTACCAAAGAACTAATTTTTCTGTGACTGTAGGTTTATGGATATCAACAGATCTGGTATCTGGATAGTGGATGTTCACGTCACATGACTGGAAACAAATCTCTTCTTGTTAACTTCGTGACTGCTAAAGGACCATCTGTTACCTTTGGCGATAATTCTCGAGGCAGTACTAAAGGCTACGGAACTTTCTTAAATGGTTATGTCACCTTTCATAAAGTCGCTTATGTTGAAGGCTTGATGCACAACCTCTTGAGCATAAGCCAGCTGTGTGATCTCGGGTATAAAGTAATCTTTGAGCTGCCCATTTGCACGGTGGTTGACAAAGACATGAAAGCCGTACTTTCCGGGTACCGAAAAGAAAATGTCTATGTTATAGACATGGGACAGAGTTCATCTTTTGGAACAAATATCTGTTTTGTCTCTGAAAACCCTGCCAAGATCAGTTGGATCTGGCACAAGCGTCTCTCTCACCTTAACTTCAAGACCTTGAACTCTCTCTCCTCTAAAGAGCTCGTGTCTGGAATGCCAAAGCTGACCTTTGTGAAAGAAAAGTTGTGTGCTGCTTGTGAGAAGGGAAAGCTCGCAAAATCCTCATTCAAATCCAAGCAATGCTTCTCCATTTCTCAACCCCTTCAGATGCTACACATGGATCTGTGTGGACCAGTCACCACTCCAAGTCTTGGTGGAAGAAGGTACATTCTTGTTATTATTGATGAATTTACACGTTACACTTCGGTGTTTTTCCTCAGGCATAAAAGTGATACTTCTGAAGAAATCATAAAGTTCATCAAAAGATCTGAAGTGATGAATGGGCAGCTGGTGAGATTAGTAAGGACTAACAACGACACTGAATTCAAAAACCGTGTTTTGGATGACTTCTTCACTGAAAAAGGCATCTCTCATAATTTTTTAGCTGTACGGACTCCACAACAAAATGGTGTGGTGGAAAGAAAGAACAGGACGCTGTGTGAAGCTGCCAGATCCATGCTGAGTGAATCTCATCTGCCGACCTATTTTTGGGCTGAGGCAATTAATACTGCATGTTTTACCCAAAATAGGTCCATTATTGTAAAAAGACATAATAAGACTCCCAATGAAGTCTTTTATGGGAGAAAGCCAAATATCAGCTTTCTTCATGTCTTTGGGTGTGTATGCTATATATTAAATGACAAAGAGAACTTGGGCAAGTTTGATCCTAAAGCAGATGAAGGCATCTTTATGGGTTATTCTCTCACCTCCAAAGCTTTTAGAGTCTACAATCTTCGGAGAAAATGTATTGATGAATCAATACATGTCAAGTTTGATGACCTCAAGGTATCATCCCTTTCCTCAGATGATGATGGGTAAATAGTTGGATCACCTCTTGCATTGGTGATGTTTCTGCTTCTCCACCTAACCCAACTATTCCCATACATTCTCCTCAAAATCCTACCTCTCAAGACAATAACCCTTCCACATCTTCACACCCTTCCTCAAACCAAGAAGAAAATCCTCTGCCGATCAAAACTTCCCAAAATCAAAATTCTCTTCAAAACACCAGTCTCTCTCATCCCTCAAATATCCATTCTTCATCCAATCCGCCTGACCTTCCATCCTTCCATCCTGAAGATCTACCTTCTACATCTCATGCTCAACCTTCCTATCCTACAGCTTTGCCTCCTGCTATAAAATGGACCAAGGATCACCTAATTGATCAAATAATTGGTGATCAACAGGCTGGTGTCCAAACCAGAAGAGGGGTAGGCAATATATGTCTCTATGTGAACTTCTTGTCTCTCATAGAGCCTAAGAAGGTTGAAGAAGCTCTAGCTGATCCATGTTGGATCACTGCCATGCAAGAAGAACTATCTCAGTTTGAGAGAAACAAGGTCTGGAGACTGGTTCCTCATCCTCCCCGAAAAACAATTATAGAAACCAAGTGGGTCTTCAGAAACAAGATGGATGAAGACAGCACGATCATCAGAAATAAAGCCAGGCTAGTTGCTCAAGGGTACAGACAAGAAGAAAGAATTGACTATGACGAAACCTTTGCTCCAGTTGCCAGACTTGAAGCAATCATAATCTTCCTTGCTCATGCTGCATACAAGAACTTCAGAGTCTTCCAGATGGATGTCACGAGTGCCTTCCTGAACGGAGAACTAGCTGAAGAAGTCTATGTGAAGCAACCTCATGGATTTGAAGATCCTGTTGATCCAAACCCTCAGTGATTTGATAATGACCCTCTCTTAAACACTTAGTGAAAATTGTAAGTAAACAATATGTATTAGAGTTTCACTATCGCTGATAAGTACTAAGACTTTACAGTACCGCTGATAGGAACTCTCACTCTTTAGATTAGATATTCAGCGAACACTGTTCATCATCTTATAGCTTTGAGCCTGTTCAGTCTATGAGATGATCGCTGATAAACTAGTTGTTTACTTATGATTCCTGAAGACAAGTTTCACGTCAACCAAAGTTCTACGCTGAAGTCGAAGATCAAGCTCAAGAACCAGTGACAAGTCTACTCATGAACTGATGCGGATATCAGCGAAGCAAGACCTGTCCATTCAACGTGAAGTATCAAGTAGAAGACTTCAGCAATCGCTGAACTTTATCATTCGCTGATAAAGATCTGACTCAACGAAAGCTGATCATGAAGTCTCCCTGCATGTTACTATTGTCTTACCTCCCTTGCACGTCTCCGTACGAACTGTCAGAACGGACATCCCTTTTGTCTGTAATCGTACAACAACTTTGATTCTACACTGTGCACCATGCGGCTACTAAGGTTGTCTACAAAGGTCAATGGCATGCAACCACTCAGCTGCTGCCACGTGTAAAGCCATACTGCCTTGCATTAAATGCATGCAGTATATAAGAAGATCCTTACTTCAGTTTTGAAGTGTGCTCGGACCATCTTCTTATTTCTCTCTTATTGTTAAGTTATTATTCATAATTTCTTTAACTCTTTCTAGTGCAAGAAACTTAGTGTTTCTCAAGACTTGTTTAGATTAGGTTTATCCTTAATCTTGTTCTGCAACAAGTTGTAAATTGTCTTGATTTATCAATAAACAATTTAGAAAAGTAAAAACGTGTGTTTATATTCAACCCCCCCCCCCCCCCCCCCCCTTCTACAAACTTGTATAGCCCTTCGGGACCAACAAGTGGTATCAGAGCAGATTTGTTTAATCTCATAAATAAGATGTGATCTATACTAAGATTTCTCTTCCTTGCTATTTCCTAAAATGGCAACCAACACAAACACAAACTATATTGACAACGGTTCTCTTGTAAAACCCCCTAGATTCTCCAGAGATAATTTTAATCTATGGAAAAATAGGAAGATTCTCTTTTTAAAAGGTGTAGACCCTACTATGCCTTACTATCTTGAAAACGGCCCATATATTCCTATAATAATTAATGCTGCAGTTCCAGCCGCTGAGAATAGACATGCTATTCTAGAAAGGCTGATTCCCAAGGAAATTCATATGTGGACTGATGAAGATAAGAAGAAAGTGGCTATCGACACCAAAGCCAGATCCATACTCTCCATGGCTCTTCCTGACGAAGTCTACCATTCCGTCATGAACCTGAAAAACTCAAAAGCTATGTGGGACACAATCTGTGTTCAGTATGAAGGTACTTCTGAAGTCCAGGACTCTCGAAAGATCAACCTGGTAAGACAGTACGAAAGCTTCATTTGTGGTAAGAATGAAACTCTCTCTGAAGTACACCAACGTTTTAACTGCTTAATTATAGATCTAAAAACTGTTGGTAAGGAATATTCTAACTTTGAAGTACTGACAAAGTTCTTAGAATGTTTACCTGAAAGCTGGGACAGTTATTCTATGTGTCTCAAGCTGTCAAAGGATCTAAAATCAATGACCCTTTCTACCTTATATGGCATGTTGCTGAATCATGAGCAATCGAGTCATCTTAAGAAGAATCTTGTAAAAGATTCCAAAAGCACCCCTGTTGCTTTAATCTCAGAGTCACCTTCCACTCAGCGATCGACTATCACTGTCACTGAGTTGGAAACTTGTTAGTCCCAAAGCATCTGATGTAAAAGTATTGAAAATAGTTCAAGTTAGAAGACCAACAGAGATCAAACAGAAGACCTGGAAGATTCATCAAAGACCGACAGATCCAAACAGAGCTCATCAGAGCTCTGTCGAAGAATTCCAGCAAGAGAACAAGTATTTCAACAGAAGATCAACAGAGCTCTTGCAACAGAGCTCTGTGGAGAAAAAGACCTCTGTCAGTCTAAGTCTCACAGGAAATGAAGTCTCAGACACGTGTCCACAATTTCCACGTATGCCCTAAAGATTGGAGACACTTTCCACGTGTCATTCAGGGGTACGACAGTACACTGTCTACACTTTATCAGGTCTATAAATAGCGAGGTAGTGGAACAACAATTGTAAGCTTTTGGAAGAATAGTTTTCCACATTTGAAAAAGCACGCACTGCAGTATTTCCATAGCACTACTTCGTACCATACTGTCCTGTGAGATTTCCGAACACTTTCTTGAACATATTCTTGGAGTGATTCATTTTATCAATATACGAGCAGTGTACTTTGTTTGATTTCATTATCATTTTACTGTTCTATATTTTGATCTTCACAGTTCAGTTATTGTTTACACAATCACTCACTTTAATGGCTTTGCTTAAAATGCTTCCGCTGTCTAATTATTTACCATTATCGTGATACAACGTGAATCTGGGAACCTACAATTGGTATCAGAGCCTCTTTGGTTTTCTTAAGCCAAAACGATCCAATCTACCAAGGTTGATTCACTGTTGTTGATTGTGTCTGTGTGTTCTTAAAAGCTTCTCTGTATACTCTGTTTTTACTGCTCTCTAGTCCAGACAAGTCTTCATAGCTCATATAACTTTGTTTAAAGCTTTCCGGTTTAGCTTAAGATCCTCTCAAAAGTTACTGTTCCATTGGTTACTGTTTGAAACTCTGTTTCTAGCCGAAAATCATTTTGCTATAAACTGTACTCTGTTTTTCTTTCAAAATGGCTAACAACGGTATAAATGCTATCTATACTGCTGGCTCTTTAACAAAACCTCCTACTCTTCTGAGAGATGAATATCCTCAATGGAAAATCAGGATGGTTAATTTTTTCGATGGTATGGATAAAGACCTCATGCGATCTGTCACGGATGGACCATTCCAACCCATGGTTTTTGTTCCTCGTGTACCCGCAACAGGAACTATTGCTGAGATTCCAGCTCATTATGAAGTTAAAACCACAGGTTTTACTAATGAGGAAAATCTAAAAATGGAAAATGATCTTAAAGCAGTTAGACTACTGATTATGGCCATTCCAAACGAAATATTTCAAGAACTAGATTCATGTGTTACTGCTAAGGAAATCTGGGATCAACTTCTTAACCAACTTGAGGGTGGTATCAAGACCCAAAAGAACAGAAGGACCCAATGTATAAATGAATACAATGATTTCAAGGCACTTCCTGAGGAAACCTTACATCAAACCTACAACAGATTTAATGTGTTGATCAATAAATGCAAAAAATGTGGGGTTGTTAGGTCGAAGGAAGATAACAATGTTCTGTTTTTGAAAAGTTTGAATGATGAATGGTTAAATCTGTCCATGTCTTTACAAGCTAACCAGGACTTAGATGTATGGTCTTTAACGGATGTGTATGGCACTTTGGCTGCACAAGAAAAGGAGGTTGTCAAGCAAAAAGGCAAATCCATCAGTGCTGGTCCAATCGCCTTAGTTTCTGATTCCAAGAAAACCACATCTGAAAAGTCCAACAGAGAAAGTTCAAGTAAAGAGAAAAACAAAGAAAAATCTGATAAGAAGAAAGGAAAGAAAAGTTTGATTGCAGAAAGTGAAACAGGTGAAAGCTCATCAGAGGATGATGACATTCAAGCCTTTGCCCAATATCTTGCTTTAATAACTCAGCAATTTAACAAGAGATTTGGCAATAAGTTCGACAAAAGAGGCAGATATGAGAGAGAAGGAAGGGAAGACAGAAGAGGATATACAGCACCAGAGCAAAGTTTCAATAGAGTTGCCACAGAAATAGGAAAACCTCCACAAAGAAGAGAAAATCCACCAGCACAACAGAAGGCCGATGCTGCCCAGCCCATCAATCAAAATGATGGACGCTGCTTCAGATGCGGCAAACCTGGACACTTCTCTGTTAATTGTAGAGGCAAACTGGTAAAAGACCAGGACTACTACAAAAACAAATACAAGTACAACTACAGAGAAAGAAGTTATGTTGCTGAAATGGAAAATTGGGTCTCTGACTCATCTTCTGATGATGAACCAGAACAAGCCAACTTCTGTGGAGTCGCTGTGGATGATGAGAGTTTAGAAGAAACTGTTGACTGGATGACTGGAGAACCAGAGATAACAAAGGGAACAACAGAAGAAGAAGATCTGGCTCATGCATTTGCTCTTACCACGACAGAATCTGACGACAGAGCGCTGGAGACCACCAGACCCAGTGCCAAGGTATGCTCATCTGAATCTAAATCTGACTCAGAATTAGAAATGCATGTTTCCATGTTGAATGAGGAATTTCAGCTTCTGAAACAAAAACTTTCTAAAGAAAAGGAGCTAAGAAAACTAGCTCAGAAGGACCTATCTTTTTACAAGAGAGAAAAGACTCTCTTGGAACAAGAAAAGGAAGAAATCTTCAAAGAAAAATCTGAGCTAGAAATCTTACAGAAGAAGAAGGAAAGTCTGTTTTCTGAAAAAATCAAATCTTATGAAAATGATTTAAAACAGAAGTCTGAAAAGTTGAAACAATCTGAAACAGAGAGACTTAACTCTGTTGCTCTAACTGATTATTTTCAAAGAGAAAGGGAAATACTTCATCAATCCCTACATAGAAAAGAAATTCAGATTAAAAAAATACCAAGATGCACAAGATGTGCACATCAAGATAAATTCACAGATGGATACGCAAGGTCTTGGTTTCGCTGACCTTACTCCCTACAACGGAAGGAAGAAGACATCCCTGTCCTCCGCCTTTTGTATTGGGAAAATCCAAGAGGACGTGATATCTGGTAATGCTGTTTTCAAAAGATCTAAAACGTCAGATGTTTTCTCAAAACCAAGAAATCTCGACTTTAGGAATATTAGCTATGACTCCTTTGATCATGAAAAGGTTTTGAAACCATCCTCTGAGTTTATTCTTGATCAAGGAAAAGCTAAAATCATAATTCCTAATTCTGTCAAGGACTTGGATACTAAAGAGATTTTCAACTTTAATTCTTTCAAAGGACAGAAGTCTGCGTCTTCTGAGACAAAGTCCTCTGTTGAAATGCCACAGAGCAAACTTAATCCAGAAGCACCAACTTTCTCTCCTACCTCTGAATCAATAAGAACATCTTTTGAAGAAGATTTATTGAAAGTTATTGAAGAAAATGCTATCTCTGATTCTTTAAAACCAAAGTTGAGGAAGTTCAGATCTGTTAAAACAAATATCCCTGTCATACCCATTGAATCGAATTCCTCCAACAGAGCCACTAGAGACTTTCTAGCCTCTAATTGTGACTCTGACTCCGAGGTAGATGAACAGATCTTCTGTGGTCAAAAGAACATCTTACACAAGTCAAAGAAACTACCGGTCGGATCTCCGGATCTAAAAGAGGATGTTTCTTTCTTTAAGAAACAGTCAAGATTTATACCGGTAACAAGCTTTAACAACAAAGATTTCAAGATTCTTGCTTCTAATGCAGTAGAAGTAGAGAAGAAAGAGAAAAACAAAAGTGTCTTGGTAAACTCAAATGTTCCTCTTGCTTTCAAACCTGTAAGATTCACACCAGAACAGAAGGGAAAGTGGATAGCTAAGTCTGTTCCAAGTTCCGATGTAAATCAAGGAAGAAATTCTTTTCGTTCAAATGAATCCATTTCCAAGAATTT
Organism: Saussurea involucrata; assembly: GCA_033807775.1. Classification (NCBI taxonomy): domain Eukaryota; kingdom Viridiplantae; phylum Streptophyta; class Magnoliopsida; order Asterales; family Asteraceae; genus Saussurea; species Saussurea involucrata. The sequence continues at coordinate 76,298,033 of CM066317.1, read as the reverse complement.
CATGTCAAAAGAGGCTACTTCTAAGAGTAACAATTTCAAAAAGCAAAACCAGGACAGATTGTTTTCAAAGGCGTATGATTCAAAAAATTCTCAGAATGAAGCTCAAATCAAACAGTTTTTGAATAAAAACAATGTGCATCAGTCATGCTCCATCAACTGCAATTGTATTCAACTGTTATTAAAATTACAAAATCATCTGAATGGTCCTCACTGTGTTCTGAGTCGTTCTGTTCAAAAGAAAAATTCCACGACCACTCCGAACACACAAAGGAAAACCTCTGTCGCACCACCAAAGCCTAACAAGAAAGGACCCATTATGAAATGGGTACCTAAAAGGAACTAATCTGTCGTGCAGAAACCTCATGTGCAGATCTGGTACTTGGACTCAGGATGCTCCAGGCACATGACGGGTAATAAGGAGCTGCTAACTTCTTTCAAAAACAAGATGGGAAGTGCGGTAACCTTCGGAGGAGATAATGGCGGACAGATTAAAGGTTATGGTACATTAGTAAATGGTGGTGTTTCAGTCTCTGAAGTTGCTTATGTTGAAGGATTAAATCATAATCTTCTCAGTATAAGTCAACTCTGTGATCACGGTTTCGATGTCAATTTTAGGAAGAAGTACTGTTCCTTACTACTTTCCGAGTCTGGTCAAGAACTTTTAAGAGCTGACAGAAAAGGCAATCTTTACAAAATGAATTTCGAACCAAACCAAAACACTACAACAGAAAAACTATGTTTAGTGTCTTGGAATAATGAAGATGCCTGGCTCTGGCACAAAAGATTTGCTCATTTAAACTTTTGAAATCTTGACAGACTTGTGAAACTGAAGTTGGTAAAAGGACTTCCTTCCCTGAAATTTGACAAAGACCATCTCTGTTCTGCTTGTGAACTTGGAAAGATGAAAAGATCTTCACACAAAACAAAGAGTGATCATAGTTGTCCCAGACCCTTGCATATGCTTCATGTGGATCTCTGCGGTCCAATCTCTGTGCAAAGTCTGTCGGGCAAAAAGTATATCCTTGTATTAATTGATGAATATTCTAGATATACCTGGATCGAGTTCATCAGATTAAAATCTGATGTCCCAGAAATTCTGATAAGTTTGTTAAGAAGGATACAGGTTCTGTTAGACTTAAAGATACAAAAGCTAAGAAGTGATAACGGGACAGAATTCAAGAATGAAAGAATCAATGCATACCTAACAGAGGAAGGTATCTCCCAAAACTTCTCAGCTGCCAGAACCCCACAACAGAATGGAGTTGTGGAAAGAAAGAACAGAACTCTGGTGGAAGCCGCCAGAACCATGTTGGCTGGCTCTGTCCTTCCAATGAACTTCTGGGCAGAAGCAGTCTCAACAACATGTTTTACCCAAAACAGAGCTGTAATTGTAAAAAGATTCAAGAAGACTCCTTATGAACTCATTAACAACAGAAGACCAAATGTGAAATTCTTTCATGTCTTCGGTTGCAAGTGCTATATACTGAATGACAGAGAACATCTGGGAAAGTTTGACAAAAAGGCAGACGAAGGAATCTTTATTGGTTACTCATTAACCTCTAAAGCCTACAGAGTTTACAACACCAGATGTCGGGTTATTCAAGAAAGTGTAAATGTGTCTTTTGATGAAAGCATATCAAACTCCTCTGATCAAAACTCAACAGAGGGGACACAGACAGAACAAAAGAAGATAAATTCTTCTAGATCAAGGGAAGAAGACATCAATCTCATGTTCAATGATTTCTTCGATGATGATTCCTATGATAACATCAACAGAGGAGATCAAGCTCAAAACTCAACAGATCAAAATCTGACAGGTACATCTCTCACTGGTCCCTCTAATACTTCACCATCTACTTCTCTGTCTACAGGAGTAATTCAGAGAAATGAGGAACCTCACCAGAATGTAAGAGAACCCGAACAAGAGCCTTCATCACCTCTGATGACAAACGTTGGAAGAAATTCCTTGTTTGAAAGTTTACCATCACAGAGTCCTGTTAATATCTTACAGAGCAATGAGGACACTCTCCAAAGTGTGCCACAGAGCCCTGGTCCAAACCTACAGAACTCTGATGCTGAAGTTCGTCTTTTCCCATCAGAAGCACAAACGCCACCCGTTGTCCATGCTCCCATGACACGATGGACAAAGAATCATCCTCATCATCTTATCATTGGTGCTGCTGAAGATGGCATAAAGACAAGATCGGCCACAATCAATGAAGCCTTCTTTGTAAATTTCTTAAGTATGATTGAGCCGAAAAAGATTTCTGAAGCCCTAGACGACCTAAACTGGATCGAAGCCATGCAAGAAGAGCTTCTGGAATTCGAGAGAAATAAAGTTTGGTCCTTGGTTCCACTCCCAAAAGGCAAAGCGGCCATTGGAACCAAGTGGGTGTTTAGAAACAAGAAGGATGAAAATGGGATTATCATCAGAAACAAAGCCCGTCTGGTTGCAAAAGGATACAAACAGGAAGAAGGAATTGACTATGACGAAACTTTTGCTCCTGTGGCTAGGATAGAAGCAATCAGAATCTTCCTAGCCTATGCTGCTCATAAGGGTTTCAAGGTCTACCAAATGGATGTCAAGTCTGCATTTCTGAATGGCAAACTACAAGAAGAAGTTTATGTCCAGCAGCCACCTGGTTTTGAATGCTCAGAGTTTCCAGACCACGTTTACAAGCTAGACAAAGCTCTCTACGGTCTTAAGCAAGCTCCCAGAGCCTGGTATGAAACTCTGTCCAAATTTCTTTTGGTCAATCACTTCGAGAAAGGTACCGTCGATAAAACTCTATTCTTCAGGAGATATAAAAATGATATACTTCTGGTACAAATATATGTTGACGACATTATCTTTGGGTCTACACGGCAAGAGTACTGTGATAAGTTTGAAACCTTATTGAAAAGTGAATTCAAAATGAGCATGATGGGAGAACTCTCTTTCTTCCTGGGTTTACAAGTCAAACAATCTGACAGAGGGACTTTCATAAGTCAGTCCAAATACATCTCTGACATGTTGAAAAAATATAAGCTCAATGATTCAAAACCAATGAAAACTCCTATTGCCACTGGAGTTAAACTTGACTCTGATCCTAATGGTGAACCAACAGATGTCAAGCACTACAGAGGCATGATAGGGTCACTTTTGTACTTAACCGCCAGTAGACCTGATATAATGTTTGCAACCTGTCTCTGTGCCAGATTTCAGGCAAAACCTACAGAGACTCATTTAACAGCTGTCAAACGTATCTTTAAATATCTGAAAGGGACTCAATTTTTGGGTCTCTGGTATCCTCTTAACTCTGGTTTCGAGCTTGTAGCATATACAGACTCTGACTATGGAGGATGCAAGAACGACAGAAAGAGTACCTCTGGTAGCTGCCAAATGCTTGGAGAAAAGTTGGTGAGTTGGACATCCAAGAAACAGAACTGTGTTTCAACCTCTACAGCAGAAGCGGAATATGTTGCTGCTGCTAGTTGTTGTTCCCAAGTAATTTGGATGAAGACACAACTAAGAGATTATGGCCTGGAGTATGGTAAAATTCCAATTCTATGCGACTCCAAGAGTGCCATTGCCATAACAGCCAACCCAGTTCAACACTCGAAGACCAAGCACATCGACATAAGGTATCACTTTATAAAAGATCATGTTGAAAAAGGGACTATTGAGATGTACTTCGTCTCAACTGACTTCCAGCTTGCTGACTTATTCACTAAAGCCCTTGATGAAAGAAGATTTAACTTCTTAATCAGCAAACTGGGTATGCTGAACTTGTCCTCCTAACTCTGTTCAAAATTCAACAGAGCCTCTGATGGTCCTACCAGAGCTCTGTCAAAAGGTTGGGTAGGATAATACAACAGAGCTTCTGTTGTTCTCCAGAACTCTGTCAAAGCATACTTTTTCAACAAGTCCGTTTTGTTTGAAAAAAAAAGGAGAGGAAGATCATCTGTCGAGGGGGAGCTTATAAAGGGAAAATGCATGGTTTTAGGGGGAGCAAGTCAATAATCAAATTTCCAAAACCAAATTGACTTTGCTTTTTGAGCTTAAAGCTAAATCTTTTGGAGAACAAGTCAGAACTCTGACATCTCATCAGAGCCTCTGTTGTTTCTCATCAGAACTCTGTTTGATCATGTAAAATTCTGACCATCTCACATCAGAACAAGTTCTGGTAAAGGTAACGGTAAAATGGAGGCCACGCAACAGAAGCAACTTAACACAGCTCCATCAGAGCTCTGATAGCTTGTTCTGCCACGTCATCAGAAAACACGTCATCAGAGTGCGGGTCATTTCTAAATGTCAACCACTTGTAACCCACACATCTCTAACCGCGACGGTTTACTTGAACAAAAGTGGTCAGAACAAATCCACGTGGCAATCTCTGATTGAAAGACAAACCGCTAGCTGTTCCCACGTTCTCACTGTAGCAACCGTTCCACTGATCAACTCTCGAGTACCTACAGTACCTATGACCGTGATCCAGCCACACATTTTCCATATAAATACCCATTTCCTTTAAACCTTTCCATTTCTTACGCTTTCTAAGTTCTCCAAAACCCTGTTCACCTTTCCTCCTCATTCTAACCTTCAAAACCCTAACCTGCAACAATGGCAAATCCTCAACACTCAGAAGATTCAAGCCGTATTGGTCCCGTCGACCAAATCGTTATTCTCCCATACGAGTTTGCTGAAAGCAACCATCGTTTAGATCCAAACCCTGCTCTCTATCTACCCACATACCACATATTTCTGGAGTTCTTCAGAAACTCAGAAATCTTCAAAGCCCTAACAGACTTCGACGATAACATTCCTGAGCTCTACATCAAGCAATGGTGGACTACTTGCCAACACGTAGAAGAGCTAAACGGAATCATCGGCAACGTGGATTTTGGACGAGATGGAGGTTCAGGAACGATCAGAATCAGAGCAACTACCCTGCGGAGAATCCTCGGAATGAAGAGCAAGCGACAGCTCGACATAGAAGCTTTCGAGAAGCCACCCAACACTGTTGTTCTTCTGGAGTTTGTACGATTTCTAGGCTACAACAAGGACATCACTCGCATCGGAGCATTCAAAAGACAGAATCTACCACCAGTGTGGAATTTCATGTTATCCACACTGAACCGAACCCTCACAGGTAAAACTGGTAGTCAAGATCAAGCCAGCATAGAAATCCTACAGATAATGTATGGATTGTTCTTTCAAAGAAACCTTGACTATGCCAGTATTCTCTACACCGACCTTCTCACTGCTGTCAATCTCAAAACCTCTGCCATCGCCAAAGGAGGAGAAGTTGGACAACACAAATTTCTGAAAAACATCAAGTTCCCAAGGTTTATCGGGTTGGTGATTAGAAGAGCATTTCAGAGTCTGGAACTGACTCAACAAGGCAATACGTTCAAGAACTGGGTCATGACCAGATTCAATCCAACCACCTCAGGAGAATATCCCCTCATTCGACGCGTTCCAGGTACAATGCTCGCTCTGATAAGCCCAGATCATATTTCTATCCAAAACTATAGACATGCTGCTCAACCTCAAGAACCTGAGGTGAGAACCCCAGCATACCTAGGCTCTGAGCCATCTGAGGAGAGTTCGAGTGAGGAAATAGAAGTGGAAGAAGGAAATAGACCAGAGGTAAGAGTACCCGAAGTGGGGTCTTCCTCCAGAGTGATGGAGGAGGAAGTAGAGAACAGAGCATCCACTATGGAGGCTGTTCATGAGGAAGTACGGGAGTCACCAGAGGTAGAAGTTCTTTCCTCTGATACTGGTGAGAAAGAGGATAACAGAGAGGAACCCGAGTGTTCTACAGCCCTAGGTACCGAGGAAAATGTGAGGTTAGAAAAAGATGTCCAAGATGACACATCTGAGGGAAATCCTAGCCAACATCCCAGTGCTTCCACACATGCTATCCCTGGTGATCAAGACCAGACGGATATTGAAACAGAGGTGCACACCTCGAACCCTAACCAGCAAGAACCGCCAGAAGCAACTCTTCATGCTTCTGGTATGCACGAAACTGGGGAATCCATATTCGGTAATGATGTCATTTTGCCCCACGACATCGATAGGTCACCTCCACACGATGATGCCTCTGTGGCTCATTTAGACTCGTCCCAAAATAGACCTGAGATCTTTGTAATCTCACGTAGTATCTGTCCAACTCAGGGACAATGGGAGACCATAGTCGAACGAGGGCAAACTTTGCTTGATCCAAATGCCCCTCATCACATCAGATTTCCTTCTTCAGAACCTGAGCTGGAAAAGGAAACTCTGATCAGAACACCTGTAGATACTTCTCCTCAAAGAGAACATCAAGGATCGGGTGGAAGTCCTGCAAGAGCCAACTCAAAAACAACTCTTGAAGCAGGCACCTATGAACTCGAGGCTAACTTGGAACCATGTGTTGGAAACAAGGATATCCCCGTTGACACTATCACACGAGCAGAGTTCACAAGCTTCTGTGACAGTATCAACAACTCCTTGAATAAGTATAAACTTATCAACGATCAAAAGGAGGAGCTGATCCGCAAGGAGAATGCTTCTCTGCAGGAAAAGGTTCAGACATTAACGACAGAAGTAGCCGCTCTGAAGACGCTCTTAGCAGAAAATCATACGGCTCAGATGAACAGAACCCTGCCAACCCCTTCTCTATCAGACTCCAACATCAGAACCTTGACAGAGCTGATCAACAACTCTGTTAAGACCGCCATCACAGAAGCCACGACTTCTTCTGCCGCACCTATACAGCTCTCTGGCCCCAGACCCAATGACTTACCAATGCCTGTCGGTCAGATGGGTGAGTTCAGCAGAAAAGTTCTAAGCAAAATGATGTCAATCTCCTTAAAATTCGTGATGAAGGCCAAATCAACAGAACAACATGTGCAAGCCTCACTCGATACACACAAGGTCAACTTCAAATCTCAAGTGGAAGAAATCAGAGGTGCAGCAACAGAGGTAGAAGAGGTAATGCGAAAAGCAGCTTCAAGCTTCACTGATATTATCTTACAGACCTCTACATCAAAACGACATGCTGAAGAAGCACCTGCAGAAGAACCTTCGAGCAAAAGGCATAAGGCTAACCCAAAGTTTGTTGTTCCGCCCTCACCAAAAGCTCGAATTGAATCCTCTGACGATGATGATGACTTTGAGGATGCTACAGAAGATCAGTCAGACAATTAGATGGGTGAGTCCTCAGAACAACAAAAGGGGGAGAAGGAGAAGGAGAAAGAGGAGAAAGAGGAGAAAGAGAAGGATAAAGAGAAAGAGAAGGAAAAAGAGAAGGAAAAGGAACCTGCAACAGAGGCTGAGGGATCTGTTAAGGGAAAAAGAAAGGTATCTGAGGCTGAGGCAACTATAGTAGGTGTTGAAACCCAGATACACTTAATCAAGATTAACAGTCTATTAGTTGAGTTTAGAGTTTGATGCGGAAGCGTATTAAACTAACAGATATGTTTGATAGATATTAGAACGCACACATATTAAGAAAACAGTAAAGAATGAAAAGGATTTCTTAAACAGTTACTGTTATTTAATATATAATAACAACACGAAAAACAGATTAAGAACTGTTGGTGTGTGTGAGAATATAACACTCAGATATTTGACAATAAAGCTTGAGAGTATTAGTGATTCCTTGTGTATTCGTCCTTAGGAAGATCTCAACATGAGACTTCCTTTTATACTACTCTTAGAAGACTATGAAGTAGGTCACTGTTCCTTTTACGGCATAAATAGTGAACTGGATGGTGTGAACAGTTGTTTGAGCCATGCGCATTTAATGGAGCAGATGTACTATTGGTAAATGCATTAAATGGCGCAGACGTCTATTTTGTACCATGCCCTATTGAGTCCACTCAGAGTTTGACACGTGTTGAAGTTGGACAGGGCAAGTTGCCATGCTAGTTGATGAACAGGTCTTGGAACAGTAGCAAGATATTATAAATATCTTCAAGTCTCAGTGAGGACCACAGAGGCTCTGTAATGAGTTACAGAGGTTCTGCGGTCTGGTCCTCTGTGGAGCAGTCTTCGCCGGATTCTGAGTCTTTGGTCTTCTTTGTGCGTATGACAGAGCTTCTGTAGGAAGCCTCTGCTGCTTCTGTAGCTTCTTGACCTTGATTTCTCGGTAATGTCGGCAGAGCCTCTGTAGGAGGCTTTCTTCACTTAGCCTATTTTTCACTACTTCTAAATACTTCTATGATTAGGAAGATTGAAGCTAACAATCTCCCCCTAAGTAGTGAAAAATAAAAAATTTGAACTTGAGTTAAGTTTGGCTAAGTTAGATAAGACAGAGGTTAAACAATACCTCGAAATTTCTTTCATTTAGAAATATGCCAGAGGCATTTTACATTTGAGTACAATGAAAGATAAACTTTAACTTTGTTTGCGGAGATTGGAGGTCTGAGAATCAGATTTTGGCATCTTTGAAATCGTTGTAGCTTCTGTTGTCTCTGCCGACTTTTCTGATCTCTTTGTAGAATCTGATGCAGAGTTCTCTTAGGCGGATTGTTGAGTCTATTTCTCTGATGAAAGTATCTGCATCATCTCTATCCATTTTCTCTGTACCTCTGTATTTTACAAGGCTTGCTCTGAATTTGCTCAGAGTACTGGTTGCGTACTTCTGACAATCCATGAGTACAAAAAGTTTAACCTGGTGTTGTGGGTTTTGAAATACTAACCCAAATCTTGGTTCTCTGATGATTGAGTTGGGCACAGCGTCTGGTGGGCAGCGATCTTCTGGTGGTCGTAGATCTAAATGTTTGAGACCAAGATCCTTTCCCAGCTGAAAATCTATCATGTTGTATAGCAGAAGCTTTTCCCTCATCGCTTTTCTCAACACTTGATAGGCTCTGGTATTAGGCTCTGTGTTGTAGTTGTCTTTTGTCCATTGCAGAAGGTCAGGTAGATCGTAAGGATTGATGTTTCTTAAGTCAGCATCAGCGAAGGTAGATTCTGAATTGTTCTCTCTTCTGACTTTGTAAAGATTGTACCTGACCCTTGGATAGGTTCTTGTGAAGGAGAATCTGCAGAAGATCACCTTTTTGATTTTGTGAATTGAGAAGACATCTGCTTTGGTTCTTGGCTTTGTTCTTGTGAAGATGTTCTCAAATTCTTCTCTGATCCTTGGATCTGTCACATGATCTACTGGATGATTTGTCTAATAGGATTGTTTGTAGAGGTATTTGTATACCACTTCTTCCATCTCTTCATGTGTTGGACCAGGTCGTGGAATTTGTCTTCTGAGACTCTCCATCTGTTGAACAACTTCTGCAGCTCTACCAGTTAGAGGAATTTCTGACAGAGGCTTCAATCCATGTGCCCAGTCAACTTCTTCGGGTTTTGGGGTTTGAAAGGCGTCAAACGCACTCTTCATTAGTTTTTCTGTTGGCTTTGGCAATGTTTTCTTCTTCTTTGGCTCTTCTGTCAGTATCCCTTTGCCCTTATCTTTTGCTATTGTCGTGGCAGAACCTGTTGCTTCTGTGGGTTTTGAGGTTGGCACTTCTGTTGGTTTGATGGAGGTTGCCTCTGTGGATTTTGACGATTGTGATTTAGAGGACTTTTGTGGCGATGGTTCTGTTGGCTTGACTTGCTCTGTAACCTCTGTTGGAGGTTGTTTGATGACTTCTTCTGCGAGCTCAGTTTCTATTGATGAAGTATTGACATTAAATCTTCTTGCCATTTTGAAAGCTAAAGTGAACCTGTTCCTTTCTTCTTCTCTCTTTGCCATTCGATCACTCATTGTTGTGTGCATTCTTTTCAGAACATCAGAAGCAGAGGTCGTTGCTCTTTTTGGTTTGGTGGCAATCGACTTTCTTCTGGGTATGGTTTGGGGTGTTTCCACAGAGGTGGGTGTTTTCTCTGTGGTTTGTTCATCTGTTTCTTCCAAAATGATTACCTCAGGGGCGGTTGTTGCCTCTGTGGCTTGCTGATCTGCTTCTGGAGTTTTGGTTTCGTCAGGAGATGATTCCACAGAGATGGGTGTTGTCTCTGTGGTATTTTGGGTTTGTTGTTGGGTTTCTTCTGGAGGGGCTTGGTTGATTGGTTCTGCTGCGATTGGTGGACTTTGTATTCCTCTGCTCGTAGCTTTCTCTCTTAGATTCTCCCCCTCAGGATTATCTGATGGACCAGGTTGGTCATCATCAGAATCATCCTGACTTTTATCAGAAGTACCCTCTGCTCTGCAAGAAGTGTTGGGCTTCTTCGGTAATTCAGCTCCTGCTGCCATCAACTTTTCACAGACATCATCACAGAGGCCAAGAAGAGTTGCTAGCTCTGCCTCTGTTTTGAATCTCATCCTTCCTACACTTGCTCTGAAATCTTTGACGAAGTTAGCATTGGCAGTGGTGAAGGAAAGGATGACTTCTGTCACTTGATTAATCACGTTCTGCCCAAGCTCTGTCAGCTGTGCTCTTGTCATGTAGTCTTTGGGTTGCATCAGCATGGTATTTCGCATGGCTTCTTCTTGAACTTTTTGTAGGGCCTTCTGTAGATCTGCAGGAGTGATGCCCGTTGACACTGAAGTCTGTTTGTTCAATTGATCAAGGAACTTGTTGATGGAGTTCTCAATCGAAGAAGGAGTAGTTGTTGCGGCAGAAGTGGTGGATGCGGTAGCAGCAGACTTTATCTGTGAGATGGCAGTTTTCACCTCTGTGGACAGGTTGTCCATTTTGGTGTTTAGGTTTAGCAGTGCCAGTGATGTTGTCTCTGCAAAAGATTTGAAAGAGCTTTGCAACTCTTTCAATGTTTGGTTCACAGAGGTGACAAGGGTTTGGAACTCATCCCTTGATACTTGTGTTCCTTGTGTAACCTCTGGAGGAACACATTCGTCTCCAGAGTGAATCCCTGTTCCTGGGATACCTTCTTTCATTCCTGTTTGTACGTTGAGAATGGAAGGATTTCCTTCTGATCCTTGAGAAGAAACCTGAGTTTCAGTCTCTACAGAAGTTCTGTGAAGAACATTGTCCAAATCCACTCCAGAGGTGGGTATCGGAATATTCTTCTGTTGACTCGGAGACTTGTCTAGAGTCTCTTCGTCATGGTGCTCTCTACTTCTCTCTGAAAGAAGTTTTGGTCCTAATGTGTGCGTGGCAGAGGAAACGAATTCCTCTGTAGGGTGTTCTAGTGTGATTTGGGGCGATGGATCACGAACTATAGGTGAGTCTCTCTGAGGAGACTTCCTAGGAATGGATTCCCCGGCTTCTGTGGGCGCAGAAGTCGAAAGAGTGACTTCTGGCTGTTTGGTTTGGGTAAGGATCGAGCTGTGCTGCTCTATTTCAATGACACCTTCTGCAGCTAGACCTGCGGTGTCAGATGTGTGGGTTGCACTGGGAGTTGGTTTTGGTTGTGTGCCTCTATTTATCCAGACATCTTTTCTTGCTTCTTTCTCTGTTAAGCATCCAAGCACTACTTCATTTTCTATCATATCTTCCTCTGTAACTATCCTATGGCTTGGTGCTTCTTCCCTAAGTTATGTGGAAGTTCCTTGCTCTGGTCGTAAGAGGTCATACACTTGATGAGATCCAAATAATCTCATGACATGTGGATGATAAAGACCCTTACGTATCCAGACAGCTTCTTCTTCTTCATCTGAATCTGTCTCTAAGATCTCTATTTCTGTCTCCGTTGTTGCTAATCCCTCTTTTTGTACAACTTCGGCCCCTTTTTCTTTCTCTTCTTCCTTCATGTTCTCAGAAGCCTCTGTAATTTCACCTCTGTTCCATTCAGCTTCAGTTTGTTCTATTTCTTCTGAAGCTGGGTTTGGACTTCTTCTGTGGACATCCAATCCTTGAATGAAAGGGTTTTGTAAAATAACAGGGGTTTCGGCTGGTTGATTTCTGGGTGTTGTGTCATCTTCTTGCAGATGTGTGTCAATGCCAGAAATGAAGAAATCTTGTTCTTCTGGAGAGTGGTGGTCGAGAGGTTGTGCCGTCCACCCTGCTGTATTTAGGGTGTTGGCAATTTCAGGGTTCTGTAAGAAGTCGTTCAGGTCTCCTTGGTGAGCAAATCTATCTGGAGATTGATAGGGTGATTGATACCTTTCTGTAGCCATTTCTTCTTCTGCAACTTCTTCTTCAGCAGTTTCCTCTTCTGCAATGGTTACCAACTTTGCAAGTGATTTACCATGCCTCTTTTTGGTTTTCCTCCTCTTAGGATTTGGTGCCCCTTCTTCTGTTGATTTTGATCTTTTCTTCTTCATTTTTGGGGAGGAGGGAGGAGCAGAGGAGCCAATTTCTGTGGCATGAGGAGGTGAGGGTTGATCTTCTGCAGCGCTTGTTGAGGTGCCTTCTGCAGTTTTCCTCTTCTTGAGTAGATGCAGAGGTTCTTGATGAAGACTTCTTTCCCATTAGTTTTGCACGTTTGGCTATAAAGCTAAGTTGAATAGCCATGTGCTTTGCTAACTTCTGATCCTTTTCTTCTTGAGTGGAAAGAGGTTTTGCTATCATTGTTCCTAGGGGGACACCTAAACGCGGGGGTGTCATAGGACTCGGTTTAGGAGTTCTATGATCGCGTATATACTCTTTCTTAAGGGATTTATTCGATGCGTATTGCAGAAGCTTCTTTGACAGAGGTCTGCAGTGTGAGTAGCCATCAACATGATCAGTGGGGGTATTCTTGTTCATCGGGAACTGTTTGGGAGTTGGCCCTTCCATTGGCCAATTTTGGATTAGCAGCAGAGGTTCGAACAGTACTCCTAATATTCTTTGGAATTGCAGAGGTGGTAGAAAGTTGGGATCGTTCTCTTTGACCCTTTTCGAGTTGTTCTTTCTGTCGATGGTGTTTATGATCTCTTGCATCATTATGGTCGCATAATCTAGTGGAAGATCATAGTAAACCCCATACATGATGCTCAAGATTTGATGTGAGCTCTGGTCAATACTGCCTATCTTTCCTGTCAGGCATCTGTTAAGAATAGAGAACAAAGTGTTCCACAGAGGTGGTAATCGGCCTCTGCAGAAGTCATTTCTCTTCCGTAGTTGGGTGTTGTACCCAAGCATTTCCACGAATCGACAGAGCTCTTCGTCTGTTGGTTGCTCTGCATAACTCTTCAATCCTAGAAGACCCCTTGTTGGTAGGTTGAATTCAAGTGAGAACATTGTTCTGTTGAACTTGATTTCAAGATGCTCAGATTTATCAGGTCTTGAAATGTACCCTTTGATAAGAGAATCGTCTTTATCAAATCGGCAGCTTTGCCAAAATTGGTTCAAATAACGGACTGGAATTTTGTTCGGGGTTCTTGATAGTAGAGGGAAGAGGACATGATTCTCCATGATGTTCAGAAGTATGGCATGGGCTTCGCCGAAAGTAGTGGGTGAGGGGACCAAATAGCAGTTGTTGGATTTGATAGGAAGAATGGCTTCGAAATGATCCTTTGCTATAAAGTTTTGCAAGTGTGTCGTCGGAGCAAAGTCCGCTGAGTCCCCGGAATCTTGTTGTTCAATATTTCTTGCAAGGCTGGGGTTTTCAGAATGTTCTGAATGTGCAGGGGAGTGTTCCGGTGAGTTCGCCGGAGAGAGTTCAGAGGATGTAGCTCGAGAAGATGAAGCCATTTGATTTTAAGAATAAGATTTTTGCAAGCTTTTTGCAGGGTTTCGCCGGAGAAGAAGATGAGAGTTTGTAAAATGTTTTATGAGAGGGTAAGCTTTGTTTTTATAGGATGGTAAAACGGTAGAATTCGAAAGAGTAAAATATATGGCAATGGATTAAAGTTTGGAATCCGCACTCGAGTTTGAGCGACGGGTTCAACTTTCCAAATAAAAACGTTCCATGTATGCCCAATGAAAATGGGACACGTAGGCCTTGTCAGAATATGACAGGACGTCGTGCGCGGCCCATTAATGCTAGGCGCGTGAGGTTGATTTTAGCCATATGAGTTTCACTCGCAGTAATAGTAACCGTTATTACCACAGATAACAAAATGGCAGAACTTTTGTGTTTTACAGAAGCTCTGTGATCTTGAGTTTTAACCTTCTCATATATCTCATTGTTGTCATGACTCTGAAGGTTCTTCTTTGAACGAAAACGTTTGTAAAGACATTGGAGAGGATCAATAGGATTTTGTCAAGAAATTTTACTCACAGAGGGTTTGTAGCTCTGATGGAACTTGCAGAAGCTCTGCGAGAGCCAGCAGAAGCTCTATGAGAGAAAAAATCTTATAACTTGAATTCTATTAACTTTCTGATCATCCAATTTTTGATCTGTGTTAAGAGATGTTTTTCGCACATTTTTGAAGGTTGGTGTCCGAGAAAACTATTTTGATAAACGTTTTGTTCGAGAAGGTCATGGTGTGTGTTGTCGGTTTCCGAGATAACATTCCAAAAGATCGACAGAAGGTTAATTTGTGATCACAGAGTATATTTCCTGCAGAAGCTCTGTTGAGCTCAACAGAAGCCCTATGACCTTAAATTTCTCCTATTTCGAATTTTGTTAAACCTTTTGAACTTTTGATTTTTGAAATATTATTCATAGTATATTTAGGACATATTTGACAATTCTTGTCCTAGAAAACTGTTTTCTAAAAACCTTTCGTGCGAGAGACATACCTTTTGGTTCTTCTGTTCTCCGCAGTTTTGTCTTTCTTCTGTCGATGGAGAATCATCGACATTCTTCTTTGGCTTTCCTTTGAAGGATTTACCTCTGTAGATCATTTCAGGGTCCCTTTTGCTCCCCCTTTATCTAATCGCTTCTGTAGATCAAGAATTTTCCTTTTTTCTCCCCCATGATCTATGCTTGGTTCAAAGAATGGTAAGATTTGTATTGAGCATAGATTATGTTTACCAGAGGTTCTGTAAGGATTATCAGAAGATCTGAGCGGACCCACAGAGGCTCTGTAAACAATTTATTTTATATATATAAAAAATATAAACTGAAATAAATTTATCAACGCAATAACTTAGTAATAATAGATATTTATACTTATTTACAAAAGATAAAGCTATACTTACAGAGGATTTTCACACCATGTTAATCATTCCTAACTTACCCACCAAGAAGTTGAATCTTTTCTCGTCTAATGCTTTGGTGAATAAGTCAGCGAGTTGATATTCTGTGGGCACGAAATGCATTTCGATTGTACCGTATTCAACATGATGTTTCAAGAAATGATACCTTATATCGATATGCTTGGTTTTTGAGTGTTGCACAGGGTTGGCAGAGATAGCAATAACACTTTTGGAATCACAGAAGATGGGTATTTTGAACAGAATGTGGCCGTAGTCTTTTAGCTGAGTCTTCATCCATAGAACCTGAGAACAACAGCTAGCGGCAGCAACGTATTCAGCTTCTGCAGTGGATGTGGAGACACAATTCTGCTTCTTGGAGGTCCAACTGACTAGTTTACCACCTAGGAATTGACAACTCCCAGAGGTACTCTTTCTGTCGAGCATGCATCCTCCATAGTCTGAATCTGTATAAGCTTTAAGACTAAAACCAGAGTTCTGTGGATACCAGAGACCAAGATTGTTGGTCCCCTTCAGGTATCTAAAGATTCTTTTTACAGCATCATAATGTGATTTCTTTGGATTAGCTTGATAACGTGCACAAAGACATGTGGCATGCATAATGTCAGGTCTGCTTGCTGTTAAGTATAACAGAGATCCAATCATGCCTCTGTAGAGAGTACATTCTACAGAAATATCATTTGGATCTAAGAATAACTTATTTCCAGTGGCCATTGGAGTCTTCATTGCAGAGGTATCAGAGAGATTATATTTTAAAAGTATGTCAGAGACATATTTGGCTTGATTTATAAAAATTCCCCCTGAAGATTGTTTGACTTGAAGTCCAAGGAAGAATGTTAATTCTCCCATCATACTCATTTCAAACTCACTCTGCATGAGTTTTTCAAAATTTTTGCACTCTTCTGAATTTGTAGACCCAAAAATTATGTCATCTACGTATATTTGTATAAGCATTATCTCACTATTTTTGCGTTTATAGAATAAGGTAGTATCTGTTGTACCTCTGTTGTAGCCGTTGACTAGAAGGAAGGTAGAAAGTCGTTCGTACCATGCTCTTGGAGCCTGTTTCAGTCCGTAGAGAGCCTTTTCAAGGTAGTATACATGCCTTGGAAACTTTGAGCTTTCAAAACCTGGTGGCTGATTTACGTAAACCTCTTCTTGGATTTCACCGTTTAGAAAAGCTGATTTTACGTCCATCTAATAAACTTTAAAACCTCTGTGGGCTGCGAAGGCTAAGAATATTCTTATTGCTTCGAGACGTGTGACAGGGGCAAAAGTCTCATCGTAGTCTATGCCTTCTTCTTGTCTATATCCTTTTGCTACTAATCTTGCTTTGTTTCTGACGACCACTCCATCTTCATCCTTCTTGTTTCTGTAGACCCATTTAGTCCCAATGGCCTGTTTCCCTCTTGGCAGAGGTACTAAAGTCCATACTCTGTTACGCTCAAATTGCAGAAGTTCTTCTTGCATGGCGTCTACCCAGTTTGGGTCATCTAGGGCTTCAGAAATCTTCTTTGGTTCTATAACACTAATAAAATTTGTAAAGAAACAAAAATTAGCAGTGGCAGACCTTGTTTTTACTGAGTCAGAAGGTTCTCCAATTATTTGGCTTGGAGGATGGCTTTTTGTCCACTGAGTTGTGCGTGGAAGATGATCATCAATGTCATCAAAACTTTCTTCAGAGGATTCTTGTGTTTCTTCTTGTGCAGCCTCTGATGTTCTTCGTGCCTTGGTAGTTGATTCTACCGTTTGTGGAATGATTGGTACGAGTGGTGGTGGAGTTTGTTCCTCTGAGGATGTATAGTCTTGGTCCTCGATCTCCTCTGTAATTGGTTCTTCTGTGGTTTGTGCAGCTTCAGTGGTCGTTTTTCTTGATGTTTCATCTTCTGCACTTTCTTCTGCTTCGGCAATTGCATCTGTAGTATTTATAGAAGAAGATGAAGCATTATTTGGACCAGTTAGAGTCATACCTGTAGGATTTTGTCCGACAGAGGATGGTTCTTCAGAAACTCTGATGGTTCCGACAGAAGGATCAATGTCATTGTGGAACATCTCCAAAAATAGAAGATTCAAATCTTCTTTTGTTCTTGAGATGTCAGAGAATTTCCCTTTAATTCCGAGTTCTGAACTTATTTTCTCAGAAGTAATTTGGAATGAATCATCAAAAGAAACATTGATGCTTTCTACAATCTTGTGAGACTTTGTAAGGAATGTTCTGTAGGCTTTGGAAGTGGCAGAGTATCCAATGAATTTGCCTTCATCTGCTTTTACATCTAACTTTCCTCTTGAATCTCTGTCGTTTAAGACGAAGCATTTGCATCCGAATACATGGAAAAATTTGATGTTTGGCCGCCGTTTGTTAAGCAATTCGTAAGGCGTCTTGAGGTGTCTTTTCACAATGGTTGATCGATTTTGAGTATAACACGCAGTAGAAATTGCTTCTGCCCAAAAGTTCATTGATAATCCGCATGCTGACATCATAGTTCTTGCGGCTTCCACAAGTGTTCGATTCTTTTATTTCGAAAACACCGTTCTGTTGTGGAGTGCGAGCTGCAGAGAAGTTCTGTGAAATTCCTTCTGTTGAAAGATAAGTTTCAATGACACAGTTTTTGAATTCTGTGCCGTTGTCACTTCTTAACTTCTGTATTTTGCAGTCATAAAGAACTTGGATTCTTTTCATTAGATTTATCAATATAATTTGAACATCTGATTTCTTTCTGATAAATTCAACCCATGTGAAACGTGAATACTCATCAACTAAGACAAGTATATATTTCTTGCCACCTAGGCTCTGTATTGCAATGGGACCGCAGAGGTCGACATGAAGCATGTACAGAGGCCTGGTGCAAGACACATCTGTTTTGCCTTTGTGGGAAGCTCTTTTGAGTTTTCTCATCTCACAGGCAGAACATAAATGATCCTTATTGAATTTAACATTTGGCAAACCTTTAACTAGATCAAGTTTGACCAGTTTTTCCAATGTGTGAAAATTCAAGTGACAGAACCTGTTGTGCCATAACCAGGCTTCTTCACTTTTGCAGGCAACAATGCAAACTTTGTCCTTGTTCTTTGAGTTGAAGTTCATTAGATATAGATCACCTATTCTTTCAGCTCGCAGAAGTTCCATACTTGTTTCTTCACTTTGTAGAGAGCAGAAAGTTCTTTTGAACAACACATTGAATCCTGTATCACAAAGTTGACTTACACTGAGTAGGTTGTGCTTAAGGCCATCCACATATGCAACTTTGTATACATAAACGTCTTCTTTCCTTATGACTCCATAGCCTTTTATGTGTCCTTTCTTGTTGTCTCCAAAATTCACAGATCCACCATCTTGTGTTTCTTTGTACGTGGATAGTGCACTTCTGTCACCAGTCATGTGCCTTGAGCATCCGGAGTCTAGATACCAGATTGGCACATTCTTCTTCTGCAGGACAATCACAGAGATTTAGGTACCCATATCCATATGGGTCCAATATTGTTAGAGTTTTTCAAGTTTGCCTTGGCATTCTTGAAATACATTTTGTTCTCTGCAGAAGAGTCAGATTGTTTCTTTGTGGGATTTGACTTTTGAATTGTCGTAGAGAGTAAACAGACTTGACTTGAAAAATGATTATTAAGTTTAGACATAAGATCAAAGCAATGACAGTATTGAATATGAGATGTAATTTGCTTGAACTTTTCATTGAACTTTTTAAACTCAGCCACAGAGGCATTACATTCTTTCTTTACATTAGATTTCCTATTACTAGAAGATCTATGAATACTCGAATGTTGTTTGCAAAAGCTCTGTTTAGGACCTGCCTTCTGTGGGTTGCTTCTGTGGTGAACTTCTTTCATCACTGTCACAGAAGAAAAAGATTTATTAACCTTGGGTTTTGAAAATCTAGAACTTATAGGATCAATAGAGGTCTTCTGTAACATTTTAAGCTCAGCCGAGGTTTTGATATGTAGATTCAAATTTAGAAAATCTTGGCAGATTGGAATCTCTGTGAGTTTCTCTTTTGGAGAAATAGTTCTGTGAGGAACTTCAGAGGAGAATTTGACATCCTCTGTGTCACATTGAATTATCCCTGATTTGAAATCAGTCTCTGAGTCGTCAGAGGATGAATCGTCCTCGTATACAGAGGTTGAGTCAATTCTTTCAATACAGGTTGAATTTTCCGAACATGCATCATACAAGCTTTCTTCCTCTGTAGAATAGTTTTCATAGATTGCAGAGGTTTCTAATAAGATTTCTTCAGTGAGAGTTTTATCTATAGAAGATGTACAGAATTTTTCTAAAACGCTTGACTTCCATATTTCCAAAATTTCTTTTTCAATTAACTTTTTAAAGTTTTCTTCTGAAAAAATGGGTTTAAACTCAGGAGCTTCTGCTGATAACTTCTTTTCAACGTTTATCAAACGGACAAAAGCAACCTGTGTTTGGGTCTCTGGTTTACCAAACTTGAAGATACCAATCTGATCTTGTGTTTTCAGATATTTCTTTGGTTTGATACCTCTATTGACAGAGGTTGAAGATGATGAGTCTGTGTTTTCAAACCACACGTTAATCATCTTCTTATGTTTCTTCATGTAAGGATCCACAGAGATTTTCGCCCTTTTGCTTACAGAGATTAGATTTGGAAAATCTGGTTTGTTCGTTTTTCCAATCACAAATAAAGAGGACAGAGGTTTGTTTCTTTTGCCTTCAACACCTAGGGTGATATCATCATACCCTATACCTCGTCTCCCTATTTGTGAGTTTACTTTTTCATAAACTTTCTGTGCATCTTTATAGTTTTTAAGCAAAATTTCTCTTCTGAGTAAATCTTGCCATAATACCTCTCTTTCTCTTTGAAAGTATTCTTTAAGAGCTCTTATGTCAGTAGTTTCGCTCCTTGAAACTGAAAGTTCTTTTGTTTTATCTTTTAAAGTATTGGTTAATTCAGAAATTTGTTTTTTCAAAGGATCTAGAGTTTTGTTCCATTTCTTTTCTATTCTCTCTTTTTCCTCAAAAATCTTTGCTTTTTCTTGAGTGAGAAGTCGTACTTCTCTCTCATTGAAAGTGAGTCTTTTCTGAATACGTTGATTTATCTCTTTCAGTTCAATTAATTCAATGTTAATTCTAAGTGTATTATCATCTACAGAGGTAATACAAGAGTTGGAATTTGAAGTAGATACCTCAAAGTCAGTGCAGGAGTCGACTTCTGCCATGCCACAGAAGAGGGCATTGGCGGTATGTTCATCGTCAGAAGTAGAGTCTAACTGGAAGTCTTCTGTGTTCTCCTCAGAATGTCCTTTTGCCATTAAGGATTTTTGAGCATAATATTCGGCTTTCTTTTTGTAGAAAGCAGAGTCCCTCTGTGGGCGATTTGATCTGCTTCTGCATTCATTCGCAAAATGGCCTGGTTTTCCGCAGTTAAAACACCCTTGAGGAGTGTTTCCTGTTCGATCATTGGACTTCTGTAGGTCTCCGCCTTTCTCTGATCTACATTCATTTGCATAGTGACCAGGTTTGCCGCACTTGTAGCATTCTTGCTGCATGTGGCTTACCGAGTCATCTGACCTCTGTCGGTCATTCCCTCTGTAATTTCTATCGCTTGACCTCTGTCGGCCACTTGATTCTTCTCCTCTTCTGTCACCTCTTCTGTTGTCTCTTCTGTCATCCTGGTTGTCTCTATCATATCTTTCATTTCCGGAACCTCTTCTGTTTCCTCTGAACTCTTTTGTCAATAGAGCTAAAGATTTAGCTAGTGACGCAAGAGTTATTTCCTTTTCTGCTTGCTCTTCTTCTTCACTGTCAATTATCACCATCTTCTTCTTCTCTTTCTTCTTCTCCTCTGTGGCTTTATCATTTCTTGGTCTCTGTGCATCCTCTTTAGTTTTACTAACCAATGCATATGGTGCAATGGTTAGTGTTTTAGCCTGTGCTATCTGAGGTTCTTGTGCGGCTAATGTTCCGTAAAGATCAGAGAGAGTCCAGGTGTCTAGATCCTGATTTGTCTATAGGGACATAGACAGCTGGAGCCATTCTTCATTTAGACTTTTTAAAAACATGACATTGTTTTCTTCAGAAGTTCTGTCAATGCCTGATTTTCTGCACTTGTTGATTAGAGAGTTGAATCTGTCGTATGTTGTTTGCATAGATTCTGTTGCAGAGGCTCTGAATGCATGATATTCATTGATGTACTGTGCTCTTCGGTTTTTTTGTGTTTTAGCACCTCCTTCCAACTGTCTTTCCAGTTCTTTCCACAGATCATGCGCTGTTTCACATGAATCCAAGGATTGAAAGAGTTCGTTGGGTATTGCCATAATTAATTTCCTCTTGGTTTTCTGAGCAACTTCATCTTCTGCTTTATCTTCGGTTGACCACTCCCCTTTTGGCTTTGGTTTTTGATGTTCGGGGATTTCGGCAGATTCAGCAGTAGCAGGTACACGAGGTACTACTGTCATGGGAATAGGAGGAGGATTGTACAGATATTGTACTAGATTTCTTTCAGTGCCCTCGAAAAAATGGACCATTCTTATTTTCCACTGAGGATACTCATCTCGAAGGAGAGTAGGAGGTTTAGTGAGAGAACCAGTAGTAAAGAAATTATTTGTATTTGTCATTTTTGAAGATTTTTAGAAAGAAAGTATGACTAAAGAGTTACTTCGATGAACTTGAAGATTTTATGGGTTTAAGAAGTTTCCAGACACAATTTTAAATCTCAATAATATCTATCACGAATCTTGATAAGTGGATCACTTGATATTGAAAATCAAGGAAGGCTCTGATACCAATTGTTGAAACCCAGATACACTTAATCAAGATTAACAGTCTATTAGTTGATTTAGAGTTTGATGCGGAAGCGTATTAAACTAACAGATATGTTTGATAGATATTAGAACGCAAACATATAAAGAAAACAGTAAAGAATGAAAAGGATTTCTTGAACAGTTACTGTTATTCAATATATAATAACAACACGAAGAACAGATTAAGAACTGTTGGTGTGTGTGAGAATATAACACTCAGATATTTGACAATAAAGCTTGAGAGTATTAGTGATTCCTTGTGTATTCGTCCTTAGGAAGATCTCAACATGAGACTTCCTTTTATACTACTCTTAGAAGACTATGAAGTAAGTCACTGTTCCTTTTACGGCATAAATAGTGAACTGGAAGATGTGAACAGTTGTTTGAGCCATGCGCATTTAATGGAGCAGATGTACTATTGGTAAATGCATTAAATGGCGCAGACGTCTATTTTGTACCATGCCCTATTGAGTCCACTCAGAGTTTGACACGTGTTGAAGTTGGACAGGGCAAGTTGCCATGCAAGTTGATGAACAGGTCTTGGAACAGTAGCAAGATATTATAAATATCTTCAAGTCTCAGTGAGGACCACAGAGGCTCTGTAATGAGTTACAGAGGTTCTGCGGTCTGGTCCTCTGTGGAGCAGTCTTCGCCGGATTCTGAGTCTTTGGTCTTCTTTGTGCGTATGACAGAGCTTCTGTAGGAAGCCTCTGCTGCTTCTGTAGCTTCTTGACCTTGATTTCTCGGTAATGTCGGCAGAGCCTCTGTAAGAGGCTTTCTTCACTTAGCCTATTTTTCACTACTTCTAAATACTTCTATGATTAGGAAGATTGAAGCTAACAGTAGGAGACTAAGGGAATACTTCTGAAGACTTACCAGAGGTGACTATGTTGGTTTTTGATTACATATTCAAAGACAGAATCATCAAGCCAACAGAATCCTCTCAACAACCACCTGAGGTCATTATCCTGGACACCCCTCATACTTCACCTAGAACAGAACCAGAGAGAACCAACCCATTCTCTGCTGAAGAAACACTAAACCAAGCCCAACCTCAAGAATCTGCCCACATTGACTGTAAAGCCCGTATCCCGGTATGTATTTTCGTATTATTAATCTTTTTTAAGCTATTATTTAACGTGGTTTCCGTTAACGGGATTAGACGATTTGGACCTAATTGTTAAATATGTCAACTATTTTGTTGGTTTGCGAGAAGAGTTTAGTTGAGGGGCCAAAAGTGGCAAGGGGGCCAAACTTGTGCATGGGATCAGCCAAGAGACACCCCTTCCCCTTCCCCTTCCCCTTCGGTTTCATGTTAGTAACCCCCAAGAACCTTTAGCCATCTCCCCTCCCCCTTCTTGTTGTTTTCGGCCGAGAAAGGAAGAGAGAGAGAGTGAGGAATCGGAAGAGAGAGGGAGGAAGAGAAAAACCGAGAGAGAAAGAGAGCAAGGGTCGAGAGGAGGAAGGAGGCGATTGCCGGCGTGAGGGAACCAGCGTCGGGAGTGGTCGGAAAGGAGGAGGAAGAGGGATTCCGTTAAGGTAAGTGTCCCGTTCGTTTTATTTGATGTTTTTCCTCGTCGGAGAATGTAAAACGCCACCACCACCGCCGTTGCCACGGCTGTCGGCGGTGGGGCCGCCGCTGCACGCCGCCGCGATGGCGGCAGAGAGTGCGTGCGCTTGCGGGTGTGTGGGTGTGTGCGGGTGTGGGGTTGCGGGTGATGTTGGGAGGTTTCGCCGGAGGTTATCGACCGCAACCACCGTCGTCGCCGCCAACCACCACCACCGCCGGAGGCGGCAGTGGGTGGTGCATGGTGTGGTTCAGCCCATGTCAACCCTAAAACAGTAAGTCATGTTGCTTTGCGGGTCTGTTTGGATTAAGACGTCTCATTGGGGTTCAAGTTCAAAAGGTTATCATTTTATGTAAATTGTACAGTTTCTTCCCTGTTTTGTAAAGATTATAAGTTTTGCTAGGAATGTCGGATTGGGATGGAGCTGGTGCCAAAGGTTCCCATTCTGAGTCTAGAACTTTTATATGTTTTGTGGAAAAACCAGTTCGGGCCATAGCTAGTGTCAAATTGCCATTTTATACGGACAGGTCCTGTTTTAGCTGCTCTGAGAGGTGTTTTTGTAAAATTCACATAGAGTGCTAGGAATATCGTTAGGACGCGTGCGATACGTCCCTGGAACCGTAAGACATTGAACTTCCTGAATGTGGAATTAGATTTTTGGTTTGATCAGTTTAGCAGGGGTAAAATGGGTCCCGAACAGACCTGCGTTTTTAGTATAAAAGCTGGAATTTTTAGTTTCGTTAAACCAGTAAAAGTGTCGTGAGTTGGGACCTTCCGTTGACGTTTTTAGTGCGTAATTAGGTGGGAAAATGTGAGGAAGGTTGACGTGCTGGTGTTGCGGCTCGGGAGCGCGTCGCTTTGCTTTGAGGTGAGTTCTCTCACCGCATAGTTAGGAATTTCATGCATATCGTTATTTTGTGTTACGTGTTATTATGTGTTATTACGTGTTTACGTGAATTAGTTGGGATGTGATATCTAGTTGTGATCTGTTGAATGTGTATGTGAATTATGTATGCTTGTGTACACCTCAGTGGGACTGGGGGGCTCGGTGGGACCGAGGGCTCGGTGGGACTGAGCTTGTATCAATGTCTTTACTCGGTGGGACCGAGGGCTCGGTGGGACCGAGGGCTCGGTGGGACCGAGGGCTCGGTGGGACTGAGCTTGTATCAATGTGTTTACTCGGTGGGACCGAGGGCTCGGTGGGACTGAGCTTGTATCAATGTCTTTACTCGGTGGGACCGAGGGCTCGGTGGGACTGAGCTTGTATCGATATATTTTTGGTGTGCTCGGTGGGACCGAGGTTCGTATTTATACGCTAATTGTTATGTGGATTTATATCCGTGGTGATGGTGATGTTGCCTACTGGCGAGTAGGGGCGATATACGTGGGGTTGCTACCTGTGTGTGTGATAGGATTCACTAAGCGTTTAGCTTACCCTTTTCCCAATATGTTGTGATTTCAGGTGCGAGCGGCAGTCGGGCTTGACGGTACACACACTAGGCGCGGAGTGTCAAGAATTGTTTAAGTTTCACTTTCAAACCTTTGGATTTTATTTTATGAAATTTCCGCTGCATAAACTTTATTGACTGTTCGAGTTAATGACGTTAACTTCATTTGAGTTACGAATTATTAAATTGTGATTGTTTTATAATGAAATGCATGTTTTTAAAATTTTAAATTCCTTGTAATTTTTGGGACGTTACAACTTGGTATCAGAGCACAGCTTGAGTGAATCAAACACATCTCGGTGTGTTTGGTCTCAAGTTGCGGCTATGAAGTTTTTTTAAACTCTCTTAATAAAATCTTTGAAAATAAATGAACGGCGAAAGCCCGTTTGGGAAACGGTGATCGTGGACGCAGTGTGTACAGTCAGCCGACGCCAATTGGGAAGGTACAACACTTAGTGTATTTATTGCTTTCTAGGCATAGGGTATGCATGCTAGATTGCCGAGGTTGTTTACACTGTACTGTACGATGACTGCTTGCTAGTAGGAATCAATGCTAGTTATAGTAGGTTGTCAAGTGAAGGCCCTATAGGTTGCATGCAGTAAGAATCATATAGCCTTAGAATATTTGATTTAGTTCTATTGCGCAGCTCTTGTTTGAGTCCAACCGTTCTAGGATAGAATCTTGTATTCGAATGTCTATTTGATTCACGCTGCGTGCGACTGGGTATTCGCGAGGCAACTCGTTATGGCTAACAGGGATTCCGTTGTAGCAAGAGTAGTGGGATGAGATGAAATTCCTAGTGAGCTGGGAATAGCGTTTACATATGAGTATGTATGCTAGATTTCTTTCTAGAACATAGGAGTATGTATGCTAGATTGCTTACGTGGATTTTGTGGTACTGTATACTTGTTACTTGCTATTAGGAACTCATGCTAGCCTTGATAGGTTGTTATGTGAATGCACCTTAGGTTGTATGCAGTAGGAACTGAATAGCCTTAGAATGTTGGATTTAGTTCTATTGCGCAGCTCTTGTTTGAGTCCAACCGTTGTAGGATAGAATCTTATATTCGAGTGTCTATCTGGTTTCACTGTATACGACTGTGCGTTTACGAGGCGACTCATCAGGGCTAGTGGGGGTTTCGTTCTAGCAAGGGTGGTGGGGTATTACGACTTTTCTAGGGAGCTAGGAAAAGTGTTTGCATATGGCGGAATGGGCATATGTGTTTGTTTGTGGTAAGCAACTACTTGGACGTCTCGGGACAGGACTTGAAACGAGTAAGGATTGGTGTGAAGGGTAGTAGCAGAGCTCCTACTATCTGAAGCACAGGATCCGTGCTCGAGTCGGGGAAAGTCACGGAGAATCCGAAGAGTTGAGTGTGAGCGTAGTTAGCAGGTTTTAATGTGTGCTAGTAGCTCGTTAAGGAGGAACAACAATGTTGATCCAGATGCTGATGCTGGAATTATTGCTGATCAGATTCGTGAGATGTTTGCGGTCGAGGTGACGCATATTTTGAGGAGGCGATCCCCGAAATTATTACCGCCATTCGTGATGAGGTAATAGTGTCGATGGAGGAGCGCATCGCGGCGATTCCACCCCCTACGGGTGGGCAACCCCGAACAAGAGGGTCGGGATCGGTTATGGAGTGCACATTCCTTACCGGTGGTTGTCCTGCGAACTAGAAGGTTCGCTTCGCGGTGAATCTGTTACGAGACGGAGCGAAAGACTGGTGTGCTACTGCTTTGACGCTTAACAGGCGCACTACTGGACGTGGGAGGAGTTCGTCGTATGTTTCGTGTAGAGCATGTGACTCTAGTGGAGATGGAGAGGAGTGCCAAAGAGTTCTTGGAGCTCTGTCAGACTGCGGAGGCCATAAAGGAGGTGAACCGAAAGTTTACGGAAATGACATTATTCTATCCTTAGCATGCTGCTTTTGAGGACATGAAGAGGACACGGTACAAGGATATGTTACGTACCAAGATCAGGGAGTTCGTGAGTACCGCGCAGTATGCTTCACTTGCTGTAGTGATGGAGACGACCTGAGGTAGAGTTCGTCAATTGGGAGTGGAGGGGGCACAAACTACGTATAAAGTGGTGACAGGTACGTTCTTGGTTAACTCGGTGCTTGCTGTGGTGGCGATTGATAGCGGGGCTACTCATCCTTCCGTGTCTCACATAGTCAGTGAGTGTTTGGGGCCGAGTCGTAGGACGGTTAGGCTGTCCACTTGTGGTTGCAGTTGCTGAAGATAGGACCTTGACGGTTACTAACGTGTACCGGGGGTGCACTTTGGAGATCTCTGGTGTGAGGTTCCCGATTGATTTGATTCCGATCGCTATGCGGGAGTCGTGCGTGACTGTGGGCATGGATTGGATGGATGCGTATGATGCGGAGATTGTTTGTCGTCGCAAACAAGTACGAGTTTGAACCCCAAGCGGGGGAGAAATGCTAGTTCAGGGCGGCTTGCCCAGGCGGACCTCAGCGATATGTTCGGCTGCGAGGGCTCGGAGGTACTTGCAGCACAGTGGTCAGGGATTTTTGGCGTATGTGATCGACACGCACGTCGACGGAGAGAAGAAGTCTGTGGAGGATGTGCCAGTTGTACGGGAGTTTGCTGACGTATTTTTCTGAGGAGTTACCGGGGATACCTCCCGAGCGACAGGTAGAGTTCCACGTTGATTTGATTCTGGATGCTGCTCCGGTGGCCAAGGCACCTTATCGCCTGGCTCCACCGGAAATGAAGGAGTTGTACACTCGTTGCAGGAACTTATCGAAAAGGAGTTCATCAAGCCGAGTTGTCCACCGTGGGGAGCCCCGATTCTGTTTGTGAAAAAGAAAGCTGGGTCCCAACGGATGTGTATAGACTACCGTGAGTTGAATAAGCTTACGGTGAAGAATCGTTATCCTCCGCCAAGGATCGATGACTTGTTCGATCAGCTTCAGGGAGCCTCGTGGTTCTCTAAGGTTGATTTGAGATCGGGGTATCATCGGATGCGGGTGAGGAGAGAGGATACGGAGTAGACGGCCTTTCGTTCACGTCATGGCCATTTACAAGTTTGTGGTGATGCCTCTCGGGCTCACCAATGCACCCGCAACGTTCATGGACCTCATGAACCGGGTATGTAGCCCTATGTGGGATCGATCGGTGATCGTGTTCATCGACGATATTCTTGTGTAATCGAAGTCGAAGGAAGAGCATGAGATGCATTTGCGATAAGTTTTGGAAGTTTTGAGGCGGGAGAAGTTGTATGCTAAGCTCTCCAAGTGTGAGTCCTGGTTACGAGAGGTCCACTTTCGAGGGCATGTCGTGAACCAGAATGGTATTATGGTGGATCCGGCCAAGATTACGGCTGTGATGCGGTAGGAAGTGCCAAAGACTCTCTACGAAGAAATCTACGGCTTTTAGTTGGGGTGAAGGGCAGCAGAGGGCTTTGGGGAGCTACGCAGGCGTTATGCGAGGCTCCGATGTTGACTTTGCCGGAGGGTATGTAAGAATTGGTGGTGTTTGCTCTCAAGATTTGGAGGCACTATTTGTATGGCGTCAAGTGTATACACTAACCATAAAAGCCTCCAGTACTTGATGATCGGCAAAACCTCAACATGCGTCAGAAGAGGTGGCTTGACGTGGTCAAGGATTATGATGGTGAGATACTTTACCACCCCGGTAAAGCGGATGTTGTTACGGACACACTTAGTCGACATCTGGATGGTGAGCCACTGTGGGGCTTGTGTCAACGGTTAACAGTGGTTGCACCTCTTCTCGAGTCGATAGGTAGTGCTCAGGAGGTGGCAGGTTTGGAGGAAAATGCCAATCGCAAGAGAGTTTCGGGGGAAATTCCGAATTTTGTCCGTGATAGTCATGGGTCAATTGCTCGGTCTTAATGGAAGGTTGGGTATCCCACGCGTGTGGGTACTGTAGGCCGAATAGTATCGGTTAGGGAATGCTGTCCTTTGTAATAAAGAGGATAAATGCGTAGAATTTTTGAGGTAAATAGTATACTTAGGTGTCGACTTTTGGGCTTGAGGCCAAATGCCTTAGTGTAATTGGGGAATTGTAGCCGATTTTAAGGAAATTATGTTGATGGTAGTAGTAATCCTGAGATGTTTGCTTGTGGTAAATGGTTGTGGTGGAATGACCTTCGTGGATGATTATAAATTTACTAGTTTGATAATTCATGTGGAATAAATTGTGGGAGTCTATTAGAACTCGTGAAAGTTAACCGACAGTTAATGATAGGAATGATCGAATTCGAGTATCCTGTAGGGTATATTGGTGAGCAACTTTAGAATGGTT
Source organism: Saussurea involucrata (assembly GCA_033807775.1). NCBI lineage: Eukaryota > Viridiplantae > Streptophyta > Magnoliopsida > Asterales > Asteraceae > Saussurea > Saussurea involucrata. The sequence continues at coordinate 76,268,994 of CM066317.1, read as the reverse complement.
AGAGCTTGAAATTTGAATCGGGATGTTTGGATTATCTATGGTTGGGAGACAACCGAAGTCGTTTGACTAGGAATGAATCCAGTTGTTGGAGTGTTCCTCCGATCATACTTGCGGTGTACTTGAAGGAGTTTTGTGGTAAGAAAAGTATTCGAGAGATTTTTAGGCGGTGTGGGAAATCTTAAATTCCAGTTAGTGAAGGTCTAGTGGAAACACCGAAAGTGTTCCGAGTGAACTTGGGAACCTGAGGTTGAGATGTGGGAGACCTATCTATAGCTATTCACGGGCATAGACTTCGAGGACGAAGTCTAATCCAAGTGGGGGAGAGTTGTAAAGCCCGTATCCCGGTATGTATTTTCGTATTATTAATCTTTTTTTAAGCTATTATTTAACGTGGTTTCCGTTAACGGGATTAGACGATTTGGACCTAATTGTTAAATATGTCAACTATTTTGTTGGTTTGCGAGAAGTGTTTAGTTGAGGGGCCAAAAGTGGCAATGGGGCCAAACTTGTGCATGGGATCAGCCAAGAGACACCCCTTCCCCTTCCCCTTCCCCTTCGGTTTCATGTTAGTAACCCCCAAGAACCTTTAGCCATCTCCCCTCCCCCTTCTTGTTGTTTTCAGCCGAGAAAGGAAGAGAGAGAGAGAGGAATCGGAAGAGAGAGGGAGGAAGAGAAAAACCGAGAGAGAAAGAGAGCAAGGGTCGAGAGGAGGAAGGAGGCGATCGCCGGCGTGAGGGAACCAGCGTCGGGAGTGGTCGGAAAGGAGGAGGAAGAGGGATTCCGTTAAGGTAAGTGTCCCGTTCGTTTTATTTGATGTTTTTCCTCGTCGGAGAATGTAAACCGCCACCACCACCGCCGTAGCCACGGCTGCCGGCGGTGGGGCCGCCGCTGCACGCCGCCGCGATGGCGGCAGAGAGTGCGTGCGCTTGCGGGTGTGTGGGTGTGTGCGGGTGTGGGGTTGCGGGTGATGTTGGGAGTTTTCGCCGGAGGTTATCGACCGCAACCACCGTCGTCGCCGCCAACCACCACCACCGCCAGAGGCGGCAGTGGGTGGTGCATGGTGTGGTTCAGCCCATGTCAACCCTAAAACAGTAAGTCATGTTGCTTTGCGGGTCTGTTTGGATTAAGACGTCTCATTGGGGTTCAAGTTCAAAAGGTTATCATTTTATGTAAATTGTACAGTTTCTTCCCTGTTTTGTAAAAGTTATAACTTTTGCTAGGAATGTTGGATTGGGATGGAGCTGGTGCCAAAAGTTCCCATTCTGAGTCTAGTAACCTTTATATGTTTTGTGGAAAAACCAGTTCGGGCCATAGCTAGTGTCAAATTGCCATTTTATACGGACAGGTCCTGTTTTAGCTGCTCTGAGAGGTGTTTTTGTAAAATTCACATAGAGTGCTAGGAATATCGTTAGGACGCGTGCGATACGTCCCTGGAACCGTAAGACATTGAACTTCCTGAATGTGGAATTAGATTTTTGGTTTGATCAGTTTAGCAGGGGTAAAATGGGTCCCGAACAGACCTGCATTTTTAGTATAAAAGCTGGAATTTTTAGTTTCGTTAAACTAGTAAAAGTGTCGTGAGTTGGGACCTTCCGTTGACGTTTTTAGTGCGTAATTAGGTGGGAAAATGTGAGGAAGGTTGACGTGCTAGTGTTGCGGCTCGGGAGCGCGTCGCTTTGCTTTGAGGTGAGTTCTCTCACCGCGTAGTTAGGAATTTCATGCATATCGTTATTTTGTATTACGTGTTTACGTGAATTAGTTGGGATGTGATATCTAGTTGTGATCTGTTGAATGTGTATGTGAATTATGTATGCTTGTGTACACCTCAGTGGGACTGGGGGGCTCGGTGGGACCAAGGGCTCGGTGGGACTGAGCTTGTACAATTGTATTATCTTTACTCGGTGGGACCGAGGGCTCGGTGGGACTGAGCTTGTATCAATGTCTTTACTCGGTGGGACCGAGGGCTCGGTGGGACTGAGCTTGTATCAATGTGTTTACTCGGTGGGACCGAGGGCTCGGTGGGACTGAGCTTGTATCAATGTCTTTACTCGGTGGGACCGAGGGCTCGGTGGGACTGAGCTTGTATCGATATATTTTTGGTGTGCTCGGTGGAACCGAGGTTCGTATTTATACGCTAATTGTTATGTGGATTTATATCCGTGGTGATGGTGATGTTGCCTACTGGCGAGTAGGGGCGATATACGTGGGGTTGCTACCTGCGTGTGTGATAGGATTCACTAAGCGTTTAGCTTACCCTTTTCCCAATATGTTGTGATTTCAGGTGCGAGCAGCAGTCGGGCTTGACGGTACACACACTAGGCGCGGAGTGTCAAGAATTGTTTAAGTTTCACTTTCAAACCTTTGGATTTTATTTTATGAAATTTCCGCTGCATAAACTTTATTGACTGTTCGAGTTAACGACGTTAACTTCATTTGAGTTACGAATTATTAAATTGTGATTGTTTTATAATGAAATGCATGTTTTTAAAATTTTAAATTCCTTGTAATTTTTGGGACGTTACATTGACATACTCATGGCAGAAACTCATGAAGACCCAAATCCCATGTCAACAGAACAGAACCCCGAATCCTCAACTCAACATTCTGGCAAACCTCCACTAGAAGAAATCTTTGCCTATCTTTATGGTGATCATGACACCATCCCTACAAATGCTGTGCCCATCAACCCACACTTGAGTCCCTGCAGGATAAATACGATCTCTGACGTTAGACGGAAGTTCATCGAAACCAAGTCCGGATTGAACAGAAATATAAGCTCAGACTTTGGAATCCGCAGAATCGTAGACATCAAGCAGAAGACCTTTCGGCACAACAGAGTACAAATGAGCTATCATGAATTCATAGTTGAATCAAATGACAACAGGGTTGAGCACTTCAATGATAACGACCTGGTACTTCTGAACCCTTATGATCTGATTCAACTACATGCCTACTGTTACAACTTTAGTGACAGATACAAAAAGGCAAGAACAGCACTTCCTGAGGTACGCTTCGCTATGCAAGAGCACATAAATCTAAGAATTCAGATTGACTTTCAGCTAGGCATAGAATTCGAAGTAGAAGAACTAGCGATTGCTCCACCAAATGAGAGTCTTCAAGGCTATGAGCACTACAGAACCGGAACCGTAGTTGGAGATCCTCCAGTGTTCATCTGCCGACAGAGAAAAATCAAGAAGGCCCTCAGAGCTGCTGAAACCCACAAGTACTCAACAGAGTCGCTGGAATACCTCAGAGATATCATTCAAAATCTCCCAAGAGAAAAATGTCCGAAAGAGCAACAGAGAAACTTCATCACCCAGATCTATCTTATGATCAACTTCCGAGAACTCATCAGAAGATTTGACAGAATCTTAAGGGGAGATAATTTTGCTTAAACTTGTACTTATTTCTTTTCTTTTTGCATTGTAATATCTTGAAGGAATAGTACAAAGGCTAACAGAGGGAAAAGTTCTCTGTTCTTTTGTTTATATCTCTGCTACCTTGTATTTTCTTATTTTCAATACTTAGGGGGAGAGTGTTAGTCCCAAAGCATCTGATGTAAAAGTATTGAAAATAGTTCAAGTTAGAAGACCAACAGAGACCAGACAGAAGACCTGGAAGATTCATCAAAGACCGACAGATCCAAACAGAGCTCATCAGAGCTCTGTCGAAGAATTCCAGCAAGAGAACAAGTATTTCAACAGAAGATCAACAGAGCTCTTGCAACAGAGCTCTTGCAACAGAGCTCTGTGGAGAAAAAGACCTATGTCAGTCTAAGTCTCACAGGAAATGAAGTGTCAGACACGTGTCCACAATTTCCACGTATGCCCTAAAGATTGGAGACACTTTCCACGTGTCATTCAGGGGTACGACAGTACACTGTCTACACTTTATCAGGTCTATAAATAGCGAGGTAGTGGAACAACAATTGTAAGCTTTTGGAAGAATAGTTTTCCACATTTGAAAAAGCACGCACTGCAGTATTTCCATAGCACTACTTCATACGATACTGTCCTGTGAGATTTCCGAACACTCTCTTGAACATATTCTTGGAGTGATTCATTTTATCAATATACGAGCAGTGTTCTTTGTTTGATTTCATTATCATTTTACTGTTCTATATTTTGATCTTCACAGTTCAGTTATTGTTTACACAATCACTCACTTTAATGGCTTTGCTTAAAATGCTTCCGCTGTCTAATTATTTACCATTATCGTGATACAACGTGAATCTGGGAACCTACAAAACTAACTCTGAAAGATCATCAGACTCTGACATTTCAGATAATGATGAAACTCTGGCATTCCTGGCTAATAAGTTCAGGAGATTTGCTAGAAAGAGTAATTTCAAGAAGAACAAACCTCTTACTATTACTGACAAGCCAAGATTATCAACCCCTGTTGATAAGGCTACTGCTACTTGCTATAACTGTGAAAAGATAGGACATTTTGCTAGCGAGTGCAGGTCAAAGAAAGTCTCTAGACCCTCAGCTTTTCCCAAGAAAAACTTTACTCACAGGACTAGAGATGAAAAATACAAAAAGCTGAAAGAAAGGTATTCAAAGCTGAAAACCTTTAAGAAGAAAGGCAAAGGCCTTATGGATGACTATGATTGGGCTGCCTCTGACGAAGAAGAATCATCTGACTCTGAAGATGATGATGAAGCCAATCTATGTCTTATGGCCAAACTTGAAGATGAGGAAGAAAATTTTGACATTCCCTCTACTTCAACCTCTGCTACTAAGGTATCACCTTCCTTCTTTACCAATATTGCAAATATTGATGAAGCTGATAGTCTTCGAAAGATCGATCTCTTGACTAGAAGTTTATATGAAGCCATGAATGGCAAAACTGTAGTTGAAAATCAAAACCTTGATCTCGCTGAACAACTTAAAAACTGTCACCTTCAAATAGAAAATCTTTCTAAAATTGAAGAGGATTTTAAAAATCAAGTTCACTTAAATCAGCTAGTCAAAATCGAGCGCGAAGAAGCTATCGCTGCATTAAAAGCTGAAAAAGCTACTGTTGATGGATGGTATAATTCCTCAACAAAGATCACTGAGATAATTAAGTCTCAGATTCCCCTGAGTGATAAACGTGGTCTTGGTTACAAAGCTGATACTCTAGAACCAACCACTGACCGTTCCATGCTTAAATTTGGAATGTTCGTATCCTCTATCCCTGACACTTTCTCATCTCAGTGTTCCTCTTCTAAACCGCCTATCCTTGAGGAAATCTCTACCTTAACTTCTAAAGGTAAAGAAAAAGTCGTTGACCCAAAACCTACCTCAGTCTTTAAAAACAAAGGTAAAGGAATTGCTTTTAACCAAAATCCTCAGAAGGGTACCTCTGTACCAAAGCTGAACGTTTCTAAAGCTTCAGTGACTTATCCCTCTGATTCAAAGAATAAGATCTATGGATTTATTCAACGTGGATCTATTCAGCGATCTACTCCTAGAATCAAAGTGGAAATTATTGGTAAGAAATCCGAAGAACTGAATGTTCCTCCCATTTCAAAAGCCAATAGCTTACTTGGTGCTGGTCCTTCTAATTCAAAATCAAAAGCTCAGCATGCCAATGGTCCTAGAACTACTTTTAGTTATAGGAAATGTTATCATTGTGGACTTACCAGTCATATTGCTAGTAAGTGCCCTACAGTCACCCAAGCTGAAAAGATAGCTAAGGTGAAGATCATTGCCCCCAAGGCAAAGAAGACCACTGAGGTTAAGAAATTAACCAAAGTGAAGACCGACAAAGCTGAATCTTCAAATGCTGTGAAGATTGCTGAACCTTCCACCTCCTCTTCTACCCCCACTGACAAGTGTGTACACATGGTTAAGTGGGTACCCAAGAAAAACTAATCTTCTTTTGTAATGCAGGTTAAGAAAGGTATCTGGTATCTCGATAGCGGATGCTCTAGACACATGACTGGTATGAAGAACCTGCTCACTGAGTACAAAGAAGAGAATGGTCCCTCTGTAACTTTCGGTGGAAATGGAAAAGGACATACCCGAGGGTTTGGTGTACTCTCTAATGGTACAACAACCTTCAGAAGAGTCACATATGTTGAAGGGCTGAAGCATAATCTTCTAAGCATTAGTCAGCTTTGTGACAAGGATAACAAAGTAATCTTTACTAAGGAATCCTGCTTTGTCGCTGACAAAAAGGAGAAGATAGCTCTCAGCGGTTATCGTTTGGAAAATGTTTATGTAATAAACATGGACTCAACAACCACTGAGAACTCCTGTTTCTTCTCAAAAGCCTCATCTGATTTCAACTGGCTATGGCATAAGAGGCTCTCTTATCTAAACTTCAAGACACTGAACACTCTTTCTTCAAAAGAGTTAGTTACTGGCCTACCTCAGCACTCATACGCCAAAGAATCCTTATGTTCAGCGTGTGAGAAAGGCAAGCAGACCAAAGCAAGCTTTAAGTCAAAGCAAGTTTCCTCAGTGTCATCTTGAAAGTCCAGGATACACTCTTACAATCAAATATGAACAATTAAGATCGTATTCACAGCAACTGGTCATATGATTTATTAACAATCTGTGAATTACAAGATATTACAATGAATTTCTCTAAATGGATTCACCAAAGATTATATCAAAGATTAGTTAGCAAACTGTTGCTAACACTATATATACTGTAGAGAAAAGCTAAAGCTACAGTACATATGAGAAACAAACTAATAGAACAATTACACGTGTCCTAATTAGTAACTGAATATAACAGATAATATCCCAAGATATGAATTCTGAACATACTTCTGAATAAGCGCTTCAGAACATTTGTCTTCATAGTCAGAAGTTCTGAGTCTCCTACTTAGAACTCTGAACCTTCTAGTCAGAATCCAACACTTAGAATCTTTTTGAGATTTCTCACTCAGAACTTCTGAGTCTTCTACTCAGAACTTCTGAGTCTTCTGACCAACTTCCATACTTGTAATCTTTTCATTATTCTCTGATAAGAACTTCTGAGTCTTCTTACTCAGAACTCTGATTCTTCAGATCAGATCTTAACAGTTGTGTTTATGACAAAACACTAGATCTAACAATCTCCCCCTTTTTGTCAAACACACTTGTACTTTTCATCATCAAAATTTTTAGAGCAGGAACAATCTTCAGAAGGATCTCTTCTGAATGCTTTGACAACTTCTGCTCAGAATTCTGAATAATCTGAGTTAATAACTTCTGGTCAGTCTTTAATTAGCAGCAGCAATGATTTCGAAACTGATTTCTGTTACATATTTGCTTTTTCTTTGCTCCCCCTTGAAATAACAAATCTTATCTTCATGTGATCAAGTCAAATTTCTGTCTTTTTATGACTTTCTGACTTTCTTCTCCTTTTTTTTTAATCAATCAATCAGATTTTTCAATCATATCAATCTTCAAAATCTTTAGCTTTTCTCCCCCTAAAGTTTTGGAAAGCAAAATCATCTTCATAATTTTTAGCTTTTCTCCCCCTTGATTTTCAAAACTTTAGCGATGAAGTCTATGCTTTTTCTCCTCCTTAATAAATAACCTTGCTCCCCCTCAAAATAAGAATTATGGAGCAATTTGTTTTCTCCCCCTGAAAGTACGCATATATTTCACTAAAATTATTCATTTCAAATATATTTATACAAGGAAAATAAGATTCACTGAATTACACTTGATAACTACTAACATTTGATCATTTGAAAATTTTACAAAAGAAATCCAACTTAATGAAATTTATCAGATTTTTCAATCAAATGAAATCAAATGCATGTGTTTGGATTCAAATACAAGTCATCATTGCATATCAAGTTAAAAATGTTCAGTTTCAATCCCTTTATTAAATCTATTTGGTGTGCTTAGCATGCGAAATATGATTAGCTTCAAGAATATGCAATTCTAAAAACATATACGAATACTTTGCTCTACTTACACTATTTGTCCAAAATCAGGATTTTCACAAATTTACAGGTTTATTGCGACTTTGAATTTTCCCAAAGTTTCAAGAGATATGTGCTCATTGGCATCTTTTAACTTTGTGCACATTGGCATCTTTTAATTTTGTGCACATTGGCATCTTTTAATCAAAAAATTTAGTAAGAATAAGATACATCGTTAAACATGGCTTTCTATCTGGTTCTATAGCAGGATTTGGGTCAGCATATCCCAGACCAGTTGGTCTTAGGTGCTAGGTGACAAGCACCCCATGGAACTTTATTTCCCAAACCAGAAAGGCCACATCGATATATCTTAAACCCATTTGTACCAGTAGAACATGGCTTTCTATCTGGTTCTATTTCAGGATTTGGGTCAGCCGATCCCAGATCAGTTGATCTTAGGGACTAGGTGACAAGCACCCCTTAGGACTTACTCTCCCAAACCAGAAAGGCCACAGGTACAAACTTTCAAACTAAATGATTTTATATATATTTATATTTCATCTCAATCACTTGGTACTAAAACGTAGTACTTCCCCATATTTTTGTTTCCATCCATCATTCTGACATTTAGGCTTTTTGAGCATTATATTCTATATAAGTCTAAATTTACATAACATTGAGCATTCAGTATAATTTCATTCATGTTTTGCTTACCTTTTGATTTATTTCAGAAGTGAAAGTTGAAACAAATATAGCTCAGATAATACAACATACTTGTAAAATCACTCTTTGACACACATTTATTCATCGAATGAAAATTAAAACAAATTCATATCATTGAATTAAAATTGTTAAGATTCAAACATTCAAAGCAATAGAAATAAAACATAATGCAATGTTACCTTTCACCACTTGTTCCTTGAAACAGAAAAATATGACAGTTAAGGATATCACCTGGGAAATATGAGTTCTAAACTGATTTGTTTAGAAGTCTTAGTCTCTGAAGTACGGGTCCTGAACTGAATTATTCAGAAGCCATAGTCATTTAAGTACGGGTTTTGAACTGATATGTTCAAAAACCTAAAGCGTTGAAGCACGGGTTTTGAACTTTATCTTGAAACAATCAGATCAAATTTTGAGTCAATACTTCCTCTGAAATCAAGATAATCCTGCAAAATCAAGAGATTTTGGTAATCATCTACGATGATTCCTCATTAGATATCAAAAATCCAAATTCTGAGTAGTTGAGTCAGAATTCTGATTAGAAGAGTCAGAATTCTGAGTCACTTGCTCAAAATTCTAAGTATCAGAGTCAGAATTCTGATTAGTTGAGTCAGAATTCTGAGTAGTAGAGTCAGAACTTCTGAGTAGTAGAATCAGAACTTCTGAGTAACAGAGTCAGAATTCTGATAAAACTATCCAGAGAAAATGCCTTGGAAAAATGTTTGGATTTTGTGATTTTTGAACATTCTGAACTTCAAACCACCATAACTTGCTCAAAAATCATAATTTTTCACCCAAAATTTGCAGGGTTTCTCAAAATGTGATTCTGAACACATTCATACCGAGTTTTGGACTGAAGTATCCAAAAGTCAACATTCTCAATTTAAGCACAACATCTGTTTTCAGTCATGTGTCAATATATGATCATTCAGCTTTACACATGAATAACCTGCAAAACAGATTAAGTTGACTTTGGTACCCATATGAACTTGGGTCCAGGTCTGTTAGGTGCAGTGGCATATGCAGATATTCTATAAGAACCATACTAATGCTGAATAAAATTCTTGTTCACAAAATCATTAGTCCCACAATATGAACAACAAATTTTCTTTTGTGCAACTCTGACTAATTGATTTACAGAATAAATCACATCAGGTTTAACAAAAGATTTTCTTTGAAATGTATTGTTCTTCTTGACATTTGAATTAGGAACCTTTGATTTTGGCACTTCTTTCTTGGAAGTTGTTCCTTTAACTCTCCATTCCATTTTTATCTTTTTAAAAGAACAATTACAAGATTTATCAATAGCAGAATCATAAAACAGATTAGAAGAACGAATTTGATCTTTTGAATTATGATTTGATTTGTCAACAACTTTCGTTTCAAATTCCTTAAACTTTTTAACATACAAATCAAACCTTGACTGCAAATCAGATTTGGACTTCCTTTCTATCATGATTTTAGTTGATAAATCAGATAATTTCTTAATAAGCCTCCTTATCTCCAAATGAAAAACTTTCTTTTCCTTCTCAAACTCATCTTTTAAGCATTTTTCTTTAAAGCCATTTACCTTCTTCTTTTCAGTCTCTTTCCTTCCATCTTCTAACTCTTTCTCCAACTCATTTATTTTTACAGAAAACTCATTTAACATTCCTGTTTTCTTTTTCTCAAAACCATTCTTTTCTTTTTGAAAAACATTTTTCTTGCATTCAAACTCTTTTCTTTCTTTTGCAAGAATTTTCTCCAAATCAGAAATTTTCAAAGATAATTCAACAGACTTTGATTCAAAACCTTTCCTCTCAGTTTGAAAGTCTCTTCTCTCTTTCTCAAATTTCACTCTTTCAAGTATAAGAACTTGTTCAAAATCATAGATCTGTTTCAAGAGTTGACAATTTTTCATTTCACATGATTTGATTCTATTTTCAGACTCTGTCAACATCTTTCTTCTAAAATTGCCTTTTTCTTTCAAATCAACATTCTCTTTTTCTAACAACTTTATGTTTTCTTGAACCTTTTCAAAATCCTTTAGAAAATCAGATTTCTCTTTTTGCAAAATCTTTATAACTTTTGCATTTTCGTCTTGTTTTACTTGAAGATTAGCAATCTTGCTTTCAAAATGAACAATCTCAGTTTTTGGTTCAGAAATTGTTTCTTTTGCTTTTACAGGACTTAATTTTTGTAAATTGTCTGAACTGGTTATAGAAATTGCAGGTCTCACAAAAACTTCAATAATCTCAGGCATGATGAAATGACAAATTCAAATATCAACTATGAATTATGATAAAAAATGAGAATCAACACAAATCTAGAACATGCAAGAATTAATCAAATCTGTCACATGCATTTCATCAAACAGTTAGAGTACATGAATTAATGAAATCTTCTTTTCAAAAAAATTTGAATACTAATCAACATGCAATAGATATAATCACTTTGATCAAGAACCCAATCAAGAATTTCGAAAACATGCATGTGATCTCTGTTTAATTTCGAGAATTAATCAGCACAGAGAGAAAATCTTTGGATGACTTGATTGTAAGATATCGATTCAACAGAAAGACAAATTCAAATTTCTTGAATCAACGATAGAAACGAATTCAAGAATTGTTAGGAATCCAAGAATTGTTAGCAGCAGCGGAATCAATTGTCGAATTGATCAAGAAACTTCAAGAACACGATCAAATACACTCTTTGACGAATTTGTTTGTTGATTGGCTCTGATACCAATTGAAAGTCCAGGATACACTCTTACAATCAAATATGAACAATTAAGATCGTATTCACAGCAACTGGTCATATGATTTATTACCAATCTGTGAATTACAAGATATTACAATGAATTTCTCTAAATGGATTCACCAAAGATTATATCAAAGATTAGTTAGCAAACTGTTGCTAACACTATATATACTGTAGAGAAAAGCTAAATCTACAGTACATATGAGAAACAGACTAATAGAACAATTACACGTGTCCTAATTAGTAGTCAACAGATAATATCCCAAGATATGAATTCTGAACATACTTCTGAATAAGCGCTTCAGAACATTTGTCTTCATAGTCAGAAGTTCTGAGTCTCCTACTTAGAACTCTGAACCTTCTAGTCAGAATCCAACACTTAGAATCTTTTTGAGATTTCTCACTCAGAACTTCTGAGTCTTCTACTCAGAACTTCTGAGTCTTCTGACCAACTTCCATACTTGTAATCTTTTCATTATTCTATGATCAGAACTTCTGAGTCTTCTTACTCAGAACTCTGATTCTTCAGATCAGATCTTAACAGTTGTGTTTTTGACAAAACTCTAGATCTAACACATATCCTCTACAACTTCTCCATATAGATTTGTTTGGCCCTGTTAACAAACAATCCATCGCTGGAAAGAAATATACGCTGGTCATAGTTGATGAATTCTCTCGATATACATGGGTTATGTTTCTCCGTTCTAAGAGTGACACCCCTGAAGAACTCATCACCTTTGTTCGGAAAATGTAAACCCTGAACAACTTGACCGTTCGCTCAATAAGGAGTGATCATGGGACTGAATTCAAAAACAGGTCTCTTGATTCCTTCTTTGAGAGTAAGGGTATTTCTCACAACTTTTCTTCAGTGAGAACACCGCAACAAAACGGAATCGCTGAAAGAAGAAATAGAACTATTATTGAAGCTGCACGTTCTATGCTCAGTGATTCTCACCTGCCTACTCAGTTTTTGGCAGAAGCTGTCAACACTGCTTGTTTTACGCAAAACAGGTCGCTGATAGTAAAAAGATTTAATAAAACAACTTATGAACTTTTTCATGGGAGAAAGCCTTCAATTAGCTTTCTTCACATCTTTGGATGTCAGTGTTTCATACTGAACAACAGAGATGCCCTTTGAAAGTTTGATCCTAAGGCTGATGATGGAATCTTTCTTGGATATTCTTCAATCTCCAAAGCCTTCAGAGTCTTCAATCGAAGAAGACAAACTGTTGAAGAAACTATTCACGTCACTTTTGACGAATCCCGTTCAGCGAATTCTCGACCTTCTGCTGATACTGAAGAACCGAATCAATGGATGTTTTCTCACCTTGGTGATTCAGAAGAAATTCTCACTCCTCATACTCATACCGTTGAAGATGATAGTCCAACTATCATCCCAAACATGCAGAATAGTGAAGCTGAAACATCATGGGTCTCAGCTGTTCCTTTAAACACTATACCTGCTTCTGAACCAAATGTCTCAGACATTCCATCTACTTCTCAGCAATCAATGAATGTGATGACATCTGCACCTACTCCTCTCTTGGCTGATATTCTAGAAGTTGCTGAAGCTTCATCTTCAGCTCCTCCAGTTCAATTTGAGTCAACGACTTATGCTCCTGCTCAGCGATGGACTGTAAATCACCCAATTGATCAAATTCTTGGTGATCCAAACGCTGGTGTTCAGACTCGACGAAGTGCATGTAATATTTGTTTATTTGTTAACTTTATTTCTCTGATTGAACCAAAGAAAATAGATGATGCCCTCAAAGATCCATACTGGGTCAGCGCTATGCAAGAAGAGCTGACTGAATTCGAAAGAAACAAAGTTTGGAAACTTGTTCGAAGACCAACTGACAAGACAGTGATAGGCACTAAATGGGTCTATCAAAACAAGTTGGACGAACATGGAACTGTAACCCGCAACAAGGCTCGACTTGTTGCTCAGGGATACAGACAAGAGGAAGGCATAGATTACGACGAAACATTTGCTCCAGTAGTAAGACTAGAATCTATTCATCTATTCTTAGCATACGATGTACACAAAGACTTCAAAGTATATCAGATGGATGTTAAGTCAGCGTTTCTAAATGGAAAGCTGAATGAAGAAGTCTATGTGGAACAACCTCCAGGATTCTCAGATCCTAAGCGTCCAAGTTATGTTTATAAACTGGATAAGGCACTTTATGGCTTAAAGCAAGCTCCTCGTGCATGGTATGACACTCTCTCTACTTATCTCCACATTGAACAATTTGAGCGTGGTAAAATCGATAAGACTCTATTCTTCAGGAAAGTAAAAGGTCATATTATTCTAGTTCAGATATATGTTAATGACATTATATTTGGTTCTACTAACCCTGATCTTTGTACTCGTTTCGCTGATAGAATGAAAGAAGAGTATAAAATGAGTATGATGGGTGAGCTAACATATTTCCTTGGTCTTCAGATAAAGAAAAATGAAAAACGAACTTTCATTAATCAGGGAAAGTATGTTAAAGATATGCTGAAGAAATTCGATTTAACTCAGAGTTCAGCTATGAAAACCCCTATGGCACCACCGCTGACACTAAACAAGGATTCAAATGGAATACCTGTTAATGTCACGCTGTACCGTGGGATGATCGGCTCTCTCTTGTATCTTACAGCTAGCTGACCCGATATTATGTACGCAACCTGTTTGTGTGCACGATATCAAGCTGAACCTAAGGAATCTCATATGATCGCTGTAAAGCGAATCTTTCGTTACCTTAAGGGTACTATGAACCTAGGTCTTTGGTATCCCAAAGACTCAGGGTTTGATCTAATCGCCTATTCAGATAGTGATTTTGCAGGTTGCAAATTTGATAGGAAAAGCACCACAGGAGGCTGTCAGCTCCTGGGTGGAAAGCTGGTGAGTTGGACAAGTAAAAAGCAAAATTCAGTGTCCACCTCAACTGCTGAAGCTGAATATGTAGCCGCTGGAAGCTGTTGTTCTCAGGTCTTGTGGATGAGAAATCAACTACTAGACTATGACCTTCAGCTCTCAAAAATTCCAATCTATTGCGATAGCACAAGTGCCATCGCTATAGCCAACAATCCGGTGCTACACTCAAAGAAAAAACACATCGAAATCAGGTATCATTTATCAGAGATCATGTGATGAATGGTGATATAGAACTTCATTTTATCCCAACTGACTATCAGTTAGCTGATCTGTTCACCAAACCTCTTGATGAGACAAGATTCAACTTTCTCATTAGCGAGCTTGGAATACTGAACTTTGAAGAATAAAATCTTCAGCGGTTCACATTTGATCAGCGATAGGATAAAATCAATTTGTATAACCCACTCTATCATTCTCTCTCTGAACAAAAATTAACTCGCTGATATCAAGGTATGTTTTCTCTCTTACTCGCTGACGTTTGCCTAGAACTCAAAGATTTCAAAACATCTTGCATCGCTGAATATCTCTTCCTTAACAGCGATACTTTGAAATTTCTTAAACCAACACTGGTATTTCTATTCAGTGGTTCATATTTTCAAAAGTGTCCCTGAGCCCTCAAAACCTCAGAGACATCCTAAAATATGAAAGGACAGTTGTGACGTCATCGCAACGGATAAGCCCTGGCACGTTCTTTTTCTGACACACGTTTGCACGTTTCGTTTACCTTCCAATCAAATGCAAACACGTGTCTGTGTCATGATGAAAATCTTTTCCCGCTCGAGATTTTCTCTCTCTCTACTTTCTCTATATAAACCATTTTGGGTTTATATTTTTCTCTTTACGCGAAAAACTTCTCCTCCAAGCAAGAAAAAGATTTACTGTTGCATTTTGAGCTCTCAAAATTTCCAGAAACTGTTCATCTTCTTCTTTGACGAACCAGGTTAATACTCTTATTATTTACCTACATTACTTGTTTATGATCTTATTCTTTGCTTTTAACAGATCAAACAAAAGAACTTTTATAAAATGAAATCATTTTCTGTTCATGATTTTATGAATACAACCTTCATGGTTGTTCTTCAAGTTTATATCAAAACTCGTAAACTTGTTCTTCATATGTTTTTCCAGAATTCCTTCTTCAAATGAAAACTGGAAAATACATAATCTCTACGTTTTGTAACTCTTTCTCAAAACAAGAAAAACCCTAATCTTTCTCAAAGGGATTTCTGGCTGAATGAAATGGAAAAAATTCAAAAACATCTTATTGGAAAATATTTCCACATTAAGACTATTTGTTTTGTTGATCTTTGGTTGAGCTGATTACAGAAATGGCTGCTCCTTCTACTGGTATTCCAACTGCTGAGAACACTCCTGCTGCTGAGGAACTTGAAATCACCAAGGCTCCTCAGGTCAAGTTCAAACTTGAGGATGTCTCTTTTTCAAAATCAAACAACCTCCATGCGCTGTTCGATTTTCCTCCAAAAAAAACAAGTCAAACATCTAGACGATGCTGTGAATTTTCTGAAAACCTGTTGCCTCTCTACAGCCTTGACCATAACACCCCCTGCTCATCAGTTACTATTATCTCAATTCTGTGTTAGGACACTGAAGTTGTCCTTTATAATAGAAAGTTTTGTAAAGCAATAGCTGTGTTAAAGGGTTTATGCTTAATTGTTGTAGCAAGTGATGAAGACTATAAATAGGTCTTTACTTGTAGTTTGTAAGATGTGAATTCATTAATACAAGATGTAGATCTCTAATCACTTTGTGTTCTCTCTAGGTTAGATTTCCTTTTCAATAAAGTTCTTCATCATCTTGTTACACAATACTTGGATTGTATGAAGATCATGGACCTAACAAGTGGTATCAGAGCTGCAAATTCTGTGCAGATTTTGGTGTTGATCCAAGAATTAAAGATGTTCAGGAATCAAATCCGAGTGCAATGATGTCAAGAATCAATCCAAAAGATCAAAAATTAAAGAAAAGATGAAATCTGGATGAATAGTAAATGAAGAAGGGTTAGAATTCTTGATGAACAGTGATGAATAGTGATGAACACCCAATCCGAATTCTTCAGCTTTAGTGTAAAAAATCTTCAATTTGGTCTTCGATCTGCTTGAATCTTCTGTTTAGCTCTGATACCAATTGTGAAATCCCAGATTTCTAGCAATAAGATATGAATTACAAAAAGGATTACAAAAGGTTTCTAAAGTGTTTCAAAAGGTTTCTAAAGTGTTTCAAAAGGTTTCTAAAGTGTTTTGAAGTGTTACTAACAAATGGTCTAGACAAGCCTATTTATACCCATAACATACAAGGTATAAAGGCATTCACAATACTGTATAGACTCATACAGTACATTGACTTTACAGTAAATCTTGAATACAATAATGCTCTAACATTCTGGTATACCGCCAGACACACTCAACTACCATCATCCAAAGACCCTACCAAACTACTTGATGTCATCCTCTGTGACACTGATTTTGGCTCCATCAAAATCAACCCTGCTATCATTCGAAAAGCACTGAATCTCCCTATTGCCACCAAAGATAAACAATTTGTTCCTTTTCCTAACCCAAAGAGACATGTTGATAGAGAAACACTCATTGCATTCTTTGATGCAATGAAGTACGTTTGGGATCAAGGGAGAGATGAAAAAGCCGAGAAGAAACTGACTGCAATCAAGAAGTCAAACATGCCCAGCGAGATGAACATCATCTTCGCACACCTGATAAGCTGCATGACAACAAAGAGTGGCTCCTCTGATCAAGCTGCTCAACCTCAGCAAGCCATGGGCTATGCATTGCTGAAGGGTCTCCATGTTGACTGGGCCTCGATAATCTACGACGATCTTGCGCTCAGAGTAGATTTTGCTGATAGACCATCATGGGTTCCATACCCAAGATTCCTCAGCGCCATCTTCCAAACCGGCCTTAAGGATAACTACCCAAAAGTAGGAGACCTGAACCTCTCTCAGGTTGGCCCTAAGGTGCTCGACTTCAAGCCCCTGCCAAACGAGGTACGTCTCTCTACTCTCTTATCTATTCTCAATCCTCCTTCTTCTACTTCTGCGGCTCATTCAGTGGAAATCCCCACCGCTGATACCCCAGCTGCAACCTCCACTCCTTCTAGAAAAAGGAAACACTCATCTTCCCAACTTGGCTCCGAAAGGACCAAGAAAACGAAGGAGCAACCCCCAAAGCATTCCCATGCTAAAGACTCCTCAGCTCATCTTGAAGAGCTGATGGATAGTTCCGTGGTACGCTCTGCCACAGCTGATCAAGCCACACCTTCCATCCCGACTTCAGCGTCTCTAAACGCTGAAGTTATAAACTTGGAAATGAACCCACCTCCTTCAACCTCTCTACAGACTGAAGTGATTGACAGCGGATCCAACGCTGAACCCCGCACCCAACCATCATTCTCATCTCTCATTCCTCCTACTCAATCTTTGGTCTCTCCATCAATTTTCCCAACTTTCTCAGGGACACCCTTCATCGTACATGACTCAGCTGCAGACACTCTGAATACGATGATGGATGCAAACTTTGGATCTGCAGGCACCTCCATGTGCCAAGGTACTCTTGAAGGCGACATGGAATATCATTCAGGACACAAAGGGTTCGACAACTTCGCCAACCCGCCTGCAGGTATAAACACAATCCAAAACACTCCTCTCTATCAACCCCAAACTTCTGAGCTTTCCTCTGTTCATAAGTTGATAACTTTTTCAGGTCCTAATTTGGGGGATATCAACACCTCCCTGACGGCCCTGTAAACAAAGATGGAGTCTTTCAACAACACTCTAACTGCCAACTCTTCAGCGGTTACAAACGCTGGAGAGAACTTGAAGACATTGACCACTGAGGTCGAAAAGAAAGCCTCCAAAGCTGATCTGGAGAAGGTGTGTCAGGATCGATTCTTAACAAGAATTAAACTTCTTAGAAACAGAATTTAGAGAATCTTGCGGAATAGAACTCTAAATCAATTAAAGAACAATCAATAGAAATTCAATAAACTGTATATATATCAAACAGTTATTACTCACAAGTTTTACACCAAACCTCAATCTTGTTGAACAGGCTCAACAAGACGATTTCTACTTCTCTAGAAATAGGATCTATGATCTTGAGGTTAATTCACTCTTGAATGAATATCAAATTCTATTTCACTCGTATAAACTATTCATTTTTTTCTAATAGCTATCTATCAATACTATTTATACAAAAGTAATTACAAGATAACTATCAAAAGTAAATTGATCTTCTGAATCTTCGTTAAACATATCTTGATCAATTCCTTATTTGTCTCCAAAAGCATCGCATCCCAAACTTATCAACTCAGCAGTATTAATGATGATTTGGCTCAGCAGCATTAACAACCTTCAGCAGTATTAACCTTCACAGTCTTCAAGCAGTAGTAACTCAGCTCAGCAGTACTAACCATGTCTAGCAGTAGTAAAATGGTCTAGCAGCACTAACTTCGTCTAGCAGTACTAACTTCATCTAGCAGCAGTAACCTTGCCCAGCAGTAGTAACGAAGAACTGGCAGTAGTAATGTAGACTTAGCAGTACTAACCATACTTAGCATATCTTCAGTTCCCAACAATCTCCCCCTAACTTGACTTTTAGGAAAAGAAGTCAAGTTCTTCAGATGATGCTTCCAAAACTTAGTCATCATGTACACACAGATTAGGACTTAGACCTAGACTCTGATTGAGAATCCTCTTTACCAAGAATCTTCCCATTGCTGAATCCTTGTTGCAGGTCAGCTTAGTGTGTAACATTCCTTGCAGCCTCTTCATGCTGTGATTGTATATTTCATCCACCAGATAGTATTCTTGAGTTGCAGAGTCAAGGGAGATGACATATACTCCACAGTTTTCATAGAGCATCCAGTTGGTAATGGCTTGAAACTGTGTGTTTAACCTATGCTGAACTGCTTCAGGTTTGAACATTTGGCACAAGAATTCAAGTACCATTTTAGAGATTGACATCCCTGGCTCAGTCAGCATGTTTTCATATATCTTCATCCCAACTTTGAACATCTCTTCTAAGTCTGATCTTGAGCAAGTTCTGACAATTTTTCCCCAAGTAGAAAAGACTTCAAATTTTCCATCAGCTCTTTTTATCCTAATGAACTCCTTTCTACCATCTTTCAAAGTGTCCCAAAAGATGATTTCAGGAGCCTTAGATGATATTGGTTCAGCCTGAAGTGGAATTGGGTTAGAGTCAACACTAGTAATGTACAAATCACATTGGGCATCCGTTTGTGATTGCACATTGCCTGATTGCCCTGATGGAGTTGCCACTTCTTCTTCAGCAACTTTTCCATCAGATTTTTCTTTCACTGTTTCCTCCTGGGCCTCTTCTGCAGATGACTCCACCCTTGGCTTCTTTTCATTTTTCTTCTTTGAAGTTATGGGCTGGGTTCTTGGTCTTTTCTTTGACATCATCTTGGTTCTTTTAAGAGTTTTGACAGCCTCAGGAGTTGGTTCAGCTGCTTTAAGTTTTTCAGCAGCAATAACCATTTCTGCTGCTATGGCTGTTACTGCTTCTCTTAGTACATGTAGTGATGCTGCTTCAATACTGTTCTTTACAATCCAGTAAATTTCATCATCTATTTCAGCTTGAGTTGTAGTTACTGCTTCCTGCTCAGTTTCTGCTGCTTTGACTGTTTGGCCTTCAGCAGCATTAACTGTTTCTGCTGCTTGTTCAAACTCAGCAGCATTAACAGTTTCTGCTGCTGTGGTTTCTGCTGCTGTGGTTTCTGCTGCTTTAACACATTCTTCCCCCTTTTCTGTCTCACTGGACTCCCCCTTAAACTGTGCATAATCCATTTCCATCTCAGTCTCTATGTGAACAGTCTCCCCCTCAATTTGTGGACCCTTCAGTTTCAGTTCTGCTTCTGACTCTGACTCCCCCTTTTTGGGAGCATCATCAGTTGAAGTTCTTCTTCTTAGCACAAATCTTGCCTTTTTCTTTTTGTTCAGCAACTTGGTGACCATCTTTTTGAGCTTCTCAATTTGAGACTGTTGGTAGGTGACCACAGTCTTAAGTTGCTCAATCTCTTTCTTTTGTGCCATAACATCCAAGTTGATATTCCCTAAGGTTTCCATCAATTCCTCATAGTTATATCTATCCTCACCTTGTTTAGAAGTATTTACCTTCTTTAAAGGATCCTTGGAAGTTTCAGCAGAAGCCTTCTGCCTAGCAGAAGCACTACCTGCCCCCTTGGTTTCTTGGCACCTGGGTCCTCCTAATGATTTCTCATTTAGAGTTGCCATGGGGAAGGTCTTATTTATGTTACCACTGTCCTTCTCTGTGCTAGCAGAAGTAGTGGCAGCCTTAGCACCCATATGGTCATCCTTCTCCTTAGAGACCACCTTCTTGGGGTTGGGAGACACCCCTGTGGTTTCCCTGTTGATATTCTCAATTGGAGAATGCTCCAATTGAGGGCTTAAAGGCTTAGGGCTTTGAGTAGGTACATCAAGGGAAGGAGCCTTGTGCACCTTTCTTCTTTGAAACCTTTTGGTGATTGTGGGAGTGGGCTGTTCAAGAATGGACTGAGGGATGTCTTTTGAGATGGAAGGTTGGGATTGGTCATCAGTGGGTTGATCTAATGAGGGCCTTGATCCTGATGCCATACCTTCAGAGGGGTGGGACACAACCATCATTGTAGAGAACAATGGTGTGTCAACTCCTTCCGAGTCCCTAGGAAGTCTTTTCATATTTGAAAAAACCTTCCCTTTAGGGGATTTGGGTACATATACCTCAGTAAACTGAGGTAAGTCCATCAATTCCTTGTTCAGAACTTCTTGCACAAACCTTGGATACATGAAAAAGGTCTTTTTGGATTCCAAGTTTGATACAAGATCATTAAAGATCATTGCTGAAAAATTGTACTTTCTGGCAGTGGATAAGCAGACCAAGGCATATGCAATGGGACTGCTGAACTCACTCCATCCAGTAGTTTTCTTGGAAATACAGTGAATCAGGGTATGAACAAGAAATCTCCATTGGTTGAAAATTTTTGACTTGTAGAATTTAAAAACACCAATGGGACCTTCATACCCCATTCTTTGTAAAGTAGAAAAGAGTTCTTCATTAGGAATAGAAGATATACCTGAAGCATCATTCAACTGAAGAGAGATGCGAATAACCTCTTCAGTGACTTTCAAGGGTTTATCACAGACCCTTGTTCGAATGGTTTTCTGCCCTTCTTCGACACTAACAGTGGCATTCTCCCAAAATTGTGTCTGATGTTCGATATAGATTGTTGGGCTCACCGTTAGGGCATAGGAGATGTGCGAGGATTTGAGAAAATCGACTATATCGTGGAATTCCGCAGCTTGTTTCGGCTTCTGAAGCATGGCTATTTCATTGTGCTCATCCACAAACTCCATGATTCCTGAGGATTCTTGAAAGAAAAGCACAGAGATTCTGGGAGACTAGGTTAGAACGAGAGAGAAGAAGTAAATGCGAAGAGTCGTTATGAACTTGGGCGGGCAAACAGGGGTATTTATATGCCCTAGATTATCAGAAGCAGTATTAACTACCGAGCAGTATTAACTGCCAAGTAGTATTAACGACCAAGCAGTATTAACTACACTAGCAGTATTAACTGCACTAGCAGTATTAACTACCGAGCAGTATTAACTGCCAAGCAGTATTAACTACTGAGCAGTATTAACTACCAAGCAGTATTAACTACCAAGCAGTATTAACTACCAAGCAGTATTAACTACCTAGCAGTATTAACTGCACTAGCAGTATTAACTACTGAGCAGTATTAACTACTGAGCAGTATTAACTACCAAGCAGTATTAACTACCAAGCAGTATTAACTACCTAGCAGTATTAACTACCTAGCAGTATTAACTGCTGAGCAGTATTAACTACTGAGCAGTATTAACTACTAGAACACAGGCAGTAGTAACTTCTGTACTGGCAGTAGTAACGCTGCACAGGCAGTAGTAACCACACTTACACTTTTCTGCACTTGGTAATCTGAGGGAAACAGAGGATCCTGAGAAAGAAAGTTAGTAGCACCAAATATATGAAGAAATACAGGTATAAAAACAGAAAGTCATAAATTTATTCTAGGTTGATCATGCCCACACTTGTTACCAAAAAGGTGAATCTACCCACATCAAAAGCTTTTGTGAATAGATCAGCAAACTGGTCATTTGTATGAACTTTAGCAACCTGAATTAATTTCTTTTCATTGCAATCTCTTATAAAGTGATACCTTATCTCTATATGCTTTGTTTTTGAGTGTTTGACTGGATTATTAACAATGCTAATAGCACTGTTGTTATCAATGAAGATTGGTGTGTGAAGAAATGTTACCCCATAGTCCAACATCTGATTCTGAATCCATAGAACCTGAGAGCAGCAGCTTGCAGCAGCTATGTACTCAGCTTCTGTGGTAGATAAGGACACTGTGGTTTGTTTCTTACACTGCCAAGATACTAGTCTTGTACCCAAAAACTGACATCCACCTGAAGTAGACTTCCTATCCATGTTAGCTCCTCCCAAATCACTATCTGAATATGCAAGCAAGTCAAAAGAGGATTCATGAGGATACCAGAGACCTAATCTAGGTTGCCCTTTTAAGTATCTGAATATTCTCTTGACAGCATGAAGGTGTGATTGCTTTGGAGAAACCTGAAATCTGGCACAAACACAGACTGAAAACATAATGTCAGGTCTAGAGGCTGTGAGATACATGAGAGATCCAATCATTGATCTGTAATGATGGACATCCACATCCTCCCCCTTAAGATCTGCAGTGATCTGTTTATGTGTTTCCATTGGAGTGCTTGCTGGCTTTGAGTCTGATAAACCAAACTTGTCCAGGATGTCTTTCACATACTTGGATTGGCTAATAAAAATTCCATCTTTCCTCTGTTTTACCTGAAGCCCAAGAAAGAATGTAAGTTCTCCCATGGAGCTCATCTTGAAGCTTTTGTGCATCAATTCCTCAAACTCTTTACACATTTGATCATTGGTGGATCCAAAGATGATGTCATCCACATAGATCTGAACAAGTAAAGTACCTCTCTTTCTCCTCTTGATAAACAGGGTCTTGTCAATTACTCCTCTTTCAAAGTCATTTTTCAAGAGATAGGTAGACAAAGTGTCATACCATGCTCTTGGGGCCTGATGCAAACCATAGAGAGCCTTCTTCAGCTTGTATACTCTGTCAGGGTGCAATGGATTCTCAAATCCAGGGGGTTGACAGACATATACTTCTTCCTCAATGCTTCCATACAGAAATGCACTTTTGACATCCATTTGGTACACTTTGAACTTCATGTATGAGGCATAGGCTAGAAATAACCTGATTGCTTCAATCCTTGCCACAGGAGCAAAGACTTCCTCATAATCTATTCCTTCTTCCTGAGTGTACCCTTGTGCAACCAGTCTAGCTTTGTTTCTGATCACAATCCCTCTGTCATCCTTCTTGTTCCTGAAAATCCACTTGGTGCCAATTGCTCTATGACCTTTTGGAAGGTCTACCAAGTCCCAAACATCCTGTAATTTGAACTGTAGCAGTTCCTCTTGCATTGCCTCTATCCAGCTTGGGTCTTTCATAGCATCATAAGCCTTTTTGGGCTCAATCTGGGACAGAAAGCAAGTAAGAACAGTGTTAACTGTATTTTGCTGCTCTTGCAACTCTTGGAGTCTGCTTTGCTTTCTAGTCATCATGGGAGATGCAATATCTCCAATCACCAACTCAGGAGGATGATTTTTCTGAGTTCTTGTTGGATGACCAGCTTCCTCTTGTAGGTCCTCATCCAGATTAGACTCATTTAATTCTGGATTTGTTTCTGCTTCTTCAGTCACCTCAGATTCTCTGGAATTTGAACCTGAAGACTGATTTTCCTCTGCTCTCCTCTCTTCTTCATTCTGAATAGGTTCAGTCTCCTCATGGTGTTCACAGAATTCAACAGGATCAATGGAGGGGATTGGAAATATCACAGATTGAATTCTGTGTTCTGATGTTGGTGTATCCCTTTGTCCTGCATATACATCACCACTGAAACCCAAAGAATTAGTGAGTGAATCAATGTCAAATAGCCAATTAGGACCTGAACCAATAGGATTTGGTGTGTTCTCATTGCATTTGACATTGTCACTTTCTTCAATTATTCTAGAAGAGGTATTAAAAACTCTGTAGGCCTTACTTTGAGATGAATACCCAACAAGAAAACCATCATCTGCTTTGCTATCAAACTTGCCTAAGTGAGATTTGGTATTGAGAATAGTACAAGGACATCCAAATGGCTTGAAAAATCCAATGTATGGTTTCCTTTTATGGAAAAGCTCATAAGGTGTCTTGTTTTTAGGCTTTACAACTAAAACTCTGTTTTGAACATAGCAGGCAGTATTAACTGCTTCAGCCCAAAAAGTAATTGGTAACTTTGAGTCAGCTAACAGAGATCTAGCAGCCTCAATCAGTGTCCTATTCCTTCTCACAGCAACACCATTTTGTTGTGGAGTCCTAGGAGCACTGTATTGTCTCTCAATTCCTTTTTCTTCACAAAAGGTGTTTAGATCAAAATTTTTAAACTCAGTTCCATTATCTGATCTAATGACTTTCACTCTTTGATTTGATTGGTTTTCAATTTTGAGAATAAAAGATTTGATCAGTCCACTTGTCTCATCTTTAGTTCTCAGAAAATATACCCAAGTAAATCTAGAATAATCATCAACAATAACTAAGCAGTATGATTTCTTGCCAATACTCATCACATTGGTAGGACCAAACAGATCCATATGTAACAGTTGAAGAGGATTTGATATAGTGTTTATCTCTTTGGACTTATGAGAAGTTTTGTGTTGTTTGCCTTTGAGACAAGCAACACAATGATCATCACATGAATATACTTTGGATGGCAAACCCCTTACAAGGTTATTCTTAACAAGTTTATTTATTGTTTTAAAGTTCATGTGACACATCCTTCTGTGCCAAAGTGATGATTCATCTAAAGAAGCTTTTGAAACTAAACAATTTAGAGATGAATCAGATGAAACACTTTCCAAATCTAAACAATAAACATTATCCTTCCTAGGAGTTCTCAGAAGTATCATGTTTTCATCAACCACTTTGTATCTAGGAGCAAGGATAATACATTCAGAATCAGTAAACAATATACTATGCTTCTTGTCACAAACCTGTGATACACTTAACAGGTTGTATCTCAATTGTTCAACATAGTATACATCTTCAAAGGTCATCTTACCCTTTGAAACATCACCCTTACCACTTATCTTTCCACCAGCAGGATTATCCCCAAATGCAACATGTCCTCCATCAATTTTTTTGAAATTTTTGAGGCAGGCCATGTTACCTGTCATGTGCCTGGAGCAACCACTATCAACATGCCAAATGCTCTTCCCCTTGAGCTGTTGGTTGCCCTGCACATCAAGATAAATCAGTTAGTTTTATTTGGAACCCAAGCCGAAGTGGTCTTGGGTCTCCCTTGCTCATCAAAGTACTTACACTTGGTTTTGATGAGATTTTTAAATTTTGGTACTGCTGTGCTGGAGTACTTTGTCAAAATTATTGGTGTAGCAGCACTTGCAGCAGTACTAACAGTGCTAGCAGTACTAACAGTGCTAGCAGTATTAACCTCAGAAGTACTAACAGAGGTAGCAGTATTAACAGAGTTAACACTGCTAGAAGCAGTATTAACAGAGTTAATACTGCTAGCAGCAGTACTATCTGAAGAAGAAGTACTAAAAGTATTAGCAGCACTAACATTGGACTGATTACTAGCAGTATTAACACTGCTAGCAGCACTAACTTTGGAATGATTACTAGCAGTATTAATACTGCTAGCAGCACTAACTTTTGAAGCAGTACTAACAGTGTTAGCAGTACTAACACTGTTAGCAGCAGTATTGTTTTTAGTGCTTTTTGGAACCCACATAGTATCACATTCCTTTTCAGTCGTTTTCTTTATGTGGCTTTTGGGTTTATCTTGTTTCTTTGCCACATTTTTCTTTGCAGACTTTTTATATCCACCATTCTTTCTGTAACCACCAGGTTTTTGAAAAGATCTTTGAGCATCAAACCTTTGGTTAACAGGATTGAAATAACAGTGTTTGGCTAAGTGATTTAGCTTACCACAGATGAAACAAGGTTTTGGCCTGTTGATTCTGTTCAGGTCAACTCCTTGTCTCATAGCCCACTGGTTATTCCAGTTCCTTTGATTTCCCCTCTGATTATCATGTTTTTGGGGCTTGTTCTCTTCAGACTTCCTGCAGAAACACTGTTTACAGATATTGGAGTTCACAACTTTGGGCTGTGTGTAATGAACTTCCTTTTTCTCTTCAGTCCTTTTGATCTCAGTGTTCTTGACACATGGACTCTCACATTCCTCATCAGAGTCTACTTTGTCAGTCTCATCCTCAACAACTATTTCTTTTTCATAAGGATCTATATTAATCTTTAATTCAGGTTCCTTTCTATCCTTGGTCTCTAACAAATCAGACTTAGGAGGTATGTAGTTGTTATTGTAGGGTGGAGGTGTGGTATTGTATCCTATCCCTACTTTCATCTTGTCATGGATTTGTGCTTTAATAATGGTGTCCATGGTTTTAGAAGCACAGGTAAACTTTTCAACATCAAGTTTAACCTTTTTAAGCTCTTCTTTTAACTTCTCACTCTCCTCCCCAGACACTTTCAGCTTAATCTCATACTCATTCTTCTCCCACTTCCAATAGTTAGTATCATAGTGGTGTTGAAGTTCATTAGCTTGAAAAGCTCTAATCTGTTCCTCAAATCTTTCTACAATCCTAACATAATCTTTCACATCTTTCTCTAGCCTCTTAAGGTCATCACACATACTCTGATTGTGATCCCTATATCTTTTAACAGCATCAATGCAAGCTTGAGAACAGAGTTTAGATTGTACCTCAGTGGGAATATCAGATACTTCTGCCATAAGAGCTTGATTCTGATAGGCTTCTTCAGCTTGATCACTCCAATCAAATCCCATTCCTTGTTGAGAAACAAGGGCTTGAGAGGAGCTTCTGTTTTGGTTTCCATTTGGAGTCTGTGATCCTCCACTTCTACATTCTCTGGCAAAGTGTCCCATCTTGTGACACTTATAACATTCAACCTTGGACTTGTCAAAGCCTGCACCATCTTCTCTTCTTTGGGAAAAGTTGTTTCTCCCAGTCCTTTTGATGAATTTCTTCACCCTCATTGATAGCATAGCCATCTGCCACTTGATGTCCATCTCTTCCAGATCATCAGCATTGATCTGCTCTAAATCATCATTGATTAGAGAAGAGTGGACATGACTAGAAAAGAATGCTTCTAGTACAGAATCTGTGGTCTTCTCTTGATTGGTTCCACCAGCAGTATTAACAGAACCTGCAGTATTAACAGAATCAGGATTAGCAGCAGTATCAGAGGATGAAGATAATAAAGCAGCATTATAAACAAATCCTGATGGCCTTTTCTTGGCTTCAACTTCAGCCTCAAATACTCTCAGATCATTGTAGAGGTCATCTAGCTCTTTGTCCTCCAATTGGTCATTCTGTCTGAATGAGACTGTGTACATGGTCCATTCTTCTCCCAATGATCTAAGGAACTTTCTATTGACGTCATCAGCATCCATGTGTACACCCACAGTTGCTAATTCTCCAATTAACTTGTTAAATCTGTCAAAAGTTTGAGTCATAGACTCATTCTTTGCAGACATAAAGTTTTCATATTGTTGCCTGAGAATAGCCTTTTGATTTCTCTTTGTGCTCTTTGTGCCAGTAAATCTTTTCTCCAGAGCATTCCACAACATCTGTGCATCTGTGCAGTGTTGGAATTGATGTTGGTACTCATTAGGAATAGCCAAAAGCAGAGTGCTTAAGGCCTTCATCTCTGTTTGTCTTACTTTCTTTTCAGCATCTGTCTTGGGAGGAGGTCTCTTTCTATCTGCTCCAATCTTTCCTTCATTACATGGGCCATTTTCTATGATGTCCCATATGGCATAATCAGTAAGAAGAATGTACTGCTTGATTCTTAGTTTCCACATGTCAAATTCATTGGGTTTGAGCATGGGAACCTTTGAAACAAGAGTACTGTGAGAATCCATTGAATTGTCCATAGCTTCTAAGATACCAATGCTCTGATACCACTTGTCAGGATCGATTCTTAACAAGAATTAAACTTCTTAGAAACAGAATTTAGAGAATCTTGCGGAATAGAACTCTAAATCAATTAAAGAACAATCAATAGAAATTCAATAAACTGTATATATATATCAAACAGTTATTACTCACAAGTTTTACACCAAACCTCAATCTTGTTGAACAGGCTCAACAAGACGATTTCTACTTCTCTAGAAATAGGATCTATGATCTTGAGGTTAATTCACTCTTGAATGAATATCAAATTCTATTTCACTCGTATAAACTATTCATTTTTTTCTAATAGCTATCTATCAATACTATTTATACAAAAGTAATTACAAGATAACTATCAAAAGTAAATTGATCTTCTGAATCTTCGTTAAACGTATCTTGATCAATTCCTTATTTGTCTCCAAAAGCATCGCATCCCAAACTTATCAACTCAGCAGTATTAATGATGATTTGGCTCAGCAGCATTAACAACCTTCAGCAGTATTAACCTTCACAGTCTTCAAGCAGTAGTAACTCAGCTCAGCAGCACTAACCATGTCTAGCAGTAGTAAAATGGTCTAGCAGCACTAACTTCGTCTAGCAGTACTAACTTCATCTAGCAGCAGTAACCTTGCCCAGCAGTAGTAACGAAGAACTGGCAGTAGTAATGTAGACTTAGCAGTACTAACCATACTTAGCATATCTTCAGTTCCCAACAAGGTGGATGGTAGCATTGCTAAATTTGCTACCACCCTCGCTGAAAACTCAACCGCCACAACCACTCTCTCAACAAACTTCACCTCTCTGTCCAATGAAGTAACATCATTGAAGACAGAGGTTGGTTCTCTTAAGGGTGAAGTTTCCACTATCAAGACTGAGGTCTCTGCGGTCAAAGAGATTGTTCAGAAGGTGCTCGATCGCCTGAACACCCTAACTTCTCATTTCACTCAGGCCATTCGAGATGATCTCAAAAAGATCAGTCCTGCTATTACTGGCCTAGAAGACAGAGTAGCAGCGATTGAAAACTGCATAAGAATTACTGGCCAAGAAGACAGTAATCCTATGGCTGCTGCTGCCGCTGAAAAGTCCGTTACCTCCCCCAACCATGATGTGGAAGAGGGGGAGACGCCTAAAGAAGACCTTCCCCATAATGATGAGGGGGAGAAGAAAAATAGAGAAGACCTTCCCCATAATGATGAGGGGGAGAAGAAAAATAAAGAAGACCTTCCCCATGCTGAGGGGGAGGGTATTGAAACTGCTGCTGCTGGTACTTCTACTTCACGACCTCAGGAAGTTGAAAACCCTGAGGAAACCGATAAACCTCCCTCTGAATCTTAGGGGGAGCAACTCGAAGAGCAGAACATTGAAGCTGCTGCTGATGTAACCTCACCCTACGCTGAAGAGGTTGAATCTGATGAAGACGAAGCTGAAGACGATGAAGCTGTCGACATCTCTAATGATGAACCATCTTCTTCTCCAAAGAATGATGATGACGACGATGATGATGATGACTCCTTTATCGTCAAGCCTGTTCAGAAGACTACAGCTCTCAAAGGGATTTCGATAAACGAACCATCAGGGGAGAAGACAAAGCCTGCATCGTCTGAAGTTGACAAAGGCAAAAACAAAGGCCTTGCTGCAGAAGACAATCTGATGATCTTGCTTCAAAATCCAGTTTGTCAGGTACACTACCTCCTATTCCCTTACACTGCATCCCTCCTCTATCCCTTCTCAATCTCAATCCTTCTATCCATAAAACCTCTATACACTTAAACCCCATTCTTTCTCTATCTCTTTCTTCCCCAACTCTTCTTACTTAAACGATCGCTGTGTTTCAGCTAGTCCTCTCCCCTGTTTGAGGATCCCGCTGAAGCTCCTTCGACTACACCAGGAATAATCCCAGCCACAAGAGCTGAAGAAATAATCCCAGTCTTGGATTTAACCACTGAGACTGATGAACCTGAAGAACAGCTGCTCTCTCACAAAAACAGACCTTCCTTGACTCCTCAAAAGCTAAGCGAAGAGGATCAAAAAAAGAGAGAGGAAGTAATCAAGAGATTCGATGATTAGCGAATCATCCTGAAGCGTGATCAACTTCCTTCTATTCCTCCAAAGTTCAGACTTTCACAAAAGGAATACCAGGATCACCTCAGAGTTGAAAGGTTAATCGCTGAAAGAAGGGAAGCTGAAGAAAAAGACAGAGAACTCGCCATCTAGCTTGTCCAACAATCGGTGAAAGACCCCGCGTTGAAAAGAACTCCATTGATGTCCAACGTCAGCTATGGGATGATGCCCAAAGGATCGTTGAAGAAAAGACGAAAGTATCTGATACGACTTTGAAATGGTGTAAAGAAATGCTGAACTATCGATCTCGACCATCCAAAATCATCAAAGTAAACAACAGAAGAAGACTGTTCGTAGACGTTCCAGTTGGTGAAGTTGATGTATTCAGAGAAGACAAAACCAAGCAAACCTTCTATGTTGCTACTTTAGAGAAGTTTGGTTTCTCTGAATGGTTGGAAGCGAAATTAGCCATTCAGGGATCATGCTCAAAATTCAAGAGCCATGTCGAGAAAATTTTAAATACTCAGATCGACTTGGTTTCTTCTGCTGTGGATATTCCTCCTTCCACTCTTCTTCCTCCTCAACAAAGAAGAGTCTCTGCAAAGGAAAAGAAAGCCTCAGACTCAGGTCCTCCTATACGGAATGAAAAAGATATTGGTTTCTCTCGTGCTGAAGTTCTTGGCTCTGATGCTGATCTCTCAGCGCTTGACACCTCCCTACCACCTGGAGAAACTTTCATTCCTGGAAAAGTTGTAAGTGATCCTTATGGTATATTCTTTCTAGACTACCAAGGAAATCATCACTTTCAACGCATCTCTGAGCTTCGAATCACTCCCATCGAACAGCTCAGAGACCTCATCTACTGGTGTGAAGTCAGACGCGACATTAAAGCTAGACACCTGAAGCCCTTGATTTTTGAAGAAGCTCTGAACAAAAAGAATCAAAGAGTAACTGTCCCTGACTGGATGATTCCCACATCAAAGACCCTCGATGAACTTCTCATCAAGGAAGAACCTTTTGACGGATAGGATCGCCTTGTAACTCTTTCTATCCTTATCTGTCTACATCTTTTGTACTTGTAATTTTATTTGCTGTACTTGTAATTTTTCTACTTCCCTCTGTAATCTTTACGAAGTTTAAAGAAAAATTTCAGCGAATGTACTTTACTCCATCAGTACTAAAAAGATCCCAGAAAACAGTAAAAGAGACAAATATTTTATGAGTTCTTTTTATCCTTAAGTTTTCATTAAATAGCAATTTTCTCTGTTGCTATGTCATAATCAAATAGGGGGAGATTGTTGATCCAAACCCTCAGTGATTTGATAATGACCCTCTCTTAAACACTTAGTGAAAATTGTAAGTAAACAATATGTATTAGAGTTTCACTATCGCTGATAAGTACTAAGACTTTACAGTACCGCTGATAGGAACTCTCACTCTTTAAATTAGATATTCAGCGAATACTGTTCATCATCTTATAGCTCTGAGCCTGTTCAGTCTATGAGATGATCGCTGATAAACTAGTTGTTTACTTATGATTCCTGAAGACAAGTTTCACGTCAACCAAAGTTCTAAGCTGAAGTAGAAGATCAAGCTCAAGAACCAGCGACAAGTCTACTCATGAACTGATGCGTATATCAGCGAAGCAAGACCTGTCCATTCAACGTGAAGTATCAAGTAGAAGACTTCAGCAATCGCTGAACTTTATCATTCGCTGATAAAGATCTGACTCAACGAAAGCTGATCATGAAGTCTCCCTGCATGTTACTATTGTCTTACCTCCCTTACACATCTCCGTACGAACTGTCAGAACGGACATCCCTTTTGTCTGTAATCGTACAACAACTCTGATTCTACACTGTGCACCATGCGGCTACTAAGGTTGTCTACAAAGGTCAATGCCATGCAACCACTCAGCTGCTGCCACGTGTAAAGCCATACTGCCTTGCATTAAATGCATGCAATATATAAGAAGATCCTTACTTCAGTTTTGAAGTATGCTCGGACCATCTTCTTATTTCTCTCTTATTGTTAAGTTATTATTCGTAATTTCTTTAACTCTTTCTAGTGCAAGAAACTTAGTGTTTCTCAAGACTTGTTTAGATTAGGTTTATCCTTAATCTTGTTCCGCAACAAGTTGTAAATTGTCTTGATTTATCAATAAACAATTTAGAAAAGTAAAAACGTGTGTTTGTATTCAACCCCCCCTTCTACAAACTTGTATAGCCCTTCGGGACCAACAGATCCATCTCATCCTAACTATGTGTACAGATTGGATAAGGCTCTCTATGGCCTTAAACAAGCTCCTCGTGCCTGGTATGACACTCTAGTAGACTTTCTTCTGAAGAAAAAGTATACTCAGGGATCAAAAGTTGATAGGAAAAGCACTACTGGAAGCTGCCAACTCCTTGGTGGCAAACTTGTTAGCTGGTCTAGCAAGAAGCAACACTCAGTCTCCACCTCCACGACTGAAGCTGAATATGTTGCTGCTGGTAGCTGCTATGCTCAAATCCTATGGATGAAGAATCAACTGAGGGACTACAATCAGATCTACTCTCAAGTCCCCATACTATGTGACAACTCCAGTGCAATTGCTATTGCCAACAATCCGGTGCTTCACTCCAGATCCAAGCACATTGATATTCGGTATCACTTCATAAGAGATGACATCTCCAAATGTGATATTGAACTACATTTCATCCCCACCGATATTCAACTGGCGGATCTCTTCACAAAGCCTCTAGAAGAAGCCCGATTCAAGTTTCTCTTAGGAGAACTTGGTATGTTAAATTTAGATGTATAGAAAAAAAAGGAAAAAGAAAATAGAAAAGTCAAAATAAAATAATATATATATATATATATCTGTATTATTTTATCAGTTAAATTTCTGATACTGATAATTTCCTAAGACCCATTCTCTTTCTAATCCTTCCTTCCTACTCTCCTCTTTTCTCCTTTTACCCATTCCCAACAAAAATACTTACCTCTTACCTCACACACCAAACACACTTACTTGTTTACCATTGCTAATCCATAGCCGGGACCAACAGGTTTTGTTAGACCAAGTTCTTCACCTTAGGGAGCTCCGGTATTGTTTGTTAAGAAAAAGGATGGTACTATGATAATGTGCATCGACTATCGGGAGCTGAATAGGGTGACTATTAAGAACAAGTATCCGCTTCCAAGGATTGATGATCTGTTCGATCAACTCCAAGGTGTGGGATGCTTATCAAAGATTGATCTGAGGTCAGGGTACCATCAAGTTCGAGTAAGAGATGAAGATATCCCTAAAACGGCGTTCAGAACAAGGTATGGGCATTATGAATTTCTTGTAATGCCATTTGGGTTGACAAATGCTCCAGCTGTGTTCATGGATCTGATGAACAGAGTATGTCGACCATTCTTAGACAAGTCTGTCATTGTATTCATTGATGACATACTTGTTTATTCGAAGAGTGAAGTAGATCATGAACGTCATCTTCGTGAAGTCTTAGAAGTGTTGAGAAGAGAGAAATTGTACGCAAAATTCTCGAAATGTGAATTCTGGGTAAAAGAAGTACAATTTCTAGGGCGTGTGATTACTTCGGAAGCCATCAAAGTAGATCCAGTAAAGATAGAAGCAATGGTGAACTGGGAGACACCAAAGAGCGCGTCAGAAATAAGAAGTTTCTTGGGTCTAGCAGGTTACTACC
This sequence comes from Saussurea involucrata, assembly GCA_033807775.1. Lineage (NCBI taxonomy): Eukaryota > Viridiplantae > Streptophyta > Magnoliopsida > Asterales > Asteraceae > Saussurea > Saussurea involucrata. Next base: position 76,234,860 of record CM066317.1, on the reverse strand, counting down.
GAAGGTTTATTAAAGACTTTTCAAAGATTGCTTCTTCTTTGACCATGTTGACTCGGAAGAATGTGAAGTTTGTTTGGACTGAAAAACAAGAATCGACTTTCAGAACTTTACGTCAAAAGTTGTGTGAATCTCCTATTCTTGCACTACCAGAAGGAACGGAAGATCTAGTTGTGTATAGTGACGCGTCAAAGATGGGTTTGGGGTGTGTATTGATGCAACGAGGCAAGGTGATTGCTTACGCATCAAGACAACTTAAAGAGCATGAGAAGAATTACCCTACCCATGATTTAGAACTTGCAGCGGTAGTTTTCGCATTAAAGCTGTGGCGACATTATCTGTATGGAACGAAGTGCACTCTTTATACTGATCATAAGAGTTTGGAACATGTCTTTGATCAGAAATAGTTAAAATGAGGTAACGACGCTGGTTAGAACTACTTAAAGATTATGATTGTGAATTGCATTACCATCCCGGTAAAGCAAATGTTGTGGCTGATGCTTTAAGTAGAAAAGAATATAGTGAGTGCTTGAAAACGACCAACGCCAGAATTGATGTAACATCAAGTTTAGTTGAAAGGATAAACGAGGCACAAGCGGAAGCCTTATTGGAAGAAAATCTGAAAAATGAAGTCATGAGCAAGCAGCATCTTCAACTGACTGAAGATAGCCGTGGAATTAAACTATTCCAAGGTCATGTTTGGGTGCCAAAGGTTGGAGGAAATCGAGAGTTAATTCTCGAAGACGCCCATAAATCTAAGTATTCTATATATCCTGGAAGTACTAAAATGTATAGGGATTTGAAGTTACACTATTGGTGGCCAGCTATGAAAGTAGATGTGGCACGAATAGTAGAAAAGTGTGTGACATGTTCGTTAGTAAAAGCCGAACATCAAAAGCCTTACGAAAGTTTTCAATCCTTGGAGATTCCGGAATGGAAATGGGAGAAGATTACCATGGATTTTGTGACGAAGTTACCAAGGACGCAAAAGGGTAATGATACTATATGGGTAATTGTGGATCGACTAACCAAGAGTGCTCACTTTCTGGCAATGAAAGAAGCATCACCAATAGATAAATTGGTGAAGATTTATATTGATTAAGTGGTGTCAAGGCATGGTATACCGCTGTCTATAGTTTCTGATCGTGATAGTCGGTTTACCTCGAGGTTTTGGAAGTCACTACAAGAAGAATTGGGTACGAGGGTCAATTTGAGCACTGCTTATCATCCACAAATGGATGGGCAAAGCGAAAGAACCATTCAAACTTTGGAAGATATGCTCAGGTCGTGTGTGTTAGACTTTGGAGGTAACTGGGATACGCATTTACCTTTGGTAGTGTTTGCGTATAACAACAGTTATCATTCCAGTATTGGAAGAGCACATTTCGAAGCTTTGTATGGACGGAAATGTAGAACTCCGGTGTGTTGGTTAGAAGCTGGAGAAAAGCAATTTGCTGGTCCCGAACTTGTTTAACAAACGGCTGATAAAGTGAAAGAAATTTGGAAGCATATGAAAGCAGCTCAAGATCGACAAAAGAGTTATGCTGATCCGAAAAAAGACCAAAAGAATTCCAAGTTGGGGAGCACGTGATGCTTTAAGTATCTCCATGGAAAGGTGTGATAAGGTTTGGTAAACGTAGAAAGTTGAGTCATTGTTTTCTAGGACCTTTCACCATAACTAAGAGAGTTGGATTGCAAGCATATTAGTTGTATCTTCCACCTGAATTGGAAGGAATCCACAATACCTTTCACGTTTGCTATCTTCAGAAATGTTTAGCCGAAGAGAATGATGTGATTCCACTTACTAAGGTAAGAGTGGATGAAAAGAGTTGCTGTGTGGAAGAACCGGAAGCAATTTTAGAAAGATCGGTTAAGAAACTACGACATAAGAATGTAGTTATGTTGAAAGTACAATGGAAACATCATGGAGGTGCTAATGTAATGTTAGAATCAGAAGAGGACATGAAGAGAAGGTATCCTCATTTATTTACCTAGCTTTGATTTCAAGGACGAAATCATTTTCAAGTTGGGGAGATTTGTAACACCTCGATTTTTGTATAAAGTGTTACGATGGGTTTTATTGATGATTTATGTATGTTTATTTGATAGTTTAATTTTAGAGTTTATCCCCGAAAAGTTTCGTTATTTGTTTTACAGAGTTATAAGTTAAGGGGTAAGCTTTAATTTTAATTTATAAGTTAGAGGGTGAAAGTTGCCAATTGTTGAAAGTTTAGGGTTGGTGTGGTTAAAGTGATGAAACATTAACCACCACCACCGCCTCTTTTGTTTAAAAGAAACAAAATGGGTAATGTGTTTCATTTTTTAGAAAACCTTGTGTGTGTGTGTGTTCTCGGCAAATTGATTATCTTGAAATTAATGGTTTTGCTTAACTTCATTAACGTTATTTGAAAAATGATTTATATTAAGCAATAACCTGCGCGAGTACAAGTAAGTGTAATGGATCCATAGGCACTAGTTTTTATATGAACACATGGAATAGGCGTGGATTAATCATAATTCCAGTGTGTATGATAAACGTGGAATAGGCGTGGACTAATCGTAATTCCCATTTAGGTGAAATGAGGAATAGGCGTGGATTAATCGTAATTCCCATTTCACATTGTTGAGAAATCGTGGGATAGGCGTGGACTAATCGTAATTCCCGATTTTTGTAGGAAGGAAAGAGATAGGCATGGTTTAATTGTAATCTCTACTTCCTTTCCAAGAAATAGGCATAGACTAATTGTAATTTCTTGGATATGAGCATTAATCTAGAATCCGTAGAGATTCGTAGTGGGCTCTTGAATGTGATATCAGAAGTAACTTAGTGCTAGTTATGTTCATGGAATCGAGAATAATCCCGTCATCGCAAGATGTTTTACGCGTGGTAAGAAAGAAGGTAAACCAGGTTTGTTATGCCTTGTTTACATTGATTTTTTTAAAAGTATTATTTTGAAACCGAATGTTCTCACTAGGCGTTAGCCTAATCGTTTCAAATTATATTTTCTTACCAGGTACTAGCTCGGGAAAGTAAAGGGCTGTGGGACGAGTGCATTCGAGTATATACTTTTGGAGGAAAGTGGAAGCGTTAGCCTTAGTGAGGAGATTTTGGTAAATCCTAGATAACCAGTTTAATCTGATCTTAGTTGACAGGATTAGATTAATAGGTTATTGTTTGGGTAAAATTTCACCACTCTCGACCATGACCAAAACAAGGAAAACATTTATTACACTTTTCCATGATGAGACAAAATCATAAGCACTTTATCTTTTGACCAAAGTTGAAATCAAAAGCTACTCACGACACTCGACCGTCGTATGGAACCTCACGACCTCGACCGACTAACATATGACATTTCTGTTACGCTTTTATTTTTTTAAGCAGGGTCAATGTCATTAATGAACAACGGACATAACCGACAAGGAAAGTTATGAGCATTAAACCCAGTGGCCATTACGACAGTTACCAGAGATGTTTATGGAATCATTCAAGACGTTCGAAGGCTATAAATACAAAGGCTCAATCATCATTTCAGGAATATCTGATATCTGGAATCATCTGAACTCTCAAGAACACTCAAAGCAAAGAATTCTCTCTCAAAAGATCACTCACGACGCACGACTTACTCGCACGGCACTTAGTTTCTACACACGACGCACTAGTTTTTACATTCGATGCACTTGTTACTTTACATTTAAAGACTTTCTTTCATTTGTATTGTAATCGTTGTACTCTCGACACCCGAATCATAAGGATATCGCCCCTGTTTGGTGATCATAGTGCAGCGACGACCTCCACAGTCGACCGCGTGTTTTTTCCTCGTTGAGGTTTTTCCCGCGTCACCAAAATCTTCGTCTTATTTACATTTTTTACCTTTGTCGTACGGTTTGTGGAAAGATTCCTATTCTTTAGTTGTTAAGCTCCACAATCAACCTTAAGTTATCCTTCTGAACGTTTTTTGGCATTAACAGTTTGGTGCCCACTGTGGGGCCCCATCTAGAGAAAATCTTCGACAAACGTGCGTCTTACTAACGGTTTCTTGGTGTTCCTTCTTTTTCTGTTTCAGGAAAATGGCAGGTAATGGAAACCCAGAGCAGGTCATCGCCCAGATGCATTGGGAGCTTGAAAATGCGCGCCGTCAAATCGATGCCCTTGCTGATCAAAGTCGAAGGGCAGCCGAAGAAATCGCGCGACTGAGAAATCCATTCGGACCACAAAGCGGTCGTAGACCATTCGTGCAGAATCCGGGTCCAGGATCGTTCGGTCAGAATCCAGGATCCGCTCCCTTCGTCTAGAATCCAGGTTCAGGTCCATTCGTTCTGAATCCAGGACCAAGGCCATTCAGTCAGATCCATAAGCAAGTTCCGTTCCGTCAGAACCAGCAGCCGGGATCGTTCGTCCCAAATCCCCAGTTCGGGCCAGTTCCTCCCCAGCATCTGAGGCCACCACCCATGAACAATGGGTCCCAACCGTACTTCGTCCCTTTCAATAGGGATGCCATTGGTTCGTCGTACGGCAACGACACCAGTCCGGGAGTTAACCCTCAAGCAGGGGTGAACCCTGATCCTAATGACCCCGTCGTTCAGCGGTTGAAAATGCTAGAAGACCAGAATGAGCGCGTCCTGCCTCTACTCGTTAAGCTATCGGGGGCAGCCATACCTGTCGAAGTCGAGCCTCGTTCAGGATTTCAGGCGTCGCCTTTCGTCGACAAGATCGCGACAGTCGACGTCCTGAAGAAATATAACATCCCCTCTTTCACGCCCAAGTATTCCGGGATAACCGATCCGATGGAGCATATCGCACAGTATAAGCAGCTAATGTGGACGGTCTCAATTCCACACATGTACCATGAAGTTTGCATGTGCAAGAGTTTCAGAGCGACCCTCACAGGTCCTGCCCTCCAATGGTTGATTAACCTCAAACCCAAATCCATCGGGTCGTTCGCTGAGTTAGTCAACCAGTTCTCCCAGCAATTCGCCAGTAGTCGCAAGATGGAGAAGCAGACCAGCGATTTGTACTATGTCGTACAAAAGGCTGGAGAATCGATCCGGAGCTATTTCAATAGATTCAACGTAGAAATGATCAGTGTCCGTAACAGTGACGTCAAGACCGCGATCGAAGCCTATAAGCATGGTCTGGACGACAGTTCGGGTTTATACACCGATTTGACTAAGTATCCCCCCGAGAATTTCGAAGACGTCCGAGCCAAAACCTTGGCGTATATGAGGGTAGAAGACGATGCTGCTTTTTGTCGAAAGCACACTGACGACAAAAGGTCGCTAGGTGTAAAGAAGCCCGATTTCAAGACAAAGGCAATGTCCAAGTCAGAGCCTGCACGACAAATCTCGAACGTCCGATTCAAGACAAAAGCGGAATCCAAGACTACGACTAAATTTCCTCAGTACCCTAAGATATCCTCCTACGGATTCAAAGGGACTACTAAGGACTTGGTCGAGGCTCTAAAGGCCGTCCAGGAGACCATCCGGTGGCCAAAAAAGTCCAACCAAGATGACGATAAGAAAGATAAATCGAAATGGTGCGACTTCCATGTCGACCATGGTCACGTGACAGATAATTGCATAGCTCTAAAAAAGAGCTAGCATATCACGTCCCAAAGGGCAATCTCAAGGATATCATCGATGACATCGTTACTCCAGCTAACGACGTTCGACCGCCAACCCCCGAGCATGCAAAGGTCGTCAACTGCATCACTGGTGGTTCTGACGTGTGTGGTCTGACGTATTCCGCAGCGAAACGTCACGCCAGCCAAGCACCCGACGATCGACCTATCCCACGCTCATCAAGACCCAAAGGAGATATGGAGTTAGAAGCCATGAAAATCACGTTCGACCAAGATGACCTCGGTAACTCGTATCAGAAGCCTCATGACGGGTTGATCATTCAACTCACGATTGGTAATTGTTTAACCTGACGAGTCTTGGTCGATGGAGGATGTTCAGCGAACGTCATCTTCCTTGATACCATCAAGGACATTGGAATCGATCGATCGGAAATCACCCAACGCTCGACAACCTTGGTCGGCTTCAATGGAGACGTGACGAGTACCTTTGGGGAGATCATCTTGCCTGTCTATGCATGGGGAATCAATAAGCAGACGAAGTTCAACGTCATTGATTGTTCGTCGGCCTATAACATCATCTTAGGTCGACCGTGGATCCATGAAATGAAAGCCGTTCCCTCGACGTATCATCAGACTATGAAGTTCCCTACGCTGTAGGGAATCCAGGAAATCAAAAGTGAGCCAAAAGTCGCCCGTGACTGCTATAAGACCACCCTGAAGCCGCAGAAGTAGGTCGTCTAGCAGTTACAAGTCGAGGAAATCGTCCTGGATCAGAACAAGCCTGACCAGAAAGCCTTCGTAAATTCGTCTCTCGATTCCTGCCTTAAAGACAAGCTAATATCTTTCTTGTAGGAACATGCCGATTGTTTTTCCTGGTCGCACGAAGACATGGTCGGCATAGGCCCTGGCGTCATTTCCCATAAAGCTCAATGTCGACCCGTCATTTAAACCTATCAAACAAAAGCGTCGGAACTTTGCTCCTGAAAGGAATAAGGTAATAAATGATGAGGTCGACAACCTCCCCAAGACAGGGAAAATTCGACAAGTAAAATACCCCGACTGACTTACTAATGTCGTGCTCAATGGAAGGGTCCTTATCGTATCTCAGAAGTCATGGGTAAAGGTGCCTGTCGGCTCCAAACCCTCGACGCTCGAGATGTCCCATGTAGCTGGAATGCAACACGTCTAAAAAGGATCGCACGACATAAGTTACTAAGTCTATCACATGACATCAGTATACTTTCGCAAGGTCGCATGACATAAGTAATCGGGTCTACTATATGACTTGATTATCTAATCGCCTGGACGCATGATTCAGATTCACTGCACGATCTAATTGTGCGATCGACCCACGATCTAAGTGTTTTAACTTAGAAAAATTTCATGTTCTGAATGTATGCTTTGATCTAAGTGTGCGATCGCCCTTGGGGCCCTATTCGATCTCCTCCTCCTCGACCTCTTTCTCGTCATCAGAGTCGAGGTATCTTGCAGATCCGTCGTCCATCAGGTAGAAAGCAAGCTCCTCCAACGCCGAGGCAAGGGGATTCTTCCCCAGCAGATGTTGCCTCATGATCGCCGCCCTGGCAGTCAGACGAGCCAAGGCAAAGACGGACTTAGCCTCGTCCCTCAGCTCCTTCACCTCTTTCTCTAGGCTCACCACCTTGGGCTTGGATTCCTCGGCTTCTTTTTCTTTCACAACCAAGGACTCCTTCGTCCTGTCCAGCTCCTCCCTTTGATCGGCGATCAAGGACATGGACTGCTTCAGTCGGTGGTTCGCCTCGTCCTTCGCATGCCCAACGGACTCCAACCCGTTTAGGGCATCGTCGAGCCGCACGGATATCCCCTCGGCACGTGCCAGAGCGGACTTCTCCCTCTCCAATGCTGCATTTTCCCTTACGAGAGCAGAGGACACTAGACCCTCTATCTTCGTGGTTTCGGCGTGAAGAGCCAAGGAAGACTGGAACGTCTGTAAAATACAAAAAACATATTAGTAAACACTCGATAAAGTTTAAACGACGAAAGGTAAACAAGTCTTGAAAGAAAGACTCACCAGGAACGCCAGTCCGGCAACATGTGATCCCGTTTCCTCGACGGAGACCCCTTGGAAACGCTCCTTGAAAGACGGGAACTGGAACTTCCCCAGATGGGGGAAACGTTTCGTCCCGTCTAGGACGTTGTCGACCATAAATTCCGATGGAAACGTAAAGTTGACCGTCGTGACCTCAGCTTCTCCGGTCGCACGACCCTTGACCTTGTCGGCCGACGAAGGGGTCGATGCTGTAGATGGAGATACCACCAATTTTGCCGGAGGCGCAGAACTGACAAGAGTTGCGTCAATTGCTTCAGAAGACGTCCTCGTCTTCTCAGCGGATGCAATCGACACCTTCGCCTTCTCAAGCGTGGCGACTCCAGATGAGCCGTCTGTCTTCAAAGACGGTTCCCTCGGGACAGACATCCTTATCCTCTTCAGGACCCCCGACCCAGTTGTCGGGGCCTCTTTCCTCTTCTCCCTCTCTTTGCGAGCCAATTCGGATTGAGCCGCCTTCTTAGACATCGCAGACGGCGCTTTCGGCTGAGATTCTCCTGTAAGGCAAACAAAGAAAAACGATTAAGCGATCGAAGTAATGAAAAATTCGAGCAGAGTAGGGTACACTTACCAGTCATCTCTACCTCTTCCTCTTTCTCTTCTTCCTCCTCTTTTTCTTCTTCCTCCTCTGTCGTCTCTTCCTCTTCTTCTCCCTCTCGTCTCTCTTGACGATTAACTCCCAGAAAGACCAAGTCGTCGTCCTCGTGTATCAGATGACGTGTGACGAACGAACGATCTTCGGTACTAATCTTCAGAAACTTCTCGATCTTGGCCTTGGAGTCGTCGTTGGGCTTCACCTTGTCGAAGTTGATGTCTGAAGATACATAAGAGAGAAGATTAGTCGAAGAATAAACAAACAAATACAACAAAAACGCTCGACCAAAGCTGGAAAACTCACCCGCCATGTTCCAACCGGACCTGACCAGTCACTATCGGGGTCCAGCGTCGCTACCCGCACGAGTACGTACTTGGTCTTCCATTTGCAGTCATTGACCGCAGTTTTCAGAACCAATGTACGATCGCCCTTGTGTTTCGAAAATAAGATGTAGCGACGGTATGTATCCTTCTTGACCTGATAAGCCATCAGCAGGTCCGTTACGTTCATCGGAGACTCCCAATTCGAGGCGAGTCGCTCGATAACCTGGATAACACGCCAGAACTGGGGCATTAGCTGCCCCGTCGAGAGTTCGAACTCGCACATGAAGGATTTGGCTAGAGGCAAGTAGGGCCACTGGAATCCTATCTTAAATGGGTACTTGTATATCACGACGTACCCTTCAGGACACATCTCCAGTCGAATTTGACCGGCCTTGCTCACTGTAATACCCGCAGGAATTTTCGCTAAACTCCTAAAGTCATCGAGATCATCTTGATCTCGAATGGTACTTCTAGGTTCTGTCGACATTGCTAATCCTGTTAACCAAGTTTGTCTGTTGGAAAAACCCAAATATCCCAGTTTTTCCTAGGTTTCCTAGCAATTGACTTACGACGCATACAAAAGGGTGAGAGTTGTACCTTATATAGGCGCTCTAAATCCTCGAAAACTCTAACTCTAGTCGAGATTTTGCAGATTTGGAAATGATTCGCTAAAGAAATAACAAGGAATCTCCCTAAAAACTCTATGTGAACGTAAAAGGGAAAAGATCCATCGCGGGTCTCTATTTATGTAAACGATCGTGTCAGGTGAAGCCTTCCGATGATCGACACATGCCCATGTCTACTCGAAATGCACGAACGGATTGTCAACACCTGGCTTCTACAGCTGTTAGCCATGATCGCACGTTAGCGTGACGTCACGATCTTATCGCCTTCTCAACTTCCATAGTTCAAATCGAACCGATTCAGTTTCCTGACTAACGACTTTCGACACGTGTCATGACCCTAGATGTCCGACTGACAAAAATTTAAAATTCGAATTTGCCACTCTATTTTTAAATTTTGGGGGCAAACTGTTTGGGTAAAATTTCACCAGTCTCGACCACGACCAAAACAAGGAAAACATTTATTACACATTTCCATGACGAGACAAAATCATAAGCACTTTATCTTTTGACCAAAGTTGAAATCGAAAGTTACTCACGACACTCGACCGTCGTTTGGAACCTCACGACCTCGACCGACTAACATATGACATTTCTGTTACGCTTTTATTGTTTAATGCAGGGTCAATGTCATTAATGAACAACGGACATAACCGACAAGGACAATTATGAGTATTAAACCCAGTGGCCGTTACGACCGTTACCAGAAGTTTTTATGGAATCATTCAAGACGTTCGAAGGCTATAAATACAAAGGCTCAATCATCATTTCAGGAATATCTGATATATGGAATCATCTGAACTCTCAAGAACACTCAAAGCAAAGAATTCTCTCTCAAAAGATCGCTCACGACGCACGACTTACTCGCACGACACTTAGTTTCTACACACGATGCACTAGTTTTTACATTCGATACACTTGTTACTTTACATTTAAAGTTTTTCTTTCATTTGTATTGTAATCGTTGTACTCTCGACACCCGAATCATAAGGATATCGCCCCTTTTTGGCGATCATAGTGCAGCGACGACCTCCACAGTCGTCCGCGGGTTTTTTCCTCGTTGAGGTTTTTTCTGCGTCACCAAAATCTTCATCTTATTTACATTTTTTACCTTTGTCGTACGGTTTGTCAAAAGATTCCTATTCTTTAGTTGTTAAGCTCCACAATCAACCTTAAGTTATCCTTCTAGACGATTTTTGGCATTAACAGTTATTTTGAATTTGCATTGGTATATATATGAATCCTCAAGGTTAATTCTCTGTTTATGTATAAAGTTTAGAAGGTTTATGTTTAAATCTTGTTACAAATTGAGGTTTAAATTAGCCCTGATTTTTAGGGTGTTATAATATGGTATCAGAGCATTAGTTTAAGTGAACTAGGTATGCAAGTGAGATACCTAGACTTAAGCTGAGATGAATTAAGTTATGATTCGTGAGATATGGGTAGAAGTACTAAGACGGGATAGTCTTAGAGTCAACGGAAATACGTGAAATTAGTATTGTAACGATGGTAACAAGGATACTCATGTATAGCATGTTCACAATTTCAATTAGCTACTGTTATTATGAATATATTGTTACAAAAGCATACTTGTTTCTAAATTGTTACAGTGACTAATGAACGGTAAAGTACGTTTCGTATGTCTGAATATGTGTAACCATTTCTTATGCTTATTTATTTTTGTTATCAGAACGATGGTGAATACACCACCAAGGTCCCTTATTTCTTCGAAGGATAGGCCAGTAATGGACCGGGGAGAAAAGCGACCTGAAATGGTTGGAACTCATGAAAGTCCGCCGAGACTACCTTCTATGGGAGGAACGGACAGTCGGGTACACAGAACGAGTACCAGTACCGCCAACCCAGAAACGCCAGAATCGATGATGGAGTCTTGCATGATGGAGAACATGACGTGAATGGTGAATACAACAATGGCACAACAAACAGAAATGTTTATGAAAGCGCTGAATGATCGAAGTTCGGAGTTACGGCGAACGGAGACTGATACTGGTGTAATAAATCCAATTCATAATCCTGTGATGGATGTAAATAGGAGGGTGGAAAGAGTCTGCTCATATAAAACGTTTCTAAGCTGTAAACCGCCAGAGTTTACCGGAGCAAACAATCCAGTGGCATGCATGAATTGGCTCAGAAAAATGGAACAAGGTTTCCGGGCTTGTGAATGTGATGAGAAATCGAAGGTCAGATTTGGGTCTCAAATGTTACGAGGTAATGCGCTGACTTCGTGGAATATAGTGACGTCTAGTGTAACGGCTCCAGTCTTAGCTGCTATGACATGGGAGTCGTACAAAAAAAAGATTTTGGAAGAATATTGCAATGAAAATGAAATGGATAGGATTGAAGAAGAGTTTCAGACTCTTAAGAAGGGTACTTCAACTATTCGGAAGTACACTGAATCCTTCATGGAGAAGTTGAACTTAGTAGGACATGTGGCTCCGACCGAGAAGGAAAAGATTAAAGCTTATTTGAAAGGTTTGCATGTCTCGGGTGCGAAATGCTAAAGCTTCAACATTGAGAGAAACAATTGAAGAAGCCAAAGTTGTGGAAGAGGTTTATGCTAAAGACAAGGAAGAAAAGATGCAAGTGGGAGAGAAACGGAAATGGGAAGGCCGGTCAGAGTCTTCTCCGAAATCAAAAGCATCTGGAAAAAATGTTCGTTATGAATCTCGTCGGGAGCCGAATTGGTGCCCGAAGTGTCGGAGTAAGCACTTTGGTCCGTGTCGGGTAATCACACAGGAATGTTATAAGTATGGTAAAAGTGGACATACTTTGAGTAATTGTCCTGTTCAAGGATTGACATGCTATGAGTGCAAACAACCCGGACACTTCCGAAGAGATTGTCCGAAGTTAAAGAAGGGCGGAGATCAAGGAAAGAAACCAAATGCTCCTAAACCAACAGGTCGGGCATTTCATATGACAGCTGACGAAGCCATAGAATCGAAAGACGTCGTTTCGGGTACATTTCTCGTTAATTCCATTCCCACACGCATTTTATTTGACATTGGTGCAAATTTGTCGTTTGTGTCCAAGTCGTTCTATCACAAGTTAGCTATGCCTGTCACTACCTTGGAAGATGCCTTAGTAGTCGAGATAGCTAACGGGGGTCAAGTCTTGGTTCGCGAAAGACTTGAGGGTTGTTTTATTTCGGTAGGAGAAACGAAATTTCCGATCGACTTGTTGTTGATGGAAATTGGAGGGTTTGATGTAATTGTGGGTATGGACTGGTTGACAGTCAACCAAGCAGAAATACATTGTGCAAAGAAATTAATTCGGATTCCGATGATTGATAAAGATGATGTACTCATCTTTGGGGAAAAGCAAAAAGGGGAAGTTCCGTTAATTTTTGTTGCAAAAGCGCGTAAATGTTTGATGAAAGGATGTTCATCCTATCTAGCGTATGTTCTAGATGTAAAGTCAGAAAAGAAACAATTGGAAAATATTAAGGTGGTACGTGAATTCCCGGACGTATTTCCCGATGATCTTCCCGGTCTACCATCTGAACGACAAGTAGAGTTTCGTATTGATCTTATCCCTGGATCGGTACCAATAGCGCATTCACCGTACCGCCTAGCGCCAGCCAAAATGAAAGAGATGATGACTCAGTTACAGGAGCTGTTGGACAAGGGTTTTGTTAGACCAAGTTCTTCACCTTAGGGAGCTCCGGTATTGTTTGTTAAGAAAAAGGATGGTACTATGAGAATGTGCATCGACTATCGTGTGAGTTCTATATCCGTGCAACGAACAATGAAATCAATAGATAATAACAGAGATGTTTATGATTTCAACTGGTCATCCATATAATGCTTTCAATCAGAGTGTTTTACAATATGGATTAGGAAAGCAAATGAACAACTACCCTATTTTTCTAAGGCTAATACAATATATATATGGCGGGCCCGTGGTTAAAGAATCAATTTAAAGAATTACAATACAGACCCTTAAACTTTAATTCAACAATAAATGACCCTAACAATCTCCCCCTTTGAATTGAAGTTCGAGTTGGCGCCAGTTTGCAACATATCTTTTTCGTAGCGCGAAGTGTACCTCGAACATTCTGATAGCACGGCGATAGTCGATGCGTTCTTCAACCATTTCCAAGGCTTTCCGAGTAGTTGTTTCTTCTGGATTGGGAACATACGAAAGCCTTCGAGTTTCGGACTCGTGAGATATTATCTTTCGAAGAGCATTTTTAACTTTGAAGAGCGTGCCGTCGCAGAATCTGTCTACCTGACTGAAACGCAAAAATCTTTTCTCTTTCTGTTCGTTGAAGTAGACAATCCCAAATTCAGGTTCTAGAAGCAGAGCGTTCTCGGGATACATCTTCAATTCAGGAGCTTGCAGATCCGGCTTTATCAGATTTACCTTCTTTGCCCTATTCTCGATTGCCATTTGGAAGTCCATGAGATATGACATCATAATAGTACGGAACAGGAATCGACGAACAGCTTCGAGCGCCTTTGTAACTGGAAGCGGTCGGATAGTTCTTGAACGAAGGTCTTTCAGAATAGCGTAGAAGTCGAACGGTCGGAGGTGCTGGAAGTCGGCTTCAGAAAATCTCCATTCATTCCCATCTTCGCGTCTGACAGTGAATACAGGATAAACAACTTTCATAATTCGGCCTGACTCGATGTTGAGAACTTCTGTGATCTGATACTTGGTTCATACTTGGCTAATTGGTAGACACCGCTTCATTGCACTTACGTACCGGCGTTGGTATTCGGGGTTAGAACTGTAAATACCAAGGCAGAAGGTCGTCTCGATTGGGCGTAGCTTGTGAACGAACAACTTCTTTAGGGATTCCTCCAGGTGAGGAATAAATATCGTGATCTTCTCCCAACGGATTTGTTGCTGTTGAGGAGGTGGGAGATCAGAAGTTGTCGATCACTGAGGAGATGTCGGAATATTGGCAGTTGTGGTCTCCGGTCTTGTTGAAGTTTCAGCGGGTTGAGCAGAGTGAACGGGGTTCCATATAAATTCTGGAGCAGGAACTAATCGTAGTCTACATTGTCATCTTCATCAGTAGGGAAGACCAAATTAACCTGGAAATTTGCGGCACTGGCGGCTTTTTCATACCATGCATCTTCGGTTTCCGGGTTGGTCTCGCAGTCTGGATCAATAATATCTAGTATCGGCATATCTGATGAGTCTTCTGTAACCAGTTCCTGTGTTGAACCCTCAAGCTTTTCAACCGTCGGGTCTTCATCATCTGAAATGTCCATGTCTATTACCATCTCGACTAATGGCAACTCAACTTCGAGTGCGTCTTCGGTTGTCGTTGCCGCAGCTGAGGGTTCCGGGTGAACCACGGTTGTAGTTTTGGTGAGGATCAGGGCGGTCTCGGTTAGTCTTTGTCTTTTCTCCCCCTCACGGTGATCAGGATCATCCTGGTCATCGTGCTTGCGTTTCAGACCGCTTGCTTGACTCTTGCAGGTATCTTCGAGTGAACGGAATCTCTCGGTCAGCGTAGTGAGCGCTTGTTTGAAGTCCTTAAGAGTCGAGTCAAGGGTATCCAGTCGAGTGGTAATGGATGATGAAGGAGCAGTGACCTGTGATTTCAGAACGTATAGCAGGTCTGCTTTGGTAGAGGCGTCGGTTTCGGATTGTTGGAGCAGTTGGGCTAGAAGCATCATATTGAGGGTGTCCACCGAGTAGGTAGGCTGAGCAGGAGTCGGTGGAGGTGTAGGGGCGGTTTCAGCTTTGATGATCTTCCCTTTTCCTTTGATTAAGCTCTTGATTTTGGCGAGCTCGGCGGCCATGTGCTGCTCCATTGCCTCGCGGACAACCTTGAGGGTGCTGTCCAGGGACCCTTGTGACACAAAGTCGGGAAATTTAACTCCGGGATCACTTAGATTTCCCGTTGAGGCATCTACCTGAGAGGTAGAGCCACCTACGTTCACAGTTGGCAATTTGATAGCTGTGGTAGGATTTCCGTCCGATCCTCGTGTTCCGCCAGACGGAGACACTACAGACGTTCCGATCTAGTCACAAAGAGTCTCGATTTGGTGTTCCTCATCATGTGTCCTAGCCGAAGAATGTTCAATTTCAAATGGCTCAAGACTCGATAGTGCACGAAATGAAGTCGAGACTGGGGGCTGCTGTTCTCTTATTTCAACACCAGTACTCTCCGAGTGAGAGACCGGTGGAAGTTGTGCTTGATCCTCGTGAGAAACTGAAAGATCCGTCTTTTGAGAGACGGATGAGTGGATAAGGGGGTTGTGCAATTGCTTCGTTGGGTCCACGGAGGCTTCTTCAATATCTTGTCCCAACGGATGAGACGGGATAACAGATGTGGCTACACAGATTACACTCGGTTGGGGTCGCTCAGAAGCCTCGTTATCTTTACGGCTTAATCTTTCTTGATTCTTTGTCGACCTGACTTCACTTAGTCTCACCTTTTTTTTTGATTTTCAACTAAGTCCCCCTCCGCTCTCCTTCCTCCTCTTGTCCTAGGACCCTCACGTCGCTCGGGTCTAAGTCCCTGGGGAGGTCCTTCCGGCGCTGGCTGGACCATGGGAAAAATACTTTGCCCCCCACTTTACTGATGCATGGGCATATCCTTGCTCCCCCTCGGAACAGGAATGTGATTACGTAGGAGACGTCGACATAAAAAAAACTTTTAGACTTTTAAGAAGAAAAAAAATGTGACGCTCCCCCTCAAATGATGAACACCAAAGGTAGTGCTCACCCTCAAAATGTGCACGGAGTTAAGTGCACTCGGGAATGCCCCCACACACACACAAAAAAAACTTTTTCTGACAGTTAAAAAAACATGTGTGACACTCCCCCTCAACAATAGAGTAAACTTACCTGATACCGGTTCATGCTCCCCCTGAACACATGAACACTCTCTTCCAGATGGTTCCAGGTAGTTTGTGAGTAGCTCTCTCCTTCTGGTCATGTGCTTGGAGCATCCAGAGTCTAAGTACTACACATGACCGTCCTGCAAAACAAGATTAGCGGACCTTCAATACCCATATTTTCCTGGGTCCGGGAGGGTTAGATTTGACACCTTTCGGAGGAACCTGCTTTGAGACAATATTCCTCCTGGGTGTAGAACTTACAACTTTTTGAGGAGCTTGTTTTGGAGCAGGTTGCCTCTTAGGTGTAGGTTTAACCGCAGTAGGGGAAGCCCGTTTTGGAATGGGTTTGGTCTCCCGCTGTGGTTTAACCTCTGATTGGAAACCCCGTTGTTTATAGTATTTTCTTTTGTTATGACGAGGTTTGCGTTTGGGTGTCGAATTATACATGTGATATGACCCAAACCAATCATTTAAGTTAATTGCATCAAAATCATTCCAACCACAACTAGAACAACAGAAACAATCACGCGATAACTGAATCAATTGATGATCGAAATTAATCTTAATCGGAAAAGAAACATCAAAACGGTTCCAATGATTCCAAGCACAATTGTCTTTGTTTATCCTAGAATTAAAAGCAGTAGTAAAAGACTTTGATGCAGCATCCTTGACAGGTTCCTTGTTTAGCCACTTGGGTTTTTCTTGTTTTGCGGGACCATTTTTATCTGTAGCAACATGGACAGAATGATCAGTGACCTTTGAAGGAACAGGATTTTTGATAGGCAATCGCTCGGTCTTCTGCCTCGGCTGTGATTGATTTTGAGAAACAAGTTTAGATTTGGCGATCTTAATCACAGCTGGGGCCGTTGTGTTAGAACAAGTTCCCTTTAGAAAATTGACCGGTCGATTGACTACTGGTGATAGAAAATCTGTATGGCTCGGAAGAGGTTTCTCGAAAGGGAACGACTCAAACTCTCCATCAGAATTACCTTTAGAGTTCATATATTCTGAAAAATCGACTTTCGGAATTACAGGACTCAGACCGGTCAAGGAAGGCGTGGAACACTTTGTGCTTTCGGTTGTGTGCTTTGGGGAATTCGGTGCGTAAGCGTTTGAAAAATCAGAGTTTAAATTCCTTTTAACACATTCATCTTGAGAAACTTTACCTTCTTGTGAAGAGATATTTCCTATGAAAGCTTTACACGAGGATGTGTCAGATGAGTTTGAGGAAAGTTCAGGTGAAATCTGTGTTATATTTTGGAGTAGGTCAATCTGCACTTGGAGTTGACCATTTCTTATGTGCTCCTTCATCGTTTCTCTTGTCATGTCAGACAGTTTCGATGAGAGCTTATTGATTTCACACTGAAGAGTTTTGTTAGGTCCATGATCTTCATACAATCCAAGTATTGTGTAACAAGATGATGAAGAACATTATTGAAAAGGAAATCTAACCTAGAGAGAACACAAAGTGATTAGAGATCTACATCTTGTATTAATGAATTCACTGAACTACACCTGATAACTACTAACATTTGATCATTTGAAAACTTTACAAAAGAAATCCAACTTAATGAAATTTAACAGATTTTTCAATCAAATGAAATCAAATGCATGTGTTTGGATTCAAATACAAGTCATCATTGCATATCAAGTTAAAAATGTTCAGTTTCAATCCCTTTATTAAATCTATTTGGTGTGCTTAGCATGCGAAATATGATTAACTTCAAGAATATGCAATTCTAAACACATATACGAATACTTTGCTCTACTCACACTATTTGTCCAAAATCAGGATTTTCACAAATTACAGGTTTATTGCGACTTTGTATTTTCCCAAAGTTTCAAGAGATGTGTGCTCATTGGCATCTTTTAATTTTGTGCACATTGACATCTTTTAATTTTGTGCACATTGGCATCTTTTAATCAAAAAGTTTAGTAAGAATAAGATACATCGTTAAACATGACTTTCTATCTGGTTCTATAGCAGGATTTGGGTCAGCATATCCCAGACCAATTAGTCTTAGGTGCTAGGTGACAAGCACCCCTTGGAACTTAATTTCCCAAACCAGAAAGGCCACATCGATATATCTTAAACCCATTTGTACCAGTAGAACATGGCTTTCTATCTGGTTCTATTGCAGGATTTGGGTCAGCCGATCCCAGACCAGTTGATCTTAGGGACTAGGTGTCGAGCACCCCTTAGGACTTACTCTCCCAAACCAGAAAGGCCACCGGTACAAACTTTCAAACTAAATGATTTTATATATATTTATATTTCATCTCAATCACTTGGTACTAAAACGTAGTACTTCCCCCATGTTTTTGTTTCCATCCAACATTCTGACATTTAGGCTTTTTGAACATTATATTCTATATAAGTATAGATTTCATAACATTGAGCATTCGGCATAATTTCATTCATGTTTTGCTTACCTTTCGATTTAATTCAGAAGTGAAAGTTGAAACAAATATAGCTCAGATAATACAAAATACTTGTAAAATCACTTTTTGACACACATTTATTCATTGAATGAAAATTAAAAAAAAATCATATCATTGAATTAAATTGTTAAGATTCAAACATTCAAAGCAATATAAATAAAACATAATACAATGTTACCTTTCACCACTTGTTCCTTGAAACAGAAAAATATGACAGTTAAGGATATCACCTGAGAAGTATGAGTTCTAAACTGATTTGTTTAGAAGTCTTAGTCTCTGAAGTACGGGTCCTGAACCGAATTATTCAGAAGCCATTGTCATTTAAGTACGGGTTTTGAACTGATATGTTCAAACACCTAATACGTTGAATCACGGGTTTTGAACATTATCTTGAAACAATCAGATCAAATTTTGAGTCAATACTTCCTCTGAAATCAAGATAATCCTGCAAAATCAAGAGATTTTGGTAATCATCTACGATGATTCCTCATTAGTTATCAAAAAAAAAATCTGAGTAGTAGAGTCAGAATTCTGATTAGAAGAGTCAGAATTCTGAGTAACTTGCTCAAAATTCTAAGTATCAGAGTCAGAATTCTGATTAGTTGAGTCAGAATTCTGAGTAGTAGAGTCAGAACTTCTGAGTAGTAGAGTCAGAACTTCTGAGTAACAGAGTCAGAATTCTGATAAAACTATCCAGAGAAAATGCCTTAGAAAAATGTTTGGATTTTGTGATTTTTGAACATTCTGAACTTCAAATTACCATAACTTGCTCAAAAATCAGAATTTTTCAACCAAAATTTGCAGGGTTGCTTAAAATGTGATTCTGAACACATTCTCTGGTAATATTTTCTACTAAAAACACCCACAACTATGAGTTCGATTACACCACAGTAAACTGAACTTTTTAAAAAAAATGCTTCAAAATCAACAAATTGATCTGTATGAATCAGAAATCCATAATCACATTCATACCGAGTTTTGGACAGAAGTATCCAAAAGTCAATATTCTCAATTTAAGCACAGCATCGGTTTTAAGTCATGTGTCAGTATCTCTTGTCATGTCAGACAGTTTCGATGAGAGCTTATTGATTTCACACTGAAGAGTTTCCTTTTCTTCATTTGACACAACTTCGGTTTTCTCAGATTTGAGTTTCTCAAGCTCAGAGATTAGCGCTTGCTTTTCCATTTGAAAAATTGACCTTTCTTTCTCGAGTGACTCCTCCAACTCGACTATCTTTGCTTCTAAGATGAGAGGAGGAACATAGAGCTTGTACTCGTCCGTCTCAGTCTTGGTTGCGGTTGCTTGGACCTCATCCTTTTTGGAGGAATCCTTGGGCTTTGCAACCTTGTAGCCGTCGAAGTAGTCATTCGAGAGATACTTCTTGTTCTTTTGATAAGAATAATTTAAAGGTTCATACCAAAATGGAAGTTGTATTCCTCGGTTGTGTGCGCACTTATATTCCTCGGTTTCCTCTTCCTTTTCCGGTTCAAGAGGACCAGTCCATTGAATGGCATATTCCGGATACTTTTTATCTAACCCAAAACAACCAAAATCATACAAAGTAGGTGTTTTATAGATACCCTTTTTCAAATAGTGTGGGTTATCGTATCCGATTCCCCATTATTTGTTAAAGTACGTGAACTCTTTTGTGGGTTTATTCATAAAGATGGTTTGATCGGTTTGACCTCTTTTGTGGAGTTTTGTTTCAAGATCGGTGATTTTATTAACAAACTCCTTGTGCTGAATTTGAAGAGCAGGACATTGATAAACAATATCTTCTTTCTCATTCAAACACTGAGCAAACTGAGACTGAAGATCAGATAATTTGGCCCGTAAGTCCTTAGGTGCTATTGAAAGATTTTTGCATTTGTCTTTTAAATTAGCATTTTCAAACTTATATTTTTCTGTTATTCTCGTTTGAACATCTAGCTTTTCGATTAGAGATCTAATCTCAAGCTTTTGTTCTTTAGAGGTGGCCTTAAAGGAATCTGCCTGTTCGGTAAGAGATTGCATTTGATTCAAGAAATCTTGTTGGCTAGAATCACATACCTGACTTGTCTATTCTTCATCGGCTGGAGAGTGATATCCCATGAAAGCATCAGCACCAGCAGAATCGCTTTCATCATCAGAACGACCCAACGAGTAGTCATTTTCCACAAGTAGAGCTTCTCCAGCTTCCTTCTGCTCAATCATGGCGAGCTTAGCCTTGTAGTAATGAGAATTCTTTACCACAGGCCTCTTACAATCTTTAGCGAAGTGACCAAGCTTTCCGCAGTTGTAACATGTCACTGGTTCATCTTTCTTCTTACTTTCTACTTTCTCCGTCTTCTCCTTCTTCTCTGACTTATCTTGCTCATCAGCCTTCTTCTTTCCCTCATACTTGTCCTGATGATCATGGCGCTTGTTGGAGGAGGTGGAGTAGCGCTGATTATTGGACGAAGGCTTCTTATAGAACTTTTGTTGTTGGAAAGATTTAGTGAGCAGAACTATCGCTTTCTTGAAGTCAGATACTTCACCATTAGAGTCACTGTCTTCCTTTTCTTCAGATTCGGAAGAGCTTTGCTTTTGAGCACGTTTGGAGTGACGGCCCGAAGATTTCCCTTGCTTGGAGGACATGAGTGCAATAGGATCAGCAGCTGGCTTTGATGCAGTCTTCTTCTCGCTCAGAAGTTCATTCACTTTATTTGCGTCTTGAAGAAGCGTCTCATAAAGTTCATTGATGCCAATGTTCTCTATCATGTTGTTGTGCTTGACATGAGAAGCAAACACCTTCCATTCTGGCAGCAGATTGTTGAGGAACTTGAGCGCGTTTTCTGTGTTGGAGCGAGTGATCTTATTCTTGTTCAGTTCATTAAGAAGTAAGCAAAAACGTTCATAGGCCTGGGTGAGAGACTCGCCGGCGCGCTGCTTGAAACCATCGAACTTGGTTATTGCACTGTTGATCTTCAGTTGATTTCTGACATCGCTCCCACGCATCATTCTGGCCACTTGATCCCACATGCCCTTTGCTGTGTCTTTTTAACTATCGATGGCAGTGTAGATCGTGTTGGGGAGGGCTTGAACAAGATATCTCTTTGCATGCTTTTCACCTTCAATCATGCCTCTTTCATCTTCGGTCATGTCGGTGAGAGTCTTTTCCTCACGACGAGCTTCAGCAATTGCAGTTGCTGCTATGGTCTTCATCGGCCAAGGGATTGGACCCTTTTCAAGTGCTCTCTTGATATACACGTAGTTGTCCTTGGACTCTATGAAGATCATGAATCTATCTCGCCACTGGCTGTACTCACCTTGATAGAGGCAAGGTGGTTTGGTGTCGGTTCCGATTGCAAGAGCGTCACGCGAAGACATCTTTGGTTGCACTGGAATGATCGTCAGACGAATTGATTGATTCAAAGTGTAAACCTAACGCAAGGCACTACAAGTGATATCCTAACGCAGGTTCTACGACAGACTTAAACTAGTAGCAGGTAAGATTTCAACAAACTGAACTTACCGGATAGGAATCCGGATAAGAAGTTTGATCTGGAAGTGTCCGGATCAGATTAAGTGAAAACAGTTCAAAATCACAAAAGTATCCAGATAAGAGGAAGAATCCGGACAGCCTTAGGTTTCCGGATAACAAAGGTTACCGGATGGCAAAAGTGTCCGAATAGAAAAAATAAACACAATACTTACCGGGTGAAAGAAGTTTCCGAATAGAATACTTACCGGATGAGATACTTACCGGGTAAATGGAGATTCCGGATAAAATGTTTTCCCGGATACTTAGAGTTGTCCGGATAAAAATCTTTACCGGATACCTAGAGTTGTCCGGATAAAATCTTTACCGGAAACTTTGGGTTTCCGGAACACAATACCCGAAAAGATTAGAGTTTAAAGGGACTTACCCGGAAAGGTGAACGTACCCGGAAAACTTACCCGGAATGATGGATGTACCCGGAAAGAATTAACACAAACGTCCGGAAACTTGGGAGTTGTCCGGAAAGAACGGCTGGTTTGTCCGGGAACTGCGGCTGGATTGTGGAAATCGATTGGGAAACAACTAGGGTTGCTCAAAAATGTTCCTGAAAGATCAGAAACACTACCAAACACAAAAATAACACTACCCAAATCGATTTTGAAGCAAAAACAACACGTTTTGATGATTAAAAATTCAATTTTTCTCAAGAACACACTCAAAACTTTTGAACTTTGATTTGCTTAAAAACCACTCAAATGATCGAATTAAGATATGAAAATTTGCAGAATCACTAATAGCAATGATACTAACAATACCCAATAAACGATATCGATCAATCTTACCAGAATCAAAATTTTGATATTCAAGTAAGAACACAGACGAGTAAAAGTGAAAACTTACCAGAAATCAATTTGAATACTTTGAATCAATTCTGTCCGTCTGCTCTGATACCAATTGTGAGTTCCAAATCCGTGCAACGAACAATGAAATCAATAGATAATAACAGAGATGTTTATGATTTCAACTGGTCATCCATATAATGCTTTCAATCTGAGTGTTTTACAATATGGAATAGGAAAGCAAATGAACAACTAACCTATTTTTCTAAGGCTAATACAATATATATATGGCGGGCCCGTGGTTAACAAGCCCACGGCCCGTTCACTAACTTGGCTCAATTTAAAGAATTACAATACAGACCCTTGAACTTTAATTCAACAATAAATGACCCTAACATATCGGGAGCTGAATAAGATGACTATTAAGAACAAGTATCCGCTTCCAAGGATTGATGATCTGTTCGATCAACTCCAAGGTGTGGGATGCTTTTCAAAGATTGATCTGAGGTCAGGGTACCATCAAGTTCGATTAAGAGATGAAGATAACCCTAAAACGGCGTTCAGAACGAGGTATGGGCATTATGAATTTCTTGTAATGCCATTTGGGTTTACAAATGCTCCAGCTGTATTCATGGATCTGATGAATAGAGTATGTCGACCATTCTTAGACAAGTCTGTCATTGTATTCATTGATGACATACTTGTTTATTCGAAGAGTGAAGTAGATCATGAACGTCATCTTCGTGAAGTCTTAGAAGTGTTGAGAAGAGAGAAATTGTACGCAAAATTCTCGAAATGTGAATTCTGGTTAAAAGAAGTACAATTTCTAGGGCATGTGATTACTTCGGAAGGTGTCAAAGTAGATCCAGCAATAAAAGAAGCAATGACGAACTGGGAGACACCGAAGAGCGCGTCAGAAATAAGAAGTTTCTTGGGTCTAGCAGGTTACTACCGAAGGTTTATTAATGAATTTTCAAAGATTGCTTCTGCTTTGACCATGTTGACTCGGAAGAATGTGAAGTTTGTTTGGACTGAATCCGCTTTCAGAACTTTACGTCAAAAGTTGTGTGAAGCTCCTATTCTTGCACTACCGGAAGGAACGGAAGATCTAGTTGTGTATAGTGACGCGTCAAAGATGGGTTTGGGGTATGTATTGATGCAACGAGGCAAGGTGATTGCTTACGCATCAAGACAACTTAAAGAGCATAAGAAGAATTACCCTACCCATGATTTAGAACTTGCAGCGGTAGTTTTCGCATTAAAGCTGTGGTGACATTATTTGTATGGAACGAAGTGCACTCTTTATACTGATCATAAGAGTTTGAAATATGTCTTTGATCAGAAAGAGTTAAATATGAGGCAGCGACGCTGGTTAGAACTACTTACAGATTATGATTGTGAATTGCATTACCATCCCGGTAAAGCAAATGTTGTGGCTAATGCTTTATGTAGAAAAGAATATAGTGGGTGCTTGAAAACGACCAACGCCAGAATTGATGTAACATCAAGTTTAGTTGAAAGGATAAAAGAGGCACAAGCGGAAGCCTTATTGGAAGAAAATCTGAAAAATGAAGTCATGAGCAAGCAGCATCTTCAACTGACTGAAGATAGCTGTGGAATTAAACAGTTTCAAGGTCGTGTTTGGGTGCCAAAGGTTGGAGGAAATTGAGAGTTAATTCTCGAAGACGCCCATAAATTTAAGTATTCTATACATCCTGGAAGTACTAAAATGTATAGGGATTTGAAGTTACACTATTGGTGGCCAGCTATGAAAGTAGATGTGGCACGAATAGTAGAAAAGTGTGTGACATTTTCGTTAGTAAAAGCCGAACATCAAAAGCCTTACGGAAGTTTTCAATCCTTGGAGATTCCGGAATGGAAGTGGGAGAAGATTACCATGGATTTTCTGACGAAGTTACCAAGGATGCAAAAGGGTAATGATACTATATGGGTAATCGTGGATCGACTAACCAAGAGTGCTCACTTTCTGGCAATGAAAGAAGCATCACCAATAGATAAATTGGCGAAGCTTTATATTGATGAAGTGGTGTCAAGGCATGGTATACCGGTGTCTATAGTTTCTGATCGTGATAGTCGGTTTACCTCGAGGTTTTGGCAGTCACTACAAGAAGAATTGGGTACGAGGGTCAATTTGAGCACTTCTTATCATCCACAAACGGATAGGCAAAGCGAAGAACCATTCAAACTTTGGAAGATATGCTCAGTTCGTGTGTGTTAGACTTTGGAGGTAACTGGGATACGCATTTACCTTTGGTAGAGTTTGCGTATAACAACAATTATCATCCCAGTATTGGAAGAGCACCTTTCGAAGCTTTGTATGGACGAAAATGTAGAACTCCGGTGTGTTGGTTAGAAGTTGGAGAAAAGCAATTTGCTGGTCCTGAACTTGTGTAACAAACGGCTGATAAAGTGAAAGAAATTCGGAAGCATATGAAAGCAGCTCAAGATCGACAAAAGAGTTATGTTGATCCGAAAAGAAGACCAAAATAATTCCAAGTTGGGGAGCGCGTGATGCTTAAAGTATCCCCATGGAAAGGTGTGATAAGGTTTGGTAAACGTGGAAAGTTGAGTCATCGTTTTCTAGGACCTCTCACCATAACTAAGAGAGTTGGATTGCAAGCATATCAGTTGGATCTTCCACCTGAATTGGAAGGAATCCACAATACCTTTCACGTTTGCTATCTTCGGAAATGTTTATCCGAAGAGAATGATGTGATTCCACTTACTGACGTAAGAGTGGATGAAAAGAGTCGCTGTGTGGAAGAACCAAAAGCAATTTTAGAAAGATCGGTTAAGAAACTACGACATAAGAATGTAGTTATGTTGAAAGTACAATGGAAACGTCATCGAGGTGCTAATGTAACGTTAGAATCAGAAGAGGACATGAAGAGAAGGTATCCTCGTTTATTTACCTAGTTTTGATTTCGAGGACGAAATCATTTTCAAGTTGGGGAGATTTGTAACACCTCGATTTTTGTTTAAAGTGTTACGATGGGTTTTATAGATGATTTATGTGTGTTTATTTAATAGATTAATTTTAGAGTTTATCCCCAAATAAGTTTCGTTATTTGTTTTACGGAGTTATAAGTTAAGGGGTAAGCTTTAATGTTAGTTTATAAGTTAGAGGGTGAAAGTTGCCAATTGTTGAAAGTTTAGGGTTGGTGTGGTTAAAGTGATGAAACATTAACCACCACCACCGCCTCTTTTGTTTAAAAGAAACAAAATGGGTGATGTGTTTCATTTTTTAGAAAACCGTGTGTGTGTGTGTTCTCGGCAAGAAGAAAGAAAGAGGAAGAAAAGAAGCAGAAATTTAACAGTATTTGAGGATATAACCTGGTGAAAACAAAGGTATAAGACTATGTTTATTCACAAACCAAACCAATCTTTATTAAAAAACTAATTTATCTCTCTTCCACCTATCCAATCTTCAATTCCAATCCAATCTAACATTTTTTATACTTTATTCACAATCCAAAGCAATCTTAAAAGTTATATATTTAATATTTTAGAATATATATATATATATCTTTTAACTTTAAATAAAAAATAATTAAAAATAATTAAAAATAATTTCATATTTTAAAACATAATTATAAATATAAAAAACTTACAATTGAAAATAAATAAAAGAAAATACAGAAAGAAGAGAAAGATTGGTGTGTTGAAAATATGTCAAGATTGGTCTCTATTTGTAGGGAATTGAAAAATATGAGTTTTGGTATATTTTTTAATTTTTAATTTTTTTATTAAAGTTATCTTTTTAATCAGATAAGTTTTATCCTAATAAAATCTAAACCAACCAATTAGATTTTGCCACCTATTTATATAATTTATCTAAAAAATCTTGTTTTATTAATAAAATATTATTCAAACAAAGTTTGCACCAGCAAACGGTTTGGAAGAGTTTGGTTTGCATTAATTTCATTTTTCTTTTCTTTTAAATGGAAATTTTTGTCTTATTGGTTGGAAAGTTTGGTTTGGTTTGTTGATGGGGATGGTCTAATCTTCTCTTAAATTACTTCCTTTATGTTTATAAGGTTTCTTAATGATTTAGAAATTGGGTTTCAATGTTTTTGGAAGATATGAAAATTATGGGTTCATAGGTCTCTTCTACTAATGATATTAAGCATATCTGCAAGTTTGTAGAAATTGCATGGCTTAAAAGTATCAGTTTTGACTTAAATATGTTTTCTGTTAGTTGAGACAAAGATGAACGTTAGTTAGTTGCGATAAAGATGAGAGTTGCGACAAAGATGATTGTCGCAACAGTGAGTTGCGACAAAGATGATTCTCGCAACAGTGAGTTGCGATAAAGTGAGTGTATCGCAACCAGTTGGTTGTGATAAGAATTATGTCGCAATAGTTGGTTGCGATAAGATGTTATGTAGCAACAGTTGGCTGCGATAAGAGGGATATCGCAACAATGGGTTGCGATAAGTATGGTGTCGTAAGTAGTAGGTTGCGACAAGTGTAGGTGCATTCCTTGAGTTGCGATAAGTGACGAGATATTGGGGTATTTAGGATTTTTAAGAGTCCTAATCAGTAAATTGATACAAGTACATTATGTATTTGGATATTTTAGACTTTGTGAAGTTTGGTGACAGAAATCTTTACAAATATTAAGAGTAAAGGAAGAAAGACATTTTGCTATCAGGTGAGTTCATTCTTACCTTACCCTTTTTATAAACGTATTTCAATTTATGGTAAGGTATATTTTATAATGAATGTTTCCTGAATGAGTTTTGATACGAAGCAAATTGATTATCTTGAAATTAATGGTTTTGCTTAACTTCATTAACGTTATTTGAAAAATGATTTATATTAAGCAATAACCTGCACGAGTACAAGTAAGTGTAATGGATCCATAGGCACTAGTTTTTATATGAACACATGGAATAGGCGTGGATTAATCGTAATTCCAGTGTGTATGATAAACGTGGAATAGGCGTGGACTAATCGTAATTCCCATTTAGGTGAAATGAGGAATAAGCGTGGATTAATCGTAATTCCCATTTCACATTGTTGAGAAATCGTGGGATAGGCGTGGACTAATCGTAATTCTCGATTTCTGTAGGAAGGAAAGAGATAGGCATGGTTTAATTGTAATCTCTACTTCCTTTCCAAGAAATAGGCATGGACTAATTCTAATTTCTTGGATATGAGCATTAATCTAGAATCCGTAGAGATTCGTAGTGGGCTCTTGAACGTGATATCAGAACTAACTTAGTGTTAGTTATGTTCATGGAATCGGGTATAATCCCGTCATCGCAAGATGTTTTACGTGTGGTAAGAAAGAAGGTAAACCAGGTTTGTTATGCCTTGTTTACATTGATTCTTTAAAAAGTATTATTTTGAAACCGAATGTTCTCACTAGGCGTTAGCCTAATCGTTTCAAATTATATTTTCTTACCTGGTACTAGCTCGGGAAAGTAAAGGGCTGTGGGACGAGTGCATTCGAGTATATACTTTTGGAGGAAAGTGGAAGAGTTAGCCTTAGTGAGGAGATTTTGGTAAATCCTAGATAACCAGTTTAATCTGATCTTAGTTGACATGATTAGATTAATAGGTTATTTTGAATTTGCATTGGTATATATATGAATCCTCAAGGTTAATTCTCTGTTTATGTATAAAGTTTAGAAGGTTTATCTTTAAATATTGTTACAAATTGAGGTTTAAATTAGCCCTGATTTTTAGGGTGTTATAATTAACTCATTGGGTCCTAAAACTATATATATATATAGAGAGAGAGGAAAGTTCTAATGAAAACTCAAATTCAATTGTAAACGTGAGGACGAATCTTGGCCCTTCCATCTCTATTGATCCAATGACTCATATTAAATAGAGTTTTTAATTGAAATTATTAATTAAGATGATTATGGGTAAAAAGGAAAGATAATTTAAACTCACGCCTACCATATTTGACTTTTTATTTTCCTTTTTATTTAAAAACTTTTACCCACTTAAAGTTTAAAATAAATTATCTTAAAAATTACTAATATTTTAATCAAACAAATTACATAAAAAAACGAGAATTCTGTGCTATTCGATATGACATCCATCTCGATATAGTTTTTTTTTGTTTTAACCGTTTTTACGTGAAATGTCATATATGTGTTATATTCATTATGAATATTTATGTATTCAAGTGTTTATAACATCTCGACACCGTAAGTCCGTAACTTGACATCACCTTCTACAACACTTTCTTCAACGTCGTAAGGCATCGTGTTCTTCATTATCGTAACCCAACACCCATCGAGATGAATCGGGAACCTATCGAGTTTCGATTGTGAACCGAGGAAAGAAAGAGAGTGTGTCACGTCTCCACAACTTCACGGCTCACTCATGTATTATTCTTCATTAATAATGTATCATTCAGTATGAATAATACATCATTCAGGGTGAATAATACACGATTCATGAATCGTGTATTATTTACCCTAAATGATGTATTATTCATACTGAATACTGTATTATTCATCCTGAATATTGTATTATTCATCATGAATAGTGAATGAACGTTCACCGTTGTTATTCATGCTGAATGTGGACACCTGGAGATGTGCATTCATATTCATAAAGAATAAAACCAAGTCGCGGTTGTGAATCGGAAAACAAAAGAGAGTGTGTCATGTGTTCACACCTTCATGGGTCATTCATATATTATTCATCATTAATAATGTATCATTCAGGATGAATAATAGAACATTCAAGGTGAATAATACATGATTCATGTTTAATAATACATGAATCAGGAATTCGTGTATTATTCATCCTGAATGTTGTATTATTCATTTTGAATATTGTGTTATTCGTCATGAATAGTGAATGAACGTTCCCCTTTATTATTCATACTGAATATGGACAGCAGGAAACGTGCATACATATTCATACTGAATATAACACATACATAACATTTCACGTAAAAACGATTAAAATGAAGAAAAAACTATATCGAGATGGATATCATATCGAAGAGCACGGAATTCTCGTTTTTTTGATGTAATTTGTTTGATTAAAATATTATTAATTTTTAAAATAATTTATTTTAAACTTTAAGGGGGTAAAAGTTTTTTAATTAAAAAAGAAAATAAAAAGTCAAATATGGTAGGCGCTGATTCAAATTTCCATATTTTTTCTAATCACTTCTCAATTGGTTTAATTAAGTTTTAACCATTGATTAGTTTTCCAAATCTTGATAAATGGTTGTGACTCTTCCTCATGTTCACAATTGAAAATGAGTTTTCATTTGAACCCACCCCTATATATATATATATATATATAGAGAGAGAGAGAGAGAGAGAGTCCTACTAAATTGTAAACCATCATGTTCGTGTAAACCGTCGATTTCATAGGTTTTTTGATGAATTTTTTTATGAAATTGTTTATTTTGATGAAATTGTTTCATACCATTCATTTCTTGATGAATTTTTTTTATGAAATTGTTTATTTAGAAAATGATCGCTGATACTTTATATTGTTTACTTATGATCTCTGAAGACAAGATTCACGTCAAATTTGTTCTACGCTTAAGTCGAAGATCAAGCCAAAGAACTAGCGACAAAGTCTACTAGTGACCTGATGCGGATATCAACGAAGCCATGACTTGTCCACTCAACGTGAAGTTTCAAGTAGAAGACTTCAACGAACGCTGAACTTTATCATTCGCTGATAAAGAATCATTTAGCGAACGCTGATCATGAAGCCTCCTCTACATGCAACTTTTGTCTTATCCCCTTGCACGCCTCCGTACGATTTTGTCAGAACGGACATCCCTTTTGTCCATATTCGTACAACCAACTCTGATTCTACACTGTTTATCATGCGGCCACTAGGTTGTCTACTGAAGTCAAAACATACAACCAACCAGAGGCTGCCACGTGTAAAGGTGTACTGTTGCGCATTAAATGCATGCAATATATAAAGGAAACCCTACTTCATTTCTTGAAGATCGGCCATTCCTCTCTCGCTGAACTTACTATGTGAAAAGAATACTCTCCTTAGTGTTCTTATTTTCTTAACCTATATTTCTAGTGCAAGAAATCTTAATGTTCTCATAGTTTGTTTAGATTAGGTTTATTCCTTAATCTTGTTCCGCAACAAACTGTAAATTGTTTGATACATATCAAGAAACAATTTAGAAAGATAAAAATCGTGTGTTTGTATTCAACCCCCCTTCTACAAACTTGTATAACCCCTTTGGGACCAACACCTTGTTAGTTAATTTTTTTTGAGGGACCTTAGTCGTTAAATTTTGTAAACCACAAGGACCAAATTTGCATTTAACTCTATCCATATAACCGAACAATCCCCCCCCCCCCCCAAACCTCAACCCATCGACCACCATTCCTCTAGTTATCTTCTTCTTCATCTTTGCAACCCCCCATCCGAAGTAATATATAAAACCATGATGATATGTCACACTTTATGTAGTAAATCACCATTACCTTCTCTTTTGACTCACGTTACTCTTTTCCTCTGCTAGTTGTCGTCACACTTCTTCCTCCCTTTCCATATGTTGTAACCACATCATCCCCACTCTTCTCCTTCCGTCATCTCTAGATTCCACTGTAACAACCTGGTTTCCATATATACAAATAACATACATTTCACAACATAATTTCATCAAAAAGATACATCATATTTCATATTCGGTCCCATAGTCTTACTAAACATAATAAGTAATTCAGTACAAACTTTTTCACTAATTAATTTACATTATGACTAACAACAAAGCCATTAGTACAAAAACACTTCATGATCTTCATAACACAAGTCTTCCCAAAAGCTAAGCAACGACTATCCTTCTTATTTGACCTTACTTGATCCACGACCTGGAATACATATTTTGAAAACAAAATGAGGGTTAGACCTAGCGGTCTAAGTGAGAAAATCCCTGTCACCTGTTTGATTTATCAAAACGTTCTCCAAGCTTTTCTCAAAACAATTCAGCTTCACTTCAATTTCACAGTATCTGTACAAGTCAAATACATATACCATTTTACCAAAAGCACACACATAAAGCTTAGGAACTTAAAGTAGTTTAATTCCTCAAACATCTCCCCCAAATCCGAACTTAAGTCGAGTCTATAATATTTTCCAGTCCTTATTCATCAACTAATCATAGTTCAATAATATACATTGTTATCAGACCCCTAACAGTGTTTAGAAATCTCAGAAATGATCAACAGCTCAAGTATCCGGACATAAACAGAGTTTTCCGGACGACACCATTAATCCGGACAGCATGCCATTTCCGGACAATATAACGTTTCCGAACAACACAACAATCCGGACGACATCCGGATACCAAGGTAACCCGGATACCACCCGGTATCTTATTTCATCCGGAAACTATAGAAAAGAGAGACTTACCCGGATAAAATACTCGTCCGGACAATTTTAAAACCTCACCCGGACACCACCAATGAAACTACCCGGATACATTCATTCTATCCGGACACCTCTGTCGGTTTACCCCATTTTCACCCAGAAATCGGTTGATTCGATACCAGACATGAATTCGACTATTTTACTCCGATGGAAACTACCTAATAGCAATTATGAACATAAAATGTAAAGGAACATACCTTTATATTACTTCCAAGTACACCAAATTGAATCCCTTAGCCACAAAACCTTCTTTTCTCCTTTTGCTCTCAACACACACAAACACCCGCTGATCTTTCTGTTCTTGTAAAAATATCTGAAGTCTAAGAGGTAATATCAACCATATTTACCATTTTAGACCTTACACTATCCACTAATGACAAAACACTCCTAAACTTATAAATTCCCTAAACGTATCCTAAATATTAATTATAGAGTTAAATAATTTTAACGGAACTAGGATTTAACTAACGAACTTACCCGGGGTATTACATCATCTCCCCCTTAAAGGAATTCCGTCCCGGAATTCGGTTAGGCAAAAAGGTGAGGGTATTTGGTTCTCATTTATGACTCTGATTCCCATGTAGCATCCTAACCTCTATGATGTCGCCATTGAACTTTCACTTGTCTGATTACCTTGTTCCGCAACTCTTTAGCTTTGTGGTCAACAATTGCTTCAGGTTCCTCTACATAATTCAGCTTTTCATCTACTTGTATATCTGGTAGAGAAACCGCCTGATCCGGCGTAACTAAACACTTTCGAAAATTCGATACGTGAAACGCGTTGTGAATCCTGCTTAACTCTGGCGGAAGATCCAACCTGTAAGCTACTTCTCCAATCCTTTCTGTAATTGCAAACGGCCCGAAATACCTTGGACTAAGTTTACCCTGCTTCCCAAACCGAATAACTCCTTTCCAAGGTGATACTTTTAACATTACAAAATCTCCAACTTGGAACTCTAACGGTTTCCGGCGTCGATCGGCGTAGCTTTTCTGTCTGTCTTGAGCCACTTTCAATCTTTCTCGAATCTGAGTAACCTTATCCGCGGTCAACTGAACTATATCTGGCCCCGCTAATTGTTTCTCTCCCACTTTGTAACAACCGGGTTTTTATTTTTAGAAGAATGGGAGTTTAGTGTTTGTCATGCTTGAATTGTAAAGTTAAGTTAAGGGGCCACCTTGGTTGTTATTGAAAGATTAGTGCTATTTGTCTAATAAATAGAAGTTTACTTGGAGGGGCCAAAATGGAAATTTTGTGAGAAGGTATTTAAAGGCACATTTTCCTAGGGTTGAATGAGAAATCAGTATTTGTGTTTGGCATTTGACGGCTAAGAGAGCAGAAGAAGGGAAGGAGGGGTTGGGAAGGAATCAAGAGAAAAGGAAGAATCAAAGAAGAAATTTCAAGGTATTACATCCTAAATTCGTTCTCCTAATTATTATAGTACTTCTCTTCTTGTTGATATGGATTCTTAAGAACTGATTCTTGTTGATTCCTTGAGTTTTCACCTCTTTTCCTTTATAATGAGTTTTGTCTAAATGAAACGATTTAAAGGGGTTATAGATGGATTAAGTGGGTGTTTAGGGTTGGTGGACGAACCCCTAAGTTTATCTAATCATTTAATGGCAAAAAATGGACTTAATGATCACTTTTAGAGCTTTTTGGTCGAACAGCCGTAATGTCCGGATAAATGTCAGTTCTTCGTGCTTCGGTGGTGTCCGGATAATTATGCTAGTTCCCGTGTAGTTTTTATCTGAGTACCCGGGTATTTTTGAGTATCCCAGTGGCTGAGGTCTCCGGATAGATTTAGTGTCCGGGTAGTTTGCCCGGATAGGTCTAGTGTCCGGATTCGTATCCGGAAAGGTGTATCCGGACAATATCTGTTTCCGGAAAGGTGTATCCGGACAGTAGAGGTATCCGGAAGTTAGCTGTGTTCGGATTGAGTTCTCCGGACAGAAGGGTGAAATATGTATCTTATGTGAATCTATTGCCTTAGGTGTTCGTTTGGGTTAGCTTGGAAGTATTTAAGAAGTGCGTTGTACGTCAAGCAAGGTGAGTTCCCTAAACCCTTTACGACTTAAAGTGTTAAATGATTTTGACTGATTATGGTTTCATTTACGAGCATGAAATATTTATAACCGTTACGCATGCTTTCCATGAAATGCCTATTTTACTTGAGAAAATGTATTGTACTTGATGAACTGAGAATGACGATTTACTAAGGTTTTAAAGGTGCATGTTTTACGAAATGAATGACGTGCTATGTGGAGTCGGTCTACACTGTAGGATCAGAGATGGATCCTCGGGGTCTGATGACCCCTTGGATGTTTATGACAGACTGGTAGGTTGGAATTCGTTTCCTCCTATTTCGAGTAGAAAGGGGGGGTCTGCGTAAGCTTCGGAAGGGGAGTTTGCGTAGGCTCCGGTTGAGGGCGAGAGGGTAGCCCATTAGGCCCCAATCGCGGAATGTTTATGTGATCCTATATACAGTGTAGTACCATGCCTGATGTTATGTTAAAGTTTACGATGATATTCTTATAAACGATTTTATACTGTGTACATGTTGTTTTCGGAGGGAATTCACTAGACCTTTTGGTCTAACCCTCGCTTTTTAAAACTAAACCATTTTCAGGTAAGCGTGCTATGGGTTCTTCAAGTAAGAACTAGGTGGAGATAAGAAAGGACTTGGAGCTTAGGGCGTCTCCAAGATTTTGCCTACGATAATTATAGAATAGTTCTCGGCTGTGGATTTTAAAGACTTTCGCTGTCTATTTTGCTTAGTATGAATTATTGATAATGTAAAGACAATGTTTTATGTAATTCGAATGTTTATTTATGGCTGTTGCATGTTATGAAATTTGGGACGTTACAAATGGTATCAGAGCCTTAGTTTAAGGGATTTAGGTGACCAATAGGGCCTAAACTTAAACTGTAAGATGAGGAACACAACCGAGACATAGGATTGCCTCTAGGAACGATAGTTATAAATGCGCTAGGAAATAAGGTGCCAAGGACAAACGTGTAAGGTAAGTTTGGGACTACACCTGTCCAGTGTAATTACGAACTTACAGGTACGCGTGCGTGCTTAAACTTACCTTATATAGTAAAATTGTTGTGTCATATTTAGCAAAGGTTAATTGTTGTTTTCTTTCAGCTTTAGTGAAATGGCTTGGAGAACCTTGAGGAGTAGGTCGGCACCTGCTATGCCAAGGAATCAATATGAAGAGGTACAAGAGAATGGACTGGTGGAACCGGCGAGGGCAACTGTTATACATGGAAGGGGAAGAGGTAGAGGTCGTGGAAGAGGTCGGGGAAGAACACCCCGTCGGGCCGCCACCCAAGTGGCCGGGGATGGAGGAAACCCGAACCTGAGAACGACTCGTGCAACTAGAAGAACGAGGAGTGTGGAAGCCCCTGTTCATCAGGAAGACTCTCTTCAGGAGCGTTCAACTTCTGCAAGAAGGGTAACTCAGCCAAGGGGACGGGGTCGAGGCCGCGGATCTACTTTTGTCACCCGGGAGAACCTAGCTGCTGAATTGGGTAAGATTCAGGAGGCCTTACAGGCTCTCCTCACTAAGCAGAATGAGTCAGCTTCGGGAAGCAAAGAAGCAAGTGAGAACCGAGAAAGCGTGGAACTGTCTAGTCTACTAGTGACCGGTACTGGGAGTCACTTGAATTCAAACCATCAAGTGATGAATGAGTTAGCAGCTAAGGGATGAAATTTCAAGGCCTTTGCGTCATGCAAGCCCCCTACTTTTAAGGGCGAGTATGACCCTATCATGGCAATGAAATGGGTGAAGGAAATGGAACTGGTCTTCGATACATGCAAGTGTGCTGATGGGGACAGAGTAATGTTTGCTTTGTCCTTGTTGAAATTTGATGCAGTTTACTGGTGGGAGGCTGAGACTGGGGGAAAGGGTTCGGCAGCGGCTAAGGGAATGTTGTGGGAAGCGTTTGTAGATAGGTTCATGGCTCAGTTCTGCCCACTCGCGGCAGTAAAAAGATTGGAAGAAGAATTATTGGGGGCGGAAAGGAGTTCACACATGACCACAGAGCGAGAGAGAGAGCCTTCGCTTACCTGTTTAACCGTGCCCTCCTATCACACCTATATCCCTTTTCTTATTGTCTGTCTTGACCTACCTGGATCAGGGAGCTATGACAGTGCGAGAGTATACAACAAAGTTTATTGAGAAGTCTCGCTTTGTTGATTTGTATGTGCCGACAGAAGAGCGTCGGGTAGAACGATTCATCCATGGGTTGAAGAGCAGTATTCGGGAATTGGTTCTGACTAGAAACCCCACTACTTTTTAGGCAGCCATCAACACGGCCGAGCTGATTGAGAAAGAAAAGAACCGTCAAATGGCTGAGAAGGGTGGGAAGAAGCGCAAATGGGATGGTCCGGGTAATGACCCAAGAAGAGGGAAAATGTTCCGACCAGGCAACTGTGCTAGCAAGGATGTCACTGGGCAAAAGTGTTCGAAGTGTAACAAGGTGCACCGGGGGGAATGCATGGCAGGTTCAAACTCATGCTATCGGTGCGGCTTTCCCGGTCATTTGTCAAGGGATTGCCCGGGGATTGGAAAAACTTGTTACCAATGTGGGGCTACTGGCCACATGCGAAATGATTGTCCTCAGCTGAAGAAAGGGGGACCAGCCCAGTTTGGGGAATGACAAGGGAATGGAAGAAATGACAAGGGGGCAGAACCGGCGCGTTCGAAGGGACGTGCGTTCCGCATAACTATGGAGGAGGCGGAGGAAACTCATGATGTTGTGACAGGTACATTCCTCGTGAACTCTCTGTGTGCCAAGGTGTTATTTGATTCAGGAGCGAATCGCTCTTTTGTGTCACATGCTTTTATGAAATGTTTGGGGGTAAGGCCTAGACGTTTGGAGAGAGAGCACTAGAGGTGGAAACCGCCAATGATAGATGGGTATACGTTAACGAGGTGGTGGAGGATTGTGTCATAGATATAGAAGGGAGGTTGGTGTCGATGAAATTATATCCCATGGCAATGGGAGAGTTTGACATAGTGTTGGGAATGGACTGGTTAGCAGCGAACGAAGCGACTATCGTTTGTAACAAGAAACTGGTCAGGATTCGGTTACCTGATGGGGATTCCGTAATGATCTATGGGAATCGCCGTGATAGGAAAACTAGCCTTATCTCGATGATCAGGGCTACTAAGTGTTTGAGGAAGGGGTGTCGAGGGTTCTTGGCGTACGTGATGGACGCCAAGAAAGAGAAGCGTGGGTTGGGTGATGTGCGTGTAGTAAATGAGTTCCCGGAAGTCTTTCCGGATGATTTGACAAGTTTACCGCCGGATCGTCAGATCGAGTTCAAAATTGATCTGATGCCAGGAGCTGCACCAATTGCCTGCGCACCTTATAGATTAGCTCCGTCCGAAATGAAAGAAATGATGACTCAGTTGCAGGAGTTGTTAGACAAGGGATTCGTTAGACCGAGTACGTCTCCGTGGGGAGCACCCGTGCTCTTCGTAAAGAAGAAGGATGGTACTATGCGAATGTGCATAGACTACCGAGAACTCAACAAGGTCACGATCAAGAACAAGTATCCAATACCGAGGATTGACGACCTGTTCGATCAATTGCAAGGAGCCAATTACTTCTCCAAGATTGACCTGAGGTCAGGTTATCACCAACTCAAGGTAAGGGAGGAGGATGTTCTGAAGACCGCTTTCAGAACCAGGTATGGACACTATGAGTTTTTGGTGATGCCGTTCGGGCTGACCAATGCCCCAGCAGCATTCATGGACCTAATGAATAGGGTGTGCCAGCCTTATTTAGACAAGTTCGTGATAGTGTTCATAGATGACATCCTGATATTTTCAAGAGCAGAAAGGGGAGCACGAAAGACACCTTCGTACAATTCTCGCGCTATTGAAGCAAGAGAAGTTGTATACGAAGTATTCCAAGTGCGAGTTTTGGATGAGGGAGGTGCAGTTCCTCGGGCACGTGGTGTCTGAGAAGGGGATCATGGTTGACCCGGCTAAGATCGAAGCTATCCGAGATTGGGAGCAGCCCAAGAATCCGTCAGAAGTTTGGAGTTTTCTCGGACTGGCAGGTTATTACCGGAAATTCATCAAGGACTTTTCGTGTATTGCCACACCATTAACGTCCTTAACCAAGAAGAATGTCAAGTTCGCCTGGTTAGAGAAGCAAGACGAAGCCTTTCAAAAGTTAAAGGAGATGCTGAGCAGCGCTCCGGTGTTGTCCTTACCGGACGGTTCTGACGACTTCGTAGTGTTCAGTGACGCATCGAAGCTCGGATTGGGTTGCGTACTCATGCAACGAGGTAAGGTGATCGCTTATGCCTCTCGGCAGCTAAAGGATCACGAGACCCGGTACCCCACGCATGATTTAGAATTGGCGGCAGTGGTTTTTGCCCTGAAGATTTGGCGACATTACCTGTATGGGACGAAGTGCCAGATCTTCACGGACCACAAGAGTTTATGTCATCTCTTTGATCAAAAAGAGTTGAATATGCGCCAAAGGAGATGGATTGAATTGTTGACCGACTACGACTGTAAGATCGAATACCATCCGGGGAAGGCAAACGTGGTGGCGGACGCTTTGAGCCGTAAGGAACGAGGTGAAACCCCCAGGATTGTGGCCATGAGGGCCGAGGTCACATTCAATCTGTTAGCTGAAATAAAGAAATGTCAGGTTGAAGCGCTCGAAACTGAAAATCTTAAGAAGGAGAGAATGGTAGGGCAAGCGTCCATGTTAGTGGAAGATGGTTGAGGGGTGAAATGTCTGAATGGGAGAATCTGGGTTCCGAAACTCGGAGAGCTCCGAAAGCTGATTCTCGAAGAAGCTCACAAATCAAAGTACACGATTCACCCCGGGACAAATAAGATGTACGGAGATCTACGTCGAGACTATTGGTGGCCGGGAATGAAAAACGACATAGCTCATTTTGTAGAGGTCTGTATGACTTGTTCGCGAGTAAAAATTGAGCATCAACGACCGTATGGGAAGCTTCAGTCATTAGAAATACCTATGTGGAAGTGGGACCAAATTACGATGGACTTCGTAACCCACTTGCCTAAGACTCCAAAGGGTTTTGACGCTATATGGGTGATTGTGGATCATCTCACAAAGTTGGCACACTTCTTACCTATACGAGAGTCTTACTCGTTGGAGTGGTTAGCAAAGTTGTACATCGACGAGGTCGTGACCCGTAATGGTGTGCCCTTGTCGATTGTATCTGACCGAGATAGCAGGTTTACCTCCACGTTTTGGAGGAGCTTCCAGAGAGAAATGGGATCGCAGATCAAGATGAGTACCGCGTATCATCCTCAGACCGACGATCAGAGTGAGAGGACGATCCAAACGTTGGAAGACATGTTAAGAGCTTGTGCTCTAGATTTCCAAGGCTCTTGGGAAAGACATCTACCTTTGATCGAGTTCGCTTACAATAACAGCTATCACTCGAGCATCAAGGCAGCGCCGTTTGAGGCACTCTATGGTAGGAAATGTCGAACTCCGCTATGTTGGAACGAAGTCGGGGAAAGGCAGTTAGCCGGGCCAGAGTTAGTGCAACTGACTTCAGACAAGATAGTCCAGGTGCGTGAAAGACTGAAGGTCGCTCGCGACCGACAGAAGAGTTACGCGGATAAGAGACGGAAAGACATAGAATTTCAAGTCGGAGATCATGTCTTGTTAAAGATGTCTCCTTGGAAAGGAGTGGTACGATTTGGAAAACGTGGGAAGCTAAGCCCACGTTACATCAGACCATTCGAGATTACGGAACGAGTTGGAGAAGTGGCGTATAGGTTGGATCTACCGGAAGAATTGTGAGGTATCCACAATGCGTTTCACGTGTCCAACTTGAGAAAATGTTTAGCCGACGTGACAAAAGCGGTTCCGTTAAATGACATTAAGGTGGACGAAAGGTTGAATTTTATAGAAGAACCCGAAGCCATCACGGATGTTAAGGTAAGAAAGTCACGGAACAAGGAGACTAAGCTGGTTAGGGTGTAATGGCGACACCACAAGGGCCCGGGGGCTACATGGGAGCTGGAATCGGAAATGAAGTCGAGGTACCCGCACCTCTTCCAATAAGGAATTCCGGGGACGGAATTCTTTTAAGGGGGGAGTGTTGTAACAACCGGGTTTTTATTTTGAGAAGAATGGGAGTTTAGTGTTTGTCATGCTTGAATTGTAAAGTTAAGTTAAGGGGCCATCTTGGTTGTTATTGAAAGATTAGTGCTATTTGTCTAATAAATGGAAGTTTACTTGGAGGGGCCAAAATGGAAATTTTGTGAGAAGGTATTTAAAGGCACATTTTCCTAGGGTTGAATGAGAAATCAGTATTTGTGTTTGGCATTTGACGGCTAAGAGAGCAGAAGGGAAGGAGGGTTTGGGAAGGAATCAAGAGAAAAGGAAGAATCAAAGAAGAAATTTCAAGGTATTACATCCAAAATTCGTTCTCCTAATTATTGTAGTACTTCTCTTCTTGTTGATATGGATTCTTAAGAACTGATTCTTGTTGATTCCTTGAGTTTTCACCTCTTTTCCTTTATAATGAGTTTTTATGGGTTTTGTCTAAATGAACCGATTTAAAGGGGTTATAGATGGATTAAGTGGGTGTTTAGGGTTGGTGGACGAACCCCTAAGTTTATCTAATCATTTAATGGCAAAAAATGGACTTAATGATCACTTTTAGAGCTTTTTGGTCGAACAGCTGTAATGTCCGGATAAATGTCAGTTCTTCGTGCTTCGGTGGTGTCCGGATAATTATGCTAGTTCCCGGGTAGTTTTTATGTGAGTGTCCGGGTATTTTTGAGTATCTGGGTGGCTGAGGTATCCGGATAGGTTTAGTGTCCGGGTAGTTTGCCCGGATAGGTCTAGTGTCCGGATTCGTATCCGGAAAGGTGTATCCGGACAATATCTGTATCCGGAAAGGTGTATCCGGACAATATCTGTATCCGGAAAGATGTATCCGGACAGTAGAGGTATCCGGAAGTTAGCTGTGTTCGGATTGAGTTCTCCGGACAGAAGGGTGAAATGTGTATCTGATGTGAATCTATTGCCTTAGGTGTTCGTTTGGGTTAGCTTTGAAGTATTTAAGAAGTGCGTTGTACGTCAAGCAAGGTGAGTTCCCTAAACCCTTTACGACTTAAAGTGTTAAGTGATTTTAACTGATTATGGTTTCATTTACGAGCATGAAATATTTATAACCGTTACGCATGCTTTCCATGAAATGCCTATTTTACTTGAGAAAATGTATTGTACTTGATGAACTGAGAATGACGATTTACTAAGGTTTTAAAGGTGCATGTTTTACGAAATGAATGACGTGCTATGTGGAGTCGGTCTACACTGTAGGATCAGAGATGGATCCTCGGGGTCTGATGATCCCTTGGATGTTTATGACAGCCTGGTAGGTTGGAATTCGTTTCCTCCTATTTCGAGTTGAAAGGGGGGGTCTGCGTAAGCTCCGGGAAGGGGAGTTTGCGTAGGCTCCAGTTGAGGGCGAGAGGGTAGCCCATTGGGCCCCAATCGCGGAATGTTTATGTGATCCTATATACAGTGTAGTACCATGCCTGATGTTATGTTAAAGTTTACGATGATATTCTTATAAACGATTTTATACTGTGTACATGTCGTTTTTGGAGGGAATTCACTAGACCTATTGGTCTAACCCTCACTTTTTAAAACTAATCCATTTTCAGGTAAGCGTGCTATGGGTTCTTCAAGTAAGAACTAGGTGGCGATAAGAAAGGACTTGGAGCTTAGGGCGTCTCCAAGATTTTGCCTACGATAATTATAGAATAGTTCTCGCCTGTGGATTTTAAAGACTTCCGCTGTCTATTTTGCTTAGTATGAATTATTGATAATGTAAAGACAAGGTTTTATGTAATTCAAATGCTTATTTATGGCTGTTGCATGTTATGAAATTTGGGACATTACACACTTCATTCCAACACAGAGGCGTTCGACATTTTCTACCATACAATACTTCAAACGGTGCCGCTTGAATGCTGGAATGATAACTGTTGTTGTAGGCAAATTCAATCAACGGTAAATGCTTATCCCATGATCCCCAAAAGTCAATAATACAATCCCAGAGCATATCTTCTAAGGTCTGAATCGTTCGTTCACTCTGACCGTCAGTTTGAGGATGATATGCTATACTTAGTTTTATCTGCGTCCCCATCTCCTTCTGAAAACTTCTCCAGAATCTTGAAGTAAAACGACTATCACGATCAGAAATGATCGAGATTGGAACTCCATGTCGAGTTACTATTTCGTCAATGTACAACTTAACTAATCGCTCCATCGAATCAGTTTCCTTTATTGGTAAGAAGTGAGTAGACTTCGTCAATCTATCGACAATCACCCAAATAGCATCAAATCCCTTCGGGGTCCTTGGTAGCTTTGTGATGAAATCTGTCGTAATCTGATCCCATTTCCACATAGGTATTTCTAAACGCTGTAATTGCTCGAACGGCTTCTGATGTTCAATCTTTACCTTCTTACAGGTAGTACAACCTTCCACATACTGAGCAATGCTTCTTTTTATTCCCGGCCACCAATAGAATTGTTTTAGGTCTTTGTACATCTTATTCGTACCTGGGTGAATAGAGAATCGAGATTGATGAGCTTCTTGTAGTACACGATCACGTAAACCACCCGAACGAGGCACCCAAATTCATTTTCCCATACACAATAACCCACGGTCATCTCTCACAAGCCATTCTGATATCCCCACTAACCGTTCTGACTTCAAATGTTCTTCCTGATAAGCTTCTATTTGACACTTCTGCAGTTCGTCCAAGATGTTGGGTAGGAGTTCAGCTCGTAGTGCGATGGCTTTTATTGTCCGGCTTCTTTCTTGACGACTCAGTGCATCAGCTACCACATTTGCCTTTCCCGGATGATAAAGAATTTCACAGTCATAATCATTCACCAGTTCTAGCCATCTTCTTTATCTCATATTTAATTCCTTCTGATCGAAGAGATGTTGGAGACTCTTATGATCGGTATAAATTTGACATTTGGAACCATAAAGATAATGTCTCCAAATCTTCAACGCGAAAACAACTGCTGCAAGTTCCATGTCGTGTGTTGGATACTATCGTTCATGATCTTTTAGTTGACGAGAAGCATAAGCAATAACTTTCCCGCACTGCATAAGTACACATCCCAATCCCAATTTAGAAGCATCACTGTAAACAACAAAGTCTTCAGAACCTTCAGGTAGCGACAAAATCGGCGCGCTGCACAGTTTCTCTTTCAATATTCGGAATGCTCCATCCTGTTCTGCTTTCCATTCAAACTTTAGATTCTTTCGAGTCAGTTTAGTCAAAGGCGTCGTGATACGAGAGAAGTCTTTTATAAACTTTCGATAGTAGCCGGCTAAACCCCGAAAACTACGTATTTCGGTTGGCGTTCTCGGCGGTTCCCACTTTTCAATCGCTTCCACTTTCATCGGATCAACT
The DNA here is from genome assembly GCA_033807775.1 of Saussurea involucrata. Taxonomy (NCBI): domain Eukaryota; kingdom Viridiplantae; phylum Streptophyta; class Magnoliopsida; order Asterales; family Asteraceae; genus Saussurea; species Saussurea involucrata. The sequence goes on along the minus strand of CM066317.1, from coordinate 76,191,214 downwards.
TGAATGCCTTTCTCGGAAACTACATGCCCCAAAAACTGAACTTCTCGTAGCCAGAATTCACATTTCAAAAATTTAGCATACAACTTTTCTTTCTTTAGTAACTCCAAAATCAGACGAAGATGTTACGCGTGCTCTTCCTTGGATCGAGAATAGATAAGTATATCATCGATAAATACAATTACAAATTTATCGAGATACGACTTACATACCCGATTCATTAAATCCATAAAAGCAGCTGGAGCGTTCGTCAATCCAAACGGCATCACTAAGAATTCATAATGACCATACCTTGTGCGAAAAGCAGTTTTCAGAACATCTTCTTCTTTCACCTTTAGCTGATGGTAACCAGACCTTAGATCAATCTTGGAGAAATAACAAGCTCCAACTAACTGATCGAAGAGGTCATCAATTCTGGGCAGTGGATACTTGTTCTTGATCGTGCGCTTATTCAGTTCCCGGTAGTCGATACACATTCTCATCGAACCATCCTTCTTTTTCACAAACAAAACTGGTGCTCCCCACGACGAAGAACTAGGTCTGATGAAGCCTTTATCGGATATGTCTTGTAGTTGTACCATCATTTCTTTCATCTCTGGAGGTGTCAGACGATACAGTGCTCGAACAACAGGAGCAGCTCCAGGAGTCAGATCTATACCAAACTCTACTTGTCTAACGGGCGGAAGACTATTCAAGTCCTCAGGGAACACTTCAGGAAATTCACTAACAATCGGAATATCTTCCAACTTGTTCTTTTCTGGCTTAATATCTATCACATAAGCTAAGTAACACTGGCAACCCTTACTAACACACTTACGAGCTTTTATCATAGATATAAGGCAAGACTGATGATTGCTACGATCCCCATAAATTACTACCGGTCCTCTCTCAGGTAAGACAACATTAATTATTTTCTTATCACAAACTATGTTAGCCTGATTCTCAGCTAACCAATCCATTCCCACTACCACATCAAACTCGGTCAAGGCTATAGGAAATAATTGTATAGGTACTTCGCATCCCTCTATATTTATCACACACTTATCAAAAACCTCTTTAACCGTCACTTGGTTATCATTTGCCGTATCAAACATGATCTAATACTTTAGGGTTTAAATGCATATAAGCAACAAATGAAGGAGACACAAATGATCGATTTGCACCAGAGTCAAATAACACTTTAGCACGTGTAGAGTTTATGAAAAATGTACCTGTAACCACATCTGGAGTTTCCTCCGCTTCTTTTGCTGTCATCTGAAATGTACGACCCCTTGTTCTTGGTGGTTCTAGTCTTGGCACTACTGATCTAACAACCGCTGGTCTCCCCGATGTTCCACCCTGCTGTATCCTTCCCCGCGGACAATCCGACTGAATGTGATCCGAAGAATTACACAAGAAACAAAGCCGCGTTACTGGACAATTTTTAGCAATATGCCCTGTCTTCCCACACTTATAACAATTCCGAGGGTCAACTTGAAAATTTCCTTGGTGAACACGGTTGCACTTCAGACAAGATTTTTCTGTTGGTCGAAACGGCGGGCGGTTATCGTATCTCTGAAACCTGGACTTCTTCGGGTCATATTGTGGTCCTTCCCACTTTCTCTTCCCCATACCTTTATCACCAGCATCCCTCCTATTATCCCGCTCCACATCTTTCGCGGCATCTACTGCGGCTGAGAAGGTATTGGGTCCTTTTGCAGTTACTAGCCTTCTGACATCTGAATTTAATCCGAAGATAAACCTTTCCATCTTCATTACCTCCGTGGCAACGTAGTACTCCGCGAAACGAGACTTTTCTAGGAAGCTAGCGGTGTAGTCCCGAACTGATAAGTTCACTTGCTGTAAGTTCATGAATTCCCCCTCCAATTGTTTAATCGCTGCATGAGGACAAAATTGTTTTCTGAAAGCTATCACGAATTCCTCCCAAGAGTAGGTAGAATATAGGTCAGGCCCTCCTGAATGAGTATGAGCTTCCCACCAGTATAAAGCATCGCCTTTTAACATTGCGGTTCCATAAAGTACTCTATCTTCTTCGGCGCATTTACTAGTCTTGAATATAGCCTCTATTTCCTTCAGCCATCTCATTGCTTTCACGGGGTCCCGGTCTCCTGAGTAGGTAGGAGGCTTACAAGTGAGAAACATTTTATAATCGCACTTTTTCATTACTGGTACAACAGTAGGAGTAATAGGCATTTCTTCGTCATGTGTAGGATCTGGTCTTTCTGTTTCAGTATTATGAGTCTGGTTAAACATAGCCTGGATATTTGCATGTTATCTTCCCATTTCGGCTGCTAAGTCGTCCCTCGTAACAAATTCCGTACCGCGCCCCTGAACTCTGCCCCTAGTTCTGCCTCTGCCTCTTTCTCCCCCTCTTCCCCTTCCTCCGGCTGTTGGATTGGTTCTATTCGGGTTTCCTCCTCCTTCCCGATTTGTTTGTCTCGTACCACTTGCCATTCTGTTGATTTAGACAAGGTGAATATACACATAAGCACATACCCCATATAACAAGGTATTCCAGTTCAAACATGTACCTGTAAGATCACAATTACACTGGCCAGGTGTAATAATGAAATTACCTGACATGATGTTCCTTCTACCTTTTTATATTTAATATCCCAAGGTTCTACAATAATAGGGACATCCTACTTCACATGCAGTTTAAGTCTAGGTACAGATACAAATACCTAAATCCCTTAAACTAGGGCTCTGATACCATCTGTAACAACCCGGTTTCCATATATACAAATAACATACATTTCACAACAAAATTTCATCAAAAAGATACATCATATTTCATATTCGGTCCCATAGTCTTACTAAACATAATAAGTAATTCAGTACAAACTTTTTCACTAATTAATTTACATTATGACTAACAACAAAGCCATAAGTACAAAAACACTTCATGATCTTCATAACACAAGTCTTCCCAAAAGCTAAGCAACGACTATCCTTCTTATTTGCCCTTACTTGATCCACGACCTGGAATACATATTTTTAAAACAAAATGAGGGTTAGACCTAGCGGTCTAAGTGAGAAAATCCCTGTCAGTTCACAATCATTATAAAACCCATTTATATAAAATTCTTTATATAAGCACACATATATCACACGTAATTAAATACCAATCAAGACTCGTGCACTGTGTTCAACTCATCCTCTTTCTCATTCTCATTTCTCCTGGCCACGTTAGTTGGTTGCGAGCCAACTAATCCACTGTACAACAACTACAGCTAACACCACTGTACAACAACTACAGCAAACACCGCCGACTCTAGTTTCGGCTAACGTATACTCGTGTAGTGTAATGCGCATATAAATACAATATATATCTCAATATATCATATTGTCATTTATGAACATCTAATCACATTATCTATCACCTTTTCAATCTACACGTATATGTATTCCAGTTTAAAAATATTTTGAAGTAAAACTCACCTGTTTGATTTATCAAAATGTTCTCCAAGCTTTTCTCAAAACAATTCAGCTTCACTTCAATTTCACAGTATCTGTACAAGTCAAATACATATACCATTTTACCAAAAGCACACACATAAAGCTTAGGAACTTAAAGTAGTTTAATTCCTCAAACATCTCCCCCAAACCCGAACTTAAGTCGAGTCTATAATATTTTCCAGTCCTTATTCATCAACTAATCATAGTTCAATAATATACATTGTTATCAAACCCCTAACAGTGTTTAGAAATCTCAGAAATGATCAACAGCTCAAGTATCCGAACATAATCAGAGTTTTCCGGACGACACCATTAATCCGGACAGCATGCCATTTCCGGACAATATAACGTTTCCGGACGACATCCGGATACCAAGGTAACCCGGATACCACCCGGTATCTTATTTCATCCGGAAACTATAGAAAAGAGAGACTTACCCGGATAAAATACTCGTCCGGACACCTTTAAAACCTCACCCGGACACCACCAATGAAACTACCCGGATACATTCATTCTATCCAGACACCTCTGTCGGTTTACCCCATTTTCACCTAGAAATCGGCTGATTCGATACCAGACATGAATTCGACTATTTTACTCCGATGGAAACTACCTAATAGCAATTATGAACATAAAATGTAAAGGAACATACCTTTATATTACTTCCAAGTACACCAAATTGAATCCCTTAACCACAAAACCTTCTTTTCTCCTTTTGCTCTCAACACACACAAACACCCACTGATCTTTCTGTTCTTGTAAAAATATCTGAAGTCTAAGAGGTAATATCAACCATATTTACCATTTTAGACCTTACACTATCCACTAATGACAAAACACCCCTAAACTTATAAATTCCCTAAACTTATCCTAAGTATTAATTATAGAGTTAAATAATTTTAACGGAACTAGGATTTAACTAACGAACTTACCCGGGGTATTACATCCACCCCCGCCCCTACCCTAAAAATTGATGAATCCCAGTGAACCCGGTCGGTCACCATCTTCGGCATCTCTCACTTCCTTCACAACCAAAACCTACAAAGATGATGTAAACAAACACATGCATATAGAATTGGTGTGTGTTTATGATTTCATGCAGAGATGTGTTGCTATGCTTGATGGTGTTATAAGGAAGACGAAGATGAGGGATGGGGTGTTACTATGCATGAGAAGAGATGTTACTATGTGTGAGGAGTCGGAGATAAGGGATAAGGGTTAACTTAAGAATGATGGCTATTAAGGGAGAGGCCGGTAAGGAAGATGAAGATGACGGATGAGGTGTTTATATTCTAGTTTTTGAATACATTGGGAAGACACTCTAAATCTATGAGATCTGGTATAACTTGTGAACCTATTGTGAACACAAACTAAATCTAAATATACCACTTGTGAACACAATGTGAATATCCTATATTTTTATTTATTAAAGTTGTTTACCTTGTGTTCACAATGTGTTCACCTTGTATACAATGTGTATGTTCATATAAAGATAGAAGATAGACGAGAGAGAGAGAGAGAGAGGGAGAGAGAAATTAGTCTAGGGATGAAAATAGCAATAAATTGATAAAGTATAGGGTGGAAAATCACCACAAGGGTAGTGGCGTGTTGGCAAGGGCTTGGGGGGATGTGGTGGAATATCCCATCCACCCCGGGTTCGAGTCCAGGCGTCAGCATTCTGTGGCCAGGCTTAGTCTCAGACGGCCGCTTTGTTTGTTTGTTTCCAAATTGCCAAGGATGTAGTCTAGACAAAGCCTAGATGAACCTTATCCAAAAAAAAATCGATAAGTTTAGACTATAATAATGGAAATCGAAAGTATTAACAAACCGTAGGGATACGGATGAAAATCATAATCCACTCTAGATAAATAATATAGTATTTTTTATCTTTTAACAAGAAAAGAACAAAACTACAAATTAAAATATGGATTGAAAGGATCCAAAGAGGCCTGCAGAGAAAAAACATTTTTTTCATGCCTATTACTCTAACATAATTTTTTTAAACTTGTAGGGAACGACTCAACAAATGCAAAAACTAAATCACAGGACCAAACATGTAAATTACTTTTTTAGAAACATGTTTTATGATATATCGGCTAAAGAATATTCAAAGTATTACGTAATTTTAAAAAAAAAATTAAGATGTTTTAGTAAAATTATTTTAATTCTAATAATTTATTTATTTTTGAGAATTTTAATATTATCATCTATCCAATATTATAAAGCATTCATAAGTTTTATAATCTTTGAAGAGTAGGTTCATACTTAGCTAATCGCCTAATTCCATGTGTCTAAGGCTGTAAGCAAAAAAAACCTTTTCTACTTCCACCAATGGAGATGGAGTAGGGCTTGTAGTTCGTAGAACTCCAAAAACCATATTTTAATACATTAAACATCATTAATCAAAACACATTATTTAAAACCCAATATTACATGTTAATGGTACACTTGTACAGAGTCTTAAAATTTAATATTTAATTTTATATCAATCATGATTAAATACTGTATAAACACTTCATATTTGAATGCCTATAACTAATTGATAAAGAAGATCAGATACAAGATAAACATCTCATTCTAAATTGAAATTATTTTAATATAATTAAATTTTAATCAAACAAATTATGTATGTTAGATCCATTTGGTTATGTAAAAGTATTGAAAAAGTAGCTAAGGAAAAGACCGCAGAAGACCTCTGCCGATCATTCACCAAGACCTCTCCGCACAAGCTTCAAGCCTCTGCCGTTCAGTCCTCCAAAAGAACAAGCCAAACCTGAAGATCAACCTCGGACCACAGAGCCTCTGTGAAGCCTCACAGAGTCTCTGTGTGGCCAACCTCTGTGAAGATTGGACTTATACTTTTCAAGACAAAGAAGCTCGTGCCTCTCACGTGGGAAAACCGTACGAAGATCCTTATAGTACAACACGTTGTATACCTTTCCAGGTGTTACCATTTCATTGGTGGCAGCCTTTACTTTGTAATACCACGCACTATATGTAGTGAGCACTAGCCTGCAGTAATGCGCGCACACACAGATTTCAGATAATTCACGTATAGTGAGAGAGAGAATCCTTGGAGAGCAATTCATACACTAGTGTGTGTTCTTGGTGTAATGCTTCATTGAATGTTTAATGAGAGATGACTTGTTGAATGCATTATATCTTGAGTTGTTTCTTTATATTATGTGTTAATCAATCTACAATTACTCAAACATCTTATTTTTATCAAAGCTTCCGCATATAAAGATTTTATACTCTGTTTTGTACATTTTGTTTGAGTGTATCTTTTGTTGAGATAATCTGGGAACAACAACTGGTATCAGAACAAACTTTGATTTCTATAATCAAAGGATCATCTCTACAATTGATCTTGTCTCTTTTTGGTAGATTTTTGGTCTGATTTCTAAGCTTGTTCTGAGTTATTTTTCAACCTGTTTGAATCTAGTTCATTCCCATGATCTGTTTTCCTTTAGAAATCACTCATGTGCATGTCATTTTCTTCATAAAACTCTTGTATAGATTAATCTTTAGTTTATTCAGCTTTCATCTCTTTTTAAAACCCGTTAATCTCCTTTCCCCTGTTTTTCACTCATAACTTCTTCATTCAGTTCCTTCAAAACATCTTCTTAAAAATGGAAAACTTAAGTGCTATTTACACTATTGGATCTCAAACAAAACCTCCTACCTTATTAAGGGATGAATATCCACAATGGAAAATAAGGATGATTCATTTTCTTGAAGGGGTTGAGAAAGTCCTTGTAGATTGTGTTAAGAAAAAACCATATGTACCAATGGTTACTGTTCCAAGGGTCCCTGCAACTGCTACAACTCCTGAGGTCCCTTAATATGAAAAACCAAAGGCATTAGATGATTGGTCTCCTCAAGATTAGGAAAAATATGAGATAGATCAGAAGGTCAAAAGGTTACTCATTATGGCTATCCCAAATGACCTTTTCCAATAATTAGATGCTTGTGAATCAGCCCATGAACTGTGGGTCGAGCTTGAGAAACAACTTGAGGGTGGTATTAAGATACAGAAGAACAGAAGAGCACAATGTCTAAATGAATATTATGGATTAAAAGCTCTTCTAACTGAATCTCTTCAAAACATATATGATAGGTTTAATGCCTTAATAAACAGATGTAAGAAATATGGCATCCACAGAACCTCTGAGTAGGAAAATTTCAAGTTTCTCAAAAGTCTAAATAAAGAGTGGCTACAGTTGTCAATGTCTCTGCAGACCAATCAAGATCTTGATACATAGACTCTAGTCGAACAAGAAAACTATGTTGTCCAGACCAAATCCCAATTGGGTGGACCTCTGGCACTGGTTAGTAACACCAAAGAGGGTCAGGAGAAATAATAGAAGGAAAAGGGTCCTGAAGAGAGTTCGAAGGGTAAGAGAAAGGGATAGAAGATGTTAGTCACAGATAGTGAAGAGGAGGAGTTCTTAGAAGAAGAAGAAGAGGCAAACATGGCCTCTATATCAAAGTCATTAGCCTTGATAACCAAGAAGATCAACAGAGACTCTGCCTTTTACAAAAAGAAAGCCAAGTACTCTCTTCAAATGTGGCAAGCCATGACACTATGCTGCAGAATGCCGGAGTCAGCTCGCCAGAAGCCAACCCACAAGAGACTCTGCCTTTTACAAAAAGAAGGCCAAGTACTATGCTCAGAAATCACTCATGGCTGAGCAAGAAAAATGGGTTTCAGATGAGTCATATGATGAAGTTGACAAGAATGCCATGTTCTGTGGTATGACAAAAGTTGAAAAATCTGATTACGATAGTGAGCTATCCACTTCTTATACTTTCTCAAATGACTTAGAAGATAAATTGCTTAAACTAACCAGAAAATTCCATGATTTTGAGAAGAAATATTTGGAAATCGAATAGAAGCTTGCATTCTTTGAGAGAGAAGTTGGACTTCTATGTAACACCCATAAAATCCTATGCAAGTAAGATTCTAAGTTATATGCAAAATTTGTCATTATTATAGTCTTACTAAGTAAATTATGGATTATATGTGATTGGTTATGGAATTGGTTAAGAAATTGGACGAGAATAAGAATTTCTGCCCTTCTCTACCGCCACCAGTCGGGGCAAAATGGGTCCAGTCGGGGCAGAATGGGTCCAGTCGAGCAAGAAAAAAACATTCATCTGTTGGTTAGAATGGCCCAGTCGGGAAAGACTGGATCAGGTCGGGCACGGGTCTGATGCTCATAAAACCCGATTTTTAGCTTCAAACCCCATTTGTTTTTGTTGATCCAAACCCTCAGTGATTTGATATTGACTCTTTAAGAAACACTTAGTGAAAATTATAAGTAGACAATATGTATTAGAGTTTTACTATCGCTGATAAGTACTATGTCTCTACAGTACCGCTGATAGGAAACTCATGTTCTTTAGATTATACATTCAGCGATACTGTTCATCAACAGAGCTCTGAGCATGTTCAGTCTTGTTGATGATCGCTGATAGTTTAGTTGTTTACTTATGATCCCTGAAGACAAGTTTCACGTCAACTATGTTCTACGCTGAAGTCGAAGATCAAGCAAAAGAACCAGCGACAAGTCTACTGATGAACTGATGCGGATATCAGCGAAGCCAAGATTTGTCCACTCAACGTGAAGTTTCAAGTAGAAGACTTCAGCGATCGCTGAGCTTTGTCACTTGCTGATAAAGTACTGTTCAACGAACGCTGATCATGAAGTCTTCCTCTACAAGTTAATTTTGTCTTACCCACTTGCACGTCTCCGTACGAACTGTCAGAATGGACATCCCATTTGTCCAGAATCGTACAACTAACTCTGATTCTACACTGTTCATCATGCGGCTACTAGGTTGTCTACCAAGGTCAAAACATGCAACCAATCAGCTGCTGCCACGTGTAAAGTTGTACTGCTGTGCATTAAATGCATGCAGTATATAAGAAGAACTCTACTTCAGAAATGAAGTGCTCGGCCATTCTTCTTCTCTATACTACTTTGTGTTAGAATATTAATCTTTAATATTCTTATCTCCTTTATGTCTTAATTCTAGTGCAAGAAACTTAGGGTTCTCATAACTTGTTTAGATTAGGATTATTCCTTAATCTTGTTCTGCAACAAGTTGTAAATTGTTTGATAAACATCAATAAACAATTTAGAAAAGTAAAATCTGTGTGTTTGTATTCAATCCCCCCCCCCCTTCTACAAACTTGTATAACCCTTTCGGGACCAACAGTTTTCTTCACCCACCTTCTTCTTCTCTCTTCCAACTTGGTCCAAACCCTCCCATTTCACCAAATCGAATTATCCAAGTTCATCTAGAAGATTGGGATCTAGATATTCAAGCTTTGTGGGTTGAAGATCATCATTTTCATCTTCTTCATCACCTCCTCATCATTGTTGACCATATTTTGGGGTTTTCCTAGAAACTCATTTGTAAGTCATTCTAACCACTTCTAAACCTTTGTTATTGTTAAAACCTTTCATTTTAATCCTATAGAACACCTCTCTTGATGTATCTCTCATATAATGGATTTTGACCTATTTTGGGTATTTTGGGAGATTTGAGATTTTGGCAAATATTTGCATGGATCTGATTTTGGGGAGTTACTCTTGGTGTATTTTAGGTTGTTTATGACCTAAACAAGATTTCTAGTGATGGATGTTCATGGATCTAAAGCCTTCACCAAGGAAGCTCAAGATTAGGGAAATTCTAGATTTAGCCTAAATCTAACAAGGTGAGTTTAAGTTGATTTGTGAAAACTTTGTACATGCCAAAAATGTTATTTCCAATAAATTGTGTGTGTTACTTGAAATTATAAACTGTTGAGTTATTTGATGAGTTTAACTCTTTTGAAGTATTTAACTTCTTAAATGTTCTAAAACACCCATATTTGAGATTTTTGGATATTTTGATGTGTAGAAATCATAATATGTCCTTAAAAGATTTATTACTCAAAATGATGTCTATTTGATGGTTTAATCATGTTAGTGTAAATGATTTTATAAACCATTTGGGAAATACACGATTTAGTGTCAAGAGTCAATTTGAGGGAACCCTTTTGTTAAACCCATGTCGAGTTTTGGGTTAATGATGATTGTGTGGTACTTGTTTACCTAAGCGATGTTTAAATGCATTTTATGCTATGATAACCGTTATTATGGGTCTAATGAGTTTTGAGCATTTTGCTCGGTTTGACTTTGAGGAAGTCTTGGGGACAATTGTCCGGTTCTAATGGCTCGATGCGGAGTCTTATTTATGGTTTTCTTTTATTTCACCATATTGCATATTATTGCACGTTATTGATATTAACATGCTTGGGTGCGTTAGTCATTCCGAGATAAGCATGTTATTATAGACTGTGTTGCATTGGATCCATAGGCACGTAAGTCAGTATTTATTTGATGGTCTACTGGGTGTTGTTGGATTTGACCGAACTCCATGTTTGATGACCTTTACCTTCAAGGGTACACTAGGAGGGCTGAGTCCGGTTGAGCTATCAGGTTGATTGACGGGCGTTTATGACCTTCGCCATGCCGGGCAATGCCATGGTTGTAACCCCGCTTATGCCGAGCCTTTGGTGGTATTCTTTTTGATACTTCACTAAGGTCAACTGTCTCTTTGGATGTTACTTGTAAGGCATCGTATGGGACATTTGGGCTTTTATGCATTGAAGTGTCGTACGATTAACATTGTTAGAGTGGCATACTTTTGTGTTCATCCACTCTCAATGGATACGGGTCTCCCCCGTCGTTGGCCAACTTACTTGGGATTTTATAATGTCCCTGTTTTATTATTGTTGGTCTTATACATTTGACTGCGATTGCATGACTTTAATATTGGATTCCCCTCCAAGTATATTGAAGTTTAAATGAAGCAGGTTATTTCCATATTTATGGTATTTGGATTTCATTACATTTTACGTTCGCGTGAGTATCGGTTCGTATCATGTTTTCGATGAAGTATTATTATTAAATGGATGTTTCTTCCATGAATTATGGGTTGAGTATTTCGTCGTCAACCGTATTTGAAGGTTTTGCTTAATATAGAATTATTCACGTGTTGAGTGAGTTTGGATTTGGAGTTCATTTTGGAAAAAACGCTTTATACCTTTTGGAAACTTTTCTCATAGATTTGGGTGTGTTGGGGAAATGAGTCGTTTATATCCATTTTGTAAACTCTTTTGGAAAACATAATCTATGTTGCAAACTTTCATTTAAAGAATTATTTAAATCATGCTATAAACTCTTGAACTCACTAGGCGTTTGCCTAACCATTTTTATTTGTCGGCATGTGCAATAGGTTCAGGTTGGGAGTAGTTCTAGTAACACTGTGAAAGATCGTGTGCTAGTAAATTGCTCGAGAGGTGAATAACTTAAGTGATGTTTTCCGCATTCATCCCTGGGATTAGCAACTTGTACTTGGGTTAAGTAACACCCGTTGTAGTTTTAGTCTTTGTAACAAGACTTGAATTATATTTTGTTGAGGTTAACCATAGATTGTAATTTGAGGTATTTTACCTATTGGATTATAGGAAGAAATCCTATTATTTCGGATGTATTATCGGAAATTTTAATTAGTTGCTCTTTCCCAATTCGAGGGTGTTACAAGTTGGTATCAGAGCCTAAGTTTGAGAGAATTAGGTGTTGATTTTGGATACCTAGACTCAAACTAGCATTCTTTTAAGTAAATGAGAGTGAGATTCACCATTAGGCACTTTAAGATAGGATGTTTTAAGGCCGATGGAATTGCTAGAAACGAGAATCACGCCAAGAGTAGCAAAGATAATCATGTATGGTATGTTCATAATGACACCTGGCTAGTGTCATGGTGAACCTACTAGTTACATATGCATACTTGAACTACTTTAATGTGATGACCGTTTGGGTAGTGAAGAAGTTTTTAAGCGAATAGTCGTTGGAAAAGATTGACGATTTTAGTATTAGTCACTTAGGGTGACAGTAAGCATGATGTTTGCTTTAAGTGGACTGTTTCGGGTCGAGATTGATGGTGGGATTAGAACCATAGACTTATTGAACCAAATTTGATTCGAGGAAAACCGTAAGGTTAATCAATGTAATTCCCAACTTTTCCTTAAGAGGTTGAACATCCGGATGACAATAGTGGATCAGAGGGATTTGGAGGAGTATGGGTTGAGACATTGAGTGCCGACTAAGTTATGCACAAAATTTATTTTAAAATAAATTGCTTCAATTATTTCTTGTGTTTCAAATCCTTATATGGATTGTGTTACAAAATCTTGGAAAATGTTTAGCACACACAAGATTTTAAATCATGGTTTTTGAACCTGCATGAAATTATTTTATTGCGGGAGTTGCAAACTCCGTCGGGACTTGCTTTATTTTATTATTGTCCAATCTTACTTTCGGATACAGTGATATCCATATTTTTATGATGTTTAAGATGTTAGGCAAGTAAATACGGCTTATGACTTTAACATTGGATCTCCTCCACATATGTTAAAGTTTGGACGAAAAGTTATCTTCCATTATGTCTATGTAAAGCTATTTTGGAGACTTGGTTTAATGCAAGTTTGTTGATCAATGTTGTTTATATGGTATTACAATAAGAATGGGACTTTTGGAATTTTGGCGTTTTAGTCATGATTTTGCTTATTGCAATTCGACTTTTGGAAACAAAATGTTTGGTGCCATATTATTGACTTGAGGTCATTGAGCCCATTGAATTTCATGGAGTTTTGTTTTACGACGTTTTGAGTCATGTGAGTGCAATTTCACAATGTGCATACTCCATTTATTTATGTGAAAAATTATGAGTCATGTTGGGTATTTTGTCCCACTTGAGCTTTGTTGAGAAATATTAATTTTATGTCATAAGACGTCCAAAAAGGGATGAGTTTTGGAACTTTAGTGTCGCATAATTTCTCTTTCTAAGATTTGTGTTAACACATATTTTGTTGAAACTTGTTCAGTGTATGGATTGATTTATACGTGACGTAAGTAATACATGAAAGAACACTTTGATAGTATTTCATAACAATTGCTTATAGCGCTTTCAGTCAGTTGATTGTTTTATTATCATTCCGTACAAAAGCATTTTATTGACCTAGGGGTATGCATAGCTTGGTAACCACTATCTCTCGAAATTTTGATAAATGGATCGTGAATGAAGTTGTTTTATTAACTCATTGCATAAATGAAGGCCGTTTGGTCAAAGTATGTTTTAGCGTTGTAGGGATCATGCATGGTTTACGATACGTTATATTTTGAAAACACGAATGTGTGAGTCGTTGACATTGGGTCAATTTTGGTTCGATGAACATTTTGGAAAATTGTAAACCTTTTTGGTTTTAAAGAAAAAGGGGTATTTTGAGTGTTTAATAAGTAAATTTTTAGCATCGACATTCTGACGTTTTGTATTACAAGTGAAAGGACCTTTTAGTGAAAATGCTCCGTGACGGGGATCTTGGAAAATCATTTGTCTCAACCTAGAGTGCGTGAAATTATTTAAATTTGTAGAACACTAATGCGCACTGCTTGCATAATTCGAAATTGGAAGTCGATCTAAAACCTTTTGGTGTCAATCATTTACAAGCACTTATTTTCTCTTAAGTTTTCGGAACACACATTGATGTGCGAGTTTTGTCAAAAATGCTTTACTCCTATGTCATTATATGACTAAGTGAGGAAATTTTGAAATTTGATTTAAAGAATTTCATCTTTTGAAATTTTGTTATGAACCCTCTAATGCATGTTATTTCATTCCGAGAAAACTATTAAGAGAGTGTTACAAGTTTGCATGCATACTCCAATTTGAGATTTCCTCATGATGTTCTAGTCGATATCTTTAAACGATGAAAAGGTATTGATTTTTTTCTTTAAACTTGGAACTGACACAATGTCATTTTATGTTTTGACCAAGGTGTACTTATGAATCGTTTCATCGTTTTTGTGAAATAAACTAACGCGCACAACTTTGTTGGTGAACCTTGTTCCATGCCATTTTATGGTTAAAAATGAATTTTGGAGTCGAATGTCGTTTAAACTTCTTTCGAAGTACGTGCAAACCTTTTGTTGCACACTATCTAAAATAGGCAGTTACTTTACGTGCATGACATGAATCAATCCATACTAGGACCGTAGCGGTTCATTTCAAAGAAGTTGTTTATTACGCTTTTGCGTTTTGTTAATAATCTAAATTGCAATGAAATAGATTTCAATATGATTTTTCATATGTGGGATGAGTGTGTCCATTTTTGCGCAACTACCGAACCGATAGTAGTAGTTTTATGCGTACGATTAATTTGATATGAAAATCTTTGTGTTGAAAACTTCTATAAAAAGTTTTTGATTGGCATATTTGTTAAATAATTCACTTGAAAACCTTGAACTCATTAGGACCTTGGAAAGGCTAAGTAACCGGTTAAGAGTAAGTGTGTGTAGAACTTCGACTATGAAAAGTCGAGTGTTTCGACGCGTGATGGTGCTATAGGCCGGATGGTATCGATGGCAGGGTCGATGCATTTGTTGTAACGGAAGGGTTAGATTCGCGGTATCGTATTTTGAGGTTAGTGTAACCGTTTTTGTCGGCAACCCTGTTTTGGGTCTTGAACAATTTTCGCATGAAGGACCCTTTAGACACCGTATTGATAACCTTGGATTTGTGGGAATGCTCGACGAATGGAACTCGCGTGTGGAGTTCTGTTGAGGTTCAAAACTTGGTGGTATGACTAGGTGTCAACTTTTGGGTTCGAGGTCAAGAACCGTTAGTGTATTTGGAGTGTTGTAGTCCAATTTTAAGGGAGAATCATAACGCTTGTAGTGATTTTAAGAAGTTCGGATTGTGATAAGTAGATTTAGTAGGATGACTTTCCTTGAATGGTAAAAGAATTTGCAGATTTGATGATTGGTAATAGGATGTATCTTTGGAGTTGTATAATCTTTGGGTCAAGGACGACCGACTGTTTTGGAGCCTAATTGTACTCGTTAAAGCTAAGTGACAACCCAGTAGCGAGAACAGTCAAGTTTGGGAATTTTATCAATTTCGGTGGTGATCGTACCTTGGATGGGTTGGAAAAAGGGTTTAAAGGCGTGTCGATCAGGACTGACTGGGAGTCGGGATTTGCCGTTAGAGAAGTATGGATAACCTAAGGTTGGGAGACAACCGAGGTTTTGTGGTTTGAAACTACCCTAGTAAGTTAAGCGTTCACTTGGATGTAAGTGTAATATGCCTAAGCAGGATTTCGTTGTGAGCATCACCATGAAGTTTGTTATGTGCAGTTCTGTTGAGAATGAAAAATCGAATTTGGTTGAAAGCCGAGGGAGCATGGAAAGTGTTGGGCTCAGTAACCATTGGTTGTATGAGAACAAGATTTCGAGGACGGAATCTCTTTAAGGTTGGGAGGATTGTAACACCCGAAAAATCCTATGCAAATAAGATTCTAAGTTATATGCAAAATTTGTCATTATTATAGTCTTACTAAGTAAATTATGGATTATATGTGATTGGTTATGGAATTGGTTAAGAAATTGGATGAGAATAGGAATTTCTGCCCTTCTCGACCGCCACCAGTCGGGGCAGAATGGGTCCAGTCAAGCAAGACAACAACATTCATCTGTTGGTTAGAATGGCCCAGTCGGGAAAGACTGGACCCGGTCGAGCACGGGTCTGATGCTCATAAAACCCGATTTTTAGCTTCAAACCCCATTTGTTTTCTTCACCCAACTTCTTCTTCTCTCTTCCAACTTGGTCCAAACCCTCCCATTTCACCAAATCGAATTATCCAAGTTCATCTAGAAGATTGGGAGCTAGATATTCAAACTTTGTGGGTAGAAGATCATCATCTTCATCTTCTTCATCACCTCCTCATCATTGTTGACCATATTTTGGGGTTTTCCTAGAAACTCATTTGTAAGTCATTCTAACCACTTCTAAACCTTTGTTATTGTTAAAACCTTTCATTTTAATCCTATAGAACACCTCTCTTGATGTATCTCTCATATAATGGGTTTTGACCTATTTTGGGTATTTTGGGAGATTTGAGATTCTGGCAAATATTTGCATGGATATGATTTTGGGGAGTTACTCTTGGTGTATTTTAGGTTGTTTATGACCTAAACACGATTTCTATTGATGGATGTTCATGGATCTAAAGCCTTCACCAAGGAAGCTCAAGATTGGGGAAATTCTAGATTTAGCCTAAATCTAGCAAGGTGGGTTCAAGTTGATTTGTGAAAACTTTGTACATGCCAAAAATGTTATTTTCCAAGAAATTGTGTGTTTTACTTGAAATTATAAACTGTTGAGTTATTTGATGAGTTTAACTCTTTTGAAGTATTTAACTTCTTAATGTTGTAAAACACCCATATTTGGGATTTTGGATATTTTGATGTGTAGAAATCCAAATATGTCCTTAAAAGATTTATTACTCAAAATGATATCTATTTGATGGTTTAATCATGTTAGTATAATTGATTTTATAAACCATTTGGGAAATACACGATTTAGTGTCAAGAGTCATTTTGAGAATTATAAGGGTGTGAGTCCTTTTCAGAAAACCCTTTTGTTAAACTCGTGTCGAGTTTTGGGTTAATGATGATTTTGTGGTACTTGTTTACCTAAGCGATGTTTAAATGCATTTTATGCTATGATGACCTGTAGGATCCCAATTACAAGTAACAATATAGAAACAATCAATTGTACTGAATGATTTGAGAAGAGTTTACAATATAGGAATTAAGAACACTCTCTCACAATTGAAGCTCTCTCTCTCTCTCTCTATACGTCTGACTCTTTCAAATTGAGGCTAGGAGATTTTTGAGGCTTAAACTTAAAAGTCTCACAAACAAGACTTTATATACCTAGGTTTTAAGGCCAAAGTCCATTTGCAACTAAAGCCCACATATTTAATTTGGGCTTTTACAATTTAACTAAGTAATCTTGAATACAATATAAAATAAAAGCTAACAATCTCCCCCTTTGTATTCAAGATTAAAAATAGCCCGATCTTCCACAAGGTCAGTTGCTTCAATTCCTTCTTTGACTCCCCCTTGATCGTTGCATACTCCCCCTTGATCTTTGCGTACTCCCCCTTGACTGTTGCATTACTTTTCTGGTCTCAGTTATCTCTCAAACGATCAGAGAACGATTTGATGTGCGGAAGCTTGTATAACCAGTTTGAGTAGTAACCGATAGTAGATAAACAGCTACGAGATGAAGAGTAGCAAATACATTCTGCTCATTAGAATCTGCATTAAAGAATAAGTAACCATGGGTAATCATCTAA
The DNA here is from genome assembly GCA_033807775.1 of Saussurea involucrata. Taxonomy (NCBI): domain Eukaryota; kingdom Viridiplantae; phylum Streptophyta; class Magnoliopsida; order Asterales; family Asteraceae; genus Saussurea; species Saussurea involucrata. The sequence continues at coordinate 76,173,501 of CM066317.1, read as the reverse complement.
CATAGAAGCACAATAACAACTATTATCCCAACAATTTATAAAAAATTGTGTGGCCTATGCTCAGAGTTGGCAATGATGAAGCTCTGACAGGACTTCCAGTTATCATTGAAGTAAATTAAAAAATAAACTTCTCAAACTGTTCTTGGCAATATCACATAGATAAGCAAGTGGAATCACAAAGATTCGTGATATTGTGTGGAAGAAAATAGAATATTATCTATTAAGCTCAAAAGTGAAGTGTGAAGGTGGGGAAACTGTTTGAACATAACAAGTTTCCACAGACTCAATGTGCATGAGTGAACTGTGAAGGTGGGGAAACTTTCCTTCTTTTCAATATCCAACCTTCCAAAGAAAGATCAGATAGCATATGTGCTGCTTCCCCGTGGAAAAGTGAAACAGTTCCTTGTAGAGAAGGAAGTGAGTAGCTGGTGGGGTTAATTCAAGAGTTGGCATGGGCTAATTGCCTGTTTCAATGATAATCACCAAAGAGTCGTGATAAATCAGTAATGTGGCTTGCCCGGCTCAGAAAAAGATAGTGCAGAGTTGTATATTTCTTTTGACTCTGTTCTCACACCCTCTTTCTTTTTATCATGTAGCTCACATCTAACCAAACTCTCTTTTTAAATTTTACCTCTTAAGCACGATGAGAAAAACTCAGATGAGTTATCTCCCCCACTCTTTGATGTAGACCCTTCACCTCTCAAACACTCAAGGTTTACTTCTTTGGTAGGAAACACAGGTTTAAGTGATCCATAGAAGTTCTATAAAGCTCACACATTTATCCCATGAAATTGTTGTCCTAGAGGTTGGATTGTTCCACACACTGACTACTTGTAGTCTCAGAAAAGCATTTAAAATCCAAATTTCTATAGCAGATAAAGCATTTTAGCATGTAGAAGTGGTTTGACCATTTGAAAGAGGTTTTATCATTCTAAAGATGGCCTTTCTCTAAAAATGATGATGAGTTTAAAGGTTTAGAAATTTTACCTTTACACGAACATGGTCAGATCTGATTTGTTTTCTCCCCCTCAAATTGAGCAGTAAATTTCATTTAAGCTCAATTTGAAATCAGATATCCTATAAGAATCAGAATGTGTTGGTAATCATTTTTGATGATTCCACACTTGTTAGGAATATCCAACAGCACAAATCCCATTTAGGACAAGCAAACAATAGAAGAACAGTTCATATGTAAATAGAGATAAGATGAACAATAAGAATAATGATAAAAATAACTCATCTCATATTCATTGATGAATTATATGGAGAGGAAAATGAAGAACACCACACTTTACATTTTAGATGACTCTCATGAGATTAGTCAGTGTGTTTTTTTTGTGTGTATCTTCAAAAATGACCTTAATGATAAATGAAACCCTAAACTCCTTTTTAAAGGGTCCATTTACAATAAAAGGCTCAAGCCCATAAAGCTAACTAAGAAGCTAACTAAAAAGCCCATACACTTTTTCTTTATAAAACATTTAATTAAATTAGGAGCTAATTTAATCTAACAATCTCCCCCTAATGTTTTATAAGGAAAGCATCATCTTGTAGTCTCCCGCTTGCTTTCTTTAGAAACTTTGGCGTTCCATTCTTCGAGTCTTCAAAGCATCACGAGCTCCCCCTCAAATGTAGGCTCATCTTCTTGAAAAACCGAGACAATTAACCCCATTTTGTCTAGTTTTCATGATTCAACTTCACTGTTGAGTAAGCATTCAGTACCGAGCATTAAGCATGAATAACAGAGGAGTGAGTGACAATCAATATGTCACAATAGCTGTATGAAACCGTGAAGAAACGTCGAGAGAACACCGTTCTTGAAAGCGGAAAGAGCATGAATTAAATGCAATGCTTTCGGTCCAGCACCTTACAGCAGACTTTGAGGCTGGTTTCGGCATATCAGCTCACATATTTTGAGAAAACTCAGAACATCAAAGTCGTGCGTCTGTGAATTATTTTTCCAATGCAACTGGACTCGTGTTAATTGGAGCACCGAGTAAAAAGTTGTGCGCATGTTTCTGAAGCAGCGCAAAGCTGTCAAACAAACTGAAAAATTTCGGGCTCCGGGCTTTTGGCTTGATTTGATTTCTGGACCAACGAACTCTAATAAACATGCTTGAGTCTGCTTCTAGTCCCTTCTTGTCATTCCTCTTATTTCTGAAAAAAAATTGATCCATATAGCCTCTGACGAATCAACAGAGCTCTGGTGTCCCAAAAAAAATCAACAGAGCTCTGGACAGCTTCTGTCGATGATCAGAGCTCTGGTAGATGTCTCTGTTAAAAGTCAACAGAGATAGCTCTGTTAAAAGTTAACAGAGATAGCTCTGTCAATTGCCTCTGATTTTTTTGAGTATCTGTAAAAATCAACAGAGCTCTGGTAGATGAGTTCAGAGAAACGACTCTGTCCAGCAGATGTACTGACTTTAACCGGGATTCTGACCACGACGAACACTGATTCAGACCAAGATCAAAACACGAAAGTTGTTCATCATTGTCTTAGCAATCCAACGCATCTGGACTCATCAAATTTGGAGCTTCGAGGAGGGAGTTCTGTTGAAAAGTACGACAGGTGCACAAAGCTGACAGCAAGTACCTCTGCTCTGGTGTACCTCTGCTCTGTTGGTGTACCTTTGCTCTGTTGGTGAACCTCTGCTCTGTTGGTTATCTCTGTTGAAACAGAAGTTTCTGACAGAGCTCTAATGAGGTCTAACAGAGCTCTGGTGAGCTCTTGCTGATTTCTTCTAAGTCCTCTGCCAGAAGTTTTACACCAACTTCGACACTACTTTACACCATGATATCTCTGGAGTTTACAAAAACTCAAAACATGAAGAGTGTGCATTGGTTTGTTATATTTTCAGATCATCTTGAATCACCTCTTTTCGAACTCGTACGACAAAGATATGGTTGATTTACCACAGTTGCACAGATCTGTCCATCAGCTTTCCATTAGCACACTGTTGTCTACTTCAACGATGCATATGGCCCTTATAAATTTCGAATCTCTGAATTCTCAAAACACGAAAGCTGTTCACTAATGTGTTTTGAATCCAGGGCCTTTTGAATCGCATCAATCGGTGCCTTTATCAGTGAGATATGATCAATTTACTACAGCATCACAAATCTGCCAGCATGCTGTCATTGTACTTGATTGTTGTGCACCGAAATCAATTGCCTTTGACGGATGAGTCTTAAACTGAGTGTTTAAGAGTCCATTATCCACTGAAGTGTGACTCCTTAACAGATGTATTAAGGAGTTCAAGTACCTGCAAAACAGATTAAAGACATTTTGGTACCCATTTCCAAATGGGTCCTATTTTTTTAGGATTTGGAGCTGTCTTCAGGTCCTCTGGCTTGCCAGTTTTTGTTGGTTTGCCAGGTTCCTTTCTATGCTTTTTCTTATATTGGGTCTTTGAATTTTTCTTATGAAATGACCCATTAGGAACACAGTTAGAACTAGAGAAATGGTTCTTTAATTTAAACAGAAGATCAAAGCATTTACAGTTATGAGAATGAAGAGATGAATGTTTAACAGAAACATATGGCTTTGGAACATTTATGACAGGAGTAGAGCTTTTGACTTTCCAAACCATTTTCACTCTTTTAAAAACAAGATTATCTGTATTATCAACACAAGAGTTTTCTAAGTCAAAATCCTTAAGCCTTTTAGCTAAAACATCTTTTTCTTTAAGATTTAAATCAAACTTCTTTAGAAGATCTGATTTATACATCTTCTCCAACATAATCTTGGTTGACAAATCAGATAGTCTTTTTGTCAATTTGGACATTTCAGCTTTAAAAACATTTCTTTCTCTCTCAAAATCATCTTTCAAACATTTTGTTTCAAATCCTTCAATCTTCTTCTCAAACTCTTTTCTTTCAAGATTAGACTCTTTCCTCTCTTTTTCAAGAGTCTTTTCTAAATCAAAAATTAGATTAGAAAATTTTTAACATTTAAGTTCAAGTCTTAGAAAAATTTAAACATTTAGTATTGAGCTTAGAATAATAATGAGCATCAACATCAGCACTAAATCTTAGTCTTGACATATTGTTACTTGAAAATTTAAAAAAAAATCGGATCGTTAACAGATACTTCGTGAGAAGTAGAATTTGTGCACTTGAGTCAATTTTTCAAATCTTATCGGATTGAGCTGAAATTTTGTAGTTAGGTGCACGAGGATATTCTGGACAACTTTAATTCTTCGAGTTTTGTCCAAAAACCAACAGAAAGTGGTTTTCCGAAGCAAAACAGAGTGCAGAAAAATAAAAGTTTAAAAGCTCCGAAAATTGAGTGAATGCACAAACTGAGCTACAAACCTAGTGATTTTGCGGAATAAAACACTCAGGTATTCTCTACTAACAACCCTTGATCGATTCTAAACTAGTAGAAGAACTCTAATGGCTAAAACCAACCAAAAAGATGAAGAACTTGAAGAACTCTCAACTTTGCACAAAAACACAATAATCTCTCAAAATTAGATAAAAATAAATGGATTGAAGCACAAATTCGAATCTGTTTGGCTCTGATACCAATTGTAGGATCCCAATTACAAGTAACAATATAGAAACAATCAATTGTATTGAATGATTTGAGAAGAGTTTACAATATAGGAATTAAGAACACTCTCTCACAATTGAAGCTCTCTCTCTCTCTCTCTCTCTTTATACGTCTGACTCTTTCAAATTGAGGCTAGGATATTTTTGAGGCTTAACCTTAAAAGTCTCACAAACAAGGCTTTATATACCTAGGTTTTAAGGCATAAGTCCATTAGCAACTAAAGCCCACATATTTAATTTGGGCTTTTACAATTTAACTAAGTAATCTTGAATACAATATAAAATAAAAGCTAACATGACCGTTATTTATGGGTCTAATGAGTTTTGAGCATTTTGCTCGGTTTGACTTTGAGGAAGTCTTGGGGACAATTGTCCGGTTTTAATGGCTCGGTGTGGAGTCTTATTTATGGGTTGCTTTTATTGCACCATATTTCATATTATTGCACGTTATTGATATTTACATGCTTGGGTGCGTTAGTCATTCCGGGATAGGTATGTTATTATAGACTGTGTTGCATTAGATCCATAGGCACGTAAGTAAGTCTTTATTTGATGGTCTACTGGGTGTTGTTGGATTTGACCGAACCCCATGTTTGATGACCTTTACCTTCAAGGGTACACTCGGAGGGCTGAGTCCGGTTGAGCTGTCAGGTTGATTGACGGGCGTTTATGACCTTTGCCATGCCGGGGCAATGCCATTGTTGTAACCCCGTTTGTGCCGAGCCTTTGGTGGTATTCTTATTGATACTTCACTAAGATCAGCTGTCTCTTTGGGTGTGACTTGTAAGGCGTCATATGGGACACTTGGGCTTTTATGCAGTAAAGTGTCGTACGATTAACCTTGTTAGAGTGGCGTACTTTTGTGTTCATCCACTCTCAATGGATACGGGTCTCCCCCGTCGTTGGCCAACCTACTTGGGATTTTATAATGTCCCTGTTTTATCATTGTTGGTCTTATACATTTGACTACGATTGGATGACTTTAATATTGGATTCCCCTCCAAGTATATTGAAGTTTAAATGAAGCAGGTCATTTCCATATTTATGGTATTTGGACTTCATTACATTTTACGTTCGCGTGAGTATTGGTTCGTATCATGTTTTCGATGAAGTATTATATTTAAATGGATGTTTCTTCCATGAATTATGGGTTGAGTATTTCGTCGTCAACCGTATTTGAAGGTTTTGCTTAATATAGAATTATTCACGTGTTGAGTGAGTTGGGATTTGGAATTCATTTTGGAAAAACTCTTTATACCTTTTGGGAACTTTTCTCATAGATCTAGGTGCGTTGGGAAAATGAGTCGTTTATATCCATTTTGTAAACACTTTTGGAAATCATAATCTATGTTGAAAAGTTTCATTTAAAGAATTATTTAAATCATGCTATAAACTCTTGAACTCACTAGGCGTTAGCCTAACCCTTTTTATTTGTCGGCATGTGCAACAGGTTCAGGTTGGGAGTAGTTCTAGTAACACTGTGAAAGGTCGTGTGCTAGTAAATTGATCGAGAGGTGAATATCTTAAATGAAGTTTTCCGCATTCATCCCTGGGATTAGCAACTTGTACTTGGGTTAAGTAACACCCGTTGTAGTTTTAGTCTTTGTAACAAGACTTGAATTATATTTTGTTGAGGTTAACCATAGATTGTAATTTGAGATATTTTACCTATTGGATTATAGGAAGAAATCCTATTATTTTGGATGTAATATCGGAAATTTTAATTAGTTACTTTTTCCCAATTCGAGGGTGTTACATTCTAACTCAAGAAAAGGCAAAGATTGCTTTTGAAAAAGAAAATCTTCAAAAAGAATACTTCTCAGAAGTCAAACTCCTAAAAAGCCAAATTTCTAATATTGATTTGACTCTAAAGAATCAAACCAAGAAGCTTAAGGACATTGAAAGTGACAGAATGAACATTCTGGCTCTTATTGTTTTTTTTTCCAAATATAAAGAGAAGTATTGCACCAAGACTTTCTCGACAGACACTTAATGATCAGGAAGTATCAAGATGCTAAAAAGTACATGATAAAGTCAATACCCAACTTGGCATAAGAGGAATCAGATTCAGTGATTTGGATCCCTATACTGGAAACAAAAGAAACAAGTCTTTATCCTCTCTATTCTGCATTGGGAAAGTTCAAAAACCTAACTTTCCAAACCTGCTTTCTGTTCATAAGAGGTGCAGAACCTCTATAGAACCTTATAAGAAGAGCCCTCTAAAGATGATGAATGTGTCGTATCAAAACACATATCCATCACCTTCAAATTCCGTCTATAGAACTTCATCTTCAAAACTTAAGAAATACCAGAAGACTCAGACACAATTAGGACTCTTCAAATTTGGTCATCCAAAGACTCAAGCTCATGTTGCCTTTGTTTGCAGAATAACCCCTGAAAAGGAGTTAAGCTCAGAGGCAACTGAATTTGTTCACTCTTCAACAGAAGACAAGGTCCAAACCTCTTTGAATGTGACTTGATAGAAACCTTTGAAATTTGCTTCTTTGATAATCCTGATATAACATCTTTCATGCAAAACTTTTTCAAGAAAGACTTATTAAAATTTCTTGATGAATGCAAATCTCTTGATAATCATGAAATTGTCCCATGTATTTCCAAAGATTTAAATCTTTCTAAGGACAAAGATGAAAATGGTTGTGTTACATGTTCATACAATCAAGCCCCTGACAAGGCAAACAGAGTCTTCCTTGATTCAGACTCAAAGTACGAGGATGATTCAACCTCTCTCATTAGAGACGGGTTCTGCAGAACCAGAGATAGTCCTTTGCAAACTATAGGGAACAAAACTTCCCTCTGGCATTTTAAACAGAGTGGTTTCTCCAAAGAAATCCATTGCAAGGGTACCTATTTGTCCTGATTTTATTGACATGTGTATACAAGCCAAAACATCTCTTGGACTTGAGAAAATCCAAAAACAGAAAGAAATGTCATCTCAAAATCCTAAAGATTTTGTTTCTTCTAGGCCAAAATAAGAAAAGTTACATGGAAACAAACGAAAAAATGGATTAAAAATGACAAATCTTTTGCTTATGTGGAAGTGAGACCAAGAGAAGGTTACCAAAGAGAAAGATGAGTACAAAAGAAGGCTCTTCCAGAGAGGAGTTTTTGTCAAAATAAATCTAGCCTAGATAGGTCTTTTGGTAAAAAGTCTGATGCTAGGAAAGATTACTTTCATAAAGCAAAATTCTTCTCATGTGCATTACTGTGATTGTTTTGAGCTCATATTTCAATTAAGAAATCATTTTTCTAGCCCTCACTATTTCCTCTCGAGACCCAAATCAAAGAATGCAAAATTCAAGGGTCATAAGAAACACAATGGTCCTTCTGTAAAAGAAGTTAAACCAAACCAAAAGCTGCTAAGGCAACTTTAAAGACTCCTAACAAAAATGGACCCATTTGGAAATGGGTACCTAAATCCCCTTGATTGGTGTTGCAAAAGCAGCATGTGCCCTTATGGTATCTAGAGTCCGGGTGCTCAAGGCACATGATTGGCGACAGAGAGTTACTCTTCTCATATAAAGAAAAATCAAGAGGAGGATCAGTAACCTTTGGGGACATCAGAGGCTATGGAGTCATTGCTAAAGAAGATGTGGATGTGTCAAGAGTTGCATATGTGGACGGCCTCAATCACAATTTGCTAAGTGTGAGTCAACTCTGTGACAATGGCTTTGATGTGAAGTTCAACAAAAAGTATTGTTCTCTATTAAGTGAAGGTACAAGAACACAGTTGTTAAGAGCCGACAGAAGAGGTGATTTGTACTTCATGAACTTTAAGGCAAAGATGAAAAACTGTTCCTTGATTCAAAAAAAATGAAGAGGCATGGTTTTGGCACAACAGGTTCTCTCACCTCAACTTTCATACTCTTGATAAACTTGCAAAGTTGAATCTGGTAAGTGGTTTACCAAATCTCAAATTCGACAGAGATCATATTTATTCTGCTTGTGAAATGGGAAAACTCAAAAGAGTTTCCCACAAGACCAATTCAGATGTATCGTGTACTAAGCCTCTGCACATGCTTCGTTTAGACCTCTACGGTCCCATTTATGTGCAGAGCTTAGGAGGCAAAAAGTATATCCTTGTTCTTATTGATGAATTTTCAAGGTATACGTAGGTTGAATTTTTTTGAAAGAAGTCTGATGTTCCCCTCATTCCAATCAATCTTAAGAGAAAAATCCAGGTTCTGTATGACTGTAAAGTGCAAAAGTTAAGAAGTGATAATCGCACTGAGTTCAAGAACTCAACCATAGAAGCTCATCTCTCTGACGAAGGAATTTCGTAGAACTTCTCCGCCGCACGAACTCCATAACAAAATGGCGTTGTAGAAATAAGAAGCCGAACGCTTGTGGAGGCCGCCAGAACTATGCTCACCGCATCCGGATTACCGACCTCTTTTTGGGCAGAAGCAATCTCAACTGCCTGTTTCACTCAGAACATATCTCTTATAGTGAAACGACACACGAAAACTCCCTACCTCTTGATAAACCAAATAAAACCTAATATAAAGTTTCTTCATGTGTTTGGTTGCATACGCTTTGTTTTAATTTTAAACAACATAGAACAACTAGGAAAGTTCGATAAAAAGGTTGATGAAGCAAAATTAACTAGATATTCATCAACTTCTAAAGCCTACAGAGTGTTCGTCCTGAAATCAAGAATGATACTAGAAAGTATCAATATATCTTTTGATGATTCATTTCAGGAGACTTCTGAGCAAATCAGGTTAGGACTCGGGCAAAACAAGCAAGCCTCTAGCGCATCAATTACCCGAGAAGTCAAACTCATTCTATTGTTCGAGGAAATGTTTGATGATGAAGAACTCTATGTGAATGGTCACAGAACCTCTAGAATCCAAAGCTCTGCGGACCAAGCACCATAAGGTATATCTCTCACTGGTCCTTTGAATACTTCACCCTCTTCAACTACTTGTGTAGGTCCAAAAGTTGAGGGGGAGCATACATAAGATATTGCTACAGAGAATGACAAGGATTCCACACAAGAACATGCAGAAAATACAACACCTGTGACCACAGAGGTTTCCCCACCATAGCACGAAGAGAACTCTACACCGATAACTACAGAGGACTCTACCCAACTCAAGCAGAAAGTTCAACTCGTGTGTTGAGCACAAATTACATTCCTTCTACCACAGAAGTGGTGCACGAACCAACAAATATACCGACAGAGGTAGAACTCAATGCTACTAATGACCATCTTCCAAAGATGACCAAATGGAAAAAAAGTCATCCACAAAGCCAAATTATCGGGGATCCTTCTGACAAAGTAAAAACACGATTAGCCACTGCTAATTTTTGTTTTTACACAAATTTTATCAGTATGATCGAACCAAAGAAGGTCTCTGAGGATCTTGAAGATCCAAATCGGGTAGAAGCTATGCAAGAAGAGCTTTTGCAATATGAGCGTAATAAAAAGGATGAAGATGGAGTTGTCATTAGGAACAAAGCAAGATTGGTGGCTAAAGGATATTGCCAAGAAGAAGGGATATACTATGAAGAAACCTTTGCCCCTGTCGCACGCTTGGAGGCTATAAGGATTTTTTCTAGTCTTTGTTGCCCACAGAGGTTTTAAGGTATATCAAATGGATGTCAAGTCTGTCTTTCTCAATGGTCAATTACAAGAAGAAGTATATGTTCAACAACCACCAGGATTTTAGAACTCCAAGTACCCAAACCACGTCTACTTTCTGAATAAGGCCCTCTACGGATTAAACCAGGCCCAGAGCTTGGTATGAACGTCTCTAAAATTTCTTGCTTGAAAATCAATTCGAAAGAGGTAAAACCGACACTACTTTGTTCTATAAAAGGAAAAACGGTGAGATTTTACTTGTACAAATATATGTGGACGACATTATATTTGGCTCTCCCAACGAAATGTACTGTAAGAAGTTTGAAAAACTCATGAAAAGTGAGTTTGAAATGAGCATGATGGGAGAACTTAACTTCTTCCTCGGGCTCCAGGTCAAACAAAAAACAGAGGGTATTTTCATAAATCAATCAAAATATGTTTATTATATTTTGTCAAAATACAAACTCTCTGACTCTTCGACTATGAAAACCCCTATGGCCACTAGATCTAAACTACATTCAGATCCAAAGGGTAAATTTGTCGAGTGTAAACTCTACAGAGGTATGATATGGTCTCTTCTGCAATTAACAACCAGTAGACCATATATTATGTATGCTACATGTCTTTGTGCGATGTACCAAGAAAATCCCAAAGAATCTCATCTTTATGTAGTAAAGAGGATCTTTAGATACCTCAAATGGACCAAAAATCTTGGCCTCTAGTATCCAAAGAACTCCGGCTTTGATCTAATAGCCTATACAGACTCAGATTATGGAGGATGCAAACTAGACAGAAAAAGTACCTCTGGAAGTTGCCAATTTATAGGAGAAAAACTAGTAAGCTGGACATCCAAAAACCAAAATTGTGTCACAACTTCTACGGGAGAAGCAGAATATGTTGTTGCCGCAAGCTTCTGTTCTCAAGTAATATGGATGAAAAGATACCTATCCTTTGTGATTCAAAAAGTGCCATTTCCATTTTTGCAAATCCAATACAACACTCCAAAACAAAGCACATCGATAAAAGGTATCACTTTCTGAAACATCATGTCGAAAAGGGCACCATTGACATGTATTTCGTGCCTACAGAGTATCAACTTGCTGACCTTTTCACCAAAGCCTTAGATGAGAAAAGATTCTTATTTTTGGTTGGCAAGCTGGGAATGATAAATATGAGTTGACCCACAGAGCCTCTGCACCTTGGTATAGAGACTCTAATCTTGTAAATATGTATCTTTATTTTTCATTTCAATATGCATAGTTAATTTATTTTTAGAATTTCATGCTACAGAGCTTTTGTGACCTTGCACAGATCCTATGGCCCTTGTCCCAGAACCTGTGCAGGTTGTTTGATCTATGTCTTGTACACTACTTATCATATATTACCCAAGCATATATCAAGGGGGAGCAAAAAACATCTAATCTAAGGAGAGCCAAAGAAAAGTAACAGTTCAAGGGGGAGCGGAACATGATCATTGTTCGAGTAAAATTTGAAAAGGTGATCATTCAAGGGGGAGTAAGTATTTTTTGGTAAATTTAATGCACAAATCCAATTTCAAAAACACTTTTTTCGGACAAAACTTTTCAAATATGTCCTAACTTACCTATTTAAGCAAATCAAAATTTTGATTGGTCAAAATCTTTTGAGAACTTTCCTTTATTAGAAATTATGTGTCAAAGAGCCTCTATGCCATAGTCTCTAAGACCAAAAGTTTCTTAGAAGTGACTCTAACTCACAGAAGGTCTTTCTTCTCAGAGCATCTATCCCTTTCCTACACTTGTGTGTTTATGGAATTTCCTCTGGGGTACGGGTTCTTTTGTAAGTGAAAGTCATTTATCTTTAATTTCTCACACGCGCGTGAGCGGTGATGGAGGCGCACGTCCTCTCACCCTGAAGCGTCAGAGTCCACATGTCATTCAGTGAGTGGTTGTGCAGTGAATCGTCATTCTTGAATTGGTTTTCACTTGATTACAGATTTCAAATTTTATCAAAAGCTACTTTTTACCTCTTCTCTTTCATTTAAAACCCTCTTTTTCACCCCCCTTTTCTCCACTTTTTACTCACAAGAACTCCTCCGAACCTGCAACTTGTGCTCAAGAACACCAATAACTTCATCTTTTTGACCTCTGAACTTCATGTTTTCTTCCAAAATCACAAATGGCGTCCCCTACTTCATCCCACCACTATAAAACCCTGTTCCTCCAAGGGACAATGACCAAACTCATTCTGATAGTGAAGGATCTGTAAACCACATCCCCTCAAGCAACCTGCAATCGTTTATTAACCTCGATTGGTACCTAAAACCTCTACCCTTGAAGCCAAACAAGCATTATGTTATTTTGAACCTTCAAGCCTTTTCCCAGGAATACGCTCCAGTGATAAACATGCTCCAGAATCACCCATTAAATAAAATCTTAATCATGAACACCAAAACCTTTCCTAGTAGATATGTACACCAATTTTGGCAAAGTTCCAGGTTTGATACAGAGTTTAAGTCTGTTATTAGGTACATGTCCACCCTGACAAATAAAATCTGACTATTGGAATAAAAAAAGCTATGATATCCCGAATCTTTGAACTCCCAACCAGAAACCAACTAGGGATAAAGAATATGCCGTAGAGCCCACAAACGAAGAACTTGTGGAATTTGTAACAATGCTAGGTTACAACGAGCCTCTGGCCAAAAGAACCAACTTCAGAAGAAACAGATTTCCGACTTTGTGGAATGTTCTGTTTAGCATCCTTAACAGATGCTTGACAGGAAAGACAGGGAGCCCAGACCAAAGCTCACACTAGATCCTATCCATAATGTATGGGGTTTACTTCGACCTTCCACTTGATTACACCAGGCTCATTCTACAGGAGATGGCTTCTGCTGTAGCGAAGAAGAAAGGACTCCAAATGGCAAAGCATGATTTTCCATCTCTGCAGTTCCAGAGGATACTCTCCATTATCCTAGAACCCTTGTGACGCTGCAAAGAAAAATAGAGTATGGCTGGACAAACCATAAAAATCTATCCTCTGTCAACCCTAAAGCCCACCATCCACCCCAATGGTTACCCCTTCTGTAGACCCCTCTGCGAGAAAATGCTAGAGTACGTTTTGGACGAAGAGATTTTAGCAAAGTATACACGTGAGTTCAGGACTCCCAAACCGAGTCCTGAAACCCCACCACGTATAGGACTAGCCGTAGGAGAAGAGGTTGTTGAGAGAATGACCGAATAGGAAAGAATGAGAGCCTTAGAGAAGCTAAGGAAACCAAAAGAAGGACCCTCTGCCAGTCAACAAGAACCAGAGCCTAAAGAAGAAGAGATCCGTGTAACAGAAGAACCCCAAGCCAACATCCTTCAAACCATAGAACCATCTAAACCGAGAAAAGAAAAGAAAAGGAAAAAAACCCAAGAGCCAAGACCCACAGAAGATGAAAATCTTGTAACCGAAGAACCGCAAACAATCGAAGAACCCCAAACCTCCATTCCACTAACAAAAGAAGTCTCCAAGACAAGAAAGGAAAAGAAGAAGAAAAGGAAAACCTCCGAGCCAAAACCCACTGAGGATGTACCCAAACACAAAAGGAAGAAATCTAAGAAGAAACCATCAGCCCCTCTGCAAACCATACAAGAAGAAGTCGAACTAATACCCAAACATACCACAGAAGATCGTATGCCTACACCCTTATCCTTCATAGAACCACAGGATCAAGTACCCAGAAATCTTCTCAACCAATCCTCTGCAGATCCACAGAACGATCCCCCTACTACTTTTGAAAATTTCCTCGAGGTTGGAGGAATAAATGCCACTCTGGATACATCAGGATGGAACTTAAGATATACAGGGATGAACAATCCCTTTTAATCACAGAGGGGAACTCTGACACTGATTTGGACGTAGACGTTGCAGAAGAAGATTTTATCGCACTGAAGATGAAGAAGTGTTAGGAAAACAATCGGAGGCGGAGATAGTTCTAGAAAACGATATATCCCAAGCTCCCTCCATGTGCAATCCAAGTTTCTGCCTTAGCTGGTCTAGCACCAGAAGGCACTAAATCAGAGGTCACACCTCGAACCCAACCCCAACTAGCCGGACAGAGGAACATTTTTTCTCCTCTGCTTCAATTTTGAGTCGGGTAGCCGCACCTATGGCTACATCCTACCAACAGGATGTAGCTATGGAAAATATAAGTATCCATTTTCCCAAGGATACGCTACTACAAAGCCAAATGCATCCGTTGCCTCTCCACTACACGGATTAGAAACCCAAGATCCTTCAGAGGGATTTAGGGTGCACAACGACGAGAAGGTTCTAGACAAACCTCTGAGTCCAATCGCCACCCCTCCTGTGACCAACTCTGAATTGTAATAGAAGAAGGGTGACGACATAACCTTTGTAGAGGAAGAGCCATCCAAGGATGACTCTCCTCAAGAATTGAAAGGAAGTCCCATAGACCTCAATCTCAAAACAGGGTCTATGGTGGGCACTCCAGGAACGAGAGTCGACTCTGGGGTTAGATGTGTTCCCCCAGAGGTTACCCCTGTCTCATATGTGACTAAGGATGAGTTCCAAACATTTGTCACCTCTACGACCAATTCTTTCACCAAGTTGAAAATCTTGGTGAAATCCTCTGCAGAAGCAACAAACGGCCTCTTAACTTCACTAAACACCAAGATCGAATCCATATCTTCTGAGGTTAAATCCACCACCACAAAGGTCAACAAACTTCACAGTCACAACACGCACAACTCTTCCTCCATAGCCATCAGATGTACAACCATCACCTCACTGACCACGGAGCTACATTCAGCGAGATTCTTCGAAGAGGTATTGAGCAAGAAGCAGATTGATCAATCTTCCTCCTCCATCATTGGAGAAGACCTAAGAAAAGCAATTGAAAAAGTGCAACAGACTACTGCCAATCAACTATTACCTCTGAAGCCCACAGATTACATCACACGAGAACAGATCATAGACATCGGGCAGAAGGTTATTACAGAGGTATGCGGATTCGTAAAATCCTTCACATGGCCAATGCCTCATATACAAAATAATTCAAATCGAGTGTAGCTCACCTTCGATTCAACTCTGAGGCAGACGTCGCACGCATTCGTGGTGTGTGTGATGATGTATGCGACAAGCTAGAAGCCGCTGCAATGAATTTGTCAAAGAAAAGACCCGCACCAACCTCTTGCTAAGCAGAAGCTTCTAAAAAGACAAGGCATGATGACCATTCAGGTGATGGAGATGGCCCATCAGGTCATCATGAGGGGGAGAAAATCGCAGAGCACAAAACCACAGAACCTTGTTCAACAATCCAACCTTTAACCATAACCCAATAACAACAAGTGCCCAACAAGAGAAGACCACAGAGGCAACACCAACCTCTATGGAAACTAATATACTGAAAAATATTTACCTTTCCCTACACCCAAAACCGATGACCAACCCTCCTCTACACCCAAAGCCATTACCAAAACCCCAAGAATCAAAACCATGGCATCTAAACCCCCTAAAACCAAGAAAGATGTGAGCACAAAAGACAAACCTAAGAACAAACCATAGAGCAACCACCACAGAGCCTACCAACCAAACCCCAAACCCAACAACCACATAGCCAAATTCCCAAGGAAACCAATAAGGATAAACCCTCATAGAAGACAAATGGAAAGCTCCTCAGAGACTAACCTCTGAACCCTAACCAAACCATGATCCAACCAAGCCATGGTACAATGCTTTCATAACCCCAAAAACTGAAGAAGAGGATTAGGACCTTCCACCTCCTCTAGCACCCATTCCTCCCCTTGCACCCTCTGCCAAAGGAAAAGAAAAGGTCACAGAGGATCGAGTCTCCTAGGTCATCCAATCCATGGATTTCTGAAGAAGCCAATTCCCTATCAGAGACCTCCTCAGAAGAGCATGGAAGAGGTAGTCCACAGGTACCTCTACAGCATGCATATGAATGACATCATCCTAGAGCCTACTCTTCACCCTGATATCATTTAAAAATGAAATTAGACTTCTATAGGACCAAGGCATAGAAGGCAGAACTCGTATGGTATGAATTAAAGATCCGGACGGTATTTGGTATAAAACTTCTGCACACCCATCATAAAGAGTTCTACTATTGCCATTACCACATTCAAAGAGAAGACATGTCCAAACATAAGTTCACAGATGCCGACTTAAGAAACCTACACCCATACAACCTGACAGAGCTTTATGACTGGACCTTGAAGAAGTTTGGATGGAGGAAAGAGCACGAGAGATCCCACAACGTGATCAAGGATAATAAGGGAGAAGATCAAAATCTACTGTCTAACCATTGCCTTCTCACTTGAAATATGCCTTCTCACTTGAAATATGCTTATCTCGCTAATGATAATAAACTTCCTGTTATTATCTCTTCCAAACTTAGCGAGAAACAAGAACAACTTTTGATTGATTTGTTAATGAAGTATAAGAAGGCAATTGGTTGGACCATATCGGACATTAGAGGTATTAGCCCCTCTTTATGTCAACATAAGATTAACTTGGAGAGTGACCACCCTGCAAAAGTCCAACCTCAAAGAAGGTTGAACCCCATCATGAAGGAGGTAGGTAAGAAAGAAGTTTTGAATTGGTTAGACGCCGGTATTATCTACCCAATAGCTAGTAGCAATTGGGTGAGCCCCGTCCAATGTGTCCCTAAAAAGGGAGGGACGACCGTAGTGGAGAACGAAAAGAACGAACTCATCCCCACTAGGACTGTCACGGGGTGGCGAATATGCATGGACTATAGACAACTCAACCTAGCCACTAAGAAAGACCATTTTCCCCTACCTTTCATCGACCAAATGCTTGATAGGTTAGCGGGAAATGAATTTTACTGTTTTCTAGACGGATACTCCGAATACAACCAAATCCATATCGCCCCCGAGGACCAAGAAAAGACCACATTTACTTGTCCTTACAAAACTTTTGCATTCCGGAGAATGCCATTTGGATTGTGTAATGCCCCCGCCACTTTCCAACGTTGTATGATGGCGATTTTCACCG
The DNA here is from genome assembly GCA_033807775.1 of Saussurea involucrata. Taxonomy (NCBI): domain Eukaryota; kingdom Viridiplantae; phylum Streptophyta; class Magnoliopsida; order Asterales; family Asteraceae; genus Saussurea; species Saussurea involucrata. The sequence goes on along the minus strand of CM066317.1, from coordinate 76,156,313 downwards.
ACATGATAGACGACACCATAGAAGTTTTTATGGACGACTTTTCTGTGATAGGAACTTCATTTGACAACTGTTTGGGAAATTTAGAGAAAAGCCTAGTGAGATGTGAAACCCACGACCTTATTTTAAATTGGAAAAAATGCCATTTTATGGTAGAAGAGGGTATTGTCCTAGGTCACCTTGTTTCAAAAAGAGGGTTGGAAGTTGACAAAGCCAAGCTAGAAGTAGTGGCACAACTTCCCGAACCCACAACTGTAAAAGGAATACGAAGTTTTTTGGGTCACGCAGGTTTTATAGGAGGTTCATCAAAGATTTTTCAAAAATTACCAAACCCCTATGTAACGTGTTGCAGCTCGAAAAAGAATTTATTTTTACCCAAGACTGCCGAGATGCTTTCGAAAAAATCAAAGAGGCCTTAGTTACTGCACCCATAGTGACCACTCCTGACTGGTCACTCCCCTTCGAGGTCATGTGTGACGCAAGCGATTGGGCAGTGGGGGTAGTTCTCGGGCAAAAGAAGAACAAAATCTTTCACCCCATTTATTATGCAAGTAAAACACTGATTGAAGCTCAGATTAATTATACTGTCACTGAAAAAGAATTATTTGTGGTGGTGTTTGCTTTTGATCGTTTCAGGTCATATTTGATAGGGACCAAAGTAATAGTGCACACGGATCATGCAGCGATAAAATACTTGATCACCAAGGCTGATTCCAAGCCTCGGTTGATTAGGTGGGTTTTATTGTTGCAAGAATTCGATCTTGAGATCGTTGACAGAAAAGGAACAAGCAATCAAGTAGCTGACCATTTGTCCAGACTCGAGAAGATAGTGGGCACTGTTGATCCCACTCCGGTCAGAGAGAATTTTCCCGATGAACAATTGTTATCAGCCCAACATCTCGAAAATAATATTCCTTGGTATGCTGACATTGCCAACTTTTTAGCAAGTGGACTAAAACCCCATGGGATAAGTGGACAACCATTTAAAAAGTTTTTACATGATACACGACAATATGTTTGGGACGACCCTTTCTTGTATAAGATAGGGACGGACCAAATATTGAGGCGTTGTGTCCATGGGAGTGAGCAATATAATATACTCCAAGGTTGTCACGCATCCCACTACGGTGGCCACTTTGGGGGAAACTGCACTGCTGCAAAAATCTTGCAAAGTGGGTTCTTTTGGCCCACTGTGTTTAAAGAGTCATTTGCATTTGTGAAAAATTGTGAGCAATGTCAACGCACCGGGAACATTTCACAAATGAACGAGATGCCTTTTAACAACATTCTAGAGGTAGAACTTTTCGATGTTTGGGGGATCGATTTCATGGGTCCTTTTCCAAATTCAAACAATAATTTTTATATCTTGGTAGCGGTAGACTATGTTTCGAAATGGGTGGAAGCCGTTGCTTGTCATTCTAATGATGCCAACACCGTGGTGAAATTTTTTCATAAAAATATTTTCACCCGATTTGGAACACCATGGGCATTAATTAGTGATGAAGGCACCCATTTTATAAACAAAGTCATGGCCTCGGTCCTTGCTAAATATGATATACATCATAGAGTGGCCACCGCGTACCACCCGCAAACCAACGGTTTAGCCGAACTTTCAAATCGTGAAATCAAAAGTATTTTAGAAAAAGTCGTTAAACCACACCGTAAAGATTGGTCAACCAAACTTGATGATGCTCTTTAGGCCTATCGTACGGCCTACAAAACTCCTTTGGGAATGTCTCCATTTAAATTAGTTTTTGGCAAAGCTTGCCATTTACCGATTGAATTGGAACAAAAGGCATTTTGGGCCCTTAAAGAGCTTAACATGAGTGAGGATGCTGAGGGAATTAAACGGAGTTTACAACTGCATGAACTAGAAGAATTCCGTTACCACTCTTACGAAAACGCAAAGTTGTACAAAGAAAAGACCAAGATGTGGCATGATCGTAGAATCAACCATAGAGAATTCATGGAAGGCCAACAGGTATTATTATTCAATTCTCGTCTAAAACTCTTTCCGGGTAAACTCAAATCCCGATGGACGGGACCATACACCGTGGTCAAGGTGAGTCCCTTTGGAACAGTGGAGTTAAAGTCCCCACAGTCTGGTCAAACATTCAAAGTCAATGGGCAGAGAGTGAAGCATTTTCTGCATGAAAGTGCCCACATTCCATCCCACTCTCCATCCCACTATGGTTAAGCAAAGTCGAAACCGCTTGTAAATATTTTATTTTAGTTATTTGCTGTATTTTTAGTATTTTTGATATTTTTAATTCTGCATGGTAGTTTGTTTTAATGTGTATAGGCGAAACCCCCAATTTTTGAAGAAAAAGTCAAGAAAAAGTCTGGCAGTGGGCAGGAACAAGTCCCTACGTTCCCCACTCCCAATTCCCTGCGTTCCCCACTCCCAACCTAGCGCTTGAAAGGACAAGTTAGGTGACCTAATGGCTGACACACATCACCTTTTATTACACAAAATGTCTACTTTTATGCCACTTGTCCTTTTTGCATTGTTTCAAGAAAAAAGCCATCATCATTCCCTCTCTCTCACTCAACCGTTCCCTCCATACCCAATAGCCAAACAAAACTTTTCAAATCCTAAAACCACTTAACTCCTAAAAACCACTTTTCTTCTAATTAACCCAAAATACTTTCTCTCTTCTCCATTTCTCTCTCAAACCAAACAAAGAAAAACCCATACCTTTCCTAAACCCTAACAATGGCCAGGAGTAAGAGATTGAACACGAACCCGGATGCAACCACCCGTGCGGTGGTCCGCCGCAGAACCACCGAGGACCACCAGCCGGAAACTATCACCGGCGATCTGAACGAACCGCCGCCGGTCTCCGGCGAAAATCCGATAACATCTGATGCACCGGACGCAAGTTCCTCTAAGCACGAAAGCCCGAAGGCTATGTCTTCTTCACGAGTCTCAGACACCAGCACCATCCATTTCGATACCGAGGCATTACAAGCCGAGGAAGAAGAAAGAAGATTAGAGGAGGAGTTCAATCAGAGAATGGCGGCCATTAGAAAAAGGAAATAGGAGGTCGAGAAGAGGCGTCGAGAGGAGGAGGAAAGAATCAGAAAAGAAGAGGAGGAAAGACGAATGGAGGAAGCAAGGATAAAGGCTGAAAAAGAGAAGATTTTTGAAGAGGAAAGAAAGAGGGCTGAGGCTGAGGTATTTGCTGAAGAAGAGGAATTACAGAGAAAGGTTGAGGAAGATTATCAGGACCAGTATAGTAAACTTGGGGATGTTATGGAAAAGGATGAAGTGATGACAGATGCCCACAGTGGGGAGAACCCCATTCTTCGAGCCATGAGGAAGAAGGGAGTGGTCACCAGGTCTAAGGTGACCATGGCACAGAAAGAACCGACCAAGAAGCCAAAAATACAAGCGTCACGAAAAGGTAAAAATCTCGAACCCTCTTTGAACAAATCCAAGTCAAACACCCACATCAATCCACAGTGGGCACTGAGCATGCCCCCAGTAGGGTGCCCAGGCAGTTCACCACTCCGGAGGTGGCTGCCCACTATGAATGCATTGCAAAACAGAAATTGAAGTTAGAGAGGGGTTTCGACCCCGATTTCGTTGAGGCCAACCCATTTGTTAAGGATAGAATTGTGGCGCAAGACTGGTCGATATTAACCGCTGCCAATAGACGCGCCAATGCCTCTTTAGTACGTGAATTTTACGCCGAGGCCTCTCAAGCTAAGGACCCCACTGTGATGGTTCAGGGAAAACAAGTTAGTTATAATCTAGGAGCGATTCACCGGGTATTGGGAAGAAGGAGCTCGAATGTTTGTGAGTTTGCGCAGTTTTTAAAGAAGATGACCCCGACAGATGAGGATCTCAATTTACGAGAGATAGCAGCCGAGGGGAAGCCATGGAATAAAGATGGCCAGAGAAGGTGTCTAAATGCTAGCTCCCTCACTACTGAGGCCGCTGTTTGGTTCCAATTTCTCCGTGCCTCTTTGTCCCCGACATCACACGATACAACTTTGTCAATGCATAAGTGTGCTCTGTTATATTGCATCCTCACTGGGAAAAAGATCAACGTGGGAATTGTTATGTGTGCGGCCATTGATCAAGCACGATCCCGAAAGAAGGTAATCTTGCCCCTCCCTTGTCTTATTACTCTATTGATGATAGAAGCAGGTGTACCCTCAGCTGTGGAGGATCAGTGGTTTGATTCCACAAGTAACATCAGTGTGGCAACCATCCGAAAAATGGGAAGATACATCACCACTCCTCCATCCGAGCCTGCTGAAGAAATTCCAACATTGGGGACTGTTAAACCCACAATGGGTATTGCTGAGGAACACATTGTGCGAACACCTCGTACACCACTCCATCCAACCGCTGCAGAAAGTTCAAACAACCAAATGGCTGAGATCCTGAAAGCTTTGAAGAAGTTCACATACCGAATCGATTTGCTGGAAGGTGAGCAAAGGTATCAAAACAAGGCCACCCAAAAATTTTGGATGTATACGAGGGATCGGGATGAAGTGACAAGCCAGATTTTCAAAGAGATCAGCCCGATGTTAGCAGCTCAACTCCCAGACTTCTTCGAGGACATCTGCCCAACCAATGCCAGTGATGACGAGTTTGAAGAGGACGACGCCGCAAGTTCACCGGATGCCACCCCGACTCCATGATTGGTTTGTTAAAAACAATGGTTTCACTCGTTTGCTCCCTAAAACAATTTTAATTTCTGTTTGTTTTATATTTTGTGCCTATGGCTAGGCTTTGACAATGTTTGCTACATATTTCTTTTTGGCGTATTGATGCATGAAAATCCTACCAATGGGTAGGTACTTTTGGGTACTAACATGTTTATTGTTTGAATGCGTGTTTGATCTCGTTTCCATTTCAAGGTACAACTTTCGGCTTCCGACTTAAAAAGGTCCCTTTTATAAGTACAAAATCTCAACTTGTCCCGTGAAATGATATAGGCCATTTTCCAATTCCAAACACAAGCCTTTTTGTACCCCCAACCACCTCCTACGCTCTTTCATTCCATGTCACAGTGGGGACACTGTGAGATTTTAAGTTTGAGGTGGGAGCTTCCAGAGTGACTTGCAGTCTGCCCACAGTGGGGACACTGTCAAGTCTAAGTTTGATGTGGGTAAGCCATACCCACCTCCAAAAAAAAACAAAAAAAAAATCGGAGTGTCACTAACAAAATTGATGGTGTGCCTTTCTGGACCATCAAAGTGTTCACTCCCAGAAAAAGATGGTGTGCCTATTCTGGACCATCAGAATACCCACTTTCACAAAAATAGCCATACCCAAATAAAGCCTGAAAGTGTACGTACTTGTCATTTAAAAATTCTAAACACCCACTTCTTGAAATAAAAATCTCAAAGCGAGATCTTCGGTCCATGTTTGGAAATTCTTGCCAAAACCCTTGGGAAAAGATTCAAAGCCATAAACCCTTCAAACCCAAGAAAGCCCTATTGATCAAATGGTAAACAAGGGAAAGATTTCGTCAAGTACAAAAGTGAAGTTTTTAAGATTGAGACCGAAGTAAGTATCGAAGGAAGGAGATCAACGCCCATTCAAATCAAGAAGTATGTAAGTCCCCAAGGTTCAAATGCATTGTTTTTCATTTTATTTCTTTCTTTTTATTACTTGGGGACAAGTAATGATTTAAGTTTGAGGTTGTGATAACTCTATTTTTAGAGTTATTATTTCCTTTTATTTTCCACTTTATTTTGTCAATTTTAGCCATTTCACTTCTCAAAACCCCCATTCTTGGTATATTTCACGAAAACGAGTAAAAGGAGTAAACCATGGTATTTAAAAAATTATTTGGTAGAATTTGGTTGTTTTTCACGATTTTATCCGTAGTGACTTGCGGAGTGCCCACTCCGCTCCCCACTCCTGAGATGACGAGAAGGAAAAAGAGAAAGAAAGTAGCAGCTGGGATTTAAACATTTCTGGAGAAAAGAATGGGTCAAAGAGCAGGTCAAATGAAGATAAAGGAGGACATGCCTTCCTTAAAGAGGAATAGTGAAAAGTACAACAACCTTGTACTATAAAGCAACATTTGGTGAAAAGGTGTTTACTATTCAAGGCATGGTGTGCAAATCTGCAGATCTGAAACATGGGAATAAACCATGGTTTTGTGCCATGCCCATACCTTCCTCCTAGTATTTAATGAGGCCTTGGGGTGCCATTCAAATCATCATGTTTTTACATTCTTACAATCCATCTTAGCAAGTAGTTTTTATGTAGTTTTTGGTAGGCTATTAAATTCTCTCAAACTACCACATTGTTTTAGCTTTAGTTCTTTATTTTACTGCATTAGTTAAGTTTAAATTTCTGTATTTCGTTCCTTGTAGTTCGTAATACACAGTGGACAAGGACGAATTCTCGTTCCCCACTGTGGGTTAAATTCAAGTCACTTTCAGTTTTATTATGTGCAACTTCTACTCTTTTGTTTTCTTTACTTTAGTTATGGGCTAAACATCCTTAGGGATGTAGGAAGGAGAAGTACCTGGATTTTATTAAAAATGCTTGAGTAATCTTTATACTTGGAATATTTATTGTTTTGGTCATTCATTCTCGATTCATGCCCAAGGATGCGAACAAGCCGATCACTTGTAAGGATCTAACATCTAGTTCTTAACTCAGAAATGAGTAGAACGCAGTGACACGAGCTTGGATGATGCTAGGGGATTCGAAAGAATTCTTATGACACTTACGAAAGTGAGGTCGGCACAGTGAGCTAATCTCATCCCACTTGAGTAGTAGGCAAGCTAGTTGGTGTATCTAAAAACACTTAGAGTATTTGTCTCTACACATTCCATCGAGACCTGAAAAGGTCCATTTTTGAGATTACCATTGACAAAACAATAAATACTAAGAGTATGGGATTTTTATCTTAACGGTGTGAGTATTTTGTAACCGAGCTTTTCTAGCGAAAATGCTCACCTCGAATACAAGGATCACTTTGAAGACCAAGTATTTAGTATAAAATCTAGGAAAAATCTAATCTACATTACTTCTTTTTAATCCTTAGTAAAATCATCAAAGTAGCTATTTCACCAAACAAACCAAACTATTGTTTCCTCTCTAGTTGAAACCTGTAAAAGGAGCTCATGAGAACCGTATTGTCTTGATTGTCCAGTCCCTGTGGATTCGATTCTGGTATTTTACCAACTATTACTTGCTGTGACGATCATAGTGGACAGTGTACACTTGCACTTCCCACCGTAGACAGTTTGTAACCCACTGCGATTAAAACACACATTTCGCACGTACCAAGTTTTTGGCGCCGTTGTCGGGGACTGGCGTGATTTTAAATCTCAAGACATTAGTTTTTGTTCGAGCCCGAGTAACTCGTTTTTCTAAGCTGTTCGTGTTGCATGCCACGGCAACAACACGAACCTTTGGTACCAATCGATCTTGAAATAGAAAAGACTTTTAGAAAAAGACGTAAAAACAAAAATCGACAACCCCCTGTGATCCCCACTGTGAACATGGAAGCACCACCACCACCTATAGTGGAGACCACAGTAACGATTGCCGATAGCAAAGATCGAAAAATACGGGACTACGCTACTTCCGGAGTTGGTGATTTGAGCTCCGGAATCTTAAGATCCAACATTGTTGCAACTCATTTTGAACTCAAACCGGTGATGTTTCAAATGATCCAAGCCATGGGTCAGTTTGGAGGATCACCATCTGAGGATCCACACTCGCACTTAAAATCTTTCTTATAAATGACCGATTCCTTTCAGTTACAAGGTGTGAGTGATGAAGCATTAAGACTAAGACTTTTTCCTTTTTCGCTAAGGGATAAAGCGAAGTCATGGCTGAACTCGCATGCACCTCACTCGATAACTACTTGGCAAGAACTTGCCGATAAATTTTTGTAAAAATACTTTCCTCCAACGAGGAATGTAAGGTTTCGAAATGATGTAATTTTGTTTAGGCAAGAAGAAGATGGGGCTGTTTCGGATGCATGGGACCGAATTAAAGATTTACTTCGAAAGTACCCACATCATGGCATCCCACATTGCATCCAATTGGAGACCTTTTACAATGGTCTTTGCAATGCAGCCAAATTCATCTTAGATGCAACAGCCGGTGGAACATTCACGAGTAAAACCTACAATGAAGGATATCAAATCTTAGAAAAAGTGTCCAACAACAATACCGAGTGGTCCAATCCTAGAGCAATAGTACCAAAGACCAACACCATCGATTCCGAAGCACTCAAAACCATGAATGCGCAGTTAGTGGCCTTAACAAAAATCGTTTTAAACCAAAATAGAGGCCAAGTCAATTCTGCAACTCATCTAGCCGAAAACTGCTCCCTCTGTGGAGAGGAGCATCTTTTTGACTATTGTCCCGCAAATCCCGAAGCAGTTAATGTTATAGGAACCAACCCAAGAAACAATCCATATTCGCAGACTTATAATCCAGGTTGGAGAAATCACCCAAATTTCTCTTGGGCTGGTAATTCAGGACTCCAACCCCACGGGTCGAGTCATGCCCAACAAAGACCACACAATCCCCCTGGTTTTCAGCAACATCACAGTGGGCAGTCCCCATATCACAGTGGGCAGTCCCCACAGAACTTTCACCAAAGGCAGTCCTCACAACCATACCAACCACGATCCAATCAACCAGCGGAAGTTCAACAATCGATTGAATCAATTCTCAAGGGTTTTATGAATCAAACTCAAGCAGCCATTAGGAACATAGAGACTCAAGTAGGACAACTAGTCGTCGAAGTTAAGAATAGACCACCAGGAACATTACCGAGTGACACCGAGCAAGCTAGGGTGATAGGAAAAGGACCTGAACATGTCAAGTCCATAACACTGAGGAGTGGAAAGGATCTGAAAGATATCGTCTTTGAGTCTAATGATTCACCTCAAATACCCACTGTGAGCACCACAGTGGGCACTCCTCAAGTCACTGTGATCCCCACAGTGGGGACTGACATCCCTGACCATCCCACTCTTGGACCTGTTCCAAAGCCTACTGTTCCAAAGCCAATACCACAACATGCTCAAATTGACCCACGAAGTATTCCTTTTCCTGAAAGAATGAAGCCGAAAAATGTCGATGTTCAATTTAAAAAATTCTTAGATATTTTTAAACAACTTCACATTAACATACCATTGGTAGAGGCTCTCGAGCAAATGCCAAGCTATGTTAAATTCTTAAAGGATATTTTGAACAAAAAGAGAAAGTTGGGTGAGTTTGAGACTGTGGCTTTGACCGAGGAATTTAGTGCCCTCTTTACTAGCAAGATTCCACCTAAGTTGAAAGACCCGGGTAGTTTCACCATTCCATGAACAATAGGAGGATAAGAAGTAGGTCAAGCACTCTGTGATCTAAGAGCTAGTATCAACTTAGTGCCTTTGTCCATTTTTAAAAAATTAGGTATTGGAGAGGCTAGACCCACAACCGTGACATTACAACTAGCCGACCGGTCCATTGCCTACCCAAAGGGAAAAATAGAAGACGTTTTGGTCCAAGTGGATAAATTTATCTTCCCCGCCGATTTTCTAGTTTTAGATTATGAGGCCGATAAAGATATCCCAATCATCTTAGGACGCCTGTTTCTTGCAACCGGACGAACTTTGATTGATGTACACAAAAGAGAACTCACGATGAGGGTTACTGACCAAGAAGTAACATTAAATGTCTTCAAGTCCCTTAAGTATATAGATACCGAAGACTGCTTTGCTTTAAGTTCAATTTATGGATCCTACAGTCTTGATACATTCCCCACAGTGGGAAGTATAGTGCCCACAGTGGGGAGTGAGAGTGAGCACTCCGACCTTGAGAGTGACGACACTTTTGAGGATGAGTGTAACGAAGTAGTGGCAGCCTTTGAATCTTTGGATTTTAAGGACAGAAATGTTCAACCTCCTTCAATAGAACAACCTCCCGAGTTAGAGCTTAAACCATTGCCTTCTCACTTGAAATATGCTTATCTCGCTAAGGATAATAAACTTCCTGTTATTATCTCTTCCAAACTTAGCGAGAAACAAGAACAACTTTTGATTGATTTGTTAATGAAGCATAAGAAGGCAATTGGTTGGACCATAGCGGACATTAGAGGTATTAGCCCCTCTTTATGTCAACATAAGATTAACTTGGAGAGTGACCACCCTGCAAAAGTCCAACCTCAAAGAAGGTTGAACCCCATCATGAAGGAGGTAGTTAAGAAAGAAGTTTTGAAGTGGTTAGACGCCGGTATTATCTACCTAATAGCTAGTAGCAATTGGGTGAGCCCCGTCCAATGTGTCCCTAAAAAGGGAGGGACGACCGTAGTGGAGAACGAAAAGAACGAACTCATCCCCACTAGGACTGTCACGGGGTGGCGAATATGCATGGACTATAGACAACTCAACCTAGCCACTAAGAAAGACCATTTTCCCCTACCTTTCATCGACCAAATGCTTGATAGGTTAGCGGGAAATGAATTTTACTGTTTTCTAGACGGATACTCTGGATACAACCAAATCCATATCGCCCCCGAGGACCAAGAAAATACCACCTTTACTTGTCCTTACGGAACTTTTGCATTCCGGAGAATGCCATTTGGATTGTGTAATGCCCAGGCCACTTTCCAACGTTGTATGATGGCCATTTTCACCGACATGATAGAAGACACCATAGAAGTTTTTATGGACGACTTTTCTGTGATAGGAACATCATTTGACAACTGTTTGGGAAATTTAGAGAAAATCCTAGTGAGATGTGAAACCCACGACCTTATTTTAAATTGGGAAAAATGCCATTTTATGGTAGAAGAGGGTATTGTCCTAGGTCACCTTGTTTCAAAAAGAGGGTTGGAAGTTGACAAAGCCAAGCTAGAAGTAGTGGCACAACTTCCCGAACCCACAACTGTAAAAGGAATACGAAGTTTTTTGGGTCACGCAGGTTTCTTATAGGAGGTTCATCAAAGATTTTTCAAAAATTACCAAACCCTTATGTAACCTGTTGCAGCTCGAAAAAGAATTTATTTTTACCCAAGACTGCCGAGATGCTTTCGAAAAAATCAAAGAGGCCTTAGTTACTGCACCCATAGTGACCACTCCTGACTGGTCACTCCCCTTCGAGGTCATGTGTGACGCAAGCGATTGGGCAGTGGGGGCAGTTCTCGGGCAAAAGAAGAACAAAATCTTTCACCCCATTTATTATGCAAGTAAAACACTGATTGAAGCTCAGATTAATTATACTGTCACTGAAAAAGAATTATTTGCGGTGGTGTTTGCTTTTGATCGTTTCAGGTCATATTTGATAGGGACGAAAGTAATAGTGCACACGGATCATGCAGCGATAAAATACTTGATCACCAAGGCTGATTCCAAGCCTCGGTTGATTAGGTGGGTTTTATTGTTGCAAGAATTCGATCTTGAGATCGTTGACAGAAAAGGAACAAGCAATCAAGTAGCTGACCATTTGTCCAGGCTCGAGAAGATAGTGGGCACTGTTGATCCCACTCCGGTCAGAGAGAATTTTCCCGATGAACAATTGTTATCAGCCCAACATCTCGAAAATAATATTCCTTGGTATGCTGACATTGCCAACTTTTTAGCAAGTGGACTAAAACCCCATGGGATAAGTGGACAACCATTTAAAAAGTTTTTACATGATACACGACAATATGTTTGGGACGACCCTTTCTTGTATAAGATAGGGACGGACCAAATATTGAGGCGTTGTGTCCATGGGAGTCAGAAGTATAATATACTCCAAGGTTGTCACGCATCCAACTACGGTGGCCACTTTGGGGGAAACCGCACTGCTGCAAAAATCTTGCAAAGTGGGTTCTTTTGGCCCACTGTGATTAAGGAGTCATTTGCATTTGTGAAAAATTGTGAGCAATGTCAACGCACCGGGAACATTTCACAAAGGAACGAGATGCCTTTTAACAACATTCTAGAGGTAGAACTTTTCGATGTTTGGGGGATCGATTTCATGGGTCCTTTTCCAAATTCAAACAATAATTTTTATATCTTGGTAGCGGTAGACTATGTTTCGAAATGGGTGGAAGCCGTTGCTTGCCATTCTAATGATGCCAACACCGTGGTGAAATTTTTGCATAAAAATATTTTCACCCGATTTGGAACACCACGGGCATTAATTAGTGATGAAGGCACCCATTTTATAAACAAAGTCATGGCCTCGGTCCTTGCTAAATATGATATACATCATAGAGTGGCCACCGCGTACCACCCGCAAACCAACGGTTTAGCCGAACTTTCAAATCGTAAAATCAAAAGTATTTTAGAAAAAGTCGTTAAACCACACCGTAAAGATTGGTCAACCAAACTTGATGATGCTCTTTGGGCCTATCGTACGGCCTACAAAACTCCTTTGGGAATGTCTCCATTTAAATTAGTTTTTGGCAAAGCTTGCCATTTACCGATTGAATTGGAACAAAAGGCATTTTGGGCCCTTAAAGAGCTTAACATGAGTGAGGATGCTGCGGGAATTAAACGGAGTTTACAACTGCATGAACTAGAAGAATTGCGTTACCACTCTTACGAAAACGCAAAGTTGTACAAAGAAAAGACCAAGATGTGGCATGATCGTAGAATCAACCATAGAGAATTCATGGAAGGCCAACAGGTATTATTATTCAATTCTCGTCTAAAACTCTTTCCGGGTAAACTCAAATCCCGATGGACGGGACCATACACCGTGGTCAAGGTGAGTCCCTTTGGAACAGTGGAGTTAAAGTCCCCACAGTCTGGTCAAACGTTCAAAGTCAATGGGCAGAGAGTGAAGCATTTTCTGCATGAAAGTGCCCACATTCCATCCCGCTCTCCACCCCACTATGGTTAAGCAAAGTCGAAACCGCTTGTAAATATTTTATTTTAGTTATTTGCTGTATTTTTAGTATTTTTGATATTTTTAATTCTGCATGGTAGTTTGTTTTAATGTGTATAGGCGAAACCCCCAATTTTTGAAGAAAAAGTCAAGAAAAAGTCTGGCAGTGGGCAGGAACAAGTCCCTGCGTTCCCCACTCCCAACCTAGCGCTTGAAAGGACAAGTTAGGTGACCTAATGGCTGACACACATCACCTTTTATTACACAAAATGTCTACTTTTATGCCACTTGTCCTTTTTGCATTGTTTCAAGAAAAAAGCCATCATCATTCCCTCTCTCTCACTCAACCGTTCCCTCCACACCCAATAGCCAAACAAAACTTTTCAAATCTTAAAACCACTTAACTCCTAAAAACCACTTTTCTTCTAATTAACCCAAAATACTTTCTCTCTTCTCCATTTCTCTCTCAAACCAAACAAAGAAAAACCCATACCTTTCCTAAACCCTAACAATGGCCAGGAGTAAGAGATTGAACACGAACCCGGATGCATACACCTGTGCGGTGGTCCGCCGCAGAACCACCGAGGACCACCAGCCGGAAACTATCACCGGCGATCTGAACGAACCGCCGCCGGTCTCCGGCGAAAATCCGATAACATATGATGCACCGGACGCAAGTTCCTCTAAGCCTGAAAGCCCGAAGGCTATGTCTTCTTCACGAGTCTCAGACACCAGCACCATCCATTTCGATACCGAGGCATTACAAGCCGAGGAAGAAGAAAGAAGATTAGAGGAGGAGTTCAATCAGAGAATGGCGGCCATTAGAAAAAGGAAAGAGGAGGTCGAGAAGAGGCGTCGAGAGGAGGAGGAAAGAATCAGAAAAGAAGAAGAGGAATGACGAATGGATGAAGCAAGGATAAAGGCTGAAAAAGAGAAGATTTTTGAAGAGGAAAGAAAGAGGGCTGAGGCTGAGGTATTTGCTGAAGAAGAGGAATTACAGAGAAAGGTTGAGGAAGATTATCAGGACCAGTATAGTAAACTTGGGGATGTTATGGAAAAGGATGCAGTGATGACAGATGCCCACAGTGGGGAGAACCCCATTCTTCGAGCCATGAGGAAGAAGGGAGTGGTCACCAGGTCTAAGGTGACCATGGCACAAAAAGAACCGACCAAGAAGCCAAAAAGACAAGCGTCATGAAAAGGTAAAAATCTCGAACCCTCTTTGAGTTCATCCTCTATGGAAATTGATGTTGGGGATGAACAAATCCAAGCCAAACACCCACATCAATCCACAGTGGGCACTGAGCATGCCCCCAGTGGGGTGCCCAGGCAGTTCACCACTCCGGAGGTGGCTGCCCACTATGAATGTAATGCAAAACAGAAATTGAAGTTAGAGAGGGGTTTCGACCCCAATTTCGTTGAGGCCAACCCATTTGTTAAGGATAGAATTGTGGCGCAAGACTGGTCGATATTAACCGCTGCCAATAGACGCGCCAATGCCTCTTTAGTACGTGAATTTTACGCTGATGCCTCTCAAGCTAAGGACCCCACTATGATGGTTCGGGGAAAACAAGTTAGTTATAATCCAGGAGCGATTCACCGGGTATTGGGAAGAAGGAGCCCAGATGTTTGTGAGTTTGCGCAGTTTTTAAAGAAGATGACCCCGGCAGATGAGGATCTCATTTTACGAGAGATAGCAGCCGAGGGGAAGCCATGGAATAAAGATGGCCAGAGAAGGTGTCTAAACGTTAGCTCCCTCACTACTGAGGCCGCTGTTTGGTTCCAATTTCTTCGTGCCTCTTTGTCCCCGACATCACACGATACAACTTTGTCAATGCATAAGTGTGCTCTGTTATATTGCATCCTCACTGGGAAAAAGATCAACGTGGGAATTGTTATGTATGCGGCCATTGATCAAGCACGATCCCGAAAGAAGGTAATCTTGCCCCTCCCTTGTCTTATTACTCTATTGATGATAGAAGCAGGTGTACCCTCAGCTGTGGAGGATCAGTGGTTTGATTCCACAAGTAACATCAGTGTGGCAACCATCCGAAAAATGGGAAGATACATCACCACTCCTCCATCCGAGCCTGATGAAGAAATTCCGAAAGTGGGGACTGTTAAACCCACTGTGGGCATTGCTGAGGAACACATTGTGCGAACACCTCGTACACCACTCCATCCAACCGCTGCAGAAAGTTCAAACAACCAAATGGCTGAGATCCTGAAAGCTTTGAAGAAGCTCACATACCGAATCGATTTGCTGGAAGGTGGGCAAAGGTATCAAAACAGGGCCACCCAAAAATTTTGGATGTATACGAGGGATCGGGATGAAGTGACAGGCCAGATTTTCAAAGAGATCAGCCCGGTGTTAGCAGCTCAACTCCCAGACTTCCCCGAGGACATCTGCCCAACCAATGCCAGTGATGACGAGTTTGAAGATGATGACGCCGCAAGTTCACCGGATGCCACCCCGACTCCATGATTGGTTTGTTAAAAACAATGGTTTCACTCGTTTGCTCCCTAAAACAATTTTAATTTCTGTTTGTTTTATATTTTGTGCCTATGGCTAGGCTTTGACAATGTTTGCTACATATTTCTTTTTGGGGTATTGATGCATGAAAATCCTACCAATGGGTAGGTACTTTTGGGTACTAACATGTTTATTGTTTGAATGCGTGTTTCATCTCGTTTCCATTTCAAGGTACAACTTTCGGCTTCCGACTTAAAAAGGTCCCTTTTGTAAGTATAAAATCTCAACTTGTCCCGTGAAATGATATAGGCCATTTTCCAATTCCAAACACAAGCCTTTTTGTACCCCCAACCACCTCCTACGCTCTTTCATTCCATGTCACAGTAGGGACACTGTGAGATTTTAAGTTTGAGATGGGAGCTTCCAGAGTGACTTGCAGTATGCCCACAGTGGGGACACTGTCAAGTCTAAGTTTGAGGTGGGTAAGCCATACCCACCTCCAAAAAAAAAACAAATTTTTTTTTTCGGAGTGTCACTAACAAAATTGATGGTGTGCCTTTCTGGACCATAAAAGTGTTCACTCCTAGAAAAAGATGGTGTACCTATTCTGGACCATCGGAATACCCACTTTCACAAAAATAGCCATACCCAAATAAAGCCTGAAAGTGTACGTACTTGTCATTGCAAAATACTAAACACCCACTTCTTGAAATAAAAATCTCAAAGCGAGATCTTCGGTCCATGTTTGGAAATTCTTGCCAAACCCCTTGGGAAAAGATTCAAAGCCATAAACCCTTCAAACCCAAGAAAGCCCTATTGATCAAATGGTAAACAAGGGAAAGATTTCGTCAAGTACAAAAGTGAAGTTTTTAAGATTGAGACCGAAGTAAGTATCGAAGGAAGGAGATCAACGCCCATTCAAGTCAAGAAGTATGTAAGTCCCCAAGGTTCAAATGCGTTGTTTTTCATTTTATTTCTTTCTTTTTATTACTTGGGGACAAGTAATGATTTAAGTTTGAGGTTGTGATAACTCTATTTTTAGAGTTATTATTTCCTTTTATTTTCCACTTTATTTTGTCAATTTTAGCCATTTCACTTCTCAAAACCCCCATTCTTGGTATATTTCACGAAAACAAGCAAAAGGAGTAAACCATGGTCTTTAATAAATTATTTGGTAGAATTTGGTTGTTTTTCACGATTTTATCCGTAGTGACTTGCGGAGTGCCCACTCCGCTCCCCACTCCTGAGATGACGAGAAGGAAAAAGAGAAAGAAAGGAGGACATGCCTTCCTTAAAGAGGAATAGTGAAAAGTACAACAACCTTGTACTATAAACCAACATTTGGTGAAAAGGTGTTTACTATTCAAGGCATGGTGTGCAAATCTACAGATCTGAAACATGAGACTAAACCATGGTTTTGTGCCATGCCCATACCTTCCTCCTAGTATTTAATGAGGCCTTGGGGTGCCATTCAAATCATCATGTTTTTACATTGTTACAATCCATCTTAGCAAGTAGTTTTTATGTAGTTTTTGGTAGGCTATTAAATTCTCTCAAACTACCACATTGTTTTAGCTTTAGTTCTTTATTTTACTGCATTAGTTAAGTTTAGATTTCTGTATTTCTTTCCTTGTAGTTCGTAATACACAGTGGACAGGGACGAATTCTCGTTCCCCACTGTGGGTAAAATTCAAGTTACTTTCAGTTTTATTATGTGCAACTTCTACTCTTTTGCTTTCTTTACTTTAGTTATGGGCTAAACATCCTTAGGGATGTAGGAAGGAGAAGTACCTGGATTTTATTAAAAATGCTTGAGTAATCTTTATACTTGGAATATTTATTGTTTTGGTCATTCATTCTCGATTCATGCCCAAGGATGCGAACAAGCCGATCACTTGTAAGGATCTAACGTCTAGTTCTTAACTCAGAAATGAGTAGAACGTAGTGACACGAGCTTGGATGATGCTAGGGGATTCGAAAGAATTCTTATGACACTTACGAAAGTGAGGTCGGCACAGTGAGCTAATCTCATCCCACTTGAGTAGTAGGCAAGCTAGTTGGTGTAGCTAAAAACACTTAGAGTATTTGTCTCTACACATTCCATCGAGACCTGAAAAGGTCCATTTTTGAGATTACCATTGACAAAACAATAAATACTAAGAGTATGGGATTTTTATCTTAACGGTGTGAGTATTTTGTAACCGGGCTTTTCTAGCGAAAATGCTCACCTCGAATACAAGGATCACTTTGAAGACCAAGTATTTAGTATAAAATCTAGGAAAAATCTAATCTACATTCCTTCTTTTTAATCCTTAGTAAAATCATTAAAGTAGCTATTTCACCAAACAAACCAAACTATTGTTTCCTCTCTAGTTGAAACCTGTAAGAGGAGCTCATGAGAACCGTATTGTCTTGATTGTCCAGTCCCTGTGGATTCGATTCTGGTATTTTACCAACTATTACTTGCTGTGACGATCATAGTGGACAGTATACACTTGCACTTCCCATTGTGGACAGTTTGCAACCCACTGCGATTAAAACACACATTTTGCACGTACCAACTACCCTGCAGTAATGCGTGCACACACAGATATCAGATAATTTACGTATAGGGAGAGAGAGAGAGAGAGAATCCTTGGAGAGCAATTCACACACTAGTGTGTGTTCTTGGTGTAATGCTTCATTGAATGTTTAATGTAAGATGACTTGTTGAATGCATTATATCTTGAGTTGTTTCTTTATATTCTATGTAATCAATCTACCAATTATTCAAACATCTAATTTTATCAAAGCTTCCGCATATAAAGATTTCATACTCTGTTTTATATACTTTGTTTGAGTTTATCTTTTGTTGAGATAATCTGGGAACAACAATGTACAAAATATGTATTTTTTTAAATTTGATATGTATATTAATATTTTATTCCATGACTTTACGTATTTTAAGTATATATACTAGCCTTACAAAAAAGATAACAGTATGTAGTTTGTATATACTCTATGTAAGACTTACTTCGAGATAAGAACCAAAACCGTGATTAATATGGCACCCAGTAATAACATTTTCAGGATACCTATCCAAAGAATGTACTAGGATCTTTGTTGGTTCCTGTTTTGCTTAAACAATGATCTTAACTTTCAGTTAGTTCAGATTTAGATATGGTGTGGAAGCGTATTTAAGAACTGAAATATAATGTAAGGTAGAAGAACACACAATATCAAATAAGCAGTATGTAAGAACAGATGAATATCTCCAAGATTACTGTATTTGATATATATTAAGAACACCAAGAACTTCAAAGGATTAACAAGAAATCTGCAGTTAATGGTGTGTGTGAGAAGTCCAAAGCTTAATGATATATGTGTATTTTCGTGGTATTAAGCTTAATAGAAGAGCTCACAGGAGCCTTCTATTTATACTACTTCTAAAGCGGACAATAAGGACTGAAGGTACAAAGACACTGTTGAGTAATAGTGGTTGGAAGGTACAAAACACTATTCTGGAACTGTTGCAGATACAACGTTCATTAAATGCTCCGTATTCAGCTTTAGGCGGAAACCTATCAGTGTTTGACACGTGGAGTTGTCAGGTCACGCCCTTGTACGATTGATCTTTAGAACCTTCGAATAGTAGGTATTGTAAGAAGCATGTTCGTCCTTGTGAAGATCTTTTGCGTAGATCTTCTTTTTACCACAGAAGCTCTGTCAAGTATGACAGAAGCTCTGTGGTCTTGTCCGCTTAGAAGTGTCTTCTGTTGCTTCTTTACTTCGGTCTTCTTGGTTAATCCGACAGAGCGTCTGTCGAAGACTTCTGTCTTCTCGGTTACTCGGCTACTCGGCAGAGACTCTGTCGAACACTTCTATACTTAGCCTATTTTTCACTACTTTCATAAACTAAAAGATTGGAGCTAACAATCTTGGTGACAGAAAAAATATAAAGAGGCTTAAAGCAATATACTCTACGAAAAGGTATTCAAGAATCCTAAGCATTTTGGGGTGTATCGTTAATGGATAACCATTCGGCCTTGCAAAGGTAAAAATTGTAACAAAGCCGAAAAATACCATGAATATAAGCACTGTGTTATCCGACACTTTATTATACGACCTATTGCCCATATCGTAATCCTACCGAACCTTTCCACAATATTGATATGGGGTTTCCCTGGTGATTCAGAGTTTCTGGTTATCATCCGAACAAAGGACCGGTAGAATTTTCTGAATGAATATTCCACAATATGGATAAGGGATTCGCCTGGTGTTTCAGAGTTTCTAGTTATCATCCGAACAAAGGACCAGTAGAATGTTCTGAATGAACATTCAATCACCTCAGTGTTGTTAGCCGAATTTTTATTGTCTTCATCTTTGGGAGGACTTTTGTCGTCGTTATCTTCAGGAAAACTTTTGTCGTCTTAATCTTCGGGAGACCTTTCATCGTCTTCATCTTGGAACTTTGACCCATAACCTTTTGTCATCTTGAGCTTTGGCAAAGATCTTTTATCATCTTCATCTTCAAGCTTTGGACCAATTCTTCTATCGTCTTCATATTCGAGCTTTGGCCCAGAATTATGTCCTTTCCCGGCCTCTAACTAACTGACTTTGATATTGGCTTAGACCAACCCAAGAATTATGGTCTTCTTCTACAAGATGTTGTGGACATGATGGATAATATTGGCTTTGAATGTTAGAACAGAGTAGTAGACAGAAGCGAAATTTATCGAAATAGTAAAATGAGGACGTGATGAAATCACCATCCTTAAGGAATATTAGCCACTCACTAGGTCGTTGATGGATCCAGGCTAATTCCCTCCCAGGACATCCTCCAGTTTAAGAACCATAGGCAATGATCCTACTAGTTCATCTTCATGATCATAACTTAGATGTGGAGAATAAGATGAAAACTGGTTAAATCAAAATGAAGTAAAACAACAATATATATAGCAGAAAAATTCCAAAAGTCACAACCTTTCGTGAAGAGATGCAACCTTTCACGAAAATGTACAACATTTCACGAAAAGGTAATAGGTTTGAACGAATGCAACGTTTCACAAACAAATGCACTAGTTCATTCTTTGATAATATATGTATATAGTCCCTCAGCTATATAATATTTCCAAAAAAAACCCTCTAGACTTTGCCTCTTCGTGAAAAGATGCAACCTTTCACGAAAAGATGCAATAGGTTCGAACGGATGCAACGTTTCACAAACAATTGCACTGGTTCATTCTTTGAATATATATATATATATACATATATAGTCCCTCAACTATATAATATGGCATAAAAAAGTCTCTAGAGTTTCCCCTGTGTGTTCCCTCCAAATATCATTCAAATATTTCAAATATTTCCCTTCAAATATTATTCAAATATTTCAAATATTTGTGGGGGGGGGGGGGGGGGGGGCATTCTTTCAAGAACTTGTTAGTTTATGAGATCTAATTTCAACCACAAAATTACTTGATAAAAAATCGATTAATGAAAAAAATCTCCCTCTCTCTCTCTCTCTCCTCTATCTTATTTTTTCTCCCACCTCACCTATCTATTCTCTTATATTTTCTCTCTCATCTCTCATCTTTAATATTTCCATAAGATACACGTATACACACATAATTGAATATGTTAGTGTCAATTTTATATGTTGTATTCAAGTTGAGGGGTTATTTTGTAAATTGTGAGTCTATGTATAAATAGCCTAGATTAGCCTTATTTCACTAACACTTTGATAGATTCATCCTTGAAACTCTCTGTATTTTCTCTCTACACTTTGATAGATTCATCCTTGTACCTAGATCTTGATATCAATGAGAGATGACCAGAGATTTGCATCATTCTTGATTGTGATTACTTGTTATTTGGGATAACAAGTGGTATCAGAGCAGAATTGAAGATATTTCTTCGATACGATCATTCGGATCTCGACAATTTCAAGTGAAAAAGTGCCGAATTTTGAAGATTTTGAAGATTTTGGAGTTCGATCTTCAAGTAAGTATGTTCTAATCACCTGATCTCGTAAATATCTGTTCGTTGTTCGATTCCAGATCAATTCCTATATTCAAAATCGATCAACGTGAACAATTGGTGATTTAGAAATTTTGAGAGTTTTCGGTGCTTTCTTCATGAAAATCTTAGATTCGGAAGATTTCTTTGCGCATGAACAGATTCTAGCTTCACAGATCTGTTAGATTTTGAATTTCGAGCATTCTACATTTTTCAAAATCGAAATTCATCAAGAATTGAGTGAGTTATGAATTTCTGAAGTGAACAGTGCCTAATCTCGCCGGAAAAATGATTTTGGTCGGAAAGTTGATTCTCGTCGGAGTTTTGATGTTAGATGCTCACAGATTTGTTCGGTTTGAAGTAACGATCTGTTTGTGATAATTTGGTGTGGAATTCAGCAAGAAATCGAGGTGTTGGGGCTGTTAAAAGTGTTCGTCAGAAATGTTCGTAACTCTCGCACGATGATACTCATAACTGTCGGACAACAAAGGTCTTCAAATATTCATAACTGTCGTACGCTTAAGTGTTCATCATACTCATAACTGTCGCACGATAGTAACACTCATAACTGTCGTACAACATTTGACCGACTTCACATTTTAGTCGCACACGACACGTACGACAGTTACTATTCATTGGGTCTAGTCGTACAAGAAGCATACGACTTCTACTATTCATGTGCGCTAGTCGTACAAGTGGCATACGACTACAACTGTTCTTTCGCGCTAGTCGTACAAGAGGTATACGACTTCGACTGTTCTTTAGTGCTAGTCGTACAAGACCCATGCGACAGTTACTGTTCACCTGAGTTAGTCGTACAAGACTCTTACGATAGTTATTGTTCATTGATCAAAGTCGTACAAGACATGTCCGATAGTTACTGTTCACGGGAAGTTTTCGCACAAAAGATGCCAGATAACAACTTCTAGTCGCACAGATTTGAGTTGATTTTAGCCCATTTTAAAGAGTGAAAAATTTTCTCTAGCGGAACCCCCGTGTGAAGTCTCGGGAGGGGGACATTTTTCGTGGAATTGAGAATAAAGTGTGGGTGCTACATGACGTTTCCTCCTTCAAGAAAATCCGAACCAAGGTCTTAAGCCGAATTCCTACTCAACCCGCGGTTCATTGACGGATTCTTTGTTATAAACTGTGATTGCACTCGTTTTGTCACTCAAAACTTGCTTGTTATCTTTCTTGTGAGCTTATCGGAACGGGCTTGAGTTTCTACTTTTTGAAGATGTGCTCGTGCATCCAGTCGAGGTTATGGCGCACATCGAATCCGGTTTTTCATGGTTGAAAATTAGAAGAGTAAGAGCTTCTTTCAAGGGGGAGCCTAGACTTCATTCGAAGAAAAAACATCACTAAAGTTTTTCCAAGAAAATCAAGGGGGAGAGGAGCTAAAGCTTTTGAAGATTGATATGATTTTGCTTTACAAAACTTTAGGGGGAGAATGTTAGGACCGAAAAAGTCCTAATTATGTGAAAGTTTTGTAAAGCTTGTGTGAAGCTTGCTTTGCTTATGTCTTGTGTGAGTGTCTCTATAAATAGAGGTTAGAGGCTCATTTGTTAGAATAAGGCACAATGTGAGAGCTAAAGTGTGAGAGAAAGAGAGAGTCATCAATTGTACTAATATGATATTAAATCTAATATGAGGATGACGTTTGTATCTCGATCTCTCAATATACTTGAATTTGTCGATTGATTATGGGACAACAGAATATGCATTCAAGGTTAACACATTTTGAACACTTTCTTAAAACTACTATTATACTTTGTGAACACAATGTGATCACTTTTTTAATTGAACTTTCTATTGTAGTTTTTGAATACATTGTGAACACACTCTAAATCTACGAGATCTGCTATAACTTGTGAACCTATTGTGAACACAAACTAAATCTAAATATACCACTTGTGAACTCAATGTGAATATCCTATAATTTCATTTATTAAAGTTCTTTACATTGTGTTCACAATGTGTTCATCTTATATACAATGTGTATGTTCATATAAAGATAGGAGATAGACGAGGAGAGAGATAGAAATTAGTCTAGGGATGAAAATAGCAATAAATTGACAAACTATAGGGAGGAAAATTGTAAAGTTTAAACTATAATAATGGAAATCAAAAGTATTAACTAACCATAAGGATGAAAATCATAATCTACTCTAGATAAATAATTTAGTAATTTTTATCTTTGACAAGAAAAGGATGAAAATACAAATTAAAATATGGATTGAAAGGATCCAAAAAGGCCTACAGAGAAAAAACATTTTTCATGCCTATTACTCTAACATAATTTTTTTAAATTTATAGGGAACGACTCAACAAATGCAAAAACTAAATCACAAGACCAAACATGTAAATTACTATTTTAGAAACATGTTTTATGATATATCGGCTAAAGAATATTCAAAGTTTTTACGTAATTTCTTGAAATTAATACAATTAATTTTTATTCTAATAATTTATTTATTTTCGACAATTTTAATATTATCATCTATACTATATTATAAAGCATTCAGAAGTTTTATAATCCTTTAAAAGAAGGTTCATACTTAGCTAATCGCCTAATTCCACTTGTCTAAGGTAGTAAGCAAAAAAAAACGTTTCTTCTTCCACCAATGGAGATGGAGTAGGGCTTGTAGTTCGTAGAACTCCGAAAACCATTTTTTAATATATTAAGCATCATTAATTAAAACACATTATTTAATATTTGGATTTATAGAAAACATAATTAAAACGGTATAAAACAATTCATATTTGAATGCATATAACTAATTGATAAACATGATCAGATACAAGATAAACATCTCATTCTAAATTGAAATTATTTTAAATATAATTAAATTTTAATCAAACAAATTATGTATGAAATATGTATTTTTTTTAAATTTGATATGTATATTAATATTTTATTCCGGTTGTTGGATATGGCTTTACGTATTTTAAGTATATATACTAGCTTTACAAAAAGGATAATAGTGTGTAGTTTGTATAGACTCTATGTAAGACTTACTTCGAGATAAGAACCAAAACCGTGATTAATGTGGCACCCAGTAATAACATTTTCAGGATACCGATCCAATGAGTGTACTGGGATCTTGGTGACGTTAAAAGTATAAAGAGGCTTAAGCAATATACCCAACGAAAAGGTATTCAAGAAACCTAAGTACTTTGGGGTGTGTCGTGAATGGATAACCATCCACCCTTGCAAAGGTAAGAATCGAAACAAAGCCGAAAGGTACCATGAATATAAGTGTTGCATTATCCGATATTTTATTATACGGACTATTGCCCATATCGTAATCCTGCCGAACTTTTCCACAATATTTTTATGGGGTTCGGCTGACCCTTCTCGCTTAGTGGAAAAAGTACTCAAATTGGCAATACAAACCTATTGGTTAGCTTTTGATGCCACCATACCATAGGGGCTCTAGCTTACGAATATCAAAAATAAGGCGATAGGGAAAGGCACCGCTAGATCGACTTTCAAAGTCTGGCTGGATGAGAATGATTTCCCGGTTGCCATGCCAACTCGATCTAAGGTGGGAAGGGATCGAGACCTTTCTAGCGAAGATGGTCTTCTATAGTTTCAAAATATCGACTTTATAACAAAACTACTTTCTTTCCTCCATGCCGCCGTCGAAGGCCCGACTTAAGACATTGACTTGGGTCTTGCAGCTGCCAACCTTCAAAGTAGGAGTTCGGGATCTTGTCATGAGCATGCTCCAGAGAAGGCTTTTTCCTTTATTTATCTACCCGCCGTTGGTGACCGAGCGAGGATGATCTTATTCATGATCGGCTAAGTCCGAAAGCTGCAAGAAAAAGGGGTCAGAAAGAAGGTATTTTCATCACCTCCTTTGGCTCTTATAGGTTCTCTTCACGATGATTGGTCCGGGCCTTGGTTCCCTTTTTTAAGTTGAGAGATGTTCCCGCGGCGAAGAAGTGGAATGATCATCAGAAGGAGGTGAAGGGCTTAACAGCGCCTGGCAGGAATAAGAAAATAAGAAAATAAGGAAATTGGGTCGGGTTTGGTCATTCATTCTTTCTTTTTTGGGATTGAAGGATAAATTACAAGCAAGTCGTGTTTGGAGCGAACGAATTACCTCCTTTAAAAAAGAATTTATTTGGTTATGGCTGATACCTATTGTTGTCAATGAGAAGATCTACCTGGAAAGGGAAAACAAGATCGGATAGTTAGGCAGGCGCTCCCCTTTGGGTGTGGCTGTGTATGGATAGGCTATGGCACCTTAGTGTGCAAGGGGCTAAGTCGTTCATTCAAGGACCGGAGCTTTCATCTGAATTCCCCTATGTTCGAGACCATTATTTCTTAGAGTCGTTGAAGGAAAAAAAGCTGGATAGAGAGGTCGGGTAAATGGTCCAAGGGTCCTTGTCCAATGGCTACTAAGCCCTTTCCAGCCACGTGGAAGAGGAGAGCTTGCTCAGGGAATTCAAATGGGAGACTCTCGTTCGGATGACTGTCGGTATGATGATGTGCTTGATGCTAAAGATGCCTATTCTCGCTGAGACTCTTGTCGAATCCAATCTTCTTTCTAGAGCACCTATATGAAAGAGAAATCCGAATGAGTAAAAAGGGGCCTTCCTAGTCCTTGAAGTTGTTAGAGTTCGGAGTTATCGACTTGTGTAGTAATATAAGCGATCTTCTTTACAGGTGCCTACCACCCCTAATTGATTAAAGAGACGGGAGCCGCCCTAGTAGCATGAGACGACAACCTTGCATATGAGTAGTTCTGACTCCGAGAATAGAATCTTATCCCCTCCGACTAAGCCCAGACTCTTTTGCATCGCGCTAATTCAGTGCCAACCGTTGGTGAAAGACATGCATGGAGCCGAGCCCTTCTCACTTACCCGCTTTGGGGAGAGTTTGATCCGGACAAAACTAGTGGGTGTCGCCTCCTCGAAGCAGCTCCTTCTCGCCCCGATTGATGAAAAAGAAATAGAATTGGAAAAGTCCAAAGAAGACTTTGACCCCGTAAGCTAAACTGGGAATCTCGTACAAAATTGAGAATGTGATCATGACAGCACATCGAAAGAAAGCGGCTCGTGGCTTTCATATCTTGGTAAATAAGAGATCGATCCCGGTTCTTACACCAATCTCGTACTAAACGAAAGAACTTTTACTTTCCATAACCAAAATGAAAGAAAGTCAACCTATTCCTACAATTGCGGTCAGTCTCGCTACCTCTTTTGTTGTCGCCCCCTACTTGCTCATTCGCAATGAGTACCACAAGAAAGTATCCCCTATCTCTAAAGGGGCTTATGCACTCCACGACTTTCTTATGTTATGGCGAAGACTGAATTTAGCTTCCAACCCTAGTCAGCAAGCTTCAAAGGTCCTTTCTCTTTTCTTTTCCGAAACTCAAATAGAAAACTCTGCCCATGGGACCGGGGTTTGAGGTTGTCATACCACTTTCATCCGATATCTATTTTTTATTCTAAGACCCTCTTTATGAATTCTAAGGCCCTATTTATGGTCTCAACGACTGGCTTTTACAGAGCTGAGATTCCATAGGCCGAAACTAAGCCCTTTAAAGGTAGAATTAGGAGTCGAAGCCATGCATTTAGCACGATTTCTGTTCGACCTTTTTAACACTAGACTGACATTCTCACTTCACTTGTTCAGTTCACAAAAGTCGGTACTAATCAAGCACAGTTTAGCCCTATGATTGAATTAAGATAGTTGGATTCCCCCTTCCTATAGCTAAGACTGGCAACCTCTATAAGTCAGTTTTTACTCCCTATTTTAAAGTCGAGCCTATATAAAAGTAAATATGGTCTAGCTAGTTATCACTTCTCCCCCTATAGTTATAGTAGTACTGGGGAATTCCTCTCTCTTCTTTGAATAAGGAGAGAGAGTACTCATTCCTCTCCCTCTGGTCGAGTGGCTTCGCTCCTCAAAGGGCTACACTGTCTTTCCCTGTCTTTCCTAGTCTATATAGGTCCAATCTCATCTGCTAGCGCTTCTTCGTTGCTTGGTCGGGACACATTCATCGATTTCTTTTAATTCTTCCTGGGCTTGCAAGTGACTTACTTCTTTTGGCCGTTCTTGTTGTCTTAAGTCGTCCTTTTTTCTTTAGAAGCTCTTAATTGATTTCGTGCCTACCCTAAGGCTAAGGGGAGAACTGCATGTCCTACTAGTCGGATAGAAGCCTACCCACCTACCAGCCTACCTTCTTCATATCGAGCCGGATAGGAGAGGCACTATTTAAAGTTAATAGAAGCAATTCCTTTTATGAGCTTGAAAATAGGCTCTGTAAATCAATTCAAATAGATAGGGGAGTTCCGAACCAGCAGCAAGCCCTTTCTCACCCTTTCTAATGTCGTGGGCGAAGACAATGCAGGTGAAAGCCCAATAGATCCCATTTTTTATCGCTCCACATAGCTCACAACCCGGTATGAAGAAATCTCTTAGATGGGCGGATGCAAATCTGGATCTATCAACGAAACAATTCCATTCCAGTTGTAGTCTCAATCACATATTCAATGAAAGTCTCCGCCGTGTCTGACCCCATCAATCTTTCTATCTGGAGTGAGTCAGGCGGCTAAGCCTTTAATCCTGATAAAAGAAATAGTTTTCCCACCCTCCAAGTATCCATAAATGGAATCGGTTTGAGTGAATTACTTACCGCAGTCAAAGCCAATAGGGAAAGTCAGGTCAAGAGAGAGTCTCTTTCCGATTAGTGCATCTCGCACTTCCAATTCATTCCGAGTTAGAAAAAGTCAGTTCCTTCCCTCCCTTTTACTTTTTCTAGGGTAAATTCCTCTTAAATGGATTACTAGTTCCTTCCATCCCAATCAATGCTAACTCTATCTTCCTCTCTTGTAATTTAGGAGATTTCCCCACCTTAACCAAGCCACTACTTATGAGTCGCTGACTCATTCTTTAACATGCATGCGGTCAGAGCCCTGGGCTCCTCCCACTGCTTGGGAGCTTACAGTTTCATGTTCTATTTCACTCATCGATGAGGGTTCTTTTCACCCTTCCCTCACGGTACTACTTCGCTATCGGTCACCAGGAGTATTTAGCCTTGCAAGGTGATTCTTGCTGATTCACACGGGATTCCACGTGCCCCATGCTACTCGGGTCAGAGTGTAAGCTAGTGATGCTTTCGTCTACTGGAGTTTCTCCATTTAGGGTGCACCATTCTACTGATTCGCCTAGCAGCATGACGCCTATATTGCTCTCCCACAACCCCGTTTTCACGGTTTAGACTGCTCCTATTTCGCTCGCCGCTACTACGGGAATCGCTTTTGCTTTCTTTTCCTCTGGCTACTAAGATGTTTCAACTCTCCAGGTTGTCTCTTGCCTGCCCATAGATTCAACAGCAGTTTGAAAGGTTAACCTATTCGGGAATCTCCGGATCTATGCTTATTTTCAACTCCCCGCAGCATTTCGGTGCTTACTACGCCCTTCCTCGTCTCTGGGTGCCTAGGTATCCACCGTAAGCCTTCCCAGCTATTAGTGAAACAGGGTCCGTCACTCTAATACGAATCGAAAGAATCACTATCGGGTTTGGTACCAACAAAGATTATCGTGGTTGAAATACCATCAATTTTGAATAGTTATTAGAGCTTCTAATTAATTCGATTAAAATAATATTCTGATTCAATCACTATTATCTCGTTCATGCTCTTCACCAGTGAAGCATTTCACTAACCACCTGAGGAGCAGTAATGTAACACCCCGAAAATTGAAATACAGGATATGGGCTTCCAGACGTCCGCATGGGCCAAGGGCCGGACGTCCGCGATGTGCGGAAGTCCGTGGGTCATCCGCGGAAGCAACAAAGAAAAAAATGGGATTCGGCCAATGCAAGCCGGACTTCCGCATTGCGGACGTCCGCGATGCATCTGATGGAATTATTTGTTTGCTTTTAAGACTCTTCCCTCTCACTTTCCCCATCTTATTTCTCAGCTTCAACTCAGCTCTCTCTCTCTCTCTCTCTCTCTCTCTCTCTCTCTCTAAAACCGAACACTCTCACTAGAAAACCCTAAATTTCCTCTATCCTCTTCATCGTTCTTCCCCAAAAACAAACCCTAACCAGTGTTATAAACCTTACCCATTCTAGAGACCTTTCACTTCATCTTCTTCACCAAGTTTCTAGGGTTTCATCCAACCCTTTTCACTCCACTTTGAAGATTGGGAGCTTGTGGTTCATCTTGGTGATTCTAGAGGTATTTTGGTTGGGGGATTCAAGCTATGGTTAAGGTAATCTTCTCTTCTCTTTATTTATAGAAGTTAGGGTTTTGGTATAAGTTGGGGTTTTGATGTTTTATGTTGGGGAAATGTTTCTAAGTGTTTGGGGATGAATATTTATGGTTGGAAACTTGCGGATCTAGGTTTTTGGAAGTTTTAGCTTGAAGATGCAAGTTTCTTCAAAGGAGCTTACGTTTGGGGAAATCTAGATTTAGCCTAAATCTAGCAAGGTGAGTTCAAGTTGCTTTGTGAAAACTTTGTACATGCCAAAAAATGTTATTTTTTTCCAAGTACTTATGTGTTTTACATGAAAATAATCAATGTTGAGTTATTTGGTGGGTTCTAACTTTTGAGGTTTTTATTGTGGTAAATATTGTAAAACACTTACATTTGGAATTTTTGGGAAAATGTGATAGATGAATCATAAATGAAAATGGGTTGTTGATTTTTGTTATAAATGGAGTCTACTTGTTATGAAATGCATTTGGTGTATATTTTGGAAACATGCATTTAGTACATTATGGGACGATTTGGAAATGTACGGTGTGAGTCCTTTGGAAAAGAGGGTTATCCCAACCCAAGGTTCTATTTCGAGTATTCATGAATTCAAAGTATTTATTGGCAAAGGCGTGTGTGGCTACGTTTAGTTTCATTTTTATGACCGTTGACGATTGATCTTTTGAGTGAGTCGAGCTTAAGGCTCGGTAATGGATTTTATTAAGTCTTGGGGACATTTGTCCAGTTTTGATAGCTCGAAATCGAGTTTTGATCATAATTTACATTATTGGGGAATTGCATGTTTTGAATGCACTTATTTATTCATTTGGAGTCGTGTGATGTTTTAGACCTTATTAGCTATGGATCCATAGGCACTTGAGTTTCCCAAGTCTCGTGGGCTATTAATCTGGAGTGATTGAGCTCAGTATACGAGACACTAGTTTCTCTTTTATAGCACGGAATAGGCATCAGGTTCCATGATAAGTAAGGCGTGGGCCTATATGGCCGGGTGTCGTCTCATGGGCAGTAAGGTGTAATTCCATATGTGCTTGGCACGGGATAGGCATCGGGTTCCATGATAAGTAAGGCATGGGCCTATATGGTCGGCCATCGTCTCATGGACAGTAAGGTGTAATCCTAAATATGCTTGTTTTGTGGATTTGTAGTGACCCAATGTATAAATCTGGAGTGATTGAGCTAAGCTTACGAGAGTAATCCACGTGTTTGTTTTATTGCATAGTAGGTGACCAACTTTCGTGTTCCGTCACGTGCAATGTAAATGGGCCTCCCCCGTCACCGAAAGGTGTTGCTTTGGGTATTTGTTTTATCCATGTTTTCGGTGATGTATTGTGTTTATATGAATTGTTTTCCACGTTATGTGAGTTATGGGTTATGCTTCATCTATGTTTGGAATGTTTGGAACAATGACGATTTATTTATGAATTCAATCGTTTTGAGAATCAAATGCTATTTCAACTTTCACGTTGGTTTTGGGAATAACGTTATATTAAAGTTTTCAGCACGGGATTTGTGTGAGTTGGAAAATGGTGATTTGCATCTAGAGTAAATTCTTTTGAACTCATGACTTAAATTACATCTCTCTCGATTTATGAATTTATATGGTCATGATAAAACTCTTGAACTCCCTAGGCGTTAGCCTAACCCTTTTTATTTGTCGGCATGTGCAACAGGCTCAGGTTGGGAGTAGCTTTAGCTACACTGGGAAGTGATGAGTGCTAGTAGAGTGCACGACAAGTGATTTTGCTTAGAGAAGTCTTCCGCACTTAGTTTGGGAATAGCAACTTGTAATTGTGTTAAGTAACATCCGACTTTTATGGTCGCATAGTATGACTTGAGTTATTAATTGTGAGAGAGTTGTTATGTTTTATCTTGGGGTAATTCCAAGAATGGTTTGTAGAAGGGATTTTATTTCTTAAGTGATTATTTTATTGGGAATTTTATTTAGTTGCTCTTTCCAAAATTTGAGGGTGTTACAAGTTGGTATCAGAGCATAAGTTTGAGAGAATTAGGTGTTGATTTTGGATACCTAGACTCAAACTAGCGTTCTTTTAAGTGAGTGAAAGTGAAATTGCACTATTAAGCACATTAAGATAGGATGTTTTGAGGTCGATGGTGTCATTAGAAACGAGAATCGTGTCAAGAGTAGCAAGGATAATCTTGTACGTCACGTTTATAATTACATCTGGCCAGTATTGTGGTGAATTTGCTAGTTACATGTACATACTAGAACTACTTTAATGTGATGACCGTTGGGGTAGTGAAGAAGTTTCTAAGCGAGTAATCGTTGGAATAGATGGATGATTTTAGCATTAGTCACTCGAAGTGACAATAAGTATGATAATGGTATTAAGTAGACCATTTCGGGTCAAAGTTGATGGCTGGATTAGAACCATAGGCTTATTGAATCGACCTTAATTCGAAGAGGAATTGTAAGGTGAATCGATGTAATTCCCAACTTCGCCTTAAAAGGTTTGAGCATCCAGATGACGGTAGTGTGACCAGAGGGATTTGGAGGAGTATGGGTTGGGATGTTGAGTGCCGACAAGATTCATTCACAAAACTTATTTTAGAAATAAAATTGCATCAGTTATTTCTTGTGTTTCAAATCCTTATATGGATTGTGTCACAAAATCTCGGAAAACGTTTAGCACACACAAGATTTTAAATCATGGTTTTGAATATGCATGAAATTGTTTTATTGCGAGGAATTGCAAACTTTGTCTGGACTCGCTTTATTTTGTTGTTGTTCAACGTTACTTTCGGATATAGTGATATCTATATTTTAATGATATGTAGGACATTGGACAAGTAACTACGGCTTATGGCTTTAACATTGGATCTCCTCCACATATGTTAAGGTTTAGACGGAAAGTTATCTTCCATTATGTCTATGTTGGGTTTTATTGAAGAGTTTTATTTAATGCATGATTTATTAAAAAGTGTTGTTTATAGTGTATTACAACAAAGAGAGAATTTTTGGAATTTTGACATTTTAGTCATAATTTTGCTTATTGCAATTCGATTTCTGGAAGCGAAAGGATTGATGCCATTTGGTCGATTTGAGGCCACTTAGTCCCATTGAGTTTCATGGAGTTTGTTTTATGACGTTTTGTGTCGTGTGAGTACAATTTCGTAATGTGTGTACTCCATTTATTATGTGAGAATTTATGGGTTGTATCTGGAATTTTGTCTCATGCGGGTTTTATTGGGAAATATTATTTTATGCCGTGAGACGGCCTAAGGGAATGTTTTTGTAACTTCGATGTCACATATTTTCCCTTTCAACGATTTGTGTTAGCTCATTTGTTGCAATTTATTCAATGTACGGATTGATTTATACTTGGCGTGAGCAATGAATGGAAGAACACCTTGATAGTATTTCATAACAATTTTCTTATTGCGTTTTCGGTCAGTTGATTGTTTATTTATCGTTTATGCAAATGCATTATAGCGACCTAGGGGTATGCATATCTTGGTAACCATTGCTTCTCGACACTTTGATAAATGAATGGTGAATGAAAATGTTTTATCAGATTATTGCACCAGTGGAAGTCATTTGGTCAGAGTATGTTTTTGTGTCATGGAAATCATGCATGGTTTACGATACGATATATTTTGAAAAACACGAGTGTGTGAGTCGTTGACATTTGGTCAGTTTTGGTTTGATGCATTTTGGAAAATTGTAAACCTTTTTGGTTTTAGAGCAAGGGTGTATTTCGAGTGTTTGATAAGTAAATTCTAAGCAACGACATTTTGACGTTTTGTATTACAAATGAAAAGACTTTTTAATATAAATGCTCTGTGATGGGGATCTTGGAAAGTTATTCGTCTTAACCTAGAGTGCGTGGAACTATTAAAGTTTTTGGAACATTAATGCGCACTGTTTGTATGATTCGACATTCGAAGTCGATTTAAAACCCTTTTCGGTGTCAACCGTTTACAGACACTTATTTTCTCCTAAGTTTTGGGAAAACACATTAATGTGTGGGTATGGTCAAAAATGTTTTACTCTTATGTCATTATATGACTAGATGAGAAAATTTTGAATATTGATTTAAAGAATTTCATCTTTTGAAATTTTGTTATGAACGATTTGATGCATGTAATTTCGTTTCAAGAAAACTACTAAGAGAATGCTACAAGCTTGCATCTTTATTCCAAATTTGAAAATTCCTCTTGACGTGCTAGTCGAGGTCTTTGAATGATGAAAACGTATTGACTTTGTCGTTAAACTTGAAACTGACACACAAATCATTTTATGTTTTAACCAAAGTATATTTGTGGATCATTTTGCCGTTCTTGAGAAATAAACTGACGTGGGCGAACTTGTTGGTGAGTTTTGTTCCATACTATTTTATGCATAACAAGGAATTTTGGGAGTCGGGTAACATTTAAATTTCTTTTGAAGTACGTACAAATCTTTCGTTGCACACTATTTAAAGTAGGAAATTACTTTACGTGCATGACATAAATGAACCCATGCTAGGACCGTAGCGTTTCATTTCATAACATTGTTGAGTATTCTTTTACGCTATGTTAATAACTTGAATTGTAGTAAAATGGTTTTCAAAATGACTTTTATGTATAGGACGAGTATGTCCATTTTTGCGCAACTACCGAGCAGATAGTAGTAGCTTTTATGCATATGGTTAATTCGGTATGAAAACCTTTGTGTTGAAAGTTTCTATGAAAGTTTTGATTTGCATATTTGTTTAGTATCTCACTTAAAAACCTTGAACTCATTAGGACCTTGGAAAGGTTAAGTAACCCCGGTTAAGAGTAAGTGTGAGTAGGACCTCGACTATGAAATGTTGGGTGTTTCGACACGTAATGGTGCTATAGGGCAGATGGTGTCGATGGCAGAGTCGATGTATTTGTTGTGACTGAAAGGTTAGATTCGCAGTATTGTATTTTGAGGTTAGTGTAACCGTCTTATTGGCGACTTTGTTTGGGGTCTTAGCCAATTTTCACATAAAGGGACGTGTAGGACCTTGTGGACACCATATCGATAATTTTGGTTTTGTGAGAATGCTCGACGAATGAAACTCGTGTGTAGAGTTCTACTATGGTTCAGAACTTGGTGGTATGACTAGGTGTCAACTTTTGGTTTCATGGTCAAGAACCGTTAGTGTATTCGAAGGGTTGTAGTCCGATTTTAAAGGAATGATGGTAATGGTGGTAGTAATCTTAAGATGTTTAGTTGTAATAAGTAGAATTAGTGAGATGACCTTCCTGACGTGGTAAGAAAATCTGTCGGTTGGATAATTGATAATTGGATGTATCTTGGGAGTTGTGTAATTGATGGGTTAGTGAGGACCGTCGGTGTTGGAGTTAATGGAATTCGTTAGGAGTGAATGCTAGTTCAGTGGCGGGAACACTTGGGATTCAGAGGTTTTGGTTGATTTCGGTAGTGATCAAACTTTGGGCTGGCTTGGAAAGAAAATTTAAGAACACGTGGGATTAATTGGGGGTTCAAATCTGACGATGGGGTAGTATGGAAAACCTAAGGTTGGGAGGATTGAGTCGGATATCCTTTGGTTGTAAGGGATCTAGATTTCGAGGACGAAATCATTCTAAGGTTGGGAGGATTGTAACACCCCAAAAATTGAAATACAGGATTTGGGCATGCGGACGTCCGCATGATCCAAGGGCCGGACGCCCGCGATGTGCGGAAGTCCGCGGGTCATCCACGAAAGCAACAGATAAAAAAATGGGATTCGGCCAATGCAAGTCGGACGTCCGCATAGGACCTTGCGTACGTCCGCGATGCATCTGATGGAATTATTTGTTTGCTTTTAAGACTCTTCCCTCTCACTTTCCCCATCTAATTTCTCAGCTTCAACTCGACTCTCTCTCTCTCTCTCTCTCTCTCTCTCTCTAAAACCGAACACTCTCTCTAGAAAATCCTAAATCTCCCCTCTCCTCTTCATCCTTCTTCCCCAAAAAACAAACCCTCGCCATTGTTATAAACCTTAACCATTCTAGAAAACTTTCACTTCATCTTCTTCACCAAGTTTCTAGGGTTTCATCCAACCCTTTTCACTCCACTTTGAAGATTGGGAGCTTGTGGTTCATCTCGGTGATTCTAGAGGTATTTTGGTTGGTGGATTGAAGATATGGTTAAGGTAATATTCTCTTCTCTTCATTTATGGAAGTTAGGGTTTTGGTATAAGTTAGGGTTTTGATGTTTTATGTTGGGGAAATGGTTCTAAGTGTTTGGGGATGAATATTTATGATTGGAAACTTGTGAATCTAGGTTTTTGGAAGTTTTGGCTTGAAGATGCAAGTTTCTTCAAAGGTGCTTACGTTTGGGGAAAATCTAGATTTAGCCTAAATCTAGCAAGATGAGTTCAAGTTGCTTTGTGAAAACTTTGTACATGAAAATGTTATTTTTCCAAGTACTTATGTGTTTTACATGAAAATTATCAATGTTGAGTTATTTGGTGGGTTCTAACTTTTGAGGTATTTATTGTGGTAAATATTGTAAAACACTTACATTTGGAATTTTTGGGAAAATGTGATAGATGAATCATAAATGAAAATGGGTTGTTGATTTATGTTATAAATGGAGTCTACTTGTTATGAAATGCATTTGGTGTATATTTTGGAAACATGCATTTAGTACATTATGGGACGATTTGGAAATGTACGGAGTGAGTCCTTTGGAAAAGAGGGTTGTCCCAACCCAAGGTTCTATTTCGAGTATTCATGAATTCAAAGTATTTATTGGCAAAGGCGTGTGTGGCTACGTTTAATTTCATTTTTATGACTGTTGATGATTGATCTTTTGAGTGAGTCGAGCTTAAGGATCGGTAATGGATTTTATTAAGCCTTGGGGACATTTGTCCAGTTTTGATGACGTCGAGTTTTGATCATAATTTACTTTATTGGGGAATTGCATGTTTTGAATACAATTGTTTATTCATTTGGGGTCGTGTAATGTTTTAGACCTTGTTAGCTATGGATCCATAGGCACTTGAGTTTCCCAAGTCTCGCGGACAATAGATCTGGAGTGATTGAGCTCAGTTTACGAGACGTTAGTTTCTCTTTTGTAGCACGGAATAGGCATCGGGTTCCATGATAAGTAAGGCGTGGGCCTATATGGTCGGGCGTCGTCTCATGGGCAGTAAGGTGTAATTCCATATGAGCTTGGCACGGGATAGGCATCGGGTTCAATGATAAGTAAGGCGTGGGCCTATATGGTCGGGCGTCATCTCATGGGCAGTAAGGTATAATCCCAAATATGCTTGTTTTGTGGATTTGGAGTGACCCAATGTATAGACCTGGAGTGGTTGAAGTTGGGGGCTCCCAAGTCTCGTAGGCAATAGATTTGGAGTGATTGAGCTCAGTTTACGAGAGTAATCCACGTGTTTGTTTTATTGCATAGTAGGTGACCCACTTTCGTGTTCCGTCACGTGCAATGAAAACGAGCCTCCCCCGTTACCGAAAGATGTTGCTTTGGGTATTTGTTTTATCCATGTTTTCGGTGATGTATTATTTTTATATGAATTGTTTTCCACGTTATGTGATTTATGGGTTATGCTTCATCTATGCTTGGAATGTTTGGAATAATGACGATTTTTTATGAATTCAATCGTTTTGAGAATCAAATGCTATTTCACCTTTCACGTTGGTTTTGGGGATAAGTCCATTTTGGGAATCACGTTATATTAATGTTTTCAGCACGGGATTTGTGTGAGTTGGAAAACGGTGATTTGCATCTAAAGTAAATTCTGTTGAACTCATGACTTATATTACATCTCTCTCGATTAATGAATTTATATGGTCATGATAAAACTCTTGAACTCACTAGGCGTTAGCCTAACCCTTTTTATTTGTCGGCATGTGCAACAGGCTCAGGTTGGGAGTAGCTTTAGCTACACTGGGAAGTGATGAGTGCTAGTAGAGTGCACGAGAAGTGATTTTGCTTAGAGAAGTCTTCCGCACTTAGTTTGGGAATAGCAACTTGTAATTGTGTTAAGTAACTTCCGACTTTTATGGTCGCATAGTATGACTTGAGTTATTAATTGTGAGAGAGTTGTTATGTTTTATCTTGGGGTAATTCCAAGAATGGTTTGTAGAAGGGATTTTATTCCTTAAGTGATTATTTTATCGGGAATTTTATTTAGTTGCTCTTTCCAAAATTTGAGGGTGTTACAAGTAACAAGTACCTCCCTTAGGGTCGGGTAGCTACAGTCACACACAGTTCTTGTACACAGTAAGACAGTAGCAGCAGTAGCTACTGTAGCGTAAGACAGTCACTCTCACAAGTATGGTTTAAACAATGGTCTATAGGATTGACCAGGTTTAACAAGTTTGAAACATAAGGTAGATGGTTTAGCTACCCAACTGTAGCTGCAGTAGCTACACTGTACCTCCTTAGTCGGTAGCCAGTAGCCAGTGGGTAGGAAACCTTGCCCGCCAACTAAAAAGAGTGATTGAGAGTGGATTTCAGGTTCGATAGTGTCGAGAAGGTATTAGCAACCGGTGACCGTACTTTCGTAAAAGCACCATTGGGCGGTGGTTCCTCTTCTCTTCTTCTGCTTGAACCTCGAACAAAAAAAAGATCCCACCATCAGCTCGACTAAGAGTTCCAAATCAAAAAAGTCAACTGAACTTGACTTAAGACGAAGGAACTGAGTGCCAAAAAAAAACCGGTTTCGCTTCAAACTACTAGTAATTAAGACTACAAGTAAGGAAGACCTTTTCTAGACTTGGCTTGCGTTCAGTATACTTGCGCTTCCCCATGGCCTCATCTTCCCATTTTTTGAGTCTTTAGTCACCGCGAAGACTACTTCTGTAGCTTAAAAAGTACCTTAGGACACCACTTTTTCTAAAGTTGGGTGCGAGTCTTGCTGAGTCAACTCTCAACTCATAATTTCTTAAGAAGAAAGATTAAGAAATTGGCAAGAAGTAGGATGGGAGGAGCATTAGTAGCGAATCCCTGAGATTGGAATTCAATCTCGAGAAAGCCATGAAACATGAATTAAAATTGAATAGATACGTAAAGTAGAATAATGATCGAATTCCAAATGCTTTTCGTAGCTCCTTTGATTGAATTTAGAGTAGCTCGTGGATGAACAGATTCGAGAATCAATAAAAAGGTTCCGCTAACCAACTGATACCGTAGTAGAAGATTCGGCTAGTGATCCACCTCTCTATTTCCCAATAGAAAGAGTTATTCTATGAAAAAAAATCTCGTTTTTTTCTTCTTCACATATAAAAGCTAAAACTACAGCCAACAGGGTGGAAGTTGTGTCTTTATAGTAACTCTCCTCTAATAACGTAGGCCGACCTCCTCTATGTGTCTACAACTTAGGATTCTGTTGGAGCCGTGCTTGCATTGCATGATGATGATAAGAAGAAGAGAGCTTTGGATTGGTAGAATTTTATGAATGAAAATTCCACAATATTTATATGGGATCCGCCGGTGCTTCAGAGTTTCTAGTTATCACCCGAACAAAGGACCGGTAGAGTGTTTCTGAATGAACATTCCATCACCTCAGTATCGGTAGCCGAATTTTTACTGTCTTCATCTTTGGGAGAACTTTTGTCGTCATTATCTTCAGGAGAACTTTTGTCGTCTTTATCTTCGGGAGAACTTTCGTCATCTTCATCTTCGAACTTTGACCCAAAACCTTTTGTCGTCTTAAAGCTTTGACCCAGATCTTT
Source organism: Saussurea involucrata (assembly GCA_033807775.1). NCBI lineage: Eukaryota > Viridiplantae > Streptophyta > Magnoliopsida > Asterales > Asteraceae > Saussurea > Saussurea involucrata. Next base: position 76,117,130 of record CM066317.1, on the reverse strand, counting down.
TATCATCTTCATCTTCAAGCTTTGGACCGCTTCTTCTATCGTCTTCATATTCGGGCTTTGGCCCAGAATTATGGCCTTTCTCGGCCTCTGACTGACTGACTCTGATATTGGCTTACGACCAACCCCAAAATTGTGGTCTTCTTTCACGTTGGTTATCTACCCTAGAGTGAACGGATTTTCCAAATTCGGCCACTAATATTGCGTTTGAATGTTAGAACACGGTAGTAGACAGAAGCTAAATTTATCAAAATAGTAAAACGAGGACATGATGAAGTCACCATCCTTAAGGAATATTAACCCATCTCTAGGTCGTTGCTAGATCTAGGCTAATTCCCTCCCAGGACCTCCTCGAGTTTAAGAACCATAGGCAACGATCCTACTAGTTCATCTCATGATCATGGTTTAGATGTGGTGAATAAGATGAAAACTGGTTAAAAGAAAATGAAGTAAAACAACAATATATATAGAAGAAAATTTCCGAAAGTCACAACCTTTTGTGAAGAGATACAACCTTTCACGAAAAGGTGCAATAGGTTCAAATGGATGCAACGTTTCACGAACAATTGCACTGGTTCATTCTTTGATAATATATATAGTCCCTTAGCTATATAATATTGCCCAAGAACCCTCTAGACTTTGCCTCTTCGTGAAAAGGTGCACCCTTTCACGAAAAGATGCAATAGGTTCGAACGGATGCCACTTTTCACGAACAATGGCACTGGTTCATTCTTTGATAATATATATATATATATATATATATATATATATATATATATATATACACACACATATAGTCCCTCAGCTATATAAAATAGCCAAAATCAAAACTCTCTAAACTTTGCCCCTTTGAGTTCCTTCGAAATATCATTCAAATATTTCAAATATTTCCCTCCAAATATCATTCAATTATTTCATATATTTCCCTCCAAATATCCTTCAAATATTTCAAATATAGGGGGACATTCTTTTAAAAATTTGTTAGTTTGTGAGATTTATGAGATTCAATTTCAACCACAAAAATTACTTGATAAAAAATTGATCAAAGAAAAAAAATCTCCCTCCCTCTCTCTCTCCCCTCTATCTTATATTTTCTCCCACCTCACCTATCTATTCTCTTATATTTTCTCTCATCTCTCATCTTTGATATTTCCATAAGATACACGTATACACACATAATTGAATATGCATTCAAGGTTAACACATTGTGAACACTTTATTAAAATTACTATTATACTTTGTGAACACAACGTGAACACTTTTTTAATTAAAATTTCTATTGTAGTTTTTGAATACATTGTGAACACACTCTAAATCTACGAGATCTGCTATAACTTGTGAACCTATTGTGAACACAAACTAAATCTAAATATACCACTTGTGAACACAATGTGAATATCCTATATTTTTATTTATTAAAGTTGTTAACATGTGTTCACAATGTGTTCACCTTGTATACAATGTGTATGTTCATATAAAGATAGGAGATAGACGAGGAGAGAGAGAGAGAGAGAGAGAGAGAGAGAGAGAGAGAGAAGTTAGTCTAGTGATGAAAATAGCAATAAATTGACAAACTATAGGGAGGAAAATCGTAAAGTTTAAACTATAATAATGGAAATCGAAAGTATTAACTAACCATAGGGATGAAAATCATAATCTACTCTAGATAAATAATATAATATTTTTTTATCTTTTAACAAGAAAAGGACAAAACTACAAATTCAAATATGGATTGAAATGATCCAAATATGTCTGCAGAGAAAACATTTTTTTCATGCCTATTACTCTAACATAATTTTTTTTAAGTTATAGGGAACGACTCAACAAATGCAAAAACTAAATCACATGACCAAACATGTAAATTACTCGTTTAGAAGCATGTTTTATGATATATCGGCTAAAGAATATTCAAAGTTTTACGTAATTTTTTTTTAAATTAAGATTTTTTAGTAAAATTATTTTTAATTCTAATAATTTATTTATTTTGGACAATCTTAATATTATCATCTATACCATATTATAAAGCATTCTGAAGTTTTATAGTTCTTGAAAAGAAGATTCATACTTAGGTAATCGCTTAATTCCATGTGTCTAAGGCTGTAAGCAAAAAAAAAATTCTTCTTCCACAAATGGGGATGGAGTAGGGCTTGTAGTTCGTAGAACTCCAAAAACCATTTTTTAATACATTAAACATCATTAATCAAAACACATGATTTAAAACCCAATATTACATGTTAATGATACATTTGTACAAAGTCTTCAAATTTGATATTTGGATTTATATAAAACATAATTAAATACGGTATAAAACACTTCATATTTGAATGCATATAACTAACTGATAAACATGATCATATACAAGGTAAACATCTCATTCTAAATTGAAATTATTTTAAATATAATTACATTTTAATCAAACAAGTTATGTATAAAATATGTATTTTTTTAAATTTGATATGTATACTAATATTTTATTCCGTTGTTGGATATGACTTTACGTATTTTAAATGTATATACTAGATTTACTAAAACGATAACTGTGGGTAGTTTGTATAGACTCTATGTAAGACTTACTTCGAGATAAGAACCAAAATCGTGATTAATGTGGCACCCAGTAATAACATTTTCGATATACCGATCTAAAGAGTGTATTGGGATCTTGGTGACAGAAAAAGTATAAAGAGCTTAAAGCAATACACCCTACGAGAAGGTATTCAAGAATCCTAAGTATTTTGGGGTGTGTCGTGAATGGATAACCATCCACACTTGCAAAGGTAAGAATCGAAACAAATCCGAAAAGTACAATGAATATAAGCATTTCGTTATCCGACACTTTATTATACGGCCTATTGCCCATATCGTAATCCTGTCGAACTTTTCCACAATATTGATTTGAGGTTCGCCTAGTGATTCAGAGTTTCTGGTTATCATCCGAACAATATACCGGTAGAATTTTCTGAATGAACATTCCACAATATTGATATGGGATTCGCCTGGTGCTTCAAAGTTTCCGGTTATCATCCGAACAAAGGACCGGTAGAATGTTCTGAATGAACATTCCATCACCACAGTGTCATTAGCCGAATTTTTATTGTGTTCATATTTGGGAGAACGTTTTTCGTTGTTATCTTCAGGAGAACTTTTGTCGTCTTTATCTTCGTGAGAACTTTCGTTGTCTTCATCTTCGAACTTTGACCCAGAACCTTTCGTTGTCTTTGAGCTTTAACCCAGATCTTTTATCATCTTCATTTTCAAGCTTTGGACCAGTTCTTCTATTGTCTTCATATTCGGGCTTTGGCCCAGAAATATGGCCTTTCCCTGCCTCTGACTGATTGACTCTGATATTGGCTTAGACCAGCCCCAAAATTGTGTTATTCTTCTACAAGATGTTGTGGACATGCTGGATAGTAGTTCATTCTTATAGATTGTTTAAGGCTTTCACGTTGGTTATTTGCCCAGAGTGAATGGATTTTCCAAATTCAGCCACTAATATTGGCTTTGAATGTTAGAACACGATAGTCGACAGAAGCTAAAATTATCGAAATAGTAAAACGAGGACGTGATGAAGTCACCATCGATAAGGAATATTAGCCCCTCGCTACGTCGTTGATGGATCTAGGCTAATTCCCTCCCAATACCTCCTCGAGTTTAAGAACCATAGGCAAAAATCCTACTAGTTCATCTCATGATCGTGGTTTAGATGTGGTGAATAAGATGAAAATTGGTTAAATGAAAATGAAGTAAAACAACAATATATATAGAAGAAAAATTCCAAAAGTGACAACCTTTCGTTAATAGATACAACCTTTCACGAAAAGGTGCAACCTTTCACGAAAAGATGCAATAGGTTCGAACGGATGCAACGTTTCACGAACAAATGAACTGGTTCATTATTTATAATATATATATATACATATATAGTCCGTCAGCTATATAATATTGCAAAAAAAACTCTGTAGACTTTGCCCTTTGTGTTCCCTCCGAATATTATTCAAATATTTCGCTCCAAAATATCATTTAAATATTTCAAATATTTCCCTCCAAATATATTCAAATATTTTACCTACAAATATATTCAAATATTTCAAATATAGGGGGCACTTTTTTAAGAACTTTTTAGTTTGTGAGATCTATGAGATTCAATTTCAACCACAAAAATTACTTGATAAAAAATTGATCAAAGAAAAAAAATCTCCCTCTCTCTCTCTCTCTCCCTCTCCCTCTCCTCTATCTTATTTTTTCTCCCACCTCACCTATCTATTCTCTTATATTTTCTCTCTCATCTCTCATCTTTGATATTTCCATAAGATACACGTATACACACATAATTGAATATGCATTCAAGGTTAACACATTTTGAACACTTTCTTAAAACTACTATTACACTTTGTGAACACAATGTGAACACTTTTTTAATTAAACTTTCTGTTGTAGTTTTTGAATACATTGTGAACACACTCTAAATCTACGAGATCTGTTATAACTTGTGAACCTATTGTGAACACAAACTAAATCTAAATATACCACTTATGAACACAATGTGAATATCCTATATTTTTATTTATTAAAGTTGTTAACTTGTGTTCACAATGTGTTCACCTGGTATACAATGGGTATGTTCATATAATGATAGGAGATAGACGAGGAGAGAGAGAGAGAGAGAGAGAGAGAGAGAGAGAGAGAGAGAGAGAGAAAGAGAGAGAGAGTGAGTGAGAGAGAGAGAGAGAGAAGTTAGTCTAGTGATGAAAATAGCAATAAATTGACAAACTATAGGGATGAAAATCGTAAAGTTTAAACTATAATAATGGAAATCGAAAGTATTAACTAACTATAGGGATGAAAATCATAATCTACTCTAGATAAATTGTTGATCCAAACCCTCAGTGATTTGATAATGACCCTGAGAAACACTTAGTGAAAATTGTAAGTAGACAATATGTATTAATGTTTTGTCATCAAAGAAAATATACTAAGTCTGTTTAGTATCGCAGATGAAAACATGCGCTTTAAATTATGCATTCAGCGAACACTGTTCATCAGTGAGCCCTGAGCCTGTTCAGTCTCACTGATGATCGCTGATAGTTTAAGTTGTTTACTTATGATCCATGAAGACAAGTTTCACGTCAAACATGTTCTAAGCTGAAGTCGAAGATCAAGCCAAAGAACCAACGACAAAGTCTACTAGTGACCTGATGCGGATATCAGCGAAGCCAAGACCTGTCCACTCAACGTGAAGTTTCAAGTAGAAGACTTCAGCGAACGCTGAACTTTATCATTCGCTGATAAAGAATCATTCAGCTGATGCTGATCATGAAGCCTCCTCTACAAGCAACTTTTGTCTTATCCCCTTGCATGCTTTTCTACGATCTGTCAGAACAGACATCTCTTTTGTCCAGAATTGTACAACCAACTCTGATCTTACACTGTTCATCATGCGGCCACTAGGTTGTCTACTGAAGTCAAAACATGTAACCAACCAGAGGCTGCCACATGTAAAGGTATACTGTTGTGCATTAAATGCATGCAGTATATAAAGAAAACCCTACTTCATTTGTGAAGTGCTCGGCCATTCCTTCTCTCGCTGAACTCACTGTGTGAAAGAATACTCTCCTTAGTGTTCCTACTTTTCTTAATCTTTGTTTCTAGTGCAAGAAACCTTAGTGTTCTCATAGTTTGGTTAGATTAGATTTATTTCTTAATCTTGTTCAACAACAAACTGTAAATTGGTTGATACATATCAATGAATAATTTAAAGATAAAAATCATGTGATTGTATTTAACCCCCCCTTCTACAAACTTGTATAACCCCTTTGGGACCAACAAGTGGTATCAGAGCAGTTTGTTTAATCTAATAAACAAGATCTTGCTTATACTAATTTCTTTTCTCTTCCTTGTTATTTCTCAAAATGGCTAACCCCACAAACACAAACTATATCGATAATGGTTCTCTTGCAAAACCCCCTAGATTCTCCAAAGATAACTTTAATCTCTGGAAAAATAGGATGATGCTCTTTCTAGAAGGTGTAGATCCCACTATACCACACTATATCGAAAATAGACCATATGTCCCTTTCATGATTGACCCTGTTGTTCCTACTACTGCTACTAGAACCGTTATTCCTGAACGAATCGTTCCCAGAGAAGTCACTCACTGGACTGATGAGGACAAGAAGAAGGTGGCCCTCGAAACTAAGGCCAGATCCATCCTTTCTATGGATCTTCCTGATGAAGTCTACCACTCCGTCATGAACCTGATGAGTTCTAAAGCCATGTGGGATACTATATGTGTTCAATATGAAGGTACTTCTGAAGTCCAGGATTCGAGAAAGATCAACCTGGTAAGACAGTACGAAAGTTTCATTTGTGGTAAGAATTAAACTCTCTCTGAAGTACATTAACGGTTTAACTGTTTAATCATTGACTTAAAAACTGTTGGTAAGGAATATTCTAACTTTGAGATCCTGACAAAGTTTCTGGAAAGTCTTCCTGAAAGTTGGGACAGTTATTCTATGTGTCTCAAACTCTCAAAGGATCTGAAATCAATGACCCTTTCTACCTTATATGCCACTATGCTCAATCATGAGCAGTCGTGTCATCTTAAGAAGAATCTTGTAAAAGATTCCAAAAGCACACCTATTGCTTTACTCTCTTCAGAGTTGGTACCTACTCAGCGTTCTACTGTCACAATCACTGAGTTGGAATCTAACTTTGATGAATCATCTGAAGCTGATCCTTCAGAACTAGATGAGTCACTGGCCCTCCTGACTAATTCTTTCAGGAGATTCGCCATAAAAAATAACTTCAGAAGAAATAAACCTCGTTCCCTCACTAACAAGCCTAAAACCTCAACCCCAGTTGATAAGGCTACTGCCACTTGCTATAACTATGAAAAGATAGGTCACTTTGCTAGTGAGAGCAGGTCAAAGAAAGTCTTTAAACCTTTATCTTCTTCCTACAAGAAATCCTCTAACCCCAAGTGTGGATCCCAGATTAACAATTCAATCACAATGAATCAACACAATATAGTATAATCACTCATAAATCTCACTTGTCATTCATGAACAGAAAGATATTGGCAGAGTCGTACAATGGTAAACTATGATAAAGCTATAAAGATCATTAACCCTAAAACTAGGATTAAGCAACTATTTATACCCAAAAGGTATTTACAAGAATTGACAAGATTAGTCCCTATACTTCTATTCCACGAACGTAAGACCTAACACCAAGGCTAGAGATGACAAATACCAGAAGCTGAAGGAAAAAAATCAAAAGCTGAAAGGTTCAAAAAAGAAAGGAAAAGGCATGATCGCTGAAGATCATGACTGGGCTGCTTCTGATGAAGAATCATCTGACTCTGATGATGATGAGGCCAATCTCTGCCTCATGGCCAAAATAGAAGAAGAGGAAGAAACAACTGAAATTCCCTCTACTTCTACCTCTACATCTCAGGTATCAAATTCTTTCACTGATATTTCTACTTCAATCTCTGATGACATCGATAGACGTCGAACCGTCGATCTTTTGACTATTGATTTATATGATGCCATGAATGGCAAGACCAGAGCTGAAAAACAAAATATTGATCTCGCTGAACAGCTCAAAAATTGTCATTTACAAATTGAAAAGCTTTCTAAAATAGAAGAAAATTTGAAAGATCGGGTATGTATAAATCAAATCATTAGCATTGAGCGAGAAGAAGCTACCGTTGCATTATAGGCTGAAAAGGCTACTGTTGAAGGATGGTGTAAATCCTCAACAACGATCACTGAGATAATACGTGCTCAGATTCCCCTGAGTGACAAGAGTGGTCTTGGTTATAAAGCTGACACTCTAGAACCAACCACTGATCGTTCTATGCTTAAGTTTGGAACGTTCGTGTCTTCAATCCCTGACACTTCATTACCTCAGTGTTCCTCTTCTAAAACTCCTATCCCTGAGGAAAAAACTACCTTAATTTCTAAAAGTAAAGGTAAAGAAAAAATTATTAACCAAAAACCTCATAAGGGTACCTTTGTACCTAAGCCGAAGGTTTCCAAACCTTCAGCGAAACATCCCTCAACGTCTAAGAATAAGATCCCTGAATTTATTCAGCGATCTACTCCTAAACTGAAAGTGGATGTAATTGGTAAGAAATCTGAAGAACTGAAAGTTCCTCCAATTTCCAATGCCAAAGGTATACTTGGTGCTGGCCCTGCTCATTTAAAAATTTCGGCTAAGCATACAAATGGTCCTAAAGCTACTTTTAGCAATAGGAAATGTTATCACTGTGGACTTACCGACATATTGCCAGTAAGTGCCCTACAGCCACCAAAGCTGAGAAATTAGCTAAGGTGAAATCACAACCCCCAGGGCAAAGAAGACCAATCCTGGTGCTAATCTGGCTAAGGTGAAAGCAACCACTGAGGTTAAGAAATTAACCAAAGTGAAGACTGTCACTAAAGTTGAATCTTCAAGTGCTGCGAAGAAATTTAAAAAAGATCATTTGTGCTCTGCTTGCGAAATGGAAAAACTCAAAAGAGCTTCCCATAAAGGCAAGACTGATGTATCTTGACCTTGGCCTCTGTACATGCTTCATGTTGACCTCTGCGGTCCAATCGCTACACAGAGCCTAGGTGGCAAGAAATATATACTTGTTTTGATCGATGAATATTCAAGATTTACATGGGTTGAATTTGTCATAAAGAAATCAGATGTTCCAAACATTCTGATAAATTTAACGAAAAGAATCCAAGTTCTGTATGAGGCAGGATTCAGAAACTAAGAAGCGACAATGGCACAGAATTCAAAAACTCTGTCATTGAAGCCTATCTTACAGAAGAAGGCATATCACAGAACTTCTCTGTTGCACGTATCCCACAACAGAATGGCGTGGTTGAACGAAAGAACTGCACGCTTGTGGAGGCTGCAATAACTATGCTGACAGCATCTGGATTACCAATGTCTTTTTGGGCAGAAGCAATATCAACCGCTTGCTACACCCAAAATCGATCAACCATTGTAAAGAGGCACATCAAGACACCGTATCATTTGATCAACAAAAGGCGACCAAACATCAAGTTCTTTCATGTATTTGGATGCAAGTGCTTTGTCTTAAATGATAGAAAAGCAAGAGGAAAGTTTGAGGTGAAAGCAGATGAAGGCAAGTTCATTTGATACTCTGCCACCTCTAAGGCCTACAGAGTTTATCTTCTGCGGTCACGAACCATTGTAGAAAGCATCAATGTGTCTTTTGACGATTCCTTTCAAAAGACTTCTGAACAAATCAGTTCAGAACTCGGTCTAAAGAAGGAATCCTCTGGCATCCCAAAGACAAGAGCAGAAGACTTAAATCTTCTATTTGAAGAGATGTTCCATGATGATATTGATCCCTCTGCTGGAGCCGTCAGAGCCTCTGGAGAAACATCTTCTAACAACCAGACTGAGTCAGGTATATCTCTAACTGGTCCATTAAATACTTCATCCTCTTCTGTGAATCATACAGATGCACGCACTGAGGGGGAGCGAACAGAAGATGATACGACCAAGGACTCAACCACAGAGGCTCCTGAAATACCAACTCCAGCGACTACAGAGGAATCAATACCAGAGGAAAACGAAGACTCAGTCTCTACTTCCTCAGACGAACAAATTCCAACTCTCATTCCAATCCTTCCACAAGCTAAAGAACCAAGCATAAGCACATAAGTACTATCTACAACAGAGGTTGCACCAGAACTGCAGTGTGCAACCACAGAGGTTCATCTTGATGACTCAAATGACCGTCTTCCAAGAACAACACAGTGGACGAAAAGCCATCCTCCAAGCCTTATAATCGGCGACCCCTCTGAAAAGGTCAAGACAAGATCAGCCACTGCTAATTTTTGTTTCTTTACAAATTTCATCAGTGTGATCGAGCCAAAAAGAATCTATGAAGCCCTAGATGATCCAAATTGGGTAGATGCTATGCAAGAAGAGCTTCTATAGTTTGAAAGAAACAAGGTATGGACCCTAGTACCTCTGCCACGAGGAAAAAAAGCAATAGGGACAAAATGGGTGTTCAGAAATAAGAAGGACGAGGATGGGGTGGTCATTAGAAACAAAGCGAGATTGGTGGCCAAGGGATATCGCCAAGAAGAAGGCATTGATTACGATGAAACTTCACATTGAGTGGACAAATCTTGGCTTCGCTGATATCCGCATCAGTTCATTAGTAGACTTGTCGCTGGTTCTTTGGCTGGATCTTCGACTTCAGCATAGAACCTTTGTTGACGTGAAACTTGTATTCAGGGATCATAAGTAAACAACTAAAATCATCAACGATCATCAACAGGACTGAACAGGCTCAGAGCTGTATTGATGAACAGTATCACTGAACATAATTTAATGAACATGAGTATCCTATCAACGGTACTGTAGAGACATAGTACTTATAAGCGATAGTGAAACTCTAATACATATTGTGTTGGGTTTTGTTCAAAACATGATTTCAAGAATCATAAATTTTGCAACGGAAGCTTAAAATTTGAACAACATGAAAAAGCATTTCATTACCCACCAAGGATCCATTTGCATGAACATGAAAGATTAAAAAAACCCCACCATAGGGAGTTTTAATAAACTACAACCTTTGTAGACCTTTGAATATGATAGTTGAAGATGGCAAGAATTCAAGAAAAAATTCCTCTTTAGTAGTCCACCAACAAGCTCCAACACCAATGTACGCTAGTACTCCTCTTGATACAAGATGCAAATATATTTCTAACTCTATACTACACTAGTATGAGAAGAGTAGAAGCAAGAACCACCACCAAGAGTGGTGGTTTTGTCCGAGATTAGAGAGAGGAGGGAGAGAGAGAGCAAAAATCTTATTTTGTGTATTTGTCAAGTGTGTCATTTCTCTCCTCTTGTTCCCAAGATATGCATGCAAGACTTTTTTCTCATTTGGCCAAAATTTGGTCCAATAACAATTGAGCCTTCCATGCAAAGTTATACTTGAAACCCCTCTAGTTTAAATTTGTTAAAATCTATATTTTAACTATTTACACTTACTACAATTAATCCCTCCTTGTAACCTCTAGTTATTAAAATCATCATATTTTAATAAACTAGAATTCTTATTTGCATCTTATAAATATCAATTTAGTGTCTACTTGTTATTCGGTGTGACCCTATAGGATCATATATTACCGGTAATATTATTTTATAATCATTCTTGAGCATATAAAACCAACATATTGTCTACTTACATTTTTCACTAAGTGTTTCTTAAAGAGTCATTATCAAATCACCGAGGGTTTGGATCAACAATCTCCCCCTATTTGATATTGACATAGCAACAAAAAGAAAATTGCTAACTATGAAAACATAAGGATAAAAAGAACTCATAAAATATTTATCCCTTTTACTGTTTTCTGGGATCTTTTCAGTACTGATGGAGTAAAGTACATTCGCTGAAATTTTTGTTTGAACTTCGTATAGGGTTACAAAGGGAAGTGGAAAAATTACAAGTACAGCAAATAAATTTACAAGTAAATCCTATCAGCTATTCAGGTTCTTCCTTAACGAGAAGTTCATCAAGGGTTCTTGTAGAGGGGATCATCCAGTCAGGGACTTTTTCTGTGAGATTTCGTCTATTCTGTGCTTCAGTAAAGATCAGGGGTTTCATGAAGTGTCTGAGAAGATCTTTTCTGAATTCACACCAGTAGATAAGATCCCTGAGTTGTTCGATGGGAGTGATGGGTAGCTCAGAGATGCGTTGAAAGCGTTCTCGTCCATCATAGTCGTGAAAGAAGATACCATAAGGTTTGCTTAAGACTTTTCCAGGGATGAAGCGTTCACCAGGGGGCAGGGAGGTGTCGCTGAGAGGTTAGGTTCAGGACCAAGTACTTCAGCACGTGAAAAACCAATACCTGTTTCATTTCTGATAGGAGGGCCTGAGTCTGAAGGTATTATCTTTTTCTTTGCAGAGGCCCTTCTTTGTTGAGTTGGATTAGGAGGAGGAGGAGGAATATCCACAGCAGATGAAACCAAATCGATCTGAGAATTTATAATTTTCTCGACATGGCTTTTATACTGTAAGCGAGATAGATGTATGGCTATTCACATCTCCAACCATTCAGAGAAACCGTATTTTTTGATCGTAGCAGCATAGATGGTCTCCTTGGTACCATTTTCTCTGAATATGTCAACTTCAACAACAGGAACTTTTATGGTCGTTCTTCTCCTGATGTTCACCTTGTTGATCCTGGATGCCCGAGATTGATAGTGCAGTCTTTCTTTGCACCATTCCAAGTTTGAGTTAGATACCTTGGTCTTTTCTTCGATGATCTTCTTGGCATCTTTCCACAATTGACGTTGGACATCAATGGGAGTCTTCTTTAGATCAGGATCCTTCACTGATTGTTGGACAAGCTGGATGGCGTAGGCTTTATCTTGTTCTTCAGCTTTCCTTCGATCAGCGAGTTGTTTTTCAGCCTTGAGATGTTCAACGTATTCCTTCTTTGATAGTGTGAACTTAGGGTCAGGGACTTTGTGTCGAGGAAGGATGATTCGTCGATCTTCAAGTTGTTTGATCATTGCTTCTCTCTTTTTCTAATCCTCTTCACTTAGCTTTTGAGGAGCCAAGGAAGGTCTGTTTTTGTGAGAGAGCAATTGTTCTTCAGGTTCTTCAGTCTCAGTGAGATCCAAGACTGGGATTATTTCTTCAGCACTAGAGGCTATGATTATTGTTGATGCAGTAGGAGGAACTTCAGCTGTATCCTCAAGCAGGGGAGAGGACTAGCTGAAACACAACGATCATTTGGGAAAGAAAGAGATAGAGAAAGAATGAGGGTTAAGTGTTTAGAGGTTTTATGGAGAGGAGAATTGAGATTGAGAAGGGATAGAGGAGGGATGCAGTATAAGGAAATAGAGTGTACGTTACCTGACAAACTGGCTTCCTGAAGAGAATAGCCAAGTTGTCTTCAGAAGAAACACCTTTGTTCTTGCCTTTGTCAGCTTCAGACGCTGCAGGCCTTTTGGTAGTCCCCTCCACTGATTGTTCAGTGTTTATAACCCCTTTTTGAGCAGGGACATTCTTGGGCTGGACGAAGAAGAAGCCATCATCATTGTCATCATCATCATCATCGTTTTTAGGGGATGATGATGGTTTGTCGTCCTCAAGGTCGAGGTCTTCATCATCTTCTGCTTCTTCAACTTTAGATTCTTCCTCATCAGCGTAAGGTTCTGTTACATCAGCAACAACTTCCTCTTCGAGTTGCTCCCCCTCAAATTCAGAGGGAGGTTTCTCGGTTCCCTCAGGGTTTTCAACTCCCTGAGGTTTCTCGGTTGTAGCAGCAGTGGAAACAATACCCCCCCCCCCCCTCAGTGTTATGGGGAAGGTCTTCAAGATTTCTCTTCTCCCCCTCAACATTATGGGGAAGGTCTTCAGTCTTCTCCCCCTCTTCCACATGATGAGTGGGGGAGGTAACCTCAATGTCAGCAGCAGCGGCATCAGTGTACATTGGGTCCCTGTCTTCCAGGCCAGGAATCCCAACACAGTTTTCAATCCTACTTAATCTGTCTTCCAGGCCAGATATAGCAGGAGTGATTCTTTGAAGATCCTCTCGATCAGCCTGAGTAAAGTGAGACGGAACACATGTCGGGGCGTTTAGGCGATCGAGGATTTGTTGAAGAAGATCTTTGACGGTGCCAACCTCAGTCTTTACTATGGAGACCTCACCCTTAAGAGTTCCAACCTCTGTCTTCAATGATGTAACTTCATTGGACAGGGTGGTGAAATTTATGGAGAGGGTGGTGTGCGCCAAGTTGAGATTGTTAACGAAGGTGGAGTGGTCAGCGATAGTAGTAGCAAAAGTTCCAATTTGACCTTCCACCTTCTCCAGATCAGCACTAGAGGCTTTCTTTTCGACCTTAGTGGTCAACGTCTTTAGAGCATCTCCAGCGTTTGTAACCGCTGAAGAGTTGGCAGTGAGTGTGTTGGTGAAGGAGTCCATCTTCGTCACCAGATCTTTCAGGGAGGTGTTGATATCTCCCAAGTTAGGACCTGCAACAGTTAAAAACTTATGAACATAAGAAAGCTCAGAAGTTGGGGATTTTGAGAGAGGAGTGTGTATGGTTTTATGTATACCTGCAGGCGGGTTGGTGAAGTCCTCAAAACTTTGATAACCTGAGTAGTGTTCCATGTTGCCTTCCAGAGTGCCTTGGCGCATAGAAGTACCTGCATATCCTATATTTTGATGCATCATCCCCTGTAAAGTTGCAGCTGATGTATCTAGGATGATGTTCGTTGCAGAGAATGGGGGAAAGACAGGTGGAGTGTCCAAAGGAATGGTGGAAGGAGTGATGGTTGAAAAGAGGGTTTTGGTGAGAGGTTCAACGTTGGATCCGCTGAGAAATACTTCTTCAGACCTTAGAGAGTCTGAAGGAGAGGGGTTCAGATCCAAGTCTATAACCTCAGCGTTTAGAGACGCTGAAGTTGGTGTGGAAGGGTTGGCTTGGTCAGCTGTGGCAGAGCGTACCATGGAACTATCTAGCGGCTCTTGTACAGAAAGAGTCATGGAGTCTTCAGCCTGTGAGGACTTGGGGGGTTGCTCCTTGGTTTTCTTGATCCTTTGAGAATCAAGTGGGGTAGTAGAGTGTTTCCTTTTCTTAGAAGGAGTGGAGGTTGCAGCCTGGGTATCAGCAGTTGGGATTACCGCTGAGGTAGCCGCAAAAGTAGAAGAAGTTGGAGGTCTAAGAAGAGATAAAAGTTTAGAGAGACGTACCTCATTTGGTAGGGGCTTGAAGTCAAGAACTTTAGGGCCGACCTTTGAGAGTCTCAGGTCGCCCACCTTCGGGTATTTGTCTTTCAGGCCTTGTTCGAAGAGGGCACTGACAAATCGCGGATAAGGAACACATGTTGGTCTCTCAATCACATCCACCCTGAGCATTAGATCATCGTAAATGATTTTTGCCCAATCAATGTGGAGGCCCGTCAGTAGAGAGTACCCCATGGCTTGTTGGAGTTGTGATGCTTGGTCAGTTGACCCAGTTTTCGCTGTCAGGCAGCTGATCAAATGATCAAAGATGAAGTTCATCTCGCTTGGCATCTTTGACTTCTTGATAGCAGTCAGCTTCTTCTCAGGGAGTTCATCTCTCCCTGTGTCCTAGGCGTACTTCATTGCATCGAAGAACGCAATGAGTGTATCCCTGTCAGCTAGGTTTTTGGGGCTTGGCAGAGGGACAAAGAGTTTTTCTTTTGTGGCGGCGGGGAGGTTTAGGGCACACCTGATATTACCAGGTGTAATTTTTGAAGCACCATGGTCGGTGTCAAAGAGGATGACATCGATTTTCTTCTTTGGGTCCTTGGTAGAGGTGATCTGAGCTCTTTTGGCAGAATACCAGAACTGAGCTAGTAGATGTTTATTGGCTGGAGGAGTGATGGTTAGAGCTATGGAGATAGGGCATGTCTTGAGAAAGTTCACAGCGTCATCAAGATGTGTGACCTGCTTCTTTTGAGGAAATTCGAAGAGAGCATATGGGTTGTTGCTTTGAAAAGTAACTTGCTCAGGTTTAAAAGTAACCTGAGGAGCTTTTGTGACCACAGTAACCTCAGTAGCAGTAGGAGCGTTAGTGGAGGATGCCATTTCTGTATATAATAATGAAGAATATGAACAGAAGATTTTAAAATGGATAAAATATCCAAAATAAGGGTTTTAGGGTTTTGTACAAACTAGGGTTTTTCTAGTTTTGGCAAAGATTCAAAACTAGTGAATGTCTTATTTTCCAGTTTCCTTTTAAAGGAAGGATTCTGGAAAAACATATCAAGATACAAGTTTAAGATTTCTTGTTTTAAACTTGAAGAACAACCATGAAGATTGTGTTCATAAAATCATGAAGAGAAATGATTTTATTTTAATAAAGTTCTTTTGTTTGATCTTTTAAAAACAATAATAAGATCAGAAACAAGTTTTATGCAAGAAAAATAATAAGAATATTAACCTTTCGATTGTTGAAGAAGATGAACAGTTCTTGAAGAAAACAAGTTTGAATGCAACAGAGAATTTTTGCTTGAAGGAGATGATGTTCGCGTAAAGGTAAAAATATAAACTCGAATGTGTTTATATAGTGAGAGTAGAGAGAGAAAAACTATGAGCGGGAAAGTTTTTCATGATGACACGGACACGTCCCTTGATTTTGATTGGACAAGGAAGTCGAAACGGGCGAACGTGTCAGAGAAAACGTGCCATGACTTATCCGTTGTGATGACGTCACAAACGTCCTTTTATATTTTAGGATGTCTCTGAGGATTTTGAAAAATCAGGGACATTTTGAAAACATGAAGCACTGTATAAAAATATCAGTGTTAGGTTTTTAGAAATTTCAAAATATCACTGAAAGGAAGAGATATTCAGTGATGCAAGAGAGAACGTACCTTGATATGAGCGAATCAATTTTGTTCAGGGAGTAGATGATGGATGGGTTTATACAAGTTCATTGTTATCATTGATCAAATATGAACCGCTGAAGATTTTACTCTTCTAAGTTCAGCATTCCAAGCTCGCTGATGAGAAAGTTGAATCTTGTCTCATCAAGAGGATTGGTAAATAGATCAGCTAACTGAAAGTCAGTTGGTATAAAATGAAGTTCTATATCACCATTCATCACATGATCTCTAATAAAATGATACCTGATTTCGATGTGTTTGGTCTTTGAGTGTAGCACTAGATTGTTGGCTATAGCGATGGCACTTGTGCTGTCACAATAGATTGGGATTCTCGAGAGCTGAAGGTCATAGTCCAGTAGTTGATTTCTCATCCACAAGACCTGAGAACAACAGCTTCCAGCTGCTACGTACTCAACTTCAGCGATTGAGGTGGAAACTGAGTTTTGCTTTTTACTTGTCCAACTCACCAGCTTTCCACCCAGGAGCTGACAGCCTCCTGTGGTGCTTTTCCTATCCAATTTGCAACCTGCAAAATCACTATCTGAATAGGCGATTAGATCAAACCCTGAGTCTTTAGGATACCAAAGACCTAGGTTAGGAGTACCCTTAAGGTAACAAAAGATTCGCTTTACAGCGATCAAATGAGATTCCTTAGGTTCTGCTTGATATCGTGCACACAAACAGGTTGCGTACATAATATCAGGTCGGCTAGCTGTTAAATAAAGAAGAGAGCCGATCATCCCACGGTACGCTGTGACATTAACAGGTTTTCCAGAAGGATCCTTGTTCAGTGTCAGCGGTGGTGCCATTGGGGTTTTCATAGCTGAACTCTGAGTTAAATCAAATTTCTTCAGCATATCTTTAACATACTTACCTTGGTGAATGAAAGTTCCTTTTTCACTCTGTTTGATTTGAAGACCAAGGAAATATGTCAGCTCACCCATCATACTCATTTTATATTCAACTTTCATTCCTTCAGCGAAACGAGTACATATGTCAGGGTTAGTGGAACCAAATATAATATCATCGACATATATTTGAACAAGAATAATATGACCTTTTACTCTCCTGAAAAATAGAGTTTTGTCGATTTTACCACGCTCAAATTTTTCAATATGGAGATAAGTAGAGAGAGTGTCATACCATGTACGAGGAGCTTGCTTGAAGCCATAAAGTGCCTTATCCAGTTTATAGACATAATCTGGATGCTTAGGATCAAAGAATCCTGGAGGTTGTTCCACGTAGACTTCTTCATTCAGCCTTCCATTGAGGAATGCTGACTTAACATCCATTTGATAAACTTTGAAGTCTTTGTGTACAGCGTAAGCTAAGAATAGACGTATGGCTTCTAGTCTTGCCACTAGAGCAAAGGTTTCGTCGTAATCTATACCTTCCTCTTGTCTGTATCCCTGAGGAACAAGTCGAGCCTTGTTGCGGGTTACAGTTCCATGTTCATCCAACTTGTTTCGATGGACCCATTTTATGCCTATCACAGACTTGTCGGATGGTCTAGGAACAAGCTTCCAAACCTTGTTTCTTTCGAATTCATTCAGCTCTTCTTGCATAGAGCTGACCCAGTTTGGATCTTGGAGGGCATCATCTGTTTTCTTTGGCTCAATCAAAGAAATAAAGTTAACAAATAGACAAATATTACCTGCACTTCGTCGAGTCTGAACACCAGCGTTTGGATCACCAATAATTTGTTCAATAGGGTGATTTATAGTCAATCGCTGAGCCGGAACGTAAGTTGATGGCTCAATCTGAACTTCTAGAGGAGCTGAAGATGAGGCTTCAGCAACCTCTGGTATATCATCCAAGAGAGGAATAGATGCAGATGTCATTTCATTCACTGATTGCTGAGAAGTAGATGGTATATCTGAGATAGAAGGTTCAGAAGCAGGCATAGTGTTTAGAGGAACAATTGAGACCCATGAGGATTCAGCTTCACTTGACTGCATGCTTGGGATGATAGTAGGATCATCATCTTCAGCGAGATGAGTATGAGATGGAGGAGTGGGAATGTCTTCTGAATCACCAAGATGAGAAAACATCCATTGATTCAATTCTTCAGTATCAACAGAAGGTCTAGAGTTTGCTGAACGGGATTCGTCAAAGGTGACCTGGATTGTTTCTTCTACAGTTTGTCTTCTTCGATTGAAGACTCTAAAGGCTTTGGAGATAGAAGAATATCCAAGAAAGATTCCATCATCAGCCTTTGGATCAAACTTTCCAAGGGCATCTCTGTTGTTCAGTATGAAACACTGACACCAAAGATGTGAAGAAAGCTGATTGAAGGCTTTCTCCCATGGAAGAGTTGATAGGCCGTCTTTTTGAATCTTTTGACAATCAGCGACATGTTTTGAGTAAAACAAGCAGTGTTGACAACTTCTGCCTATAACTGAATAGGTAGATGAGAATCGTTGAGCATTGAACGTGCAGCTTCGATGATAGTTCGATTTCTTCTTTCAGCGAATCCATTTTGTTGTGGTGTTCTCACTGAGGAAAAGTTGTGAGAAATACCCTTACTTTAAAATAAGGAATCAACAGAACTGTTTTTGAATTCAGTCCCATGATCACTCCTTATTGAGCGAAAAGTTGTTCAAAACATGATTTCAAGAATCATAAAATTTGCATTGGAAGCTTAAAATTTGAACAACATGAAAAAGCATTTCATTACCCACCAAGGATCCATTTGCATGAACATGAAAGATTAAAAAAAATAACCATAGGGGGTTTTAAGAAATTACAACCTTTGTAGACCTTTGAATATGATAGTTGAAGATGGCAAGAATTCAAGAAAGAATTCCTCTTTAGTAGTCCACCAACAAGCTCCAACACCAATGTATGCTAGTACTCCTCTTGATACAAGATGCAAATATATTTCTAACTCTATACTACACTAGTATGAGAAGAGTAGAAGCAAAAACCACCACCAAGAGTGGTGGTTTCGGCCGAGATTAGAGAGAGGAGGGAGAGAGAGAGAGAGCAAAAATCTTATTTTGTGTATTTGTCAAGTGTGTCATTTCTCTCCTCTTGTTCCCAAGATATGCATGCAAGACTTTTTTCTCATTTGGCCAAAATTTGGTCCAATAACAATTGAGCCTTCCATGCAAAGTTATACTTGAAACCCCTCTAGTTTAAATTTGTTAAAATCTATATTTTAACTATTTAAACTTACTACAATTAATCCCTACTTGTAACCTCTAGTTATTAAAATCATCATATTTTAATAAACTAGAATTCTTATTTTCATCTTATATTAAGAATTATATTCATTAATATAATTAATAATATTCATCAAGAAATAATATTTATAAAGAATCAAATTCTTATAAATATCAATTTAGTGTCTACTTGTTATTCGGTGTGACCCAATAGGATCATATATTACCGGTAATATCATTTTATAATCATTCTTGAGCATATAAAACCAACATATTGTCTACTTACATTTTTCACTAAGTGTTTCTTAAAGAGTCATTATCAAATCACTGAGGGTTTGGATCAACAATCTCCCTCTATTTGATATTGACATAGCAACAAAAAGAAAATTGCTAACTATGAAAACATAAGGATAAAAAGAACTCATAAAATATTTATCCCTTTTACTATTTTATGGGATCTTTTCAGTACTGATGGAGTAAAGTACATTCGGTGAAATTTTTCTTTGAACTTCGTATAGGGTTACAAAAGGAAGTGGAAAAATTACAAGTACAACAAATAAATTTACAAGTAAATCCTATCAGCTATTGAGGTTCTTCCTTACGAGAAGTTCATCAAGGGTTCTTGTAGAGGGGATCATCCAGTCAGGGACTTTTTCTCCGAGATTTCGTCTATTCTGTGCTTCAGTAAAATCAGGGGTTTCATGAAGTGTCCGAGAAGATCTTTTCTGAATTCGCACCAGTAGATAAGATCCCTGAGCTGTTCAATGGGAGTGATGGGTAGCTCAGAGATGCGTTGAAAGCGTTCTCGTCCATCATAGTCGTGAAAGAAGATACCATAAGGTTTGCTTAAGACTTTTCCAGGGATGAAGCGTTCACCAGGGGGCAGGGAGGTGTCGAGAGCTGAGAGGTCAGGTTCAGGACCAAGTACTTCAGCACGTGAAAAACCAATACCTGTTTCATTTCTGATAGGAGGGCCTGAGTCTGAAGGTATTATCTTTTTCTTTGCAGAGGCCCTTCTTTGTTGAGTTGGATTAGGAGGAGGAGGAGGAATATCCACAGCAGATGAAACCAAATCGATCTGAGAATTTATAATTTTCTAGACATGGCTTTTATACTATAAGCGAGATAGATGTATGGCTATTCGCATCTCCAACCATTCAGAGAAACCGTATTTATTGATCATAGCAGCATAGATGGTCTCCTTGGTACCATTTTCTCTGAATATGTCAACTTCAACAACATGAACTTTTATGGTCGTTCTTCCCCTGATGTTCACCTTGTTGATCCTGGATGCCCGAGATCGATAGTGCAGTCTTTCTTTGCACCATTCCAAGGTTGAGTTAGATACCTTGGTCTTTTCTTCGATGATCTTCTTGGCATCTTTCCACAATTGACGTTGGACATCAATGGGAGTCTTCTTCAGATCAGGATCCTTCACTGATTGTTGGACAAGCTGGATGGCGTAGGCTTTATCTTGTTCTTCAGCTTTACTTCGATCATCGAGTTGTTTTTCAGCCTTGAGATGTTCAACGTATTCCTTCTTTGATAGTCTGAAATTAGGGTCAGGGACTTTGTGTCGAGGAAGGATGATTCATCGATCTTCAAGCTGTTTGATCATTGCTTCTCTCTTTTTCTAATCCTCTTCACTTAGCTTTTGAGGAGCCAAGGAAGGTCTGTTTTTGTGAGAGAGCAGTTGTTCTTCAGGTTCTTCAGTCTCAGTGAGATCCAAGACCAGGATTATTTCTTCAGCACTAGAGGCTGGGATTATTGTTGATGCAGTTGGAGGAACTTCAGCTGTATCCTCAAGCAGGGGAGAGAACTAGCTGAAACACAGCGATCGTTTAAGTAAGATCATTTGGGAAAGAAAGAGATAGAGAAAGAATGAGGGTTAAGTGTTTAGAGGTTTTATGGAGAGGAGAATTAAGATTGAGAAGGGATAGAGGAGGGATGCAGTATAAGGAAATATAGTGTACGTTACCTGACAACTGGCTTCCTGAAGAGAATATCCAAGTTGTCTTCAAAAGAAACACCTTTGTTCTTGCCTTTGTCAGCTTCAGACGCTGCAGGCCTTTTGGTAGTCCCCTCCCCTGATTGTTCAGTTTTTATAACCCCTTTTTGAGCAGGGACATTCTTGGGCTGGACGAAGAAGAAGCCATCATCATTGTCATCATCATCATCGTTTTTAGGGGATGATGATGGTTCGTCGTCCTCAAGGTCGAGGTCTTCATCATCTTCTACTTCTTCAGCTTCAGATTCTTCCTCATCAGCGTAAGGTTCTGTTACATCAGCAACAGCTTCCTCTTCGAGTTGCTCCCCCTCAAATTCAGAGGGAGCTTTCTCGGTTCCCTCAGGGTTTTCAACTCCCTGAGGTTTCTCGGTTGTAGCAGCAGTGGAAACGTTACCCTCCCCCTCAGTGTTATGGGGAAAGTCTTCAAGATTTTTCTTCTCCACCTCAACATTATGGGGAAGGTCTTCAGTCTTCTCCCCCTCATCCACATGATGAGTGGGGGAGGTAACCTCAATGTCAGCAGCAGCGGCATCAGTGTGCATTGGGTCCCTGTCTTCCAGGCCAGGAATCCCAACACAGTTTTCAATTCTACTTAATCTGTCTTCCAGGCCAGATATAGCAGGAGTGATTCTTTGAAGATCCTCTCAATCAGCCTGAGTAAAGTGAGACGGAGCACATGTCGGGGCGTTCAGGCGATCGAGGATTTGTTGTAGAAGATCTTTGACGGTGCCAACCTCAGTCTTTACTGTGGAGACCTCACCCTTAAGAGTTCTAACCTCTGTCTTCAATGATGTGACTTCATTGGACAGGGTGGTGAAATTTATGGAGAGGGTGGTGTGCGCCAAGTTGAGATTGTTGACGAAGGTGGAGTGGTCAGCGATAGTAGTAGCAAAAGTTCCAATTTGACCTTCCACCTTCTCCAGATCAGCACTAGAGGCTTTCTTTTCGACCTTAGTGGTCAACGTCTTTAGAGCATCTCCAGCGTTTGTAACCGCTGAAGAGTTGGCAGTGAGTGTGTTGGTGAAGGAGTCCATCTTCGTCACCAGATCTTTCAGGGAGGTGTTGATATCTCCCAAATTAGGACCTGCAACAGTTAAAAACTTAGGAACATAAGAAAGCTCAGAAGTTGTGGATTTTGAGAGAGGAGTGTGTATGGTTTTGTGTATACCTGCAGGCGGGTTGGTGAAGTCCTCAAAACTTTGATAACCTGAGTAGTGTTCCATGTCGCCTTCCAGAGTGCCTTGGCGCATAGAAGTGCCTGCATATCCTATATTTTGAAGCATCATCCCCTGTAAAGTTGCAGCTGATGTATCGAGGATGATGTTCGTTGTAGAGAATGGGGGAAAGACAGGTGGAGTGTCCAAAGGAATGGTGGGAGGAGTGATGGTTGAGAAGAGGGTTTTGGTGAGAGGTTCAGCGTTGGATCCGCTGAGAAATACTTCTTCAGACCTTAGAGAGTCTAAAGGAGGGGGGTTCAGATCCAAGTCTATAACCTCAGCGTTTAGAGACGCTGAAGTTGGTGTGGAAGGGGTGGCTTGGTCAGCTGTGGCAGAGCGTACCATGGAACTATCTAGCAGCTCTTGTACAGGAAGAGTCATGGAGTCTTCAGCCTGTGAGGACTTGGGGGGTTGCTCCTTGGTTTTCTTGATCCTTTGAGAATCAAGTGGGGTAGTAGAGTCTTTCCTTTTCTTAGAAGGGGTGGAGGTTGCAGCCTGGGTATCAGCAGTTGGGATTACCGTTGAGGTAGCCGCAGAAGTAGAAGAAGTTGGAGGTCTAAGAAGAGATAAAAGTTTAGAGAGACGTACCTCATTTGGTAGGGTCTTGAAGTCAAGAACTTTAGGGCCGACCTTTGAGAGTCTCAGGTCGCCCACCTTCGGGTATTTGTCTTTCAGGCCTTGTTCGAAGAGGGCGCTGACAAATTGCGGATAAGGAACACATGTTGGTCTTTCAGCCGCATCCAGCCTGAGCATCAGATCATCGTAAATGATTTTTGCCCAATCTATGTGGAGGTCCGTCAGTAGAGTGTACCCCATGGCTTGTTGGAGTTGTGATGCTTGGTCAGTTGACCCAGTTTTCGCTGTCAGGCAGCTGATCAAATGAGCAAAGATGAAGTTCATCTCGCTTGGCATCTTTGACTTCTTGATAGCAGTCAGCTTCTTCTCAGGGAGTTCATCTCTCCCTGTGTCCCAGGCGTACTTCATTGCATCGAAGAACGCAATGAGTGCTTCCCTGTCAGCTAGTTTTTGGGGCTTGGCAGAGGGACAAAGAGTTTTTCTTTTGTGGCGGCGGGGAGGTTTAGGGCACACCTGATATTACCAGGTGTAATTTTTAAAGTACCATGGTCGGTGTCAAAGAGGATGACATCGATTTTCTTCTTTGGGTCCTTGGTAGAGGTGATCTGAGCTCTTCTGGCAAAATACCAGAACTGAGCTAGTAGATGTTTATTGGCTGGAGGAGTGATGATTAGAGCTATGGAGATAGGACATGTCTTGAGAAAGTTTACAGCGTCATCAAGATGTGTGACCTGCTTCTTTTGAGGAAATTCGAAGAGAGCATATGGGTTGTTGCTTTGAAAAGTACCTTGCTCAGGTTTAAAAGTAACCTGAGGAACTTTTGTGATCACAGTAACCGCAGCAGCAGTAGGAGACTTGGTAGTAGGAGCGTTAGTGGAGGATGCCATTTCTGTATATAATAATGAAGAATATGAACAGAAGATTTTAAAATGGATAAAATATCCAAAATAAGGGTTTTAGGGTTTTGTACAAACTAGGGTTTTTCTAGTTTTGGCAAAGATTCAAAACTAGTGAATGTCTTATTTTCCAGTTTCCTTTTAAAGGAAGGATTCTGGAAAAACATATCAAGATACAAGTTTAAGATTTCTTGTTTTAAACTTGAAGAACAACCATGAAGATTGTGTTCATAAAATCATGAAGAGAAATGATTTTATTTTAATAAAGTTCTTTTGTTTGATCTTTTAAAAACAATAATAAGATCAGAAACAAGTTTTAAGCAAGGAAAATAATAAGAATATTAACCTTTCGATTGTTGAAGAAGATGAATAGTTCTTGAAGAAAACAAGTTTGAATGCAACCGAGAATTTTTGCTTGAAGGAGATGATGTTCGCGTAAAGGAAAAAATATAAACTCGAATGTGTTTATATAGTGAGAGTAGAGAGAAAAAAACTATGAGCAGGAAAGTTTTTCATGATGACACGGACACGTCCCTTGATTTTGATTGGACAAGGAAGTCGAAACGGGCGAACGTGTTAGAGAAAACGTGCCATGACTTATCCGTTGTGAGGACGTCACAAACGTCCTTTTATATTTTAGGATGTCTCTGAGGATTTTGAAAACTCAGGGACGTTTTGAAAACATGAAGCACTGTATAAAAATATCAGTGTTAGGTTTTTAGAAATTTCAAAATATCACTGAAAGGAAGAGATATTCAGAGATTCAAGAGAGAACATACCTTGATATGAGCGAATCAATTTTGTTCAGGGAGTAGATGATGAATAGGTTTATACAAGTTCATTGTTATCATTGATCAAATATGAACCGCTGAAGATTTTACTCTTCTAAGTTCAGCATTCCAAGCTCGCTGATGAGAAAGTTGAATCTTGTCTCATCAAGAGGATTGGTAAATAGATCAGCTAACTGAAAGTCAGTTGGGATAAAATGAAGTTCTATATCACCATTCATCACATGATCTCTGATAAAATGATACTTGATTTCGATGTGTTTGGTCTTTGAGTGTAGCACTGGATTGTTGGCTATAGCGATGGCACTTGTGCTGTCGCAATAGATTGGGATTCTCGAGAGGTGAAGGTCATAGTCCAGTAGTTGATTTCTCATCCACAAGACCTGAGAATAACAGCTTCCAGCAGCTACGTACTCAGCTTCAATGATTGAGGTGGACACTGAGTTTTGCTTTTTACTTGTCCAACTCACCAGCTTTCCACCCAGGAGCTGACAGCCTCCTGTGGTGCTTTTCCTATCCAATTTGCAACCTGCAAAATCACTATCTGAATAGGCGATTAGATCAAACCCTGAGTCTTTGGGATACCAAACACCTAGGTTAGGAGTACCCTTAAGGTAACGAAAGATTCGCTTTACAGCGATCAAACGAGATTCCTTAGGTTCAGCTTGATATCGTGCACACAAACAGGTTGCGTACATAATATCAGGTCGGTTAGCTGTTAAATAAAGAAGAGAGCCGATCATCCCACGGTATGCTGTGACATTAACAGGTTTTCTAGAAGGATCCTTGTTCAGTGTCAGCGGTGGTTGGGGTTTTCATAGCTGAACTCTGAGTTAAATCAAATTTCTTCAGCATATCTTTAACATACTTACCTTGGTGAATAAAAGTTCCCTTTTCACTCTGTTTGATTTGAAGACCAAGGAAATATGTCAGCTCACCTATCATACTCATTTTATATTCAGCTTTCATTCTTTCAGCAAAACGAGTAAATAGGTCAGGGTTAGTGGAACCAAATATAATATCATCGACATATATTTGAACAAGAATAATATGACCTTTTACTCTCCTGAAAAATAGAGTTTTGTCGATTTTACCACGCTCAATTTTTTTAATATGGAGATAAGTAGAGGAAGTGTCATACCATGTACGAGGAGCTTGCTTTAAGCCATAAAGTGCCTTATCCAGTTTATAGACATAACCTGGATGCTTAGGATCAAAGAATCCTGGAGGTTGTTCCACGTAGACTTCTTCATTCAGCCTTCCATTGAGGAATGCTGACTTAACATCCATTTGATAAACTTTGAAGTCTTTGTGTACAGCGTAAGCTAAGAATAGACGTATGGCTTCTAGTCTTGCCACTGGAGCAAATGTTTCGTCGTAATCCATACCTTCATCTTGTCTGTATCCCTGAGCAACAAGTCGAGCCTTGTTGCGGATTACAATTCCATGTTCATCCAACTTGTTTCGATAGACCCATTTTATGCCTATCACAGACTTGTCGGATGGTCTAGGAACAAGCTCCCAAACTTTGTTTCTTTCGAATTTAGTCAGCTCTTCTTGCATAGAGCTGACCCAGTTTGGATCTTGGAGGGCATCATCTGTTTTCTTTGGCTCAATCAAAGAAATAAAGTTAACAAATAGACAAATATTACCTGCACTTCGTCGAGTCTGAACACCAGCGTTTGGATCACCAATAATTTGTTCAATAGGGTGATTTATAGTCACTCGCTGAGCCGGAGCGTAAGTTGATGGCTCAATCTGAACTTCTGGAGGAGCTGAAGATGAGGCTTCAGCAACTTCTGGTATATCAGCCAAGAGAGGAATAGATGCAAATGTCATTTCATTCACTGATTGCTGAGAAGTAGATGGTATATCTGAGATAGAAGGTTCAGAAGCAGGCATAGTGTTTAGAGGAACAACTGAGACCCATGAGGATTCAGCTTCACTTGACTACATGCTTGGGATGATAGTAGGATCATCATCTTCAGCGGGATGAGTATGAGATGGAGGAGTGGGAATTTCTTCTGAATCACCAAGATGAGAAAACATCCATTGATTCAGTTCTTCAGTATCAACAGAAGGTCTAGAGTTTGTTGAACGGGATTCGTCAAAGGTGACCTGGATTGTTTCTTCTATAGTTTGTCTTCTTCTATTGAAGACTCTAAAGCATTTGGAGATAGAAGAATATCCAAGAAAGATTCCATCATCAGCCTTTGGATCAAACTTTCCAAGGGCATCTCTATTGTTCAGTATGAAACACTGACATCCAAAGATGTGAAGAAAGCTTATTGAAGGCTTTCTCCCATGGAAGAGTTGATAGACTGTCTTTTTGAATCTTTTGACAATCAGCGACCTGATTTAAGTAAAACAAGCAGTGTTGACAGCTTCTGCCCAGAACTGAGTAGGTAGATGAGAATCGCTGAGCATTGAACGTGCAGCTTCGATGATAGTTCGATTTCTTCTTTCAGCGAATCCATTTTGTTGTGGTGTTCTCACTGAGGAAAAGTTGTGAGAAATACCCTTACTTTCAAAGAAGGAATCAAGAGAACTGTTTTTGAATTCAGTCCCATGATCACTCCTTATTGAGCGAACGGTCATGTTGTTCAGGACTTCCATTTTCCTAACAAAGGTGATGAGTTCTTCAGGGGTGTCACTCTTAGAATGGAGAAACATTACCCAGGTATAGCGAGAGAATTCATCAACTATGACCAATGTATATTTCTTTCCAGCGATGGATTGTTTGTTAACAGGGCCAAACAAATCCATATGGAGAAGTTGTAGAGGAGATGACACTGAGGAAACTTGCTTAGACTTGAAGCTTGCTTTGGTCTATTTCCCTTTCTCACACGCTGAACATAAGGACTCCTTGGCGTTTGAGTGTTGAGGTAGACCAATGACTAACTCTTTAGAAGAAAGAGTATTCAGTGTCTTGAAGTTGAGATGGGAGAGCCTCTTATGCCATAGCCAGTTGGCCTCAGATGAGGCTTTTGAGAAGAAACAGGAGTTCTTAGTGGTTGTAGAGTCCATGTTTATAACATAAACACTTTCCATACGATAACCGCTGAGAGCTATCTTCTCCTTTTTGTCAGTGACAAAGCAGGATTCCTTAGTGAAAATCACTTTGTTATCCTTGTCACACAGCTGACTTATGCTTCAGACCTTCAACATATGCAACTCTTCCAAAAGGTTGTTGTACCATTTGAGAGTACACCAAAGCCTCGGGTATAGCCTTTTCCATTTCCACCGAAGGTCACTGAGGGACCCTTCTCTTCCTTGTATTCAGTAAGCAAGTTTTTCTTTTTAGTCATGTATCTAGAGCATCCGCTATCAAGATACCAGATACCCTTCCGAACCTGCAAACAAAGGAAGATTAGTTTGACTTGGGCACCCATTTAACCATGGGTCCACACCTGTCAGTGGTGGTAGAGGAAGTGGAAGGTTCAGCAATCTTCGCAGCATTTGAAGATTCAGCTTCAGAACTTGTCTTCACTTTGGTTAATTTATTAACCTCGGTGGTTTTCTTTGCCTTTGGTGCATTAATCTTCACCTTAGCTAATTTTTCAGCTTTGGTGGTTGTGGGGCACTTACTAGCAATATGATTTGTAAGTCCACAGTGATAACATTTCCTATAGCTAAAAGTAGCTTTAGGACCATTTACATGTTTAGCCGTTAATTTTAAATGAGCAGGCCAGCACCAAGTATACCTTTGGCATTGGAAATGGGAGGAACAATCAGTTCTTCGGATTTCTTACCAATAATATCCACTCTGATTCTAGGAGTAGATCGCTGAATAAATCCAGGGATCTTATTCTTAGAAGTAGAGGGATAAGTCACTGAAGCTTTAGAAGCTTTCAGCTTAGGTACAAAGGTACCCTTCTGAGGTTTTTGATTTAAAACTTTTTCTTTACCTTTATCTTTAGAAATTAAGGTAGGTTTTTCCTCAGGGATGGGAGATTTTGAAAAGAAACACTGAGAAGATGAAGTGTCAGGGATAGAGGACACAAACATTCAAAACTTAAGAATGGAATGATCAGTGGTTGGTTCTTCAGCGTCAGCTTTGTAACCAAGACCACGTTTGTCACTCAGGGGAATCTGAGACTTAATTATCTTAGTGATCGTTGTTGAGGATTTACACCATCCTTCAACAGTAGCTTTTTCAGCTTTCAATGCAGCGATAGCTTCTTCACGTTCGATTTTGACTATTTAATTTATATGAACCTGATCTTTTAAATCCTCCTCAATTTTAGAAAGCTTTTCTATTTAAAGGTGACAGTTTTTAAGCTATTCAGCGAGATCAAGGTTTTGATTTTCAACTACAGTTTTGCCATTAATGGCATCATACAAACTCATAGTCAGGAGATCGATCTTTCGAAGACTATCAACATCATCAATATCTGAAATATGTGTAAAGAAATAAGGTGATACCTTAGAGGTAGAGGATGAAGAAGAGGGAATGTCATAATTTTCTTCCTCATCTTCGATTTTGGCCATGAGACAGAGATTGGCCTCATCATCATCTTCAGAGTCAGATGATTCTTCTTCATCAGAAGCAGCCCAATCAAAGTCAGCCATCAGTCCTTTGCCTTTCTTCTTAAAGCTTCTCAGATTTGCATACTTATCTTTCATCTTTTGATACTTGTCATCTCTAGCCCTCGGGTTAGAGGATTTCTTGGGGAAAGCTGAGGGTCTAGAAACTTTTTTTGACCTACATTCGCTAGCAAAATGTCCTATATTTTCACAATTATAGCAAGTAGCAGTAGCCTTATCAACAGGGGTTGATGATCTAGGCTTGTCAGTGAGTGCAAGGGGCTTGTTCTTTCTGAAATTTTTCTTTTTGGCGAATCTCCTGAAATTATTAGATAGGAGAGCCATAGATTCATCAAGATCTGAAGAGTCAGTATCTGATGAGCATTCAGAGTTAGTTTCCAACTCAGTGATAGTGACAGTAGATCGCTGAGTGGAAGGTGACTCTGAGATTAAAGCAACAGGGGTGCTTTTGGAATCTTTTACAAGATTCTTCTTAAGATGACACGACTGCTCATGATTGAGCATAGTGCCATATAAGGTAGAAAGAGACATAGATTTTATATCCTTTGATAGCTTGAGACACATTGAATAATTGTCCCAACTTTCAGGTAAACATTCTAAGAACTTTGTCAGAATTTCAAAGTTAGAATATTCCTTACCAACGGTTTTCAGATCTATAATTAAACAGTTAAACCGCTGATGTACTTTAGAGAGAGATTCATTCTTATCACAAATGAAGCTTTCGTATTGTCTTACTAGGTTAATCTTTCTTGAGTCCTGGACTTCAGACGTACCTTCATATTGAACACAGATTGTGTCCCACATGGATTTGGATGTTTTCAGGTTCATGACGGAATGGTAGACTTCGTCAGGAAGAGCCATAGAGAGGATAGATCTGGATTTAGTGTCGATACCCACTTTCTTCTTATCTTCATCAGTCCACATATGAATTTCCATGGGAACCAATCTTTCAGGAATGGCAGCTCTAGTAGCAGTGCCTGGAACTTCAGGATCAATTCTAACAGGAATATATGGGCCATTTTCGATGTAATAAGGCATAGTAGGGTCTACACCTTCTAAGAAGAGTATCATCCTATTTTTCCTCAGCTTAAAGTTATCTCTGGAAAATCTAGGGGGTTTTGCAAGAGAACCATTGTCAATATAGTTTGTGTTTGTTTTGGTAGCCATTATGAGAAATAGCAAGGGAGAGAAAAGATTAGTATAAGCAAGATCTTGTTTATGAGATTAAACAATCTGCTTTGATACCACTTGTTGGTCCCGGAGGGTTATACAAGTTTGTAGAAGGGGGGGGGGGGGGGGTTAATTACAAACACGCAATTTTTACTTTCTAAATTGTTTATTGATATAATCAAACAATTTACAACTTGTTGTGGAACAAGATTAAGGATTAACCTAATCTAAACAAGTTATGAGAACACTAAGTTTGTTGCACTAGAATTAAGACAGAAAGGAGATAAGAATATTACTAATAATATTTTAACACAAAGATAGTAAAGAGAAGAAGATGGCTGAGCTCTTCATTTCAGAAGTAGGGTTCTTCTTATATACTGCATGCATTTAATGCACAGCAGTACAACTTTACACGTGGCAGCAACTGATTGGTTGCATGGTTTGACCTTTGTAGACAACCTTAGTAGTCGCATGATGTACAGTGTAGAATCAGAGTTGGTTGTACGATAATGGACAGAAGGGATGTCTTATTCTGACATTTTCGTACGGAGACGTGCAAGGGGTAAGACAAAAGTAACTTGTAGAGGAAGATTTCATGATCAGCGTTCGTTACACAGTACTTTATCAACGAGTGACAAAGCTCAGCGTTCGCTGAAGTCTTCTACTTGAAACTTCACGTTGAGTGGACAAATATTGGCTTCGCTGATATCCGCATCAGTTCATTAGTAGACTTGTCGTTGGTTCTTTGGCTTGATCTTCGAATTCAGCATAGAACCTTTGTTGACGTGAAACTTGTCTTCAGGGATCATAAGTAAACAACTAAAATCATCAGCGATCATCAACAAGACTGAACAGGCTCAGAGCTGTATTGATGAATAGTATCGCTGAACATAATTTAATTAACATCTATCAGTGGTACGGTAGAGACATAGTACTTATCAGCGATAGTGAAACTCTAATACATATTGTCTACTTACAATTTTCACTAAGTGTTTCTTAAAGAATCATTATCAAATCACTGAGGGTTTGGATCAACACATCTGCACTACACCATCAGTACTCAGTGCATTCCCTAAAATTTTAGCTTCAGCTTCAAAAACCTTTTGTCTCTTACTCATCTCCCCCTCATGATCATTATGGTCATCATCATGATCATGCCTTCTTTTCACACCATGAGCTTGAGCCTTACAAGTATTCTCCAAAGCACTAACTCTTTCAGCAAGATTATCAATTGATGTAACGACCCAAATCCCATATACACAACAATTCACATAATGTAACATAACATTCATACAACAAAAGAAACATCAAATTACAAGTTCGGTCCCGCAGTCTTTTACAAATAAAAGAAACCATTCTACTACTAACTTTGTACTATTACATACATCACATTTAATAAGATGATACAACTGCTAAACATTCCAAAATCTTCTTCTTATAACCCTTCACAAAAGCCATCCATTGAATACTCTAATTACTTGCTCTTACTTGAACCACCACCTGGAATACATATTTTAAAACAAAATGAGGGTTAGACCTGATGGTGTAAGTGAGAAATCCCTGTTAATTTGAAAACCATTTATATAACTTCGTTCATATAAATCACGCAACACAATTACATATATCCAATTAAGCTCACATACCATATACCTTCCCTTCTCATTCCTCCTGGCCATATTAGTGGTAGCAAGCCAACTAATAATATACAACGCTGTACAACAACTACAGCCAAACAACGCTATACAGGTTCTATAGCCAATCACACCGGTCTTAAACCCGGCCAACGTATTATAACACATTTATAATACACATGTAAATATAATACCTCACTATATTATAATTCACATACGAGCACATAATTATCAACAGTTTCACTCCCAACTCCACACATGTATGTATTCCGGTAAAAAGTGTTTTCAAAGCAAAACTCACCTGTTTTGGTTATTACACACGTTCGTAAGCTTCTTTCAAAACGATCCTATCCCTTACCACGATTCCACGGAATCTGAAACAATTTAATATACACAAATTGCTTTACTAACCAAATACGTAAAGCCAAACAATTTCCCATCCCCAACTGTTCCGTTACACACTGAATTGAACTCACTACCGGGACTATACAGGGTACCGGGACTTATACAGTACCGGGACTCTTAGTACCGGGAGTTCCTATACCGGGAGTTCATAATACCGGAACTCTCACTACCGGAAGTCTGTTATACCGGGAGTCAACTCTACCGGGAATTCATACTACCGGGATTCCACACTACCGGGAGTCCATATTACCGGGACTCCACACTACCGGGAGTCCATAGAACACAGTCGGTTCCAATTTACCCAATTTCAAATTAAACCTATACAATCTCAAATTAAACATTCTAATCCGATAGAAACGGTCTACTGATGATTACAAACATAATATGTAAAAGACTTACCTCAAGATTTCTTCTTAACACAATCGATTGAAGCCCTATTCGTACGGTTTCTTCTTTCGCTTTCTTTCGCCTTCAGACTCCCGCACACATACACAATCTTTCTAAATCTGGATAATGAAACTATTGATGTCTGAAGGTGTATATCACTTTTAATTAATTACCTTTTAGACCTTCAACTTTTCACTAATGTCCCAAACACCCTTAAACTCATTATTTACCCTCAAACTTACCCTGAACATCATAACTTATTGTTAAATTATTTAACGGACTTACCCGGGGTATTACATTATCTCCCCCTTAAAAGAATTCCGTCCCGGAATTCAGTTAGGCAAAAAGGTGAGGGTATTTGGCTCTCATTTCCGATTCAGATTCCCACGTAGCATCTTGACCCTTATGATGTCTCCACTGAACTTTCACTTGTCTGACCTCCTTATTCCGCAACACTTTAACCTTATGATCAACTATAGCTTCTGGCTCTTCTACATAATTCAGTCTTTCGTCGACTTGTATCTCTGGTAGGGAGACTGCCTGATCTTGAGTAACCAGACACTTTCGGAAGTTTGACACGTGAAATGCGTTATGAATCCTGCTCAATTCTAGTGGAAGATCTAATCTGTAAGCTACTTCACCGATCATTTCTGTGATAGCAAATGGTCCAATATACCTTGGGCTAAGTTTACCTTGTCGACCAAATCTGATGACTCCTTTCCACGGCGAAACCTTTAACATTACGTAATCCCCAACTTGAAATTCCAACGGCTTTCGACGGCGATCAGCGTAACTCTTCTGTCTAACTTGAGCCACTTTCAATCTATCTCGAATCTGGGTAACCTTATCGGCGGTTAACTGAACTATTTTCGGCCCCGCTAGCTGTTTTTCTCCCACTTCGTTCCAGCACAGAGACGTTCGGCATTTCCTACCATACAGTACTTTGAACGGTGCCGCTTGTATGCTGGAATGATAACTGTTGTTGTAAGCGAATTCGATCAACGGCAAATGCTTATCCCACGATCCCCCAAAATCAACAATACAAGCCCGGAGCATATCTTCTAAGGTCTGAATTGTTCATTCACTCTGCCCATCTGTTTGAGGATGATACGCCGTACTTAACTTTATCTGAGTCCCCATTTCCCTTTGAAAACTTCTCCAAAATCTTGAAGTAAAACGACTATCACGATCAGAAATGATCGAGATTGGAATTCCATGTCGAGTTACTATTTCATCAATGTACAACTTAGCTAATCGCTCCATTGAATCGGTTTCCTTTATCGGTAGGAAGTGTGCAGACTTTGTCAATCTGTCGACGATCACCCAAATAGAATTGAATCCCTTCGGAGTTCTTGGTAGCTTTGTGATAAAATCTGTGGTAATCTGCTCCCACTTCCACATAGGTATTTCTAACCGTTGTAGTTGACCAAATGGCTTTTGGTGTTCAATCTTTACTTTCTTACAAGTATCACACCTTTCCACATACTGAGCAATCCCTCTTTTTATCCCCGGCCACCAATAGTATTGCTTTAGGTCTTTATACATCTTGTTTGTACCTGGGTGAATAGAGAAACAGGATTGATGAGCTTCTTGTAAAACACGGTCACGTAATCCACCCAATCGAGGTACCCACATTCTGTTTCCCAGACACAATAACCCCCGATCATCTTTTACTAGCAATGCTGACATCCCCGCTAACCTTTCTGATTTCAGAGGTTCATCATGATAAGCCTCCGCTTGACACTTCTGCAATTCATCAAATAAGTTGGGTAGGAGTTCAGTTCGTAGCGAAATAACTTTTATTGTTCCACTCCTTTCTTGACGACTGAGCGCATCTGCCACCACATTCGCCTTTCCCGGGTGATAAAGGATTTCACAGTCGTAATCATTCAGCAATTCCAACCATCTCCTTTCTCTCATATTTAGTTCCTTCTGATCAAAGAGATGTTGAAGACTCTTGTGATCTGTATAAATCTGACATTTGGAACCATACAGATAATGTCTCCAAATCATTAACGAGAAGACGACTGCAGCAAGCTCCATATCGTGCGTAGGATACTGCCATTGATGATCCTTCAATTGGCGAGAAGCATAAGCTATAACCTTTCTGCGCTGCATAAGCACACAACCCAATCCCAGTTTAGACGCATCACTGTAAACGACAAAGTCTTCTGAACCTTCAGGTAGTGATAGAATTGGCGCGCTGCACAGTTTCTCTTTCAATATTCTGAATGCCTCGTCCTGTTCTGCTTTCCATTCGAACTTTAAATTTTTCCGTGTCAGCTTAGTCAAAGGTGTTGCGATACGAGAGAAATCTTTTATGAATTTCCGATAGTAACCGGCTAAACCCAGAAAACTGCGTACCTCTGTTGCTGTCTTAGGCTGTTCCCACTTTTCAACTGCTTCCACTTTCATCGGATCGACTTGTATACCTTTCTCAGAAATCACGTGCCCCAGAAATTGTACTTTCCGTAACCAGAATTCACATTTAGAAAGTTTTGCATATAACATTTCCTTCCTCAGTAGTTCTAGAATCAAACGAAGATGTTGCATGTGCTCTTCCTTGGATCAAGAATAGATAAGGATATCATCGATAAATACAATTACAAATTTATCGAGGTACGGCTTACATACCCGATTCATTAAGTCCATAAAGGCAGCTGGAGCGTTCGTCAATCCAAATGGCATTACTAAAAATTCATGATGACCATACATCGTTCGAAAAGCAGTCTTTAAAACGTCTTCTTCTTTAACTTTCAACTGGTGATAACCGGACCTTAGATCAATCTTGGAGAAATAGCAAGCTCCAACTAACTGATCAAAGAGATCATCAATTCGGGGTAGCGGATACTTGTTCTTTATCGTGCGCTTATTCAATTCTCGGTAGTCAATACACATTCTCATCGACCCATCTTTCTTTTTCACAAATAACATTGGTGCTCCCCACGGCGAAGAACTGGGTCTGATGAAGCCTTTATCGGATAGGTCTTGTAGTTGTGCCATCATTTCTTTCATTTCTGGAGGTGCCAAACGATACGGTGCACGGGCGACAGGAGTGGCTCCAGGAATCAGGTCTATACCGAACTCTACTTGTCTAACAGGCGGAAGACTGTTCAAGTCTTCAGGGAATACTTCAGGGAATTCACTAACGATAGGAATATCTTCCATCCTATTCTTTTCCGGCTTAATATCTATCACGTAGGCCAAGTAACTCTGACAACCCTTATTAACACACCTACGTGCTTTTAATATTGATATAAGACAAGACTGATGATTTCCGCGATCACCATAAATCACTACTGGTCCCCTCCCAAGTAATACAACATTTATTAACTTCTTATCACATACTATATTAGCCTGATTCTCGGCTAACCAGTCCATTCCCACTACTACGTCAAACTCTATCAGAGTTATAGGAAATAATCGTATAGGCACTCCACACCCCTCTATATTAATCGCACAACTATCAAACACTTCACTAACCGACACTTGGTTATCATTTGCAGTATCTACTAATAGAGCATGTTCTAACATTTTAGGTTTCAAACACAGACAAGCAGCAAATGAAGGAGACACAAACGATCGGTTTACACCGGAATCAAATAACACCTTAGCACGTGTAGAGTTTATCAAAAATGTACCTGTGACCACATCCGGAGTTTCCTCCGCTTCTTTCTCAGTCATTTGAAATGCGCGACCCCTGGTTACTGGCGATTCCAGTCTTGGTACTACTGGTTTAACAATCACTGGCCTGCCCGATGACCCACTTTGTTGTATCCTTCCCCGTGGACAGTTTGATTGAAGATGATCCGGAGAATTGCATAAGAAACATAACCGCGTTACCTTACAATCCTTAATGACATGTCCGGTCTTCCCGCACTTATAACACGCTTCACCTTGGCAGTTTCCTTGGTGGACACGGTTGCACTTCTGACATGGTCTTTCCGCTGGTCGAAACGGCGGACGGCTATCATACCTCTGAAATCGGGACCTCTTCGGATCATATTGTGGTCCTTCCCACTTTCTCTTTCCGATACATTTATCACCAGCATCTCTTCTAATATCCCGTTCAACATTCTCCGCGGCATTAACTGCAGCCGAGAAGGTATCGGGTCTTGTTGCAGACACTAACCTTCTAACTTCTGAGTTCAATCCAAAAATAAACCTTTCCGTCTTCATCGCCTCCGTAGCAACATAGTATTCTGCAAATCGAGACTTTTCCAGAAAGATAGCAGTATAATCTCGAACGGATAAGTTTCCTTGTTGCAGATTCATGAATTCTCCTTCCAGTTGTTTGACGGCTGCTTGGGGACAAAATTGTTCCCTGTAGGCTACCACAAATTCTTCCCAAGAGAGGGTAGAATAAACATCTGATCCTTTTGAATGAATAAAAGATTCCCACCAATACAATGCATCTCCTTTTAACATAGCTGCCCCATACAATACTCTATCTTCATCCGCGCACTTGCTTGTTTTGAAAATGGCTTCAATTTCCTTCATCCATCTCATTGCTTTAACTGGATCCCGGTCCCCTGAGTACGTAGGAGGTTTGCAACTAAGAAACATTTTGTAATCACATCTTCTCATTACCGGTAAGACCGTAGGGGTGATTGGCATCTCCTCTTCATGAGTAGGGTCTGGTCCTTCTGTTTCAGTATTATGAGTTTGGTTGAACATAGCTTGAATATTGTCTTGTAGTCTTCCCATTTCTGCCATTAGATCAGCCCTGGTAATGAAATCCGTACTATTTTGTTGGGTTCTGCCTCCGGCTCAACCTCCAGCTCTACCTCCAGTTCTACCCCCGACTCTGCCCCCCGTTCTGCCTCCCCTGTCCCCTGTTCCTACTGACGGATTAGTTCTGTTTGGATTTCTTCCTCCTCCTCGATTCGAATTTCTTGTACCGCTTGCCATTCTGTGGATTTAAACAGGGTTAATATACACATAAGCACATACCCCATATAACAAGGTATTCCAGTTCAGACATGTACCTGTAAGATCACAATTACACTGGCCAAGTGTAATATGAAATTACCTTACATGATGTTCCTTCTACCTTTTATACTTAGTATCCCGAGGTTCTACCATAATAGGGACATCTTACTTCACATGCAGTTTAAGTCTAGGTACAAATACTAATACCTAAATCCCTTAAACAAAACGACCCAAATCCCATATACACAACAATTCACATAATGTAACATAACATTCATACAACAAAAGAAACATCAAATTACAAGTTCGGTCCTGCAGTCTTTTACAAATAAAAGAAACCATTCTACTACTAACTTTGTACTATTACATACATTACATTTAATAAGATGATACAACTGCTAAATATTCCAAAATCTTCTTCTTATAACCCTTCACAAAAGCCATCCATTGAATACTCTAATTACTTGCTCTTACTTGAACCACCACCTGGAATACATATTTTAAAACAAAATGAGGGTTAGACCTGATGGTGTAAGTGAGAAATCCCTGTTAATTTGAAAACCATTTATATAACTTCGTTCATATAAATCACGCAACACAATTACATATATCCAATTAAGCTCACATACCATATAACTTTCCTTCTCATTCCTCCTGGCCATATTAGTGGTAGCAAGCCAACTAATAATATACAACGCTGTACAACAACTACAGCCAAACAACGCTATACAGGTTCTATAGCCAATCACACCGGTCTTAAACCCGGCCAACGTATTATAACACATTTATAATACACATGTAAATATAATACCTCACTATATTATAATTCACATACGAGCACATAATTATCAACAGTTTCACTCCCAACTCCACACATGTATGTATTCCAGTAAAAAGTGTTTTCAAAGCAAAACTCACATGTTTTGGTTATTACACACGTTCGTAAGCTTCTTTCAAAACGATCCTATCCCTTACCACGATTCCACGGAATCTGAAACAAGTTAATATACACAAATTGTTTTACTAACCAAATACGTAAAG
Source organism: Saussurea involucrata (assembly GCA_033807775.1). Taxonomy (NCBI): domain Eukaryota; kingdom Viridiplantae; phylum Streptophyta; class Magnoliopsida; order Asterales; family Asteraceae; genus Saussurea; species Saussurea involucrata. Next base: position 76,077,962 of record CM066317.1, on the reverse strand, counting down.
CCTAACAATTTCCCATCCCCAACTGTTCCATTACACGGTGAATTGAACTCACTACCGGGACTATACAGGGTACCGGGACTTATACAGTACCTGGACTCTTAGTACCGGGAGTTCCTATACCTTGGGCTAAGTTTACCTTGTCGACCAAATCTGATGACTCCTTTCCACGGCGAAACCTTTAACATTACGTAATCCCCAACTTGAAATTCCAACGGCTTTCGACGGCGATCAGCGTAACTCTTCTGTCTAACTTGAGCCACTTTCAATCTATCTCGAATCTGGGTAACCTTATCGGCGGTTAACTGAACTATTTTCGGCCCCGCTAGCTGTTTTTCTCCCACTTCGTTCCAGCACAGAGACGTTCGGCATTTCCTACCATACAGTACTTTGAACGGTGCCGCTTGTATGCTGGAATGATAACTGTTGTTGTAAGCGAATTCGATCAACGGCAAATGCTTATCCCACGATCCCCCAAAATCAACAATACAAGCCCGGAGCCTATCTTCTAAGGTCTGAATTGTTCATTCACTCTGCCCATCTGTTTGAGGATGATACGCCGTACTTAACTTTATCTGAGTCCCCATTTCCCTTTGAAAACTTCTCCAAAATCTTGAAGTAAAACGACTATCACGATCAGAAATGATCGAGATTGGAATTCCATGTCGAGTTACTATTTCATCAATGTACAACTTAGCTAATCGCTCCATTGAATCGGTTTCCTTTATCGGTAGGAAGTGTGCAGACTTTGTCAATATTCGATTGAAAGACTTACCTCAAGATTTCAAACATAATATGTAAAAGACTTACCTCAAGATTTCTTCTTAACACAATCGATTGAAGCCCTATTCGTACGGTTTCTTCTTTCGCTTTATTTCGCCTTCAGACTCCCGCACACATACACAATCTTTCTAAATCTGGATAATGAAACTATTGATGTCTGAAGGTGTATATCACTTTTAATTAATTACCTTTTAGACATTCAACTTTTCACTAATGTCCCAAACACCCTTAAACTCATTATTTACCCTCAAACTTACCCTGAACATCATAACTTATTGTTAAATTATTTAACGGACTTACCCGGGGTATTACAATTGAACCCTTCATATCTGCAAGACTGGAAAGAATTTTTGACTTGAATTCAGAAAACTCAGAAGAACTGACTGATGTAGAGGCATATTGTTGAGGTTGAACAGATGGTTTAGGTTGAAAGTTTTGTAGTAGGGAAATCAGTGTTTGGTTTTGAGGATCATCAGATGAGATAGATAAAAGTTTGGCAAAGAGCATGTCCTTTAACTCATCTATGGAAGGATCTGAGATAGGTGGTTGTACATGTGGTGCTGTTGGTGTTGGCTTAGGTTCTCTTTCAACTATCATATCTTTTCCTATCACTATCCTCTTAATAGCATCCAACTCCTTTATCATCCGGTCCTCAACAGCCTTTAAGGCACCACTGACAAATTACTTTGACACGAAGTCGGGTAAAGTAACAACGGGGTCACTTAAAGCACCTGTTGACACAATAGTTGAATTAACAGCTGTGTGGCCTACGTTCAATGCTGGACTGTCATTAACATTGGTAGGACTTCCACTATGTCCTTGTAGTCCGGTTGGGTCACTAAGACTTCCGACATTAGTAGAGAAAACAGGTAGTGTCCTAGTCAAAAAATTTAATAATGTTGCAACAGGATCTAGACTCGATTGTACAGACAAAGAAGTTGAAGATTGGGGCAGATGTATTTCTATTTAAATACCTAAACTCTCTGAGTGAGAGAAAGGTAGATCATGTGCTACATCCTCGTGAGAAAATGAAACAACTTCCTATTGAGAGGAAATTGAGTGGATGTCTTGGGTGTGCAAGTGCATTAGTGGGCTACTAACGGCTTTTTCAATACCTGATCTTAACGAATGAGATCTGGTAGTGGATGTGGCTGCCCTTCTGGATTAGTAGGTTAAGGTAGCACTCACATTCACATCATTTTTCCTTTCCCATCACACGCAGACTCACTTATATTTCAACTAGTTCTCCCTCGGTTCTCCTTATATCTCCCATAATATTAGATACAACGGCATCTAATTCGGTAGTTGTAAACTCAGGAATTCAGAAACATCACAGAAAACCGATGCACCACCTTGATTGTCATTATCTGCATCATCATCATTGTCATTGTCATTATCATCATAATTGACATCATCTATGTGCATGTCAGCAGCTGATTCCGACAGAGTGTCAGAATCAGAACCATCATCAAAAAGTTCAAGTGCTCTGGCGGATAAAGCAGTTTCGATATGTTGTGGAATCAATGCTTCAACGGCTTGAACCATAGGATCATCTAAATGTGTGTCCGAAGACGATGATTCTATGTTTTCAGGTTCTGAATTCTGACCCCCACTAGTTCCCCTCTCAGAATTTTCCCTTTGCTCTCACCGTTCAGTAGTCCGTGCTTCCTGAACCCTCACTGACTCCTCTTTTCTAGGGTTTGAGTCCTGGGTAGGTCCCTCCGGCTCTAGCTGGACCATGCATCTCGGTATTCCCTAACACACTCAAGCTTCGGATCAGCTGGGAAGAGCTTCCAGAATAGACATTTCAAATTGGAACTGTTTCTTCTGTTTCTGAAGATATCTCATTGCTTTCTCTAGAACAGAAGGATGTCGGAGTCTCCGTGGATTATCCTTGTTTGATCTCAACATACTGTGTACAATAAGTTGAAGGAATCTCTGATAAGGTAAAAAAGTCTTTGCCTTGTTATTTGCTTTTGCCTCAACTCTTTCTTGTAGCTCATTCTAGAAGATAACTGAGTAATCCACATGAAGATCATATACCACATCATGGAACAGCTTGAGAATGTTTGATCTAGCATTGTCCATCCCAAAATGCTTGGAGGTCAAACATCTATTGGTCACTGAGAATAAGGTATACCAGACAGGTGGAAGATTGCCTTTGTAGAGCTGGCTAACTTGGTTGAGCTCACCTACATAGCCCAAGTCACGAATCCCTGCTAATACTTCCTCCTCTATTGGAAATGGATCAAATGAAGTTCTACCAGGTCTGGAAGTAGGTTCAGGCAACCTCAGCACAAGTCTCAGATGCTGATAGTGTAAGGTAGTGATGTAGTCATCAATCTGGATATCAAAACTGGGACGGTGGTTTTCATAAACAAATGAGATGGTCTTCCAAGCTTGATGCACATACAACATGGGACTGACATAGTCTGTGTCAAGGCATCACACAATGGACGACGATTGAGAATCTCCTTGACCACCGGATGAATGATAATAGTGTCAAAGTCGACATGATGATTATTCGGCTTGATTACTATGTAGTCTCTTTGATGGATAGATGCATGATATGAGTTTCCATCTTTAGTAACAGATGGATTGACTGATCGGGCTGATGGCAATGGAATGTCAATGGTCGCATGTGGAATGTGCTCACCAAAGCCTTGGATCAAATTTTGTTGCTCTTCTTGATCATTGGAAGCCATTTGAATTGCTTTTGTGAAATAACAGTTCTCAAAAATCAGATTTGAAAATTTTCACTTTTTGAAAAATTTTGATTTTTTTTTCTAAGTATGGTTTTCACAAACCAAGGAAGTAAGACAAAGACACTGATAACTTCGTTATCTGACCGGTTTTTACCTTCCAAATCATATATTAATGGATCGTCTTGATGTAAGAATTGACATTTCAGACTAATATTTCGTGCATGTTTTGTGCAGACATACAAGGTGTCAAGTGGAAGGAAAAAAGGCTTATTTATACTCCATTTAGACATCCCGGTAGAAAAAAACGTCGAACCAAGTGAACGAGCGAAGAAAACAAAATTTTTGGGTTGTGCTATTGTGCCATGTGAATGTGACATGTATCACTATCGCGGGCACAATCGCACAAAGTGTACCGCGACCATTTTGAGGCTGGGCGATTGCGCCCCGCGATTGTGACATTGTCACTATCGCGGGCACTATAGCCGTCGGGGAACAGGTGCTATAAAAAGATGCAGAAACTTAATTTTTAGGGTTATCTCGGTATTGTTGGAGGCCAGGCTTCTAGGGGAGCTGTTAGAACCGTTTTTGAGCTGGAAAGAAGACCTTGCATTACTATTGATTTTGTTGTTCCTTTGTGCAAATCCACTACAATGTAAGTGTTCTTCACCCCCTTTTCAACTTCATTTCATCTCCATTGTTGAGATTTCAAGGTTAGGTCATTTTTTTCATCCATGTTCATAAATTGTTGAAATTGTGCTTCCATTTAGGTTTGGAGTTGTTGTTTACATGCAATTGCTCCTTTTCTTTGTGCATTGCTTATTCATAGCACAATTTCACCATGGTTTTCATTTAGGGCACACACATTCACCATTTTCGGTTGTTAGTTCTACTTTGTGGGTCTTGGTGTTTTTGCTAGCTCCATGGTCTATTTTGAACATCTTGCACACTAGCTTGCCTTGATCTTTCTAGTGTATTTATTTTTGTGCTTACATTGCTATAATTTGGTATCTACATCGCGATAAAATCGCAAGTTTATGCCAAAATGATTCAATGCTTGTGTGTGTGTGTTCTAGTGACCTTATTTACCCAAAATTTTCAATGTATCTTGTTTTGAGTCATATCATGCTACTTTTATGCCAAGTAACTGTTTTGTGCCCAATTAAGGGAGTTTTGATTTTGGTATCATTTTAATAGGGGTAATCTAAGATGTGATGCTTGATGTTTGGATATGTATGCTATGTTCGTGTGGTTGAATTATGCACACTTGTTTCGTTCCTATCGTTACATGTTTTTGAATGTCGTGAAAGGGTAGACCATTAGGACACTACAATGCTTCCATCAATGCGTTTAATCATCATGACTTCGTGCATTCCCTCCGACATGCTACATTATTGTTTGTCCCATCATTTCTATAAACTTTGTACTCGTGCCTTAGCTCTCCAATTTTCTTTGCAGTTATCCACCATGGTACGCAACGCCCTTCTCGATAGCCAACACCGAAGATTGCATTACGAGCAGGAGGAGGAGTATTTGGCGAACTTGGCTAGATCCAGAAATGACGCGTATCCAACTCGGTGGGGATAAAATGTCGGATGTGGGTTCGTGGTTGAAAGGGGCATCAATGTAGCGGGACTTCAATCGACAACTATCCCGGCCACCGTTGATGTGCAAAACTGGCCCAGTTCACTAGGACCCGCGACCCATACCATTTAGGTCTAGTGCGCGAGTTCTATTCCTCGATGGTCCCGGTGGTGTTTTGACGCATGGGGCGTGTTTGGGTGCAGGGAGTATCATTATAGATCACCTCCGCCGCCATTAATGAATACCTCCACACCCGGACACCTCCCAACGGGGACTATGATGATGGATTCCCCGTTGTTGCTCGGTACTATCCGGAGCTTAGCGAGATGGCCGCTGCTCTTCGCCATGACCAATCAAACGTGTGGGTACCAGGGACGACCGACCTGCACCATGGCGATCTCTTGCCCGACATGGCTTTTTGGTCGGTATTCGTATCGCACAACATCATTCCGTCTACCCACCGCACCAAGGTTGCGATCGAGAACACCTGACTGCTACACACCATCCAAAGTGATGTGTCCATTGATATTGGGCATTTTGTTGTTCATTGCATCCTCAAAGTTGGGTGCAGTTCCACGTACCTTCTTAGTTTTCCGTGCCTCGTCACGTATTTCTGTAGGAGGGAAGGGATTGTAGCGGCCTTTGAAGAGGCGGACCTTGTGGCCCCACTGTCGGAAATTTTCAAGAAGACTTACAATTCTTTTTGCTCCTGACACGGGTTCCCCAATGTCACTGATGGAGGTCGTTATCGGAATAGAGGACAACTCGCCGCTCAAGCCCAACATCAAGCGGCACAAGCTTAGGACAACGAGCAACCACCATAGCAACCACGATAGCCACAACATCAACCACCACCAGCTGATGTTCTAGCCGCGATTCATGAGGTGCGAACCACGCAGCTAGCTCATGGAGTGATTCTAGAACGAGTTGCCAACATACTTCCGCCCTCTAGCCCGCCACGCTCTAGACTTCCACCCCCTACCATGTCACCCCTTCGCCCAAGCAGATTAGGCAGCCTCTTGACCTGCTTCTACGCACGAAGAGTTCGGCGCGGCGGTGCCGGGACATCCTCCTCGCGACAGCACTAGAGTGATAGTGACAATTTGGTTTGTTTTCTTTTTCACTTTTGTTCGCTTTATTTTCTGGTTGTATGTCAAACTTTTATATCTCAATGTGATGGTTACAATTCCAGAAACGCTACTTTTGAACTATTTGTATACATTGGGGACACTGTGTCTCAAAGGTTTGGAGTTGTTGATTTTGGTATTTCTTTTGTGGGTTGATCTGTATGAACCTTTATTTTGATTATTAAAATGCGTTGTGGATATAATGTTGGATTAATCAGAATGAATAAATATGCTCAAAGTTATTGTTTAGGCGAATTGGAAAAACTTTCATTGACACGTAACATCTATGTTGAGTCATGTTTGTGGAGGGATAAAGTAATTGTGTATACTAATTGTGGACATTAGTGGAGACCATCCTACTGAGACTTTGAGCTTTAATGTCATCAATTCTGAGTGATGTTCTATCTTTGTTCACCATCCTTATACACATCTAAATTCTTTCAATTTGATAGTTGATCTCATTTTCCTTGCATTGAGTAGTAAAGATTAAACTTCTAATTTAACATGTTTATTACTTGCGAATTGTGTGTACCTTGAGAAACGATATCAGGCTATGTGTGCAAATTCTTTGGTCTATCATCTTTATCTCCTTTTCTCTTATCCCCTTGTTGATGTGTGATCCCCTTAGACACTTTGCAGCCGTTACTAAGCCTAAATACTTTGATCTATTCGGATACCCTTACCTACCCATAGTCTAAGTGCATCGTGGAGTGAGATAGGTGGCCAATAGCGCCAAAATAGTTGGGGATGATCATTGAAGCATGAAGGAAGTTTAAAAAAAATCAAAATCAGAATAAAACTTGTATCTGTTGTAAGCAAGTCTTTGTACAAGTATGTTAGTCAAAAAATTTGCATTACATGCACGGATGGAAATTGTGCGATTCAAAGAAAGGAAGACGAAAAAGGAAGAGTTACTATTAGTTGTGATGCACTTAGGACTAATTGTACCTTGCCATTCTTTCTATTCCACTACCTTATACCATTACTCAGCCATTAAGCCCCGATTGATCTTTTGGAAAATGTGATTTGTGATTAATACATGTTTTAATTTTATCTTATTACTCAATTTCTTTAATGAGATCTTGTTTGACTACTACGTGTTTCTATACTATCACATGCGGATGATCTTGCTAATTTTTGTACATCAACTCTCCCGCATGTGTTTGTGATATGTGTGAACCTAGGATTCAAGTGAAAGAGAGCATCTCATGAGGCTAGGGTTGAAGCGAAATCCTCTACTAGTTGTGTACATGATGAAATTGATCGAAATGAGCATTCACTTGATAATAGTCTCATGTCAATGATAGTATTATCTAAGATTGGTTAATCAAGAAACTAGGTATTGGTTCTTACTAATTTCATATTAGTTTTGCTTCATGTTTAACGATTAAAATGTTTGTTCATCTTATCCACTTTTGAAAACCCATCACTTTGTAAGCTTGCCTGTTTTATCATTATTATATTGCCTTACGCCAATTTTTGCTTGAGGACAAGCAAAAGCTAGGTTTGGAGTTGTTGATAACTTCGTTATCTGACGGGTTTTTACCCTCCGTATCATATGTTAGTGGCTTGTCTTGAAGTAAGAATTGACATTTCGTACTAATATTTCGTGCAAGTGTTGTGTAGACATATAAGGTGTCAAGTGGAAGGAAAAAGGCTTATTTATACTTCATTTAGACATCCCGATAGAAAGGAACGTCGAACCAAGTGAACGAGCGAAGAAAACAAAACTTTGGGCTGTGTTATTGTGACATGTGTCACTATCGTGGGTACAATCTCACAAAGTGTGCCACATCAATTTTGAGGTTGGGCGATTGTGCCCCGCGATTGTGACACTGTCACTATCGCGGGCACTATCGCCGTCGGAGACCAAGTGCTATAAAAAGTTGCAGAAACTTAATTTTTAGGGTTATCTCAGGATTGTTGGAGGCTAGGCTTCTAGGGGAGCTGTTAGAACCGTTTTTGTGCTGGAAAGAAGACCTTGTATTGATATTGAAGGTGGAAACTCATTTTGGAGCTACAAATTGGTAGTGTGTATCAATCTAGAGGGAGTTTTCTTCATTTCCATTGTATTTGTTGAGAAACAATGTTCTTGGGTGTTGTCATATTCTTCTCTTTGATGTTATTTGCTACTAGTAACATGAGCTAAACATTTTGAGGTTGGGGGAAGGATGCATTTCAGATTTTTACCGTTAAATATATGATTATTCCATTTATTTAGTCATTACACCTTGTTGGTTGAAGTTGTCTTGCTTGTTCTTCTTGTTTGTGAGATTGGCCTTCTTACTCATCTTTTGGTTGTGATTCCTTTTGAGAAAGTGGTTTTATAACTTGATAAAAGCTAGATAAACCTAGGGTGAGATATTGGGTAGAGGTATACCAAGTAAACCCTAGTTTTGTGTTTGTGATTCTTATGCTTAATGAGTTGATTGTTTATGTTTATTGGTTGAGAGACTTTAATATACATTACATGATCCATTCTTGCTATTACTTGAGAGAGAATAGTAAGTATTTTTGGAATTGCTAAATTTGACCTTGTGTATTGGTTTATGAATGTGAGTTATTTATTTGTAGGTGGAATCTAAATGAAATCCAGCCCCTAGCCGTTTCTCATCATCTTGGTAACTTCTTTGTGGTATATGAATCGTTGTTGACTTGCTCTTCCTTGTTTACTTTAACTTCTTGATATAAATAGTTATTTAATCAAAATTCAAATCAAACTTTATCAACAGTCCATTTAGAAGTGTGCTAGCCTTTGTGATACTTAAACTCGTAGTTTCTTGGATCGACACTCGTACTTAGTACATATTACTTGATTGACACCGTACACTTGCGGTAGATTCGGAGGGTTACATAAATCGTCTATCAGACACCAACTTTGCGCAAACCACAGAAGCAGAAAAGATAGTTTTCGCTGACAATCGATTGCAAAAACCAGAACTTTTCGCAACTCAAAGGAAAATTTACTTTTCGCAAACAGAGGGTTGCGAAAACAAGACTTAGACAAATTTCCAGGAAATTCAAAACATTTCGCAAACAATGTAAGCATACGAGCTTTTCGCAACAAATATAGATATGAACTTTTCACAAGTTCATACGGGGAAAAAATAAAATCGATCAAAAAGACAGATTCAATGCAAGAAAACTACTCAGGCATGATCGATAAACAAACCCCAACAAGAATTATTCACAAAAATCTAAACTTTAAACCCTAAATCTCATAAAGGAATATGTTCAAAGTCGAATAGTCACACACAAGAATACAGATCAAAATGATGGATTTTAAGAACGAAATCAATGAAAGTAAACGGATAGAACTATTTTATATGTAAAAACAAATCGAATGAAACAAAATGATTACCTGATGATGATTATCGAGTGCAAGAAGGTTCGAAAGTGACTCTGGAAGCAAAGAAGATGAACAGTGCTCGAAACCTTACTTGTTTGCAAAAAGAAAAGTGGGACTGACAATTTTTGAAATTTTTTGACTTATAGTCAAACAAAATGACACATGGCATGATTTGATTTGACCCCCCACTTTTCGTAAACTTATTAAAAGAACACTTGTCGCAAAGAAAACAAGTTACTGTTCATCGTACTTAGAAACGAGTTGCGAAAAGCACCAAGTGAAAAACTTTTCGCAAGCAACTAAGGGATAATAGCCACTTTCGCAAGCAAAGGGATACGAAAACCATAGTTTTCGCAAGCAACAGGTTGCGAAAACCTTGCTTTTCGCAATTAACGTGTTGCGAGAACCTGGCTTTTCGCAAGCAACGTGTTGCGAGAACCATGCTTTTCTCAAGCAACTAGTTGCGAAAACCAAGCTTTTCGTAACATATGGGTAGCGAAAACTAAGCCATCTTAAAAAAAATCCAACTTTGTTTGAAAACATTTCTAACACTGAAAATCACACATCAGTTTAAAACATATTAAGCATAAGCCCATTTTGAAAACATTTTGACATATATGCACAATTTTTAAGAGAATGTGCATATATGTCCAAAAACAAAAAATATAGAACACACTTACAGACTTTGCTTCTTACTCCCCCTTGAAGAATGCACAGTCTTGAAGAAACACAGCTTTAGAAACATCTTCAAAACCATATAAGACTTGGTACTCATTGAACATGAGTCCTGAACTGTTAGACATATCAATCTTTGAAAAAAAAATATTAACTCCCCCTAAAAAAATACAATATAAATATACATACACACTCTCCGCCTCAATGTGATAAAGAGAATTATTGTTATGCAGAAGTATTCAACATGCCAAGCTTGTTGATTAGAAAATTAAACCTTTTCTCATCTAAAGGTTTTGTAAAAATATCTGTAAGCTCGAACTCTGTTGGTACAAAATGAATTTCAATAGTTCTCTTTTCCACATGATATTTAATAAAGTGGTACCTGACGTCGATATGCTTCGTTTTAGAAGGTTGAACCGGGTTTTCCGTAATAGCGAATGCAATTTTGGAGTCACAATAAATTGGGATTTTGTTCATTGTGTAGCCATAGTCGCGAAGTTGTGTCTTCATCCAAAGGACTTGAGAACATCAACTAGTTGCAGCGACGTATTCCGCCTCGACAGTAAAAGTTGATACGCAGTTTTGTTACTTTGAAGACCAACTTACGAGCTTGTCTCCTAGGAATTGACATGCTCCCGATGTGCTTTTCCGGTCAAATTTATTGCCGGCATGATCTGCGCGTCTGTAAAAGCGGTTAGCTCAAAACCAGAATCCTTCAGATACCAAAGGCCCAAATTCTTTGTTCCTTTGATATACCGAACGATCCTTTTAACGGCTATAAAATGAGATTATTTCGGATTAGCTTGATATCTAGCACAAAACGATGTTGCAAACACTATATCGGGTCTGCTTGCAGTCAAATATAGTAAGGAACCAATCATACTACGATAGGTCTTTTGATCTACCGATTTACCGGGTAAGTCAGCATCTAAAAGTCTACCAGTAGCCATTGATGTTTTCATGACGGAGGTTGTTGTTAAATCAAACCTTTTCAACATGTCAGTAATGTATTTTGATTGATTTATATAAATTCCTTCCAGAGATTGTTTTACATGTAAACCAAAGAAAATTTTAATTCTCCCATCATGCTCATTTGAAATCGACTTTTCATGGTGTTTTCAAAATCAACACACATTTTTGGATTTGTAGACCCAAATATAATGTTGTCAACATAGATTTGTACTAAAATTAAATATGCACCTTTTTTCTGAGCAAAAGAGTTGTGTCGATTGTACCTTTAGTGAAGGCAAACTCAGTAAGATATGTAGTTAGAGTTTCATACCATGCCCTGAGTGCTTGCTTTAAGCCGTAAAGAGCTTTGTCCAGGACATAAACATGATCAGGGTGCTTCAGATCAACGAAACCTTCCGATTGACTTACATAAACCTCTTCGTGTAGTACCCCATTAAGAAATGCCGACTTGACATCCATTTGGAACACCTTCAAATTCTTATGAGTCGCGTAAGCCAAGAAGATACGAATCGCTTCAATCCGAGCTACTGGTGCGTATGTCTCATCGTAATCAATTCCTTCTTGTTGGTTATAGCCCTTCGCCACTTGTCTTGCTTTGTTTCTAACTATAATCCCAACCTCGTCTTTCTTATTTATAAAAACCCATTTGGTTCCGATGCTAGTTTTATCCTTTGGTTTCTTCACTAATCGCCACACCTCATTCCGCTTTAACTCAAGAAGCTCGTCTTGCATTGCGTTTATCCAGTCTAGATATTTCAACGCTTCAGAAGTTTTCTTGGCTTAAATGCAGCTCATAAAGTTTACATACATACATCGTTGGTTGTTACAGATCGTGTCTTCACACCGTCTTTGGCATCACCTATTATGTTTGCATGAGGATGTGCCCTAGTTCACTTATGAGTGCTCGAAAGAGTTTGAATTTTCATTTGAGTGTTTGACTCATCATTCTCATCAGTTATAGCATGTATATCTACAACTAATTCTTCTGGAATTCCAATTGTACTCTTTGTTGCTCAACCTCAGGTTGTTGTAAATCTGATGTAGTATCTCCAGATGTAGTATCTTCTAAAGCTGGTTCGGTCTGAGGAATAACCAGTTCAGATACATTTTCAGGAGTAGAAGATTCATTATTTACAGCAGTTGCGCTCATTGAGGTTGCACCAACTTCTTCAGAAGGACCTGACAGTTCATCACTAGTCTCCGGTGTGTTTGCATTGTCGGATATTGTAGGAGTTTCCATATCTGCACATATATCCATAAATGCATAAAAAAATAATAGATCGAGTTCTAAATTAATCTTATTTTTATTTAATTCAGAAGTCTTAGTCTGTTTAGGTGTAGGTTCCACTCAGTAGAAGCTTCAAATTGAAGTCCAGAAGTCAATAGAACATTTTCATCAAAGGACACATTGATGCTTTCCACAGCCGATCTTGTACGTTTGTTATAGATTCTATATGCCTTGGACGTCAGTGAATAGCCAATAAATACTCCTTCGTCTGCTTTTGTTTGAAACTTTGCAAGATTTTATCGATCTTTAAGTGCAAAACATATGCATCTTAAGGCACGTAAAAATTTGACGTTAGGTTTACGATTATTAATAATCTCATCATATGCAGTATTATTAAGGTGTTTATTAATAATTGCCCTGTTTTGTGTAAAACACGCCATCGTGACTGTTTCTGCCCATAAACATGGAGGTAAGCCAGAACATGCCAACATTGTTCTAGCCGCTTCTACCAGTGTTCTGTTCTTGCGTTCAACTACCCCATTTTGTTGAGGAGTCATCACCGTAGAAAATCTGTGTGATATGCCAACAGATTGAAGATAAGATTGAAGCGTATCATTTTAAAACTTCGTTCCGTTATCACTTCGCAGTTTCTGAACAGGACGTTGCAGAAGAACTTGAAGCTTTTTGATGAATTTGATATTCAATTCAGGCGCATCCGACTTTTGTCTTAAAAACTCCAACCAAGTATATCGTGAGAACTCATCTATTTTAACCAAGCTACCCAAAAAGACCATGTTCCATTACCCTTTATTGACCAGATGCTAGACAGGTTGGCAGGAAAAGAGTTTTACTGTTTTTTAGATGGTTACTCGGGGTACAATCAAATTGCCATTGCACCAGAAGATCAAGAAAAAACCACTTTTACTTGTCCGTATGGTACTTTTGCTTTTATAAGAATGCCTTTTGAACTTTGTAATGCACCTGCCACTTTCCAAAGATGTATGATGGCCATTTTTTCAGATATGCTTGAACAATCCATGGAAATCTTCATGGATGATTTTTCAGTTTACGGGACATCATACGATCTCTGTTTGCAAAACCTTGAAAAAAGTCTTAAAAGATGTGAAGAAACAGATTTGGTTTTGAACTGGGAAAAATGCCACTTTATGGTTAAAGAGGGCATTGTGTTAGGGCATCTCATTTCCAACAGAGGTATTGAAGTTGATAAGGCAAAATTGGAAGTAATTGCAAAATTGCCTGAACCAACCACTGTAAAAGGGAACAGAAGTTTTTTGGGACACGCAGGTTTTTACCGGAGGTTTATAAAAGATTTTTCCAAAATATCCAAACCTCTTTGTTCACTGTTACAACATGACCATGCTTTCAAATTTGATGAAGATTGTAAAACGGCTTTTAAAATCCTGCAGGAAGAATTGGTCACTGCACCTGTAATAGTAACACCTGATTGGTCCCTACCTTTTGAAATAATGACTGATGCAAGTGACTGGGCCGTAGGAGCTGTTCTAGGGCAGAAAAAGAATAAAGTCTTCCATTCCATTTACTATGCCAGTAAAACTCTCAATAAATCCCAAATCAATTACACAACCACTGAAAAAGAATTATTAGCTGTGGTGTTTGCTTTTGAAAAATTTAGGTCTTACTTGATGGGTGCCAAGGTAATTGTGCATACTGATCATGTTGCCATCAAGTATCTCATTTCCAAAAAAGATGCAAAACCTAGGCTAATAAGGTGGATCTTGTTGTTACAAGAATTTGATTTGGAAATCAATGACAGGAAGGGTATCAATAATCAAGTGGCTGACCACTTGTCAAGATTAGAAAAACAAGAAAATACTGCACACACTGGTGACATCTGTGAAGTTTTCCCAGATGAAAGGATTCTAGTTGTACAACACACTGCAACACCTTGGTTTGCAGATTTGGTGAATTATTTGGCATGTGGTATTATCCCAAAGGAATTGAACAAACATCAAAGAAAGAAACTCATTTTTAATTCCAAGAAATTCCTATGGGATGATCCTTTTCTATTTAAGATTTGTGCAGACCAAGTGATCAGAAGATGCATCCCTAATGAAGAAGTGGCATCTGTGCTATATCATTGCGATACAGGACCTTGTGGAGGGCATTTTGGAGGAAGTAGGACAGCTGCAAAGGTACTGCAATCAGGTTTGTACTGGCCTACTTTAAACACTGATGCTCATAATTTTGCAAAAACATGCAATGAGTGCCAACGAAGTGGAAATATCTCACAAAGGAATTAGATGCCTCTAAATGGAATTTTAGAAGTTGAATTATTTGATGTTTGGGGCATTAACTTTATAGGACCATTTCCACTGTCTAACAATTGTGCTTATATTTTGGTGGCTGTAGACTATGTATCTAAATAGGTGGAAGCCATGGCTTGCCACTCTAATGATGCTAAGACAGTTACCAAATTTCTGCAGAAGCACATCTTCACTAGATTTGGTACACCACGTGCCTTAATTAGTGATGAGGGCACTCATTTCATAAACAACTTATTGGAAGAAGTTTTGGAAAAATACAACATTCAGCATCGGGTGGCTACTGCCTATCACCCGCAAACCAATGGTTTGGCTGAGTTGTCCAATAGGGAGATACAAGGAATTTTAGCCAAGGTAGTCAAGCCACACCGAAAGGATTGGGCATCCAAACTGGATGATGCCTTGTGGGCCAACCGGACCGCTTATAAAACCCCTATTGGTATGTCTCCATATAAGTTGGTTTTTGGCAAAGCATGTCACCTCCTAGTAGAGCTAGAACACAAGGCCTATTGGGCCATCAAGGAACTCAACATGAGTCTGGATGAAGCCGGAAAGAAAAGAACTCTACAATTGTGTGAATTGGAAGAACATAGGAATCTGTCCTATGAAAATGCTAAGCTTTACAAAGAAAACACAAAAATATGGCATGATAAAAAGATCCTTCCAAAAGAATTCACTACAGGACAACAAGTTCTGTTGTTCAATTCCAGACTCAGGTTATTTCCTGGGAAACTAAACTCCAGGACCATTTCAGATTGCAAAGGTATACCCTTATGGTGTGATTTATTTAATTGACCCCGAAAAAGTAACTACTTTTAAAGTAAACGGTCAAAGGGTGAAACCTTTTCTTGAACCATCTGCAATCACACAACAACCTGTTGAGGTTGTCCATCTGTCAGAAAAAGTGCAGTGAAAGCCCTTGGAATTAATTTCCAAGAAAAAGTACATAAGTTTGAAAAAGAAAAAAAAGGAAAAAAATTATAAATAAATAATATATTTATGTATATATATATATATATCTATAATTATATTTTTTTTACTTAAATAAATTAAAAATCAAAAAGAAAGAGTACTTAGAGATTTTTAGGAGTGACTAGTAGCAGTGACAAGTGTACCAAGAGAAAGAGTCGGGAAATAAAAAGAGCAGAGAAAACGTAAAAATTTCTGGCCTCGGGCCAAATTTTTACGACATCGAATACCGGAAATAAACGATAGTTGGGCCACATAAATAGTATCGGGTCCATTTAAATTCTTCACGGCCAAAGATGATTGAATTTGGCCCAAATAAGTTTTTGTTGGGTTAATTTGAACTGATTTGGTTGGAATCTAACTACACTGTTGGGTTTGAATTAGGCATGTGAGGATTAAAACAAAATCAGTATCTTTTTAAATATTTTAATTAGATTTTAAACTGATAATTTTTGTTATTACACAATGGATATTAAATGCTGCTGCAAATTCAGTACTACAACAGTGTACTTGGTGTTCAGAAAACCTTATTCGATCAAAGAAGAGGTATATTTTCTCTCATTCTCCTCTCTCATTCTCTTCTCTATCTCTCGAACTCCTCTATCTTTCTTTATCGATGACAGCCGGCAGAAGAAATCATCACCCCCGCCGACTGCCACGCCACTCCTCACCATCACATCACCACTGCCATACGACAGTACCCCCCCCTCTCTCGCACCCCTTCGTCTTGTCCATTTTAAAAACCAACCATCAAGTACCAATGAACCCCAAAACCCTCTCCGATCACTTTCTCGACCACCCCCAAACCCTCACCGGAAAACTCTTCGATAGCCGATCATCCTCACTCCACACCCTCAAGTCGCGCCGGAGCTTCGTCTTCTACGGCTGCACATTCAAGACACACCTCTCTTCTCACACTCGTGCAAATCGCTGAAACCCTAAACTCCCCACCTGCGCCGACGATGCAACTCCGACCAAACACAACTATCATCGGACCGCAAACGGCGATTTCCATTACCACCCAACATCAACACATCGATCTAAACTTCTCATTGGGTGAGTCCTCAACTTTCACATCGTACCAACCCTTCAATCGAACGTACGTAGCGACCTCCGAGTTTCTGCGTCGGTTTGGACATCAAGCGCCATTTCCACGACCTTCGGTTTATCCTCCTGGTTTTGTTCGACCCTCTAACTCTCCAAGTCCATCGCATGTTAGACCACAGACTACACCCTCATGTGCGGTGGTCCTAAATTCGTTGGGTCAGCCTGTTCTCGCACGAACATCGGCCTTTAGGCCATACTTCACTCCTTCGAGGCAAAACCCGCGTTACCCACCGTTGACTTCGATTTCCATACATGTGGATCATCGCCAAAATCCCCCACCTTACAATGATCTGCGGTATGATCCAAACAACCCTCGGTACGCCCCAAACCCAACTCCACCTTGCAGAATGACAACCCTTCCAAACCCACCCCCATCGAAGAGGCTGCGTATAGAACAACCAGTGGTGGAAGATGTTCAAGAAAGTAACCAACCCGCTGCCATTCCAACAACGAACCCCACTGATCACAGTGGAAAAGGGAAAGAAAAAGTGGGTAACTTCTCGAAATCTCATATCTCTCGTTTAGAACTGTTTAGTTGCCATGAAGCACTTGCAAGACATAAATCTTTTAAAAGAAAATTTGGTCAAGCAACTAAAGGTTTTCATCATTTGGTTTTGTTAGCATATCCACAGTTTGTGCATCAAATAGAAAAGTTAGGATGGAAATCATTGTATGAAGTCCCGAAACCGTATAATGTTGATTGGGTAAGGGACTTCTACACAGAATTGTCGGTAACTAACGGCATTGAAATCAAAGTAAGACAAACCACAATTTGTTTCTCGGCTGAAATGATAAATGATGTGTTGGGATTGGAATTTGATTCAAATGAATCTGAGTTAAAAAGACTAATAGATAGTGCTACGGAAGCTGACTTCTAGGCTATTCTAAAAAGAATAGCACATGACGGGTCAGATAGGTCATTTAAAGGACTAACTCGAGTTTTACGTACGCACTGTCTACTGCCGGAAGCAAACGGGTGGTTCTTCTTTTTGAGACACACTTTGTATCCCACATCACACGACACAAGCCTCTGCATGGTACATGTGTTTATTTTATACTGTATAATGGAAGGGCACAAATTTAATGTGGGCCGACTAATCTCCAACAACATTTTTGGTGGAGCTGAAAGAGCCAATGCACGAATGCCACACCCATCCATTATACATTCTTTAATGGAACGAGCAAACGTACCCATTTTACCCACTGACCGTTTTTCCACGGATAAAATGGTCAAGGATAAAATGAATGTCGAGAGACTTTTGAGGAACAACACGTACTTCCATCCCAAGCGAGACAACGACGTGTTAGTTTCTTTGGAAACCAACTTTCGTTCTCTCCGAAAAGACCTCAATTCAAAGCTAAGAAACACAAAGGCTGTTTATTAATAAACAGATAACTAGACTGAGTGAGTACCTGAGTGCCAAGATGGATATCATCATCACATATCTAAAGAGAACCCATGATGACAATGTACGCTGGTTGAGGTATGAGAAATCTCGGGATGACTTGATTAGAGCTATTTGGACTAAAGAACACCCGGAGTTGTTGAGGCAGTTACCCCCGTTCCCACTAGATCTTCTATGGATGACACCGGAGCAGCATCCTACTCACCATGAGTAGGACAGGTTCATCACCCTTACCCCTTTTACCTGCTTTCGAATAACTGTTTTAATTTATGCATGTTTTAGAATAGCGGAGTCTGGGATTGTTTTTGTGATGTCTAAAGATTGTTATTTCATCCATGCACACATGCACACACGTCACGATTTGTTGATAATAGTTCAATTCATGTTATGATAGCTTGAGTAAGATGTTTGTTCTTGAGGCTTGCATTGTTCGTCACTAGAACTAGCCTTTTGAGTCCCTGTTTTCCATCGTTAGAATCATGCAACAACAAACACACTGCCACCTTTTTTCCATGCAAACACAAGTTAATGTGCTCACAATGTTCAATGAGGACATTGAACCCTTCGAATTTGCGGTTGGGAGGATGATATGGTAAAACATTTCTTATTCATACCCATATCATCCCATACACACACCTCTTTGCAAAAAGCGCGTCAAATTTCAAAAAATTTGCACAAAAGGAAAGTAGACATACACAAGAGAGCAAAGCTCAATTCTAAATTTTCCGTGCATTACAAAAGTATCAAAGACACCAAAGAGACCAATGTGTCTAAAAATCAATTCCTCAAAGAGAAGATGGCAGTAAAATTGTGCCATAAACAGAAACCCATTGCATTGTTGGAAAAAGGCCATGTATGCAAAAGATTGAAAAAGCCGCATGCATGAACATTTCTTGGTTGCACATATGTGATTCTAGTTGAACAGGAATTATGTGGCTAGCTTATGGTTGATTGTTCGGATGTTTTAGTGGAAAGAATTTCATTTTATGAATGGTTATTCGTGTGCATGAGTTGAATAATGGTTCAGACATTTTGTGTGTGTGGAATTGACAATTGGATTGGAATCACGATTTTTGAATAAACAAAGTTTTTAGCTCAAAATTTTTGTAATAAAGTTGCTTGAGGACAAGCAACAGTTCGAATTTGCGGTTTTGATAGGGTTACTTTTATAACCCTATTTATAGCATTTTATTATAATTTTGAGCTAATTTTTATCCCCCGTTTAGTCTTTTTAGTTGAGTTAAGTGTCTAATTTAGCTAATAAATGCTTTGTACCTTAAAACGTCAAAATAGCATGTTTTTATATAATTATAGCCAATTACTCATTAAAAATTTCGTAATTGTAGGAAGAAAGCAGATGCCGTTTTGAAGTCTACATATTTATAGAGATTACGTATGGATCGCACGTAATGGGTCGGAAACGAGAGACTTCATATTTTGGACACGACAACTTTTTCGTTTACATGGGCCGATTTTTGAGCATGGATTTTTGGGCTTGTTGCTACTTAACTCTTGGACTAAATTTTTGCTAGATCATGGGCTGAATTTTGGTTAGGAATTAGGGCCCCCATGTTCTATTCTTGGGCCCTAAGCCTTTCACTTGGCTATATATATATATATGTATGCATCGTGCAGTAGAAAAAATCCATTAGATTCTCTCTCAATTAGATATTATTGTAGTAGTTTGCATTATTGGTGGTTGGTAGGTAGAAACCAATCATCTCTCATCTCTCATCACTTATTGTAGAATTAGAAGGTTAGTAGTAGCAGCCGAGAGCATCTTCATTCGGTTGCTGTTTGTGGTTCGAATGTTTGTAGCTAGTGAACCAAATCCATATCTCAATTGGGTTGGTTCACATCTCACACCCTTGTGATTCCGTTTAACACTCGGGTTTGAATTTAGTTTAATATAAAGTACTTTTTATTCATCTCGTGTTTTCCGTTAGTCTCAAAAATCTTGCTAAAAGCTCCATCGTTTTCATCTTCTACGGTTTTAAATCAAGCTTTCGTTCTCACGGTTTTAATTTACTTTCATAATCATCGGTTTAGTTAATGTTTTCGCAAATCCGTTTTCTAGATCTCGATAGTTCAACCTTCGATTTTCATTAATTTCAAACACCAACTCTTGACCCATTTCTATTTTCTAAATTGCTACCATAAATCGGAAGTCTGAATTAATGTGTTCGGATCCCCAACTAGCTTGGTTCACGATTTGTAGTGATGGTGAAATTATAAAAGTTGCAAGTGTTATCGTTGTTTTTATTGTTAAAACCTTTTTCTCAGTTAATTAGCATAATTTTAGAAGTTTTAATTAAACATTAGAATTCCAAGGTTAGCTTTATATTTAGCCACATTTAAAACAAGATTTTCCATCTCTTTAGTTTATAATTACTTTTCGTAAAAACGCGATTTTGAATTTCCAATTTTTGTGTGATGACTTGTCCATCTCCATTATTTGTTTTCATAACCGTCGTTGTAGCTTTTAGTGCACGTAAAGCGATGATGGGCTAACTGTCTTAGCTTGGGGTATAAAGTGAAGTTGGGACCGAGACCGATAATAAAATAAAAAGGTGTATCGTATGACATGATTGTCCGAAGTTATTTAAATCAGGGTTATATTTTATGGTGGATCACAATTGACCAATTGACACCTGGTACGTTGTATCATGAAATAGTGGACTCTTGATATTTATTATTATTAATTTCATCCCAACGGAACTTTATACCCTGTGCTTCTCTTTATAATTGATGTTTGTCATTAGTTGTTAATCAAACCTCCAACAAAAAGATTACCTTCGCATTCGCCATTTGAGACTTGTTTTTATTTATTGGACTTATAAAAGAAGAACTTTTCCAAGCTTCCCTGTGGGATCGATACTCGGTACTTTGTACCATTATTACTTGTTAAAGGCGATAATAGACTAAGATTTATACTTGCGTCATGGTTTATTTGTGATATTTTCATGTACACACCTAGAACTCAACACTCCCCACTTTTGAATTGAAGTTCAATCTCGCGCCAGTTTGGGACGTATCTCTTGCGAATGGAAAATAGTATCTCAAAGTGCCGAATGGAGTTTCTGTATTCGAGCCTTTCTTCAATCTCTTTCAGCATTTCTTTGGCAAGGTACTTTCTCAGATTGACGATTATTTCTGACGAGTCCTTCTCTTCTTCAGCGACTATACTCCTCAGCACTGTATGGATTTCCATCAACGTTCCTTTACTGAACTTATGCAATTCACCGACCCTCATGAAGCTCTTTTCTTCCTTCTCATTTAGATACACTATTCCAGTCTTGGGCTTTGGCAATAGAGTATGTACCTGCAAGTCTTCAAGGTCGGGAAGAGTCAGATTGGGCTTGAGCACGTTAACTTTTCTTTGGTTGCTTTTAATCCCTATCTGAAAGTTATTTATGTATGATAAAGTGATAGTGCACTTCATGAAGCGTTTGATCGTTTCGAGAGCTTTAGTGTAAGGAAGTGGTCTGATGGTTTGGGTTCTTACCTCACGCAGGATAACCGGAAAATCTTTCAAATTCATATTTCTGAAATCAGCCTCTAAGCAGACCTATTCTCTTCCATCTTCTCTTTTGACTGTGAACACGGGGAACCATACCTTCAGAAGTTTGTCAGACACGATTTTAACAATCTCAGTTATTCCGTAATGAGTTTTGACTTCGCTCACCATTCGACTCCTCTTCATTTCCTCCAGATATTGAGTTCGAATCAGTTCATCTAAGTATGAAACTTCGTAACACATGACTGGGTCGAGCGGTCTGATCTAGTGAACAGTTTTTTTTCTGAGACTCTTTAAGATAGGGTACCAAGATCCGAACTCTCTCCCAACGAACTAGTTGGTTAGGTTAGGGTTGAGTCATTTCTGGTTCTGGAATCGGTATCTCAGAGGATGTTCCTGCAGTATCCTTCTCCGTTTGCTGAGTTTTTGATGCTTTTACGCTCTGAAGAAGGAACTGGTCATAATCATCATCTTCCATTCCTTCATCATCCAAGTAGTGCCACATTAAATCTGTCTCTGATTGAATGGCTATCATAGCTTTTTCACTCCATCGTCTTTTCGTCTCTGGATCTATTTGTGATTCGTCATCAATGAATTCTAGATCAGCTCTCTCGAGAACTGTTAGCATTAAAATCTCTTCTGATTCTCCCTCACGCTTTTCAACCGTCGGGTGTGTTGATTCAGGCACTTGTTCTTCTATGACCGGTGACGATAACTCCATATCCTGAACCATGTTTTGATCTTCACTTTGATGGAGTGGCTCAGTCTCCGTTGGAGTTTATGTGTTTGGCTCTATTGCTTAGGCGCTTCTCCCCCTCATGCTGATCAGGATCATCCTGATCATCATGATTTCGTTTAAAACCCTGAGTTTGACCCTTACATATTGTTTCAAGGCTGGCA
Organism: Saussurea involucrata; assembly: GCA_033807775.1. Taxonomy (NCBI): domain Eukaryota; kingdom Viridiplantae; phylum Streptophyta; class Magnoliopsida; order Asterales; family Asteraceae; genus Saussurea; species Saussurea involucrata. Next base: position 76,055,343 of record CM066317.1, on the reverse strand, counting down.
ACCCTGTCTGATAGTGTTGAAAGGGTGCATTGACTGGGGGTTGGGAAGGTTGTCAAGTGTGGTATGTATTTGGGCTTGGGAATTTGGTTGAGTGACTGGGGGTGTAGTTTGTGAGCATATAAAACTAACGAGGTCGGCTTCTTTGGAAGTATCACTGGCGTGGGACATGAGCTTGTCCAGTAGGGCGGCTTTGAGGTCGTCTATGCTCATGTCCTGTGAGGTTTGTTTAGGTTGGGGAGGTGGAATAGGCGCTTGAACAGGTGGATCGGTCATATCTTCTTTACCCTTTAGGGACCGTTTAATGAAGTCCATTACCTCCGATAACTTCCTCAAGATTTCAGTTTAGACAACCTTTAAGGTGTCATCCATTTGCTCCTTGGAGACGAACTCCGGTAACCTAGCACCTGGCCCACGTAGAATGCCAGTTGTAGTAACGGTGGTGGAGTGCACCGTTGTATCGCCTGCGCTCACGGTTTGCTTAATGATAGTCGTGGCAAGACTTCCACCCTGTCCTCGTAATCCGCCTAGAGGTAGACTTACTCTGGGTGTTCCGGTCGAGTCACGAAGAGTCTCAACGTTAGCCGTACTGATTGGTAGTGTCCTAGCCGAAGAAAGTATTGTATCAAGTAGCTCTAGACTCAAGTGTGCATCGAAAGAAGTCGAGAACTGGGTTGGAGTTCTCTTGTTTCAACATCGGAACTCTCCAAATGAGAGATCGGTGTAGTTGTGCTACGTCCCCATGTACAATTGAAACAAGAGTCTTTTGAGAGACTATTGAGTGGCCAGAGAGGGTGTGCAAGTGCGTCGCTAGGTCCACGACGTCTTTTTCAATACCATGTCCCAAAGAATGAGATGGGGTAGTGGATGTGGCTACCTAGCTTAATGGAGGCTATTGGGGTCAATCTGTGTAGAGTGCCTCTTCGCTCTATATCGCTCATTATTTTGTTTACTCCTCCTTTCCCTCACTCGCTCACTTTCATTTTCATTTTCGACTATAACTCCCTTCGTTCTCGTTATCTCTCCAGACATGGCTTGGGTGGTTTGGATGGGTGCAAGATGAAATTGGTCGTCGTTATGATCATCCGAGTCAGTTGACTCATCATCTGATCCGGAGAACCCTGATTCAGACCCAGACTCAGAACCCGATTCTGAACTAGATTCTGATCCCGATGGTAAACCAAAGCCAGATCCAGCAGCAATTTCAGATTTGGAGTCGGGTTCAATGCTAGAGGATGATGCTTGTTGTTTTTGTGCAGTCTCAAGCATAATGTCGACGACTTGCACATCGTGTAAGGTTGGGTCATCCTCTTGGATTTGAGTGGATGTGTGGGGTGTGGTGGTAGGGCGACGAGACGAGCTAGCTTCTCATGATAATCTTTCGGCATCGCCCACGTCTGTTCCCCTCACAATATTTTCTCTCGTCACACCCTGTTTGGGAGCCCCTGCTCTCCGGACCCTACCGCCTCTAGTTCGTGGACCCTCACGTCGCTCGGGTCATGCTCATTGGGTAGGTCCTGTCGGATCTGGCTGGACCATAGGAGCTACTAAGTTATTTGCTCTCCTATAAGCCTCTACACTCGGTGCTGAAGGATTAGCGAGAGCTAGAAGTCCTGCCGGTATAATCATTGGAACCACTTCTGAAATTTCCTGTTTATTTTGCACTCTAGTCATACGAGTCGAAAAGAATACCTCGTGTGCATAGCGCCTTGGGATTGTTGGATATACCTCGAGGAAGTAGGTGATGAGGAGTTGGAGAAAGCGTGGCAACGGGAGGCACGTCAGACGTTTGTTCCCTCTCTATGTTGAACTTTCTGGACAAACTCAGTCCAAAGAATCGATGCGTAGTCCGTGTGATGGTTGCATGCTACACCATGAATGAGTCTCAGAAGGTTGGTGCTAGTTTGGTCAATGCCTTTGGTGATGGCCGAAAGGCATCGGTTGAGTACAGTGAAGAGCGTGTACCACATCGGTGTTAGGTGGGCTCGAGTGAAGTTGTGTCACACCCCGCTAAAGCGGAAACACGAGGTATGATAGCGTAGGGTTTCATTGGAAAGGTAACAGACAACACCAACCACAAGTTTAATACAGTAGTACAAAATATTACATTACAACGTCTTTAATCCAAAAGTTCCAAAAGGAAAGACGACAAATACAAAAATTAACAATATAAGTTTTAAGAGTCTTGATGTTGATGTCATCAAACAAAATGCACCCTACGTGCCTTCACTTACTTCTTATTCCCTGAAAAGCATGTTTAAAACGAAAAGGTCAACTACAAAGAGTTGGTGAGTTCACAGGTTTTTTTTTCATATCCAAACAGTTTTCAACCAAAGATTGTTTTCGTGAGTCTTTTGTCACGACAAGCTTTAAATTTAAATTCTTATGAATACACATTACAATAAATGACTTTCGCAAGATATATGATTGTTGAGCCACTACTAAGCCTCCGACAACTTACGCCCCGCGGACTACCTCAGAGGTGGTATGATGGCCACATGAGTAGAACATTATTACCAGATAAAGTGCACCCCTACTCGTCAGTTTAAGGTGGGTTTGTCAAACCAAATAGCGCTATCCACAAATATCACCGGCTCGTTATGAGTTAATAAGTAGTGTACCTATTGGGGACTTATCATTTTTATTATCACTCAACATATTTTTGTCACTTATGTAAATTTTGTACATTCATTTGTACTCATTTCTTAAATCATAAATATCCACAATTTAATATCATGAATCATTTAGCATTTTAAAATCATAACATGCTTTTCACCCCAAACATTAAACAAGTAAAACGGGGCTGTGAATACTCACCTTAAGGCGTAGACGCGAAGTAGTGCAACTTGATTGCTTAATGCTTTACGGGTCTCCTATAAGGTCAAATAAGCTCTATAAGTCCTTCATATCCAATCAAGGTTATACTTAACTAATTTAGTCCACCTCTTGTGAAATGCCTTTGTTTTAATATTTAACTTGAAATGAAGAGTTTAACATTGTTCCCATGTTTTAATCATGTATATATATATCTACATAGGGTTATAATAATAAAATCTCATACTCTTTTAAAATGCTTAATCTGGCAGAAACTTTGTACTTCAAAAATGGCTATGGAAATACACTTTCTGGAATGACAAATTTACTCATTTTTTTATATGTAGTACTATACTGAGTTAAGGAAGTTCTGACCAAATTTCGTAATATTTGGAGGTGTTTAAGCGGTTCAAAAAAAAAATTTATAAAACAGTGCCACACAGTACCTAAAACAGTTTGCACCCTTCTGTGGAAACAGGCTTTTGGAGGGTCAAAACATAATCTTTTTCAGAGTTTTTACATGTTTTGAAAACCTAACACATAAAGGTATCTTATGGAAAAAGATTCATAATTTTTTGATAAGTTTTGAGAGAGATTTATGGCCAAAAGAAGTTGCATGTACCAATCTGCCAATCTGGGACAGATTGACACACTTAACTTGTAAAATTATTTGAGTGACCAAAACACCATATATTTTTATGAAACCAAATGCATGTGAAACCTAACTCATATAAGGATCTTCCAGAAGAAAAATGAAGAACTTTTATGCATCCTACAGAAAGTTAAATGCAAAACAAAGTGACACAAAAATCTGACAGACCATCTGCTTTACGTCAAATTTGTTCTAAGGAGTTGAAAGCTCAAAACTCAATATTTTCGTATGAGACCAGTGGGGTTTGAACCCCAACTCATTAAACTTTACTCCAGAAGAAAAATCAAAGAATTTGGACATGAAGTGACCAAGATATGGTCGTCCAAAGTACATGCAACCAATCTGCCAGATTCTGGAACTTAAAGATTCTCAATAAAACTCATTTTTTAAGCACCTTAACATCCATAGATGTGGATTCCTTTGCTAAAGATTCAATACCCACATCATATGACATGTTTTTAAAAGAAAATACTCAGAAGTTAAAATAAAATGTGCATGCAAAGATTTCTAAACTCAGATTCTATTTTAAAGAACAAAATCACCAAAGAAAATGCTTGAAATTGAGGAAAATGACTAGTTTTAGAGTTCTTACCTTAGGAGGATGTTGCAAGCACTTGAAGCTTCTTAAAATTTCGTTTTGGAACACTTGTGTGGGCTGAAAGTTTTCTGGAGTTGAAAGAACTTTCTTGTTTGAAGAATGGTGGAGAAAAGAAGGAGAAAAGTTGAGAGAGAAATAAGGAAGATGGATGGTTTTTTTTTTGAGAATTTGAAATAAAGTAACAAAATTAAACAAGAGAGGGTAATAGAGGGGAGGGGAGGCCGGCCATACATGGGCCCCAACCCCTTTGCAATATATTTTTTTTATTAAAAATTAGCCCATGAACCAATCTTGTAAAACCATTTTCTTTACTAGACTTTTAATTGCAAAAAAACAAGCTTCTAAAATACCTTCTTGTTTTTATTAAATCTTATAAAAAGAAAGATTTGTATATAAGGTAAAACCCTATATTTTATATAGGTTATATGTTATTTAAGGTATTTTGGCATTTCACAAGGTGTTCCGGTTAGTCATGGGTCAAACCGGGTCTTTTAGGCAACTACTGGGAATTTTAGCGAATTTTCGCCCTAAATTAATCTGAGTGGGTCTTAACAAGGTATGTTCCCTATGTTAACACTTGAAATGGTTAAATGATGCTAACCTGAAAGTTTTGGTTTTTTTTTTGTCGGATGTTACAGCTTTCCCCCGTTAGAGAAATTTCGTCCCGAAATTTAATGACTGGCATTCTCAATTGGTTCCTTGGCGAACAGCTGAGGATATTTATTCTTCATAAAATCCTCCCGCTCCCAAGTGTATTCTGGTCCATGCCTTGCACTCCATCGAACTTTTACGATCGGGATCTTGCTACGTCTTAACCGCTTAACATCTCGGTCAAGTATTTCCACGGGTTCCTCTACGAAACGTAACTGCTTGCTTACTTGAATGTCTTTCAACGGTAGGACCAACGATTCATCCGATAAGCATTTCTTCAAGTTCGACACGTGGAATGTGTCGTGAATGGCGCTTAACTCCTGTGGTAGCTTGAGTCTATAAGCGACCGGTCCAATCCTTTCCAGTATCTCAAATGGACCGATGTATCTTGGACTTAACTTGCCTCTCTTCCCAAATCGTACCAAACCTTTCCATGGCGATACTTTGAGTAGTACCCTATCGCCCACCTGAAATTCCAATGGCTTCCTGCGATTATCTGCATAACTCTTCTGACGAGTCCTGGCTACTTTAAGTCTTTCTTGTATGGTTACGATCTTGTCCGTAGTCTCCTGAATTATGTCGGGTCTTATCAGTTGTCTGTCTCCGACCTCCAACCAACTGAGTGGGGATCTACACTTGCGTCCATACAAGGCTTCGTACGGCGCGCACTTCAAGCTGGTATGGTAGCTATTGTTGTAGGAGAATTCGACTAGCGGTAAATGATTATCCCAATTTCCACCAAAATCCATCACACAAGCTCGCAGCATGTCTTCAAGTGTCTGTATAGTTCTTTCTGTCTGACCGTCCGTTTGCGGGTGGTAGGCAGTGCTCAAATCCAAACGCGTGCCCAATGCTTTCTGGACTGATCGCCAAAAGTGTGACGTAAAACGGCTATCCCTGTCTGAGATTATAGCAGTAGGTACTCCATGACGCATAACGATCTCGTTGATGTAAATCTGAGCAAGCTTTTCCACCTTGAAGTCTTCCCGAATAGGCAGAAAATGTGCAGATTTCGTAAGCCGATCCACAATAACCCAGATTGAATCATGCCCTTTTCCGGTTCTGGGTAACTTAGTTATGAAATCCATGCTTATCTGTTCCCATTTCCATTCGGGAATCTCAGGTTGCTGAAGAAGACCGGATGGTTTCTGATGTTCAGCCTTAACCATTGCACAAGTTTTGCACGTGCTTACATACAAAGCAACATCTTTCTTCATCCCTGGCCACCAATAGTATTCCTTCAGATCCTTGTACATTTTATCGGCTCCGGGGTGAATTGAATATCTTGATTTATGGGCTTCATCCAAGATGATTGATCGTAGTCTGACAACCTTAGGTACCCAAACTCTATTTCGGAAGTACCGCACTCCGTCTGGTTGTGTTTCAAATTCCTTTTCTAGTTGATGTAGATTTTCGTTTTTCAAATTCTCCTCTTTTAATGCCGCTTCTTGAGCTTCGAGGATTTGATCCTTAAGACTCGTCCGGACCATTGCTCCCATAGCTCTTGCCCTCGATGGCTTCACCCTTTCTTTTCGACTTAAAGCATCAGCTACAACATTAGCCTTGCCTGGATGGTACTTTATCTCGCAATCATAGTCGCTAAGCAGTTCAACCCATCTCCGTTGTCTCATATTCAGCATTTTCTGATCAAAAATGTGCTGTAAGCTCTTGTGGTCGGTAAAGACGGTACATTTAGTGCCGTAGAGATAGTGTCTCCAAATCTTGAGTGCAAACACTACGGCTCCTAGTTCCAAATCATGGGTGGTATAATTCTTTTCGTGAACTTTAAGTTGCCTTGAGGCGTAGGCAATAACCTTGTCTTTTTGCATTAGCACACACCCCAATCCTTGGTGTGAGGCATCGCAGTAAACCACAAAGTTGTCAACTCCCTCTGGTAAAGCTAAGATCGGTGCATTGCATAACTTATGCTTAAGCGTCTGAAAGGCTTCCTCTTGTTTCTCTCCCCAATCGAACTTCTTATCTTTCTGGGTAAAGCCGTTAATGGTTGCGCAATTTTGGAGAAATTTGCAATGAAACGCCGATAGTAACCAGCTAAACCGAGAAATGAACGAATTTCAGTCGGAGTTTTTGGGGCTTCCCACTTCTTGATGGCTTCTATCTTGGCCGGATCAACGTGAATTCCATCTTCATTAACTACATGCCCAAGAAACTGCACTTCGCGAATCCAAAATTCGCATTTGGATAGTTTAGCATACAGCTTCTGGTCTCTAAGCAGTTCTAGTATTTGCTTTAAATGTTGCTCATGCTCCTTCTTGCTTTGCGAATAAATTAATATATCATCTATGAACACGATTACGAATTTGTCCAAGTACGGTCGACATACTCTGTTCATTAGGTCCATAAAGACTGCTGGAGCGTTTGTCAGTCCAAAAGGCATGACTAGGAACTCATAATGTCCATATCGAGTCCTAAACGCTGTCTTAGGAATGTCCTCCTCACGAACTCTCATTTGATGGTATCCGGACCGAAGGTCAATCTTTGAAAAGTACGTAGCGCCTTGAAGTTGGTCGAACAGGTCATCGATTCGAGGAAGGGGATATCGGTTCTTGATGGTCAGCTTATTAAGTTCCCTGTAGTCGATGCACAAACGAAATGAACCATCTTTCTTTTTAACGAATAAAACTGGAGCTCCCCAGGGTGAAGAGCTGGGTCTGATGAATCCTTTATTGAGTAGCTCCTTAAGTTGTTCTGACAACTCCTGCATTTCTGAAGGTGCTAACCGGTAAGGTGATTTCGCCACGGGTGCCGCTCCCGGAATTAAGTCGATATGAAATTCAACTTGTCTTGGTGGTGGTAATCCAGGTAATTCATCTGGGAATACCTCAGGAAAATCTCGTACTATTGGAAAGTCTTGAATATTTTTCTCTTTGATCTCCTTATCCACCACGTGTGTCAGAAACGCAACACAATCTTTCCACAAATACTTTCGCATCTTCATACTCGACACTAATTTAAATTTCCTCCCCGACCTTTCTCCCTGTATTTCCAGCATTCTTCCTTCGGTTTGAGGTATTCGGACGATCTTTTCGGAGCAAACGATCTCAGCGCGATTCTTCGATAACCAATCCATACCTACGACTATATCGAAGCTTCCTAATTTGATTGGGATTAAATCTATGCTAAAATCTTTTTCCGCCAGTTTTAGGGTACAATTCTTAATTACATCTCTGGCCCTAACTTCCTGTCCATTAGCAAATTCTATAACGTAAGCTTCTTTTAGCTTTTGAGGTTCCAAGTTAATTTTCGGCCTAAACTCTAGGGATACAAAGCTCCTATCTGCTCCCGAATCAAAAAGTACTGTTGCATAATGATTATTCAAGAGAAACGTACATGTGACTACATCCGGGTTTCGTCTTGCTTCATCTGCTCCAATTTCAAACACTCGCCCTCGTGCCTGACCTCCTTGATTCCCTTGATTAAATGGTCGCGCTTGATTTGCATTAGGCCTTCGGTTCAGTCTCGGACATGCGTTCCTAAAGTGATCAGGGCTCCCACACTCGTGACATGTTCGCTTTCCTCCGCTCTTGCAATCCTTGGCGACATGGCCTCCCTTGTTACACTTGGAGCAAATGATGCATCTTCCGAGGTGTCGATTATTGCACTTGACGCATCTTGGGCATGGCCCCCTTTCCTTCTCCTCTGCCTGTGCTTGAATTCCGAAATTTCCTGTCACTCTCTGACCCTTGTCTGACCTTCCCCCAAATTGTCTTCTTGCAGGCTCTTCTATCTTTCTTTTCCCTCCGGCTTTGTCATTCCCAGTTGTTCTCGAACGATTTGCATTGTTAGTGAGTCTCGTTGCTAGATTCACTGCTTCTTGAAGAGTCTTCGGGTCAGCTGAAGTCACGTTTCCTCTGATTTCTTCAGATAAACCCCACACATATCTATCCACTCGGTTTTCCTCGGGCGTCACCAAGTGTGGCACCAGCTTTGCCAGCTCATGGAAACGGGCAGTGTAAGAGTCTATGTCGTTTCCCTTCATTTCATGGCTCCACAGCTCTGCTTCCAATTTCTGGATCTCACTCCTCGGGCAATACTCATCCTTGAGCATCTTCTTAAACTCTTCCCATGTCAGTCTGTTGGCTACATCCCGGCCTCGGGTTTGTACTTGGGTGTTCCACCACGTTAATGCCCGTCCTTGTAGAAGGCAAGCGGCAAATTCCACCTTGTTTCCTTCAGTACATTTACTGATATGGAGAACAGACTCCATACCTTCTATCCAAGCCAATAACCCAACGGCTCCCTCAGTTCCGTGGAATTCCTTAGGGTTGCAGCCCCTGAAAGTCTTGTATGTGCATTCCCGATTTCCGGCCGTTCCCGCATTGTTTGGATTAGCATTCAGTCCAGCTGCTACTTGACTGACAATGTTCGGAAGTGCAGCCATAATTTGCTCAGCCACTAGCCGTGCGACTTCAGGATCCTCTCTTCTTGGAGGCATAGTCCTACAGTTATGGTTTTAGTTAAGGATTTAGTCGCATGGTCACTAATACTGTCATTTGATTAAACTTCCTACTTGTTATGTGATTCTAAGTTATGGTACTACTTCAGGCATACTATCATTATTATCTACACGTATTGTCATAACAACGTACCACAGTTTCATAATCATGCATTAAAAGTACTTGAGATATATACACATTAACCAAGCATTTCATTCATAAGCCGTACATATTCAATTCCCCAAAAGAAACAGTTAACAAAACATGCAATGTTTGAAATTTAAACGGCTAAATGCCCCAAAAATATGAGTTTAAGTTTAAACAAATCCCAAAAGATCCACAATCAATGGTCTTCTAGTGCATCATCATCCAAATCAGCATCCCTATCATCAACACCAGTGCTCCTATCACCCACATTAAGTACATATACAGGGTCCTCATCTCCCTCCTAGTTGCGTCAACTACCTCCATGGTTCTATCGGAGACCTCATTATGTGCATTTAAGACCCCCATTATTGCATTCAGGTGTTCATGCTGTATGTCCAATCTCTCCTTATGATGTTGCACATCCTGCGATATAAATAGGACCCACTGACTCTCCCGCGTGGTCATACCAGGAGGATGAGCCACAGGAACCCCGGTTACCACTTGGGTGGCTCCGGATTGCGCCCTCTGCCGGGACGACTCTCCTATGTCTCTTGATGGGTTTGTGAATCTCACACATCTAGGTGCTGGTACGCTCTTCCTTGCCGTGGTTATTACTCTTGGACCACGAAACGTAGTCGGATGGGGTCGAATGAGTGATGCATAGTTTATTTCAAGGTCGCCATCGTACGGGTCTCTTTCCACTTCAGTAGGCCTACGGTCCCTAGGTCGGCTAGTGACGTAGTCGGAAAGGTCAGCCGAGTACGAGTGCTCGGAATGGGTGTGCTCCGAAGGAGTGTGCTCCGATGGGTCGTGTTCGGATGGGTCGTGTTCGGATGACATAGTGAGCTGCGGTAATAGTAGACTTTGTTATTATGTGTATTATTGTAAGTGCTTAAAATATGCAATGTTTATGCAGACACACACAAAATCATGTTTTCCCATTTCAAGTAGAAAATTTATGTGTGTGTCTGCATAAACATTGCATATTTTAGACAATCCTTTCGAAAACCGTTTTGAAAATAGTTTGCGTTATGGTTGGGTTATAGTTTGTGGTTCCCATAAGAAAACCAGCATTCTCTATAACCTTTGGCTCTGATACCAAATCTGTCACACCCCGCTAAAGCGGAAACACGAGGTATGATAGCGTAGGGTTTCATTGGAAAGGTAACAGACAACACCAACCACAAGTTTAATACAGTAGTAAAAAATATTACATTACAACGTCTTTAATCCAAAAGTTCCAAAAGGAAAGACGACAAATACAAAAATTAACAATATAAGTTTTAAGAGTCTTGATGTTGATGTCATCAAACAAAATGCACCCTACGTGCCTTCACTTACTTCTTATTCCCTGAAAAGCATGTTTAAAACGAAAAGGTCAACTACAAAGAGTTGGTGAGTTCACAGGTTTTTTTTTCATATCCAAACAGTTTTCAACCAAAGATTGTTTTCGTGAGTCTTTTGTCACGACAAGCTTTAAATTTAAATTCTTATGAATACACATTACAATAAATGACTTTCGCAAGATATATGATTGTTGAGCCACTACTAAGCCTCCGACAACTTACGCCCCGCGAACTACCTCAGAGGTGGTATGAATCTGTCACACCCCGCTAAAGCGGAAACACGAGGTATGACAGCGTAGGGTTTCATTGGAAAGGTAACAGACAACACCAACCACAAGTTTAATACAGTAGTACAAAATATTACATTACAACGTCTTTAATCCAAAAGTTCCAAAAGGAAAGACGACAAATACAAAAATTAACAATATAAGTTTTAAGAGTCTTGATGTTGATGTCATCAAACAAAATGCACCCTACGTGCCTTCACTTACTTCTTATTCCCTGAAAAGCATGTTTAAAACGAAAAGGTCAACTACAAAGAGTTGGTGAGTTCACAGGGTTTTTTTTTCATATCCAAACAGTTTTCAACCAAAGATTGTTTTCGTGAGTCTTTTGTCACGACAAGCTTTAAATTTAAATTCTTATGAATACACATTACAATAAATTACTTTCGCAAGATATATGATTGTTGAGCCACTACTAAGCCTCCGACAACTTACGCCCCGCGGACTACCTCAGAGGTGGTATGATGGCCACATGAGTAGAACATTATTACCAGATAAAGTGCACCCCTACTCGTCAGTTTAAGGTGGGTTTGTCAAACCAAATAGCGCTATCCACAAATATCACCAGCTCGTTATGAGTTAATAAGTAGTGTACCTATTGGGGACTTATCATTTTTATTATCACTCAACATATCTTTGTCACTTATGTAAATTTTGTACATTCATTTGTACTTATTTCTTAAATCATAAATATCCACAATTTAATATCATGAATCATTTAGCATTTTAAAATCATAACATGCTTTTCACCCCAAACATTAAACAAGTAAAACGGGGCTGTGAATACTCACCTTAAGGCGTAGATGCGAAGTAGTGCAACTTGATTGCTTAATGCTTTACGGGTCTCCTATAAGGTCAAATAAGCTCTATAAGTCCTTCATATCCAATCAAGGTTATACTTAACTAATTTAGTCCACCTCTTGTGAAATGCCTTTGTTTTAATATTTAACTTGAAATGAAGAGTTTAACATTGTTCCCATGTTTTAATCATGTATATATATATCTACATAGGGTTATAATAATAAAATCTCATACTCTTTTAAAATGCTTAATCTGGCAGAAACTTTGTACTTCAAAAATGGCTATGGAAATACACTTTCTGGAATGACAAATTTACTCATTTTTTTATATGTAGTACTATACTGAGTTAAGGAAGTTCTGACCAAATTTCGTAATATTTGGAGGTGTTTAAGCGGTTCAAAAAAAAAATTTATAAAACAGTGCCACACAGTACCTAAAACAGTTTGCACCCTTCTGTGGAAACAGGCTTTTGGAGGGTCAAAACATAATCTTTTTCAGAGTTTTTACATGTTTTGAAAACCTAACACATAAAGGTATCTTATGGAAAAAGATTCATAAATTTTTGATAAGTTTTGAGAGAGTTATGGCCAAAAGAAGTTGCATGTACCAATCTGCCAATCTGGGACAGATTGACACACTTAACTTGTAAAATTATTTGAGTGACCAAAACACCATATATTTTTATGAAACCAAATGCATGTGAAACCTAACTCATATAAGGATCTTCCAGAAGAAAAATGAAGAACTTTTATGCATCCTACAGAAAGTTACATGCAAAACAAAGTGACACAAAAATCTGACAGACCATCTGCTGTACGTCAAATTTGTTCTAAGGAGTTGAAAGCTCAAAACTCAATATTTTCGTATGAGACCAGTGGGGTTTGAACCCCAACTCATTAAACTTTACTCCAGAAGAAAAATCAAAGAATTTGGACATGACCAAGATATGGTCGTCCAAAGTACATGCAACCAATCTGCCAGATTCTGGAACTTAAAGATTCTCAATAAAACTCATTTTTTAAGCACTTTAACATCCATAGATGTGGATTCCTTTGCTAAAGATTCAATCCCCACATCATATGACATGTTTTTAAAAGAAAATACTCAGAAGTTAAAATAAAATGTGCATGCAAAGATTTCTAAACTCAGATTCTATTTTAATGAACAAAATCACCAAAGAAAACGTTTGAAATTGAGGAAAATGACTAGTTTTAGAGTTCTTACCTTAGGAGGATGTTGCAAGCACTTGAAGCTTCTTAAAATTTCGTTTTGGAACACTTGTGTGGGCTGAAAGTTTTCTGGAGTTGAAAGAACTTTCTTGTTTGAAGAATGGTGGAGAAAAGAAGGAGAAAAGTTGAGAGAGAAATAAGGAAGATGGATGGTTTTTTTTTTTTGAGAATTTGAAATGAAGTAACAAAATTAAACAAGAGAGGGTAATAGAGGGGAGGGGAGGCCGGCCATACATGGGCCCCCAACCCCTTTGCAATATATTTTTTTTATTAAAAATTAGCCCATGAACCAATCTTGTAAAACCATTTTCTTTACTAGACTTTTAATTGCAAAAAAAACAAGGTTCTAAAATACCTTCTTGTTTTTATTAAATCTTATAAAAAGAAAGATTTGTATATAAGGTAAAACCCTATATTTTATATAGGTTATATGTTATTTAAGGTATTTTGGCATTTCACAAGGTGTTCCGGTTAGTCTTGGGTCAAACCGGGTCTTTTAGGCAACTACTGGGAATTTTAGCGAATTTTCGCCCTAAATTAATCTGAGTGGGTCTTAACAAGGTATGTTCCCTATGTTAACACTTGAAATGGTTAAATGATGCTAACCTGAAAGTTTTGGTTTTTTTTTGTCGGATGTTACAAGTGGGAAGGATGGTTAAGCTCTTTCGCATATCCTATTGCGTGCATTTCCTGGCAGAGTAGGGCATCAGAGACCGAGTTGTCAAATCAGACTCTGCCGGGAATGGACGTCGCGTCTGGTAAATGGAGGACTTAGCGGAATAAGTCCCTTGTGATGGCCACCGGAGTTACATCAATCCGGCCTTCAAGTACTGTCTCGGGCCCACGAGCAAAAGAGGTTAAGGACCTCCACAGTTGTTTCACGTACACCTTCAGAACCTCAGTTGTTGCCGTCAGTGCATAGTTAAGGGAATGTCCCTTCAAGATCTCGATCATTACGGGACACTGGAAAATGATGGTTTCCGTGTCCAAATGGTAGTTGTTCGATGTGATCGGTAGGTTTGGTCCGCCTGGCAGGAGGGTGGCGTCAGCGTTGTGATCCGGGTTGTTTTGTTGAGCCATTGGATACCTGTTAGAGTTGCACATGTGAGGCACACCGGGAATCAAAAGAAAACCAACCAACCCTGGCAAGACAGAGTCTAAACCAGTTTGGACAGGTTTCCCGGGATTTAGAATTTCCCAGGTTTTTATTGGAACCGGGAAACCAAATGGACCCGAAAACCAACCTACCTAGGAGTTAGATTGACCCGGGGTCGGGAAATATAGAGATCCAGAACAAATGACAGAAAGGGTGGCCCAGGATTGTCCTAACCTGGAACAGAGTCCGAAAGTGGCCAAACCCCGGGACCGGGACACGAAGTCGGGACCCGATATAATGCGGGTCGGGAGTCCTCACCGGGACATGATCCGAGAAAGTGAGATCCCGAGACCGTATGCTGGAAACCAAGTTGATGGCGAATCCCGAGATTCCATAGAATCCGGGAAACGCAACCCCGCGGTGAAGTCGGGAATCGGCGTACCGGGTGTCGGTCTGAAAACCTTCAATCGAGGGTGGAAACGACGAGTTAACTGACTACAAAGCATGGGATCAAAGTCGATGCACACCCAATCGGTCGAAGTTGAGTCTGATTTGCGAGGAACACGAGCGATCGAATGGTTTCTAAAACACTAGTTGATCGACAGTCTAACAAATCGGTTGATCAATCGATCGATTTCTGTGGAAAACCCGATGTAGGTGTGATCGATTACTTCATAGGAGATTAGAAAACATACATGTGTGGATTTAGGGTAAGAATCGGGGTCAAATCTGAGCATAAATCACGTTCGTGAGCAGAAGTTGGTCCGGGAGAGATTTGGGCGCAAAGAGTTTTGAAAAAATTGTGAGTGAAAGCGATTGAAATCCGATATATATATATATATATATATGAACCGGACCCGAGAGTGAGTCTCGGATCCGGGCTGATTCCCTCTTTCGGTTCCGACTTCTCTCAACTTTTGAAACTTGGAAAAATTAGTCCCTTCCTTTTGAAAAAATATCAATTTTCCCCCTTGACCTTTGAAAATAGAAAATATCCCCATCAACTTTTAAAAATAGCAATTCTCCCCCTCAACTTTTCAAATAGCAATTCTCCCCCTCAACTTTTGAAAGTAGCAATTCTCCCCTTTAACTTTTGAAAATAGCAATTTTCCCCCTCAACTTAAGAAAGAATAGAGAAACTTACCTTGTGTTCTTGGAATTTGGTGTGAATCCTTCAGAAGAAGATGTGAGTTGTACGGGAAAGATAAACGGAAAACAAAGACTAACATAGAAAGGGGAATAAGAAATACATGCAGAAAAACGAAGTAAAAAGAAAACGAACTCTATTTATAAAATACAGAAGTTTATACAACGATGTAGTCAAGACACCTAGAAGACACTGAGAAACAAGTGTTTCTTGTACAGATCCTAGTGAAGTCAAGATAGGTGTAACAAACAATTATATCTTAGTGGATGGAAGGTGTTCTGAGTGCATGGATGTGTTAAACTTTTAAATTTAGCATACCCAGCTTGGACACAAGTTCATTAAATCGTTTTTCGTCCAAGGCTTTGGTAAAAAGGTCTGCTAGTTGGTTTTATGTACTTACGAAATAGAGTTCGATCGTACCTCGTTCAACATGATCCTTGATAAAGTGGTACCGCACGTCAATGTGTTTGGTATTCGTGTGTTGGACCAGGTTACTTGTGATGGTGATGGCGCTCTTCGAGTCACAGTAGATCGGGATCTGCGAGTAGTGGAACACGTAGTCCTTCAGCTGTGTGTGCATCCATATGACTTGAGAACAGCAACTAGCCGTGACCACATACTCCGCTTCCGCAGTGGATGTGGAGACACATGTTTGCTTCTTGGAGGTCCAGCTAACCAACTTGTCGCCAAGGAATTGCACGTGGCCCGTTATACTTTTTTGGTCGAGCATACTTATCGCATGATCAGCATCAGAAAATGTCGTTAGTTTGAAACCTGTATCCTTAGGGTACCAAAGACCAAGATCAGCAATACCTTTCAAATAACGTATAATTTGTTTTACCGCAGAAAGGTGTGACTCCTTAGGTTTGGACTGAAGTCGAGCACACAGAAAGGTGGAAAACATAATGTCTGGTCTACTAGTCGTCAGATACATCAAGGAACCGATCATTCCTCTATAGGTCCTAGTGTCCACGTCCTTTCCGTTAGGATCGACATGTAACTTGGTACCTGGGGACATGGGAGTCTTCATGGATGTACAATTTTCCATCTGGAACATCCGAAGAATGTCCATGATGTACTTAGATTGATTGATGAATTTCCCAGTCGACAGTTGTTTAACATGTAGACCGAGAAAGAAATTCATCTGACCCATCATGCTCATTTTAAAATGCGATTTCATGAGGACGGAAAAGTTATGATAGTATCTGGAGTTTGTAGAACTGAAAATTATGTCATCGACATACATTTGAATCAGAATAATATCTTTACCTTCTCTCTTGATAAAGAGAGTTGTGTCGATTTTACCTTTCGAGAACCCTGCCTTTGTGAGGAACGTGGATAGGGCATCATACCAAGCTCGTGGCGCTTGCTTCAGACCATAAAGAGCTTTATCGGGTAAGTACACGTGGTTGGGATGTGAAGTACTTACAAAACCGTCAGGTTGAGAGACGAACACCTCTTCCTTGAGTTTGTCGTTGAGGAACGTCGTCTTCATGTCCATCTGCAATACGGTGAAGTTCTTGTGAGCGGCGTATGCAAGAAAAATGCGTATTGCTTCTATACGAACGACATGTGCAAATGGCTCTTCATAGTCGATCCCTTCTTGTTGTATGTACCCTTTTGCTACTAATTTGGCCTTGTTCCGAACGACGATTCCGTTCTCGTTCTTCTTGTTCTTGAAGATCCATTTGGTGTCGATGATCGTCTTGTTCTTTGGACGTGGGACCAAACGCCATACCTTGAGGTTTTCGAACTCATTCAGTTCCTCTTGCATGGCTATCACCCAGTCAGGGTCGTTCAAGGCTTCGTTGACCGACGATGGTTCGATGTTTCTCTGTAAGATGGAGAAGAGGCACTCATTGCCCGTGGCTGCCCGTTTCTAGATGTTGCTTAGTAGTGCCGGGGTAGTCTCTTTGGACTCTACGGTGGCTCTAGTCTGAACGGGAGCGGATGGGTCACCAATGATCTGGTCGATTGGATGTGCTCGAGTCCACTTCTGGGTATGTGGTAGTGGGTCTATGGACGGTTGAGAGTTGTCCGGATCGATGTACGAGCCTGAAGGAAGGTCTTGTACCGCTTCTAGAGATCGAGTCGGATGTAGAGAGGTGACGGCCGGTGATTGTTCAGGCACTGTTTTTGACGAGGAGGCTTCGGTCGTGTCTTCATTGGATACATTGTTACTTATCTCTGGGGAAGATGTTGTTACTTATCGCTGGGGAAGATGTAGGTGATGGAACCGCTGAGGAGTCGGTCGTTGAATCCGTATTCGTGCCGGATGACGGTGATGAATTGACCATCGGTGTTGAGGGTGAATCCTCCGAAGATGTTGAGTTAGGGGATGTAGGAGGACCAGTGATCAGCGAAGATACCACGACAACTCCATCTACATTCAAAGATGCATCATTAGAGGTAGTAGGAATATAAAAATCATTATAAAAATGCTCAAATAGTATATCTAAATCAGAACGATGTGTCATCGACGATGTGGACGAAGAAGGATCTACTAAAATTTGTGCGGTTCCCGATAGAGATTGATCGGAAGCTAACATTCCAATTAACGCGGGTTTCGAACTGAGGTATTCAGAAGCCAAATCGACCAATTCGTCGAAGGACACATTTATGCTTTCTATAACGATCTTCGTGGTCTTGTTGTAGACTCGAAACGCTTTTGACAAAGTTGAGTAGCAGATGAAGATCCCCTCGTCTGCCTTTGGGTTAAACTTTTCGAGATCATCCTTATCGTTCTTCACGAAGCACTTACACCCGAACGCGTGGAAATAGCTTATGTTTGGAATGCGGTTGTTGAATATCTCATACGGTGTCTTGTTGAAGCGCTTGTTGAGGATGGATCGATTCTGAGTATAGCATGCAGTGGCGACTGCTTCGGCCCACAGGAACATAGGTAGCTTGTACTGGGTTGGCATAGTGCGTGCCGCTTCCACCAACGTGCGATTGATGCTCCACTACGCCATTTTGTTGAGGAGTCTGAGCAGCTGAGAAGGTGTGTGAAATCCCAACTGATGTGAGATAGTCACCCAAGGTTCGGTTCTTGAACTCAGTGTTGTTATCTCTTCGAATCGATTGAGCAGTGAGCTGCATGTTGTTCTGGACACTCTTCAAGTGGTTGATGATCAACCTTGGAGTCTCATCCATAGAACGAAAGAATTTGACCCAGGTATATCGTGAGAAGTCGTCCACCATCACCAGTACGTATTTCTTTTGTTTGATGCTTTGTACCCGACAACTCCATCTTCATCCATAGAACGAAAGAATTCTTGAAGTTGAGATGAGATGGTCGTCGATGCCACAACCAATTCTGTTGAGTGGTGGCTTTGGACATAAGGCACACGACTTTGTTGGTCTTCAAAGAGGCAATATTGATCGTGTACATATTCGTTCGACGAGTACCAGTGAGAAGCTTCGTCTCGTCTTCAGATCGAATACTGCATTGCTTCGCCTTGAAATTGACTTCAAGATTCTTGTCGCAGAACTGGCTGATGCTAAAGAGGTTGTGCCCAAGGCATTCGACGTAGGACACCCGCTTGATAGTTATGTTGTCATGGACTAGGTCACCGTAATCCATGGTCGGGGTTGCATTGTCATTCCTAAATCGTACATCACCACAGTATTTCTCCTTGAAGTTGGTGAGAAGCTCCTGTTTACCAGTCATGTGTTTGGAGCATCCTGAGTCTAGAACCCACACATGATCGGGCTGCAAAACAGATATTAAGGGTTCTTAGGTACCCATTTGTAAATGGGTCCTGATGAGTTAGGTGCAACACCTTTTCTCGGAGCCCATCTAGATTTGGGTCTTTTCGAGATTTAGAATGAGACAAACGAGAATTTTAAACATGATACGTGCCAAACCAATTAGATGCATGTTTATTATCCACAAAATCATTCAATCCCCACACAAAGCAACAAGCACAATCACGAGAAAGTTGAATTAATTGTTGAATGGAATAAAGTTTTAACGAAAATTGAAAATTGTGTTCAACAGACTTATTAAAACCAAGACAACGATTGTCATTATTCATCCTAGAATGCAAAAGTGAATTAAATGATTGTGTCTTCTCTTGGCGTATCTTAGGCTTCTTTTCTACCCACACTTGTCGGACAACTTTCCCCCGACCCATTTTATCTGAAAGAGCATTAAAGTCATTGTGAAAGGAACTGGAGTAGTAAGATTTTCGTTTAGTCTTTTTACCGGTTTTGGGTCGTTTCTTTGACCGACGTTTAATTTTAGACTTTGAAGAAGTGGTATGAGAAACGTTTTTGGAGTTAAAACATTCTCCTTTTTCAAAATTTACCGGTGTGGGCATTTTATCAAGAAGTTGAAGATGGCCTACAAGCTTTGGGGCAAAGTCAATTTTCGAAATGTCTTCATCGGGACAGACCATGGAATTCATAAACGCCGACAACCGGAGTTCAGAGTCAGATAGATCATCATCATTGTTAATGCCAAAAATCGCCCAAAAGAACAACTTAAGGTTGATATCGACTTTTAACAACTAAAGAAACGTATCTCTAGACCAATCAACACAATCGCAAGGAACATGTAAACAAGACAAGAGATTTGGTGACGCGGAAAACCCCAAAACGAGGGAAAAAACCGCGGTCGACTTGTGAGAGTCGACGGTGCACTATACTCGCCAAACAGGGGCAAAAATCCTTTTGTAACAGGTGTTTTGCGTACAACAGATTACAAATGAATGTAGAAATAAACTTAGTCGTGTGTCGTGCGTAAATCGTGCAAAAATGTCTACTGTCGTGCGGTTCGAACTGCTGTCGTGCGAAGGTAATTTTAGCGATATTCGTTCGAATGCTCTATAGATTGCTGTGTTTTCGATGTGTGATAGTTTAGAAAGTAGATGGAGCAGATGTAGATTTGGTACTTTTTTCGGTTATAGAGCAGGCCTTTATATAGCTTCCGCTGGTCATTAAATGTGTCTTGATGGCTTGCTTTGTAACCGTTGTCGGGCTTTTAATGCTATTGATAACTTATCCGTTACTGTCCGTTTGCACCATGAATGCTCGTAGACCTGCATTAATGAACAAAAGAAACGGATGTTGACTGTTAACGGTTAGTGTAATCGTACGACTGTCTTAAGTCTCGGACGTCGGTCGTACGGAACGTACGACCAGCATAGAAACGTACGACCTAGTACTCATTTGTAAACAACTTGTAAGACCTTATCTAAATACAAGAGTGAGGTGTAATTTTTTACCCAAACAGTTTGCCCCTAAAATTTGAATTTTAGGCGTAAAATTCGAATTTTAAATCAGACGAAGTGGTTTGACATGTGTCCCATGGGGAGAGAGTCTGGTCGGATTCCAACCGTCTTGGTTCGATTTGGATTGGAGGAAATGAAAAGGTCGTGATGTCACGACGGCGTGTCAGAGGCGTAGAGTTGTTTAGGGGACAGGTGTCGTCTATCGGCATGATGCATGCGAAAAGGTGTTGGACAGACCTGACACGATCTTTGCCATAAATAGTGCGATTCGGGGAATCGTTTCCTTTTCACTCTCACTAGTGTTTTTAGGAAAGGATTTCAGAGATATTTACTTGCCATCTTTTCGTGTGCTTCGAGTGTTTATGAGTTTAGAAGGAACCTTTTCGCTCTTCTCATAGCTTTTCAAGATGTCGATCGAACCAGCGAGCACCATTGATGGGCAGGAGAGTTTAGAGGCCTTTAGGACCCCATCTGGCGTTCCTTATGCCGTTCAAATATATTCTTCGGGCCAGTTCCGGCCGGCCAATTGTCCGAATGGACATTTTGTTCTGTACGAATATCCTTTTAAGGTAGGCTTTAAGTGGCCATTTTCCCCGTTAGTTAGGGAGTTTCTAGGAAAGTATCATCTTTCACCTGCCCAAATGATGCCCCAGTTCTGGCGAATAATCTGCGTGATCGATAGGATCACCGGCGAGTGGACGAATCCGTTCACAGTGGAGGACCTTCTGGCATCCCATGTAGTCAAGGTGGACAACTACCACCGGTATAGTTTATTTTCTAAGTACAAGAAAGCTCAGGTCTTGGTGTTGAACACCCAAGTGAACGACCGTGGGTGGAAGGCTCGGTACGTCTTCGGAAAGATGCAGTAGCTCGAGCTTCTGCAGGAGGACACGACATGGGTCGCTGCCGGGTGGAACACCAACAGTAAGTCTTTCCTTTGTCGTGTACTATTATTTTTACTTTTTAAATTGTGCGTCTTAGCTAATCGGGTGTTTCTTTTTCAGCTATCATGTTCCCCGATGTTAGTGTTTCCAAGGAGATGTCGACGAAGATCGAGAAATTCCAGATGTATAATCTGGATGATAGATCCTTCTCTGTCCAGCGTAGTCTCAGGGATGAGGGTTCGGACGAGGAGGTCCAAATACTTGGAGAGGCGGATATTTTTGCCGAAGAGGAATCAGAGGAAGAGGAGACTGCAGGTAATGGCCCTATATCTTATTTGTCGTACATTCTCCTTGTATGTCTTCCATCTTACCGTGTGTTTTTACAGGTGGGTCGGGCGATTGGCCTACTCACAGTGCGTCAAAGAGGAAGGCTCAACTCCTCCTGGCCCGTCAGGCCAAAGAGCTGAAGCGCAAAGCACCCCCACCCCCGTCGTCGGGGTGAATAAATCCAAGATGGTTCCTCAGAGGGAACCGTTGTCGAAGGGTGGTGACCCATCCAGGGTCGCCACTTCCAAGAAGACGATGACGCCACCGAGGGTTGTAGACACGACTCCGGTGAGCGTGGCCCCTCCTGCGACCGAAGAAGTCACCCTTTCCTCCTCGTCGGCCAACAGAGGGAAAGGGGAGAAGACGGAGGAGTCCACCGGTACTATGACGGTGAACTTCACATCGCCGTCAAATTTCATGCCGGGGGAAGATATGGACAGTGATAAGATCTTCCTCGATTTAGAGAAGTTCTTTTTGTCGTCCTTCAAGGAGCGATTGGAGGACGTCACGATCGACAACCTGGGGTTGCACGTCGCAGGGTTGACCTTCAGGGTACGTACGATCCGTTTGTCTTAAGTACTTATGTCTTCTTGTTTTTATAATGTTTGTATATTCGGGCGCTGCAGGTGTTCCAGACTTCTCTTTGTCTGTATGCCCACATGGACAAAATCCGTAGGGTTACTCTTGTTGCAATAGAAAAAATGCACAAGGCGCAGGAGGAAGCCCGTGTGGCAAAGGATCAAGAAAAGCTGGCGATGGAAAGGGTCTAGGGGCTTTCCACGAAGTTAGCCGAAGTCCAGGACTTTCACGCGGCGTCGTTGAGCGCAAAGGAAGACCTCCAGCCCCTTATGAGGGAGACACTTGAGAAGCCTTCTACGACTGAGTCAGAGTTATGAGCGACTAAGGGTTCCTTGGCCGAGAGCGAAAAACAGGTCGAGGACCTTAAGTCGCTCGTTGAGGCAAGAGAGGAGAAGATTGCGTCCTTAGAGGAGCGTCTCTAGTCGTTTGAGGCTCTAACCTGTCTGAGGGTTCGAGCGGCGATCATGCGTCGCTATTTGCAGGGGTTAGACCTTATGGCCGGGGCCAAAAAGGAGGTAAAAACCTTCTTAGAGCAAGTCGGGGACGAGGATGAACTCGACCAAGAAGACAAGCTTGAGGAAGAGGACCCGACAGACGTTGAGGTCGTTGTGACTGGCGACGAGGAGGTCGTTGAGGACTCCCCTCTGCCTTGAATTTTTTCTTTAGTTTACTTTTGATGGCGGGCGACTATAATCGGTCGTGCCCTCTACTTATAATTGATAATGTGACAACAAGTAAGTTTTTATTATACCGTCGTCTTTGTTGCGAATGAGAAAAATAAGACTTCATGGGCCAAAGAACGTATGTAAAACCGTATGACTGAGACACTTAGAATCTTTGAAGTAATTGGGCGACTGAGGCCGAAGGAGTATTCTAAGTATGGAATTCAAGTCATAAGACTTGTGTCCCCAATACTTAATTTAAAGAACACTTGTGATGGTCATAAGCCCTGTATGATGAATCATAAGATTCCTTTTGTGACATGCAAGTCTCAGAGACTCACGACGAAGATCATAGGACTTGTATCTAAGTCGTAGAGGCTTTGGTTTCTCATAATATAAACCGTAAAACATGTGTCTTAATCACCGTAGGACTTATGTTTTAAGTCGCAGAGATCTAACTTCTCATGATGTGAATTGTAAGAAAAGAATGACTTTGGAAGTAATCAGGCGACCGGGCCGAACATACATTCTAAATCATAGAGTTTAAGTCATAAGACTTTAGCTTTATGACCCAAATTTGAATGCACCTGTTGTGATCGTAAGATCTATGTACTGAATCGTTAGATTCGATTTACTTCGTGTGAGTCATGAGTTATGGGTCATGATTTTATCGATCGTGACATATTCATCATAACCTTGTAGTCTAAAAGACTTTGTCTTCTCACTATATATATATCGTAACACTGACGTTCGTGCGATCCTGCGAGCCTGCAATATAAGATTTAGGGGTGGTCGTTGGTTTGACCAACGACCCTCCGATGCTTAGGTCAGTGATTGTTTGTCGAAATAAATCGAAATTAAAGAAGAAATAAAGTGTACTATAGCCCAGCTGCGTGGGGTCGTGGTCGTAGATTTGATTCTACGATCACCAGACGTACGATCACTTGTGGATCATTGTCGTACATGATCTCGGAAGGAATTCCGAATCTGCATAGAGTGTTAGTCCGGATAACAGAGATGACGTTTTCATCCCGATTCTGGGAGTAAGCATCTACCTTTGTCCGTTCAGAGAAATAATTTGAAAAAACTAACAGGAAAATTTCTTGCCCTGGGGTAAGACGTAGTTTACTGGCGATGTCCATACCTGAGTGTTGTTGACGGGCGTTACGTACCTAGTGACGTTTAATGTCGGATATTGGAGAGTTACTTCTGTCGTGAGGCCCGACTGCCCCCAAGTCGTGAGCTTCATTTATGCCCACGATTGGTAGCTGAAAGCTGTAGTGCCGTATGGGGTACAACATTTTGCCCCCTTGTGGCGACTGTAAGACGATACCCGGACCTGCATTTTTTGATGTATGGATAGGATGTATCGTGTACAGTCGCCATAATATCGGTTTCACCTTTGAGGTTTTAATGTTGCCTTATAGCAATCACGGGCGGTCTTCTGCTCGCTTTTGATTTCTTGCACTCCCCATGGCGTCGAGAATTTGATTGTCTGATGATAGGTCGAGGGGACTGCCTTCATGTCGTGGATCCAGGGTCGACCAAGTATAACGTTGTATGCTGATGAACAGTCAATAACGTTAAATATTGTTTGCTTGTTGACCCCTTTAGCGTACACTGGGAGGATGATCTCTCCCAGAGTATTGGTAGAATCGCCATTGAATCCTATCAGAGTCGTCGATTGACGGGTGATCTCTGATTTATCGATTCCCATAGTATTGACAATGCTTAGAAAAATGATATTGGCCGAACTGCCTCCATCGACCAGTACTCTTTTGGTCGAGCAGTTGCCAATAGTGAGTTGGATGATCAAGCCATCGTGGAGGTCGTCTTGATGGAACGTTATTGGCATCGCCTCCAATTCCAATTCGTGTTTTGGTCGGGACGACCGTGGGATGGGATATTCTCCTGACAATTGACTAGCATGCCGCTTGGCTACTGAATAGGTTAAACCCCAGACGTCTGATCCACCTGTCACACAGTTGACAACTTTTTCATGGACGGGGGATGTCGGTCTTACAACATCAACTGGCGTAGATTCTTTAGCAATCAAGCCTTGCAGATGACCCTTGGGGGCGATCCAGGCCAACTCCTTCTGTAAAGCAAGGCAGTTATCCGTCGTATGGCCATGGTCGCTATGGAAATCGCACCATTTGGTCTTATCCTTTTTGTCGTCATCTTTATCACTCTTCTTGGGCCACCGGACAGACGACTGAACGCTTCTAAGAGCTTCGACTAGCTCTTTCATCGTTCCCTTGAATCCATAAGAAGAGATCTTAGGATATTGCGAGAATCAAGGTGTAGGATTGCTCTTTTTCTTGTCGAAACGAACGTTTGATATTTGGCATGACGGCTCCGACTTGACGCTTGGTTTCGATTTGAAATCTGGCTTCTTGATCCCGAGCGATTTTTTGTCAGTGGGATACTTTCGGCGGAAGACTAAGTCGTCTTCGACCCTCATGTAAACTAGAGTTCTAGCCCGTACGTCTTCGAAATTATCAGGTGGGTATTTCGTAAGATCAACGTACAATCCTGTAGTGTTGTCGTCAAGACCACGCTTGTAGGCCTCGATGGCAGTCTTGACGTCATAATTTCGAATGCTGATCATTTCTGCGTTAAATCGATTAAAATAACTACGGATGGACTCTCCGGATTTTTGTTCGACGTAGTACAGGTCGCTGGTCTGCTTCTCCATCTTGCGACTACTGGCAAACTGTTGCGAAAACTGGTTGACCAATTCTGCGAAGTTGCTGATGGACTTGGGTTTGAGGTTGATCAACCATTGAAGAGCAGGACCTGTAAGAGTCGCCCCGAAGCTTTTGCACATGCACACTTCTTTATATTTATGTGGGATTGATACTGTCCACATCAATTGTTTGTATTGTTCAATATGTTCTGTTGGATCAGTTATTCCTAAATATTTGGCCGTAAAGACAGGAATGTTGTACTTCTTCGGAACGTCAACGCTTGCTATCGTGTCGATGAAAGGCAACGCTTGGAATCCTGTAAGAGGCTCGACGTCAACAAGAACGGTGGCGCCAGGTAATTTCGAAAGTAGCGACAGCATCTTTTTGTTCTGGTCCTCCAATAACCTAAGTCGCTGGGCGACGGGGTCATTGGGATCGGAATTTATGCCTGTTGGAGGGTTGACCTTTGAATTCATGGTTGTCGCCGTACCGTTTCCATACGAAGAATCATTGGCATCCCCGCTGAGAGAGACGAAATATGGCGGGGCACCATTATGCAAAGGTGGCGGTCTCAAATACTGAAGGAGATACTGCCCTTGATGAGGGTTGCTGACAAATGGGCCTGGACCTGCTTGGAATGGTGGCCTTACGAAAGGTGCCCCCATAGGTCGGGGACCGTTCTGAGGTCCAAAGGAGTTGCTAAGAGTCTCAGATCCGTGCAACGAACAATGAAATCAAATAGATAAGCAATCAAGTATACGATTTCAACTGGTCATCCAAATATTAGCTTTCAGAGAGAATTTACAATAAGGAATAGAAAGAAAATGAACAACTAGCCTATTTTCTAAGGCTAATGTACTATTTATATGGCGGGCCCGTGGTTAACAAGCCCATGGCCCGTTCACTAATAAGGCTCAAATACAAGAATTACAAATTAAACCCTGAACTTTAATTCAACATAAATTGACCCTAACAATCTCCCCCTTTGAATTGAAGTTCGATTTGGCGCCAGTTCGCGACATATCTTTTTCGGAGCGCGAAGTGAACCTCGAACCATCTGATAGCACGGCGGTAGTCGATGCGTTCTTCAACCATTTCCAAGGCATTCCGAGCAGTTGTTTCGTTCGGATTAGGGACATATGAGAACCTTGGAATTTCAGACTCGTGTTGGATGATTTTCCGAAGAGCATATTGAACTTTGAAGAGCGTGCCGTCGCACAATATTTCTACCTGACTGAATCGCATAAATCTTTTTTCTTTCTGTTCATTGACGTAGACAATCCCAAATCCAGGTTCTAGAAGCATAGCATTCTCGGGATACATATTCAACTCAGGAGCTTGCAGATTCGGCTTTATCAGATTTACCATCTTCGCTCTGTTCTCGATTGCCATTTGAAAATCCGTTAGATAAGACATCATAATTGTACGGACAAGGAATCGAGGAACAGCTTCGAGCGCCTTTGTAACAGGTAGCGGTCGGATGGTTCTTGAACGAAGGTCTTTCATAATAGCCAGGAAGTCAAACGGTCGGAGGTGCTGGAAGTCGGCTTCAGAAAATTTCCATTCATTCCCATCTTCACGTCGGACAGTGAATACAGGATAGACGATATTCATGATGCGGCTGGACTGTATGTTGAGTACCTCTGTGATCTGATGCTTGGTTCTGACTAGGCTGACTGGAAGACACCGCTTCATTGCGCTGATGTACCGGCATTGGTATTCGGAATTGAAGTTGTAAATACCAAGGAAAAAGGTCGGCTCGATTGTGCGAAGTTTGTGCACGAATATTTTCTTCAGAGATTCCTCCAGGTGAGGAATAAATATTGGGATCTTCTCCCAACGGATTTGTTGCGGTTGAGGAAGGGGAAGATTAGAAGCTGTCGGTTGCTGAGGAAATGTCGGAATGTTGGCAGTTGAGGTTTCAGGTCTTGTTGAAGTTTCATCGGGTTGAGCAGAGTGAACGGGGGTTCCATAAAAATTCTGGAGCAGGAACTGATCATAATCAATATTGTCATCTTCATAAGTAGGGAAAACCAAATTAACTTGGAGATTTGGGGCACTGGCAGCTTTTTCATACCATGCATCTTCGGTCTCCGGGTTGGTCTCGCAGTCTGGATCAATCATATCCAGTATCGGTTTGTCTGATGAGTCAAAATCAACCAGTTCCTGTGTTGAACCCTCAGGCTTTTCAACCGTCGGGTCTTCATCATCTGATATTTCCTTGTCGATTACCATCTCGGCTAATGGCAACTCGGCTTCAGGTTCGGCGTCGGTTGTTGTTGCCGCAGTTGCTGGTTCCAGATGAACCACAGTTGTCGATTCGGTGAGGATAGGGGCGGTCTCGGTAGGTCTTAGTCTTTTCTCCCCCTCACGGTGATCAGGATCATCCTGATCATCGTGCTTTCGCTTCAGACCGCCTGCTTGACTCTTGCAGGTATCTTCGAGTGAGCGGACTCTCTCGGACAGCGTTGTGAGCGCTTGGTTGTAGTCTTTAAGAGTCGAGTCAATAGTATACAGGCGAGTGGTAATAGATGATGAAGGAGCAGTGACCTGTGATTTCAGAACGGTTATTAGGTCTGCTTCTGTAGAGGCGTTGGTTTCGGATTCTTGGAGTAGTTGGGCTAGAAGCATCGTCTTGAGGGTGTCCATCGAGTAGGTAGGCTGAGTACAAGCCGGTGGATGTGTAGGTGCGGTTTCAGTGTCGACGATATGCCCTTTACCTTTGAGTAAGCATTTGACGGTGTCGATCTCGGCGGCGACGTGCTGCTCCATTGCCTCGTGGACAGCCTTAAGGGTGCTGTCCAGGAACCCTGGTGACACAAAGTCGTGTAAGATAACTTCGGGATCACTTATATTACCCGTTGAGGCATCTACCTGAGAGGCAGAGCCACCTACGTTCACACTTGGCAATTCGGTAGCTGTGGTATGATTTTCGTCCGATCCTCGTGTTTCGCCAGACGGAGACACTACGGACGTTCCGATCGGGTCACGAAGAGCCTCGATTTGTTGTTCCTCATCATGTGTCCTAGCCGAAGAATGTATAATATCAATTGGCTCTAGACTCGATGGTGCACGAAATGAAGGTGATACCTGGGGTTGCTGGTCTCTTATTTCAACACCAGTACTCTCTGAATGAGAGACAAATTGAAGTTGTGCTTGATCCCCGTGTGAGACTGAAACATCCGTCTTTTGAGAGACGGATGAGTGGATAAGGGGGTTGTGAAATTGCTCCGCAGGGTCCACGGAGGCTTCTTCAATACCCCGTCCCAATAAATGAGATGAGATAGTAGATGTGGCTACCCGGATATCGCTCGGTTGGGGTCGCTCAGGAGCCTCATTATCTTTACGGCTCAATCTTTCCTGGTTCGCTTTCGAACGCAGTTCCCTCCTTCTCACATGATCCAATTCATCACCTAAAACTCCCTCGGTTCTATGTCCCTGGGGAGGTCCCTCCGGCGCTGGCTGGACCATGGGATTCCCTAACTCTCGCCTATAAGCAACTACACTCGGTGCAGCGGGATCCGCGTGTGCCAGAAGGACTTCAGTTGATAAAATCCGGATAATGATGAAGAATCTTTCTGGACCCCTTATATATGGGACAAAGTTTCCGGATGGGACACCCGGATACTCATCCGGATAGATGGGTGTCCGGATACCTGTCCGGATACTTTGGGGATTTTGATAGAAGGATCCCTGTTCTTCCATTTTCAAGAAAACTGGGACAATTTGAATTATTGAAAGAACCTTTTCTTGCCCCCCCCCCCCTTCAAACTGAGCATGGGGGTGGCTTGGCTCCCACTCGAATAGTGCAAACTTGTGCAATGAAGAGTCCGACACAAAAAAAACTTATATACATTTAAAGAAGAACTTGTGTCGCTCCCCCTCAAAGGATGAACATACAAAATGAAATGCTCCCCCTCAGAATGTGCGCGTAGAGTGAAGTGCACACGGGAGTATCCACACACATAAAAAACTTTTCAGCATTAAACAAAATTATGTGTGATGCTCCCCCTTAACAGTAGAGTAACATACCTGATAGCTGATCATGCTCCCCCTAAACACATGAGTAGCTCGTGAAAGCACAGGTATAGACAAACCTCACGTCTTCGTAATATTGTTTCTTGTAGATCGTGAGCAGCTCCATCCTTCTGGTCATGTGCGTGGAGCTTCCAGAGTGTAAGAACCACACATGACCGTCCTGCAAAAACAAGATTAGCGGACCTTTGGTACCCATATTTTCCTGGGTCCGGGAGGGTTAGATTTGACACCTTTTGGAGGAACTTGCTTTGAAACATTTTGCCTCTTAGGTGTAGGTTTAACCTCAGTAGGAGGAACCCGCTTTGAAGTGGGTTTCCTATCTTGCCTTGGTTTAACCTCTGATTGGGAACCCCGTTGAGTATAGTGTTTCGTTTTGTTTTTATGGGGTTTGCGTTTGGGTGTATGATTATATATGTGATATGACCCAAACCAATCATTATTATTTATGTCATCAAAGTCATTCCAACCACAACTAGAACAACACAAACGATCGTACGATAATTGGATCAATTGCTGAATGGAGTAAATTTTCATCGGAAAATTAACATCCCTTTTAACAAAATCAGTCCTATGATTCCAAGCACAATCGTTTTTGTTCATTCTAGGGTAAAAAAATAGTGTTAAATGACTTCGACGCTTCTTTCTCAATAGATTCCCTAGCTGGCCTCTTTGGTTTATCTTGTTTAGGCTGGCCGGTTTTATCTGAACCCACATTGACAGCATGGTCAGTGACTTTTGAAGAAACAGGATTTTTGGTAGGCAATCGTTCGGTCTTTTGCCTCGGCTGTGATTGGTTTTGAGGAACAGGTTTAGATTTGGGAATCTCAATCACAGATGGGGCCTTAGTGTTAGAACATATGCCCTTTAGAAAGTTGACCGGTTGATTGACTACGGGTGATAGAAAGTTAGTGTGGCTCGGAAGAGGTTTGTCGAAAGGGAATGACTCAAACTATCCATCAGAATTACCTTCGGAGTTCATATATTCTGAAAAATGGACTTCCGGAATTACAGGACTTGGATCGGTCAAGGAAGGCGAGGAACACGATGTGCTTTCGGTTGTGTGCTTTGGGGAATTCGGTGCGGAAGCGTTTGAAAAATCAGAGTTTAAATTCCTTTTGACACACTCATCTTGAGAAACTTTACTTTCTTACGAAGAGATATTTCTGATGAAGGCTTTACACGAGGATGTGTCAGATGAGTTAGAGGAAAGTTCAGGTGAAATCTGCTTCACAGTTTGGAGCAAGTCAAGCTGCACTTGGAGTTGACTATTTATCATATGCTATTTCATTGTTTCTCTTGTCACTTCAGACAGTCTCGATGAGAGCTTATTGATTTCACACTGAAGAGTTTCCTTTTCTTCATTTGACACACCTTTGGTTTTCTCAGATTTGAGTTTCTCAAGTTCCTGAATTAGCGCTTTCTTTTCGTTTTGAAAAATAGATCTTTCTTTCTCAAGTGACTCCTCCAACTCGACAATCTTTGCTTCCAAGATGAGAGGGGGAACATATAGTTTAAACTCATCCGTCTCAGTCTTGGTTGTGGTTACTTGGACCTCATCCTTTTTGGAAGAATCCTTGGGCGTAGCAACCTTGTATGGGTCGAAGTAGTCATTTGAGAGATACCTTTTGTTCTTTTGATAGGAATAATTTAAAGGTTCATAACAAAACGAAAGTTGTATTCCTCGTTTGTGTGCGCGTTTATATTCCTCTGTTTCCTCTTCCTTTTCAGGTTCAAGAGGACCAGTCCATTTAATAGCATATTCCGGATACTTTTTATCTAACCCAAAACAAGCAAAATCAAACAAAGTGGGTGTTTGGTATCTACCCTTTTTCAAATAGTGTGGGTTATCGTATCCGATTCCCCACTCTTTGTTAAAGTACGTGAACTCTTTGGATTTATTCAGAAAGATGGTTTGATCAGTTTGACCCCTTTTGTGGAGTTTGGTTTCAAGATCAAGAATTTTAGTAACAAACTCCTTGTGCTGAATTTGAAGAGAGGAACATTGATAAACAATTTCTTCTTTCTCATTCAGACACTGATCAAACTGAGACTGAAGTTCTGATAACTTGGCCCTTAAGTCCTTAGGTGCTATTGAAAGATTTTTGCATTTGTCTTTTAAATTAGCATTTTCGGACTTATATTTTTCAGTTATTCTTTTTTGAACATCTAGCTTTTCGGTTAGGGAACTAATCTCAAGCTTTTGTTCTTTAGTGGTGGCCTTAAAGGAATCTGCCTGTTCAACAAGTGATTGCATTTGATTCAAGAAATCTTTTTGGCAAGAATCACATACCTGACTTGTCTTCTCTTCATCGGCTGGAGAATGATATCCCATGAAAGAATTAGCACCATCAGACTCGCTTTCATCATCAGAACGACCCAACCAGTAGTCGTTTTCCACAAGTAGAGCTTCTCCAGCTTCCTTCTGCTCAATCAGGGCGAGCTTAGCCTTGTAGTAATGAGAATTCTTTACCACAGGCTTAGTACAATCTTTAGCGAAGTGACCAAGCTTTCCGCAGTTGTAACAGGTCACTGGTTCATCTTTCTTCTTTCTATCATCTTTCTCTTTCTTCTCCTTCTTCTCAGACTTGTCGTGCTCATCAGCTTTCTTCTTTCCCTCGTGCTTGTCTTGATAATCATGGCGCTTGTTGGAGGCGGTGGAGTAGCGCTGATTATTAGACGAAGGCTTCTTATAGAATTGCTGTTGTTGGAAAGATTTAGTGAGCAGAGCTATAGCTTTCTTGAAGTCAGATACTTCATCATTCGAGTCACTGTCTTCCTTTTCAGATTCGGAAGAGCTTTGCTTTTGATCACGTTTAGAGTGACGGCTCGAAGATTTCCCTTTCTTGGAGGACATAAGTGCTATAGGATCAGCAGTTGGTTTTGATTCAGTCTTCTTCTTTCTCAGAAGCTCATTCACTTCATCTTCGTCTTGAAGAAGCATCTCATAAAGTTCATTGATGCCAATGTTCTCTATCAAGTTGTTGTGTTTGACATGAGAAGCAAACACCTTCCATTCCGGCAGCATATTATTGAGAAATTTGAGCGCGTTCTCCGTGTTTGAGCGAGTGATCTTATTCTTGTTCAGTTCATTAAGAAGTAAGCAAAAACGCTCATAGGCCTGGGTGAGAGACTCGCCGGGGCGCTGCTTGAAACCATCGAACATGGTTATTGCGTTGTTTATCTTCAGTTGATTTCCGACATCGCTCCCACGCATCATTCTGGCCACTTGATCCCACATGCCCTTTGCAGTGTCTTTGTAACTATCGATTGCAGTGTAGATAGTGTTGGGGAGGGCTTGAACTAGATATCTCTTTGCATGTTTTTCACCTTCAATCATGCCTCTTTCATCTTCGGTCAGGTCGGCATCAGTCTTGTCCGCAGTTCGAGCCTCAGCATTTGCAGTTGCTGCTATGATCTTCGTCGGCCAAGCAATTGGACCATTTTCAAGAGCTCTCTTGATATACGTATAGTTGTCCTTGGACTCTATGAAGATCATGAACCTGTCGCGCCACTGGCTGTACTTACCTTGATAGAGGCAAGGTGGTTTGGAATCGGTACTGATTGCGAGAGCGTCGCGCGAAGACATCTTTGGTTGCAACGGAGTGATCGTCAGACGTGTAGATTGATTCAAAGTGTAAACCTAACGCAAGGCACTAAGAGTAGGATCCTAACGCAGGTTCTACGACTGATATGAACTAAGAATTATCTTACTAGATAAGAATCCAAATAAGAGTCTGATCTGGAAGTGTCCGGATCAGATTAGTTGAGAACAGTTCAATAAGCACACAAGTATTCGGATATCACAAAGAGTCCGGATATCCTAAGGTTTCCGGATAACACAAGGGTTACCGGAAGACAGTAGTTACCGGATAAGGAAAATAAACTAAGAGTTACCGGGTAAATGATATGTCCGGATAAGATACTTACCGAATGTTAAGGGTTTTCGGATGCAAGTACTTACCGGGTGATGGAATATCCGGGAAGATTGGTTACCGGGAACTTTGGGTTTCCGAAACTAATTTACCCGGAAAGAATAAGGTTTCAGTGACTTACCCGGAATGTTTGACTTACCCGGAAAGATTGGATGTACCTGGATGGAATAACAAAAACGTCCGGAAAGTGAGGACTTGTCCGGAAACTGCGACTGAACTACCCGGAAACAGCGGCTGACTTTTTCAATTTGATTGAAACTCGATTAGGGTTGCTCAAAAATGTTCCTGAAAGATTATAAACACTACCAAACACAAAAATAACACTAACCCAATCGATTTTTAAGCAAAAGGAACACGTTTTGATGGTAAAAATTTTGATTTTTAGTGAAGAACACAACCAAAGTAAAATTGAAACGCTCACTTTATATATTAAAGCAATCTAAGCGGATGTGGTATACCTGCCTAAGAGAATACTTGATTGGGAAATTGTGCCCTTGCGTATTTATTTACGAAAACAAGTTCCGATTTTCAAAGTACCTCTATATGTCGATGCTATGAACATAATAGTCACTCTTGATGAAATAAGAGAAACTACAAGCTACTTGAAATATGATTTTGTAATGAAAGATCTTGGGAAAACTTGGTACTTGAGCTAGGACACCGATTTTTTGGAATATTAATTCACCGATCAGCATATGTTCAGAAAATGATCAGACATTTAAACGCATCCGACTAGCACTCTCATGATCGGTCAAAGTGTTGGATATAAGAAAAGATCCATTTCATCTAAAGGATGAGGACAAAGAGGTGTTGGGAGCTGGAATTCCA
Organism: Saussurea involucrata; assembly: GCA_033807775.1. Taxonomy (NCBI): domain Eukaryota; kingdom Viridiplantae; phylum Streptophyta; class Magnoliopsida; order Asterales; family Asteraceae; genus Saussurea; species Saussurea involucrata. The sequence goes on along the minus strand of CM066317.1, from coordinate 76,020,950 downwards.
TACCTAAATACAATAGGTGCATTACTGTACCCATCACAATACACTTGGTCGCATATTGTATTTCTCAATGAACTTGTCAGTTAGATTTAGCTCAGCATCAACGTAACGTCGTTGGGATGATATCAAATTAATCTTCTAGAACCATTGACGTGGGCCTATACTTTCCCTAAGAAAAAAAGGATTGATAATGGAATTTTAATATCTACTTAGATAGTGAGCGGCAAAAGTACTTGCCCTTGTAGAAAACACCGGTTATGTATTTGCTGATATTAGGTATATGTTTGACCGATACGAATGTCATTCCCAAACTGAATAAGGAATTACCATGGGGAACACACTAATTACCTGGAAGTAAAACTAAGCAAACCCTTGAATCTACCTCCTCGAACTATTCTAAGAATATTACTCTACATTATTCAAGAATGTATATGGTTAAAGACTATCATTATACATATTAGAGGAGCTACTAACTAGTTGTTTGAGTTCAACCACTATCCTACATGTATATATGGAAATAATGCATCATGTATCGAAGAAATGAAAGTAAGATACATCAAGGGTTATAACATAAATCATATTCCTCTTAAGTTTTATACAATCAACAATAACCAAGTCTACTCAATATTCAAACGAATAAAAAGGATGATAGGCGAATGTAACATGCTTGCTTACTAAATCATTACCTAAAACCATATTCAGGAAACATGTGAAAGTATTGAAATGCAAATGTTTTCCAAACTCCTTGATTAACGTACGAATGAGGGGAATTAGTAGCCAAAAGGGGGAGTTTACTATATATGTAATATTGGTATGTTATGCTCTCTCCTTCAACCAATATTTTATTTTTCCCATTGGGTTTTGTTCCTTGGTATAAGGTTTAGTGAGGCAACAGTTTATATACCATCATGCTTTCTTAACTCTCATGATTAATGCACGAATCTAAGAGAAAACTAGACTAAATGAAAAGTCTATGTATTGCAAAGAAGCTAGTGCATTGTACTCTTTCATGCGTCATATTTTTATTTTTTCCCACTGGGTTTTTATTTTGGCGTAAGGTTTTAACGAGGCAACAATTGTGCACCATCACTCCGTTGACTTGGCACAAGGGGGAGTGTTGTAGGATAAGTGTGTCATCGTCTTAAGGATATGAGGATAGAGATAGAGATAGACATAGATTAGAACAGAAATATCTCGTAGTTTTCTACTTGTATCTCATCCCTATTTAAAAGGATTATGATTAATGAGAATTACAGATTCATTCTCTCCCTCTTATTTTTATTTTGTTTAGTTTTTCCTTTAACAATTTTTACTTTTGTGGTCTTTATGTTATTAAACAAGTAAAACACAAATAATATTCTTAAATATATATATATATATATATATATATATATATATATATATATATATATATACACATAAGCAAACAACCCACCCAAACCTTACCCCATCAACCACCATTCCTCTAGTTATCTTCCTCCTCATATTTTCAACCCTCCTCATCCTAAGTCATATATAAAACCACGGTGATCTATCACCCCTTATGTAGTAAATCACCATTACCTTATCTTCTGACTCTCACTACTCTTTTCCTGTGCTAGTTGTCACCATTTCAACGTCGCCCTCACACTTCTTCCTCTCTTTCCATCAGTCATAACAACATCACCCCCACTCTTCTCGTCCCTTCATCTCTAGATTCCACCCCCGCACCTACCCCAAAAAAAATGATGAATCCCAGTGAACCCTGTCGGTCACCATCTTCGGCATCTCTCACTTCCATCACAACCAAAACCTACAACGATGATTTAAACAAACTATTAGTGCCATATTTATTATATTGTATCAAGTTGAGGGACCATTATTGTAAATATAGTGCTTAGGTATAAATAGCCTAACTGTTAGTTCATTTCACATGTGTGCTTAACTCATTCACTTGTATTCTCTCTACTTGTAATCACCTACTTTGAAGATTGTTAATGAGAGATGACTTGTGATTCTATCTTGTGTGTTTGACTACTTGTCTTTGGGATCACAATTGGTACCAAAGCAAGCAATCAAGATCAGATCATTCATTTTTTTCACGATTTTTGACTGATTTTTTAGTATCGACATTTTTGGAGAGTTTGATCGATTTTGGACTGATTCTGAGGTTTTGATGGATTAGTGTTAATTGAATTCATTCCAAGAGTGTTTTTGTGTAGTTTGATTCTGCCAAATTACAGTATCTCGAGCTAGAAAGATCATAGTTGGATTTTTGTGAAAAAGTTAAAAACTCACTGTTTTGGATCGAATTCTGCTTTCTGTGTGTTTCTTGGTAAAACTCCAAGAATTAAACATGTTCAGAAGACCCTCGTGAACCACCTTGTGAGGTTTCAGATCCTTTGGACAAAAATTTGACGAACTTAGGATTTTTGGATCTGAGTTCATCTTTATCGCGTGACACAAAGTTCATCTTTATCACGCGTGAAAGAGTCAAAGTTGTCGTAGGATTTGTACGATAAAATTTCATCGCATACGTTTTGTGCTATAAAATTCCAGGCAGGTTCTATCGCATCTTTGGTGTACGATAATTTTGGGTGAATAGTGTTTATCGTGCTTTGGTGTGCGATAACTTGCAGTGAAATGTGTTTATCACTTATTAAGTGTGCGATAACATTTGTCTAAATTTTGTCGCAAGTTATGTTATGCGATAAATACTTGAAGGGTTTTGGTTTGTGCGACAAAACAATGTGAGTGAGATTATTTTGTGCTTGATTGATCAAAGATTGTGTAAAGATCAAAGACAAGTAAACAACAATGACTACCCGAGATATGTTTGTGATTGGTTCAAAGGACAAGCCTCCTGTCTTGTTTCCTAAAGATTTCAAGATATGGAAAGATCGGTTCAGGGCCGTTCCAATATTTTTGGAGGCCCTGTTACACATTCGACGAGAAAATAAGTAATAAAGAAAAGTAAACTATAAAAGTTCATACCATATATAAATATCTTACAAATTAAAATGACAAAGTAACATGTGAAATTCACTTAACCCACTCAGTTGGTATCCGTATTGACCAAAATTATTGACCAACATATCATTTTTCTAACATTTATCGAAACAAAGTATTCAATTATTTATAACCAACAGCTCCAAAAATCCACTTTCGATAGCTATCAAAGCAAGTCCTTGAAGAGAACGAAAACAAAACTTATATTACTTGATAACAGCAGCATATTTCACTTGTAACCATTCTTTTTGTGGGAGCTGTTCTGTAATAAATAGTTAAGAAGATAAGAACGCCTCAATTATATGCTTTGTTAAGCATTTTTAAATGAAATACATAAATTTGAAAGGAGATGAAATTGGGGATGGTTTGGAAACAATCTGAAGAATTTGTCTCTAATCCCTTTATCTGGAGCAAATGTAACATTATGATTTTTGAACATTAACAAATTGTTGATTTTCATTTATAAACCTAAACAATATGAAATCAAATTTAAAAGGTTAACAATTTAACATATAGGAATCATCAAATTGATTTAATCAGAGAAATAGCATAAATCATCAATTCAGTCGTATAAAAAGAAACTGGGTTATGAAATGGAATTTGTTGTTGGGGTGATGTTAACAAAGGTCGGAGGGAAGAGGCTAAACCAAATTATTGTTGATGTTAACGATTCACATATCACATACCATGAATTAAAGAACCAGTCGAGACTTAGAGTGGTATTTATGAAACCTTGGAAGTGAATCGTTTGATATTGATTGCAGAATGACGAACACAAACTGGTAGAAACTCGTATTATACAGACGAGAAAGGGAAATCGTTTGAAACTAAGTTGTTGTCCCCTCCTGTAGGAAACAATCATAGCCACGCTTTTTGGGATTCAAATCCGGAAAGAAGATCGAAGAGGCGCTCTTGAAGAAGTCGCCTTTGGATTTTATGTCGAGGGCAGATGTAGGATTGGGCTATAATCTGTAATAGGGCTACAAACAAAATGTAAAATTGGGCCCCATATTTTTGGGGGCCCTGTTTAGACCCTTCTATTTAACAGCCCAAAGGACGGGCCTGGATCGGTTCATGGATTATGTTGAAAGACAAGAGAATGGAGAATTAATTTCCAAATCTTTGAAAGATGGTCCAATGAATCTTGTTTATGAAGAGAGACCAGGTGCAGTAGCAGGACAAGTTGTAAGAGTGGTTATACCTCCTGAGATGTATACTGGTGATGAATTGAAAAGACATAATGCAGACAAAACAGCAAGGTCACTGGTTTTGCAAGCTTCGACAAACGACATCTATCTAAAGGTTGATAGTAAGAATACATCTGGAAAAGCCATGTTTAATGAATTGGTTAAACTGTATCAAGGCTCAATGGTTGAAAATCATATGAGAGTGTCTAATGTGATCAACAAAATATGAGAACTTCAAGCAAAAGCAAAATAAGTCATTAGACAACACTTATGATCGATTCACAACTATTCTAAATGAGTTAAACATGCATGGCATTGAGAAGTCTACAATTGAAAATAATGTTAAATTCTTGAGGGTACTGCAACCTGAGTGGAAAAAGTACAGTCATTGAATGAAACAACATGAAAAGCTGCATGATCTACCTCTACAAGAGATGTTTAAAATGCTCAAGCAGGATGAGGAAGATGTTGATGAAAAGAGAGAGAAAAATAAGAAGAAAGAAAAGAAAGAAAAGAAAGAGAAAAAGGAGGAAAAGGTTGAAGATGATCCCATTGCTTTAATGACTAACAAATCTGGGAGGCATACATCCAAAGAGGAGAGAAAGTATTCTGATTCAGAAGATGGTGGGTCTGATAATGATGATTTGGATGAAGCAGAGAGTCTAAAGCTAGCCATGATTCTTTTGACTAAAGCGTTTCAAAAACGGTTCGTCAAGAAGATGGGTTCAAATAATCAAAGGTATTCACTGGGATCGAAGAATTGTGAGAATAAAGATCGTATGGAAACATAGAAGAGATTTCTGGAGAAGAAAGAGGAAAGTAAAATAGATGAGAAAAGGTTTGATGAGAAAAGGTATGAGGAACAAAAGTGTTATAACTGTGGGAAGCCGGGACATTTTGCTAAAGATTGCCGGGAGCCAAAAGGTGAGAGATTTCGACTACTTCAAAAACAAAATGTTATTAGCAAAACAAAAGGAATCTGGCAAGGCTTTCTTAGCAGAGGAAGAGTACTGGCTTGATGAGACCGATGATGAGAAGGAGGAGGAGATTGCTATTATGGCTAAGTTGTGCTTCATGAGCAAAGATGTTGAGGAATCTAAGACTGAGGCAAAATTAGATACAAATAAGGCAGATTCCTTTACTGTTTACGAATTATTTAAAACACAAGAATTTCTACAAACCAAGTTAGATCATTTAACTGAAAAACTAAAAAGAGCACATGAAACAATAGATTTACAAAGTCAAAGAATTAAAGAACAAAATGCTTTGAGTAGAAGTTTGAAAAAGAGCAAAGCTGAATTTGATGAGGGTCAAGCTTACTTCCAAAGAAGAATGACTGAGTTATCAGAAAAACTGGAAAGTTCGGAAGCTAAGAAATCTGAGTTTGAAAAAACTTTTACATGCTTACAAAGATAGAAATACTGAATTGATTGAGAAGGCAAGTCGTCTAGAAGAAAAGTTGTATAAAATTGGTCAGACTGAACAGACAATTCATCTGAACAAGCCGAAAAAATTTAGATACTTTAATGCAAAGTGGGGTTTAGGATATGACAATCCTCATTATTTGAAGAATGCCATATCTAAAGCTCCGACTTTGTATGAGTTTAAGTGGCTTGATCTTCCGTCAAGAGATCCTTAATATAAGATTTGAAACAAACTTTTCCAAATGACTATTTCCAAAGTTATGTTGTTGAAAACCCAAAGGATAATGAAACAAAACCTGCTTTTGAAGGAAAAACCTATTTTCCACCTTTGGTTCTTGAAAAGAAACTAGTAAATCTCGAAAGTAAAACTGAAGACATCAGAAATGATGACAAAATTGTTTTCGAAATCGAAAAGGAAGTTATGTTAATTGTATTTCAAAACAGTATGCATGAAAGACAACGAAAACCTGAAGAAATATCTGAAGAGAGTATTTCAAAAGAAAAGAATTCTTCAGATTCAAATGTTTCAAATGTTTCTTCATGCAAGGCTTTCATGAGAAATACTTTCTTTAAAAGCATGTCGATTGATGAACAAGAGGATTCTGAATCATGGGATTTAGAAAATCAATCATTTGAAGTAACTCCTGAAATGTTCAAACAATCGGAAGCTGAAAAGGAAGCTTGTAAACAGTATAAAGATTTTCTTTATCGAAAATTTTATGGTATTTTTCACACCACCGATGATTGCCATTCTGAGTCTGATATTGAGAACCCTAGTACGGATAAAGGTAAAGGTGTGGATGAAACAACTGTTCAATTTGACTCTAATGCAAAACTTCCAGATCATTCTGAATTCTTGGTTAAGGAAGATGAACCTAAGAAGAATTTCTTCAAAGGCGAATCTTCAAAATCAAATGAGAAAACTTCTGATAATGATTATTATTCTAAATCCAAAACCAAGCGGTCATTACAAGAGAAGAGAAGACAAGCCAAAAGATCAAAATCTTTTCAAACTCCTAATTCGAAAACTTCTGACTTTCGTTCTTCTCGTGTTTCATATTATAATTTGAGAATGAACAATAAGCTTGAATGGAGGGTAAAAAAGTCCACACCGGATGTGGATCAGATGAAACACCCAACGTTTCTTTTAAATGAATGAAAAACAATTCTGATTGTGATGTAATAAATCAATTTGTCTATCATAAACAAAAATTTGTTATTACATACAAGATTTACTCAATGCGGCAATTGATAAATGTTGCTCATAACAAGATTTGTTGTTCATTTTGTGGTTTGGATGATTTCATTTGCAAAAATGATTTGTTAACTGGTTTGGTTATGATATTTTTGGTACTAGAAAGAATTATTCTGATGGAATGCATAAACAGCTTTTCAAAAACAAAAGTGGTACAAATTTCAAACAAGTACCAACTCCTAACCCAAAAGGACCCATCTACAAATGGGTACCTAAAACCACTTGATTTACTTGTTAGCAGACCAATCATGTTTGGTATTTAGATTCAGGCTGCTCAAAACACATGACTCGGAGAAAATAGTTGCTAACTAATTATGTGGAGAAAACGGTGGTCGCGTAAAGTTTGGTAACTATCAGTATTCACCAATGTTGGGTTATGGAGACATAGTGAAGACAACATCAGAATTACCAAAGTTAACTATGTTGAGGGTTTAGGACACAACTTATTCAGCATTGGTCAATTTTGTGATAAGGATTTGGAAGTCAACTGCAAAAACAAGAGGTGTTTAATAAGGACTGAAGAAGGTACAGAACTTCTTGTTGGCACTCGGAAGTCAAACCTATACACAATTGATCTATCTACGGTCACACCCAAGAATGATGTGTGTTTGTTGTCAAAAGCTTCCGTCGAGCAAAGCTGGTTATGGCACAGGCGTCTATTTCACCTAAATTTTAGATATATCGAGAAACTTACAAAAGATTTAGTTAAAGGTCTACCCAGATTGAAGTTTGAAAGGTCTACCCAGATTGAAGTTTGAAAGAGATAATTTCTGCAATGCCTGTGTGATAGGTAAGATGAAGAGAGTTCCTCATCCACCGAAACCTGAGCCAAGTACGAAGAAGGTATTAGAGATTTTACACATGGATCTATGTGGACCCATGAGAACACATAGTATCAATGAAAAACGGTATGCGTTAGTGGTTGTTAACGATTCCTTGGTGAAATTGCTTCAAGTTAGCCTACAACAAGCTGTACAGACGATAAGGTCAGATAACAGGACGGAGTTTAAGAATAAGGTTCTTGATGACTTTTTGGTCGTTTGGAATTACTCGTCAATTCTCCATGGCAAGAACACCACAACAGAACGGTGTTGTTGAAAGAAGAAACCATACTTTAGTTGAAGCCGCAAGAACAATGTTATCGTATTCTGATCTTCCGCTATTTTTATGGGCTGAAGCAGTGTCAACAGCATGCTACACACAAAGTCGCTCGATTATTCACCGTCGGTTTGGTAAAACTCCATATGAGATCATAAATAACAGGACCAAATAGTAAATACGTTCCTTTGGTTGCAAGTGTTTTGTTCTAAACGACAAGGAAAATCTAAACAAGTTTAGTCCAAAGGCGAACGAGGGTGTCTTCATTGGATACTCATCTACCTCTAAGGCATACAGAATATACTTTAGGACTTCGAGAACGGTGATGGAAAGTATCAACGCCAAATTTGATGAAACGGAAGAATTAGATTCTGTACAAAGCAGTACAGTACCCGCGATTACTGGAGTTTTAGCATCTAGACATATAAGTCCTACGTCTACTAAATCTGCAAAAGATCAAGCATCATCTTCAAAGTCTCTTTTAACTGATCTTGATCAACTTTTTGAAAATTTTAATGATGAGTATTTTGGAAGTTATAACTCATCTTCTGTTGTTTCTAACAGGAATCCGGTTGCTTAGAATGTTGAACAAGCTACTATATATGATCCTTCCATGGAACAAGTTAGTAATGATGCTGAAGCAACAGTTCATGTATCTCATTCTTCGCCAAATTTACAAGAGAATCATTCTACACAAACGGTACAACAACCAACAACTAATGATGCTTCTTCAACTAAGGCCATTTCCCAAGTCAATGAGCAAAATAATTGCAACATACCTGAGGTATCATCTGAGAAAGTTTGTGAAGCTTCTCCTGTTGTTTCAAACAATCAAGAGTCAGTACCTCAATCCGAACCTACATTGACAAGTGAGCCAACCCCGGAAAAGATCAGTCGTTAGTTGATCCCAATCTGGATACAATTTCCCCACACCCGCATTCTAAAAAGTGGACAATAAGTCATCCTTTACATTAAGTAATAGGTGAAGTGTCTGATCCGGTGAAATCCATATCAACAACTGCAAATGAATGTTTGTTTGCGGTATTTCTAAGCAATGTTGAGCCGACTACAGTGCCACAAGCCTTAAAAGACCCAGACTGGGTGATCCTTATGCAGGAAGAGTTAAATCAATTCGAAGCATTAAAGGTATGACGATTAGTACGTAGACCCAAAGGAAAAAGTATCATTGGCACAAAGTGGGTTTTCAAGAATAAGAAGGATGAAGACGGCATAGTCGTGAGAAACAAAGAGGGTATCGTAGCAAAAGGTTACCGTCAGCAAGAGTGTATCGATTACGATGAGACGTATGCTACGGTTGCTCGAATCAAAGCAATTCGGATGTTCTTAGCTTTTGCGGCTTACAAGAACTTTATTGTCTATCAAATGGACGTAAAGACTGCTTATTGAACGGCATCTTGAAGAAAGAAGTATATGTGTCTCAACATGAAGGCTTTGTGGATAAAGACAAACCGAATCACATGTATATCCTTGATAAAGCTCTTTATGGTCTCAAACAAGCCCCTCGCGCATGGTATGAGGTTTTATCCACCCTTCTACTCGAGTCTGGTTTTGACAAAGGTAAAATCGGCACGACGTTATTCACTAAACGTGAACAAGGTGATATCATTATTGTTCAAATTTATGTAGATGATATAATTTTTGGTTCGACTAATCATACTTTGTGTACCTGGTTTTCTAAACTCATGGTGACATTCTGAAGTAAAACAGTTATCAACATGGATCTTCATCAAACAATCGAAGTATGTTTTCGACATTCTGAAAAAATTCAAGATGGAGAATTGTACATCAATTGGAACCCCGATGGCACTACGATATAAGATCAGTCCGGATCCCGATGGTAAGGACGTTGATCTTAGGACTTATAGAGGTATGATCAGTTCACTAAAGTATTTAACTGCGAGTCGACTAGACATTATGTTTGCTACATGTCTTTGCGCAAGATTTCAGGCTAAACCAAAAAAGTCACACCTTGGAGCGGCCAAACGCATCTTTCGATACTTGAAAGGCACACCGTATATTGGCATGTGGTATCCCAAGGGGACGGGATACGAACTCATCGCCTACTCAGATGCTGATCACGAAGGAATACTGTTGGACAGAAAGAGCACATCCGGTCACATTCAATTTTTGGGAGACAAGCTCGTGAGTTGGGCGTCAAAGAAACATAATTGTGTCTCAACATCGACTGCGGAGGCTGAATATGTAGTCGCGGCTAGTTGTTGCTCACAAGTTCTGTGAATGAAGACCCAACTTATGGACTATGGATTCAAATACGAGAAGATCCCTATATACTGTGGTAGCAAAAGCGCAATTGCAATCTCTGATAATCCTGTCCAACACACCAAAACAAAACATATTGATATCAGGTACCATTTCATCAAAGATCATGTTGAGAAAGGTACGATTGAACTTTATTGTGTTACAACTGAATATCAACTTGCTGACTTGTTCACAAAAGCTTTGGGTGAAAAACGTTTTCATTTTTTAGTTTCCAAGCTTGACATGTTAAACATGAAGCTTTAAAGTTCTTTATATTGATCATTTAATAGATAGAAAATTTTGTATTTCAATCTAGATATATTATCCAGATTGATACGCATAAATTTTTATCATATTAAATATTCAACATATGTCTTTTAAATAATCATGATTTTGTTGTTTTACAAATTTTTGTTCAATTGTTTACATTCTTGTCTATCTTTATTTCTCTTAAATAAGATACTTGTTTCTGCTTGAGGTGTGTTCATGTTTTCAGGGGGAGTTGTTAGAACTATAACATAATTTTAGGGGGAGTATGTGTAGTTAACATATATTATGAGTGTAGATAATATGATGTTGGTTGGCAAGAAGAAATCATGGTTTGTCTTTCTGATTTGTTTTTGTACAAACCCTAAATGATGAAAAATATTTTGAAAAATCTATGCGTCATTCTAGGGGGAGTAAAAACTTCGATTTTAAACCTTGTGCGCTTAACCAATTAAAAGTTGGGCATCTTTTAATGTGGTAAAATTTTAGGATTTCTTGGAATTTTTTGAAAAATGTCTAAGTGTTGGTGTTATCGCACAAGTCTTGCACGATAAAAAATTTCATCGCACGTGCCTTGTGCGATAACAAGTGACACATATTTTATCGCATATGTGTTGTGCGATAAAAGCTCGATAATGGCTCATGTGTTGTGCGATAAAACCATGTGAACAGTAGTTATCGCACACGAAGTGTGCGATTGACTTCTTATCCATTTTATCGCGCGTGTGTTGCACGATAAAATCTGAGTTATCGTACACTTGTTCGTACGATAACTCTGACATGTTGGCAGGTTAAACGTTGGACCAATTCCTTTGTGCCACGTGTCACACATACTAGGGCTCTATAAATAGAACTGTTTTTCAAAACTAAATTTTTTTTCGAACCCTTAAAACCTCTCTTCTGCCATAAAATATTTGTGCGAATTTTGCAAGATTGAAGCTTACTATTGTTTACACTCCATTCAGACTTCAATCAAGGTTGGTGTTTTGTCTTTCTTTCATCTATTTTTATTGGTTTAGATGATCTGTTAGCATTTTTAGGGTTTTTGTTCAATATTCATACGAGATTGTTCATATTCTGTTTAAAATCACTCAATGTGTTAGTGTTTCTGTAATGAAAATGATAGGATAGGTTCTTGCTAATAAAACGAGTCTAGGGTTTGAATTTCATAACCTTTCATTGCTTATCTTAGAAATCTGGGTTGGATACTTACTCTAGGTTCAAGTGTTCATCTTTATCTCATGCTTCATGTCTTCAAGTATTCAACTTTATCGCACGACAAAATGTTCAAAGTTATCGCACATGCCTTGTGCGACAAAATTTTGTCGTACATTTTCCATGCGATAACCTAATTGGTGTTGTGTGCGATAAAACCCAGACTTAGGAAATTTTTTGGAATTTTTTCCAAAATCCCAGAAAGTGTACTTTGGCTAATTTTTCCTCACACAGGATATCAAATGGCATCTGTTGAGAGAAATGATGGCAACTCCTCTGACGAGAACACCCTGATGCCATCTCACATAACATCCCACCCATCTATGAATGCACGTAATTGGATGACGAACTCTTACCCAGATCTCAACACTTGAAACTACAAGACAACAACTACACACTTGACCTGAGTGTGAATCTGGAGCATAAGTTCATACTAGAGGTGTTGAAGGGTCATCCACTACGCACTGCTCTCACCAAACCAATCACAGTGTCTGTCATATATCTGCAACAATTTTGGAACACTATCCAGTTCCATCCTGTCAATGAGAGGAACCATTTTTTCACGGCCAAATTCGACCATTTTGATGCAAAGATAACCCTCAAAAGACTCGGCAATGCTTTGGATCTTCCAAGGCAACCTAATTTTGAAGACTTCATCTCAGAAACTGACCCTATAGAGACATCATGTCTCTTGGATACCAAGACATCAACTCTGGAATTCTAACCCGATCATCACAGTTTAAGAGAAAGTTTTTACCACCAATCTGGTACACCCTATTCAGTATCTTGAATAGGTGTATGACTCCGAAGCATACTGGATTAGTTTAGTGCAACATTGGGATGCTGAGACTATTTTCTGCAGTAGCCTTTAACAGAAATCGACTACTCAGTTCTGATATGGAATGAGTTTATAGAGCTGGTTGGGGATAAGGCAAAACCGACAAAGGCCAGAAACTTCGTACCATTTCAACGATTCTTACAGATTCTGATCCACGGTATAATGGAATCTAATCAAGAGATTCCACGAAGACAAGACTCAGTTCGAGGCCCGCAACAATGGATACACTTTCTCAAGTTGCCAGCCACTATTGTTTTTCAACACATTGTTGTCATTCCGGAAGCGGTTTTGGCCTATACTGACCGGCAATCACCATTTATAGTTGAGTATAGGTTAGAAAATGCACCTATGGTCCAGAATGACTTTTTCTTTTCCTTTAAGTTTAGGGCTTAAAGTAGGCTTATCCTCAAGTATGGGAGTTTTAGAAGAAGAGCACTGAGATAATGAGGTGTCAGGGATAGAAGACACGAACATTCCAAACTTAAGCATGGAACGATTAGTGGTTGGTTCTTCAGCGTTAGCTTTGTAACCAATACCACTTTTGTCTTTGACAGGGATTTGAGCACTGATTATCTTAGTGATCTTTGATGAGAATTTATACCATCCTTCAACATTTTCTTTTTCTGCTTTCAGCTCAGCGGTAGCTTTTTCACGCTCGATGCTGACAACTTGATTCACATAGACCTGATCTTTCAAGTTTTCTTCTAGTTTTGAAAGCTCTTGTATTTTCAAATGACAGTTTTTAAGCTGTTCAGTTAAAACTTGATTTTGTTGTTCAGATTTGGTCTTGCCATTCATGGCATCATATAAATAAGCAGTCAGTATGTAATAACCGGATTTTCGTAACGAAGTTTACATGAAGAGTTAGTGTTTGGAGTTAGTCCTTACTTTGTATGTTTATACATATCGCATATGGACTTCAACCCAAACTAACTTTGTCAAAAATAACCATTAGAGGGATTAAACATGGATAAGTGAAACTAGAATTAAACTCAAAATGTGAAGAAGTTGACTAATCATGGTAAATATGCAATTTATGAAACTCGAAGGACTAAAAGTGAAAATTTGAAAAATATAAAAACAAAATCTGAAAAATAATAACTCATAATCAGATATCATCTCCTTCATTCTCACGACTCAAGCCAAAAACCCTAGCCAAACCTTTCTCCATCAAATTGAACCTCAAAACCTTGAAGAGATGATGAAATATTGAAGATTTGAAGGTAAGAATTGAAGGTAAACCATTGGGTAAGCTTATTATCTTGAAATCTAGGTTGTTTGGTTGGAATACATACTAAGTGTGTATGTATTTTGGTTAATAGGTGCTGGAGTTTGGAAAGGATTGAAAGAATGAACTCATTGAAGTGGTTGTAATCATCCCTAAGGTAAGAACTTAGTGAATCTTTGAATTAGATGTTTGATAACCTAAGATTCTATTGGGTTTTGGTTTGTATGATGCTCAAATTAGTAAAACAAACACAAAAATACTCTAATCTTGTCAATACATGGTTTAGAATGGTTACCAAATCAAGTGGTAGTGTTGATATGCTAAAACTAGTTAAGTTGGTGCTATTGGATTGAAGCAGAAAGTTATTGTCACTTTAAAAATGTGTATAAAATCAACCATTGCTCCAATTGAGGTGTGTAATATATGGCTGCAAAGCTTAGTATGTCTAGAACCTATGTTATGAAGAGTTCGAAAGCTAATTTGGAGCATAAGTATGCCAAAATACTGAATTACAGTAGCTGGTCTCTGTAAACTCGGGATTTGCACACTGTTGGTATAAAATTCGTATTAAATCGGTCATAGATCCAAACAACATGATTCTGGTGCGATTGGATTCCTAAGAGGCATATGTATGATTTTCATTTAGACAATAACACCCAGTTAAGCTCCTAAGTATGAGTAAAGTGGCTAACAAAAAGATGGACAGAAGCTGAAATGCGCAGGGGACTGCAATGTTTTGTCTATATGTTTGATTAACCCAACCATCATGTAACCAACACTATAAATGAGTTGTATGTTTATTAGGATGTAAATAAAGCTTAAGTAACTTAAAAGAAAGGTACAAATAGGATAAATAGGTCAATCAAACATAGATAATTATATATAGTTCTAAGTGTACATTACTTGTGATAGGAAATTCCGATTAGCAAGGATTGGAAACGTTGGGCATTCGAGCATCGTGTTTGAGTATATCGGCTATATAAAGGTACGGATCTCTTATTTTCTTGAAACGGGAGTGGCCTATTGATGAGGGTCATTCCATCAAACTTGGTTTACCGAATAGTACACTTATGGTACGAAAAGTCCTCAATGATGTTGATTCTTGGATTTTCATCTTGTAATTCCTTTGTTGAATTCCATTTGGTATGTGATACATATGACTTGTTGACTCGGTCCATTGACCGTAAGATTATCGATTTGAGAATGGCACGACTAGATAGAGTCAAGCCATATTTACTTGTTCATTGATTGTTGTTATATCATTGTAATCCGGTTAGATCACATTTGTTGTGATCCTTTACCCAGACACTTCGTCGGGGGCACCGACCTTGTGATGCTTCCATGGTGTCTATAATCACTATGGCGTCCTCGTGTATGCGTGGTGAGTGCGTTGGCCCTGATCAGGCCATGGGGGCGAATGGATATCCTAGGAACAGAACCGAACTAGGACTACTTTAATAGTAGTCGAGGGCTAGTGGGTGTCGTGCCCACACTGCTAGTTCTCACTTACGCCCATTGAACCGTACATTCTTTGGGAACAACGGGTTTAGTGTATTCAGGTGATTATGTGAACTTGAATTACACAAAACACGGAACGGGTGATTACGTGAACCCCTTTGTTATATCTTTGTGATATTCGATTGAATTACCTAATCATTTCATGGTTATAGGGATAATTTGTACTTACCCTATATTGTTTATTGTTGATTTTGTTGATCTGTTCACTGAGTTTTTGCTCAGCCACATTTGTTATTATGTGGCAGGTACTAGAGACAGACTGGGGGACTATCCGGGTTGAGAGACCAAGAGTGGATATTTTGGAGGCTAACTTAACGGACGACCCACTTTTGTGTAGTTACTTTTGGGACTGCATATATATATATATATATGTATATTCGTACTGTAACGTCTGGTTGTCTATAACTATGACTATTTTGTTATGAAATGTACTTAGCTGCTCTGTATGCTTTTAACCCAGTAGGGTTAGAATTGGGGTGTTACACAGTAGATCGATAGCACGAAGTCTATCAGCTTCAGTGAGAGCAGAAGAAGGAGAAGGAGAGAGTGATACCTGAGAGGTAGAAGCAGAAGTAGAGGGAATTTCAGCATGTTCTTCCTCTTCTTCTTTGATTTCGGCCATGAGACAGAAATTGGCCTCATCTTCTTCATCTGAATCTGATTCTTCAGCAGACTCAGCCCAATCTTGTTTTTCAGCGAACAAACCTTTACCTTTCTTTTTGTAGCTTTTAATCTTCTCGTACTTTTCTTTGAGTTTCAGGTACTTGTCATCTTTACTCCTAGGAGTAAAGGATTTCTTGTGGGATGAAGAAGGTTTGAATGCTTTCTTTGACCTGCATTCACTTGCAAAGTGTCCTACTTTTTCACAATTAAAGCAGGTAGCAGTAGCCTTATCAACAGGAATAGATTTGGGCTTGTCAGTGAGGGAAAGAGGTTTATTTCTTCTAAAGTTACTCTTTCTGGCGAATCTCCTGAAAGAATTTGCCAGGAATGCCAGAGATTCATCAAGCTCTGAAGGATCAACTTCTGATGAATCATCAGAGTTAGATTCCATCACAGTGATAGTGACATTTGATCGCTGAGTGGGCGTTAACTCTGAAGAGTGTAAAGCAACAGGTGTGCTTTTGGAATCTTTGACAAGATTCTTCTTAAGAAGACACGACTGCTCATGATTGAGCATGGTGCCAAATAAGGTACTAAGGGTCATAAATTTTAGATCCTTTGAGAGTTTAAGACACATGGTATAGTTGTCCCAACTTTCAGGAAGACATTCCAAGAACACCTTTTTAGGATCTTGGAGTTAATATAGGTCTTACCAACAATTTTTAAATCAATGATTAAACAGTTAAAGCGTTGGTGAACTTCAGAGAGGGTTTCATTCTTACCACAGATGAAACTTTCATATTGTCTTACCAGGTTGATTCTCTTGGATTCTTGTACATCAGTTGTACCTTCATATTGAACACATATAGTGTCCCACGTGGCTTTTGAGCTCTTGAGATTCATGACGGAATGGTAGACTTTGTCAGGAAGAGCCATAGAGATGATGGATCTGGCTTTTGTGTCAATGGCCACAGTCTTCTTGTCTTCTTCAGTCCACTGAGATACTTCTTTGATGATAGTTCTCTCAGGAACTGCAAGAGTGGTAGCAGTGGCTGGAACAGGACCTTGGACCATATGTGGAACAAAAGGTCCATTTTCCACGTAGTAAGGTATAGTAAGATCTACACCTTCTAGAAAGAGCATCATTCGGTTCTTCCAAAGATTGAAGTTATCTTTGCTGAAACGAGGTGGTTTGGCAAGAGAGCCATTATCTATGTAATTTGTGTTTGTATTGTTTACCATATTGAAAATGGCAAGGGAGAGATAGTATAAGCAAGATCTTGTTTATGGGATTAAACAATCTGCTCTGGTACCACTTATTGGACCCGAAGGGTTATACAAGTTTGTAGAAGGGGGGTTGATTACAAACACAAGATTTTTATCTTTAAAATTGTATATTGATATAATCAAACAATTTACAGTTTGTTGCGGAATAAGATCAAGTATAAAACCTAATCTAAACAAACTAAGAGAATCACACAGATTTCTTGCACTAGAAAAGATAGAAAGAAATTAAGAAAACTAAGAGTAATTTTCTTAAGGCACTAAGAGATCAGAGATAGAAGAGCAAGCCTATCAGAGTGAAGGCTAAACTTCTATTTATATTGCATGCATTAAATGCATGTCAGTACAACTTTACACGTGGCAACACTTGGTTGGTTGCATGAATTTGACTTTAGCAAACATGCTCTTGGCCGCATGATGAACAGTGTAGTTGGCAGAGTGGTTTGTACAATCCTGGACAAAAGGATGTCCTTCTAATAAATCCTACAAAAGCGTGCAAGGGGATAAGACAAAAGTTGCTTGTAGAACAGGCTTCATGATCAGCGATAGCTGAGTTGATCTTTATCAGGGAATGATAAAGTTCAGCTCTCGCTAAAGTCTTCTACTTGAAACTTCGCGTGAAATGGACAAGTCTTGGCTTCGCTGATATCCGCACCAGGTCACTAGAAGACTTAGTCACTCGTTCGTCAACTTGGTCTTCGATTTCAGCTTTGAACTCTATTGTCGCGAATTTTGCTTTCAGGGATCATAAGCAAACAATTACATGATGATTATTCAACGATCATCAGCGAGACTGAACAGGCTCAGGTCTCACTGATGTACATTCATAGCTGAAGTGAATTAAAGAGCTTATGTTTTCCATCACCGATACCAAACAGACTTGGTATATTTTTCATAGATGGCAAAACATTAATACATATTGTTTACTTACAATTTTCACTAAGTGATTCTAAGGGTCATCATCAAATCACTGAAGGGTTTGGATCAACCAGAATGCGAGAAGTGTGATATCATATATGATTACACGGCTTGTGGATGTGTTTAATCATATATGATTAAACGTCTATGTATTGTCAATGTAACATGTGTTTAATCATATATGATTAAACTTGTGTATCGTATATGATATCACACTTCTCGCATTGTCTCATAAGGTTTAGCTTCTCGTTTGAACCTGTTCCTCAACTATATAATTTTGCTAAAAAAAACCTCTAGATTTCCCCCTTTTTGTGTTCCCTTCAAACAATTCGAATAGTTTTCAAATTTTAAACAAGGAAAACAATCTTCACTTCTCCGATGTGGGACAAGAGATTGTGAAATACTACATGTTTCAACATTGAATCTTCAAACTTAGGGGGGTTTTCAATCACGATCTCTTATGACTTAGAATCTTTATGATCCTTCTTTTCTTCCTCAAAGTGATCCGAGATCCAGATCACATGCACTGGTTCTGAATTTAGGAAGGGCAATGAATCTGAATCTTAGGGAATTTCAATGCCGTTGTATTTCTCTTGCATCGCCTCTACAAACCCCCTGAACCTTGATTGAAAACGAGTTCGCCAATTCAATCCACGTGGAATTCGTAGACTGGTAAGCACTTAGGACCACGGTGGCGCTGATTTTGATAGGTTGTAATAGTGATTTTTTCCATCAAAACCGTATAACCTCTCGGCAGACCTTGAAATAACGGATTTCTTTTTCTCTCGGCAAACCTTGAAACAACGGATTTCTTCTTCGTCCCTGTAGTTATTTCACTTAAGGGACCCAATCTAAAATTTCACCAAACCAAAGGGACGAATTTGTAATTTACTCCTTTTTATTTCAAATAAAGTATTAAAAGTCAAAATTTTAAAATATATATATATCCAACTACAACAACTATTATATTTTAGCAATTCTAGCACTAATTGTATTATTAAAATATTATATATATATATATTTAATAAAATACTAGAATGTACCCGACAATGCAGCGCGATACATCTTGATTTTAATGTTGCATTTTATTTTTTGTCTTTGTCGATTTTATAATACAGTTTTATGTAGTTTTGCAATAATGTTTTTTATTAACTTGTTTAGTTTATTTTTTTTATTTTAATTTAATATAGATTTAGTAATGATGTAAATTATTTTATGTTTAATAATATAATGTTTTTTATTAAAAAAATTAAATATTACGTTAGAAGTCAATAATTATCCTGATATGAGTGTTAAGTCTTTGATAATATATATATATATATATATATATATATATGTGTGTGTGTGTGTGTGTGTGTGTGTATGTGTGTGTGTGTGTGTGTGTGAGTAAATTACGAATTTGGTCCCCGTGGTATGTCGATTTTTTTGGATTTCGTCCTAAACTTCATTAATTTTGGAAATGGTACCAGTCGTATGCAGTTTCTCTTTTTTTGGTCCCTAGCACTAACGAACATCTACCTCCGTCCGCTAACTCAACCCACGTGCAAAGCACACGAGGGAAAAATCGTCCATCCTTCCACCAGCGCTTCCTTCTCCAAGATAATGATGGGGTGACGTCAACATCATCATTTCCTTCCTCTCATTACCGCCGGCATTTACTCTCTCCGATGAAACCCTCCGTTCTCCAAGAAAACCCTCCATTTTGGGTATAACTAAGGTATTTATCTCCTTACAATCAACTCCATTTACTCATCATCTTCTCCAACAAACCCTCCATTTCTCATCTTCTTCTTCAATAGATGTGCCTTCATCTTTCCCACTAGTTGAAGAATCTAAATGGGTGTGTCCCATCTCTTATCTCAACATAATGATCTGTCACCAAGTTCGTTTGATTGCTGAATTTCACGACCTTGAAGAAGTTGTGAAGGGTTTTATGCGCAAGAGGAAGGAGTTTGATGAGAAGTACCAGAAATCAGTTGATGATATGATGCATGTTTTTTGCAGAACCAGGATCTGAAGTACAGGTTTAAATGCATCGAGAAAACCTGCACTTGTGAAGCTATCCAAGCTTACCCCAACCCGTTCGAAAACGGATGGTCAGTGGTGATGGCTTTTTACGTAGTGTAAAGGGTTTTTGATGTGATGGGTTGTTAGGTTGTGTACAGGGTTTTTGATATGAATAAGTGGTGAAGGGTTTTTGGGTTGTGTGGGTTTGAATCTTCTACTAGTTTTTGGTTGGTGTCCAGTAGTGTAGTTTGCACTGTTAGAAGTATTTCCTCCTTTTGTTTACTTATAGGTTATGGAATCATGATCAACTGTAACAGTTGGTGTTTTTAATAAAATGTTTAAATGTTTGGTTAATGTTTTCTTTGTTTTAGTGTTTTTTAAAACTGATCATATATGTTTTCCAATGGGGTAAACAGTAGTGGATTTCCTTGAAGTTTTTGTTGTTACAGTGGATTTTGTTGAAGAACGGGATGGAGCTTTAATGGATTTTGTTGAAGAAGGGGATGGAGCTTTAATGGTTCTTTTTGTGGGTTAATTTTTTCTGTAACAAATAGGGTTTAGGGATGGCAGTTTGTGTTGTTACTGAAAAAGAAGAAGAAGAAGAAGGCACAAGGTTGAAGAAGACATACCACGGGGATGGACGATTTTGCCCTCGTGTGCTTTAGACGTGGGTTGAGTTAACGGATGGAGGTAGACGTCCGTTAGGTCTAGGGACCAAAAAAAGGGAAACTGCATACCACTGGTACCATTTCCATAATTAATGAAGTTTAGGGACGAAATCCAAAAAAATCGACATACGACAGGACCAACTCCGTAATTTACTTTATATATATATATATATAGTTCCTCAACTATATAATTTTGCCAAAAAAACCTCTGGATTTCGCCCCTTTGTGTTCCCTCCAAATATCATTCAAATATTTCGAATAGTTTTCAAATTTTAAACAAGGAAAACATTCTTCACTCCTCCTAAGTGGGACAAGAGATTGTGCGAAATACTACATGTTACAACATTGAATCTTCAAACCTAGGGAGTTTTTCAATCACGATCTTTGATGACTTAGAATCCTTATGATCTTTCTTTTCTTCCTAAAGTGATTCGGGATCTAGATCACAGGCACTCATTCCGAATTTAGGAAGGGCAATGAATCCAAATCTTAGGGAGTTTCAATGTAGTTGTATTTCTCTTGCACCGCCTCTGCAAATGCCCTCAACCTTGATTGAACACTGACACGGGGTTTTCACACCCCGCGAATCTTACCGCAAGTGTACGGGTCGAAGTCAAGTAATAGTACTTGATTAAGTACGAGTATCGAATCACGGGGAACTAGGAACTAAGTATCACAATTACTATAAGCTCTATTAAGTGGACTGTCGAAATTGGAAAATGGGTTTTGAACTAATTAATTTCAGTAAATAAAATAAACCAAACACAAGACAACTAGTAAGCAGCTTTGGAATTCAGATGGAGAAAACAGTTGAGGGTTGGACATCCTTAGGTTTTCACATATGAACATCAGACTAAAAACAAATACCAATTAATTCCGTTGATGAATACTCAACCTTGATCTAACCATTGCTCTCTCTCAAGTAACAACAGTTATATTTGTAAAACATGGTGCTTTCTCAAGCTACCATGAAGTTTATCTCGAAAAGCACAAGATTAATCTCTCGATCTCACCCTATGTAGTTCAAAACACATTAAGCGCAGGTTATTATGAGACTAAGGATTACTCGGTATATCTCTATCCTTTCTTACCTTAGACATGTAATTTCTAATTCTAGATCTCAATTAATTCTCTCGAACATAATTGAAAACAATAAAACAATTGTAAGTTAGCTACGCTCACAAAAGCATTAAGAACAAAATCACATGCATTCATTAAATCAGAAAACTGATAAAAGTCATTCGTCATCCATCTATATGTTCAATCCTAATTCAATCCAACCCCAACATCTTAAAGTTAGTTCATGATGTTGGGGGATTCAAACACAAAAGAAAGAGAAACGAAAGTGTAAGCAAACATGGTAAACGTGATCGTGGTGTCTGTGTAAGATGAATTGATGAACTCCCCTTTCCCGTGATTGAATCTACTTCGCGTCTTGAACGTTCCTTCGATTGATCCTCGATCTTTTCTCCAAATGGTGTCACTTGGATCTGAAAATCGCCCCCGGGACTGCTCTGGCCGTCGTGTGAAATCTGGATACCGAAAACATTGACCTAAAATCGGATTTAAAGCTGAAAATCGCGAAACAGAGGGTTACGCGACCTGCCACGCGACTTGCAAGTCGCGTGGTAAGTCGCGCGTGTCTTATATGCTGCTTGGGTCGATTTCTGGTTCGCGGGTCGGGTCCTAATTCGGTCGCGGGTCTTGGGCTTGGCTTTTGGGCTCCCGTTAGGCTTCGTTTGGAGTCGTTTTGGGCTCTTTTTAGCTTCTTTTCTCGAGGAATGTCGCCTTTTAGATAACCTGTGTAAATCACTAGATAAACCGTAAAATACACGCCTTTTTACTTGAATACAAGCCAATCTCATTGGTTTGAGAACCAGAAATAACGCCAAAAAGTGGCGTTATCAACAACCCCAAACCGAGCGTTGCTTGTCCCCAAGCAAATTAGCGATAAAACAGAATTAAAGCACATATCAGTGAAAATATAATAACTGCACAATTCCCAATCGGTACCAAGTGATGCATCGGTGATTTCCCATACCCGTGGATATCTATCTCACTCTCGCCTCATTCTCATTTCTTTTGACCTATGACCTTCCATTGGGAGTTGAACTCGTGACTGTTCCGATCACATCATGGTTAGACCAAGTCTGAACATACTAGGGAAAACATTTCGCCTCGACCCTACCTCACGGGATACTCTCGTTTCGCTCTCGAACCTAGGTTATCGCTCGTGTTGTCATGTGTATGGAAGTTATGTACAATAATACTCGAAATATTACATGACAACTCTAAAGAAAGACGCACAAATGTCCAAACTTTTGATCTCAGAAGGAATCAAATAACAAGACAGGGAATATCGGCAAAGGTGGTCATAGACTCTAATCACGTTTTCCAGAAGATCATCCAGGTCTTTACACGGTTGTAATGGGGCTGGGGCTATGGGTGAGAAATGAAGGGTAAATTGGTTCAAAGATCCTTGGCGTGTCAATCATTGGCAGTTCTGAACTTTCTACTTCAGCCTCTATCATTTGGCCCTCCTTGTCACTATTGGAGTCGCTTTGACTCTCTTATTTAGCTGCTGGTAATACTAGCTAACTGTATTTTTTTTATTTTTTTTTGGGACTTCATTGGTCCTCTTTATTTGATTGGGGCATCATTGGCCCTCTTTCCTATTTCTTGACTGGCCTGATTTCTTTCTTTTCCGCTCTATCTCTCTAAGTTCATTACTTCTTCCGATTGACACACTTTCGGATTGGGTTGGCTAAGGCTTATGGCTAAGGGTTTAATGATGGGTTTAGAAACGAAAAGGTGAGTGTTTGGCTGCAAAGGGGCTAAGGGTACACGCAGAAGGGTAAAAGGTACGATAGCTAAAAACAGGTTCAATAAAACTCACACTGCCTGGAATCGTATCTTAAGGTCCACACGATATGGTCTACTATACCCTTACCTAATATCCCGATGTTCGTCTTTGCTACTCAATGCAATAATGTAGCGAGATCATTCTACATTCATGACAAGGAATTCGAAAAAGTGTATATGAATTTAGTGTATGAATCCCTCGAAATGAAGAACGTCTTTTCAAGGCTCAAAACTCACTATTGGGTGGTCTCCACTAATGTCCCTAGTCATGTCCTTTCCCGGTCTTTCCCTAACGGTCATGTCACTATCACAAGATTCTTCCCACAATGGTCGGTCTCAATCATTCAAAACAAAAATTTTAGCTACTTTGATCTTAGACACTCAGAAGTGTAGGAATTCTACGTGCATAACTTGGGCTCGATTGGGCAACCCCAAACCTTACCCACACATTGTCCCCAATGTGCAAGTAAAATTGCAGGCGATGCGACGCAGTCATTGTGCAGTTATTAAGAAGAGCAGGCAAGGCATCATATAGCATAGCATAAAAAGACTACCCAAAGGTTTCCAAAAATAGGCACCCCAAACCTAGGTCGTGGCCTAGGTTTGCCAAATAACAGCCAACCCCAAACCTCGGTAAAACCGAGGTTTGCACAGGGTCTAATGTGAGTGTGTAGATGGTTCAAAAATGAGGCACCCCAAACCTAAGTGAAACTTAGGTTTGTTGCATCTCGTGCAATTAAAATAGAACAACACATCAAACACCACTCTTTTAGCAGAGAAATGATTAGAACATACCTGTTTCGCCCGGCCAGAGGAGATTCTTGAAAGATTTAGCAATTGGAGAAGGAGGGGAGAGCACGCACACACAAAAGAAACAAACAAACGACGAAAGAAAAACAAGAAAACAGAAACACACAAAGCAAGAAAGGAAAAAAAACTGCACGAAAAACGAGGCAAATGGGACTCCCGCGGTTTAGCCCGCGACTTGCAAGTCGCGTGGCAAACCGCGTAACCCTCTGTTTTAGAAAACCAACAGAGGGCCCTGCGACTTGCTGCGCGGTATGCAAACCGCGTAACAAGTCGCGTATGTCCCTGTTTCAGCTATTTTTGACTTTTTCGATTTTTCGATTTTTTATGGCTTTTTCATTATTTAAGCACACTCAAAAATAAAGATAAAACTAAGCACGCAAATAACAAGGAAAACAAACCTTGGTGGGTTGCCTCCCACCCAGCGCCGTATTTAAAGTCGTGGCACGACTATGTGGCTTCAGCTCGGTTCAGTATCCGCGGAATTGGATCGCCATACATACGGTTCTTCGCGAACTCTTTTACTTTTGGCCCTCCATGACCAGCTTCAGATCCTTCATCTCTTCCAACTCTTACCTTCTCGAACATCTTGAAGATTTCGCTTTGGCCGCCGACTCGGAAGGTTATCTCGCCTTCTTCCATGTCAATCAAAGCTCGGCTCGTAGCCAGGAAGGATCTCCCCAGAATTAACGGGACTTCTATGTCTTCATCGATGTCCAGAACCACAAAGTCTACCGGGAAGTAGAACTTTCCGACCTTGATCAGCACATCCTCCACCACTCCGTATGGGTATACGATCGATCGATCCGCAAGTTTCAGCGTCATATAAGTTGGGCTTACCTCACCCAGGCCAAGTTTCCTAAAAATAGAAAGAGGCATCAGATTAATACTAGCCCCTAAATCACATAAAACCTTATTAAAAGTAAACTCCCCAATCTGAATAGGGATATAAAAACTCCCTGGATCTTTAAGCTTCAAGGGAAGCTTATTCTGAAAAATCGCGCTGCACTCTTCAGTGAGTGCAATGGTGGCCTGATGATCAAGTGTCCTCTTCTTCGATATAATCTCCTACGTGAACTTAGCGTAAGAGGGCATTTGTGTAAGCGCATCTGCAAAAGGGATGTTGATAGTTAGCTTTTTTAAAACATCAAGAAATTTTGAAAAATTGACATCATCCTTTTGCGCTTTCAATCTGCTCGGGTAAGGCACTTTTGGTTTTTCCAGCTTGGCCGGTGGTTTGATTTCTTTCTCTTTCGGTTTCTTGCTCTCTTCAACCACGACCTCTTCTTCATTCTTCTCGTTTTCTTCATTCGAACTCTCTCTATCGGCCTCCAACTCTTCCACATCTACCATCTCAAACTCTTCTTCGGCTTCCTTTGGTGAAGACTTGCTTACCGGATCTCTGGTCAACTCCTTGCCACTTCTAAGGTAGATGGCATTGCAATGTTCCTGGTTTTGTCGTTCGGGTTGACTCAGAAAAGTACCGGAAGGTCGGTTTTGTAGGGCCTCAGAGATCTGCCCCACTTGCCTTTCGAGGATCTTTATTGCAGCCGTATTTTGATCAGTGGCGGTTTTGACTGTGTTGATTGTGCTCGCTAATCCCTCGACTGTGCTGTCCATATTCGTCATGAACTTCATCATCATCTCTTCTAGGCCCGGCTTCTTCTCCCCGGATGGTCCTTCGTTTCTTTGCTGAAAACCTGGAGGACGGTACACATTATTAGTTTGAGCAGAATTAGAAGAGTTAGAAAAATTACCTGACTGCGGTTGAAAGGATAGAGATATACCGAGTAATCCTTAGTCTCATAATAACCTGCGCTTAATGTGTTTTGAACTACATAGGGTGAGATCGAGAGATTAATCTTGTGCTTTTCGAGATAAACTTCATGGTAGCTTGAGAAAGCACCATGTTTTACAAATATAACTGTTGTTACTTGAGAGAGAGCAATGGTTAGATCAAGGTTGAGTATTCATCAACGGAATTAATTGGTATTTTTTTTAGTCTGATGTTCATATGTGAAAACCTAAGGATGTCCAACCCTCAACTGTTTTCTCCATCTGAATTCCAAAGCTGCTTACTAGTTGTCTTGTGTTTGGTTTATTTTATTTACTGAAATTAATTAGTTCAAAACCCATTTTCCAATTTCGACAGTCCAGTTAATAGAGCTTATAGTAATTGTGATACTTAGTTCCTAGTTCCCCGTGATTCGATACTCGTACTTAATCAAGTACTATTACTTGACTTCGACCCGTACACTTGCGGTAACATTCGCGGGGTGTGAAAACCCCGTGTCAAGTTTTTGGCGCCGTTGCCGGGGAACTGGTTGTAGCTAATAGCACTACCATCTATATGCGCTATTAGATTGGGCGTTTTCTTTTCTTGTTATTTTTCCATCACTTTCAGTTTTCGGATTACTGACGTTACTGTCTTCCTTTCAGGTACCACTTGGTTTATGCCAAGGACGACCTGAGGAAAAGAGATCGAACAATTTGATCCGGAGATCGAAAGAACCGCTCGTCGGCTGCGTAAGGAAGCGAAAGCCAAAGGGAATCTGAAATTCGAGATGTCCGACGACGAGAGACCACCTCGCCGCAACAATCCACCACCACCTCCGGAAAGAGTTCTGATGCGGTCATTTGCCGATCCTAATGTGGCGGCCGCACGGATAGGCATTCAACCACCTACCACTGCGGCTAACTATTTCGAGATAAAGCCGAGCACCATCGTAATGGTGCAGCAAAATCAATATGGAGGAGCACCGACCTAAGATCCTCACGCTCATCTCCGGGCTTTCGAATGCATTTGTAGCACCTTCAAGATCAACGGGATGGAGGAGAACGCAATCAAACTGAGGCTGTTAAGTTTTTCATTAAAAGGTCGAGCTGAAATATGGATAGAAGGCTTACCGTCAGATCAGATCACTACTTGGGCACAGTTGAAAGCAGCCTTCCTCCAAAAGTTTTTCCCACCGAGCAGAACCGCCCAACTAATGGCGGAGATCACCCATTTTTCTCAATGGGATCAAGAAACGCTATATGAGGCGTGGGAACGTTACAAGGACATGATCAAGAAGTGTCCTCATCATGGGCTACAAGGCTGGGTCATCATCCAGACCTTCTTTAGTGGGCTCCACCCACAATTCAAAAATGATACCACTGCTGCCGCGGGTGGAGCACTAATGGACAAGTCGTATGAGGAAGCGTGCGAGCTGATTGAGAACTTGGCCGAACACAGTTTCTCCACTTCAAGATCAGCAGTAAGACGAGTTGCAAATGTCCAAGAGAGTAACGAGCTGAACGAACTGAAAGCTCAACTGCCCGTCATCACGAATCGGCTGAATGGAGGAAACCCTCAAGAACCTGATCAGGTTCAATTTGTGTCAAACCGGAACCAACAGAGAAACGATCCTTTCTCGAATACTTATAACGAGGGGTGGAAAAGGCATCCCAATCTTTCACGGAATCAGCCCGGTCAACCGCAGTCAGGTAATTTTTCTAACTCTTCTAATTCTGCTCAAACTAATAATGTGTACCGTCCTCCAGGTTTTCAGCAAAGAAACGAAGGACCATCCGGGGAGAAGAAGCCGGGCCTAGAAGAGATGATGATGAAGTTCATTACGAAGATGGACAGCACAGTCGAGGGATTAGCGAGCACAATCAACACAGTCAAAACCGCCACTGATCAAAATACGGCTGCAATAAAGATCCTCGAAAGGCAAGTGGGGCAGATCTCTGAGGCCCTACAAAACCGACCTTCCGATACTTTTCCGAGTCAACCCGAACGACAAAACCGGGAACATTGCAATGCCATCTACCTTAGAAGTGGCAAGGAGTTGACCAGAGATCCGGTAAGCAAGTCTTCACCAAAGGAAGCCGAAGAAGAGTTTGAGATGGTAGATGTGGAAGAGTTGGAGGCCGATAGAGAGAGTTCGAATGAAGAAAACGAGAAGAATGAAGAAGAGGTCGTGGTTGAAGAGAGCAAGAAACAGAAAGAGAAACGAAAGTGTAAGCAAACATGGTAAACGTGATCGTGGTGCCTGTGTAAGATGAATTGATGAACTCCCCTTTCCCGTGATTGAATCTACTTCGCGTCTTGAACGTTCCTTCGATTGATCCTCGATCTTTTCTCCAAATGGTGTCACTTGGCTCTGAAAATCGCCCCCGGGACTGCTCTGGCCGTCGTGTGAAATCTGGATACCGAAAACAATGACCTAAAATCGGATTTAAAGCTGAAAATCGCGAAACTGAGGGTTACGCGACCTGCCACGCGACTTGCAAGTCGCGTGGTAAGTCGCGCGTGTCTTATATGCTGCTTGGGTCGATTTCTGGTTCGCGGGTCGGGTCCTGGTTCGGTCGCGGGTCTTGGGCTTGGCTTTTGGGCTCCCGTTAGGCTTCGTTTGGAGTCGTTTTGGGCTCTTTTTAGCTTCTTTTCTCGAGGAATGCCGCCTTTTAGATAACCTGTGTAAATCACTAGATAAACCGTAAAATACACGCCTTTTTACTTGAATACAAGCCAATCTCATTGGTTTGAGAACCGGAAATAACGCCAAAAAGTGGCGTTATCAAACACGAGTTCGCCTATTCAATCCACGTGGAATTCGTAGACTGGTAAGCACGGAGGACCACAGTGGCACTGATTTTGATCGTTGTAACAGTGATTTTGCTTACGGTGGTTTCAGCCTGGATGAAGACGGAACTCTCTATCGTTTGCCATTGACTTGGCGGTTATTTTTTGGGTGGTGTAGTAAATGATGATAATGTGATTAGATCCAAGGCCTTTATATATGAGCTTTTTAAGGGTTAACATTACGGGTTTAAGTATCAGACACTTATATCATATTAAATTATATTTTTTAAGAGTAAATTATAAATTCCCTCCTTATTGTTTGGTATATATTTTGGATCATGTCAATAATTATCCTCTGAGGCCTTCCACATTATAACTATTATTTTGGAGGTCTTTTAGCACAGAAAAAATCGATACAACACGTTGAGGTGAGTCGCGCTTCCAACATTGCCTTTGTCCGGAGGGAAACATAAAACCATAACCCCTACCCTCTTCTCGGTCTGCAAGTTCACATCCGAAATTTCTATTATTTTCCTTCATTCCTCCATCATCAAACTCTCGAAGAGCAACCTGAATTAAGTGAAGCCCCAAACTGCTGTTAAGACACTTCTCGGTTGTCTGGAACACCAACAGCAATGCAACAATGTATGGTACATCCAGCTTCACCAGCGCCTCGTTAGCCCCAAAATGTTGTTAGCGCCTCGTTAGCCCCAAAATGTTGTTAAGCCACTTTTCTGGTTTAATTTTTTTCCATTGAAACCATATAACCTCTCGGCAGACCTTGAAACAACGGATTTCTTCTTCGGTCCCTGTAGTTATTTCACTTAAGGGACCCAATACAAAATTTCACCAAACCAAAGGGACGTATTTGTAATTTACTCCTTTTTATTTCAAATAAAGTATAAAAAGTCAAAATTAAAAAAAGAAAAAATTATATCCAACTCCAACAACTATTATATTTTAGAAATTCTAACTCTAATTATATTATTAAAATATTATATATGTTTAATAAAATACTCTAAGTGTACCCGTCCAATGCACCACGATACATCTTGATTTTAATGTTTCATTTTATTTTTTCTCTTTGCCGGTTTTATAATACAGTTTTGCGTAGTTTTGCAATAATGTTTTTTTATAAACTTGTTTAGTTTAATTTTTTTATTTTAATTTAATTTAGATTTAATAATGATGTAAATTATTTTATGTTTAATAATATAATGCTTTTTATTAAAAAAAATACAAAAATATTATATTAGAATTCAATAATTATCCTAATATAAGTGCTAAGTCTTTGATAATATATATAGTCCCTCAACTATATAATTTTCTCAAAAAAAAAAACTCTGGATTTCGCCCCTAGGTGTTCCCTCCAAATATCTTTCAAATATTTCGAATAGTTTTCAACTTTTAAACAAGGAAAACATTCTTCACTCCTCTTATGTGATACAAGAGATTGTGAGAAATACTACATGTTCCAACATTGAATCTTCAAACTTAGGGGGTTTTTCAATCACGATCTCTGAGGACTTGGAATCTTTATGATCTTTCTTGTCTTCCTCAAAGTGATCTAGGATCTAGATCACATGCACCGGTTCCGAATTTAGGAAGGGCAATGAATCCGAATCTTGGGGAATTTCAATGTCGTTGTATTTCTTTTGCACCTCCTTTGCAAACGCCCTCAACCTTGATTGAACATGAGTTCGCCAATTCAATCCACGCGGAATTCGTAGACTGGTAAGCACGGAGGACCACGGTGGCGCTGATTTTGATCGTTGTAACAGTGATTTTGCCGGCGGTGGTTTCAGCCTTGATGAAGATAGAGTCTCTCTATCGTTTGCCATTAAGTCAACGGTTATTTTTCTGGCAGTGTAGTAAATGATGATAATGTGATTAGTTCCAAGGCCTTTATATAGGAAACGGGTTAACATTACGGGTTTAAGTATAAGACACTCATTGCATACTAAATTATAATTTTTTTAAGAGTAAATTGTAATTTTCTCCTTATTGTTTGGTAAAATTTTGGATTAGGTCAATAATTACAAATCCTCTGAGGCCTTCCACATTATAACCATTACTTTGGATGTCTTTTAGCATAGAGAAAATCGATGCAAACACGTTGAGGTAAGTCGCTGTTTCAACATTGCCTTTGTCTGGAGGGAATAGAAAACCGTAATCGCTACACTCTTCTCGGTCTGCAAGTGCACATCAGAAACTTCTATTATTTTCCTCCATTCCTCCATCAAACTCTCGAAGAGCAACCTGAATTGGGTGAAGCCCCAAAGTGCTGTTACGACACTCCTCGGTTGTCTAGAAAACCAACGGCAATGCAACAATGTATGGTACATCCAGCTTCATCAGCACCTCGATAGCACCTCGATAGCCCCAAAGTGCTGTTAAGCCACTTTTCTGGTTTGATTTTGTTTCCATCGAAACCGTATAACCTCTCGGCAGACCTTGAAACAAAGGATTTCTTCTCCGGTCCCTTTAATTATTTCGCTTAAGGACCCAATCCAAAATTTCACCAATCCAAAGGGACGAATTTGTAATTTACTCCGTTTTATTTCAAATAAAGTATTAAAAGTCAAAATTTTAGAAAAGGAAAAATTATATCTAACTCTAACAACTATTATACTTTAGCAATTCTAGCACTAATTATATTATTAAAATATTTTAAACCCGCCAACCCAACCCGAACCCAACCCAATAGTAGCAGGTTGGGTTGAGATTTTCAACTCATTTAAGTTGAATGGGTCAACCCGCCTAACCCAATTAATAAATGGGCTGGGTTGAAATTTTCGACCTAATTTCAACCCATTTACAACCTGATTTTAATCCATTTACAACCTGCTTTCAACCCATTTTACAGCCTGTTTGTAACCCATTTATGACTTGTTTTTAATTTATTATCATTGTTTAATTATAATTAATAATTAAAAAGTTAATAAAAAAACTAAATATGATTCCACTAAAGTCTAAACAGAACTCCTTCGGTCCTTCCATTTCAATATTCCATTGTTCAAACTTTCAAAGTCTAAACTCTCTAAACCCTAGCCGGCACTTCCTTCCCGTTCCAACTAAGAGATCGACGCCAACCCTAGAAACTTATTTGTTTGACTTTAGTGTTGTGTTATTGAAACTTTGAACAATTTATTTCACTTTATGGTTGTGTTTTATTGAAACTTTGAACATTTTATTTGGTTTTGTAGTTGTGACTTGTGTATTTGTCATGGAAATATGTTTTAGTCCTTTTTATTTTATTTAAAGTTTTAAAACTAAAGTTTTAGTCCTTTTTTATACCGGCGCAATACAGCGCAATATATCTTGATTTTAATGTTTCATTTTATTTTTTTTATTTGTCGATTTTTTTTGGACAACAAGAAGCACTTTTATTATAACAAAAACTAGCAAGATGCTAACTTACAAAGCATCCGAGAAACATAACAACGGGTTACAACACCAAGAATCCCACCTAATTTCCCTCCCTATCTTAACTTTGTTTTTAACCCAAAGAAAGAAAAAAAAACTAGACATCATTAGCTTCTTCCTGAATTGGGTGAATCTTTCTGTGGAAAACTTTATCATTTCAACTCCTCAAAACCACCAATGAGACCACAAGGCAAATCACGGACAAAAGAATTTTGGTAATCTTATCTCCCGTAGTATGCGTAAGCAACTCATATCTCCTCGTTGTCTTTGTCGATTTTATAATACAACTTTATGTAGTTTTACAATAATATTTTTATAAACTTGTTTAGTTTAATTTTTTTGTTTTAGTTTAATTTAGATTTAATAATGATGTAAATTATTTATGTTTAATAATACAATGTTTTTATAAAAAATAATTAAATATTATGTTAAAATCAATAATTATCCTGGTATATCTTAGATAATTTATATTTAAATTGAGATGTTTATCATGTATTTGATTATACTTATCAGTTAGTTATGAATTCAAACATGCAACTTTAAACAGCTGTACTCATGCATCATTACTTGTAATCTTGAATTGTTAGTAGTATGCATCAATAAACATTACTTGATGCATAAAAACTAGTTTTTCACAAATGCTTTTAATACAATATAGATAATTTAGGAAAAACAAAACGTATTCAAAATGTCATAGGCCAAAGGTATTTACGAATGAAATTACAAGTTTATATTCCAACCCTACTTTCAAATTAAATGTAGTGTTTGGTTTTGATGATAAATATTTGAAACAAATATTTATATAAAAAATCATACAAAGGTACTAGTTTCTTGTAATTCCTTCAATTTTGAAAACTGAAAATTAGAAAATGCAACAAAATTTGTTATAATTTCAGTGCAATGATAGTTTGTTCTCAATTAGTTTATAAAAACCATTCATTCTTCATATTTCCAATCTCCAAATCAACCCAATTCATTCATAAAGCTATTTATTTGATCACATACGTTTCTAGAACACCCTAAGAGAGGGAAATGAATAACTTTTGAAAGAATTTATTGTCAACATCTTTCAAATATAATAAATCTATTTGATTTAAAATGGATGAACATGTATCCGTATCTCAATTTCAATTTCAATTCAAACATGGATTTGATCCACTCTTCATGTTCTGTAAAAATATTTATTTACCATCCAAAAAAAAGGAAAAAACGAGTCTTTCTTTATCTAAAGAAATATGTTGAGAAAGGACATATGCATAGAACTTTTTAACGTTACACACGTATCCAGTTCTCTCAACATGAATCTATTCCAAACATATATGTCATACTTCTTTACTTCGATAAGGTACATATATATGTATATAGAGGCGGGTTCAAACGAGGAGCGTACCAATTTAAGAGAACGTGAGGAGCAATTGACAGTTATGAATCACATGTGATTCGCAGTTGTGGATCACATGTGATTCACAACTGATCTGGACTCGAATTGACAGTTATGAATCATTAATGATTTACAGTGTTGAATCACATGTGATCCGCGACATGCAGCATCGCGCCACGCCTCGCGCCACTTTTGCGCGAATTTTCGAGAAAGTTCCGATTTTTTAGCGTTGTAAATCATATGTGATCAGAAGCATGGGAGTGCTCCTCACGTTCTCACGTTTTGACGCGCTCCTCACATGAACCTTCCTCTATGTATATATATCAAATTTTGATTCTTAGATAACTTTTTTAGATCTATTTGTAGCCAACATGACTGGTAACCTCTTATGCAATTTTGAATGTAATTATAGAAATTTAGAAAGAAATGGTTACTTTTTATAGATTTAGTTTTAATTTTTCTTATTACAACAATATACTTCTAAATTAACTATGTTTTTTGTACCTGAAGTTTGTTAAACAAATACAGATTTCATCCATGTGGTTTCAAAATTGCGATTTTCGTCCTTATCGTTGCAAATTGCAATTCATTTTTATTTTCGTTCCTAAGACTAAGGGGCTGTTTGTTTTTTTTAAATTAGATCTGAATGTGTCTGAAGTCTGATTCGGTCAGACATTTGCCATTTCAGACTGTTTGATTTTTTTTACAAATAAGAGCGGAAAAACTTGAAAATCCTCTGAAACAACAAGTGACAATCCAAACTCTTGTAACCTCTTTTATCCGTGTAAAGAGTAATCTCGCCTCTGGACCGTCCCTCCATCTCGCCTCTCGACCGATCGCCAGGCGCCGCCATCATCCACCGTGCGCCGCCCTCTCCTCGCAACCCTCTGTCCGCCATCTGCAACCACCGAGAACCGACGTGGCTCTCCTCCGATCCTCCTCTCTTCCTCTCGATCATTCACCTGCAGCGCCACCATCTTCTACCGCCGTGAACGCCGCCGTCGTTCGTCTACACAGAGAACGGTCGTGGTTCTCCTTCGTCACCTTCTCCCGTTCTTCCATTTTTCCATCTGGAAATCAACACCAGACGTAGCCGCTGCTCCTCCCTCACGATTCAGCCGACGACCATGAGTTTCTTTTCCACCCGTCACCATCAGGCTTTGATTTCCATCTTTCTACTCACCACCACGATTCACGATGGTGGTGGGGAGGTGCTGTCGTGAAAATAGTCGGCCAAAATGGGGTGGTGTGGTGGTGGAGGAGATTTTCCTGGAAGAGGGAAGTATGGTGGTGGGGATGGCTCTTGAGGGGTCTTGAGGGTCTTGAGGGGAGGCTGTTAAAGTAATGAAAACAAAGAGAAAACCTAGTAGCTAATAAATTAGTGGTTTTTTTAGGGTTTTCAAAGGCCCATATTGAGTTATTCTGATTTGGGCTTAATATATGAGTATAATTTAATTCAGATTCAGATTTTAGAGGTTACAAAAACAAACAATCTTATAATTCAGATTTCAGGCTTCAGCACAACTTCTTATAAAAAAAGTGAAATAAGATTTCAGACTTCAGACCTCTTAAAAAACAAACGACACCTAACTATTATTTTTAAGTATGATGGACTAAAATAGAAATGAATTATAAACCATATTGACAG
Source organism: Saussurea involucrata (assembly GCA_033807775.1). Lineage (NCBI taxonomy): Eukaryota > Viridiplantae > Streptophyta > Magnoliopsida > Asterales > Asteraceae > Saussurea > Saussurea involucrata. The sequence goes on along the minus strand of CM066317.1, from coordinate 75,985,484 downwards.
AAAAAGCAATGAATTGAAGTTTAAATTATAAGGATGAAAAATATGCTTCCAAAATAAATTACTATAAAAGTACCATGTTTCAGCAGGAATTTTATGATTTTATATCCAAAAAGAAGTAGGTCATTTTGCAAGGTTCTATTGGGCCTTAGGCCCATAAAGTACAAAGCCCACATGTTATATGTAGTATGTAACCTTTCTAAAACAATATCTCCATCTTCAACGTTTACTCTACAAATTCGGATAAGGAAATTAGGCGGCAGACACCTTTCTTCCACTACCACTACCACCAGTAAGCTCTCTTTCTGTCTACCCTTTTCTTCCATAAAGCAAACACATGTTTATGGTCTAAATATGGAACCACTTGTCTCCATAAAGCAAACCCATGAAGGATTTTGTTCATTCCATTGTGTTCATAGGCATAGCAAAAGCTTCAGAAATCATAGAGCTAGAATTCGTACTTCTGTTGTTGTAGGAGCTGGAAGTCAAAGTAAATTGAATGAAAAAAATGGGTTTTTGAATAGAAAGATTAAAAGGGTGTCTACCGTTTCAAATTCAAATTCAAATTCAAAACCCCAAACTTTTCGTCCAAATGGAAGAGCAATCAATGGCGAGAAGACCCTACAATTGAATGGGATTAACGAGGCGAATACCAGAAGAAACTTCGAGGAGTTTGAGAATAATAATCATCTCAGGAGAATGATTAGAAATGGTGAACTAGAGGAAGGGTTTAAGTATTTGGAAAACATGGTTTATAGGGGCGATATCCCTGATATTATCCCATGTACAAGTTTGATTCGAGGGTTTTGTCGATCAGGGAAGACGAGAAAAGCCACTAGGGTTATGGAGATTCTTGAAGAATCTGGTGCTGTACCTGATGTTATAACTTACAATGTTTTGATCAGTGGGTATTGTAGAGCGGGTGAGATTGATAACGCACTCAAGGTGTTCGATAAAATGTCTGTAGCACCAGATGTTGTTACTTACAACACCATTCTTCGATCTTTATGCGATAAAGGGAAGTTGAAAGAAGCCATGGTTGTTCTCGATCGCCAAATGCAGAAAGAATGTTACCCGGATGTGATTACGTACACGATTCTGATCGAAGCTGCGTGTAAAACGAGTGGCGTAGGGCAGGCGATGAAGCTTTTGGATGAAATGAAAATGAAAGGTTGCAAGCCGGATGTTGTCACGTATAACGTGCTTATAAACGGGTTTTGTAAAGAAGGGAGATTAGACGACGCTATAAAGTTTTTGACCGATATGCCCTCAACGGGTTGCCAACCAAACGTCGTAACTCACAATATTATTTTGCGTAGTTTGTGTAGTGTCGGAAAGTGGATGGAAGCCGAGAAGTTTGTAGCCGACATGCTTCGAAAAGGGTGTTCTCCGAGTGTCGTAACTTTCAACATTTTGATCAACTTCTTGTGTCGAAGAGGGTTTTTAGGTCGCGCGATTGATATCTTGGAAAAAATGGCGCAACATGGTTGTACACCGAATTCTTTAAGTTACAACCCGTTATTACACGGTTTTTGCAAAGAGAAAAAAATGGATCGCGCGATTGAGTATTTGGAGATCATGGTTTCTAGAGGATGTTATCCGGATATTGTGACTTATAACACGCTTTTAACGGCTTTATGTAAAGACGGAAAGGTCGATTTTGCCCTTGAGATTCTTAATCATTTGAGTTTCGAAGGTTGTTCGCCGGTTTTGATCACGTACAACACGGTTATTGACGGGTTATCGAAGATTGGGAAGACGGGCCGAGCGATAATGTTAATTGGCGAAATGAAGCAAAAGGGGTTGCAGCCGGATATAATAACGTATTCGTCGGTTGTAAGTGGGCTAAGTCGAGAAGGGAAAGTGGAAGAAGCGATTGAGTTTCTTCATGATTTAGAAAGGTTAGGGGTTAGACCGAATGTGTTGACTTATAACGCGGTTATGTTGGGATTGTGTAAGGCTCGAAAGACTGATCGAGCCATTGACTTTTTGGAGTATATGGTTAGGAAGGGGTGTAAGCCAAGTGAAGGTAGTTATACGATATTGATAGAAGGGTTGGCTCACGAAGGGTTAGCGGAGGAAGCGTTGGAGTTGTTGAATGAGTTGTGTTCGATGGGGGTTGTGAAGAAACGGTTGGCCGAGCAGGTGGTGGTGAAGATTTAGGTTCGAACGTTTGGCGGGTTGGTTCGATTTCGGTTCTTATGTTTTTGTTTCAAGGGGTGTAGGGAAATGTAGATCAGTTTTGTTAAGTGGTTGTTGTTCTTTTTGTCAAGATGATTTGCATCTTGTGAACAAGTTTTGTTGTCATCAAATGGTCTCACCCTATGAATATGATACTCTTTTCAAGTCAGGGTACACGCATCTCCACTAATTTTATGGATCTTAGCTGCTTTTGGTTCCTTCAGGAATGAGAATACAAGAGAATGGGGATAGAAATGAAAATTCCATTGATGTTGTTTGGTTAAGCCAATATAATTAATAAAAAAATATTTTTCATTCAATATCGAGAAATGAAGGGACGTATGAGAAAAAATGACTAACCGGGAATAAAATATTCATTTCCCCCCAATTTGGTCAGGAATGAAAATTAATTGGTTTGGAGTAATGATTTCATTATATTATATTAAACCATTTATTTCTAGAATTTATTGCATTTGATATGTAGGACAATATAATAGAGGGAACAAAAATTTGTCCGGGAAAATAGGTAGAACAAAAATAAGGAGGATCAGAGAGGCTTAGGGGCCGTTTACTTAATCACTTACCCGGGTAAGTGCTAACCGGAAAAATTCAACACTATCACTTACTTCCCGGGTAAGATTTTAGTCCACCAAAATGGCATCGTATGCAACAATTTAGCCGGTAAGCGCTAACCGTGGTAAGAGCCGTCGCCGCACTCACTTACCGGGTAAGACTATCGGTCCTTGCTTCCGCTCTTACCGAGTAAGATTCTTAGTCCTTGCCATATCCATCCGGTAAGCTAATGTGACTTGGTAAGCACTTACCGGGTAAGCGTTTTGTGAGTAAATTACTAAACTACTCGAATTGAATTAAAAACCCTCCACATTCATTCACATAATCACATCCATCGAGTCCTATTCAATCCCATCTGCTTACCAAACTGACGACTAATGAGAAACATATAATAATATGGTTTCCAACACAACAAAATACCAAACACTTTTAACATGAAGAAATGACAAAGTCTACAAATGTATTTCAACACCAAAAACCAACATAAAACCTCTCTTCTGTTGTGTTATAATGGATCAAACCACTTCAGAATGGTCATGTTTTTGCAGCTACAACTTACAAGGGGGTTAAAAGACCTGGCCTGCAACACCACAACCATAAATAGATTTCATGAATACCTCTATATTATAAATTAATTATCATTCTTGTAAAAAAATATTAAAATTGAAATGCAAAAACTTAATGAATCAATTACTAACCATATGTAAGAAGATCTAACGCCGCTTGCTCTTAGTCGTCGTAATCTTGGATTTTCCCGATTGTTCGTTAGCTGGTTTCCAGATGATATCCTCAAGATTGTTGCAGAAGTTCTTGTAAAACTGCGAATGTTAAAAAAGTGTTATTTCACGGTTCTCGCCTAAAAGATGTGTGTGTGTGTGTGTATATATATATAGGGTCAAGTTCGGGGGGAAACCTCAAAAAAACGAAAAACTGACGAACACCCTGGTATCCCTTCATCTGGACGGTATGCAAATACAAGTAGTTTGTAACATGCACACGTGCATATCCACAAGTGCAAAAAAACCAAAAAAACAACATAATATACCTGTATGCACAAGTTCATACCGTCCAGATGAAGGGCCACCATGGTGTTCTTCAATTTTCCGTTTTTTGAGGTTTTCCCCGAACCTCCCTCTCCCTCTCCCTCTCTCTCTCTCTCTCTCTATATATATATATATATATATACATATATATGTTTTAATATTAGCCCAATTATACATGTTTTCACCCAATTGTATTGTTTTAGGTTTTTACACTTTTAGTCGATTTGGCCAATTCTGATTCCGACTTTCGAATAATGATTCTATTTAACAAGAATTTATATATTACTTTGTTATTATAAGATATTTGTATTGTTTTAATTTGCAAGACTTTTGATAAATATATGAGATGAACTTTTATATTGTAAAAAGAAAAGAGCACACCTTAAGGTATTCACCACCATCTCCGGCTGCTTTCTGAATGTCAACCATAACGAAACTGGAGGTCACTTGAAAAACCTGGTTTAAAACTTGATTCATTACTCGTACTATCGTAATTAAGATGCCATAAAGAAGATTAAATTTCAAGTACCAGAAACTCACTTCCAAAATAACTGAGGAATGGGACGTCTTACTAGCAGAAAGCCCTTCCACCCTCATCTGAAATCAAACAATTAAATGATGAACAACTATTTCCTCCATCCCCATATTGGAAAATTTTCCAACTTGCAGTTACTATTTTACCCATTGTTACCAAGCAGCCGCTCTACCCTTTGGGGTAGAAGTCAGATGGTATTTTAGACATTTAAGGGAAGTTTTGTGACAAATAAAAACTAAACAGATCTGACCTTGTAATTACGAATGTGGGTCTTAAAACCCATAGACTGAGCAACAACTTCCATACTCGATAAAACAATCTTTGCGGGTTTTTGAGAAACAAAACGAGTTACGTGCTTCACAGAGTCCTGTCAAAAGCATATTTTTACATGACGTCAAGAGAACCAGATTTTACTTTTTTTTGCTAATATTTGTGGGCCAAGAAGTCAAACCTGACTACGGTCAAACATCGAAGATAGGTTTAGGCCTTGAGACAGAATTATCATATCGAATGCATTAAGAGACAAAGGACCTGTGTCTTCATCTGTGTGTTGTTCATCAGTCCGCTCTTCCTAGATAGTGCAACAAATAAGTATGCGGTTAGTAACGTCCCATAAAAATTGCAATATTTCACCGGGCACATGTTCTAATAATACCATAATATGAAAATGACGAAAAAAATAATAAAATAGTTGGCCAATTTTGAGTATTTCCAAACCTCCGAGTCATCAAAAACAGCATTGACATCATCCAGATTAACATCTTCATACTCGAGAAGTCTAGCAGGGACATAATTCTTTTTGAACCATTCATCGTTCCTAATTTCTTCGATACAAATACGCTGCACATAAACATATAGCCAATATTGTAAGAAACTGCAACATAATTTAAATTGATTTAGGCTATTTCTTGTTTTGGGTTGCAATTTCGCACAATAAACTAAATGAAAAACAATATTAATATAATATTGTATACAGTAACCAACATCATGGAACATGGACTACTCACTGTTTCAGGATTTGGATCCAAAATTCGATGAATTAACGATTTTGCTCCTACTGGAAACCATGATGGGCAAGAATATTCGGCTTTATTGATCTGCAGAAAAGAAAATAAGGAAGAATGAATTTAAACCCTGGTAAAACAAAGTAAATTATGCACTGGCAGTAGTAATAATGTACACAACTAAACTTGGACATGCCTTATTATACAATGTGGTAAGATCCATTTCATCAAATGGGAGGTATCCAGCAATTAATACATATAGGATGACCCCACAGGACCATACATCAGCTAGTGCGCCATTGTAACCTTTGTGACTGAGTACCTAAACCAGAACATGAATAAATGTCGGGATTTAAATGCATGTAATACTACTAAAAGTTATAAATAATGGAAATATATGAGTAATTGTGCGAAAATAAGGATAAGCTGCACCTGTAATTACCTCAGGGGCAACATAGTTAGGAGTCCCACAAGTTGTTCGAAGGATGCTGACACCCTGCAAAACGAAGTTTTTGAGTTCGTTTTATCCTCTCTTGTTTGCGAGCTTCTGTGTGGATGAACACAAAACTAATCTTGTGAAAAATGTATTTGAGATTGAAAACTTACTTCTGCAGGCAATGCGCTGAGTCCAAAATCTGAAATTTTTAAATTTCCTTGGGAATCTAACAAAAGATTTTCAGGCTGAAAAAGGAAAGCAACAGTTACAAATGATGAGAACTCATTATAGAAGAACTGAAAAAGAAAATAGAACCCCAACTAAAGGAAACAGAAACACCTTCAAATCTCTATGGTATACTCCTTTACTGTGGCAATACTCTACTCCATCAATGAGCTGCTGAAAGTATCTTCGAGCTTCTGCTTCACTGAGCCGTCCATGGTGGACCTGCTCAATAAGCATGAAATTTAGGAGCTCACGAATACCAAAAAAACATCTAATTCACCTTGATTAGAGACTTACGATTTTGTCAAATAGCTCACCGCCTGTGATAAATTCCAAAATTATGTATATTTTTGTGCGGCTTGCTAGTACCTAATTAACCAAAGTTCAACATTAGTTAAGGACTTGATGGCTCCTTCAAATTGTTAACATCTGACTATTAGAACAGCTTATACTCTAGATCATGCCTCGTGCAGCCGAACAACATTGGGATGTCTGACCAGCTTCATAATAGATATCTCTCTCTTGATCTGTGAACAAATAAGGAAACTACTTTCAAGGGAGGTTTTAAAGATATGTAAGATTATGTTTATATACAGCATCAAATTTTACATTACAAATCAGTAACCCCCTTCCCCTTCTCCATCTAGTTCTCAACCTCAAAATGAGAATTAAGTTTTAATTAACTTGGTAACAATGTACTTTTTGAATTCAATGTGATCATCAGGTTCTTCCTGAAATCAAGTATATTAATGGATATGTGGGATATTGAAAGTAATTCATTTGAATTCAACTCCATTTCTGGAGAGTATATACGCCATATGCATTATTCAGCATTATTATAAAGCAGCTTAAAACCCTAATTCTCAAATTTGAAACACTTTAGCCAAATAAATAACTGAAAGAGAGTTCGATTTAGACAACATCTATTGATCGATTATAATCTAATTCCAGATAGCATACCAATCTACGACACACACATATAATGAGAACGATAAGAAGAAGAAGAAATTGACCTGATCGACCATCTTGTGCTTGATTATGGTAGCTCGATCGAGGAGTTTCATAGCAACACTTTCACCAGTCTCTGTGTTCTGAGCAAATTTCACCTTCGCGAAGGTTCCTTCCCCGATCGTTCGCCCTACCTCATACTTCCCAACCTTCCTCACCACCATCTCTACTCTCTTCAACTTTCTCTCTCTTAAATTCAACCAAATTCTTCTAGCATTTCACGCAGTGAGATCAATATTCAGATTTCTTAGTATTTGATGTTTTGCTTCCGATTTGATCAATGTCAAAAGGAAAAGTTTATATGTCAAAATTAAGTTTGGCGACTAGAGAACATAAAAGCGGGTTTGACGGGAGAAAGGGATAAGATATATATAGATTGAGAGTGGGGACTACTGATTAGAAAATTAACCTCACTTTAAGTAGTGGAGTTGGTGTCAATGGCGAATTGTGGCGGTTATTCTCATCTCCAGCGAGAACGGCGATGAAATTGAATGAAAATATCGATTGGCCGCCGGTAGTTAACCACCGCGGTTTCTAGGGGCACCACCGGATAAGTTCATAGTGCACCTCTACGATCCCATTCCTAGGTTCGCATTTTTACAAAATAAATTAGGGAATTTAATTAAAATACCTAAAATTTGAGTTTGACTTATCAAAATACTCATTTTTCTCTTGAATTTGTCAAAATACCCATTTTTTCCGCGATGGGCCCCGCGATCGCGGGCTAGGGCCTACGTGTCACCCCTGTTGGGCCAAAGTGTCCCGCGGAGCCCTCCAACTATGCCTGCGGTGACACTTTTAGTCCCTCCCCGCGGGGGTTGCCTGCGATAGGCCCGCGGTGGCCAAAAAAAATCATTTTTGGTCCTTTTTTGCAAAAAAACTACATTTTTTGTCCTTTTTTGCCCGAATCTTTGCATGCTTTTACTGTTTTTTTTTTCCATAATTATTGTACTTTGAAGACCAATTTGTGGTTCAAATTCACTGGCTTGTTTCATCAATGTTGAATCATTGTACTTGGAATACCAATTTGTGGTTGCAATTTATGTTGGTTGTTTCATCAATGTTGGTTGTTTCATCCATAAATATCAGTAAAATGCAATCCATAATTCACACCCATTCCATACTTCTTTCTTGCTTTCTTTCTTCAGTATTTTGTTTCTGAGATACTACTGAAAAAATGAGTTCATATGTTGCAAAAGCTAAGTTATTTTTCTGTTTCGATGGTGAATGGGTGCAAGACAACAATGAGTGGAATTTTGCTTATAAATCTAAGCATGGTGTAAAATTGTCACTAAACTATACTTATCAGAAGTTTGTTGCATACGCCATGCAAAAATGTGGAATCAACTCTTCTGCTGTTTGCAAGTTAGTGTTTAAGAATGGTGATGGGTCATTTGTGGAGTTATCCAACGATGGGGATATCTCTGGTTTTCTGCACTTTGCAGCCGAATCAGAAAGACCGCCATTACTTTTTGTGTATGCCGAATCCTCGGTGTGCGACGAAGACGATGACAATGGTGACGACGACGAAGGTGATGACGACGCTGATGACGAAGACCTCCAAATGGAGCAACCTGATTCTCAATTTCAGCCGTCCCACGGCCCAACAGTTCATTTGGATCATGCATATGGTCTTAACGACTGTATTCCTGATTATGTTCCGGAGACGCAACAACAACAACCACAAGAAGGACGCTGTGCTGGAATTGCTGATGACGAAACCTATGTTTTCAAAACGGGTAATGTTGATATAGACAGATCAGATACCGATAGTGATGATCACGAAGAATATACCCCTAGTAATAAATCATTTAGTCAGTTAAATGACTATTTTGATATGCCCCCTATTCTTTCAGACCAGAATCCCCATACACAAACCTACGAACCTACACCTTATAATCGCAGTTTAAGGTTAAAAGTAGGTCAGATATTTGATTCGAAGGATCACTTGGCAAGTCAGGTCGGACTTAAGTTCATGGAAGAGGGTTTCGAAAGTCACACGCCGAGATCCGACAAAACCAGATACGAAGTTGAATGTGCGAGAGAAAACTGTAAGTGGAGGATGTACGCGATTCCCGCGGGAGAGAAAGGAGGGGCGTTACTTATTAGAAAATTGGACGACGTACACACTTGTTCGAGGACGCAACTGAATCCCAACCACAAACAAGCCACCTAAAGGACTTTGTTGATCCAAACCCTCAGTGATTTGATAAATGACCCTCTCTTATATATACTTAGTGAAAATTGTAAGTAAACAATATGTATCAGAGTTTCACTATCGCTGATAAGTACTAAGATCTTCCAGTACCGCTGATAGGAACTCTCGTTCTTTAGTTTAAACATTCAGCGAAACTGTTCACCATAATACTCTGAGTCTGTTCAGTACTTATGGTGATCGCTGATAAGTTAGTTGTTTTACTTATGATCCCTGAAGACAAGTTTCACGTCAACATAGGTTCTACGCTGAAGTCGAAGATCAAGCTCAAGAACCAGCGACAAGTCTCCTAATGAACTGATGCGGATCAGCGAAGACTCAGATTTGTCCACTCAACGTGAAGTATCAAGTACAGGACTTTGGCTATCGCTGAATTCTATCATTCGCTGATAAAGAATGATAGATCGCTGAATCAACAAAAAGCTGATCATGAAGTCCTCCGTACAAAGTACTTTTGTCTTAACCACCCTTGCACGACTCCGTACGATATGTCAGAAAAGAACCTCCTATTGTCTGAAATCGTACAACCACTCTGATACTACACTATTCAAACATGCGGCTACTAAGGTTGTCAACAAAGGTCAATGACATGCAACCATTCAGCTGCTGCCACGTGTAAAGTGTAAATTGCAATGCATTAAATGCATGCGGTATATAAGAAGAAGAACCCACTTCATTTTGAAGCAACTTGCTAACTCTGGACAAGTTCATCCTTCTTATCTTGAGATAGGTTATTATTAGTAATTTCCTTCTCCTTCTTAGTGCAAGAAACTTAGTGTTCCAACTTGTTTAGATTTAGGATTTATCCTTAATTTGTTTCCGCAACAAGCTGTAAATTGTTAATGATTTATCAATAAACAATTTAGAAAAGTAAAATCTGTGTGTTTGTATTCAACCCCCCCCTTCTACAAACTTGTATAGCCCTTCGGGACCAACAAGAGGTATCAGAGCGGATTTGTTTAATCTCATAAACAAGATCTAATCTATACTAAGATTTCTCTTCCTTGCTATTTCTGAAAAATGGCTACTAACACAAACACAAATTATATCGACAATGGTTCTCTTGCAAAACCCCCTAGATTCTCCATAGATAATTTTAATCTATGGAAAAATAGGATGACTCTCTTCTTAGAAGGTGTAGACCCTACTATGCCTTATTATCTTGAAAACGACCCATTTATTCCTGTAAGAATTGATGCCGCAGTACCTGCCGCTGAGAATAGACCTGCTATTCCAGAAAGGCTGGTACCCAAAGAAGTTCATACGTGGACTGACGAAGATAAGAAGAAAGTGGCTATCGATACAAAAGCCAGATCCATACTATCCATGGCTCTTCCTGACGAAGTCTACCATTCCGTCATGAACCTGAAATCCTCAAAAGCCATGTGGGACACAATATGTGTTCAGTATGAAGGTACTGCTGAAGTCCAGGACTCTCGAAAGATCAACCTGGTAAGACAGTATGAAAGTTTCATTTGTGGTAAGAATGAGACTCTCTCTGAAGTTCACCAACGTTTTAATTGCTTAATAATAGATCTGAAAACTGTTGGTAAGGAATATTGTAACTTTGAAGTGCTGACAAAGTTTCTAGAATGTTTACCTGAAAGCTGGGACAGTTATTCTATGTGTCTCAAGCTTTCAAAAGATCTAAGATCAATGACCCTTGCTACCTTATATGGCACGATGCTGAATCATGAGCAATCAAGCCATCTTAAGAAGAATCTTATAAAAGATTCCAAAAGCACCCATGTTGCTTTAATCTTAGAGGAACCTTCTACTCAGCGGCCCTCGGTCACTATTACTGAGTTAGAGAGTAACTCTGAAAGGTCATCAGATTCTGACTCTTCAGATGATGATGAATCTTTGGCTCTCCTAACTAAAAAGTTCAGGAGATTCGCCAAAAAGAAAATGTTCAGAAAGAACAAACCTCTTTCAATAACTGATAAGCCAAGATCATCAGCTACTGTTGATAAGGCTACTGCTACTTGTTTTAACTGCGAAAAGATTGGACATTTCGCTAACGAGTGCATGTCTAAGAAAGTATCGAGAAACTCAGCGTTTCCCAAGAAATCCTTTATTCCCAGGAATAAAGATGACAAATATTCTAAGCTGAAAGAAAAATATGCAAAGCTGAAAAGCTTCAAGAAGAAAGGCAAAGGCCTGATGGTTTACGATTGGGCTGCTTCTGAAGAAGAAGAATCATCATCTGATTCTGAGGATGATGAAGCCAATCTCTGTCTTATGGCAAAGATTGAAGATGAGGAAGAAAGTTCAGACATTCCCTCTACTTCAACATCTGCAATTCAGGTATCACCATCCTTCTTTACAAATATTGCAAATATTGATGAAGCTGATAGTCTCCGCAAAATCGATCTCTTAACTAGAAGTTTATATGAAGCTGTGAATGGCAAAACAATAGTTGAAAACCAAAACCTTGATCTCGCTGAACAGCTTAAAAACTGTCACCTTCAAATAGAAAAGCTTTCTAAAATTGAAGAAGATTTTAAAGATCAAGTGCATTTAAATCAGCTAGTCAAAATCGAACGAGCAGAAGCTATCGCTGCTTTGAAAGCTGAAAAAGCTACTGTTGAAGGGTGGTGTAACTCTTCAACAAAGATCACTGAGATAATTAAGTCTCAGATACCCCTGAGTGATAAACGTGGTCTTGGTTACAAATATGAAACTAAAGAACCAACCACTGATCGTTCCTTGCTTTTATTTGGAACTTTCGTATCCTCAGTCGCTGACACTTCATCTTCTCAGTGTTCGTCCTCTAGACCGCCTATCCCTGAGGAAATCTCTGCCTCTTCAAAAGGTAAAGAGAAAATGGTTTATCCAAAACCTACCTCTGTCTTTAAAGATAAAGGTAAAGGAATTGCGTTGAACCAAAATCCTCAGAAGGGTACTTTAGTACCAAAGCTGAATGCTTCTAAATCCTTAGTGATTTATTCCTCTTGATCAAGGAATCAGATCTCTGGATCTACTCAGCGTGGGTCTATTCAACGATCTACTCCTAGACTCAGAGTGGATGTCCTTGGTAAGAAATCTGAAGAACTTAATGTTCCTCCCATTTTGAAAGCCAAAAGCTTATTTGGTGCTGGTCCTTCTAATTCAAAATCAAAAGCTCAGCATTCAAATAGTCCTAGAACTACTTTTAGTTATAGGAAATGTTATCACTGTGGACTCACTGATCATATTGCTAGTAAGTGTCCATCAGCCACCAAAGCTGAAAAGATAGCTAAGGTGAAGATTGCCCCCAAGGCAAAGAAGACCACTGAGGTTAAGAAATTAACCAAAGTGAAGACTGACAAAGCTGAATCTTCAAATGCTGCGAAGATTGCTGAATCTTCCATTCCAACTACTTCCACTGACAAACGCGTACACATGGTTAAGTGGGTTCCCAAGAAAAACTGATCTTCCTTTGTGATGCAGGTTAAGAAGGGTATCTGGTATCTCGATAGCGGATGCTCTAGACACATGACTGGAAAGAAAAGCCTGCTCGCTGAATACAAGGAAGAGAAGGGTCCCTCTGTGACTTTCGATGGAAATGGAAAAGGACATACCCGAGGGTTTGGTGTACTCTCAAATGGTACAACCACCTTCAGAAGAGTCGCATATGTTGAAGGGCTGAAGCATAATCTTCTAAGCATCAGTCAGCTTTGCGACAAGGATAACAAAGTAATCTTTACTAAGGAATCCTGCTTTGTCACTGACAAAAAGGAGAAGATAGCTCTCAGCGGTTATCGTTTGGAAAATGTTTATGTAATAAATATGGACTCAACAACCACTGAGAACTCATGTTTCTTCTCAAAAGCCTCATCTGATGTCAACTGGCTATGGCATAAAAGGCTCTGTCATCTGAATTTCAAGACACTGAACACTCTTTCTTCAAAAGAGTTAGTCACTGGTCTACCTCAACACTCATACGCAAAAGTGTCTTTATGTTCAGCGTGTGAAAAAGGGAAGCAGACCAAAACAAGCTTTAAGTCAAAGCAAGTTTCCTCAGTGTCATCTCCTCTACATCTACTCCATATGGATTTGTTTGGCCCTGTTAACAAACAATCCATCGCTGGAAAGAAATATACACTGGTCATAGTTGATGAATTCTCTCGTTATACATGGGTTATGTTTCTCCGTTCCAAGAGTGACACCCCTGAAGAACTCATCACCTTTGTTCGGAAGATGGAAACCCTGAACAATTTGACCGTTCGCTCAATAAGGAGTGATCATGGGACTGAATTCAAAAACAGTTCTCTTGATTCCTTCTTTGAGAGTAAGGGTATTTCTCACAACTTTTCTTCAGTGAGAACACCGCAACAAAATGGAGTCGCTGAAAGAAGAAATAGAACAATTATTGAAGCTGCACGTTCAATGCTCAGCGATTCTCACCTGCCTACTCAGTTTTGGGCAGAAGCTGTCAACACCGCTTGTTTTACGCAAAACAGGTCGCTGATAATCAAAAGATTCAATAAAACAGCCTATGAACTTTTTCATGGAAGAAAGCCTTCAATCAGCTTTCTTCACATCTTTGGATGTCAGTGTTTCATACTGAACAACAGAGATGCCCTTGGAAAGTTTGATCCTAAGGCTGATGATGGAATCTTTCTTGGATATTCTTCAATCTCCAAAGCCTTCAGAGTCTTCAATCGAAGAAGACAAACTGTTGAAGAAACTATTCACGTCACTTTTGACGAATCCCGTTCAGCGAATTCTCGACCTTCTGCTGATACCGAAGAACTGAATCAATGGATGTTTTCTCACCTTGGTGATTCAGAAGAAATTCCCACTCCTCATACTCATACCGTTGAAGATGATAGTCCAACTATCATCCCAAACATGCAGAATAGTGAAGCTGAAACATCATGGGTCTCAGCTGTTCCTTTAAACACTATACCTGCTTCTGAACCAAATGTCTCAGACATTCCATCTACTTCTCAGCAATCAATGAATGTGATGACATCTGCACCTACTCCTCTCTTGGCTGATATTCTAGAAGTTGCTGAAGCTTCATCTTCAGCTCCTCCAGTTCAATTTGAGTCAACGACTTATGCTCCTGCTCAGCGATGGACTGTAAATCACCCAATTGATCAAATTCTTGGTGATCCAAACGCTGGTGTTCAGACTCGACGAAGTGCATGTAATATTTGTTTATTTGTTAACTTTATTTCTCTGATTGAACCAAAGAAAATAGATGATGCCCTCAAAGATCCATACTGGGTCAGCGCTATGCAAGAAGAGCCGACTGAATTCGAAAGAAACAAAGTTTGGAAACTTGTTCGAAGACCAACTGACCAACAGTGACAGTGATACTCCTCAGTTTCCAAAGCCTACAGAGTCTTCAATCGAAGAAGACAAACTGTTGAAGAAACAATTCACGTCACGTTTGACGAATCCCGTTCAGCGAACTCTAAACCGAACGGTGACACTGAAGAACTGAATCAATGGATGTTTTCTCATCTTGGTGATTCATAAGATATTCCCACTCCTCGTGATCACATAGTTGAAGATGATGGTCCTACTATCATTCCAAATATGCAGAATAGTGAAGCTGAAACATCATGGGTCTCAGCTGTTCCCATAAACACTATACCTGTTTCAGAACCCAATGTCTCAGACATTCCATCTACTTCTCAGCAATCAGTGAATATAATGACAACTACATCCATTCCTCTCTTGGTTGATACTCCATACGTCGCTGAAGCCTTATCTTCAGCTCCTCCAGTTCAGGTTGAGTCAGCGTCTCATGCTCCGGCTCAGCGATGGACTATAAATCACCCAATTGATCAAATTCTTGGTGATCCAAACACTGGTATTCAGACTCGACGAAGTGCAGGTAATATTTGTTTATTTGTTAATTTTATTTCACTAACTGAACCAAAGAAAGTAGATGATGCCCTCACAGATCCAAACTGGGTCAGCGCCATGCAAGAAGAGCTGACTGAATTCGAAAGAAACAAAGTTTGGAAACTTGTTCGAAGACCAATTGACAAAACAGTGATATGCACTAAATGGGTCTATCGAAACAAGTTGGACGAACATGGAATTATAACCCGCAACAAGGCTCGTCTTGTTGCTCAGGGATACAGACAAGAGGAAGGCATAGATTATGACGAAACATTTTCTCCAGTAGCAAGATTAGAATCTATTCGTCTATTCTTAGCATACGTTGTACACAAAGACTTCAAAGTATATTAGATGGATGTTAAATCAGCGTTTCTAAATGGAAAGCTGAATGAAGAAGTCTATGTGGAACAACCTCCAGGATTCTCAGATCCTAAGCGTCCAGGTTATGTTTATAAACTGGATAAGGCACTTTATGGCTTAAAGCAAGCTCCACGTGCATGGTATGACACTCTTTCTACTTATCTCCATATTGAAAATTTTGAGCGAGGTAAAATCGACAAAATTCTATTTTTCAGGAAAGTAAAAGGTCATATCATTCTTTTTCAAATATATGTTGATGATATTATATTTGGCTCTACTAACCCTGATCTTTGTACTCGCTTCGCTGATAGAATGAAAGATGAGTATAAGATGAGCATGATGGGTGAACTAACATATTTCCTTGGTCTTCAGATAAAGCAAAATGAAAAAAGGAACTTTCATTAATCAGGGAAAGTATGTTAAAGATATGCTGAAGAAATTCGACTTAACTGAAAGTTCAACTATGAAAACCCCTATGGCACCACCACTAACACTTGATAAGGATACTAAGGGTATTCCTGTTAATGTCATTTTGTACCGTGGGATGATCGGCTCTCTTTTGTATCTTACAGCTAGCCGACCCGATATTATGTTTGCAACATGCTTGTGTGCACGATATCAAGATGAACCTAAGATATCTCATATGAAAGCTGTAAAGCGAATTTTTCGATATCTTAAGGGTACAGCGAATCTAGGTCTTTGGTATCCCAAAGACTCGGGATTCGATCTAATCGCCTATTCAGATAGTGATTTTGCAGGTTGCAGAATGGATAGGAAAAGCACCACAGGAGGATGTCAGCTCCTGGGTGGAAAGCTGGTAAGTTGGACAAGTAAAAAGCAAAACTCAGTGTCCACATCTACAGCTGAAGCTGAGTATGTAGCCGCTGGAAGCTGCTGTTCTCAAGTCTTGTGGATGAGAAATCAACTACTGGACTATGACCTTCAGCTCTCAAATATTCCAATCTATTGCGACAGCACAAGTGCCATCGCTATAGCCAATAATCCAGTGCTACACTCAAAGACAAAACACATCGAAATCAGGTATCATTTTATCAGAGATCATGTGATGAATGGTGATATAGAACTTCACTTTATCCCAACTGATTATCAGTTAGCTGATCTGTTCACCAAACCTCTTGATGAGACAAGATTCAACTTTCTGATCAGCGAGCTTGGAATGCTGAACTTTGAAGAGTAAAATCTTCAGCGGTTCACATTTGATCAGCGATACGATTATACAAACTTGTATGGCCCTCGGGATAAAATCAACTTGTATAACCTATTCTATCATACTCTCTCTGAATAAACTTGATTCGCTGATATCAAGGTATGTTTTTTTCTCTCTCTGACAATCGCATGTAAATGCAAGATTTCAAAATAAATTACATCGCTGAATATCTCTTCTTTATCAGCGATACTTTGAAATTTCTAAAAACCTTCACTGATATTTCTAAATTCAGTGCTTCATGTTTTCAAAAGTGTCCCTGAGTTTTCAAAACCTCAGAGACAACCAAGAATATGAAAGGACAGTTGTGACGTCATTGCAACGGATAAGCCCTGGCATGTTCTTCTTTCTGACACACGTTTGCACGTTTCATTTACTCACCAATCAAATGCAAACACGTGTCCGTGTCATGATGAAAATCTTTTCCCGCTCAAGATTTTCTCTTTCTAAAATCTCTCTATATAAACAAATTCTTCGTTTATATTCTCCTTTTACGCGAACTTCTCCTCCAAGCAAAGAAAGGATTCACTGTTGCATTTTGCTCTCGATTTTTCAAGAACAACTGTTCATCTTCTTCAAACATCAAAGGTTAATATGTTCTTATTTTTTACCAAATGCAAATAACTTGTTTCTGATCTTCTCATTGTTTTAACAAGATCAAACAAAAGAACTTCTTAAAAATGAAATCATTTTCTTTCATGGTTTTATGAACACAACCATTTCATGGTTGTTCTTCAAGTTTAAATGCAAAAATCTTAAACTTGTTCTTCATTCGTTTTTCCAGAATCCCAATCTTCAAAGGAAACTGGAAAACAAGATTTTTATTGGGTTTGCAGTTCGTATTTTTTTAAACAAGAAAAATCCTAATCTTCATTAAGACAATTTTTGTCTGAATGAAATGGACAAAATTCGAACCATCTTATTGGAAAACTCTTTCCTCATTAAGATTATTCTTATTTGTTAATCTTTGGTTGAACTGATAATACAGAAAATGGCATCTTCTGACATTCCCAAGAACACCAACGCTGAAAACACTACTGCTGATGATACTGCTGAGGAAATGGAAATCCTTAAGGCTCCTCAGGTCAAGTTCTCTCTTGACAAGCTGGATTGGACTAAGGTAAACAACCTTTATGCGCTTCTCGAGTTTCCTCCTCGAAAGCAAGTCACACATCTAGATGATGCTGTGAAATTCCTCAAGAATTGTTGCATCTCCAGCCCTGACCATAACCCCTCCCGCACATCAGTTTTTGTTATCACAATTCTGGCACTCTGCCAGACACTCTCAGTTACCATCAGCCAAAGACCCCTCCAAAACAATTGAATGCATCCTCTGCGATATCGAATATGGCACCATGAAGATCACCCCTACCATCATTCGCAAAGCCCTCAGCCTTCCCATTGCAACCAAAGAAAAACCCTTCGTTCCCCTCCCTGACCCCAAGAAAAACTCAGACAGGGAAGCCATCATTGCATTCTTTGATGCAATGGGCTATGTATGGGAAACTGGAAGGGATATGAAGCCCGAGAAGAAGCTGACCATTATCAAGAAATCAAAAATGCCCAGCGAGATGAATTTCATCTTCGCCCATGTGATCAGCTACATGACTGCCAAGAGCGGCTCCTCTGACCAAATCGCTAAACCTCAGCAAGCAATGGGATATGCATTGCTGAAAGGTCTACATATAGATTGGGCATCGATCATCTATGATGACCTGGTACTCAGAGTGGACACCGTCGCTGACAGACCTCCATGGGTTCCATATCCTCGGTTCATCAGCGCCATATTCCAAAAAGGTCTGAAGGACAGCTATCCTCAAGAGGGTGACCTGAAGCTTTCTCAGGTTGGCCCTAAGATACTCGACTTCAAACCAGTGGCGAATGAGGTACGTCTTTCTACACTCTTAACTCTTCTAAATCCCTCTACTTCTTTTACTTCTGCAGCTCCTTCAGCGGACAAACCCACCGCTGATACCCCATCTGCAACCTCCATTCCTCTTAAAAGGAAACATTCTGACACCCAACTTGGTTCCAAAAGAACTAAGAAACACAAGGAGCAATCCAAGCAATCTCCTGCTAAAGTCTCCTCAGCTCCTTCTGTTAAGATGAAGGAAAGTTCAGTGGTACGCTCTGCCACACCTGAACAAGCCACCCACTCTATCCCGACTTCAGCGTCTCCAAACGCTGAGGTTACAAACTTGGAAACTACCCAACCTCCCTCAGTCTCTCAAAAGACTAATGAAGTGATTCTCAGCGATTCCAACACTGAACTCAGTAACCAACCTCCATTCTTATCCTTCGCTTCTCCCTCCACTCATTTGGACACAACTCCAGTTATCACTGAAGCACCTGTCATTCCTCCAGAAGCTAAAGAAAATACTCTTCAAGGAGTGATGGGCATAGGACCTGCAGAGCTGACCATACGTCCACGTACTCTCGCTGACGATATGGAACTTTACTCAGGAACCCGTGATTTTGATGAATTCACCAATCCTCCTGCATGTACTCACCAACCCCTATACACTGTTACTAAACCCCAAACTTCTGAGCTTTCCTCTGTTCACAAGTTTTTATATGTTACAGGTCCTAATTTGGGAGACATCAACGCGTCTCTGAAGACTGTAGAGACAAAGCTGACAGGTCTCACGTCTACTCTTTCCAGAAACTCTTCAGCGGTAAAAATCTGTGAAATCCCAAATCTAGCACAAAGTAATGAACAAGTGTAGAGAGAATCTAGAGAGCAAATATGTCATCCATGTATTGAGCTCAAAGGATTACAAAAGGTTTCTAAAAGATTACAAAAGCTTACTAACAAATGAACTAGACAAGCCTATTTATACCCATGACATACAAGGTATAAAGGCATTCACAATACTGTATAGACTCATACAGTACATTGACTTTTACAGTAAATCTTGAATACAACAATGCTCTAACAATCTCCCCCTTTGGATTCAAGATTTAAAAAAATATGATAGCAGTCTTCAGCTCTTTGTAAAGTCAATCTTCTCAAACAGACACTCTATCAAACCATCTTCAAATAGCTTTATCTCCACTAGTTCACGGCGAACTATATGCTTTGACACTCTTTAAGAACTCAGCTTTGAAGAATCTTCAGACAAACATGAAAAGTCATTGTCTTTTTCTTTGAAAAATCAACCTTCTTCAATACAATCTTCAACAGATTGTCTTCAAGTCTTGAACATGGATTTCATATCTTTATATAGAACCATCAATTCGGAACAAGATAAATCAGAAACGATTAGAGTTTGGATCAGAAAGATGTGAAACCATCCACATTGTTGGACTTTTAGGTGTAAGCGCATTCCGATAACCACTCAGAACTAAGATAACCAAATTCAGCAACATTTGGACTTCACATGATCCTTCTCCCCAATCTTCAGTCTTTGTTCACGAATCTTTGACTTGAAATATCTTTGATTTGAAAGTTCTTTGACATGAAATTGAAATTAAACTTTTCTCCCCCTTTTTCGATGATGGTGAGCATCATAATCAACGAAAACCATTTTCAATTTCAGTCGTGTCTTTGAGTATTGCTAACAATCTCCTCCTTACAGAATAACCTTGCTCCCCCTCAAAATAAGAATTCTGGAGCAATTTATTTTCTCCCCTGAAAGTATGCATATATTTCAATAACGTACAGTATTTGAAATTGTAGCACAAATTTTAAAACAAATTTAAACAAGGAAAATAAAATTCATTGAATTTCATTTTATAACTACAAACATTTGATCATTTGAAAACTTTACAAAAGAAATTCAACTTAATGAAATTTAACAGATTTTTCAATCAAATGAAATCAAATGCATGTGTTTGGATTCAAGAACAAGTCATCATTGTATATCAAGTTAAAAAATGTTCAGTTTCAAACCCTTTATTAAATCTATTTGGTGTGCTAGCATGCGAAATATGATTAGCTTCAAGCATATGCAATTCTAAAACATATAAGAATACTTTGCTCTACTCACACTATTTGTCCAAAATCAGAATTTTCATAAATTTACGGGTTTATCGCGACTTTGTATTTTCCCAAGTTTCAAGAGATGTGTGCTCATTGGCATCTTTTCTTTTGTGCTCATTGGCATCTTTTGATTTGTGCACATTGGCATCTTTTGATTTTGTGCTCATTGGCATCTTTTGATCAAAAAGTTTAGTAAGAATAAGATACACCGTTAAACATGACTTTCTATCTGGTTCTATAGAAGGATTTGGGTTAGCAGATCCCAGACCAGTTGGCCTTAGGTGCTAGGTGTCGAGCACCCCTTAGAACTTAATTTCCCAAACCAGAAAGGCCACATCGATATATCTTAAACCCATTTGTACCAGTAGAACATGGCTTTCTATCTGGTTCTATTGCAGGATTTGGGTCAGCCGGTCCCAGACCAGTTGATCTTAGGGACTAGGTGTCGAGCACCCCTTAGGACTTACTCTCCCAAACCAGAAAGGCCACAGGCACAAACTTTCAAACTAAATGATAGTGCAACTTTTTTATCTCAATCACTTGGTTCTAAAACATAGTGCTTTGCCCATATTTTCATTTCCATCCATCATTTTGACAAAATAGGCTTTTTTAAGCATTATATTCTATATATATCCAGATTCACATAACTTTGAGCATTCAGCATAATTTCATTCATGTTTTGCTGACCTTTCGATTTATTTTAGAGGTGAAAATTGAAGCAAATCTAACTCAGATAGTACAAAGTTTCTTGTAAAATCATCTTTTAGCACACATTTAATTCATTGAATGAAAATTGAAAATTTCATCTTATTGAATTAAATTTGTAAAGTTTCAAGTTTTCAAATCAGTAGAAACAAATATAATCCAATGTTACCTTTTGCCACTTGTTCCTTGAAACAAAAATATATAGCAGTTAAGGATATCACCTGAGAAGTATGAGTTCTAAACTGATTTGTTTAGAAATCTTAGTCTTTGAAGTACGGGTTCTAAACTGATTTGTTTAGAAGCCAATGACGTTGAAATCCGGGTTCTAAACTGATGTGTTTAGAAACCATAGGTTTTGCTTTCTCTTAATGGCACAAGTACTCTTCTTAAAAAAATTCACCGCTTCTCTTCTGTTTTCAGTCATGTGTGTGGTATATATATTTCCAAATCAGCACAACACATGATGTACCTGCAAAACAGTTTAAGCAGATTTTGGTACCCAATGACACTTGGGTCCTAGTGGGTTAGGTGTAGATTTCTTACAAGGAATACTGTAAGAACCATACCAATAAGAAGTATAATCTTTATGCACAAAATCATTTGATCCACAGTAAGAACAACAGATTTTCTTATGTGCCAACCTAATCAGATGATTTACAGAATAAATAGGATTAGGTTTAGCATAAGATTTACCTTTTGGCGCATTGTTCTTCTTTTCATTTGATGTGGATACAGATGATTTTGGCACTTCTTTCTTTGGAACTGTTGTGCCTTTTACTCTCCATTCCATCTTCATCCTCTTGAAGACTGGAACTTCTTCAGGTTTGGAAGTATTAACTTTAGGCACTTTTGTTTTGTTATCTGATTTATCATACAGAGGATTATAGAAGAGATTTGTTGAACGAATCCGACCTTTTGAGAAAACTGTTGATCTATTAAATTGTTTAGAAGAAATGTTTTTAAAACTTGAACTTGAAGCAGTTTTAAAAGAGCATTCAGAATCATTTGAATCAACAAATGGAGTCTGAAAGATAGAATTATGACCGTTCTGCTTTGAGACATCAAATTTAAAAACGACGTCTTCAAGTTCTTTGACTTTGTTTATTAAAACATTTTTCTCTTTAGAAATTAGATCAAATTTCTTTTGGAGATCAGA
Organism: Saussurea involucrata; assembly: GCA_033807775.1. Taxonomy (NCBI): domain Eukaryota; kingdom Viridiplantae; phylum Streptophyta; class Magnoliopsida; order Asterales; family Asteraceae; genus Saussurea; species Saussurea involucrata. The sequence continues at coordinate 75,962,995 of CM066317.1, read as the reverse complement.
TTTGATCAACTGATCCTTCATAATATCAGCTGATAAACCAGATAATCTTTTGGTAAGATTAAGAATCACATCTTCAAAATATTCACGTTCCGATTCAAAATCTTTTTCCAAAAATTTTCTTTTATCAGTAATCTCTTTGAAAATTTCCATATTTTTCTTTTTAAGAGTTTTACTTTCCTTTTCAAAGAGATTTTTCTTTTCCGTGAAATCTTTTCTTTCCTTTTCCAAAAGATTTTCTAATTCAGAGATTTTCACGGAAAGTTCAGAACTTTTAATCTCAAAAGATTTTCGTTCAGTTTCAAATTTTGCTCTTTCTTTTTCGAGCTTGTCTTTTTCTAAAAATAAAACTTTCTCAAGATTAGAGATTTGTTTTGAAAGTTTTATATATTTAAGCTCAATTACTTCCTTTTCTTTAAGAACTTTCATTGAAGAAAGTGACTCTCTTTCACGTTCTGTAAGCTTCTTCTTCAATTCAACGTTTTCACCTTCCAACGTTGTTCTTTTCTCTTGAACTTCTTTTAATTGATCGTGCAGACATGAGTTGTCTTTCTTTGCTTCAAGATCTGCAATATAAGCTTCAAGATCAGTTATTCTTTTAGTAAATTTAGCATTTGAAGAAGAAATGTCTAAAATTTGTCTTTTCAGATTAACATTTTCTTCTTCCAATGCTTTATTTAAAATAGGAACTGAAGGATTTGAAGCATTGTCTTTAACAGGAGTTTGTGATATTGGAGATGTTTCTGTTAAGAGAACTTGTTGTAAAATTCCATTATTTGACTTAACAGGAACATGTGATTTTGAAGATGTTTCTGTTTTAATAACTTGTTGCAACACTACATTATTTGGTTTAACAGAAACATTTGGTTTAGAAGGTGTTTCTGTTATAATAACTTGTTGCAACATTTTATTATTTGGTTTAACAAAAACTTTTGCAATTGGAGGAATCTCCTTTTTCAGAGTTTGCTTCAAATCTTCACCACTGCTTTTAACAATAACTTGTTGTAAAACCATCTTGAATATTGCTAGAAATTGATCGTTCAGAAGATCAAGCAGAAAGTGTAAGAAAAATTACACTTATGAGAATTTAACCAACATTCCTAAGAATTCGGATGCTCAATTCGGATGCTCAATTCGGATGATCAATTCGGATGCTCAATTCGGATAATCAATTCGGACTTGATAGATTTCGAAATCCTCCAATTCGAACTTAACAGCGTTCGAATTCACTCAATTCGGATGTACTAAGGTTCGAATTCACTCAATTCGAATGTACTTAGGTTCGAATTCACTCAATTCAAATGTACTTAGGTTCGAATTCACTCAATTCGAATGTACTTAGGTTCGAATTCACTCAATTCGAACTCAACAGGGTTCGAATTCTATACTTAGGAAAATTTAATCAACTCAAATCAATACACAAGTTCTCAATTCGAATCTAACAGGGTTCGAATTCTCTACAATTCGAATCTAATAGGGTTCGAATTCTATGAATTCGAATTCTTCTTGAGTCGAATTCTACACTTGTGATGCCAAGAACAATCCGAATTCTCTATGAATGTTCCGAATTCTCTTTGAATGATCCGAATTCACCAAGAATGATCCGAATTCTGCACTTCGAACTTCAAAATCACTTAATCTGCCATAACTTCTTCAATTCTTGATCAATTGTGATGAATCTTATATCAAATTGTTCGTAATTGAAATCCGCACACTTTTTCTGTTGATTGCAATTCACAATTCGATCAATTTGAACAGATTAAGATCAAAACAGTGATCTTGAAGTTTTCGAAAAAAATTCAAGAATCGATTAGATCTGTCAATTCTGTGCAGATTTTGATGTTAATCCAATAATTAAAAGTGTTCAGGAAGCAAATCCGAATGCCATGATGCAAAGAATTGATTCAAAAACTCAAAATCTGGAAAAACTTCATGTCTGAATGATAAGACTTCAGATGAACAGTAAAAGCCACTTGGTCCGAATTCTTGAAGAACAGTGTAAAAATTCTTCAATTTGGTCTTCGATCTGCTTGAATCTTCTGTTTAGCTCTGATACCAATTGTGAAATCCCAAATCTAGCACAAAGTAATGAACAAGTGTAGAGAGAATCTAGAGAGCAAATATGTCATCCATGTATTGAGCTCAAAGGATTACAAAAGGTTTCTAAAAGATTACAAAAGCTTACTAACAAATGAACTAGACAAGCCTATTTATACCCATGACATACAAGGTATAAAGGCATTCACAATACTGTATAGACTCATACAGTACATTGACTTTTACAGTAAATCTTGAATACAACAATGCTCTAACAAAATCGCTGGAGAAAATCTTACAAAGCTTACAACCGTTGTCGAAAAGAATGCCTCCAAAGCTGATGTGGAGAAGGTTGATAAATCACTCGGTGATTTTGCCAAAGTTCTAGCTGACATCTACACAGACTACCTCGACATCAAGAAATCAGTTGACACCATGTCCAGCGAAGTCACAACGCTGAAGACATCGGTTGGCACACTCGAAGGTGATATGTCTGCTGTAAAGGCTGATGTCAGTTCAGTAAAAACTGATATGAGTTCTGCGAAGACAGATGTCAACACGATGAAGAATGACATCTCTTCTATTCAGAACTTGTTGCAGCAGATCCTGACCAACACAACCGCCCCTGCACCTGCCCCTGCTCCTGCACCTGAGCATTTTACTCCGGCAGATCGTGCTGAACTCGTCAAAATCAATCCTGGTATTTCTGTTCTTCAAACCAGATTATCAACGATTGAGACTTATGTGGGGGTCCCTGGCCAAGAAGACAGGGAGAAAACCACGGCTGCTGAATCATCTCATTCCTCCCCCAGTCATCATGAAAAAGAGGGGGAGAAGAGCGCTGAAGACCTTTCCGATGATGAATCTATCAGGGGAGAGAAGAATGAAGACCTCACCTTCACTGAAGAGGGTGAGAAGACTATTGAAGCTGAAGCAGTCGCTGGACCTCAGGGAGATGAACACCCTGAGGGAACCGAGAAGCTCGCCTCTGTATCTGAGGGGGAGCAACTCGAAGAAGAAGCTGAAGAAACTGAGTCTGAAGCTGAAGATGAAGAAGCCATCGACTTGTCTGATGCTGAACCATCATCTTCTCCAAAGAATGATGATGACGAAGATGACGATGATGATGATTTTTTATCGCCAAGCCTGCTCAGAGAACTAAAGCTCTTAAAGGGATTCTGATAAATGAACCTTCAGGGGAGCGGACAAAGACAAAGCCATCAGCATCTGAAGCTGACAAAGGCAAAGGAAAAGGTGTCGCTGAAAATGAAAATCTGATGATCTTGCTTAACAAGCCGGTTTGTCAGGTACATTAATCTTACACAACATCCCTCCTCTATACACTTTATCAGTTCTCTACCTTCGCAAACCTATATACACAATCCCATTCTTTCCATCTTTGTTCTACCCATGTTCTTACTTGTAAGATCGCTGCGTTTCAGCTAGTCCTCTCCCCTGTTTGAGGATATCGCTGAAGTTCCTACAGCTGCGACTTCATCAACAATAATCCCAGCTCCCAACGCTGAAGAAATAATCCCAGTCTTAGATTTAATCTCTGAGACTGATGAACCTGAAGAACAGATGCTCTCTCACAAAAACAGACCTTCCTTGGCTCCTCAAAAGCTAAGTGAAGAGGATCAAGAAAAGAGAGATGCAATGATCAAGAGACTCGAAGATCAGCGAATCATTCTGAAGCGTGATCAACTTCCTTCCGTTCCTCCAAAGTTCAGAGTTTCCCAAAAAGAATACAAGGAACACCTCAGAGCTTAACGCTTAATCGCTGAAAGAAAGGAAGCTGAAGAAAAAGATAGAGAATACGCCATCAAACTTACTCAACGATCAATAAAAGACCCCAAGCTGAAAAGAGTTCCCATTGATGTTCAACGTCAGCTATGGGATGATGCTCAAAAGATCGTTAGAGAAAAGACTAAGGTCTCTGACACGACTTTGGAATGGGCTAAACAAATGCTGACCTATCGATCTAGACCATCCAAAATCATCAAAGTAAACATCAGAGGAAGACTGTACGCCGACGTTCCTGTTGTTGAAGTGGATGTCTACAGAGAAGACAAGACCAAGCAAACTTTCTATGCTGCTACCTTAGAAAAGTTTGGTCTCTCTGAATGGTTAGAAATGAAATTAGCCATTCAGGGATCGCGCTCAAAGTTCAAAAGCCATGTCGAGAAGATCTTAAACAAACAGATCGACCTGCTTTCCTCTGCTGTGGATATTCCTCCTCTTCCTCCTCAACAAAGAAAAGTCTCTGCTAAGAAAAAGAAAGTCTCTGATTCAGGTCCTCCTATACGGAATGAAACAGGTATTGGTTTCTCTCGTGCTGAAGTTCTTGGCCCTGATGCTGATCTCTCAGCGCTTGACACCTCCCTACCACCTGGAGAAACTTTCATTCCTGGCACAGTTGTAAGTGATCCATATGGTATATTCTTTCTAGACTACGATGGAAACCATCACTTTCAACGTATCTCTGAGCTCCACATCGCTCCCATCGAACAACTCAGAGATCTCTTATACTGGTGTGAAGTCAGACGCGACATCAAAGCTAGACACCTGAAGCCCTTGATTTTTAAAGAAGCTCTGAAGAAAAAGAATCAAGGAGTAGATGTCCCTGATTGGATGATTGCCACATCAATGACCCTTGATGAACAACTCATTAAGGAAGAACCTTTTGACGGATAGGATCGCCTTGTAATTCTTTCTATCCTTATCTGTCTACATCTTTTGTACTTGTAATTTTATTCGCTGTACTTGTAATTTTTCCACTTCCCTCTGTAATCTTTACAAAGTTTAAAGAAAAATTTCAGCGAACGTACTTTACTCCATCAGTACAGAAAAGATCCCAGAAAACAGTAAAAGGGACAAATATTTTATGAGTTCTTTTTATCCTTATGTTTTCATTAAATAGCAATTTTCTCTGTTGCTATGTCATAATCAAATAGGGGGAGATTGTTGATCCAAACCCTCAGTGATTTGATAAATGACCCTCTCTTATATATACTTAGTGAAAATTGTAAGTAAACAATATGTATCAGAGTTTCACTATCGCTGATAAGTACTAAGATCTTCCAGTACCGCTGATAGGAACTCTCGTTCTTTAGTTTAAACATTCAGCGAAACTGTTCACCATAATACTCTGAGTCTGTTCAGTACTTATGGTGATCGCTGATAAGTTAGTTGTTTTACTTATGATCCCTGAAGACAAGTTTCACGTCAACATAGGTTCTACGCTGAAGTCGAAGATCAAGCTCAAGAACCAGCGACAAGTCTCCTAATGAACTGATGCGGATCAGCGAAGACTCAGATTTGTCCACTCAACGTGAAGTATCAAGTACAGGACTTTGGCTATCGCTGAATTCTATCATTCGCTGATAAAGAATGATAGATCGCTGAATCAACAAAAAGCTGATCATGAAGTCCTCCGTACAAAGTACTTTTGTCTTAACCACCCTTGCACGACTCCGTACGATATGTCAGAAAAGAACCTCCTATTGTCTGAAATCGTACAACCACTCTGATACTACACTGTTCAAACATGCGGCTACTAAGGTTGTCAACAAAGGTCAATGACATGCAACCATTCAGCTGCTGCCACGTGTAAAGTGTAAATTGCAATGCATTAAATGCATGCGGTATATAAGAAGAAGAACCCACTTCATTTTGAAGCAACTTGCTAACTCTGGACAAGTTCATCCTTCTTATCTTAAGATAGGTTATTATTAGTAATTTCCTTCTCCTTCTTAGTGCAAGAAACTTAGTGTTCCAACTTGTTTAGAAAAGTAAAATCTGTGTGTTTGTATTCAACCCCCCCCCCCCCTTCTACAAACTTGTATAGCCCTTCGGGACCAACAGACTTTGGGTGCGATACTGAAAAACAAATTTCTTGATGCTAGCAGGTCATTGCGTCCAAAGGACATCATGGACGATGTACACCAGCAGTTCGGCATCACGATTGGTTACCACCAAGCTTGGCGTGCGCGATGCAGGGCACTGCTATTGGTGAGAGGCACGTTCGAGGAGTCGTATGAACGACTCCCAACATATTTATATAATTTGCAGCTGCAGAATCCAGGTACTGTCACCCAGCTAAGGACCGATTCACATGGACGGTTTGAGATGTGCTTCGTGGCCCTTGGACTCGCGGTACGTATTTTAACACGTCATATGTTTACACATTATAAACTATAACATTTACAAAGGGAAACCACCTACGTTTTTGCAGATCCGCACATTTCTGGAAAATCTGCTTCGTGTCCTGGTAATAGACGTTGCCCATTTAAAGGGCCCTTACTTGGGTATGATGTTCCTAGCGGTTGCCATGGACGGGGATAACTCCATCGTTCCAGTAGCTTTCGGAGTAGGCAAGTCCAAAACCGGGGACGAGTGGACTTGGTTTCTGTCCATGTTGAGACAAGCTATCGGAGACCCGCAAGGGTTGGTGTTTATGTCCGACAGGGCTCCTTCCATAAGCGCCGCAATCTCTACCATGTACCCAAACGCCCCTCACGCCTATTGTTGTCGACATTTGGAGATGAACGCCAAAACCCAGGACAAACGTATTACCACCTACAAGGATGTCTATTAGGCGGCATGCAGAGCATATACGGATCGGGAGTTTGACCGGTACATGAATCTTCTACGAGTTAGTGCCAAGAATGCAGCCAAAGTGATGGACGATGTTGGACCGGAGAGGTGGTCCGCGGCCCATTTTCCTGCACAACGGTATGACATTCTGACCTCCAATAGTGCATAGTCGGTGAATGCACTCTCCCGTTTTGCGCGTAGATGTCCGATTGTTAGTCTTATGGACTACTTTCGGAGCTTTCAACAAGAGTGGTACCAACTTCGACGCCGAAAAGAAGTTGAGTTGCAAAGTAGACTCACACCAGCGGCGGAGGAGATAGTTCTCTTCAGGGCGCGTCACGCGTCGACAAGGAGGGTAAGAGAAATCGGGTATGGGAGGTACGAGGTTCAGGATAACCATCTTCACGCGACTGTTCATATGACCGACCATGTTTGTTCTTGTTTCCAATGGCAAAAATCTGGGTTACCATGCGGCCATGCCATCGCTGCGGCAAGACATATGGGTCATAGAGATTGCAGCGACTTGGCTGTAACCTTCTTCACGTCCGAAACTTACCGGAGAACATACGCAGAGGTAATAAATCCAGCTGGACCCCCTGAAGCATGGGTGTATCCACCCGACCCCCTTCTGCCATGCTATCCACCATTAAATGATAAGAACAGAGCCGGGAGACCGAGAAAGAACAACCGACGTCCATCACGTGGTGAAGGTTCGATACAGCAAAAATGTACTTGGTGCCAATGCGTAGGACATACTCGTGGAGAGTGTCCAAATCCCGCCCCTTCAACCGTGCCAAGGAGTAGACATTCAGTCAGCCAAGTAAGTAACACGCAGGGCCCATCGGAGCTTGAGCCACATGAAACTATATCATATGATACCGTTGATCTGAACGTTGATTTCCCTTGAAAGGTACTTGAAACAGAACATGGGATGATGATCATAATGGTAGTAGTCTAAATTGAGAGAATAGTAATGGTAGTAGTCTAAATGGAGAGAATAGTAATGGTTATATAGAAATGGGGTTTTGACAATAGGACAAGGTTTCACGAGAAGAATATGAAATGGGGTTTTGACAAGTTGGTATCACTAGACTCATTTAAGAATTGTGAAAATGGGTATTTGGCGAATTTTTGATGCACAAAAGGATCGATGTCTGTCCATCACAAAGCCTCCGCCAATTTTTAATACTTACACTTGGACCATCGATAATAAAATAAATAAATCAAAAAATATTCAATGATTAGTATGTGTTTGTTATGAAATAATCTTGTATAACATCTATGAGTTGTATTTTTAATATGAACTACTTTTTAGACAAATTTCAGACTACTTAAACACTACTTTTCAGACAAATTCAAGACCTTTATTCGTGACAAATTAACGCTGTGTTCTCTAACTCGGAGAGAAAAGAAAAGAAAGGATATGGATGGAAAAGAAAGGGAGAGAAAAGAAAGGAAAAGAAAGATTTTTTTTTATTTGTGTTCTCGAAATGAAAGGAAAAGGAAGGAAAGGAAAGGAAAATAAATATTTTTTTCGTGTTCTTGAACAGGAGAGAAAGGAAAGGAAATATATCATTTTTACTAATATACCCTTAAAAATATATCTTTTATAAGGAAATATTGGGTAGTTTTGTAATTTTAATAATTTCAGTAATTTTTTTAAAATTCTTTTAATTTCTTTCCTTTCATTTCCTTCCCTTTCCTCCCACATTTGGGAGGAAAGTTTTGGAAGGAAACTCATCATTATTTTCCTTCCGTTTCCTTTCCTTTCTCTCCTAAAAAAGTTTCGAGAACACGAGTTTTTTTACTTTCCACCCATTTCGCTCCCTTTCCTTTCCTTTCCTTCCTAAAATGAGTTTCGAGAACACAGCATAAACAACAACATACAAACAGGAAAGGAACGAAACAACAATGTCGAACTGGAAAACTACAAAACAATAACACATAAACAACAAAGTACTAAAGCAACACCCGTACCACCACCTACTGAAAAATTGTTTTAGTTTGATCAATCCAATTTTGCTTGTCGCTTATCTTCGCTTGAAGAATTGCGAAGTCTTGCGTACAGTGGTGAATTTCTTCTTTTTCTCGACGAATACGAGCCTCCCTATCTTTTATATCCCCTTTCATCCTTTTGATCTCCTTTTCTTCCACTTCGATCCTTGTCAAGTGGACTTTCTTCCTGGTGATAATCTGTTTCCATTCTTCTGTCAGTTGGTGTTAAACCCTAAAGATCTAATCAAGATAGAGAAGATATGAATTCGTCATCCAATTATCAAGAACACTGTTACAAGCTCTCTAAGGATATGAGTTATGAATAATGAGAGTGTTTCCAAGAGTCCTCTTCGTGTGCCTCACAAACACACAACTAAACCTATTTATACTAAACACAATACAAGGTGTAAACAACACAATACAACTCAATACATTGACTTTGACTTTGACCTTTCTATATTTAAACCTTGAAGACATATTGCACTAACAATCTCCCCCTTGGATTCAAGGTTTAAACAAATGCGATCAGCAAGCTTTAGCTTTCTTGAATTTTCGGACTTCATCAAAGCTTGTCAAAGTCAAAACGTTATCCAATCTTCAAACGGCAAATAACGAACTTCTTTCTTCGAACAAGAGAATATGAATCTTCACACAAAGCTTTTTAACACAAGAAACACAAGTTCAAGAAAAAGAGATCACAGAATGGATCAATCGGTTTTCCTCAAACTCTTGAAGAATTCTCCCCATTTCTATTGACTTGAGAATTTCATTCTTCAGTGTCGATCTTCATAAACGCGCGAGTTCAAAAGAAAGAGATCACTGAAATGATCAATCGATTTCTTACAAACTCTTGAAGAATAAAACTCCCCTATCATTTCTTGAAATGACGTCTTCTTTCTACAAATCTCCCCGTTGACATTAAAACGAATCATTGATTTTAAACTTTCTTTGACATGAAATTGATGTAGACATTCTCCCCCTTTTTCGATGAAAGTGAGCATCACGAGCATCGAAAATCTTTTCAATTTCAGTCACGAACAATCTCCCTCTTCAAAAACATTTCTTCCCCTTGAAAAACACGAACAATCTCCCCATAAACGAAAGATCTTGCTCCCCCTAAAAATAAGAATTGTAGAGCAAGATGATTTTCTCCCCCTGAAAATTTGCATAAAAATCATATAAGCGCACATTTTAACAAACTTATATAAAGAAAATAGAATTCATTGAACAACATTTTATAACTACTAACATTTAATCATTTGAACACCAAACAAAAGAAATTCAACTTAATGAAATGTAACAGATATTTCCATCAAGTGAAATCAAATGCATGCGTTTGGATTAAAAAACAAGACATCATTGCATATCGAGTTACAAAAGTTCAATTTCAACTCCTTTATAAAATCTATTTGGTGGACTAGCATGCGAAATATGATTAGCAACTAGCAAATGCACCTCTAAAACCTATAAGAATACTTTGCTCTTACTCACACTATTTGTCCAAAAACAGAATTTTCACAAATTTACAGGTTTATCGCGACTTTGTATTTTCCCCAAGTTTCAAGAGATGTGTGCTCTTAGGCATCTTTTCATATTGTGCACATTGGCAACTTTTATTATGTGCTCATTGGCATCTTTTATAATCAAACAGTTTATTAAGACTAAGATACACCGTAAACGTAACTTTCTAACTGGTCCTATAGCAGGATTTGGGTCAGCCGATCCCAGACCAGTTGGCCTTAGGGGCTAGGTGTCGAGCACCCCTTGGGACTTACTTTCCCGAACCAGAAAGGCTACATCGATATACCTTAATCCCATCTGTACCAGTAGAACATGGCTTTCTACCTGTTTCTATAGCAGGATTTGGGTCAGCCAATCCCAGATCAGTTGATCTTAGGGGCTAGGTAACGAGTACCCCTTGGGACTTAATCTCCCAAACCAGATAGGCCACAGGCACAAACTATCAAACTGAATGATTTTATTATATATATATATATATATATAATTTTTTATTTTTATTTTATTTTATTATTATAGCATCTCAATCACTTGGTTCAAAAACGTAGTGCTTCTCCCATATTTTCGTTTCCATTCATGATTAAGACGAATAGGCTTTGTGAGCATTTTATTCTAAATAAGTCTAGATTTAGACAATTTTGCACTTGTATCAAAATCTCAAACATGTTTCGCTGACCTTTCGACTTATTTAGAAGCGAAAGTAGAAACAAATATAACTCCGACGATACAAGAATGCTCGTAAAATCATCCTTAACACACATTTTATTCATTGAATGAAAAATTTAAGAATTTCACTTCATTGAATTAAATTTGTGAAGGTTCAAACTTTCAACGTTAGTAGACATAAAATATAACACAATGTTACCTTTTTATCACAAAAAGATATGGCAATTAAAGTTCAAAAAGATATCATCTGATAAGTACGAGTTCTAAACTGATTTGTTTAGAAGTCTTAGCCATTGAAGTACGGGTCCTGAACTGAATTGTTCAGAAGCCATAGTCGTTGAAGCACGGGTTTTGAACTGATATGTTCAAAAACCATTACCGTTGAAGTGCGGGTTTTGAACTGATGTGTTCAAAAGCCATAGTCTTTTATCTCACTCTCTCTCCCCCTACAAAATACCAAAAGATTTATCAAATCGCACATGTATATATAAAAAAAATAGAAAACTCCCTGAAAATATGTGATGTTCAATGTCTTCTTGAATGCACAAGTACTTCATCTTCCGAGAGTTCAACGCTTACCTCTAAATCTTCAAAACAGATTAAGTAGATTTTGGTACCCAACGAGTCTTGGGTCCTGACACGTTAAGCGGAGCTCTATAAGAAGGAAAATGGTAAGTACCATACCAATATTGAACATAATTATTATTAACAAAATTATTATTTCCGCAATAAGAATTAACAAAAGAATTAACTTTCGTTGTAAAATTCTTATTTGGAAATGATGATTTTGGTACATCTTTTCCAGGAAATTTACCTTTTACCTTCCATTGCATGTTGACTCTTTTGTAGGAAGGAAGATCAACATAGTATTTGGAAGACATATCCACAGAATGCTCGTAGAAAATGTTAGAAGGACGCATCGGACATTCTGAAAAACACTCGGAGTTGTTGAACGACCTCACTTTGTCTTTTAAGGCATTTCGTTCCTTTGTCATCAACTCGAGTTTCTTCCGAATATCACAATTCACCCTCTTTTCCTTCATGATATCTGTAGATAAACCCGCCAAATTCTTCATGAGTTTCTGAATTTCTTGCTGAAATATCTTCCGTTCTACAGAAAAATCATCCTTTACGCTCCTTGCTTGAAACTCAGCTTTCTTTCTCTTTTCTAACTCACTTCTTTCCAAATCCAACTCCTCTTGCAGTTCAGAAATTTTCTCTGAAAGCTTCCCATTCTTCACTTCAAACTCTTTCCTTTTAACCTCAAACTCGACTCTTTCCTTCTCCACCTTTTGCTTCTCTAAAAATAATACTTTATGAAAATCTGAGTTCTGCTTGGAAAGTCTTTGGAATTGGAGTTCAAAAGCTTTGTTATCTTCACAAGCTTTAGTCTTCATCTTCAATTCCTTTTCAAGATCCGAAATTCTTAGAGCTAGACCCTCTCTTTCTTTCTTATGTTCTTCTCTTTCATCTTTTATTAATTTTTCTAAATCTGATAGTCTCTTTGTAAGCTCAGTAATCTTCTCAGAATCTTCTATCACATCCTTCATGTCTTCCTTTTTCTCTAAATCAACTTTCTTTTCTTCCGCTTTTGACGATTCCTCTTTGTGAATTTCTGATGTTGTCTGATTTGTATCCTCCTTATCAGCATTCTTCACTTTCTTTACCCTGAAATCAACATACGATCCATGCATTTGCTTCGTTAATTCCTTCCAACACAACATAGGATTATTTTTGAAAGCATTTAATCGAGCACAAGTATATTGTGGAAGTTTGGAAATAACAAGGATCAAATATGATGTTGCATCTTTATCATCTCTCTTCCGATATATCTCTTCTTTAGTAAAATCTTCTTCCCATTTATAAAGGATCAACGGGCCTTCGGTGAAAGATTTTATCATTAAATATCCATTTTCTCTTCTCGAAATGAAATCCATGAAGTCGACCGTCCATTTCACAAAATCCGAATCCTTGTTAAGCATCGGAGGACGATTACCTGAAGCTTGATAATTCATCTTGAAAAAAATTATATAAAACTTTTTCTTGAAAAACTCTTAAAATGTATGAAATACATTATAGAAAAAATTTCAGTATAAAAAATTTTCTCAAAATTTTCTTAAAATGTAGGAAATACATTCTTGAAAAACTTTTTTTTTAATTTGTCAGAAAATTTGACCAAGTGTCAGTTTTCGCAAGCAACAGTTGCGAAAACCACCAGTATGCGTAAGCTGAAGAAACGAACAACCAAAGTTTTCGCAAGCAACAGTTGCGAAAAGCTAGACTTAGAAAAACTTGAAGAGATCTGAGGTATGCGTGGCAGGGGGATACACAAAGTTACCGTTTGCGTTTCTTTGGCTTGCGAATAGTTACTGTTTTCGTGACTTTGAGTTGCGAAAAGTTACTGTTCTCTTGACTTTGAGTTGCGAAAAGCTACACTTAGATTCTGATGATCTTCAAAAGATGATGAATCTTGCGAAAAGTACGATGAGTCTTGCGAAAAGTTGATGAATCTTGCGAAAAGTCCAGATCTTGCGAAAAGTTCACAAAAATCTCAAAAACGTCTGAAATCTGAAAAATCTCTGCAAGAAACTTCACAGATAAGCTCGAAATCGATGTCTGAACACTTTATCTTTGAACAACAACCTCTGAAAAACACTGAATCTGAGTCTGAACTGATCGATCAGAGAACACAATCGCACAAACCAAAATTCTTGAAAAACACAAAATTGATCTCCAAATCTTTGAAATTAGCCCTCGAACCTTGAACAATAAATGTTCCTCTATCAAAAACGAATCCAATGAGCTAAGATTTGAACAAATTCGATAAAAAAACACCAAAATTTGATAAAATCTCAAGAAAACGAGATTTTCTTGAAAAATCAAGAAAATCAATCAAATTTCCTTGAGAATTCCGCAAATTTGATTTGTTAGATCAGTAGAAATTCTCCTCTAAATCTTGAATCTGCTCTGATACCAATTGTTAAACCCTAAAGATCTAATCAAGATAGAGAAGATATGAATTCGTCATCCAATTATCAAGAACACTGTTACAAGCTCTCTAAGGATATGAGTTATGAATAATGAGAGTGTTTCCAAGAGTCCTCTCCGTGTGCCTCACAAACACACAACTAAACCTATTTATACTAAACACAATACAAGGTGTAAACAACACAATACAACTCAATACATTGACTTTGACTTTGACCTTTCTATATTTAAACCTTGAAGACATATTGCACTAACAGTTGGTCTATCTCCTTTTCCTTTGCTGCTATCGCCTTCTAGAGTTTAGGTGGCATTCATTCAGGTGTAGACGATGGGTTAGATGACGATGCCATTTGTTTACTGAAGAAAGAAAGCAAGAAAGAAAGCAAGTGAAAGAAAGCAAGAAAGAAGGATGGAATGGTGTGAATTATGAATTGCATTTTACTGATATTTATGGATGAAATCTCAAACATGGCAGTGAATTTGAACCACAAATTGGTCTTCAAAGTACAATAATTGTGGAAAAAACAGTAAATGCATGCAAGATTCGTTCAAATACAGGGACCAAAACTGTAATTTTTTGGCCACCGCGGGCCTATTGCGGGCAACCCCCGCAGGGAGGGACTAAAAGTGTCACCACGGGCATAGTTGGGGGCTCCGCGGGACACTTTGGCCCAACAGGGGTGACACGTAGGCCCTAGCCCGCGATCGCGGGGCCCACCGCGAAAAAATGGGTATTTTGACAAATTCTGGAGAGAAAAATGGGTATTTTGGTAAATCAAAGTCAAACTTTGGATATTTTAATTAAATTCCCAATAAATTAATGCATTAATTTGTCGATATTTAATGAAATAAATTTAATGAAAATGAGTTATTAGTTAAATGTGTTTTTGGTTATTACTATTATTATCTTTATTATATTAATAATAGTTGAATAAGCATTAGGTTAAGCATAAAAAAATGAGACCCGCTTCACTGAAGAATTGTGAGTATCCGCCCCCGAGATTTCCCACAAAATCGGGGACTAGAGATGAGAACGGGATCCTCAAAAGTTAAAAATCAAAGATGGGAAACAGGGTCGGATAACGTGAACCAGGGACGGAACACAGGTCTTTCAACCGCACGGGCCGGACTAATATATTATATAAATTCAAAAATATCAAAAATACATTATCCAAGTTTAAATATGAAAATGTCAAACATCGCTCGTCAAAGTGGAACCCGTCGATCTTTTGCGGCCTTGAAGTCTTCCACAATCTCCTCCAAAGTAATCTTTTCAGCAACTTCCCTTTCGATAAACAAAACCAACGAGTCGTTTAGAAACTCATCATCCATTTTATTCCGCATTCTTGTTTTCACAATATTCATGGCAGAAAATGATCTCTCGATTGTCGCGGTAGAAACTGGGAGAGTAAGTAGACAGAGTAATCGATGAATAAGATCAAAAGTGGTTTCTCTTCTAGTCCTTACCAACTACTGACACAATTCTGCAATAGATGTCAATTGCTTATAATCTGCATGTTGAACGCCATCAATAACATAATGTTGAAGTTGCATTTTCAGAATTGTTTTCTCATGATCACTAAAATCTTCAGGATAAAACATCTCTACTAGTTCACGCACATCAAGACTTCTAAAACTCTCGTACGAATTTTTGGGATCTAGAGTAAAAGCAAGACGAAGCATCTCCATGGAACTATCACTGAAACGGTGATCTAGTTCCATTAATTGACAATTAATCACTTCATAAAAAATATCTACTTGGTAATGATGCTCAAGTATATGATCACTATGCTCATTACGAGCCCGAGCCCCTCTACTGTAGTAGGAAGAAGACAAGTCAGGAATATCTATACTGCGTACCTGACAAGAAAACAAGTCGAGAATAAGAAAACTTAGAAAGATTAACTTGATAACGATATTCGAGTGTAGGATGACTATGTTACGTACCTGACAAAATGACTTCACAAGGCTAAGCAAATCATCCCAACTTTCATCATTCATTTTTTGCAATAACACTTTGGTAGATGCAACTAACCTCAATGCGTTAAAAATATCTTGATTTTGTCTTTGTAAAGCCTGGCAAAGTAAATCAGTGATCTCCATTATTTATCTTTCGAGATGTAAGACAAATATGAAGTCAAATGTCGTCATAGCCTCATATGCCGAATCTGCATCTCCTTTGATTGAACCATTTCCTTCCTCAACAATTTTGAGCAAAACCTCACAAGTTGGACTAAACATCTTAATTAGGCTAGAAACTGATCTGAGATGAGAACTCCATCTAGTATCTCCGGCTCGTTGTAACGTACCAATTTGATTGAGACCTCTACCGGTCTTCAGTTCATCAATAGAAATCAAGTATGCAATTTGCTCGACTTGTGCATCTCGTAGTTGGTCAGTGCATTTGGAAGAAGCACTAACAACATTGACAAGTGAGAGTCTGAGAGAGCAGAGAGGCCATGAGAGTTGAACTCCGGCTGGTGGACTGGGCCTATTGGAGAGTCAAAGACTCAAGAGTGGACTGGACTGAAAAGTGGAGGGACCCATTTTCTTTTTAGTTTAAATTTAGCCTATCAAATAATAGAAGCAGTAGTAAAAAAATTTAAAACACCCATGCCATGACCTGGAGTTGCCATCACTACCATCCGCCACTGACATGAACTCCAACCCACTTCGTTCTCATATGTTAAATATATTATTTATAAATAATTATATTTAGAAATAATATTTTGATATTTCTTCGTATATACAAGTTTTGTAATTTGTTTTATTTTTTAGATAAAAAACATTGAGATTCGAAAACGTTTGATCCAATTACATATGATGTTCTGATTATTAACATATCAATATCTGTTACTACATAATAGCAAAACTTTGAAAATACGAAAGATTTAAACAAGAACCATAAAATATCTTACAGAAATGAAAAAAAAATGATTTTTCAATTCATGTTACGGATAGAAATAGAAAGATGATCATGTTCCCTAACATGAACGGTGGAATAAGAATAGGGATTGGGGTATGCACCCCATTCCCATGCCTAGTACCTAAATCAAATATATTATATTAATACAAATATTTAAAAGGTAAAAACCCGAAAGTTACAAAATATTATAACATTCATGTATAATTTTATAATTTTATAAAACTTTTATTTTTTGGTCTGAAGTGATATACATATTATTAAACTTTTAATAAAATAAATTATATTAATATAACAATTACTTAATTCTTTTAAGTTTAATACTCATATTGATATATTTGTTTAAAATTTCTTTAACCGGATTTCTAAAGTAATCTAAAACCATAAATACAGAGAATAAAACAAAAAAATTGGATTGAGGATGTGAATTCTTGGCTTCAGAATCAAAATGTATAGTGTTATATTGTGTGACTTCATCTTATTTACCCCAACCCTCCTGCAACCGACACGACACCACCACCCATTATCACCCACCTTTCGACACCACTGTTTGCATTGTCGGTTATTATCAGTTTATCACCATCCATTGTCCGCAACCTTTGCTCATATTCATACCACCATCATTCAATTTTCAAATGACTTCTTGTTTGGTTTTATCTGAAACATTGATAACACCTACATATCAACATCAGTTATTTAGGGGGTGTTTGAGATTGCTTGTTTTTTTGACTTGTTTGCTTATTTGCTTATTGCTTTTCCTCACTGCAAATAAGTTATTTTTAGTGTTTGGATTGAAAAAAAAAGAAAAGTGTTTATGACTTATTTGTCCAAATTACATTTTTGATAAGTTAATCCATTTTAACTTATTTGAAAGTGCTTATAACTTATTTGTTCAAATTACATTTTTACTCCTAACTCTTTTTTATCATGACATAAGTTGATAAACACTTTTGAAAATAAGCATAAGTTGTTTTAAATAAGCAATCCCAAACACCCCTTAATATTTATATTGCCAACTAATATTTTGCATCATTTTCTTTTTTGAGAATGACTTTTTATTTGTTTATTTTTCGTATTTAATGAAAACAGTCATCAATAATATACTTTGACCTGACTGAAACCGGATGAAAAATTATATCATATTTTAATACAAAAATGATCTAAAATAACCTGCTATTTACATCTCAAAATTAATACAATTTATCATCAGTTTTCTTAAAAAATACAATATTTTGTTTTTTAAAAGATCTCCAATACAAAGTTACATATTCACCCCTAACAATTATTAAAAAAAAATATAGGCTAGATGGGTTATATTTACAATTTGTATCTTATATTTTGTAGGCATTTAGTTATTTAATGATCAATTATTGTAATTGAAGTGTTTATTTAATAATAATTTTCACTTGGTCCTCGTTGGTCAACTTACATTAAAGTCCAAATGGAAAGTTGAGGAATGTATCAAGTTGATAAGTGGTCTGAATTTGATCATGACACATAGGGGTGCTCAAAAACCCGATCAACCCGACCAATCCGATCAACCCAACCCAACCCGATGTGGAATAATCCAACCCGAAACAACCCGATGTTCAATCGAGTTGTAAAATCTTCAAACCGTATGTATTGGGTTGATATCGGGTTACGATAATTTGAACCCAACCCAACCCGATGAAGCCGATATATATATATATATATATATATATATATATATATATATTCAATCTCTTATCCATATCTATATAGGGGTGGGTTCAAATGAAAACTCAAATTCAATTGTAAACGTGAGGACAAACCACATCCGTTGATTAATAATCTGGTGAAGAGATCAATGGCAAAAAAAACACGGTGGCAATTTTGTAAATAAGTTGAAAACTTTGTCCATGGCTTAATGAATATTTAGCGCGCAGGGGTAAAATTGGAAAGATGAGAATCAGCGCCTATTTTTGTTGAATTTTTATTTTCTTTTTTAATTAAAAAACTATTACCCCCTTAAATTTTAAAATAAATTATCTCAAAAATTACTAACATTTTAATCAAACAAATTACATCAAAAAAACGAGAATTTCGTGCTCTTCGATATCCATCATGATATAGTTTTTTTTTTCGATTTAACCGTTTTTACGTGAAATCGTGTATATGTGTTATATTCAGACTGAATATAACACATATACACGATTTCACGTTATAACACATATTCAGACTGAATATAACACATATTCAGTCTGAATATAACACATATTCAGACTGAATATAACACATATTCAGACTGAATATAACACATATTCAGTCTGAATATAACACATATTCATCACTCACGTCTTCTTTTGTTCACATCTATTGCTGCATTCTTTCACATTGCATATACATGCCACGCATGCATACTAAGGCCATTCTCCCTTAACCATCTGTGTTGTTCATCGAATATTGTTGCTGTTATTATCCATCTTTGGTTTCTTGGTGACATACATATCAATACATCGCATGAATTTTTTTGATTTGGTTATTGTTCAACTACCGCTAGCCTCATATTTTTCAGCTACATCTCGGTTTGAAGAACTTGATCATCACGTGATATCATATACCACATATTAGGTTTTACCACACAATTATTGGTCGTGTTTATCGCATGGTTTTATGTGTTATATTCAGTCTGAATATGTGTTATATTCAGACTGAATATGTGTTATATTCAGTCTGAATATGTGTTATATTCAGTCTGAATATGTGTTATATTCAGACTGAATATGTGTTATATTCAGACTGAATATGTGTTATATTCAGTCTGAATATGTGTTATAACGTGAAATCGTGTATATGTGTTATATTCAGTCTGAATATAACACATATACACTATTTCACGTAAAAAATGGTTAAATCGAAAAAAAAACTATATCATGATGGATGTCATATCGAAGAGCACGAAATTCTCGTTTTTTTGATGTAATTTGTTTGATTAAAATGTTAGTAATTTTTGAGATAATTTATTTTAAAATTTAAGGGGGTAAAAGTTTTTTAATTAAAAAAGAAAATAAAAATTCAACAAAAATACCCCTAAAGCTGAATTTTAGGAATGACTTAAATATGACTGCGATCAATGGACGAGATTTGTCCTCATGTTTACAATTGAATTTTAGTTTTCATTTGAACTTTCCTCTATATATATATATATATATATATATATATAGTAGATGTTAACATATATATATATATATACAAATTTAGAAAAACATTTGATGACGATATATTTAAGATTTAAGAAATATGCAAATTGGAAACGTCAAGTTATTTTATCATATTTGGTTTAGACATTTTTATATGTAGTATCTAAATATTGTCTGAATTATCGGTTGTATTTTAAAGACATGTTTCTTTTACTTTTATGTTTTTAATTTTGATTTTACCTTGTTTAAACACAACCCGACCAACCCGACTAACCCGATCAACCCGAACGGGTTGGGTTGTATCTTTGTTTGGGTTGGGTTGGGTTGAAATTTTTTCAAACCGCCAACATTGGGTTGATGTGTCGAAATGCCTTCAACCCGATCAACCCAACCCGTGAGCACCCCTAATGACACACCACTATCTCATTTAATTTTATTTACTGATAAGTGGTCTGAATTTATCATGACACACCATTATCTTGTTTATTTTTTATTTACTGATAAAAGAGTAAATTACACCAGAGGTCCCTGTGGTTAGGTCAGAATTTGGATTTGGTCCCTAAAATGAAATATTTACATCGGACCTTCCCGTGGTTGTCATTTTGTCACAACCGGGTCCCTCTTGCCAACTCTGTTAAATGCAGTCTATTAAATCAAGGGCAAATAAGTCATTTTACTATTTTCTTTTATTTATTATTACAAAACATAAACCATCTACTACACGTGTCATTCTCTTACATGTGTCCTTCCCCCAAATATCTCTCTCTTCCCTCCATGGCTACACTTGCACATACAATATATATATATATATATATATATATATATATATATATATATATATATATATATATATATATATATATATATACACACACCTATTTTCTGAATTTTCTCTTCGCAAACATCACCATCATTAAGACATGAACCAATGCTATGAAAAAAACGCACAATTGAAGAACCAAAGAAAACCCACAGTGAAACCCTATGAAAAAAACGCAAAATTGTGATATGAGTTCTCTCTGGAGTATCCATCACAACAACACCCCTTTCTTTTTCTAAATCTTTCTCATTATCACCCATCTTCGACCTCAATTGAGTGTCGGACGAATCCTTCCTCACCCCCTTTCGGTTGTTCTTTCTCTTTTTCGTTTGTTTGTGTTTTTTTGTTTGTGCTTCATCATCATTAATCTCCATTGACGCTTCTTCAAATTCACTCTGCAACTCCAAAACCTTTAACCTCATTTCTATCTCCAAAACCCACTTCAAACCCCCCAAATTATCTTTCAGTTTTTAAAACCCATTACTTGAATTTCCATTCACTGCTTGGATCCTCCCTCCCATCCCTCAATTCCTCCCTGACCTATGAAGTCGACGAAAACCCATAATCAGAACCATCAACAATTGGAGAAGAATTAGAAAAAGCCGACGAGGCCATGGCTTGGCGGCGCAAGCGCGGGCGATGGGGGGTTCTCCTCCTTCTGGATGCGGTTGATTCCTTCATACCCTTGATTTAACGTGGTGAAGTAGTTGAGGAGTGTTGGGTTTCATGTTGCAGGTATGGAGGTGGCGGTCTGGATATGTAGGAGTGTTTTCATGTTGCAGGTATGGAGGTGCAAGGGTTGTTGGGTTTAATAAGAAAAAGGGCGCAAGGAATGTTCGGTTTGATAAGAAAAAGACTAAAAAATGTAAATTGACAAAAATGTCCTTGACTTAACGTAATGGATTTAACGGTGTTAATATTTGAGGGACGTTCAGTGTATTTTTGTGGGATTTTTTTGTAACAAAATGACAACCACAGGGATGTCTAGTGTAAATATTTCATTTTAGGGACCAGATCCAGATTTGGACCAAACCACAGGGACCTCTGGTGTAATTTACTCCTGATAAAAATATTTATAGTTATTAATTTTTAGAGTAAATTACAGATTTTGTCCCTAGGTATGTCCGAAATTACGGATTTGGTTCTTTAACTTCATTTATTACACATTAACCCTTCAGATATGCAATTTGTTATGGATTTGGTCTTTCGGACAAACGACCATCTATTTCTCCGTTAAGTGCAAGGGTAATTCTGTCCTTTTATCATTTTCTTCTATTATAACAATTTTCTTTTATGTTTTTTGTTTTCTTTTATTGAATCTTCATATTTTCTGGAAATATTCCACAAAAAACCATCTAAACAATTTCCAATTATTTGTTATATCTAAACAACAAAAACATCCGAGTAAAATCAGTTCTGAAGCCAAACATCTACATCATCATCAAGAGAATTAGGCTTTTAAGGCAATAATTTGTTAACAAAATGATAAGGATTTGTTAAATACCAAATTTGGATCTGGAACAAATCAAAAGAGAAAGAGAGAGAAAGAAAGTATATGGAACAAATAGAGAGAGGGGGAGAGGACAGAGACTATCGACGGTGGAGGAGAAGACGCCGGAAAACCGCCAGAGAAGATATAGAAGACGCCAGAAAAGCTTTCGGAGCAGCCGTCAGTGAGAAGCCACACCTGAAAGATGATCTCCAAAGTACTCTCTCTGTTTCTCGAAATCAATCCTCCACCTTGGAGGGTTAAGATCTACTTCAAATCGATTTGAACAAGGTGGGAAGTCGAAAGAGACAGTCATGCGCGTTCAACTCTGGCGTCTCCCCCTCCGGCGTCTTCCCCTCTGTGTCTTCCCATGAGCGTGTTCCTCTCAGATCTTGATCTCTCTCTTCTCTCAGATCTCAATGTCTTCTCTAAGAACTACTTCTTCTCTTAAATGATCATGTATTTATCCTCCATTCCACATTGTATATTGCTTTTCAGACAAGATACTGAGTCAAGCGAGAATACTATATTGAAAAGAAATTGATCAAAAAGAAACCAAAGCATAACAGTAAAAGATCTATCTCTATCAAACCTATTTATCTCTCTCTCTCTCTCTCACTCAGATCTACTTCTTCTTTTGAATATTGATTTGATTAGGTTTTTAAGTCTGAGATTGATTTTGGTTTTTGGTTTTTAAATCTAGGTTTGATTTATATTTTTTAAATATGGGTTTGATTTAAGTTATTGAATATGAGTTTGATTTAGGTTTTGGTTTTTTAATTTGGGTTTGATTTAAGTTTTTTAAATCTGGATTGTTCTTGGTGTTCTTCAAAGATATGAATACTGAGGAGATAAATCTGGGTTTATATGTTCCTGGGGTTCTTAAGGAGATGAATGTTCAAGAAAAATTAATTAAAAATGGTAAACTAAATAGAAAAAAACTAAAAAGACCAATTTACTCTCGTGTGCATCACATGTGACGTGCATTAACGGCAAGAAATAGACGGCCATTTACTCGAGGGACCAAATCCATAACAAATTGCATACCTGGAGGGTTATCATGTAATAAATGAAGGTAATTTTTGACATACCCGAGGGAGCAAATCCATAATTTACTCTAATTTTTATAAAGATTTATGATATTATCACGTTGATTTTCTATTCATTACATCAAGTTTTTCGCTTTTATATATTTTATAAACCTTTGACTCTTGGTCTCAACTATTAATTAATTTATGGTTTTATAATAAAGACTACAAATAGCAAATTTTAATTAAAACAAGTTTATTTTTTATTTATAAACCATGAACATTTGTATATGATTTTAGTTTTCAAAGTTGTATTTTTGCAAAAAGTGTAACGTTGCGTTTGGTTTACATAAGGTTTTTGGATATACTTGAATTTGTCAATTGAATTTGTCAAATGAATTTGATTTTGAAGGAATTGGAATGAAATATGATCAAATTTGACCACATCTTTAGTTGGCAGATATTGGAAAGGAATAAACTAAAAGAATTGCAATATGTCGGTTTAGTTCACATAATGTAACTTTGAAATTGGAATTACCCCAAATGACGGAGATCCTAGTGCATACCTCGAAGGTGACTCCATAAGACTAGATACTCTTAGTGCCTACTTGAAACGTTCATCCACAATATCCATATATACCATTATACACATTTACTTTAAGCAAAATGTACATAATACCAATCGAGGTAAGCTAGTGGTTCATCCACTTTATTCAACATGACATGAGATTTATAAAATACTTAAGGACCTCTAAATAGGTCAAATAAACATATGACCCCATATTGGTCACTTTCAAGTGGTATAACTACCTACCATGTACACCAAGACACAAGGCCATAAACAAGTAGCATTGAGCATAAGGATGGCACATATAGACCAATCCTCATGTTAGGTTAAATACTTAAATAATTTATAACTTTGAAAATACCAATAAGGTTCCACGTAATATTTCCAACATGTTCTTCTAGGTACAACATGTCTTCATCAAGTCATCAATATGGTGGTTTACACCAACAATACCCAATAGAGCTTCAATATATACAAATATGAACAAATCACTAAGTGAGAAAGAATAACCATAATAAGAAATGAATCGAGATAGGTTAGCATATTGAGACATGTATCTAGTTTTACAAAGCTTTTAAAACTCACCACTTAGGTTTTAGGAAGAAAACCTAAAAACTTGCAAAACCCTATATTTGTGGAAAAGATGAAGTTGAAGCTTGAAACAAGTCTTAAACCGTTGCTTCTAGTAGCTAAACAACCCTAGATGAAGCTTAATAAATGATCTTGAGAATGTGTTGGTTGCATTTAATGAGGAGGGCAGTAACAAGGTGAGCAAATCGTTCCCTAATGTAACAACCCGAATTTCTAGTATGTATTGAAAGTTTAGTGGCTAAAGTCTAAGATTTAAAGTTAAGTTAAGGGAGCCTTTGTGCAATTTGTGAAAGATATAAATGGTTGCTAAAAACCCTAGGAGCCTATCTTGTGTGTGTGTTTAACGACTGGAGAGAAAGAGAGAGCAAGAGAAGAAATTGGTGCAAGAACATTTGAAGAGAAAGTATCATCCATCAACACGAAACTGGAAGAGGAAGTGGATTTGGAGCTCGATTTTACAAGTGATTCTATCAGGTAATTCCAAACTCCAATTCTTGTTTTAGATGTTCAGCTAGATTGTTGGTTGGTTTGAGGGTTTTTAGTGAAAAGTTGAAATGAGGCTCTAATGGGGGATTTAGAAAATCACCCTTGTGTTTAAGCAACAAAAGTTAGTAAGGGAAAGGTCTAAGTATGTTTATTTCTGTTTGCATCGCTTTTCCGTTTGATTAAGAGCTCATCTATGGACGTCGATCCCAAATTTTTGGTATCAGTCGTCGTCCGGTAAGTGCCTTCAGGTGTCCGGACAAAGCGTTCGGATAGGGCATGTATCCGGATGGGACACTGTCCGGTTAGGCAAAGTTTCCGGAACCGATCCGGAAAGTGAGGAATCCGGAAGTGTCCGGATAGTTTGTAAGTTCCGGTAAGTAGTGTAAGTCCCGGTAAGTTTGCGAGATCCGGAAAGTTGTTAGGGACCGGTAAGCGTAGACATCCGGAAAGTTGTTTGTGTCCGGTAAGTTAAGCCATCCGGTAAGTGAGTTACCCGGTAGGTGTGTCGTCCGGAAAATTGAGTTATCCAGTAAGTTAGTGTCCGGAAAGTGGTTAGTCAGCTTATCTTTTACGCTATATTAAGGTATTTCATTGGAAGTTCATAAATAAAGAAAAGAAAGTCGTTAAAAGCACTAGGTGAGTTTTTCTAACTAAAATACGCGATTTTACATGTGTTTCCAAAGAAAGTGATTATGTGAAAAGGCCATGTTATTTTACATGATTTTTACTTGAATGAAAGTCAAATGTTTTACTGAGTATGGTGTACTTACGAGCATGTCTTACTTATAAACTTTTATGAACGATTCCATGGCAAATATGATTTGACTGAAATGTGATTTAGCATGAAAGAAATGTTTATTAAAGTTTTCACGTTCCGTGAATTACGATGAGTTATGTGTATGTTATGTGGAGTCGGTCTGCACAGTGGGATTTGAGTACCTCGGGATCCGATGATCCCTTGGGCATTTGTGACCAGCTTGTAGGAGGAAATTTGTTTCCTTCCTACTCGGATATTTGATGAGCTTGTAGGAGGGAATTCGTTTCCTTCCTACTCGGATAGAGGGGAGTCTGCTTGGGCCTCGATCGCGGTTAGCTATGTGATCCTTAAACACTGTGCAGTACCATGTTTGATGTTTATGTGGAAAATGTTAAGAGTTTTATAAAATGATTTTATAATGTTGATGTAAGCTGTTTATGGAGGGAACTCACTAGACCTCATGGTCTAACCCTCGCTTTTCAAAACTAAAACCTTTTCAGGCAAGCAAATAGTAGAAGGCTCAGGTAAGTGAGCAAGAGCAAGTTAGAGCACAGATGCAGCTAGAGACAGTGCGAGTGCCACTTATAGAAGCTAGTACGTTCTCGGTTGTGTATAGGTTGTTTCCGCCAACCTAAGTTTTTGAGACTAATGTAATGAAATTTTGGGACCCAGTTTTGTAATGTTATGAGTTAATGCTATGTTTGTCCTATTGTATTTTTTTGGGTTGTTACAAATGGTATCAGAGCCATAGTTTAAGGGATTTAGGTGACCGGACAGGCCTAAACTTAAACTTTGGAGTAGAAATCACAACTGAGAATCAGGAAATGCGTTAGGAAGGCACTATAGTAGATATAGGACTAATAGGGTACCGATGACAGTCATGTAAGGTAAGTTTGGGATTTCACCTGGCCAGTGTAATTGCGAACTTACAGGTACATGTATGTGCTTGATCTGCCTTATCCTTCCGAAGTTGTAGTCTTAAGCTAATTTATATGTCATGTTCCAATAATCTAGAAGGTCAGCAAGATCCCTGAGGGATAGACCGAAATCCCTTGTTGGGGAAGTATCATGAGATATCATATATGATGTGATGTACGTATACATCGAAGAGAAGAAATGTTGTATAAAATGTTATGAGTCGTCTAGAGGTAGCTCTTTGTGGATTCGAAGAGGATGAATGTTGAGTTTGAGTAAGACTCCTGTTTCGGGAGAGTCCCAGTTCTAGGAATCATGGGATAGATCAGTCGGGATGGTAAGGAAGGACAGTGTCAAAACCTTGAAGGTATCAATGGAGCCCTGACTTCTTAGTCGAGATTTTCAATGGCAGGATAAATGAAATAAGATACCTATAGTAAATTGAAATCATGTAGAAGTAGAAAGTGAGATAGTTGATCAAAACGAAAATAGTATGAAATGGTTGAGTAAGTGAGATGTGGAACGCATGTACAACAAGTTATTGCATGACCGAGAGGGCGACCATTGGTCGAAGGTAAAGTGTCAAGGATAAGCTGCGTGAGTACAGCGGTTGACCTTGTTGGAGTGAGTAGCCTTCAATTGCAAGTAGAGTCTCATTCATGGCATTCTTTTATGTAACATGAAATTTTCACGATTTAAAGTAAATATGTAAATATCAATTTTGATCGAAAATGAGTCAGCCTGTACGAGCGTATGTTTAAAGAAAAAGCGATTTCAGATATGTCGCACAATGGAATTTCGAGCTTAACGATTTGCAAAATATTTCACACTTTTCATGAAAAGTTAAATCGTTGCAAGAAGGTTAAGAAAAATGTTTGCCAACGAAACTTTTATAACAAAAAGGAGTACTGACATACTCATGTCATAGAAATGAGTGTGAGAACCGACGGGTTAATTTCGTGTCTGTAATTCCTTTCAGAATTTTGTATACAAAAGATTTTCATTCAATGTGCCACTGTCGTAATAACATCGTTCGGATTGAGTAAGATTAAGGTTCACGGGAAGGTGCATGCAAACGATTCTCGAATCGTTGTGCAGGGCACTGAAGTTATAAGAGTGATGAGGTCGTGTGTACCCAAGTTAGATCCAAGTGTTTATTTTTCTTAAAAGGATAAAATTCGTAAAATGATTTATTTACCGCGTTGTCATGCATGAAGGCTATGAACTCACTAGGTCGTAGAGTATTGCATTTTAAGCTAAGGAAGAACTCCAAGAGTGGACCTTGGTGCCGGTTGTATGAGGGACCGTATCCTTGTGCGGTGACTGGAAAGACAGTTGCCGAGGGACGATGGTGTCCGGAGGAAGGACTAGGAGTCATCAAGGTGTTGGTTTTAGCAACTCATTGTGAGTAGTTGTTAGCTCCCGATCCATGCAACGATTATGAAATCAAGCAAGTAAGCAATAAAGAATATTGATTTCAATTGGTCATCCCTGTATTATGCTTTCAAAGAGATAATTACAATCAAAGAGTAGGAAAGCAAATGAGACAACTAGCCTATTTTCTAAGGCTAAGCTATCTATTTATATGGTGGGCCCGTGGTTAACAAGCCCACGACCCGTTCACTAATAAGGCTCAAAATAAAGAATTACAGTTTAAACTCTGAACTTTAAATCAACATAAATTGACCCTAACAATCTCCCCCTTTGATTTGAAGTTCGAGTTCGCGCTCTAGCTCTCGCCAGTTGTAGACATATCTTTTGCGAAGCGCGAAGTGAATCTCGCACCATCTGATAGCACAGCGGTAGTCGATGCGATCTTCAACCAATTCCAAGGCATTCCGAGCATTTATTTCATTCGGATTAGGAACATATGAGTACCTTGGATTTTCAGACTCGTGTGTAATGATCTTTCAAAGAGCATCTCGAACTTTGAGGAGTGTGCCGTCGCAGAATCTGTCTACCTGACTGAAACGCATAAACTTCTTTTCGTTCTGTTCGTTGTTGTAGACTATCCCAAATTTAGGTTCTAGAAGCAGAGAGTTCTCGGGATACATCTTCAACTCAGGAGCATTCAGATTCGGCCTTATCAGATTTACCTTCTTTGCCCTGTTCTCGATAGCCATTTGAAAATCCGTTAGATATGACATCATAATGGTACGGACCAGGTATCGACGAACAGCTTCAAGCGCCTTTGTAACTTCAAGCGGTCGGATGGTTCTTGTACGAAGGTCTTTCAGAATAGGCAGGAAGTCGAACGGTCAGAGGTGCTGGAAGTCGGCTTCAGAGAATTTCCATTCATTCCCATCTTCACGTCGGACAGTGAATACTGGGTAGACGATTTTCATGATGCGTCTTGAATGGATGTTAAGTACCTCTGTGATCTGATGCTTGGTTCTGACTTGGCTGACTGGAAGACACCGCTGCATTGTGCTGATATAACGCCGTTGGTATTCAGGGTTGAGGCTGTAAATGCCAAGGCAAAAGGTCGGCTCGATCGGGCGAAGCTTGTGGACGAACAACTTCTTCAAAGATTCCTCCAGATGAGGGATAAGTACCATGATCTTCTCCCAACGAATTTGTTGCTGAGGAGGGGAAGGAAGATCAGAAGCTGTCGTTTGCAGAGGAGTTGTCGGAATATTGGCAGTAGTAGTTTCAGGTCTTGTTGAAGTTCCAGTGGGTTGAGCATAGTGAACGGGAGAAGTACCATACAAATTCTGGAGCAGGAACTAATCATAGTCAATGTTATCGTCTTCATCAGTAGGGAAAACCAAATTTACCTGGAGATTTACGGCACTGGCGGCTTTTTCATACCATGCATCTTCGGTCTGCGGGTTGGCTTCACAGTCTGGATCTATCATATCTAATAGCGGTCTGTCTGATGAATCAAAGTCGACCAGTTCCTGTGTTGAACCCTCAGGCTTTTCAACCGTTGGGTCTTCATTAGTGGTGGCCAAATCGACCCGACCCGGCCCGACCCGACAGGCTAAACCGACCCGAAACCGGCCAAGAACCGGTTCTGGCCCGACCCGGTCAGGAACCGGTTTCAAGCCCGAAAGCCGGGATCGGTTCGCATATATAGTAACTTCCTCGACCCGACCCGGCCCGACCCGGGACCGGTTCGTGGCCCGGTTCTTGGCCCGACCCGGGATTATTTAAAAAAATAGCCGTTTATAGCCGTTTGGAGTGCTTTGTGACCGTTTTTTGGCTCAAAAATACCCCTCCAACCCCATAAAAATACTAGGGATGTTATGGAGTGATTCACCACTTACAATTGCTTACAAAACGCAAAAAACACTTACAATTCTCATTTCTCGGCTCTCGCTATATTCGTTTCTCGCATAAAAACGCATACAATTCTCATTTCTCGGCTCTCGCTATATTCGTTTCTCGCAAAAAACGCATACAATTCTCTAGTCTCAACTCTCAAAAAATGGCCGAACAAAATTACACCGTTCTTCCCGAGCATGGACGAAAAGCATCGGTTTGGGAGCATTTCAACATGGTGATGTTTTCCGACGGTACAAAAAAGCGCAATGCAAACGGTGTGGAGATTTCCTTAAACCCGAGTCAAATAGCACGTTAAAGCGGCACTTCGAAGAGAGATGCAAGAGGTTGAAATCAGGTGACGATCCAAGTCAACCCATACTTGACAATTCCGGTCAAGTATGGTCGTATAATGATGATATCGCCCGACAAATGCAAATGAAATGTGTCATTCAAATGGGGTTGCCGTTCGGACATTTCGACAATCCTCACATTACGAACATGATCAAACAAGGGTTCCAACCACGCTACAATGGTTCGGTAAGTCGTCAAACTCTTCGGCGTGATGCTTTAAAACTTTGGAATACAACTAAAAAAAATATGCGATAAATGTTTTTAAACTTACCCAACAAAGTTTCTTTAACTTGTGATATATGGAGCACACCAATCGGATTGCCACAATCTTATATATGCATAACGGAACATTGGATTGTGCCGGGATCGTGGCAATTATGCAAACGTGTAATCACGTTTGAGCAGTTTGGTTCGCCACATTCGGGTGAGCGTCAGTTTACTATAATTATGAAATGTCTTCAATATTATAATTTAAAAAATAAAGTTATTAGTATTTCGTTTGATAATGCTAGTAATAATACGGCATGCGTACAAAAATTACGTTTGGCTTTATCCCCTATTTTAGAGGGAAAATTATTTCATACACGTTGTTGCGCACACATAATAAACTTAGCCGTTCAAGACGGCTTAAGTTGCCTTAATGAGCCTTTAACTAAGTTTAGGCTTATGTTACGCCGGATTTTCACAAGAAATAAAAAAATGCAAAACGCATATAGAGAATATTGCAATCAAGTCGGTTTTAAAGCTTTGGGACCGGCGCACGATATGCCGGTTCGATGGAATTCGACTTGGAAAATGATGGATAATTTAATAAGACAACACCAATATATTCAAGAATTTTATAACGTTCATTACCCGGATAACAGGATAACTGAGGATGATTGGGCAATGATTTATGGCTTTCACGATATTTTGGGCGATTTCAAAACTGCAACAACTATGTTATCCGGTGTTTATTATCCAACGAGCCCTTTACTTTTAAATCAAATAAATATTTTGGCAAGTAAAATTGCTCAATACGAAACGGATTTGTACTTACACGACATGGTGAAACCAATGAAAGCAAAATTGGTAAAATATTTTAAAGAGATCCCCTTCACTTTTCTTTGTGCCGCGACATTAAACCAGTATTTAAATGTTACAGGTGTCGAAGTTTTAATACATTCAATATGTTTCTCGTTTGGTTTGGATTAGTCTACAAATAATTCCTTTTCAAGGAACCGCATACTTCAATTTAATAATGATTTTCATCAATTATTTGAGATTTATAGAGTTAATTATGGGGGAGGAAGCCAACAAACCCCTCAAATGTTTTCACCGGGTTCTAGTAGCAGCCGTAGCCGAAACCGACAAGACTTAATGTCAACTTTAATGCAATCGGTTGCCGTGGAATCTACTAAAAAAGCTAGATATGATGGGGATAATTTGGGTGAATTCAATCAATACACACGTACTAATTTTATAACGGCATCCTCCACAAACGTCTTAGATGTTGAATCACTAGATTTATTAGAATGGTGAAAAAATAAACAACCGAGTTTCCCGATTATGGCGACTATTGCACTTGATATACTAACAATCCAAGCTAGTACCGTAGCTTCGGAGTCGGCTTTTTCTCTTAGTGGCAGGATCATATCGGCGAGTCGGACAAGATTAACCCCGCAATCGGTGGAGTGTTGCATATGTCTGAAGGATTACTTGGATGGAGAAGACCGCATTCAAAATCAAACGAACCTGGAGAATGATCTCGACGGCGTGGAAGAAAACTTAGCCGAAAACGAAGCCGATGAAAATCTAAGTACGCCGGGAACCGTTTCCGACAATTCTGATGTTAGTAGTGTCGGTGACGTCTCCCGATACGACGATGATGAAGAACTAGACACCGACCACCTTGACGATCGGACGGCTATTACACGACTGCAGAAGTACAATACTCTTGAAGATTACAATCCAGATCAGAATCCATACTACGCTCCATACAATCCATTCAATTACAATCCATACGGATGGGGTGATGGGGGTGGGAGTTCGGGAGCGGGACCTTCGGGTGTTTAGAATTTATGTATTGTAACTTGTAAGTTTGTAACTTAAAATTATATATAAATTATAAAACGTAAAAGTGTATTTTAGTGATATATATTATAAATAAAATGTATTTTTGAAGTGTATTTTACTGATCCAATGATTGCAATCCAATTTTTTACTTGTTAAAGTTTAGTAATTAATTATTATACAAAGAAATTAGTTAAAAAACAAAAAAAAATCGCAGGCCCGATTTAGAACCGGTTCTTGGCCCGACCCGGTTTTATATGAACCGGTTTTATATAACATTAAACGGGCCAGGGGTTTTCGGGTTAAACCCGGCCCGACCCGACCCGGTTCTCTCTTGACCCGGTTCTCATGGTTACTGTTTAGAACCGGTTTGTTCCCCGACCCGTCCCGAACTCGATTTTTGGCCACCACTAGTCTTCATCATCTGATATCTCCATATCTATTACCATGTCGGCTAATGGCAACTCGGCTTCAGGTGCTTCTGTTGTAGCTGCCGCAGTTGGGGGTTCCTGTTGAACCACAATTGGAGTTTCAGACTGGATCGGGGCGGCGGTCTCGGTTAGACGTTGTCGTTTCTCCCCCTCACGGCGATCAGGATCATCCTGGTCATCGTGCTTGCGTTTCAGACTGCCTGCTTGACTCTTGCAGGTATCTTCGAGTGAGCGGACTCTCTCGAACAGCGTTGTGAGCGCTTGGTTGTAGTCCTTTCGAGTCGAGTCAATGGCGTCTAAACGATTCGTAACGGATGATGAAGGAGCAGTGACCTAGGATTTCAGAACGGAGATCAGGTCTGCTTCGGTTGAGGCGTTGGTTTCGGATTCTTGGAGCAGTTGGGCCAGTAGCATCGTCTTTAGGGTGTCTACCGAATAGATAGGTTGAGCTGGAATCGGTGGAGGTACATGTTCGGTTTCAGCTTCGACGACCTTGTCTTTGCCCTTGATTGCGCGCATAACTTTGGCGAGTTCAGCGGCTACATGTTGCTGCATTTGTTGTTCCATTGCCTCGCGGACAGCCTTAAGGGTGCTGTCCAGGGACCCTGGTGACACAAAGTCAGGTAAAATAACTCCGGGATAACTTAGATTACCCGTTGAGACATCTACCGCAGAGGTAGAGCCACCTACGTTCACAGTTGGCGTGATGATAGCTGTGGTAGGATTTCCGTCCGATCCTCGTGTTTCGCCAGACGGAGACACTACAAACGTTCCGGTCGGGTCACGAAGAGCCTCGACAGTTGTTACCTCGATCTGTGTCCTAGCCGAAGAATGTACATCTTGTACTGTATCAATTGGCTCTAGACTCGATGGTGCACGAAATGAAGTCGAGACCGGGGGTTGCTGGTCTCTTATTTCAACACCAGAACTCTCCGAATGAGAGACCGGTGGAAGTTGTACTATTCCCCCGTGAGAAATTGAAACATCTGCCTTTTGAGAGACGGATGAGTGGCTGAGGGGGTTGTGCAATTTCTCCGCTGGGTCCACGGAGGCTTCTTCAATACCCTGTCCCAACGTATGAGACAGGATAGCAGATGTGGCAACCCGGATATCACTCGATTGGGGTCACTCAAGAGCCTCGTTATCTTTACGGCTCAATCTTTCCTGGTTCGACTTCGAACGCAGTTCTCTCCTTCTCACATGTTCTAAGTCTTCAACTAATTCTCCCTCAGTTATCCTAGATGCTGCTAGAGCAGTCTGTTCAGCACGCGGAGGTGAGTCAAGTGGGATTCCGACAGTGAAATCTGGGTTGGGTCCGATACCGGGAGGTATGCGTTTCAGGCGTATGGTACGGTCGGTATCGGAGTCCGTGGAGTCAGATTCCACGTTCTCAATATGTGGAGCAGGTGAAGGGGGTTCGGTAATGTATGGTTCGGTTGAGTGATGAAGTATAGGTCTAGATGAAGTACCGACTTGGTCTTGGGTAGGGCTGGTTCCCGGTTCCGCTGCACCACTTACACTCGTTCCCCTTCCTCTCACAACTAACACACCCCGCCCGGTAGCACCTGCTTGCCGGGCCCTCCCACCTCTCATTCTTGGACCCTCACGTCTCTCGGGTCTAGGTCCCTGGGCAGGTCCCTCCAGCGCTGGCTGGACCATGGGATTGCCTATCTCTTCCCTATATGTTACTACCCCCGGTGCAGCGGGATCGGCGATTGCTAATAGGGCTTCGGGAATGGGCATGGCTACCGCATTGGATGGGTTACGGATAACCATGTACTGTAAGTGTCTAATGGGACATACCGGGTGTGCAGCACGTCGAGGTATCGCCGGATTAGCGTCCTTGTGTTGACGAACTGCAAGCGAGAGGAAACGCGGGTACGGGAGGAACTTCTTCAGCTTGGTACCTCCGATGTGTCGAATAGCCGTCACGAGTTCATGCCAGATGATCATGGCGAAGTCGACATGGCGATTGTAGCAGATGGCGTGAACAAGGCGTAGAAAGTCACCGGTGCATTGGTCTATGCCCTTCCACCATGAAGAGAGACACCTGTTCAGTATTGTGAATAGGGAGTACCATATGGGGGTCAGGAACTTACGATTGAACGCCGATGGTTGCGGAAGTGCGGAATTGTAGCCGAGCGCACGCATTTGTGCGCATAACGTTTCATCATTGACGGTAGGATCGTACCGTGCATAACCTGCGGCGTCGGCAGCTGGGAGTGAAAGCATGCGGCGAAATGAATCAGGCGTTAGTGTGAAAGGTTGGTTGTCTATTCTCGCCGTTATGGTCTGTGTGTTGCCGGCCGTGCGAACTTGGGCAGTAAACCATACTTGGAGCACGTAGATCAAAGGAACATCGGCAGTGGCAGTGAGGGCCTCATGGAGAGGGTGACGTGAAAGGATGTCCAAAAGAATACGATGTTGTGGCTGTGGCAGGAACTGATCCGGGTCAAGGTAATGATTGTTTGCCTCCATTTCAGTACCATGGTCAGGGTCGACCAAGACATTGTCGGCAGCCTCATCTATAATTCCCTGTTGAGGAATTTGTTGTTCTTCCTGGTCCTGTGGAGGATTTTGCTCCTGATCCGCCATTGAGTATCTGTAGGAAAATAACGCACAGTTAGTAACTGAGGCGGATGAACAAGTGTCGGTGCGTACCTTTGCGATTAATGGCTCAATTTGAGACAAATTGAGGACTGGCATTGATGAAACGGGTACTGAATGGACAAAAATCAGAGGAGTCCGGACAAAAAATTTGGAAAAGACCAAAACTTTCCGGACAAACTTAAGTATCCGGACAACATGTGTCCGAACATCATAAGTTTCCGGATAAATAGAACAACCCGGACAAAATGGGTTTCCGATTAACAGGGGTTTCCGGATAACAAGGAATTCCGAATGACAAGGGAGTCCGGACAAACAAACAACCCGGTAGTTGAACTTACCGGAAACCTGAAGGTTTCCGGACAACTAGGGTTTCCGGGTGATGTGAGAGTCCGAACAAAATATCTTGAAGTAAGAACGTTACCGGATAAACTACCCTAATCTTGAACGTGTCCGGATATGAAGAACGTCTCCGGACGATATTCAAGATTTCCAATCTAACATTACATCGATTTAATCACTGTAGAAAGCATTTAGGTAGTGTCGACATGAGTAAATAATCACACAGAGGCATCTTAATCGTGCTAAGCAGTACCGAATCGACCCGAAACTGACGAGGCGCACAGAGGGGTTTCGGACCTGATCAATCGACTAAATCGATGGTCGAGATGTGTGCCGAAGTGTGTGAACCAAGTATCACTGTGATCGGAAAGGAAGGACGAACAACATACCTGAATCTGGACGAAAAACGATCGAGAATCGAGGATGTGAGATGGAGCCCGAGCGAGAGAGAGTAAGATGAGGGTTTAGGGTTTTGTCAGATATTCCGGGTATTCGTAAATGAATGACCCCGTACCCTTTTATGTGTACAAGAAATCCGGATGGTGTTCGGGTGCCCATCTAACCCGGATGGTGACCCGGTCCGGAATCCTACCCGGAAAGGTTGGGTTTCCGGATACCCTGGATGTGAAAATACGTCTGTCCTTTTCGCGAGAATTTTGTAAAAACATTGGAACTGTAAACAAAAGGACCTACTCTCGCTCCCCCTCAAGCTTAGTATGGGGAATTACCTTGCTCCCCTTCGGACTGTGCAAAAACTGTGCAATGAGGAGCCCGACACACACAAAAAAACTTTTAACATTTTAAAGAAAGAAAAAAAATTGAGTCGCTCCCCCTCGAATGATGACCACTAACAGAAGTACATTTGGGATTGCCCCCACACACAAAAACTTTGTCATTTCAAGAAAAATTGTGTGTGACTTTCCCCCTCAACAGATGAGTAAACTTACCTGATACATCTTTGTGCTCCCCCTGAACACATGAACATACCATGAAAGCACAGATAGGTACATTTAGAAATTGACGACAGTACGAAAGAAAAGGAACACACGAAGAAAGAAAGTAAACAATCGAAATCTACCTAATAAATACAGAGACTCAATCTAACGGTGTAACTGGAACAAGTAGAATATAAGTGCGAGGAAGTGTTTGCTCATTCATCAGGAGTGTAAACACCGGATGATGAGTAGACAGTTGCTCATATATGTATGGAACTTGTAACGGGTACACGATCGGATTAAGTCGTCAGTTTTAGCATACCTAACTTGGACACAAGAGTGTTAAAACGTTTTTCGTCCAAGGCTTTTGTAAATAGGTCTGCTAACTGATGTTCAGTATTTACGAAGTAGAGTTCGACTGTACCTCTTTCGACGTGATCCTTAATGAAGTGATACCGAACATCAATGTGCTTCGTCTTGGTGTGTTGGACCGGATTGCTGGATATCGCAATTGCGCTCTTCGAATTGCAGTAAATTGGAACTTTGACATACGTGAAACCATAGTCTTTGAGTTGCGTCCGCATCCAGATAACTTGTGAGCAGCAGCTCGCGGCGACCACGTACTCCGCCTCGGCAGTTGATGTTGAAACACATTGCTGCTTCTTGGACGCCCAGCTCACCAGGCTATCTCCTAAAAACTGGATGTGACCCGAGGTGCTCTTCCTGTCCAGCATGCAGCCCGCGTGATCCGCATCAGAATAAGCGGATACTGCAAAACCTGTCTCTCTCGGGTACCACAAGCCAAGATCAGCAGTACCACGTAAATAACGAAAGATTCGTTTGACAACAGTTAAATGAGACTGTTTAGGTTTTGATTGATACCGGGAACACATAAATGTTGAGATCATAATATCTGGTCGACTTGCAGTTAATTTAGGATTCACATCCGTTCCGTGAGGATCGGCGTGAATCTTTGTATTGGGTGCCATGGGAGTTTTCATTGGCGAGGACTGGTCCAACTGGAATTTCCTGAGAATATCCCTGATGTACTTATCCTAGTTTATGAATATTCCGGTCGACAGTTGTTTAACTTGAAGACCAAGGAAGAAATTCATCTCGCAAAGCATACTCATTTTAAAAAATTCTCCCATGAGATTGGCAAAGTTCTTAGCATAGGTGGGATTAGTAGAGCCGAATATTATGTCATCCAAGTACACTTGAACAAGAACAATGTGACCCTTTTCGTGTTTGATAAATAAAGTCGAGTCAATTTTACCGCGTGTATTCGGACTTTATCAAAAACTCAGTTAGTGTTTTGTACCATGCTCACGGAGCCTGCTTTAGACCGTAAAGCGCCTTGTCTAGAATGTAGACGTGGCCAGGCTTCGAATCGTCCACGAACCCGTCTGGTTGCGACACATATACTTCTTCCTCGATATTACCGTAGAGAAAAGGCGGTCTTCACATCCATTTGAAAGACCATGAAGTTCTTGTGCGCGGCGTATGCAAGGAACATACGGATAGCTTCGATTCTTGCCACCAGAGCATAGGTCTCATCATAGTCGATCCCTTCTTGTTGATGATACCCCTTGGCTACGAGGCGCGCCTTGTTTCGTACCATGATGCCGTTTTCGTCCTTCTTATTCTTGAAAATCTACTTGGTGTCGATCACCGTCTTGTGTTTTGGACGTGGAACCAGTCACCATACCTTTAGATCTTCGAATTGATTGAGCTCCTCTTGCATGGCTATGACCCAGTCCGGATCTTTAAGCGCTTCGCGTACGTTTGTCGGCTCGATGTTGCTTAAGAAGCCGGAAAATAGACAGAAGTTGGCGGATGCACTTCGTGTTTGTACTGGATTAGAGGGATCACCGATGATTTGATGAAGCGGATGAACTTTCTTCCACTTGGTGGTATGCGGAAGAGGCTGTTGAGTAGAGTGAGACGCGTCAGAATCCACATAATCACCAGGATGTATGTCTTGAACTGCTTCAAGTGTAGCAGGCTGGTTTCTTGGAGGAAGTGGGGGAGGATTCGCCGTTGGTTGAACAACTTCTGGTTCTAAGGAGTTCAGAAGTTGATCATTGGTTGTAGAGGATGACGAATCGTTAGGAGCGATCTCCGTGTTGGCAATTGGTTCCTCCAGGGGGATGACAGTATCCGTAAAGGTTGATGATGACGGTTGAGCTGTCTCCACAGTATTGGATGGCGTGCTTGTAGAGGGCGGCGGATCGGATAGATTCGACATGTCCTCGTGATGAGCAACTTCTATTCTAGGTTGCGCTGAGACAGATGGGGAAACATTAAAGATGTCATCATAAAAATACTTAAACAATAAGTCTAAATCAGAAGAGTCAGCATTCGATGAAGATGCATGATTTGGATTTACTGTTGCTTGTGCAGATCCCGAACTTGGAGGTCCGAAAGCTAGCACGCCAGTTAAACTGGGTTCTGAACTGTTTTGTTCAGAAGCCAAATCTGTGGCTTCGTCGAATGTCACGTTTATGCTTTCAACAACGGATTTGGTCCGTTTGTTGTAAACGCGATACGCCTTAGCCTGCATGGAGTATCCGATGAAAACTCCTTTGTCTGCCTTGGGGCTGAATTTGCCAAGATCATCTTTGTCATTCAGAATATAGCACGTGCATCCGAACGCATGAAAGTAGCTGATGTTCGGAACGTGATTGTTCATGATCTCGTACGACGTCTTATGGAACCGCTTGTTAAGGATGGAGTGGTTTTGCGTATAACAAGCCGTAGACACCGCTTCGGCCCATAGAAATAGTGGAAGGTTGGATTGGGAAAACATGGTACGAGATGCTTCGACCAGGGTACGGTTGCGTCGTTCCACCACTCCGTTTTGCTGAGAAGTGCGTGCGGCAGAAAAAGTGTGCGAGATGCCAACTGATGTCAGATAGTCGTCCACCGTTCGATTCTTGAACTTCGTCCCGTTGTCGGTTCTGATACACTAAACTTGTTGTAGTTTATTCAGCTGGACAGTCTTCAGGTGATTAATAATCATCTCTGGTGTTTCATCCTTTGAGCGTAGAAACAGTACCCAAGTGTAGCGCGAGAAGTCGTCCACCATCACGAGAACGTATTTGCGCTTGTTAATGCTCGGAACACACATCGGTCCACACAAATCCATATGGATAAGTTCGAGGGTCCGGGACGTGCTCGGAGTTGCCTTCGGCTGATGTGGTACTCTTTTCATCTTTCCCATCTCACATT
The DNA here is from genome assembly GCA_033807775.1 of Saussurea involucrata. NCBI lineage: Eukaryota > Viridiplantae > Streptophyta > Magnoliopsida > Asterales > Asteraceae > Saussurea > Saussurea involucrata. Next base: position 75,923,244 of record CM066317.1, on the reverse strand, counting down.
CCCCGCAGAGATGATCCTTCACGAATTGAAGATCTGGCATGCCTTTCACGTGTCCGCCCAACACCAGTTTGTTGATTGTTTTGAAATTGAGGTACGAAAGTCTTCGATGCCATATTCAAGCTTGCTGGGAATTGGCCTTTGACATGAGGCAGACAGGGTTTTCAATCTTGAGGGCTGCGAGGTCGATTGTGTAGAGGTTGGTCTTGCGTTTTCCAACCAGTAGTTCCTCACCGTCGTCGTTGAGGATTCTACACCGTGTCTTTTTTAAGCTGACCACGAGATCTTTGTCGCAGAACTGCCCGATGCTGAACAGATTGTGTCCCAATCATGCGACGTGGGATACCTTCTTTATTGTGATCTTGTCTTGTACAATGTCGCCGTAGCCCACGATCGGCGCTTTGTGGTCGTTCCCAAATCTCACGTCTCCACTATATTCTTCCTTGTAGTTCGTGAGAAGCTCCTTCCTTCCGGTCATGTGCTTGGAGCATCCAGAATCTAAGTACCACACATGACCGTGCTGCAAAATCGAGTTAATGGATTTTAGGTACCCAAATTTGTTTGGGTCCTGGAGGGTTAGGTTTGGTACCTCTTGGAGGAACTTGCTTTGACACAGCTTTCCCCTTAGGTGCAGGTTGTACACCGTTTGAGGAAACTGGTTTTGGCACAGATTGCCTCTTTGGTGTAGAATTTACACCTTTTGGAGGCACATTATTTCTAGCAGGTTTCCTCTTTGGTGCCGGTTTAACCTCAGTAGGAGCAGCCCGTTTTGCATTGGGTTTGGTCTCCCGTTGTGGTTTAACCTCTGATTGGTACCCTCTTTGAGTATGGTGTTTCTTGTTGTTTTTACGAGGGATTCGTTTGGGTGTATGATTAAACATGTGATATGATCCATACCAATCATTTAAATTAATTTCATCAAAATCATTCCAACCACATCTAGAACAACATAAACAATCACGCGATAATTGAATCAATTGATGAACTGAATTAAGTTTAATCGGAAAAGAAACTTCAAAACGATTCCAATTATTCCAAACACAATTGTCTTTGTTTATCCTAGAATTGAATGCAGTAGGAAAAGATTTTGATGCTTCCTTCTTGACAGGTTCCTTGTTCAGCCACTTTGGTTTTTCTTGTTTTGCTTGACCAATTTTATCTGAAACAACAGGGACAGAATGGTCAGTGACTTTTGAATGAACAGGATTTTTGGCAGGCAATCGCTCGTTCTTTTGCCTCGGCTGTGATTGTTTTTGAGAGACATGCTTAGGTTTGGGAACCGCAATCACAGCTGGGGCCTTGGTGTTAGAACAAGTACCCTTTTCAAAGTTAACCGATTTATTGATTACAGGGGAGAGAAAATCAGTATGGCTCGGAAGAGGGTTATCGAAAGGGAAGGACTCAAACTCTCCCTCAGAATTACCTTCAGAGTTCATATATTCTGAAAAATTTATCTCCGGATTGCAGGACTTGGTTAGGTGAGGAAGGCGAGGAACACGCTGTGCTTTCGGTTGTGTGCTTTGGGGAATTCGGTGGGGAAGCGTTTGAAAAATCAGAGTTTAAATTCCTTTTAACATACTCATCTTGAGAAACTTTATTTTCTTGCAAAGTGACATTTCCGATGAAGGCTTTACACGAGGATGTGTCGGATGAGTTAGAGGAAAGTTCAGGTGAAAATTGCTTCGCAGTTTGGAGCAAGTCAAGCTGCACTTGGAGTTGACTATTTATCATATGCTCTTTCATCGTTTCTCTTGTCACTTCAGACAGTCTCGATGAGAGCTTATTGATTTCACACTAAAGGGTTTCCTTTTCTTCATTTGACACACCTTCGGTTTTCTCAGATTTGAGTTTCTCAAGTTCCTGAATTAGCGCTTTCTTCTCGTTTTGAAAAACAGACCTTTCTTTCTCAAACGACTCCTCCAACTCAACAATCTTTTCTTCCAAGATGAGAGGGGGAACATAGAGTTTAAACTCATCCATCTCAGTCTTGGTTGCGGGTGCTTGGTCCTCATCCTTTTTGGAGGAATCCTTGGGCTTAGCAACCTTGTAAGGGTCGAAGTAGTCATTTGAGAGATACTTTTTGTTCTTTTTATAGGAATTATTCAAAGGTTCATAACAAAACGAAAGTTGTATTCCTCGTTTGTGTGCGCGTTTATATTCCTCGGTTTCCTCTTCCTTTTGGGGTTCAAGAGGATCAGTCCATTGAATGGCATATTCCGGATACTTTTTATCTAAACCAAGACAAGCAAAATCAAACAAAGTTTGTGTATACCATCTTCCCTTTTTCAAATAATGTGGGTTATCATATCCGATACCCCACTGTTTGTTAAAATACGTGAACTCTTTGGGTTTATTCAGAAAGATGGTTTGATCAGTTTGACCCCTTTTGTGGAGTTTGGTTTCAAGATCAAGAATTTTAGCAACAAACTCCTTGTGCTGAATCTGAAGAGAGGAACATTGATAAACAATTTCTTCTTTCTCATCCATGCACTGATCAAACTGCGACTGAAGATCAGATAATTTGGCCCTTAAGTCTTTAGGTGCTATTGAAAGTTTTTTGCATTTCTCCTTTAAAATAGCATTTTCAGACTTGTATTTTTCTGTTATTTGCATTTAAACATCTAGCTTTTCGGTTAGTGATCTAATCTCAAGCTTTTGTTCTTTAGTGGTGGCCTTAAAGGAGTCTGCCTGGTCGGTAAAAGATTGCATTTTATTCAAGAAATCTTGTTTGGAAGAATCACATACCTGATTTGTCTTCTTTTCATCAGCTGGAGAGTGATAGCCCATGAAAGCATTTGCACCATCAGAATCACTTTCATCATCAGAATGACCCAACCAGTAGTCGTTTTCCACGAACATAGCTTCTCCAGCTTCCTTCTGCTCCGCCAGTGCCAGTTTGGCCTTGTAGTAGTGAGAATTCTTTACTACAGGCCTTGTGCAGTCTTTAGCAAAATGACCAAGCTTTCCACAGTTGTAGCAGGTCACTGGTTTATCTCTCTTCTTTCTATCATCTTTCTCCCTCTTTTCCTTCTTTTCAGACGTGTCCTACTCATCAACTTTCTTCTTTCCCTCGTGCTTGTCTTGATAATCATGGCACTTGTTGAAGGCGGTGGAGTAGCGCTGATTATTAGACGTTGGCTTCTTATAGAATCGCTGTTGTTGAAAAGATTTAGTGAGTAAAGCAACAACTTTCTTAAAGTCAGCTACTTCATCATTTGAGTCAGTGTCTTCCTTTTCAGATTCGGAAGAGCTTTGCCTTTGAGCACGTTTAGAATGATGGCTCGAATATTTCCCTTTCTTTGAGGATATGAGTGCTATAGGATCAGCAGCTAGCTTGGTTGCATCTTTCTTCTCGCCCAAAAGTTCATTCACTTCATCCTCGTCTTGAAGAAGCGTCTCATACAGTTCATTGATGCTAATGTTCTCTATCAAGTTGTTGTGCTTAACATGAGAAGCAAACACCTTCCATTCGGGTAGTAGATTGTTAAGGAACTTGAACGCGTTCTCCGTGTTGGAACGAACAATATTGTTCTTGTTCAGTTCATTGAGAAGTAAACAAAAGCGTTCATATGCTTGGGTGAGAGTCTCGCCATTACGCTGCTTGAAACCATCGAACTTGGTTATTGCGATGTTGATCTTTAGTTGATTACCGACAACGCTCCCACGCATTATTCTAGCCACTTGATCCCACATGCCTTTTGCCGTACCTTTGTAGATGTCGATAGCTGTATAAATTGGGTTGGGAAGTGCTTGGATAAGATATCTCTTAGCATGCTTTTCGCCTTCTATTCTGCCACTTTCCTCTTCGGTCAGGTCGGCTTCAGTCTTGTCCTCATAACTAGTCACAGGATTTGCTGCAGTTGGTGCAATGGTCTTCTTCGGCCAAGGAACTGGATCCTCTTCTAGAGCTTTCTTGATGTACACATAGTTGTCCTTAGATTCAATGAAAATCATAAATCTGTCTCGCCATTGGCTATACTCACCTTGATAGAGACAAGGTGGTTTGGAGTCGGTCCCAATGGCGAGAGCTTCACGTGAAGTAGACATATTTGGTTGCAACGGAGTGATCGTCAGATGAGTTGATCGATTCAAAGTGTAAACCTAACGCAAGGCACTAAGAGTGGAGTCCTAACACAGGTTCTACGAGTGATTAGACTATAACTGAGCTTACTGGATAGGAATCCAAATAAGAGATCTGATCTGGAAGTGTTCAGATCAGAATTGAGTGGAAACAGTTCAAATCAAGCAGAGGTGTCTGGATAAGCAGAAGAGTCCGGACAGCTTAAGGTTTCCGGATAACTAAGGTTACCGGAAAGCAGAAGTGTCCGAATAGAAAACAAACTAATTATAGACTTATCAGATGTGTAGAGGTGTCCGGACAGCTTGGGGTCTCCGGATAACAAAGGTTACCGGAAATCAGAAGTGTCCGGATTAAAGAAAATTAAAAAACAGCTACTTACCGGATAATGTGCTTACCGAGTAAAATAGGATTCCGGATGAAATTGATTACCGGATACTTTGATTTATCCGGAACAATCTTACCCGAAGAGATTTGAGGTTAAGAACTTACCCGGAATGGTGAACTTTCCCGGAAAGGATGATATACCCGGAAAGATTGGATGAGTCCGGATGGAATAACACAAATGTCCGGAAAGTGTCGATTTGTCCAGAAACCACGACTGAGTTATCCGGATTCTACGACTGCCTTTTTCAATTCGATCGATTTTTTATTAGGGTTGCTCAAGAAGGTTCCTGAAAGATCAGAAACACTACCAAACATAAAACTAACACTAACCCAATCGATTTTGAAGCAAAAACAATAAGTTTTGATGATAAAATTCGATTTTTGATGAAGAACACTATCAAAAACTTTGAACTTAATTTGCTAAATTAACCACTCAAACGATTGAATTGGGATGTGAAAATTTGCAGAAACACTAATGGCAATAATACTAACACAACCCAATAAGCAGAATCGAACAATTTTACCAGAATCAAGGATTTGAAAATTCAAGAATATGGAAGACGTGAAAAAGTCAAATCTTACCAGAACTCAATATGAATACTTTGAATCGAATCCGTCCGTCTGCTCTGATACCAATTGTTAGCTCCAGATCCGTGCAACGATTATGAAATCAAGCAAGTAAGCAATAAAGAATATTGATTTCAGTTGGTCATCCCTGTATTATGCTTTCAAAGAGAGAATTACAGTCAAAGAGTTGGAAAGCAAATGAGACAACTAGCCTATTTTCTAAGGCTAAGCTATCTATTTATATGGCAGGCCCGTGGTTAACAAGCCCACGGCTCGTTCACTATTAAGGCTCAAAATAAAGAATTACAGTTTAAACCCTAAACTTTAAATCAACATAAATTGACCCTAACAGTAGTGTTGTGAGGCAGAAAAGAAACGTCCACGGCGTGGGATATGAGTCTTAAGGTGATCTTGTAATTTTGGTGTTACATGAGTAAGTTTTGGAAATGAGGACGACGGATTATGAAGTTGACTATGATATGTTGGAAGGAATAGGTTCCGTAAGGAACCCATGTTAAAGAATAGGTTAAGAAAGTAGTTACAGATTGACTATTGACGTTGAAGTCAATATCTGGGTGAGATGGTTGAGGCCGAAGACTTGAACCAGAAGGGTGAAAGTTGGTAGAACACCTTGTAGGGGTGTTAAGTTAGTGAGAGACTGTTGTTTTGGATAAGCGTTCTATTCACGAGGTATGGAGGGTTCGTAGAAGGATACAGTATGTAGCACGAATAAAGCGAGTGTGTAGATTTTATCGTTCAGTGAGGGACTGTACCCTGCTTATGTAAGGGCTCGGATCGTAAAGAGCTAGCAAGAACGTTGGTGCTTGAGCTAATTGGGAACTCGTGAGTTGTAGTTCAACTAGAGTTGAGAAAGGACAAAGTAGCGAGATAGACTCGATTACGTATGCGGGAGAATTGAAGGAAGGTTTGAATTATGTACGAATGACCATGAGAGACCTGGTCGGCAGGGCGATGTTAGGAGTGGAGAACGTACGAATGATTAATGGCTTCAATTGCCAAGATAATTGTGCCAGCCAGTGTTGTAGTAGAGCGAGGTTAGAAAGATGAAGCAGTAGAAGGAAGCCTTTTGGGATTTCGGATGAAGTGTACGATTTGCAAGTCCAGTTGTCGGAGCATGTGGTTTGTAAGTTGGCATGTTGCTTTGACTGATATCAGAATGGAATGTCGGTGCGGGAGTGGGTGGTTACCCAAATAAGAAACCAATTGTTTTTGAGGTGTGAGTCGCTAAGTAAGTGTATTTTGGAATCAGTGGAAGTAAAGAAGATGGTAGATGAGTTAGTCGAAAATGTGTGATAGTAGATGCTAAATCTTTGCAGAACGTGAAATGTTTCTTATGTATGGAGGAATGATCCTAGAAGGAAGTAGTTGGAGATGTGGCTATATATGGTAAGGAGAAAGTATCTTCATCATGTAGAATGTCGGAAGAGAGGGACAAGTAAGGTTTGGTGAGCGGTGCTCCACGCTAACGTGGGGAGGTGAAGACCGTACATCGGAATAAGTGAGTAGGATGGAAGTAATCAGCTTGACAGTAACACCGAAAGGTGGAGTAGTGTGTGTACATTGCCATCGATAAGTGTGCGAACTTGGTACGTGCGAAATATGTGATTTAATCGCAGTGGGTTGCAAACTATCCACAGTGGGAAGTGCAAGTGTACACTGTCCACTATGATCGTCACAACAAGTAATAGTTGGTAAAATACCAGAATCGAATCCACAGGGACTGGGCAATCAAGACAATATGGTTCTCATGAGCTCCTTTTACAGGTATCAATTACAGAGGAAGCAATATTTTGGTTTGTTCGGTGAAATAGCTACTTTAACGACTTTACTAAAGATTTAAAAGGAGGAATGTAGGTTAGATTTTCCCTAGATTTTATATTAAATACCTGATCCTAAAAATGATCCTTGTACTTGAGGTGGGCATTTTCGCTAGAAAATCCCGGTTACAAAATACTCACACCTTTAGGTAAAAATCCCATACTCTTAGTATTTATCGTTTTGTCAATGGTAATCTCAAAATGGACCTTTTCAGGTCTTGATGGAATGTGTAGAGACAAATACTCTAAGTGTTTTTAAATACACCAACTAGCTTGCCTACTACTCCAGTGGGTTGAGATTAGCTCACTGTGCCGACCTCACTTTCGCAAGTGTCATAAGAATTCTTTCGAATCCCCTAGCATCATCCAAGCTCGTGTCACTGCATTCTACTCATTTCTGAGTTAAGAACTAGACTTTAGATCCTTACAAGTGATCGGCATCTTTGCATCATTGGGCAATAATCGAGAGTGAATGACCAAAACAATAAATATTCCAAGTATAAAGATTACTCAAGCATTTTTAATAAAGTCCAGGTACTTCTCTTTCCTACATCCCAAAGGATGTTTAGCCTAACATTTCTGAAGTAAAGAAAACAAAAGATGAAGAATTACACATAAGTAAACTGAAAGTGACTTGTATTAAAACCGCAGTGGGAAACGAAGGTACGTCACTGCCACTGATTACGAGAAACTACAATAATACTAGGAATGGAAAATACAGAAATTTAATGAACTACTGCAGTAAATGAGAGCTTAACAACTAGACTTACACTAGCACTAAATGTGGTAGATGAGATATCCAAGGATTTTTCAAGATGAATTAAATGGCACCCAACACCTCCTTTATATACTAGGAGGAAAGGCTTGGGTTTTACACAAAAATGGGTTTTGTCTAGTGGATAAAGACTGAATAATCATGACATAATTCAGCACCTTGGACAGTTCTTTTACCCAATGGACCCTTCACCTAGTCAACTTTAAAGTACCATGGGTGTACTTTGATGCCATCTTCAAGAAAGATGCTTTGTACTTCATAATAACAAACCCTCTGCCAACTGAACCTTCCATTCTCCAGCACATTTACATCCCAACTAAGAGTTTTTTTTCTTTTGTCTTCTTCTTCTGCTCGATAGTGGGGAGCAGAGTGGGATCCGCAAGTCACTGCTGAAATTTCGTGAAAAAGTAACCAAAAACTACCAAATAATTTATTAAGAACTATGGTTCACTCTTTTTGCTCATTTTCGTGAAATGTATCAAGAATGGGGGTTTTGAGAAACGAAATGGCTAAAATTTGACAAAATAAAATAAGAATAAAAGGAAATAATAACTCTAAAAATAGAGTTATCACAACCTCAAACTTAAACCATTACTTGTCCCCAAGTAATAAAAATAAAGAAATAAAATAAAATAATGCACTTGAGCTTTCAGGGACTTACCGACTTCTCACTCTGAATGAATGTTGATCTCCCTCCACAGATACTTCTTTCGGTTCCAAAATTAAAGCTTCACTTTTGTATTTGACGAAATCTTTCCCTTGTTCACCCTTGATCAATAGGACTTTCTTGGGTTCGAAAGGTTTATGGCTTTGAATATTTTCTCAAGGATTTCGGCAAGCAATTCCAAATACGAACCAAAAATCTCGCTTTTAGATTTTTATTTCAAGAAGTGAGTGGTTTGTGTTTTGCATGGGTAAGTCCGTACACTTCAGACTTTTTATTTGGGTATGGCTATTTTTTTTGGAGAGTGGGTATTCTGATGGTCCAGAATAGGCACACCATCTTTTTCTGGGAGTGAGCACTTTGATGGTCCAGAAAAGGCACACCATCAATCTTTTGTAGTGACACTCCGTTTTTCTTCTGTTTTTGTATTTTTTTTTGGGAGGGGGGTATGGCTTACCCACCTCAAACTTATGACTTCACAGTGTCCCCACTGTGGAAAGACTGGAAGTCACTCTGGAAGTCCCCACCTCAAACTTAAGATTGCACAGTGTCCTCACTGTGACATGGAAATTGGTGCGAAAGAGGTGGTTGGGGGTACAAAAAGGGTCGTGTTTGGATGCGAAAATGGCCTATATCATTTCATGGTGACAAGTTGAGATTCGTACTTACAAAAGGGACCTTTTTAAGTCGGAAGCCGAAAGTTGTACCTTGAAATGGAAACGAGATCAAACAATCATTCAAACAAGAAGTGAGTTAGTACCCAAAAGCACCTGCTTAGCAGCAGGATTTCATGCATCATTAAACAAAAATAAAAAGTAGCAATAGTGTCAAATGCCTAGCCATAGGCAGAATATCAAACCAAACATAAAATAGAAATTGTTTTTGTGAGCATCAAAAGTGGGAACCATAATCCCAACAAACCATTCAACGGTTCGGACTCGCTTGCGGTGAGCTTTCGGCTGAGTCTTCCTCTTCCTTCCTTCTTAATTCCTCTTCTTCAGTGAAAATCTCGGCCTCTGCCCTTTTTCTTTCTTCTTCGAATAACCTCTCTTTTTCGACCCTAATCCTCTCCTCTTCCTCTCTTGCCAACCGTTCGGCTTCCTCTCGTTGTTTCCTCTCCTCCTCTTCTTTCCTCTTCCTCTCGACCTCCCCTTTCTTGGACGACCCTGCATCTGGTATGTTGGTCGTCGTTGGATGCTCGCCAGAAGATGGCGACGGTTCGTTCAGATCGCCGATAATGTTTTCCGGTAGGTGGTCGTCGTCGGTTCTGCGGCGGACTGCAGCACGGCCGGGTTCATTAGGGTTAGGGTTTAATCTTTTGCTTCTAGCCATTGGAAAGGTTTCTTGTTTCTGGTTCATGAGAGAAAAGTAGGAGAGAAAGTGTGTGCATTTTGAATATTTGGATGAAAAGGTGGTTTTTGGAATATGGTGTGGAAAAGGTTTATTCTTTGGGTAATATGTTTTTAGGAGGGAACGGTTATTTTGGAGAGAGAGAGAAGATATGATGGTTTTTCTTGAGAAATGGCGAAATAGGGGTTAGGGTGGCAGCAAAAGGAGACTCTTGTGTAAGAAAAGGTGATGTGTGTCAGCTCTTGGGCCCCTAAAACCGTCCCATCTCAGCGTCAGTTCGGCAGTGGGAAGCGCAGTGACATGCTCGATGTCACTGCGAAGCAATTTCTTGACCTTTTCTTCAAAAATTGGCAATCTCTCCTACACACATGCAAAATAAACTACCATGCAGAATTAAAAAGATAAAAAAATAAAAACACCGCAAATAACAAAAATAAAATATTTACAAGTGGTTCCGACGTTTTCTTAACCAGAGTGGGGTAGAGAGTGGGATGGAATGTGAGCACTCTCGCTCAGAAAATGCTTGACTCTCTGCCCACTGACCTTAAAGATTTTTCCGGATTGAGGAGCCATTATGTCCAGAGTTCCAAAAGGACTTACCTTGACCACAGTGTAAGGCTCTTTCCATCGAGATTTTAATTTTTCCGGAAAATCCTTAACCTTGAATTAAAAAGTAGCACTTTTTGTCCCTCCACAAACTTTCCATGAGTGATTTTTTGGTCAGGCCCCCTCTTAGTCTTCTCCTTGTTGATTTTTGCATTTATGTGGGAGTGGTGACAGAGTTCTTCTAACTCATTGAGGTAGGCATATTTTAAGTGGGAAGGAAATGACTTCAAATTCAAGTCAGGGGGATATTTAGATGGTAGTTTGACATGTCTATCCTTGAAATCTAGCTACTCAAAAGCTGCCAAAATTTCGTTACACTCATCCTCAAAAGTGTCATCACTCTCAGAGTCGGAGTGCTCACTCTCACTCCCCACTGTGTGCACTGTGTCAAGACTGTGGGTTCCATTAATCGAACTCAAAGCAAAGCAGTCTTCGGTTTCTATATACTTAAGGGACTTGAAGACATTGAATGTTACCTCTTGGTCATTGACTCTTATCGTGAGTTCTCCTTTGTGCACATCGATCAAAGTGCGTCCGGTTGCAAGAAACGGACGTCCTAAGATGATTGGGATATCTTTATCGGCCTCATAATCTAGAACTAGAAAATCGGCGGGGAAGATAAATTTATCCACTTGGACCAAGACATCTTCTATTTTTCCCTTTGGGTAGGCAATGGACCGATCGGCTAGTTGTAAAGTCACGGTTGTGGGTCTAGCCTCTCCAATACCTAACTTGTTGAAAATGGACAACGACATCAAATTGATACTAGCTCCCAAATCACAGAGTACTTGACCTACTTCTTGTCCTCCTATTGTGCATGGAAAGGTGAAACTACCCGGGTCTTTCAACTTAGGTGGAATCTTGCTAGTAAGGAGGGCACTACATTCCTTGGTCAAAGCTACAGTCTCAAACTCACCCAACTTTCTCTTTTTGTTCAAAATATCCTTTAAAAATTTAACATAGCTTGGCATTTGCTCGAGAGCCTCTACCAAGGGTATGTTAATGTGAAGTTGTTTAAAAATGTCTAAGAATTTTTTAAATTGAACATCGACATTTTTAGTCTTCATTCTTTCAGGAAAAGGTACACTTCGTGGGTCAATTTGAGTTTGCTGTAGTATTGGCTTTGGAACAGTAGGTTTTGGTATAGGTCCAAAAGTGAGAAGCTCAGGGACATCGGTCCCCACTATGGGAATGACAGTGACTTTAGGAGTGCCCACTGTGGGGTTAGGAACTGTAGGTATTTGAGGCGGGTCTTCAGAGTCAAGAATGACATCATTCAAACCCTTTCCTCTCCTAAGCGTTATGGACTTGATTTGTTCTATTCCTATTCCCTTAGGGTGCTCAGTGTCGCTAGGCAATTTACCTGGTGGTCTATTCTTAACTTCGGCGGCTAATTGTCCTAGTTGAGTCTCAAAATTTCTCATGGCTGCTTGAGTTTGATTCATGAAACCTTTCAGTAATGATTCGAGTGAAGATGGTGCATCAAGTGCGTGTTGTTGTCTTTGTTGAAATTGTTGTGGGGATTGCCCACTGTGAAAATTTTGTGGGGAATGCCCTCTGTGAAAATGACTAGGCTGATGAAATCCAGGTGGATTTTGTGGCATGTTTTGCCCTTGACTCTCCCCAGGGGGTTGGAGTCCTTGATTCAAAGTACAGGAGAAGTTAGGGTGATTTCTCCAATTTGGATTGTAAGTCTGTGAAAACGGGCTATTTCTAAATTGAGTTCCCATCAAATTAATAGCCTCAGGGTTTCCAGGACAGTAGTCAAAAGTATGCTCTTCTCCACAAAAAGAACAACTCTCATGGAGTTGTGGAGTGGCCACTGCTGAATTGACCTGTCCTATATTTCCATTTAAAACTAGTTTAGTTAAGGCTACTAGTTGTGCATTAATGGCTTTAAGTGCATCTGAGTCAATGGAGTTGGTTTTTGGTATGTTTGCCCTAGGGTTTGACCATTCGGTGTTGTTATTGGACATTTTCTCTAGGATTTGATACCCTTCATTGTAGGTTTTAGCTGTAAAAGCTCCACCAGCTGTGGCATCTAGGATGATCTTGGCATCATTGGAAAGACCATTGAAAAAGGTCTCCAATTGGATGCAATGTGGGATGCCGTGATGTGGGCACTTTCGTAAAAGTTCCTTAAAACGTTCCCATGCATCAGAAACTGCCTCATCATCACCTTGCTGAAATAAAATGATATCATTTCGAAACTCGACATCCTCGTAGGAGGAAAGTATTTTTGTAAAAACTTTTCAGCAAGGTTTGCCCATGTAATTATCGAATTTGGTGGTTGTGAATTTAGCCAAGCTCTGGCTCTATCCCTCAATGTAAAAGGGAAGAGTTTTAGCCTTAAGGCCTCATCGGACACATCTTGAAGTTGAAAAGAGTCCGACATTTCCAAAAAAGATCTTAAGTGCGAGTGTGGATCCTCATACGGTAATCCTCCAAATTGACCCATAGCTTGGATCATTTGAAACATCACCGGTTTGAGTTCAAAGTGTTGTGCAATAATATGGGGTCTTAGAATCCCGGAATTTAAATCATTAGTCCCGGAGTAGCATAGTCCCGTATTTTTCGATCTTTGCTATCGACAATCGTCACTGTGGTTTCCACTAATGGTGGGTTAATGGGTCTTTCACCTCCCACACCAGCCATGTTTACAGTGGGGTTCACAGGGGGTTGTCGATTTGTGTTCTTATTTTTACGTCTTTTTCGAAAAGTTTTCTCTATTTCAAGATCGATTGGCACCAAAGGTTCGTGTTGTTGTCGTGGCATGCAACACGAACAACTTAGAAAAACGTGTTACTCGGGCTCGAACAAAAACTAATGTCTTGAGATTTAAAATCACGCCAGTCCCCGGCAACGGCGCCAAAAACTTGGTACGTGCGAAATATGTGAATTAATCGCAGTGGGTTGCAAACTATGCACAGTGGGAAGTGCAAGTGTACACTGTCCACTATGATCGTCACAGCAAGTAATAGTTGGTAAAATACCAGAATCGAATCAACAGGGACTGGGCAATCAAGACAATATGGTTCTCATGAGCTCTTTTTACAGGTTTCAATTACAGAGGAAGCAATATTTTGGTTTGTTCGGTGAAATAGCTACTTTAACGACTTTACTAAAGATTTAAAAGGAGTAATGTAGGTTAGATTTTCCCTAGATTTTATATTAAATACCTGATCCTAAAAATGATCCTTGTACTTGAGGTGGGCATTTTCGCTAGAAAAGCCCGGTTACAAAATACTCACACCTTTAGGTAAAAATCCCATACTCTTAGTATTTATCGTTTTGTCAATGGTAATCTCAAAATGGACCTTTTCAGGTCTTGATGGAATGTGTAGAGACAAATACTCTAAGTGTTTTTAAATACACCAACTAGCTTGCCTACTACTCCAGTGGGTTGAGATTAGCTCACTGTGCCGACCTCACTTTCGCAAGTGTCATAGAAATTCTTTCGAATCCCCTAGCATCATCCAAGCTCGTGTCACTGCGTTCTACTCATTTCTTAGTTAAGAACTAGACTTTAGATCCTTACAAGTGATCGGCTTGTTTGCATCATTGGGCAATAATTGAGAGTGAATGACCAAAACAATAAATATTCCAAGTATAAAGATTACTCAAGCATTTTTAATAAAGTCCAGGTACTTCTCTTTCCTACATCCCAAATGATGTTTAGCCTAACATTTCTGAAGTAAAGAAAACAAAAGATGAAGAATTACACATAAGTAAACTGAAAGTGACTTGTATTAAAACCGCAGTGGGGAAAAAAGGTACGTCACTGCCACTGATTACGAGAAACTACAATAATACTAGGAATGGAAAATACAGAAATTTAATGAACTACTGCAGTAAATGAGAAAGATGCTTTGATGCCATCTTCAAGAAAGATGCTTTGTACTTCATAATAACAAACCCTCTGCCAACTGAACCTTCCATTCTCCAGCACATTTACATCCCATCTAAGAGTTTCTTTTCTTTTGTCTTCTTCTTCTGCTCGATAGTGGGGAGCAGAGTGGGATCCGCAAGTCACTGCTAAAATTTCGTGAAAAAGTAACCAAAAACTACCAAATAATTTATTAAGAACTATGGTTCACTCTTTTTGCTCATTTTCGTGAAATGTATCAAGAATGGGGGTTTTGAGAAGCGAAATGGCTAAAATTTGACAAAATAAAATAAGAATAAAAGGAAATAATAACTCTAAAAATAGAGTTATTAGAACTTTTGGAAAGAGTATTGAGGAAGGGAACTGTGTATGATTTTGTGCAGGAAAGAAGTGGATAAGACAATTGAATGAGTTAAGTTAGGGACTTTGTGAGAAATGTTTAAACGAATTGGTCGTGCAGTGATTAAGCTAGTGAGAATAGTATGGTGTGACCATGGCTACTCCTCCCAGTTGAGTGAGGATAACCGGAGTTATGTTTTATATGACTGAACGAACGTGGCAATCAGCGAGGAATTGTTGTGTTTCAGGATAAGTTTAATTCGAGTAGGTGAACACTTCAACGATGGGTTTGGAGGTTCCTACTCTTAGTTACGTATAAGTATGGAGTGGTGAAGTGGTGAGGATGTGAGAATGGTTGACGAACTGTGGTCGAGGTGGTCCGAGAAAGGGAGATGTTATCTGCATAGACGATTGTTGGTTGGGAGAAGTAATCTATAGTTGCTTGTAATACGATGAAGGAACTCTGGGTTGTGAGTTGTCGGGATGTACAAGGTTGGCCTTGTGCCAAACTGTCAAGTGAATGATTGTTTCTTGGTAAAAGAATCTCGTGTTGTGGCAGGGGATTCCGTAAGAACTGAAGGGAATGCACCCAATGTCAAGAGCAATCGAGTAGGAACAGTAGCCTACGAATTAGAGTACCGTAAGAACTGAAGGGAATGCACCCAATGTTCCATGTTTCGAATTTGATGAGGTGGCTGACCGAGTCAGAAGTAGCATATCCTTGAGGAAGTGTCAATTTTGGTGTGGGCAAGATACCCTCATCTTTTCCCAGTGAGGAATTCCGGGGACAGAATTCTTTTAAGGGGGGAGTGTTGTAACAACCCGAAATTCTAGTATGTATTGAAAGTTTAGTGGCTAAAGTCTAAGAATTTAAAGTTAAGTTAAGGGGGCCTTTGTGCAATTTGTGAAAGATATAAATGGTTGCTAAAAACCCTAGGAGCCTATCTTGTGTGTCTGTTTAGCGGCTGGAGAGAAAGAGAGAGCAAGAGAAGAAATTGGTGCAAGAACATTTGAAGAGAATGTATCATCCATCAACACGAAATTGGAAGAGGAAGTGGATTTGGAGCTCGATTTTACAAGTGATTCTATCAGGTAATTCCAAACTCCAATATTAAGTAGGTTGTTATTGTTATGTCTCATTACATTGATAACATTGGTTGTATAAACTTCCCCAATAGCGGGTTATAGCTGTTTATCACATTTGGAAGTTTTATTTTGTCCATTTTCCGAAAATTCTCTATTTTTATTGTTTAAATTTTAGGGTGTTACAATATTTATGAGCATTGAGTTCAAATCCATATGCATAAGGATATGATATAAAAGTTGTACATTGATATTGAGTAGGCCAAACTTTGGGCCATAGATAGTAGACACTAAAGGACATTGATATCCTTGAGGTGGAACTCATCTAGATTGGGTAGGCATTAAAGCTCAATAATTTCTTGAGGTACAACTCTTTAGAGTAGACACTTAAGGTTATGAATGCCGAAGCAGTATGTGCACTAAAACCAGAAACTCGAGGTGTAGCCCTCAATAACATTATTAAGTGACCGCACTCGCATGTTTTTGTCACCTTGATGGAAATAGGTCTCCTCCGAAACCAAGAGTTGTTGTAGGTTTCTCTATGCCCACGTCACATGAATACATTGCTGACGTCAAGGGAACCTATGAGGGTCGCACGCATTAGAGTACGTAGTTCTCGAATTGACCATGATGGTCGTGAACCGAGATTAATTACAAGTTGTAATGAAAGAAATTATTATTCTAGTAGGATAATAATTATAGTGTGCGAAAATATAATTATGCTAATTATATATATATATATATATATATGTATATTGGACCTAATGTAAATAATTAATTATTGTAATAATACTTAATTAATTATATGGCCCAATATCTAGAAGTAATGTTTACTTCTATAATTAAAGCCCAAGAGTTAATTGTTTGTTAATAATTAACAAAAGGGCTTAAGGCCCATAATAGGTTTATGTTAAACTGAGGCCCGATCCAAATTAAGGAAAGTCGTGAGTATTTAAACCTAACCTTTTTTAGGTTTAGGTTAAGCATTTTAATAATACAAGAAAAACTCTCCGTCCCCTCTCCTCTCCTTGGTGTCCTCGAACACACACACACACACACACAAGGAAATATCGTTCTTTTTCTTGTGTTATTATCGGTTCACGTGGGCTAGTAACCATTCGGGTGACGTATTGTACTCACGTGTGGATATCGCTAGAGGATGTCTATCTTGATCTCTCGTGTTTCTGGCTCGCCAATCCTACGACTTGAGGTAGTTTTTCTAACACCCTATGGTTTGCTTTTGTCTCGATTTACTTTAGTAACGGATCCGGGCTAGTGGGGTTTCGCGGTTAGTTTTATTTTATTGTATGTTTGTTTCCGCTGCGATCCCGTCGAAACCCTTCAGTGGTATCAGAGCCTCGTTACAAAGTTATATGGATATAAAATTGGAGTAAATCGGTCAAAAACGAAAAACGACAAACCGCCGACATGTGCCGACATACGTAGCGGTCGTGCGGCTCTGTGCGTGCGCGTCTGTGCGTCGTGCGGTGCCATGCGGTGCCGTGCGTGGTGGCCATGTGCGCCACGGTGCAGTTTCACTGACCCTATATTTCTTTTTGGTATCGTTTTGCTAGTCGACCCTAATTTTAGGGTTTGGGGCTTTTAGGGTTTTTCGCGGGCTCGAGATTGATCGGGCTTTGGCCCATTTTTTCTTTTGGGCTTGTTATTTATTATGTTTAATTGGACCAAGCCCGTTGTGGTTGTTTTTTTTTTGTCGGATTCGGTTTTGGCATGTTTGACCCGTGGTTGTATGATTTATTGTTTTTCGGAAATTAAAATACATAAATTTGTGGGGTATGTATTTTGAAACGATCTGTGTATCTTTTTCTTTTAAATTGTAATAGTTATGTTGTTTTTTTAGCCTTGTATAGCATTAAATTTATTTTGAAGACCGAATGAATCGAAAACGGAGTCCTGGAGTCCACCTCGGTTGGTGGAGCTACTGGGAGCTTTGGCGGTGTCCTTAGGGTTTAACCGGGTTTCCTGTGTGGGCTCACGGAAACCCCATTAGTGGGTCATACCGAATCCGTTTGATTGCTTTGTGTGGTTGATTGTGTTTGCATTTTATTTTCGGGTTAATTTATTTGTTTTATAATTATATGCTATAAATGCTGCAAACTTTTATAAAAGGAAAAATTGTAACACAATCTTATTTTAATCGGTATTTTGTAAATGTTTTTACAGTAAAATTGACAAGTTATCAAACTCAACCCGATTATCCAAAATCTTATTTTTAAAAAGATTTTATTATTTATATAAAAAGTAGCGACTCAAAAGTTGTTTTAAAACGATTTTAAAACTTTCATTTTGAATGAGTTTGGTAAAACCCTTACAAACTAAAAATACGAGTTGCTCACCACCCATTTAAAACACTTATCGAACATATAACTGTCCGATTTTGCTATGAGCATTGGCCAAGCCGGGTTGGATAATTATAGTGTAAGGTAAGGAGCCAAATCACGGGATCACGGTACGATGTGTATTGCCCGCCTATTGTGATAGTCGTGACTCAGACGATCGACTTCTGAGTTGTTACTCGAAATAGAAGTTGTGATATTTTAGTATGGTTGAACTCAGTTAAGATATTTATTCATTGTGTATTGTTCCTACAATAAATAGCCTTAAGGTGAAGAAGTGAGATTAAACATGTCTTTAATTTTTTTTAAGGATCTCACGAAGGTCTAAGAGTTATGATGATCACAATTGGAAGTTGCCTACCTAAATAACTATTTTTCATCATTTGCGAATTGACCAATAATGAAAAAGTGAAATATGGATGTTAGCTCAATTTTTTGAATTTTAAAAGGGTTATTCAAACTTTGAGGATTAATATTGAGATGAACTTTATTTTCTGTAGATGTCGACTAATAAAGATAACACAAACCTTAACCTGAGCCAGTCCACACTCAATTCCATTTTGGAAAAGGAGAAACAAAGTTGTGAGAAATTCCTGGAATGGCTTTGATTCCTAAGGGTCATCCTTAGGTATGAAGAAAAGTTCCACGAACTCAAGACTCCCCCTCCATCCACATCGGACATAAACACTTTTGAGAGTATTCGAGCTACATATGATGCATACCATCGAGACTCTCTGAGCTTTTCATATCTGATGATGGCCTCAATGACTCCTGAATCTTTGAAAGAGATGGGAATGGATTTGATACTCTACTACCTATTGGAGTTATTTGAAAAGAACGACTTGAACGAATCCCACTCTTGGATGCATCCAATGCTTAAATTTGTTGAAAGAAGGATTACCTCCAAGATGGAGGAACACACGTCTATCCTGATGATCATGGCCAAGGGAGGGGTGACCAAGAAAATGAGTGTGACTGAGAAAGGAAAGGTGGAAGTTGGAAGTTCCAACAAAGCAATAAGAAATGAGGGAAATATTCCACTGGATGATGTCTGCTCTGAGACAGGGCGTTGTAAAGGAAATTATGCAAAGAAGGGGAACGCTCGGGGAACTGGACATTCAGGTATGTTTACCATAGATTTATTCACTTCTGATTATGATTTCTGGGTATTGGATACCATATGTGTCTTATATTTGTTCCTCTTTGCTAGGACTAAGAAGTGAGAGGCAGCTGAGGCTAGGCCAGTTGGAGCTCAAGATGGGAAATGGGACAAGAGTGGATGTTGTGTCTCAGGGTGATTATGATATGATCCTTCCCAATGGTCTGGTTTTGAAACTTAATGATTGTCTCTAAGTTCCCAGTATTGTTAGAAACATTATTTCAGTTGCACGCTTAAGACATGATGGTTTTATGTTTAAATTCTTTGACGATAATTCCATTTTCATCATGTTTGCATGGTATTTTATATTTTATTTCCAAACCTATTAATGGCATTTATGAAATAGATGTTCGTGGAAGTCTCAATTATGAATCGATGTTCAATGTGAATGCTAAAAGACCTAAGCCTGACTTAAGTCAAACATACTTGTGATATTGTCATCTTAGCCATATAAATAAGAAACGCATTACTAAGCTCCAAGTGGATAGGATCTTGGAATCAACCGATGATTCATTTGATAAATGCGAATCCTGTTTATTAGGCAAGATGACCAAAGCACCTTTTAAATGAAAGCGCAAAAGGGCAAATGAGTTGTTTGGAGTGATACATACTGATGTATGTGGGCCCTTCAACCCAACTACAAGAAATGGTTGCTACTACTTCATTACATTTACTGACGACTTCAGTAGATACATATATGTTTATCTAATGAAACACAAATCTGAAAGCTTTTAGATTTTCAAAGAGTTTCAGAATGAGGTAGAGAACCAACTTGGCAAGAATATAAATTCATTTCGGTCTGACCGAGGTGGTGAATATTTTAGCCAAGAATTCACTGATCCTCTTAGAGAGTGTGGGATAATTTCACAACTCACTCCTCCAAGAACATCACATCATAATGGTGTTTTTAAAAGGAGAAATCGTACCTTGTTAGATATGGTTAGGTCTATGATAAGTCATACCCTATTGCCTAAGAGTTTCTGGGGGTATGCTTTGGAAACTGCCGCCAGAATATTAAACAATGTACCAACCAAGAAGGTCGACAAGATTCCATATCAGATGTGGTATGGGAAGGTCCCAAACCTAACCTATATGAAAGTCTGGGGCTGTGATGCTTATGGTAAGCGAGAAGCTTCTAGGAAGCTTAAGCCTAGATCTGAAAATTGTATCTTTGTAGGATATCCCAAAGAAACTATTGGGTATTATTTCTACAACCCTAGCAAAAACAAGGTGTTTGTCGCTCGCAAGGCTGAGTTTTTAGAAGATGATTTTCTAACTAAGTCTGAGACAGGGGATAATGTAACACCTCAAATTTTCCATGATTAAAGCATGTTATTATAGAGGATGTTATATTCTAGTGAGTTGTGTTAATTTTGGAAGCTATGTTATAATTTAATGTCGAATGTCGAAGGGTTGAAAGTGTAATTGGCCATAGTTTTTTGGCTAATTTGTAAAATTGTGAAATTTGATGTATAAAATCTGGAAGTCGGTTGAAATTGAGAATTATCTCAATTTCATTCTGTGAAGTCGGTTTCCGAGAGAGAAAGGGAGTACGATCGAGGTTTCATACGGTAAGGAATTCGATCATCTTCTTCAATTCAATTTCTTAAGAATTGATAATCAAAAGTTAAGTTGGTTTTCGATTAGGTTATTGAAATCAGTTGGTGTAAAGGATTTGAGTTGTTTTCACTCAGACATTGAGTTGAAGTTTTTCAGGTGAGTTCATCTCCTTTGTAAATTGGAGTGTTTTGCAAATATTTACCAATTATTACTTGAATCTTAATGGCCTCATAGATATATTTGTTCAACTTAAAGATTTGAGATAAAAAGATTGGTTGAAAAATGCATAAATCGGGAACTAGGTAAGTTCCCAGTCGAATCCGGACAAAGGAAATTACCAGATGAATAGTATCCGGATTATTGATTTTTTGGATGATATCGGAATAATTGGTATCCGGATGTTACCGGATTGTCTAATTTTCCGGATAGTTAATTACCGGATCCGACATTCGAATAGAGTTTCTGGATCAAAGTTTCGGATAGTATTTTCGGATGTTACCCGGATTACTTTGGTTTCCGGATGCTACCCAGAATACTTTGACTTCTGGATATTACCGAATGATGTACTTTCGGATATTACCGGAATATATATTTCCGGATGTTACCGGACATGCTTTCTGTATTTGATTTCCGGATAAGTTTTTCCTGGATAGTTTCTGTATGAGGTTTTCCCGATCTAGTGTTTTCTGAATATGAAACATATCTTGATAATTTTAGCAGTACGAACATAATTATAACTCAAATTCGAGTATGATACGATTTGATATATGTTTTGATTTGGTATACACGTATGCTAGTAAGTGTAATGGATCCATAGACACTAGCATTATTTGATAAACGTGGAATAGGCAAGGTATAATTGCTATTTCCGTTATCTATTTGGAAATCAGGAATAGGCAAGGTATAATTGTTATTCCTTTTTTCTTATTGTGACGTGAAAACGTGGAATAGGCAAGGTATAATTGCTATTCCCGTTTTCTATTGGGAGACGAGGGATAGACAAGGTATAATTGTAATCCATACTTCCACACCAAGAAATATGCATGGTTTAATTGTAATTTCTTGGATATGAGATGGAATCTAGAATCATTAGTGATTCGTAGTGTTGCTCTTAAACATGATACGATGACTTACTTAGTGTTCATCATATTCATGGAATCGGGTATGATTCCCGTCATCGAAAGATGTTATGTGTACGTTATGAAAGTTTGCGAAAAGGTTATTTTATATGCTTTGTTTACAAATTTGGTTTTCGAAGCTTATAAATGTTTTGATTTCAAACTGGATGTTCTCACAAGGCGCAAGCCTAATGTTTCTAAATTAAATTTTCTTATCAGGTACTAGCTCGGGAAGGGATATGAAGGGATGAGCGGAGAGTGACTCTTGAGTCATAGCTTTTGAAGTTTTAATGGAGAGATTAGTCTATATCGAATATGTTTTAGGAGATTAGTCTATATCGAATATGATTAGATTAGTAGGTTGTTTATGATATTTCATCTGTAATTATGAATATTCGTTACTAATTCTCCATTTATGTATGAAAGTTTTTGGAAGATGTAGTTGTAAATCTTGTTTATTTAAGGTTTAAATTTATTGTAAATTTTAGGGTGTTTCAGATAAAGTGGAACTTGAAGAAATTTAAGAAACACCACAAGATACAAAGGTTGACACTGGCCCTCAACAAGATGTTGAACCTCAACAAGACGTTGAGGATACCAATGAGAGAAAAAAAGTTCGTAGGTCGGGGAGGATTTGCCAAGAGCCAAATAGGTACATGGGGTTCTTGATTAGCTGTGACGACATGGTTGATGATGAACCATTAACCTACCGACAGACTACGTCAGGGGCATAATCTAACAAATGACATGATGCCATCCATGTCGGATAAACAGGTCTGGGATATGGTAGAGGCACCTAAAGGATGCAAAGTTGTAACACCCTCGAATTGGGAAAGAGCATCTAATTAAAAATTTTGATAGTACATCCGAAATAATAGGATTTCTTCCTATAATCCCATAGGTAAAATACCTTAAATTACAATCTATGGTTAACCTCAAACAAAATATAATTCAAGTCTTGTTACAAAGACTAAAACTACAACGGGTGTTACTTAACCCAAGTACAAGTTGCTAATTCCCAAGGATGAATGCGGAAAACTTCACTTAAGCTATTCACCTCTCGAGCATGTTACTAGCACACGACCTTTCACATTTGTCACTAGAACTACTCCCAACATGAGACCTGTTGCACATGCCGACAAATAAAAAGGTTAGGCTATCGCCTAGTGAGTTCAAGAGTTTGTAACATGATTTATATAATTTGTAGAATGAAAGTTTGCGACATAAATCATGATTTCCAAAAGAGTTTATGAAAGGATGTAAACGACTCATTTTCCAACGCACACAAAATCTATGAGAAGAGTTCCCAAATATGTATAAAGCGTTTTCCAAAATGAATTCCAACTCCAACTCACTCAAAACGTGCTTGGACGTTAAATATCCCAATAAATATAAACGTGGACAAAACTCCAATATTTAAAACATCCAAATAGGATGAGGCATTGAACTCTGCCAATAAACCATGAATACATTTCATATAAATAAAGAACGTCACAAAAAATATGGATAAAAGTAACTACCCAAAAACAACACCTTTCGGCGACGGGGGAGACCCGATTCCATGGTATGTGGCGGAACACAAAGTTAATCCGTTTAACCATGTTATTGAACTACACCTCAGATCGTGACTCTATTGTCTGCTTTAATAATCTCCAACTCAAGTCGGACTTTATTGCATGCTATAAAAAGCTACACCTCAAGTCCCACACCCAGCAACGGGTGGCACCACCATATCCTTTATTGCATGATGTGCCCAGCTACACCTCAAGGATACACGATCTTATTGCATGTTCATTCTCTAGTAAGTTACACCTCAAGGACTTCAATGTCCCTTATTGCATACTCGCTAGTGGCCCCACTGCCTAACGCATATAACCATACGTTTCAATAGTCCACCCCTCGTGCACAAGGAGATAGACCATCAAATAAAGACTGACTTACGTGCCTATGGATCCAATGCAACATAGTCTACAAAACATGCCCAACCCGGAATGACTAAAACACCCAAACATGTAAATATCAATAATGTGCAATAAAATCAAACTATAAACAAGACTCCACGTCGAGCCGTTATAACCGGACAAATGTCCCCAAGACTCCCTCAAAGTCAAAACCGAGCAAATGCTCAAAACCCATTAGACTCATGAATAACGGTTCTCAAAATATAAACGTATTAAACGTCGTTTTGGTAAGCGTATACCATAAAATCCTCAACGACTCAAAACTCATCTCAGATTAATAATAATGAATTTTCCCCAAAATGGATTTATACTCTTTTAGTTCTCAAAATGACCCATGAACTAAAGTGTGCATTTTTCCAAATGGTTTATAAAATCAAGTATATCAATATGATTAAACCATTAAATAAACTTCACTTTGAACAATAAATCTTTTAAGAACATATTTACAACATTTATGAAGATAAAGACTTCAAAAGAGTTAAACTCAACAAATAACTCAACAATTGATAATTTCAAGTAAAACACACAAATATTTGGAAAATAACATTTTTGGCATGTACAAAGTTTTCACAAATCAACTTGAACTCATCTTGCTAGATTTAGGCTAAATCTAGGTTTTCCCCAAATGTAAGCTCCTTTGAGAAACTTGCATCTTCAAGCAAAATCTTCCAAAAACCTAGATCCACAAGTTTCCAACCATAAATAATCATCCCAAAACACATATATATGTTTTCCCCAACATAAAACATCCAAAACCACCAAAATACCAAAACCCTAACTTTTTAGATGGAGAATATGAGAAGCTTACCTCAACTACCACCAAATACTCTTGGATAATCTAATATACTTCAAAACTCTTTCTAGATCCTTGAAAACCTCCCAAAAACGAAACCATATCAAATTGAATCACTCAAATCGGAGTTGTGATGCAAAAATTATGAAGGTTTGAAGAATGAGGTTGAAAGTTCGCGACTTAATGCTGCAGGTCCGGACTCCAGAGAGTTGCGCGGTTTAGGCCGCACGGCCTCCTTTTGGGTCTGATACTGTTTCGGCCGTAACTTCTTCGTTATAGCTCCGTTTTTGCTCTGGAAAGAACCGTTGGGCTCGTATTCGAGTTCCCCATCCATTAAGACCATAAAATCTAAGATTTAAACCAAAATCCTATTTTTCATATTTTTCTTAAAAGATCGGTTTCCCTCTGATTCGAAATTGTACTTATCCGAAAATTATGGGTGTTACAAAAGTCGTTGGGAGCAAGTGGATATTTAAGAAGAAAATCGACGTGGATGGGATCGTGCAGACTTTCAAGGCTAGATTGGTAGTAAAAGGTTTTATTCAAACACATAGTGTTGACTATGATGAAACCTTCTCTCTAGTAGCCATGATCAAATACATTAGGATATTACTTGCCATTGCTGCATATCATGACTATGGGATATGACAGATGGATGTCAAAACCGCATTTCTAAACAGAACACTAAGCGAGGACGTGTATATTGTACAAACAGAAGGTTTTGAGCATCCCAAGCATCCTAATAAAGTGTGCAAATTGTTGAGATCAATTTATGAACTTAAGTAAGCGTCTCGAAGTTGGAATCTTCGATTTGATGAGAAAATCAAAGAGTTTGGATTCATAAAGAGTGAAGATGAACCTTGTGTATGTAAGAAAGACAATGGGAGCATTGTTCTTCCTAGTTCTATATGTCGATGACATTCTAATCATCAGGAACGACATTCCAACGCTACAAGGAGTAAAATCCTAGCTAGGCAAATGTTTCGCGATTAAAGACTTGGGAGAGGCCGCCTATATCCTTGGAATATAGATCTATAGGGATAGATCTAAGCGCTTAATTGGATTGAGCCAAAGTACATACATTGACAAGGTCTTGAAACACTTCAAGATGGAGAGTTCAAAGAGAAGAAACTTGCCAATGGTACATGGTATACAATGAGTAAATCTCAATGTCCTTCCACGAAGAAAAATATGGATCGCAAGAAGGGTGTTCCCTGTGCTTCGACAATGGATCCATAATGTATGTCATGATATGTACTAGACCTGACGTATCTTATGCTTTAAGCATTACTAGTAAATACCAGTCAAACCCGGGTTAAGCTCACTGGGTGGCAGTAAAGAATATCCTAAAGTACCTGAGAAGAACTAAGGTTATGTTACTACTTTACGGCAGTACAGAAAGAGATATGTGCATTCGATGATACTCAGATGCTAGCTTTCAAACCGACCATGATGACTTCAGGTCACAATCAGGTTTTGTGTTTACACTGAGTGGTGGTGCCATAAGTTGGAAGAGTTTTAAGCAGAGCACAATCGCAGATTCGACTAAATCAAAATACCTGGCTGTTTCAGACAACATAAATATAGATTTTAGGTGCAATAGAAAAGAATGTTGTAAATGGGGTGGGTGAACCCTCATAGATATCAGGTTTCCCAATGTACGTAGCAGCAAGGATGGTGCATCGCCTATTTCTCATTCTCGTTCGGGAGCCAAAACTCCAGTTTTTAATTCCTCACCGACGAGGTTTGAACTTCGCGAGAAAGAGGCTGTGTGGATGAAGAAATTCATCACAGACCTTGTTAGTGTTGTTTTTATCAAGTTGTATCAAGTTGAGGGACCAAATATGTAAATTCTAGGCTTAGGTATAAATAGCCTTTCCTAGTTCATTTTATGTGTATCATAACTCTAGTTCACTTGTTTCCTCTCTACATTGTAAACACTTCTTGAACAATCAATGAATGTATGGATGACTTGTGACACTTTGTGCTATTGATTACTTGTCTCTAGGATCACAATTGGTATCAGAGCAAGCAATCCTGGTCAGAAAGTAGCAGATTTCACGATTTTTTGAAGAATTTTGGGGAAGTTCGAAGCTTTTGAAAGATTTCATCATTTTCTGTTTGGTTTGGATTGTTTGATGGATTCATAGTGCTCGATTTGCTTTCTGGATTAAACCAAAGTAATCTAATTCCGCAATATTACATCAGATCGCTGTAAGTTGTTATATTTCAGAAATTTCATGAAATGAGGACTTAGTCACTGTCTTGGATCGAAAGTACACTTTCTGTTGATTTCTTGGTGGTAGTCCAAGAATTAAAAGTGTTTAGAACCTTTGTGCGACAAACCCTAGCAAGTTTCAAATCATTTGAATCAGATTTGAAAGTTTCAGAAAATTCATATCTGAGTTCATCATTATCGCAAATAGAGTGTTCATAGTTATCGCGCGTGTATGATATTCAAAGTTATCGCAAACTTCTTGTGCGATTCAGTTTTTCATCGCAGACACAAGAATTTTATCGCAGAAGCTTTGTGTGATAAAAGTTGTCAATTAAAATTTTCTTGTGCGATTAAAATTCCTATTGTGCGATTACTTCTGTAAGAGAGTGTTGTGTGCGATAAAACAGTGTTAGTTGCTTTTTGTTGACTAATCAGTGATTATTTAAAGATCAAAGGACAAGTAAGTGAAATGACGACTAAGGATATGCTCATGATTCGTTCTAAGGACAAACCTCCGGTCCTATTTCCGGGAGAGTTTAAAATCTGGAAAGACCGTTTTCTCGATTATGTTGAAAGACAAGAAGATGGAAAGTTAATAGTAAAATCTTTGAAAGATGGTCCAATGGGAGCTGTTTACCGAAAGATACCTGAAACACCTGATGGAGAAAAAGTAGATGATGAACTTGTAAGTCCTGATTTGTATGATGGTGATGAGTTGCAAAGGTATAATGCGGATAGAGCGGCAAAATCATTGGTCATGCAAGCGTTGATAAACGACATTTATCTAAAGGTTGACAGTCAAAACCATTCTGGGAAAGCCATGTTTGACGAACTTCAGAAGCTGTTTCAAGGCTCTAAAATCAAGGATCAACTAAAAATAACTAATGCCATCAACAAGTATGAGAATTTCAAACAGAAAGAGAATGAGTCTTTAGATGGTACATATGATAGATTTACAACTCTTCTAAATGAGTTGAATAAGTTTGCAATCTCAAAGACTACAATTGAGAACAATGTGAAGTTTCTAAGTGTGCTTCAACCAGAGTGGAAGAAATACAGTCGTCGAATGAAGCAACACAAGATGCTGCATGAAATGCCCTTACAAGAAATGTATGAGACTCTCAAACAAGACGAGGAAGAAGTGGAGGAAGGTAAAGAGAAAAAAGAAGAAGAAAGAGAAGAAAGAAAAGAAGGAAGAAAAATTTGAGACTGATCCTATAGCTCTCGTATCTGAAAGATCTGGGAAGTATAAGTCAAAGAAAGAGAGAAAGTATTCTGACTCTTAAAAAGATGATTCAGAAGGAGAAGTATCTGATGAAGGGGAAAGTCTGAAACAAGTTATGATTCTGCTAACCAAAGCTTTTAAGAAAAAATTGTGAAAAAGACTGGGTCAAACAATTTAAGATATGCTTCCGGATCTAAGAACTATGAGCACAAGGATTGGATTGAAAACAAGAAGAGATTTGAAGATAAAAAGGATGATGGTAAAAGAGAGGAGAGAAAGTATGAAGAGAAAAAGTATGAAGAGAAAAAGTCTGATGATCCGAAGTGTTACAACTGTGGAAAACCAGGACACTTCGCAAAAGAGTGCTAAAAGCCGAAAGTTAGGGATTCTGATTATTATAAGAACAAAATGTTGTTAGCAAAGCAAAAGGAATCAGGAAAGGCACTGTTGGCTGAAGAGGAATATTGGGTAGACGAGATTGATGATAAGGAAGAGGAGGAGAACATTGCTCTTGCAAAGATGTGCTTCATGAGCAAAGAGCAGGATGATGCTGTTGAATCAGAAGTTGATGCTAAATCAGAGACCAATGAGGTAGATTCCTTTACTATCTCTAAATTTATGATTCAACAAGACATGCTAACCACGAGGGTAAATATTTTAAGTGAGAAGCTAAAAGAGGAAAAAGCCAAAAACTCTTTGAAAAATCAAACCATTTCAAAACAGAATGTTCTGATTGAAGATTTGAAAAAGAGCAAACAAAAGTTTGATGATGGTCAAGCTTACTTTCCACAAAGAATGAGTGAATTATCTAAGAAACCCGAAAGTTTAGAAGCAAAGAAAGATGAGTTTGAAAATCTTTTACATGCTTACAAAGATAGAAATTCAGAGTTAACTTAAAAGCAAAGGGTCTGGAAGAAAAACTGTATAAAATAGGTCAGGCTGAACAGACAGTTCATTTAAACAAGCTGAAAAGTTTCAGATACTATAATGCAAAGTGGGGTCTTGGATATGACAATCCTCATTACTTGAAGAATGCCCTATCTAAAGCTCCTACTTTGTATGAATTTAGTTGGCTTAGTCTTCCATCAAGAGATCCTAGATATAAGATCAAATGGTTAAAACTTGAAGGTGAAGACTATGATGAACATGAACAATCAAAAAAGAAGAACCACGGTCAAAATGCAACTTCCTTTTTTGCTAAGAAATGGAAAACAGAAAAGCATTACATGCAAATTGGAAACAAACTTTGCCTAATGACTATTTTCAAAGTTATGATGTTGAAAAACCAAAGGCAAATGAATCTAAACCTATTTTCGAAGGCAAAACTTATTTTGCGTCTTTAGTTCTAGAACAGAAACTAGTTGATCTCGAATGCAAAATTGAAGATATAAGAAATGAAGACATAATTGCTTTTGAAATTGAAAAGGAAGTTATGTTAACTGTGTTTCTAAATAGCATGCATGAAAGACAATCAAAACTTGAAGAAAAGCTTGAAGAAAGTATTTCAAATGAGAATTCTTCAGACTCAAATGCTTCTTCTTGTAAGGCTTTCATGGGAATACCTTTTTCAAAAGCATGCATGTTTGTAAACAAAAGGATTCAGAGTCTTGGGATATAGAAAATCAATCCTTTGATCTTAATCATGAAATGTTTAAACAAACAAAAGCTCAAAAGGAAAGTGCTAAAATTGTAAATGATTTTCTTTTTACAAAATCCCGTGATTAATCAAACTTCACTAATGGTTCATTCTGATTATGATATTAAGATAACTTGTACAGATAAAGGCCAAAGTGTAAATGAATCTGTTGTTCAATTTGATTTTTTTTTGCCAAGCTTCCAGATCATTCTAAGTTTTTTATTAAAGAAGATGAACCCAACAGAATTTCTTCAAAGATGAATCTTCTAAATCAAATGAGAAAACTTCTGATAATGATTATTGTTCAAAATCTAAATCAAAACGATAATTACAGAAGAAAAGAAGAAAAGCAAGAAAATCAAAATCTTTTCAAACTCATGATTCGAAATCTTCTGACTTTCATTCTTCTGATTTTTCACATCGTTATTTAAGAAAGAATGTTAAGCTTGAATGGGGGTAAAGCAGTCCACATCAGATGTGAAACAAATGAAAACATCCAATGTCTCTTTTAATTCAAAGAAAAACAATTTTGTTTGTGATGAAATAAATCAATTTGCTTGTAATAAACAAAAACGTGTAGTTCCTTACAAGATTTACTCAATGAAGCAATTGATAAATGTTGCACACGACAAAATTTGTTGTTCATTTTGTGGATTGGATGATTTCATTTGTAAAAATGATTTGATGAATTGGTTTGGTTATGATGTTCCTCATTTTCTAGAATTATTTTTCTGATGGAATGCATCAAAAGGTTTTCAAAGGAAAACGACAAATTTTAAGCGTGTACCAACGACTCTCACTCCTAACCCAAATGGACCCATCTACAAATGGGTACCTAAAACCAACTAATTTGATTGTTTGCGGACCAGTCATGTTTGGTATCTAGATTCACGTTGCTCAAAACACATGACTGGAAGAAAAGAGCTGCTTACTAATTATATTGAGACACATGGTGGTCGAGTTAAAATTGGAAACGATCAGTACTCACAAATTCTAGGTTATGGGGATATAGTGAAAGACAACGTTATAATTACAAAGTTTAATTACGTTGAGGGTTTAGGACACAACTTATTTAGTATTGGTCAATTTTGTGATAAGGATTAGAAAGTCAACTTCAAAGCAAAAAGGTGTTCAGTTCAGACTGAAGAAGGTACAGAACTTCTTGTTGGAACTCGAAAGTCGAATCTTTACACAATTGATCTATCTACTATCAAACCCAAGAACGACGTTTGTCTAATGTCAAAAGCGTCGCTGGAACAAAGTTGGTTATGGCACAAGCGTCTATCTCACCTGAATTTCCAATACATTAAGAAACTTGTTAAAGATGATTTAGTAAAATGCTTACCCGTGTTGAAGTTCGAGAAAGATCATCTCTGCAGTGCTTGTGAGAAAGGCAAGATGAAAAGAGTGCCTCATCCACCAAAACCTGAACCGAGCACAAAGAAAGTTTTGGAGATTTTACACATGGATCTGTGCGGACCCACGAGAAGACAAAGCATAAATTCAAAAAGGTATGTATTGGTTGTCGTTGACGATTACTCAAGGTATACGTGGGTAAAATTTCTACGATCAAAGGATGAAACACCCGAGTTAATCATTTCTTTGCTAAAATTACTTCAAGTTAACCTGCAACAATCAGTTCAGACGTTAAGATCAGACAACGGGACGAAGTTCAAGAATCAAATTCTTTTGGTGATTTTTTGGAATCTTTGGGAATTACTCATCAATTCTCTGCGGCAAGAACACCATAACAAAACAGTGTTGTTGAAAGACGAAATTATACATTAGTTGAAGCCGCGAGAACAATGTTGTCTTATTCTGATCTTCCATTATTTTTGTGGGCTGAAGCAGTGTCAACCGCGTGCTATACGCAAAATCGATCAATTATCCATCGACGGTTCGGTAAAACTCTATACGAGATTATCAATAATAGGAAACCAAATATTAAATATTTTCATTCATTTGGTTGCAGGTGTTTCGTACTAAACGACAAAGAAAGTTTGAACAAGTTTAGTCCGAAGACAAATAAAGGCGTATTCATTGGCTATTCGTCTATCTCCAAGGCATACAAAGTGTACTTTAAAACTTCAAGAACAGTGATGGAGAGTATTAATGTCAAGTTTGATGAGATGGAAGATTTGGCATCTGTGCACAATAGCTCAGAACCCGCGATATCTGGTGTTTTAGCTTCTGAACATTTAAGTCCAGGAATTGCTAAATCTGATAAAGCTCAAGCGTCTTCATCTAATTCTCACTTAAATGATCTTGATCAATTATTTGAAATTTTTTACGATGAATATTTTAGAAGTTATAACTCAACAGTTGCTCAAAGTGCTGAACAAGCGACAATCTCTGGTCCTTCGGTGGAGCAAAGCAGTAATGAGGTGGACACAACAACTCCTGTATCTGAATCTTTGCCAATTTTGCAAGAAGTTTATTCTACACCAGCGATACAACAACAAACCTAATGATGTTTCTTCTAAGAGGCTGTTTCACAAGTCAATGATCAGAATGAATGTACTACACTTGAAGTATCTTCTGAGGAAATTCCTGAGGCTGAACCTATTGTTTCTAACAATCAAGAATCAGTGCCTCAATCTGAACCTACATTGATAAATGAGCCACCACCGAAAAAGAACAATCTTTGGTAGACCCCAATCAAGATTCGATTACCCCACACCCGCACTCTACCAAGTGGACAAGAAACCATTCATTACATCAAGTGATTGGTGAAGTGTCTGATCCTATGAAAACAAGATCAGCTACTACAAATGAGTGCTTATTCGCGGTTTTTCTAAGTAATATTGAACCGACTACAGTTCCGCAAGCTTTAGAAGACCCGGACTGGGTGATCGCAATACAGGAAGAACTCAATCAATTCGAAGCGTTAAAGGTATGGCGTTTAGTACCTAAACCCAAAGGGAAAAGCATCATATGTACCAAGTGGGTATTCAAGAATAAGAAATACAAAGATGGCATAGTCGTAAGAAACAAAGCGAGACTTGTAGCGAAAGGTTATCGTCAGCAAGAGGGCATCGATTATGAAAAAACGTATGCTCCGGTTGCTCGAATTGAGGCAATTAGGATTTTCTTAGCTTTTGCGGCCTACAATAACTTTACCGTCTATCAAATGGACGTAAAGACTGCTTTCTTGAACGACATACTAAAAGAGGAAGTATACGTTTCACAACCCGAAGGCTTTGTTGATAAGGATAAACCGAATCATGTTTATATACTTGACAAAGCGCTTTATGGTCTCAAACAAGCCCCTCGCACGTGGTATGAGGTATTATCTACATTTCTGCTCGAGTCTGGTTTTGACAAAGGTAAGATTGATACGACTTTGTTTATTAAGCGTGAAAAAGTTGATATTATTATTGTTCAAATTACGTTGATGACATAATTTTTGGTTCAACTAATCCTTCGTTATGTACTTGGTTTTCTAACCTCATGGTGACCAAATTTCAGATGAGTATGATGGGAGAGATTATCTTCTTTCTCGGATTACAAGTCAAGCAATTTTCTAAGGGAATTTTTTTTCAACCAGTCAAAGTATGTCTTCGACATCCTGAAGAAATTCAAGATGGAGAATTGTATGACAATTGGTACTCCGATGGCACCAGGGTCCAAGATCCACGACGTCATTTTCAATACCCTGTCCCAACGAATGAGACAGGGTAGTGGATGTGGCTACCTGCCTTGATTGTGGCTGGTTGGGGTCAGTCTGGATAGATTGCCTCTTCGCTCGATAACGCTCGTTGTTTTGTTTACTTCGTCTCTCCCTCACTTTCATTTGTATTTTCAACTTGAACTCCCTCCGCTCTCCTTATCTCTCCAGAAGAGGCTTGAATGTTAGGTATGGGCTCGAGACGAAATTGATCGTCATTGTGATCATCCGAGTCAGTTGACTCATCATTTGATCCGGAGGACCCTGACTCGGAACCGGACTCAGAACCAGATTCAGATCCGGATTCTGATCCCGATTATGAACCAGAGCCAGATCTAGAGGCAGACCCGGATTCAGATCTTGACTCGGTGCTGGATGATGATGCTAGGTCTTCTTGTGCAGCCACATGTGTATTGTCAATGACTTGAACATCATGGAGGTCTAGGTCATCATCTTGGGTCTGCATGGAAATGTGGGGTGGGGTGGCTGAGCGACGAGACGTGCTAGCATTGCGTGTTAATCGTTCGGTACCTCCCGCTTCGGTTCCCATCACAATGTTTTCTCTCATCACACCCTGTCCGGGAGCCCCTGCTCTCCGGACCCTACCTCCACGAGTTCTAGGACCCTTACGTTGCTTTGGTCGCGCTCCTTAGGCAGGTCCTGCCGGATCTGGCTAGACCATCGGAGCAACTAGGTTATGCACTCTCCTATAATCTATCACACTAGGTGCCGATTGATTAGCGAGCGCTAGCAGTCCTTCAAGAATTACCATGGGGATAAGGCCTACGATCTTGGGTTTATTTTGTACCCTGGTCATTCGGTTGGAAGGGTATACCTCATGAGCAGATCGCCAAGGAATCATTGGATAAGCATCTAGAAAGTAGGCGACAATGAGTTGCAGGAAGCGCGAGAACGGAAGGCATGCCAGCTTCTTGTTTGCTTCCTTCGTTTTAACTTTCTGGACGAGCTCGTCTCAGAGAAGCGATGCATAGTCCGTGTGACGATTGAATGCCACGCCGTGAATCAGTCGGAGCATGTTGCTGCTAGTCTGGTCGATAACTTGGTGATTGAGGACATGCAGCAATTGAGAACTGTGAACAGAGTGTACCATTCGGGTGTCAGGTGAGCACGAGTGAAATGGGAAGGGTGAGTGAGTTCCCTGGCGTATCTAAGTGAATGCATCTCTTGGCATAAGGTGGCGTCAGTGACTGAAGGATCAAATCTGACTCTGCTAGAGATTGAAGTGGCGTCAGGGAGCTGGAGGATCTGTCAGAATAGATCGTGAGTTATGGTGACCGGTGTGACGTCGATGCGGCCTTCAAGACTTGTCTCGGTCCCATTGACGACAATGGCGAGTGATCTCCAGAGTTATTGAACGTACACTTTCAGGATGTCTGCCGTAGCAAGTATGGCATGGTGCAGCTAGGGGTGCTCAAAAACCCGACCAACCCGATCAACCCAAACCAACCCGGCGTGAAATAACCCAACCTGAAGCAACCCGATGTCCAATCGAGTTGTAAAATCTTCAAACTGTATGTATTGGGTTGATATCGAGTTACGAGAATTTGAACCCAACCCAACCCGATGAACCCGATATACTTTTATTTCTTGAATTTAATATGATTGTTAAGTCTTTACTAATATGTACATTAGACAGTACAATACACCTTTACATATCCTATATATATATATATATATATATATATATATATATATATTCAATCTCTTATCCATCTCTATATAACTCCTTCACACACACACACACACACACACACACACACACACACACACACACACACATATATATATATATATATATATATATATATATATATAGTAAATATTATCATATATATGCAAATTGAGAAAAACAGTTGAACGTGATATGTCGATATGTTTTAAGATTTAAGAAATATGCAAATTGGAGACGTCAAGTTATTTGATCATACTTGGTTTAGACATTTTTATATGTAGTATCTAAATATTGTCTGAATCATCGGTTGTATTTTAATGACATGTTTCCTTTATTTTTATGTTTCTAATTTTGATTTTACCTTGTTTAAACACAACCCGACCAACCCGATCAACCCGAACGGGTTGGGTTGGGTTGGGTTGAAATTTTTTCAAACCGCCAACATTGGGTTGATGTGTCGAAGTGCCTTTAACCCGATCAACCCAACCCGTGAGCACCCCTAGGTGCAGCGAATGGCCCTTCAGAATTTCCACTATTACCTGACACTGGTAGAGCTGCTTTGCAGTGTCAAGGTGGTAGTTGTTCGCCGTAAGTGGAAGGTTTGGGCTAGCTGGTAGTAGGGCGGCATCGGCATTGTGGTCGATGACATTTTGTTGTGCCATTTGTAAACCTGGAAAACATACTCGTTAGATGTCATGCCTGGATAGCGAGAAAGGGACCTAACAATGTAGAGCAGTAAGAAAAAAACAAGGCATGTTAGGGTTTCCCGGGTCTCACTAAGTCCCGGGTTTGGGTAGAACCAAGAAGCAAAAGAGACCGGGAAATCATAGGGTCCGGGTCCGGGAATTCAAAGTGCTCCACACTGGGATAAGAGCCGAGAATGGTGACACCCGGGACCGAAAACTTCTGGAATCTATATCGGGAAACAAGGTCAATATCCGGGAAACAAAGGGCAATACCCGGGAGCCGCAACCCCGGGTTACGACCCGGGAGATGGCGAATCCCGGGATTCTGAAGAATCCGAGAGTGACGCAACCCCGGGGTCGTTCCAGGAGAGGGCGAACCCGGGATTTCGGTCGTGAGACCCACGATCAGTTCAAATCCGGACATTTGACGACAAATTGAATGTAAATCCAAGCGAAATCGAGGTCAACGAACGCCATCAAGGCTGTATAATTCGAGTACCTCGTCCTCATCTTGAAGAAGCATCTAATACAGTTCATGCAGAGGAACATTTTCTAGTATGTGGTTGTGACGAACATGAGAAACGAACCTCTTCCATTCAGGCTGAAGATTGTTCATGAATTTGATGTTGTTCTCCGTGTTCCTCTTGAAGATATTGTTCTTCTGGAGATCGTTTATGAGAGTGTAGAACCTTTCGTATGTTTCAGTCAGTGATTCTCCTCTCCGAGCCTTGAAAGCATCATAACGAGTAAGAGAACTTGTGACCTTCAGTTGGTTACCGACGCGGCTGCCCTGCATGATCTTTGCTAGTTGATCCCACATTGCCTTTGCCGTATCTTTGTGGCTATCAATGTTGCAGTAGATGTTGATCGGAAGGCTGTATATCCGATAAGTCTTCACCGGTCTATCGCCATCATCCCTTCTCTTCTCTTCAGTGGTCATCGCGTCGTAGGTTTTAGGCACACGTTGGCCTGGCGGTCCATCAGGTTGTTCCGGAACATCCATCAACGGTGGCTCTTGTGGTCCATGAGTCAACGAGCGAAGGATCTCGTGATAGAGGGGCTTTGATTCAATAAAAAACATGAAGCGGTCTCGCCACAAGTTGTATTCTCCTCTGTATAGGATCGGTGGCTTTAGATCTGATCCTATGGCTAACGCGTCTTGAGCATTCATTTTTTAAGGCACTTGAGTGATCGTGAGACAAAAGTAGTGATCCAAAGGTAAGAGTGACTTCCTAACACGAGAAACTATTTGGAGTGATAAACTTAATGCAGTGGAACACTAAGTTTGTACTAAAAGAGCGCCTAAAATCTTTTTTTTGAAGTATATAATATTTATATACGGTAAATGAAACAAATAAACTTACACACCCTCCTCACCTTCGGTGAGGTTTGAACCCGTGACTTCCTAGGAGGAAAGAAGCTCAGATACCGCTAGGCCAAAGATCCTTTGGTGAGCGCGAAAAATCTTATGGCAGAAAGAAGGAAGAACATAACAATATAAAACAAGCAGCAAAGAATTGACAGAAGGCAGAGATTGGGAAAAGTGAAACCCGGTGTTTGCAACCGGGAAAGGTAAACCGGTGGCTAAATCCGGGATGGTCGGCTTTCGGGTATGAGTCAACCTGGTATCGGAATAGGTTACCGGGAACTGAGACCGGTATCGGATCCGATATTGAGACCGGGATCAGGAAACCGGGATCCGGTGTGATCCGGGATCGGGACAAGCCGGTATCCGGTATGGGCTGGAATCGGGAATCAAGGGGATCCGGATTTAACTGAGATCGGGAATCAAGTCTGGAAACGAAGAACAGACGTACCTAGGATTTGAAGAAACGATTTTGGAAGAGCTTTTTCTCGAAATAAACCTTTCCTGAACACAATTTTCACAAAGACAACACCAAACTAATAAGAAAAGATGATCGGGTTTACTCCTAAACACACCCTTTGATCAAAAATCAAGAAAAATCGAAAAACAGAGACTTTAAACCCAGTATAGATTTTTACAAATTGATGGTCAAAGGATTCAAAACCAGTTCTGAAAATTTGTAAAGATCACTATATGAATATTACCAACAGTTTCTTAAACAAGAATTTTGTTTTTAACACCAAAATAATGAACAACGATTTTAGTCAAGAACACAGTGTCGATAACTTAGAAGTAGGGAATGACTCAAAATCAATCAAAAATTACCTTTGGATCATTCGTCTCTCTGCTCTCATACCAATTGTGGATCCCAATATCAAGTGCAAACAATTGAATCAACACAATTATATCTGCAACAGTTCTGGCACACCATTCAATTTCATCTTGTGAATGACAAAAACCAGTATTTCACAACAAAAGTGAATCACTTTGATGCAAAGATCACTCTAAAGAGATTAATGAATGCTTTGGAACTGCCAAGGCAAGCTAATTTTGAGGATTTGATCTCGGAAGCTGACTTGTGTAGAGATGTCATGTCTCTAGGCTACAAATATATAGTCAAAGGTCCACTGACACGTTCATCATTACTAATGAGGAAGTACCTACCACCTGTTTGGTACACTTTATTCAGCATCCTGAATAGATGCATGAGACCTAAGCACACAGGCCTTGACAAGTGCAATATTTCAGTGCTGAGGATGTTCCATGCGGTTGCTTTCAATAGGAAGATTGACTATGCTATTTTGATCTGGAATGAGTTGATTAAACTGGTTAGGGATAAGTCAAAGGTGACAAAGTCCAGAACATTTATTCCATTTCAAAGATTTCTGCAATTGCTTATTCATGGAATTATGGAGTCTAACCAAGACATTCCAAGACGACAAGATTCTATTCAAGGACCACAACAGTGGATGCACTTCTCGAAGGTACCATCTAACATTGCATTTGATCATATTGTCGTTAAACCTGAAGATGTTCTAGCATATGTAGACCAGCAGTCACCATTTGCGATAACTTATAGGTTAGACAATGCACCTACGGTCCAACCAGAGCTGGAGGGACCTGCCCCGGGTGCAAACCAATTAGGTGGTGAGAGTGGTCAAAATATTGTGGAGGGTCAAGAACAAAGGGGTTCTTGATCGGGTTGAGACGAGAGAAAATAGTCCGGTGAGGGGAAGTGGAGATGGGGTGCTGCTGGTACTGCATCTATGTCATTATTCTCAGATGATGAATCTGCTGATGACACATCTCTTGATTCTCGAGATGATCAGGATAAAGTAATTTCTGCTTCGACTTCTAATGATGAAAATATGCCTAATACTGGTGGACAAGATAGTGATTCTGATGGTGACTCGGACTCAGATCATCATGTCGATGTTTCCCGTATTCCTAAACATGTTAGCCCGAGACCACATGTCGAAAGTTTCGAGTCGTCTTGGAATATTGAGAACACCGGTTCTCAAGGGGATATAAGGATGGATGAGGGAGATTTAGTTGAAACAGAAAATATTGTGAGCCGAGAGATAGGGAGAAAAGAAAATGCAGAGTGTGAGACAGGATCGAAAAGAATTGAAAATAACAATCCTTCCCAAACCGTGTCTAGCCGGGTAGCCACATCTACTACCGACATGCGTTTGTCGCCGTCGGGTATTGAAAAAGTTGTGATGGACCTAGCTACGCAATGCACAATCCCACTCAGCCACTCATCAACTTTTCAAAAGTTGATGTTTCAATTTCTCATGGGGATTCAGCACAAACGCTATCGACAACACACTCGGTGTTTGCTGATATTGAAAAAGATAGGTCGTTGCCCCCACCATCAACTTCATTTCAAAGCACATTGAGTGTAGAGCCATTCGGTTATACATCTTTTCTTAGGACACGTCTTCCTGTCACTTCACCGATAGTGACACAGTCAATTGGTAGCTTTCATGCTCCAATCGGAACACCCAGAGTGTCATTGCCATTCGTTGGTGCTTTGCGAGTACCGGTTGGAAGTCATGTCAGTGTTAACACCCTGCAGCGTTGAACATAGGCCATGCAGTTTCTTCAACTGTCATGACAACCGGTATCCTACGTGGATCGGCTTCCCATGTTAGAGCAGATTAAATAAGAAAAATGATGGGACCGCCGCCACACTTTGTGATGGTGGACTTTCTAAAGGTGGCAATAGAGGCATTGAATGTGTCGTTTAAAAATAAAACAGTGGAAGTGAACAAAACAATTGGCAAGTTGTCGGAGGGTGTACAAAGAGCTCTGAAAGGGAAGTCTATTATGGAAACACCTACCAGTCAGCCTGAAACCGAACCCGAAACTCAAACACAATCTTAATCAACCATACCAATTACTACTTCATCTATTCCTGGCACATCTACTCAACCAGAGCAAACCATCCCTACCCATGAACTAAAATCCCAATTACTTACTCGACTACTTCAGCAAGGTGAAAACATTGATCCCGGAGAAGTTAAATTAGTTGGTCTTTTGAGAAAACAAACAGAGATCCAGTCTTAGATGCCGACTAAGTTAGATATACAAGCTATTCAACAATCTATTCAACAGTTAACTCAAGCTATGACTTATGGCTTTCAAGCATTTTCAGGTAGAGTTGTTGTTCTTGAGAAATCTTGCAAGTCTCAAGCTCAAACTTCAAAGCATAAACATGATGACCAGGACGATCCTGATCACCATGAGGGGGAGAAGAGATAAAGAGTTGATATTGCAAGTGGTTCGGGTAATGTTGAGCTTGGAAGATCTAATCAGGGTTTGGGAGGTCAATCTGAGAGGCAGGTTGATGATACTGCCATGGAAGCTCTAGATGATATCACACCTACGGTTGAAAAGCCTGACGGTGGTGATAATAGAAGTAAGGAGGAAAGGATGGTTGATAATATGATTCAAGACATCATTTATATTGACTCCGAGGATGAACCGGAAAGAACTGTTACAAAGATTAAAGAGGAGTTAGATGATGTGTTTGATGCTGTGAACGTACAATCTCATGATTCTGATGATGATTATGACCAGGTGCTACAACAAGAGGATCCGATTCTTGATATTCCTGAGCTAGATATTCCTGTAATTCTTGATGGCACAATCAAAGATCCAGTTTCCGAGACTGAAATCAGAATGTTCCAACAGTTGATTGAAAGAGAACCCAACTTGGAGAGAAGATGGCACAAAATAAGAATCTTGACACCGTTTCAAGAAGATATCCGTAGAGATCTGTTTGTGAAAAATGTTCAACCTATGGATCTAGTCAAGTTGTACTCCATTAAGAAGATGCCATCACTACAACAGACAGAGTTTCTTCATGTGATGAAGAACAAGGATCAGAATATCGATTGGGTAAGAACTGACAAGGAGATTGTGAAGATTGAATCTAAGAAACTGCCTAACGTTTGGTATCCAGAGTTTACAGCTGTTAGAACAGATGGAAAGCAGTGGTTCTTTACCGAAACTGATTTTAAAAGTTTAACTAGTGAAGATCTTCTTAGATTGTATGATATCCTTGCCAAAACTCTTGATAAGAAGAAATATTGGTCTGAAGCTTTTCAATCTGTGAAGAGGTTCATGAAGAACATGGTGAAGTTTTTTTATCTTACAGATTTCCAGATGGGATTAGAAGCTGGTCAGATCAGAGTCAACATCTTGAAACCCAATCAGAGACTGTTAGATATTCAAGGTATTCCTGTTTACAAAATCCTTGAAAAACCAGAGTTTAGGATCGTGTACTTCAACGGTAGGAAGAAGAAGAAGTTTTTACGCTTTGCTGAAGTTAATAAGTACAGTGATGGGACGTTCAAATTGATAAAGATTCAGCTGAACAACAAACTCAGATTGGATGAGGTTTAGTCAAACTGGTGCCGAAGTCTAAACAGTTAATTGGTCGTGCCTTGGAAGCAATTGATAAAAGGAAGGATTACAGAAATGCTCTATGACGATTTGAGAACATCTTCGGGATAAGGAAGAAGTATATTGCTCCTGATCAATTCGAGTAACTACCTCAACTTTTGATACAAAGGGGGGGAATGTTAGTGTTGTTTTTATCAAGTTATATCAAGTTGAGGGACCAAATATGTAAATTCCCGGCTTAGGTATAAATAGCCTTTCCTAGTTCCTTTTATGTATAATGCTCATAACTCTAGTTCACTTGTTTCCTTTCTACATTTTAAACACTTCTTAAAGAATCAATGAATGTATGGATGACTTGTGACACTTTGTGTTATTGATTACTTGTCTCTGGGATCACATACCTTGGTATGGTTCCTAGCATAAATGGACCCATCGAGATCTACTACGACAATGAGGGTGCCATAGCTCAAGCAAAGGAACCAAGGTCACATCAGCGGTCAAAGCACATTCTGAGAAAATATCACATCATTCGAGAGATGATCAATCAAGAGGATGTGAAGGTTTGCAAAGTTCGTTCGGAAGATAATCCGACAGATCCATTCACTAAACCTATGAGTCAGAGCAAGCATGATATTCACACTAGCTCTATACGTTTAAGATTTCTAAGTGTTTGAATTGATCTGTAATTTCAGTATACTTTTTTGGAACATCAAGCAATGAAATTCTATCTGTTTTATGCATACTGGGTATGAGTCATTACACTAATTTCGTTGTGTTTATATTAACATCTTTAAATCCATAAATACTATGATATTATTTAAAATGATCCATGGTCGATTGTTACTGGGGACTGGTAACAAACTAAGATCATTATGAAGTCTCGTTATGGTCAAGTTGGGACAGCACGAGGTGCAACCAGAGTCACTTGCACTTGTAGGTTCAAGTGTTGGATAGACCCACCTTCAAGGTTATTTCATAGATTTACGTCATAAAGTGAGTCTTGAAATGATAAGTTATTCATTTATCCTTTGACCTAAGATGTATATTGGGATCTCAAGCACAAGGAGTGTTGTGCCTTGATATATGCCTAACGTTACCTTTCACCGGGTGATCATAAGGGCTAAATTAGATACGATTTGAACTGTGTGAGAGTCGTAGACATGTAATATGGATTATGCCCCTCTCATGATGAGAGAGATATCTCTGGACCCCTCGATGATATAAATTGAGAATTGTGTGGCCACACACAAGTATATTGGTTGAACCAATAGTACTTGTTTACTTCAACTATAATTAGGATCGAGAAATACAATTATTGAACAACCAAGGATGAGCTTGATCTATGCCTTGAGTTCAATATGAGATACCGCGTAGCAAAAGGATAAGGAATATTCTGATCATATTATTGATTACATCAATAAAAGCTAAGAAGCACATATTCATTTGACTTTGAGGCGTGGGCGCGTGGCGCATTGCTAGACAACTGTCTGTGTTTTATGTGTCGTGTGAAAGTGGGAGACTATAGGTTTCTCTATGACCACGTCACATGAATACACTGTTGACGTCAAGTGAACCTATGACGGTCGCACGCATTAGAGTGCGTAGTTCTCGAATTGACCATGATGGTCGTGAACAGAGATTAATTACAAGTTATAATGGAAGCAATTATTATTCTAGTAGGATAATAATTATAGGGTGTGAATATATAATTATGCTAATTATATATATATATATATAGCCTTAGGTTCAAATGAGAAGTGCTAAATATTTGAGAAGTAGAGAAGTGATCATGTCCCTTGGAATAAATGATCTGATTTTTTTTAAGGAAGGGTAATTTTGTAATTAGGGTCACACCGATTAGAATCAAATTCAAATAAAACAGATCATTTCCTTAATCAATCGTATCCTTATTAGCAATATAGTTCAGTTTTATCGATTCCAGACTCGTGATTTGCTCTCGTTTTCTTCTTCTATCGCAAAATTTAGGTTTTGAAAAGTTATCGATCAATCGTAATATCATGTCTGATTCAGTAACCATTCCTGATCAAGAAGTTGATCAATTATCGAACGAAGAAGATTTGATTGATGAAGATGAAGGTATTGTGTTTTAATTTTGTGCTTTTTTACTGTTTTTTTCGATGTAGACGTGATTTGATGAAGATGAATTGTAAATAATTAATCGTTCAAACTGAAATTCGAACAATTTTAGTTTTTTACAACTTTTTGAGTTTTAAATTGAATATGAAGATTTGTTTTATGTCTCTTAGAAACATTATAGATTGATATATGAACTTGATGAACTTAGTTTGATATGATTTGTGAATTTGTATTATTATAAAACATTCATATATGAATTTATTTGAACGTTTATATATGAATTATTTTGTTTCTTAGTTCATTCATTAGTTAGTTGTAAATAATGAAATTGATTCATATATGAACATTTGTTGAATTTTGAGCTGCTTTAAAAATGTTTATAGTATAAAGCATTCATATATGAATTATTTATATTGTTATAAAACGTTCATATATGAACATTTGTTGAGTTTGAATTGCTTTAAAAATGTTTATAGTATACAACATTCATATATGAATTATTAGAATTGTTATAAAACGTTCATATATGAATTATTTGTATTGTTATAA
Organism: Saussurea involucrata; assembly: GCA_033807775.1. Classification (NCBI taxonomy): domain Eukaryota; kingdom Viridiplantae; phylum Streptophyta; class Magnoliopsida; order Asterales; family Asteraceae; genus Saussurea; species Saussurea involucrata. The sequence continues at coordinate 75,879,176 of CM066317.1, read as the reverse complement.
AACGTTCATATGTGAACATTTGTTGAATTTGAATTGCTTTAAAAATGTTTATAGTATAAAACATTCATATATGAATTATTTGTATTGTTATAAAACATTCATATATGAATTATTCGTTGTTTAGTTTATGTATTACTTTTATTTAAAAGAATTAAATAGATTCATATGTGAACATTTTGAACATTATTTTTATATAATGGTGTTGTAGGTTCAAATCATTCTTTGGCATACACATCTGCTGTTCATCATGTAGTTTTTTCACTGTCTGGTTCGAAGTTTTGGATACCAAATGTGCATGTGGATTTGAAGCCAAGAGTAGGTACCTTTTTTCAGTATGTTCAGCACGTCATTTCAATGTATGAACGGTATGCTCAGAAAGGGGGTTTTGATGTTAGACTTTCAACAACTGTTAATGGTAATCATGGTATTGTCAAGGTAAAGTATGTTATGTGTAGTAAAGAAGGGGATCCACCAAAAAGGAGTTTTAACACGGTTCATGATAGTATTGAAGGTAAAAATCACCGTAATTCAAATACGAAGAGCACAGGTGTAACAACCAGGTTTTCATAGAAAATGTGAGAGTTTGGTGTCCTTTATGCAAAGTAATGAAAGATAAGTTAAGGGACTACTTTGTCATTTTCGAAAGATATTTAAGGGCACAAACTCCTAGGGCAGCCTCCTTTCTCATTTAGAAATCAGTATTGGGTAATTTGGGTTGTGTTTGGCGGCTAAGAGAGAAAAAGGGAGAAGAAAGGAGTTTCTTGGGAAGAAATCAAGGGAGTGAATAATCAAAGGAGAAATCAGTAAGGTAACTCTTAATCCTTGTTTTTCTTGTGTTCCTATCTTTCTGGTCGAGATTCCTAAGTCTGAAATCATTGATTCATTGGGTTTTCTATCACTTTGTCCTTAAAAGTGAGTTTTGGGAGTTTTGGCCGTTGTAAATCGATTTTACGGTAAGCAAATGGATTAAATGGGTATTTAGGGTTGGTGGATGAACCCATATGTTTATCTAATCGAACTAATGGCTAAAAACGGGTTAAGAATCACTTTTAGACGTTTTGGGTTCGAGCAGCCGTAGTTTCCGGACACTATTGTTCAGTAGTGTCCGGACGTTTTGCAAGTTTCCGGGTAAGAGTTCATGGGAGTTATCGGATACGTAACTCTCCGGATGGTGTGTCCGGAAAGAAGTAGAATCCGGACAGCGCCTCCGGAAAGGGGTAGTGCCCGGATAGTTGTGTCCGGATAGGTCGTACTCGAAATGTTGTTGTATCCGGAAAGTCCAGGTGTCCGGATTGGTGTCCGGACAGTAGTTGTGTTCGGAAAGAGTTATCCGGACAGTAGGATTGAACTGTTAATTTAATGCGAATCCAATGCCCTTAGGTGTTCGTTTGGACTAGCTTGGGGATATTTAAAGATTGTGTGCAGCGCTAGCGAAAGGTGAGTTCCCTAAACCTTTTTACAACGTAAAGTGTTAAATGTTTTGACTGATTATGGTTTTATGTACGAGCATGAACTGTTTGTAACCGTCACACATGTTTTTCCATGCACTACATGTTTTACATAAGAAAGCTTATTATTGATATGATGAAATGAGAATGATGATTTAAAGGATTTAAGGTTGCATGTTTTATGAAATGAATGATGTGTTATGTGGAGTCTGTTTGCACTGTGGGATCAGAGAATGATCCTCGGAATATGATGATCCCTTGGATATGTATGACAGACTGGTAGGTTGGAATTCATTTCCTCCTATTTCGAGTAGAAAGGGGGTCTGCGTAGGCTCCGGGAAGGGGAGTCTGCGTAGGCTCCGGAAAGGGCGAGAAGGGAACCTACTGGGGCCCCGATCGCGGAATGTTTATGTGATCCAATACACAGTGCAACACCATGCTTGATGTTACGTTAAGGTTTACGATGAATCTTTTATACAAGTTTTCATACCGTTTTACATGTTGTTTATGGAGGGAATTCACTAGACCTTTTGGTCTAACCCTCGCTTTTCAAAAACTAAACCATTTTCAGGTAAGCGTGATATGGGTTCTTCAAGTAAGAACTAGGAGGCGGTAAGAAGGACTTGGAGCTTAAAGCGACTCCAAGATTTGATTTATGATGACAATAGTTTAGCTCTCGGCTGTGGAATTTAGAGATTTCCGCTGTCAATTGTGTTTAGTATGCTTTATTGATGATGTAAAGCCAAGATTATTATGTGATTCTAATGCTAAATTTATGTTATTTCATGATCGAATTTTTGGGACGTTACAAATGGTATCAGAGCCTTAGTTTAAGGGATTTAGGTGACCATTTGGGCCTAAACTTAAACTGTAAGATGAGGAACACAGCCGAGACATAGGATTGCCTCTAGGAACGATCACTATAAATGCGCTTAGGAATAAGGTGCCAAGGACAAACGTGTAAGGTAAGTTTGGGATTACACCTGGCCAGTGTAATTACGAACTTACAGGTACATGTGCGTGCTTACAATACCTTACTTATAGCAAATTTGTTGTGTCACGTCTAGCAAGGATTAACTATCGGTTTCTTTCAGTTTAGCGCTATGACTGGGAGAACGTTGAGGAATAGGTCAGCAAGATCCCTAAGGGATAGACCGAGCTCCATTGTTTGGGGAAGTGTCGTGTAAGAGTCATTATGATGTGATGTATGTAGACATCGTAGAGAAGAAACATTGAAAAGAATGTTATGAGTCGTCTAGAGGTAGCTCTTCGTGGATTTGGAGAGGATGAATGTTTGAGTTTGAGTAAGACTCCAGTTTCGGGAGAGTCCTAGTTATGGAAATCATGGGATAGATCAGTTAGGATGGTAAGATAGAACAGTGTCAAAACCTTGAAAGTATCAATGGAGCCCTGACTTTTTAGTCGAGCTTTTCATTGGCAGGATAAATGGAATAAGATACTTATAGTGAATTGAAAGCATGTAGAAGTAGAAAGTGAGATAGTCGATCAAAGCGAAAATAGTGTGAAATGGTTGAGTAAGTGAGATGTGGAACGCATGTACATCAAGTTAGAGCTTGACCGAGAGGGCGACCCTTGGTCGAAGGAAGAGTGTCAAGGATAAGTTGCGTGGGTAAAGCGGTTGACCTTGCTAGGGTGAGTAGCCTTCAATTGCAGATAGAGTTTCATGCATAGCTTTCTTAAATATAACATGAAAATTTTCACGATTTAAATTAAATGTGTAAATATCAATTTTGATCGAAACGGAGTCATAATGTGCAAGCGTATGTTTAAAGAAAAGGTGATTTCATTCACATTGCACAATGAAATTTTGAGCCTAACGATTGCAAAGTATTTCACACTTTTCATGATAAGTTAAATTATTACAAAAGGTCGAGAAGACGTGTGCCAGCAAAACTTTTACAATCAAATGAATTTTAACTGATTGATATCATATACAAGAGTGTGAGAACCGACTGGTTTACTTGGTGTCAGTAATTTCTTTCGAAATTGTGTCGTATGAAAGGATTTTCATTCAACGTATTACTGTCGTAATAACATCGTTCGGAATTGAGTAAGATTAAGGTTCACGGAAAGGTGCATGCAAACGATTCTCGAATCGTTGTGCAGGGCGTTGAAGTCATAAGAGTGATGGGGTCATGTGTACCCAAGTGTTTTCCAAACGTTGTTTATTTAAAATGATGAAATGTGCGAAAAGATTTATTTACTGTATTGTCATGCATGAAGGCTATGAACCTACTAGGTCGTAGAATATTACATTATAAGTTAAGGAGGAACTCCGAGAGCGGAAAGGTGTTGGACAAGTCAGGGGAGAACGTATGTAGTTGCAGTATATGTGTTCTAGAGGAAAGGTGAACAGTGGTAGAATCGAAAGTGGATTATAGTATCGGTTGTATGAGGGTTTGCACCCTTGTTCGGTAACTGGAAGTACGGTTGTTGAGGGACGGATTGGGCCCAGGGGAAGGAGTAGAAGTCATCGAGGTGTTGGTATTAGCAACTCGTTGAGTAGTGTTGAGAGGCAGAAGCGAAATGTCCACGGTGTTGGATATGAGTTTTGAGGTGAGTTTGTAATATTGATGTTACAGGAGTAAGTTCAGAAAAGAGGGAGACGTATTATGAGGTGATTATGATATATTGGTAGGATTAAGTTCCGTAAGGAACCCTTGTAAAAGAATAAGTTAAGAAAGTAGTTACAGGTTATCTGTTGTTGTAGAAGTCGACAGTTATGTAAGGTGGCCGAGACCGAAGTCTTGAACCAGAAGGTTGGAAGTTGATAGAACACCTTGTAGGGGTGTTAAGAAGAGGAGAAGTTATTGTTTTGAATAAGCATTTTATTTGCGAAGTATGGAGGGTTCATAGAATGATGAGGTAAGTAGCACGAGCGAAGCGAGTGTGTAGACCTTATCGTTTAGTGAGGGATTGTGTCTAGCTTACGTAAAAGCTCGGATCGTAAAGAGCTAGCTAGAATGTCTGTGTTTGAGCTAATTGAGAACTCGTGAGTTATAGTTCAGCAAGTTGTGAAAGGACTAAGTAGCGAGATAGGCTCGATTTCATGCGGGTAACTTTGAGGGCGAGTTTAAACTGTGTATGGATGATCATGAGAGATCTGGTCTGCAATGTGATGTTATGGGCAAAGAGTGTAAGGATGTGTAGTGACAGTATTTGTCAAGCTAAATATGCCAGCTCGTGTCGTAGTGATGTGATGTTAGAGAGAGAAGAAGCATCAGATAGAAGCCTTTTGGAGGTTTCAGATCAGGTGTATGAATTGTTAACCAGATTGTGGGAGCACGTAGAGTGTAGGCAGACGTTGTAATATGATTAAGTTCGGGATAAAATGACGGAGTGATTGTGAGTAATTACTCAATTAAGAAACCAATTGTTTTGTGGTTGTAAGAGTCGCTAAGTAAGCATGTTTTGGGATCATTGGAAGTTTAAAGAGGATGATGGTTGGGTTAGTCAAAAATATGGTGGGATAGATGTGAAATCCTTAAAGGATGTGAGTTGTTGCTTATGTGTGAAAGAAATGTCTAAGAAGGTAAAAGTTGGAGAGTAAAGAATGTGTAGTGACGTCGAACACTGGTGTCATTTCAAGACGACTTGGTTGAATGCCTTAAGTTAGGATCTTAGTGCAACTGTTTGGTTATGTGAGTAATGAGAAAGTAATATCAGCATGTGGAAAGGTCGGGAGAGAGGGGAAAGTAATGTTTGGGGGACAGTGCTCCACGCTAACGTGGGGAGGTGAAGATAGTATGTCGGAATAAGTGAGTAAGTTGGACGTAGTAAACCTGACAGTGATGCCGAAAGGTGCAGTGTTGTGTAGATTGTCATTGATAAGTGTGCGAACCGTTGGAAAGGGTTTTGAGGAAGGGAATTGTGTATGAGTTTGTGCAGGAAAGGAGTGGATAAGACAGCTGAATGAGTTAAGTTAGTGACTTTGTGAGAAGTGTTTAAACGTATTGATCGTACAGTGATTAAGCTAGTGAGAATAGTATGGTGTGACCTTGGTTACTCCTCCTAGTTGAGTAAGGGTAACCGAAGTTATGATAGTTACGATTGAAGACTTGTGGCAAGTAGTGAGAAATTGATGTGTTTTCAGGAGAAGTTAAATTCGGATAAGTGAACACTCCAATGAGGGAGCATGAAGGTTTCCTGTTGTAGTTACGTATAAGTATGAGTGATAAAGTGGTGAGAACGTATGAAATAGCCGATGAGTGGTAGGCGTTTGTCCCAAAGACAAGTGTGGTAGAGGGTGTTTCGATGACCAGTCGAAGTTTTGAAGAATGGATAGATAGTGTACGAACTTGGAAGTGGGAATCGCAACACCTAAGTTGGGGGACGGTCTGATGACGAAGGTATTGGTTCATCTTGGGGTGGTTTAGTTTGATTTGGTTCAGTGGAGTTGGACGCTGGAAATGGGGTACGGCGAAGAAAAGAGGATCGAGTCACGTTCCAGTAAGTCAGTTATAGTGGTACTCCGACGGGAAGAATCGGTTTATAGAATGAGTATGTTGTATGGATATGTGGGTTACGCGAGGTGTTTCATGCCTCTATTATGAGAGTGTGGGTTGAAGGCCGGTGTGATTGTGTCATTACAAGTTGTGTGAATAAACAACACTAAGGGTTGTAGGAGAACCCGAAGTCATTCCGGGTTGGAACGTGAGGAAATCACAAAACAAGGAGACTAGACTGGTAAAGGTATAATGACTGCGGCATAAAAGTCTAGAGGCTTCGTGGGATATGGAATCGGAGATGAAAGCAAGATACCCGCACCTCTTCTAATAAGGAATTCTGGGGACGAAATTCTTTTAAGGGGGGAGTGTTGTAACAACCAGGTTTTCATAGAAAATGTGAGAGTTTGGTGTCCTTTATGCAAAGTAATGAAAGATAAGTTAAGGGACTACTTTGTCATTTTCGAAAGATATTTAAGGGCACAAACTCCTAGGGCAGCCTCCTTTCTCATTTAGAAATCAGTATTGGGTAATTTGGGTTGTGTTTGGCGGCTAAGAGAGAAAAAGGGAGAAGAAAGGAGTTTCTTAGGAAGAAATAAAGGGAGTGAAGAATCAAAGGAGAAATCAGTAAGGTAACTCTTAATCCTTGTTTTTCTTGTGTTCCTATCTTTCTGGTCGAGATTCCTAAGTCTGAAATCATTGATTCATTGGGTTTTCTATCACTTTGTCCTTAAAAGTTAGTTTTGGGAGTTTTGGCCGTTGTAAATCGATTTTACGGTAAGAAAATGGATTAAATGGGTATTTAGGGTTGGTGGATGAACCCTTATATTTATCTAATCGAACTAATGGCTAAAAACGGGTTAATAATCACTTTTAGACGTTTTGGGTTCGAGCAGCCGTAGTTTCCGGACACTATTGTTCAGTAGTGTCCGGACGTTTTGCAAGTTTCCGGGTAAGAGTTCATGGGAGTTACCGGATGCGTAACTCTCCGGATGGTGTGTCCGGAAAGGAGTAGAATCCGGACAGCGCGTCCGGAAAGGGGTAGTGCCCGGATAGTTGTGTCCGGATAGGTCGTACCCGGATTGTTGTTGTATCCGGAAAGTCCAGGTGTCCGGATTGGTGTCCGGACAGTAGCTGTGTTCGGAAAGAGTTATCCTGACAGCAGGATTGAACTGTTAATCTAATGTGAATCCAATGCCCTTAGGTGTTCGTTTGGACTAGCTTGGGGATATTTAAAGTTTGTGTGTAGCGCTAGCGAAAGGTGAGTTCCCTAAACCTTTTTACGACGTAAAGTGTTAAATGTTTTGACTGATTATGGTTTTATGTACGAGCATAAACTGTTTGTAACCGTCACGCATGTTTTTCCATGAACTACATGTTTTACATAAGAAAGCTTATTATTGATATGATGAAATGATAATGATGATTTAAAGGATTTAAGGTTGCATGTTTTATGAAATGAATGATGTGCTATGTGGAGTCGGTCTGCACTGTGGGATCAGAAAATGATCCTCGGAATCTGATGATCCCTTGGATATGTATGACAGACTGGTAGGTTGGAATTCGTTTCCTCCTATTTCGAGTAGAAAGGTGGTGTGCGTAGGCTCCGGAAAGGGCGAGAAGGGAACCTACTGGGGCCCCGATCGTGGAATGTTTATGTGATCCAATACACAGTGCAGCACCATGCTTGATGTTACGTTAAGGTTTACGATGAATCTTTTATACAAGTTTTCATACCGTTTTACATGTTGTTTACGGAGGGAATTCACTAGACCTTTTGGTCTAACCCTCGCTTTTCAAAAACTAAACAATTTTTAGGTAAGCGTGATATGGGTTCTTCAAGTAAGAACTAGGAGGCGGTAAGAAGGACTTGGAGCTTAGAGCGACTCCAAGATTTGATTTATGATGACTATAGTTTAGCTCTCGGCTGTGGAATTTAGAGACTTCCGCTGTCAATTGTGTTTAGCATGCTTTATTGATGATGTAAAGCCAAGATTATTATGTAATTCGAATGCTAAATTTATGTTATTGGATGATCGAGTTTTTGGGACGTTACAACAGGTTGTAGAGCATGCATTAGGTTGCGTTTTGTACCTTCAAAATCATTGTATGAGGTTTATCATTTTGAAGAGAAACATAATCATATGCTTCTTGATGAAAATGATATGAGTATGTCTAGAAAACGAAGGCAGTTGTCTTTAACCGATCAAGTTTTTATTCACAATGCTGCTAGTTGTAATTTTGGAGCAACGAAGGCGCATACGTTGCATATGTCTTTGAAAGGGGGTTTTGATGTTTTTGGTTGCACTGTTGATGATTATAAGAATTTTAGGAGAGATTTGAATGCATTTGTTGGTGCTGGTGATGGTGAGATGGTTCTTGGTATGTTGGAAGATAGATCAAAACATGATGTAGGATTTTCTTTTGCATATAATCGGCGGGATAATGAATTATGTGGTATTTTTTGGGCTGATGAAATTGCTAAACTGAATTACCAAGAATTTGGAGATGTTATTTCATTTGATGCAACGTTCCGCACAAACCAGTAGAATGGTGTTTGTTCCATTTACTGCTATTGATAATCACCAAAAAATCTATTACTGTTGGTGCTGCTTTGTTGTCGGGTGAAACTCTTGATAATTTTAAGTGGCTTTTTGAGGCGTTTTTGAAAGCACATCGTGGGAAGCAACCTAGTTTGGTTTTAACAGATCAGTGTTTGGCAATGAAACAAGCTATTCCATTAGTTTTTACCGAATCACGTCACAGATTATGTATGTGGCATATAATGGCCAAAGTTCCAAACAAGGTTAGTATCTGTTCATATATGAATTATTAATAAGTTATTAAAATTTTAATGTGAACACAAAGTTCATCATAAATATATGTTCAAATATACGAAAGTTCATATATGAACTTGAAGATTCATATATGAACTTGAAGGTTCATATATGAACTTGAAGGTTCATATTAAATACATGTTTAAATATGAAAACAAAGGTACATATATGAACATGAAGGTTCATATATGAAGACGAAGTTTCATACTAAATACATGTTATATATGAACACGAAGGTTCATATATGAATTATTTTCATATAATGAAAGTTCATATATGAATTTTGTTTTTGTAATCAAAGTTCATATATGAATCATTATTTAGTTAGTATTCTGTTCATATATGCATATAGAGTTGTTGTTAATCAACAATCATGTATGCATCACTTATATAGTTGTTTTTGAGTTATAAATTATTATTTCTATATAACGATTTTGTAGGTTAGCACAACTATATATAGGGAGACAAATTTTAACAAACGGTTTAATAAACTTGTTTGGAATGTTCAATTGGATCCTGAAGAGTTTGAAACTATGTGGTTGGATTTGATTACTAAGTTCAAACTTCAGAAAATCAAATTGTTTTCACACATGTTTCGTGTAACACCCCAAATTTGCAAGTAATCTCCCGTTCTAAGTAAATGATTTAATTTAATCCTTATTGCTCTTCGATTTTCTCTTCTCTTAGTAATCCTTATGTGTGAGGGTAATGGTGTGTGTATGCATGCATATACACATGCATGCAATATAGTAGGTCCACATATCCACGGTAATCATACATCCAAATATCCTTACCTTAATTTATAGATTAGAATGTGAGTATGGGGTTCATAGCCATCGCATCAAACAATCTCCTTTCCATCTTCTCCTTTAGAACTGCTGCTGCTCACCACCTACATTCGGTACATTTTCAGCGAGAGTGACATGGCGAGAGTGCCGTGTCACAATCGCATGGTCACTTTCGCATGGAAGGAATTGGCTGGGCAAGAAGGGAATCTCGGTACATTTTCAGCGAGAGTGATATGGCGAGAGTGTCATGTCACAATCGCTTGGTCACTTTCGCCGGCGAAGTTTTTGGGCAAATATAAGCAGCGATGACCAGCCTTTTTAGAGGGTTTCCATTTTATCCTCTTGTGTCGTTTCTCTCTCTCTTAAGGGCGATTTATCAGCTGCGAAAACCCTCTCCATTTATTGCTTGAGTTGATCTTTTCTTGAACCTTTGAACCTCATCCTCTACCATCACTTAGCATTATAAAGCTCCTACAAGAATCTCCAAGTGGGTCAAGTGTACAAGTCCTAGGGCTTTCTTGTTGGTTGGGGTTTCTTTCTACAAACCCTAGGTAAGTTATTTATTTTAACAAAGAATGTTGCTAATGAACAATTTTGACCTAGTATGGAGTATTGATTTTACTTCTCATGTGTAATTTAGGGTTCTTATAGGCAATAAGGGTTTTCTCTCTACAAACCTTTCTTGGTGAGTTATCCTAAACCTGAACTCACATGCATGTTATTATAGACAATTTCTAACTTATTAATGTCTCCTATTTCTCATATCCATGATTTCTACTTTTGAACCAAAATGGGTTTGATAATCTTAGGGTTTTGGTTATGCAAAATGGTTGGGAAGCTTGAAGCATGTAGCTTTTCTTGGTTTGTTCATGATTTCCACTTTTATTTACTATTTTGGTTGATAGAATGATTTTGACCATTTTAGGTCAAAATCTAGGGGTTTGATAAACTTGGAAATTTTAAAGTAAGCATTATGCAAAAGAGATTCGATGTCGGATTATGGATTAAATGTCTACTTTGAAATTGTGATACCCCAATAATAAATATTGTGTCTTGATGTGGGTTACTATTTACCATGGCTATAAAGTGTGCTTATTGGTAATAATGACATTGGATTATTTGGGAGTCGTGACTCGTAGTTTTGAGTGTAATGGATCCATATGCACTAGAGTCGTAGCACGGAATAGGCATCATGATCCATGATAAATAAGATGTGGGCCTATATGGTCGGGCATCGTCTCATGGGCAGTAAGGTGTAATTCCAATGTGCATGTTTGTGGATTTAGAGTGTCCCAACGTATAGACCTGGGGTGGTTGAAGTTGGGGGCTCACAAGTTATAGACTCATTGGGGTTGCGCTTGTTTCCGTTTTTGATGGTCAAATGTGATTAAATATTACTAACGATCGTATGGTTATCTTATCTTATATAATTGTTTGGACTTCCAATATCTCTTCCATACATGAGGTATTGGGACGTGGTATGGTCTATACCATGGGTTCTTAAATTAATTATCACGTCTTGAGTTTATTATTAAATGTTATAAGTATAAGTTCTTATCTATACGTTGATAGACTAACACTTCTTCTCTTGGGTGTATGTCTAGGATCTTCAAGTGGTGGGGTCCCTCGGACTTGAGCGATGAGATGAAATGGGAATAGCATTTTTGGGAAGAACTTGGAGACGTACAAAATAGAAATCTAATGATGATTTTTGGTAGCAAATAGGACAACACCCAATTGTAATCTAAGTTATTTTAATTTAGATTAGTAGGTTGTTGGACCATCATTTGCTTAAATTTGGATATTGTGTACGCCATACACTATTTCCCCATTACTCGGGTGATTGGTTATATTTTAGAAGTATATTTACGGAATTTTACAGGTTTAAATTTTACCCAAAATTTAGGGTGTTACAAGTTGGTACCAGAGCATTAGTTTAAGTAAACTAGGTATGTAACCAAAGTGCCTAGACTTAAGCTGATAAGATTAAGTAATGATTGGTGAGCTTGGGTTGAACTCTTAAGATAGGATATTCTTAGAGTCGACGGAAGTACATGAGTTGAAAGTTGTGACCTTGGTAACGAGAATCCTTATGTGAAGTATGTTCATAATTTCAATTAGCTACTGCTATTATGAATGTATCATTACGTGAGTATGCTTAGATTGCTATCGTTATGATGATTGATGCATGTATTGGTACGTTTCTTATGTTTAAATCTTATAGCCCATTTCTTACCTCATTCTCGATTGTGTGGCAGACTTCGATGGTGAGCACTCGTAGTAGGGTGGATGGTCAAGATGCCACGGCATCTACAGCTGGCCAACCAAGGATAATGGCGACAGTGAGGCCTCCGCGGGATAATACCGTCTTGGGAGGGGGAACTGAACATATCCCTCAACGTAATCTGGAAACCTCTGATCCCATTATGGAGGAGGCAACGGCCGAGACCCGAATGATGGACAGGATGATGGCAGCCATGAGCAAGGCCATGAATCAGCAACAAGAGCATTTTTTGAAATTTATAGAGGACCGGGATGCGAGCAACCGCAAGCACAAGGTGGTTGCCGAGAACATTATGATAGACGGGTCTGGGGGCACCGGAAATGGAAACGCTACTGTTGGTTTGGGGACAAAGGAAACTGGGCACGCAAAAAAGACTAGTTCTTTCAAAACTTTTCTGAGCTGCAGGCCGCCCGAGTTTAAAGGGGCAGATGATCCAGTTGTCTGCATGAACTGGATAAGAGAAATGGAGCAAGCTTTTCGTACTAGTGATTGCGGGGAGAGTCAAAGGGCAAAGTTTGGTTCTCAAATGCTAAGAGGGGCGGCTCTCACTTGGTGGAATGTTTACTCAGCGTCTCTGGAGGCCGCGGTATTGGCCAAGCTGAGTTGGGCAACCTTCAAAGAAAAGTTGTTGGAAGAGTATTGCAATGAGACGTCTATGGATCGAATCGAAGAAGAGTTCCGAAATTTGAAAAAGGGCAACTTGACAGTTAAAGACTACAACCGGCTGTTCATGGATAAATTGGGATTGGTGGGGCATCTGGTCCCGACCGAAAAGGAAAAGATTAAGGCATACATCAAAGGCCTTCCATCGGACATGATGACTATGGTCCGAGTTTCTAAGGCTTCCACCCTCCGTGAGGCGGTGGAAGAAGCTCAATTGGTAGAGGATGCCTATGGTAGAGGCAAGGAAGAAGTCGTTAGAGTGCCGGAAAAGAGGAAATAGGAAGGGCAAGCTACACCCTTCAAGAAACCAAGAACGTTTGACAACAACTACCGGGAATCTGAGCCGAAGAGGGAGGCTAGGTGGTGCCCCAAGTGCCGGAGAAAACATTTCGGTCCATGCAACTTTGTGTCGGGGAAATGCTATAAGTGTGGCAAAGCCGGTCATTCTATCAACTCTTGTCCCATCAGGGGACCGATGTGTTTCGAGTGTAGGGAGCCCGGTCACATTAAGAAAGATTGTCCGAAGCTAAAGTCGGGCAAAAGCGGAGGGCCGAAGGTAGAACCTCCGAGGGCAACGGGGAGAGCTTTCCAGATGTCGACCGAGGAGGCGAAGGCTTCAAAGGACGTAGTGTCGGGTACGTTTCTCCTAAACTCCGTACCTACGCGTGTATTATTTGATTCAGGTGCAAGTTTTTCGTTTGTGTCGACCTCCTTTTGTCAAAATTTGTCTATGTCCACTAGTCGTTTAGAAGAAGCCATAGTGGTAGAAATAGCCGATGGTGGCCAAGTAGTGGTTCGGGATATTTTGCGGGGTTGCATGCTAGAAATTGAAGGGAAGAAATTCCCGATAGACCTAATGCCCATGGTAATCGGGAGTTTCGATGTGGTGGTTGGAATGGACTGGTTAGCGGGGAATCAAGCCGAAATCTTATGCGCAAAGAAATTGATCCGCATACCCTCCTCGGAGGGAAGTTATGTGGTCATTTATGGAGAGCGGAAAAAAGGAGACGTAGCAATCATTTCCATGTTGAAGGCGCGTAAATGTTTGGTCAAAGGATGTACGTCCTTCTTGGCGTATGTGATCGATGCTAAGTTAGAAAAGAGGAAACTTGTGGATGTGAGAGTGGTACGCGAGTTTCCCGACGTATTTCCGGAAGACTTGCCGGGTTTGCCACCGGACCGTCAAGTAGAGTTCAAGATAGATTTGGTACCAGGGGCGGCTCCGATAGCTAGAGCACCTTATCGTTTGGCCCCATCCGAGATGCAAGAGATGATGGCACAACTCCAAGAGCTTTTAGAGAAGGGGTTCGTGCGGCCAAGTTCCTCTCCTTGGGGAGCACCGGTTTTATTCGTGAAGAAGAAAGATGGCACTATGCGGATGTGCATCGACTACCGAGAGTTAAACAAGGTAACCGTGAAGAACAAGTATCCACTCCCTAGGATCGACGATCTATTCGACCAACTTCAAGGAGCGGGATGCTTCTCAAAGATCGACTTGCGTTCGGGCTATCATCAAGTGAAGGTTAGAGAAGATGACGTTCCAAAGACGGCATTCCGGACGCGGTATGGTCACTATGAGTTTTTAGTGATGCCATTCGGGTTAACAAACGCACCGGCAGTGTTCATGGATTTGATGAACCGGGTGTGCCGACCTTTCCTCGACAAGTCGGTGATTGTGTTCATAGATGACATTTTGGTGTACTCCAAAGATGAAGTGGAACACGAGTCTCACTTGCGGGAAGTGTTGGAAGTCCTAAGAAAGGAGAAGCTTTACGCAAAATTTTCCAAGTGTGACTTTTGGTTTGAAGAAGTGCAATTCTTGGGTCATGTAGTCACCCGAGATGGAGTGAAGGTAGATCCCTCCAAAGTCGAGGCAATGATGAATTGGGAACCTCCTAAAAGCCCGGGCGAGATTCGAAGCTTCTTGGGTTTGGCGGGTTATTACCGAAGGTTTATCCAAGATTTTTCTAAGATCGCTTCTTCGTTGACGGCGTTGACACGGAAGAACGTGAAGTTTGTTTGGACCGAAGCGCAAGAGAGGGCATTCCGTACTCTCCACAAGAAATTGTGTGAAGCGCCAATTTTATCTTTACCCGAGGGATCAGAAGATTTTGTGGTCTATAGTGATGCATCCAAGATGGGCTTGGGGTGCGTGCTGATGCAAAGGGGAAAGGTGATCGCCTATGCTTCGAGGCAACTCAAAGTGCACGAAAAGAACTATCCTACGCATGATCTGGAATTGGCAGCGGTGGTGTTTGCGTTGAAGTTGTGGCGTCATTACCTCTATGGCACAAAATGTACTCTGTACACAATCATAAAAGCTTGAAGTATGTGTTCGATCAAAAGGAGTTAAACATGAGGCAACGGAGGTGGTTGGAGTTGCTCAAGGATTATGATTTCGAATTGCTTTACCATCCGGGTAAAGCCAATGTGGTTGTCGACGCCCTAAGTCGAAAAGAGTATAGTGGAAGTCTACACGCCAATCTCTCAAGGATCGACATAGTGTCAAGCTTGATAGAGCGGATTAGAGAGGCTCAATCCGAAGCCTTGAAGGAAGAAAACCGCAGGGATGAAGTAATGGTGAAACAAAAGCAACTCTTAACGGAGTATGGCCGTGGAGTCAAATTGTTTAACGGGCGCGTGTGGGTGCCTAAGGTCGGTGGAAATAGGGAGCTACTCATGGATGAGGTGCACAAGTCAAAGTATTCCATTCATCCCGGGAGTACCAAGATGTACCGAGATTTAAAGCTAACTTATTGGTGGCCGGTTATGAAGTTGGATGTGGCGCATTATGTGGAGCAGTGTACGACTTGCTCATAAGTGAAGGCTCAACATCAGTTACCTTATGGTAGCTTGCGGTCTTTGGAAATTCCCGAGTGGAAATGGGAGAAAATAACGATGGATTTCGTGACTAAGTTACCGAAGACTTTGAAAGGTCACGACACCATTTGGGTGATAGTGGACCGGTTGACGAAGAGTGCACATTTTTTGGCTATGCGGGAAACTTTACGGATGGATAAATTGGCAAGGCTATACGTTAATGAAGTGGTCTCAAGGCACGGTGTGCCCGTATCCATAGTCTCCGATCGGGATAGCCGGTTTACATCAAGATTTTGGCAAGCGTTACAAGAAGAACTTGGCACAAGGGTAAACTTGAGCACGGCCTATCATCCACAACGGATGGTCAAAGTGAAAGGACCATTCAAACCTTGGAGGATATGTTAAGGGCGTGTGTAATCGACTTTGGGGGCAATTGGGATACTCACCTACCGTTAGTGGAATTCGCTTACAACAATAGTTATCATTCGAGCTTGAAGGCGGCACCGTTTGAGGCCTTGTATAGGAGAAAGTGTAGGACTCCCGCGTGTTGGCTAGAGGCGGGGGAAAAGCAATTTGCCGAGCCGGAGATCCTGCAAGAAACAACCGATAAGGTCAAAGTCATTCGAGAACGGTTGAAAGCGGCCCAGGATCGACAGAAGAACTACGCTGACAAGAGGCGGAAACCGATAGAGTTCCAAGTAGGAGAAAGGGTGATGTTGAAAGTATCCCCTTGGAAGGGATTAATTCGTTTCGGAAAGCGAGGAAAGTTAAGTCCCCGTTTCCTTGGGCCATTCACCATTTTAGAACGTGTGGGTTCGCAAGCCTACAAATTAGATTTACCCTCGGAAATGGATGGAATTCACCCAACCTTCCATGTGTGTTACCTACGGAAGTGCTTAGCGGAAGGAGAGAGTCTAATACCATTATCGGAGATTCGGGTGGATGACAACCGTTGCGTAGAGTTGCCGGAAGCTGGTTTTGGATAGAGCGGTGACGAAACTTCGACACAAGGAGGTAGTCAAGGTCAAAGTGCAATGGAAGCACCATAGGGGTGCCAATGTGACTTGGGAACCGGAAGAAGATATGAAACGCCGATACCCTCATTTTTTTACATAGCTTGAGATTTCGAGGACGAAATCTTTTCCAAGTTGGGGAGGATTGTAACACCCCAAATTTGCAAGTAAGCTCCCGTTCTAAGTAAATGATTTAATTTAATCCTTATTGCTCTTCGATTTTCTCTTCTCTTAGTAATCCTTATGTATGAGGGTAATGGTGTGTGTATGCATGCATATACACATGCATGCAATATAGCAGGTCCACGTATCCACAGTAATCATACATCCAAATATCCTTACCTTAATTTACAGGTTAGAATGTGAGTATGGGGTTTATAGCCATCGCATCAAACAATCTCCTTTCCATCTTCTCCTTTAGAACTGCTGCTGCTCACCACCTACATTCGGTACATTTTCAGCGAGAGTGACATGGCGAGAGTGCCATGTCACAATCGCATGGTCACTTTCGCATGGAAGGAATTGGCTGGGCAAGAAGGGAGTCTCGGTACATTTTCAGCGAGAGTGACATGGCGAGAGTGCCATGTCACAATCACTTGGTCACTTTCACCGACGAAGTTTTTAGGGCAAATATAAGCAGCGATGACCAGCCTTTTTAGAGGGTTTCCATTTTATCCTCTTGTGTCGTTTCTCTCTCTCTTAAGGGCGATTTATCAGCTGTGAAAACCCTCTCCATTTATTGCTTGAGTTGATCTTTTCTTGAACCTTTGAACCTCATCCTCTACCATCACTTAGCATTATAAAGCTCCTACAAGAATCTCCAAGTGGGTCAAGTGTACAAGTCCTAGGGCTTTCTTGTTGGTTGGGGTTTCTCTCTACAAACCCTAGGTAAGTTATTTATTTTAACAAAGAATGATGCTAATGAACAATTTTGACCTAGTATGGATTATTGATTTTACTTCTCATGTGTAATTTAGGGTTCTTATAGGCAATAAGGGTTTTCTCTCTACAAACCTTTCTTGGTGAGTTATCCTAAACCTGAACTCACATGCATGTTATTATAGACAATTTCTAACTTATTAATGTCTCCTATTTCTCATATCCATGATTTCTACTTTTGAACCAAAATGTGTTTGATAATCTTAGGGTTTTGGTTATGCAAAATGGTTGGGAAGCTTGAAGCATGTAGCTTTTCTTGGTTTGTTCATGATTTCCCACTTTTATTTACTATTTTGGTTGATAGAATGATTTGGACCATTTTAGGTCAAAATCTAGGGGTTTGATAAACTTGGAAATTTTAAAGTAAGCATTATGCAAAAGAGATTCGATGTTGGATTATGGATTAAATGTCTACTTTGAAATTGTGATACCCCAATAATAAATATTGTGTCTTGATGAGGTTGTGTTTACATTTGATGAGGGTTACTATTTACCATGGCTATAAAGTGTGCTTATTGGTAATAATGACATTGGATTATTTGGGAGTCGTGACTCGTAGTTTTGAGTGTAATGGATCAATAGCACTAGAGTCGTAGCACGGAATAGGCATCGAGATCCATGATAAATAAGATGTGGGCCTATATGGTCGGGCATCGTCTCATGGGCAGTAAGGTGTAATTCCAATGTGCATGTTTGTGGATTTAGAGTGTCCCAACGTATAGACCTGGGGTGGTTGAAGTTGGGGGCTCACAGGTTATAGACTCATTGGGGTTGCGCTTGTTTCCGTTTTTGATGGTCAAATGTGATTAAATATTACTAACGATCGTATGGTTATCTTATCTTATATAATTGTTTGGACTTCCAAGATCTCTTCCATACATGAGGTATTGGGACGCGGTATGGTCTATACCATGGGTTCTTAAATTAATTATCACGTCTTGAATTTATTATTAAATGTTATAAGTATAAGTTCTTATCTATACGTTGATAGACTAACACTTCTTCTCTTGGGTATATGTCTAGGATCTTCAAGCGGTGGGGTCCCTCGGACTTGAGCGATGAGATGAAATGGGAATAGCATTTTTGGGAAGAACTTGGAGACGTACAAAATAGGAATCTAATGATGATTTTTGGTAGCAAATAGGACAACACCCAATTGTAATCTAAGTTATGTTAATTTAGATTAGTAGGTTGTTGGACCATCATTTGCTTAAATTTGTATATTGTGTACGCCATACTCTATTTCCCCATTACTCGGTTAATTGGTTATATTTTAGAAGTATATTTCCGGAATTTTACAGGTTTAAATTTTACCCAAATTTTAGGGTGTTACATTTCGTATTCGTCAACGATGGATTCCTGCTCATTTCAAGTCTATTCCTTTTTGTTCATTGATTAAAACTACATCAAGGTCGGAGAGCATAAATTCATTCTTCAACAAATTTGCTCACCATGGTAACAACTTTGTAACATTCATGCTTGCATTTGAAAATGCAATGCGTAAGCAAAGAAATTCTCAACGTAAGCTTGACCATATGACAAAGACAACTATCCCTTATATGTGCACTCCGAAAGCAATTAAGAAACATGCAAATGAAGTTTACACACGCGCTATATTTTTAGAAGTTCAAAAGGAGATTAATAAAGGAGCATGGTCGTGTGTTCAACAAAATGTTGTTGAAAAGGATGGATGCCAACTTTATACAATTTGCAAAATGACAAAGATTGTAAAAAAACGTTGTTCAAGGTAAAAAGAATTATTAATATATGCATTTCTATTATTTTTTATTAACACAACTTACCTTTTTCTTGTTCATGTTTGTTGTAGGTTGTGTGTAATCAACTGGATTCAACATTTGAATGTGAATGCAATCATTTTGGTCAACATGGATTTTTATGTCGTCATGTTTTCAAAGTCTTAATGAATGAGAACTTCAATGAGATATCGGAGAGGTATATATCTCGACGATGGAGAAGAGACTTGATATGTTTCAATCTTAGACAAATTTCGTGGAGAGAAGGCGATCCAAATGGTGAAATGGCAAGAATTTGCTATGATGCACAAGCATCTTTAGATTATATTTTGATGAGTCTTAGAAGTGATAAAAAGAAGCTTAAAGAGTTTGCAGAGAAGATTCAGTGTTTGAAGGCTGAGGTAGATGCTAATATTCCTTACCAAAGAAAATTGGAAAAGAAGAATGAGACGATAAGAAATCTTATTGGTGTTAATAAACCAGAAAAAATAGTTATCCAGTCACCATTTGGCATCCGCAACAAAGGTTGTGGAACAGGAAAACGTTTGATCGGTGCAGGTGAGAAAGCTGCGATAAAGAATCAAAAGGCGAAGCGATTGTGTAGAAATTGTCAAAAGTTGGGGAATCATGATTCACGAAATAGCCCATTGAAGAATGTGAATGAGTAGATACATAGTGTAGGTTATTTTTTAACTCAATAATTACTTTTGATAGTCAAAATTTCAATAATAAATGTTGATTGCTTTTTTAACGAGTATTAGAAGTTTATTTTATAGTTGTTTTTGTATTCATGTTCATATATGAATACGAAGCTTCATATATGAACACGAAGTTCATACTAAATACATGTTCATATATGAACACCAACGTTCATATATGAACACGAAGTTCATACTAAATATATGTTCATATATGAACACGAATATATGAACACGAAGGTTCATATATGAAAACGAAGGTTCATATATGAACATGAAGGTTCACATTTATATATAAACAAGAAGATTCAAATATAAACAAGAAGATTCATATATGAACACAAAGGTTCATATATGAACACAAAGGTTCATATATGAATACCAACGTTTACATTCATATATAAACAAGAAGATTCAAATATGAATTCATATATGAATATGTACTTATATATGAAGTCAAATGTTCATATATGAAGTAATATAAACTTATGATCGAATAGTTCAAATATGAACTATTTTAAAACATAAGTTTCTTAAGAATTCATATATGAAGATGTTGATTCATATATGAACTTTGATATGATTTTCATATATGAATTAATAGATTTACATGTTAACAATTTGGAGAATTAAAGTAGAAAATTTTAAAATAATATTAAATATACCAAAACAGATCAAAAATATTGTTTATAAACTACTAATTACCATCGCAATTACCACCAACAACATATAGAAAATATTGTTTAAAAATACCACAACCAATCACCCATCACAATCAACCAAATAACCATAATTGTATCTTTATCCTATCACCCCATCACCCCATCACCCATCAAAACCAACCAAACAACCATAATTGTAGCAGAAAATATTGTTTTTAAACAAACCAACCATTATCACCCATAACCAACCAAACTAACCAAACAACCATAAAAAACAACCAAATGTACCCGGCAAGAGATTCCATGTACTTCTTCTTTGCTTCATTGAATGAGTCAAACTCATTCGTTTCAGCTATAACTTTCTCCCTATGCAGATTCTTCTCTGAAAGTAACAACTTTGTCGCATACGTGTATCGTAAGCGATAAATTTGTTGTTTCTGAGATTTTTCATTGGTGTGAAATCCACAATCCCACTTTTGAATGTCTTGTTCAGTGTAGTGCTCCATATGGCGCATGATGAAGATCCCACAGTCAACTATGTTTTTTTCGGAGCACCACTTCATTATATGTCTCTGTGGTTAAAGTGGGGCCATCGCTTCTGCTTTTGGATGCTGAACCGACCTCAAGTATTGAATAAACAATCCATGTTGCATAATATTTTTATTTATATAAGTAAAGTTGATAATATATTCATTTATGAATTTACAAAAATTTAAACATTACTATTTTTACCAGTATAAACGGTACGTTTCCATATTTGCTTTCAACTGATACGTCCGTTGACATGTTGTCTATTATGAGGAGTTCTAGGTTCTTGAAGTTGTATACAAATAAGAAGTAGTGGCTTGATTGTATAATGGGGAAGAACACCTGTTTTCATTATACATAATCAAAATCTTTAAAAGTTCAGTCAAATTTGTATGTTGTATATATATATTTTAGATACGTACCGGATCGTATCCCCTCAAAGTTGCCAAATCTTTTTTATTCTTCAATGCATATTTAATGTTTGACTTGAAGATCTGGAAACTTTCTTCTGGGGTGTTTTGTTTCTTCAGGACTCCATCCGGCTAGGTAAACAAAGTAATTATATGTAAATGTTTGATTTTCACAAAAGTTCATATTCATATATAAACAATAAGGTTCATTTATGAACCCAAAGGCTAAGGTTCATATTCAATTTATGTTCATATATGAACTCAATGATTCAAATAATTCATATATGAATCAAAACAGATCTTTGTAAATAAAGTACATAAATGACAATCATTCATATATGAACAAGAAGGTTCATATATGAACCCAAAATGCTAAGGTTCATATTCAATTCATGATCATATATGAATTCAATGGTTCAAATAATTCATATATGAATCAAAACAGATCTTTGTAAATAAAGTTCATAAGTGACAATCATTCACATATGAATCTTTGTATATTTAAAATAACAAAATTCATATATGAAAACAAAATCATGTAAAACTGATACATATATGAACTAGACAAAAAAATATATAATTATTAACATACCATTACAGCAGTGTTAAGAAAAAGTCGATGTGGGGATTCTCGGCTTCTTAATGACTCCTTTGTGTTCAATAGAGCAACCCATGTATGAACCACATTGGCCACTACATAGGTGTTAGGCATTAAACTTTCTGTTGCCACCTTTATCATATTTGCCCCATCCGTTGTTTCATATATCATCTCACTATAAGGCAATAAATGAAATTAAATTTATCATATATGCACATTATTAACTTTTTAAAATAACATATATAATATTAAAGGTGTTACTTACGACCACTCTCCCGTTAGTGCAAACAGCCATCTACCAACTTTATTTTCACTCGCCGACATACATTTTGATATCAAAACAATTCTGTCAACATAAGGTGACCTCAGGCTTTCTCCCACCTTGATTTCTCTCTTCCCTTCCCTCTTTTCCTTCTCTTGTCCTTCCTCTTCCTTTCCTTCATCTTCATTCTCATCTTTTTTTTTTCTTTCTCATTCTTATCTTCCTCATTCTTTCCTTTCTTCTTCTCTTCCTCTTGTGATGACATCCCCAAACTGTAACTGGGTGCATCATCCAAATATGAAGCTGAAATATTTCTCACAACATCTGAGGTGTTTTCTTTTGCAACTTCATGTTGCATCTCAATCTCCTTCTCTTGTCTATCCTCTCCTCCTACTCCATCATTCTCAATCTCTTTCTCTACAATCATCTCTGGCTTCTCTTTCTCCTCTGGCTTCACTTTCTCCTCTGGCTTCTCTTTCTTCTCAATCTCTTTCTCCATCTGTTTCTCCTTCTCTTTCTCTTTCTCCTCTTTCTCTTTCTCCTCTTTCTCCTTCTCTTTTTCCTTCTCCTTCTCTTCTTTTGATGGTTCATAAACTTTCATCACTATCTCAACTTCCCCATGAGTTTTTGGGTCTTCCCAAAAGTCTTCTGTATCCATCCTAGTTGTAAAGGTGTCATGAACAGTTTATCATTGATATTTCTATCCAGGTGTAGATTTTCTGATACCAGAAATTCTTCTTCATCAACTCCAACCAATATGTCGTTTTCCAACTTCTCCTTCTTTTCTCCTTTGTTCATCAAATCATCAAACTCTGCTTTGTATTTTTTAATTAGATCATTACCAGGATATCTGATAAAAGCATCTTCAAATGCCTGATCTAAGATCAGTGAGTCACAGATTAAGTAGTTCATCCTCTCTCTTATCATATTCTGTACACCCTACAATTTGCATAAAAATTATGAGTTGTATATAATGTATAAATTATTAAGATTCATATATGAAGTATATAAGATTCATATATGAAGTATAAAGTAATAAAGATTCAAATATGAATTATATATAAGAATTCTTATATGAACTTTCATATATGAACTTTCTTATATGAATTCATATATAAGAATTCATATATGAAGCATAAAGTATTAAAGATTCATATATGAAGCATAAAGTATTAAAGATTCATATATGAAGTTTAAATTATAAAAGATTCATATATAAGAATTCATATATGAATTCACATATGAACATTCATATATGAATTCATATATGAATTGATATACGAACATTCATATATGAATTCATATATGAATTGATATACGAACATTCATATATGAATTCATATATGAATTGATATACGAATTCACATATGAACTTTCATATATGAACTTTCATATATGAACTTTCATATATGAATTCGTATATGAATTCATATATGATATGAATTCGTATATGAACTTTCATATATGAACTTTCATATATGAGTTCATATATAAATTCATATACGAACTTTCATATATATAGTATATAACATATGAAATCATATATGAATACTTTATAATTCATATGTGAATTCAAATATGAATATTAAGGATTCATGAATGTTATAGTATACTTACAATTAACCAGCTTTCCTCAGTAATCTTGTCTTCTTCATTAACCAGCTTTCCTCTTCCAAATCCACCTTCATCAATCTCATATCCCTCTCTTCTTCTCAATCTCTCCGCAGTCCACATTTTTATCAATGGTCTATCTCTTCGAACATAAACACAATCACATTCAAAGT
Organism: Saussurea involucrata; assembly: GCA_033807775.1. Taxonomy (NCBI): domain Eukaryota; kingdom Viridiplantae; phylum Streptophyta; class Magnoliopsida; order Asterales; family Asteraceae; genus Saussurea; species Saussurea involucrata. The sequence continues at coordinate 75,855,222 of CM066317.1, read as the reverse complement.
TATCAACATACATGAGCAGCAAATAAGAATCAATTAAAAAAGTTAATATATTATTGTAAGATATGTTTTCAATTCATAAATGTTATAGTATACTTACGATCAAGTATGTGACAGATCCAACATAGAAACTCATGTTAGAGTCTCTCATCCAACCTTTTTTGTTGCTTTTCAAACATTCATGAATGTATAAACACCAGTTTATGTTTGATATGTCTGTCTCAGGTTGTATGTAGTTTACGACATACATATTGAGGGTGCCACTCTTCAGTCCTTCTCCCATTGTGTTGCAGAAAAGAGTAATAAAGTTCAACTTGAAGTTGAAATCAGCTTCAGTGCTATCAATAATCTTTTGCTTCACATTTGTTGGTCGGACAACTTTGTTTGAAAATTGCGATCTCCAGTTCACCAATATTTCATTGTCATCTGGAATAAACTTTCCTTCAAACATGCTTTTTCCTTCTACAGGAACACCAAGCATATTGTGGATTGATTCTTCAGTTATTGGCAGCCTATTTTCTCCAATAACCATCTCCATCGAATAACAGTTCAAGCAGCCAACGACAAAAAATCCTAGCTTTGAAGCGATCCCATCCATCCTCATGTCCAACAGAGCTCCAAAACCCATGGTTTTTACACATTCTATCTGTTGTTTACTCAATGCTTGAATTTCTTCATACAATGGTTTTGGTGATATTCTAACTTTGATGACTGGGAAATTTGGTTTTTCTTGCTCTTTTCCCTTCTTTGTCTCTTTGTTATCTTTTGTACAGGAGTTTCAAAATCATCATCGGAATCTCTTAGATTCGTCACTTTTCTTCTTCTCTTCTCTTTATTTGACTTAGTTCCTGTATCTGTTTATAGACATTTGTCAATATAATTAATAAACCATCATGATAATATAAATTGTTATAATTATTTATTATAGATTGCATACATGAAACTATTTCTTTTGTTTGCTCTGGTTTCTGTTTCAGTAGCCTTATTTTGGTCTTTGTCATCTTCTTTCCTAGATTACAAATGTTTTTATATGTAATGAATCTATGAAAATTCTAAATTATTAAGATATATATTTTTACCTTCTTTTGGGTCTTTCGGTTCAATTGTCTTTTCCACTGTTCCTGTAGTTGTTTGTTGATCTTCATGTACTATAAACAACAAATCAATAAATAAAACATTCAAAACATTCATATATGAAATTTGGAATATTCAGCATTCATATATGAATTTTCGAATATATGAAGATTCATATATGAACATTCATATATAAACATTCATATATGAACATTCGAAAGTTCATATATAAACTTTCAAATATTTTGAACATTCATATATGAAGTTTCGAATATTATTAACATTCATATATGAACATTCGAAAGTTCATATAAGAACTTTCAAATATTTTGAACATTCATATATGAAGTTTCGAATATTATTAACATTCATATATGAACATTCATATATGAACTTTCGAATATTATTAACATTCAGATATGAATGTTCAGATATTCGAACGTTCACATATGAACTTTCAAAATATTTGAAAGTACAAATATGATTTGTAGATCCCAGTTTAACAATCAAGTAACAATAATAATCAATAACTCAGATCAATAGGTCGTCATCCATATGATTGATATTCAAAAAGGTTACAATATGTTCAGAGAGAATATTCAATAAGAGTAATGAACGATTAACCTAATTCTAAAGGTTAACTAATCTATTTATACCTAGGGCTAAGACTATTAAGGCCCAAGCCCATTAAGCAAAGCTAAGCCCATTAAACAGTTAAAGGCTTTTTACAAACAATAATTAATCTCTATAATTACTTTATATAACTTTCTATATTATAGGACATTTATGGTCCTAACAATCTCCCCCTAAAGTTATATAAAGAAAAATTGGTCTTGAAAACTTTAGGTCTTGGTCTTCTCTTCCTCTTGAATATCTGAAACACTTTTGGTGTTGCTTGTCTTCACGTCTTTCCAACGCTCCCCTTGAATAAAGCTCTTATCTTCATATCTTCAACTTTAAGAACTTGTAGAACCAATATGCTCGAAGGAGGAAATAGTTTGTAGCGAACACCACTTGATAAGGAATTAGAAGAATTTATCACTTGTAAAATTTCTTTGAACTCTTTTCGGAACTGATCAATCTCGAAACTTGATTAAAAACAGTTACTCCCCTCGGCTTTTGCTAACTCCCCCTTAAATTGATAATCATCGTCTTTGAATCTGTGTCTTTTCTCCCCCTCATGATGAGTAGGAGCATCCAAAGCATCATGTTACTTCAAAGACAATACCGGTGAGTAGCAGAATATCAGATAAACCGTTAAGTAACCAATATGGAGTAAATATCTAACATAGAAATACAATAGTAACTGTTATCACAACAATTGAAATAATTGTGTAGCCTATGTTCAGAGTTGGCATTGGGGTATCTTTGATAGGACTTCCAGTTATCATTGAAGTAAATTTTTAAAAATTACTTCTCAAACTGTTCTGGCAATATCACAAAGATATGCAAATGGAATCACAAAGACTCGTGCAGGTGTGAAAGATTAAATTTTATCTGTTTGGCTCAAAAATTGATTTAACATGGGTCGCAAGTTAAAAATCAATTGACACAGTGATTAGAATATGATGTTCGGAGACCGGAACTAGTGTTTTCCTTTTTCAATATCTAAGACCTCCGAGTGAGGAATAGATAGATTATATGCTAAATCTCCGTGAATATATGAAACAAGCATCTTTTGTGAGATACCTGAGTGGCTAGGTGGGGTGACACGAGTTATCGACACTGGGTCCATGTATGTTTCAATATTCATTTCCAAAGAACGAGAATGAATAGATTGTGTGGTTACCCGGATATCTGACTCGGTTTGGTAAAGACCAATAATTCTTTTAAGTCCTGTCACATCCTCACCATTTTTCTTTTTACTCCGAACTCATCTATCAAGCTAGACCCCTCACTGTTGTCTATAAGGGATGTGTTTCTTGGGTAGGTCCTTCCGGTTCTGGATAGACCATAGAAACGATGTAATTCCTAACACTCCTTTCATGCATTGAATGGAACAGTTTCAAAAACAGTGAAGTACACATTAAATACGAGTTCTAAACTTAAAAGTTTAGAAGTCAAAGCATTTAAGAACGAGTCCTGATCTGAGATGATCAGAAGTCATTAAAAATCATTTGAAATATAAATTTCAAGAGAAACAGGATCAAGCGCTAAATGGAATGACTCATTGAGCACATTATGATCAAAAAGTTAAGAATGATCAGAAGGTTTAATTGTGAAGAACAAGTCACAATTAATGTGTCAGATAAGAATTGAATCATTAATATGAAATGACGAACGACGAAAACTAATTGGAATTCAAGCGAGTGTATTTCCATCGAAAAATCAACAAACATATGTGAGACATGGAAATAACTAAGTCAAGAAAATATTGGACGTGGCAATCATGGAGTGTAAAATTGGAGAATAACCAACACAAGTAAGTTATTTAGAATGAATTGCCACGGTCTTTGAATTCACAAAAAATGCATGTATGTGTCAAATACCTGATGCTCCCCCTCAAAAATAGCATAACCTTTGAATGCAGCCATGTGGAAAGAATCTTTTGAACTATACGCACGTGACATTCCTGCAAAACAAATTAGAAAGATTTTGGTATCCATCCTTTGATGGATCCTTGATGGTTAGATGCCTTATGAGTAACAGGGATACTATAAGTACCATACCAATGAGATGCATATTTCCGATCAACAAAATCATTCGAACCATATGTAGAACAACAGATACAATCATGAGAAAGTTGAAGCAACTATTGAATTGAGTAAACTCTTAAGGGAAACTTCATCTTTTGTTCAACAGAAGTACGAGAATTAAAAGCATCATGATTACGATTGTATGTCCTAACATGCGAAACTGAATTAGATGAATTTGTATTCGCTTTGCTTTCATTTGACTTTTTCACTACCCAAACTTGTTTGAACCTTTTTCTCCAACCATTAATATCTGAAATGTCATTAAAAGTATGATCAGTTGAGTTTGAGTAGGAAGGATGTCTATCTTTTGGTTGACCGATCGGTTGTCGCGTCTGTAAATGTTTTTTTGAATTGGAATCGGTTTTAGAAGCTTCATTCACAGACCGGGTTTTTATTTTTGTGGAACAATCGCCTTTCAGAAATTTGACCGGTCGTTTTACTGCTTTTGAAAGAAAGTCGGTTTGGTTTGGAAGGGGTTTGTCAAATTCAAACTTAGGAAACTCATCATCTGAACATTCGTCGGAATTCATATAAGCTGAAAATCAATATCAGGCACAGATGGAACAGGATTGGTTGAGGGAGGTGAGGAACACTTTGAATCTGTGTTATTGGAAGAATCTGTTGCGGAAGCTTTTTGAAATTCAGAGTTAAGATTCTTTTGAACATAGTCTACTTGAGACTCTTTTCGTTTTCTAGAAGATGTTTTGCCAATAAAAGCCTTACACGAAGATGTATCTGATGAGTCCGAGGAAGGTTCGGGTAGATTCACCTTTTCTTTTTGGAGTTGGTCAAACTTCTCTTGGAGTTGACTTTTACTCACTTGCTCTTGCATCACTTCTGTTGCCAAGGCAGACAGTTTGGATGTGATCCTATTGATTTCTACCCGTAGAAGTTCCTTGTCCTCAACGGATGCAGGTTCGGTTTTGGTGGATTTGATTTTCTCAAGTTCAGTTACAAGCGCTTGTTTTTCCTTTTGAAAATTAGTCTTTTCCTTTTCGAGTGTCTCCTCTAACTCGGCTATTTTTTATTCCAAAATAAGAGGAGGAACATAGAGTTTAAACTCGTCCGTCTCAGTTTTGGGTTCAGGTGCTGGGGCCTCATCCTTTTTAGAGGAATCCTTGGGCTTCGCAACCTTATAGCCGTCAAAGTAGTCATTCGAAAAACACTTAGATTTATTTTTCCTGTAGGAATAGTTGAGAGGTTCATACGCAAAGGGTAATTGCATTTTAGTGGTGTGTTTGCGTTTGTATTCCTTAGTTTCCTCTTCCTTCTCTTCGAGTGGTCCCGTCCATTTGATTTTATATTCGGGGTATTTTTTCTCGAGATCAAAGAAGTTAAATTCGTAAAGAGTGGGTCTCATTGTTAAAATCTTTTTCAAGTATTGTGGGTTATCGTACCCAATTCCCCATTCTTTGTTGAAATAAGTGAATTCCTTAGGTTTGTTCATATGAATAGTTTGATCAGTCTGACCTCGTTTATGGAGTTTGGTTTCCAGATCAGTTATTTTAGCAAGAAATTCTTTGTGTTGAATTTGAATAGAGGAGCATTGATAGATAATCTCCGCTTTCTCATCCTCACACTGATCAAGTTTTGAGTTTAGCTCAGATATCTTGGCTCGAAGAACTTTTGGTGCTATCGAAAGATTTGCACACTTTTCCTTTAAGTAGGTGTTGTCAGACTTAAGCTTTTATGTGATCTTTGTTTGAACATCTAACTTTTCTTTTAGCGAATTAATTTCAAGTAGTTGTTCATTAGAGGTAAACATATGGGACTCTACCTTTTGACCAAGCAGTTGAGTCTTATCAACTAAAGCGTTATGAGTTGGTAGACATACCTGACAAGCTGATTCTGACTGAGATGAATAAGACATTGTTACCTAAAAAAATTGATCGTTAATCGGTGTTACTTTGAAGAATTAGAAAAATGCGGAAGAAAATCAAAAAATTTATATTTGAAAACAAATCTAAAAATAAATTCGTTTCCAATAATCAAATTCAGATTTATCGAATTCGGATGAACGAAAAACAAACTTCGAGAATCAAACCTGCAAGAGAAATAAACCAAGTTCGATCAAGAACGTCAACCAAAATCACATAAACTGATAATCGTCAAAAATAAGCTCAAAATTGTCGCAAAAAGTCTCAAACCGTCACAAAAACTGAAAAAAAAACAACTACCATGCAAACCATGCAAATCGTCACAAAAGGAATCTCAACTATCACTAAAACTCTCGATCACGAGACGTGCGGTAACTCGGGTACCGATCAGAAACGTGCGATTAATTTTCTAGAAAAAACGATATGACTTCGTACGATATATAGATGCAAAAACGTTTCACGGTCAAATGAGTTTACCGATCAAAAAAGACTTATCAATCAAAAACTTACCGGGCGAATGAGTTTCCCACACACACGAACACTTACCGGATGAAGTGGAGTATACTTATCGGATGAAACAGGTTACTGGATAACAAATGAAAAAATTCTGGACAAATGGAGTTTCCGGCAAAGGTGGTTACCGGATGACCAATTAGGCTTACCGGATGAACTTGTTTCTCGATGAAATTAAACCCGAAAAGAAAATTGTGGTATGCTTTGGAAAAGATGATGGTGCTAACAATATATGTGCATGTATGCGAAGCAAGCCATGAATGATCAAGCACTATACAATCATATCCACAAAATCACAAAGAATAATAAGAAAACGAAGAAGGAAAAGTTGTTGCTTCTCTTTCAATTTAAGGGTTGATTCACAAGGAAAATAGGTACCGACTTGTTATGCATATGTGGTCAACCAAAGAAACAAAATGGTCAATCAAAGTAGGCTATAGAGTGCGGAATGTATGTGCATCCGGGAATTAATTTTTATCCGGGAAATGGATATCCGGTAAACTAAAGTTACTGGAAGAGAAATTCTGTCCGGAAAAGATTGCACCCGGAAAGGTTTTGTCTGGAAATAAATGAGTATCCGGAAAAGTTTTGTTCAAAAAAAAATTAACCGGAAAGCTTACCAGGGGAGTTACAATGTTTATTTATCCGGAATAATCAAACCTTGGGAATTGTTCACTAATTGAATGTAGCAAGTTAGCCACCACCGCTCCACGTTGTTTCTTTGATGAGTCACCCAAAACACAAAGCAAACAGATAAGTATCGAATCCAATAAACAAAGATTTAAGGTTTAGATGCAAAAATATGGTGTATGATGCAGCCGCACTAAACCCTAGAAAAATTAAACAGAGAAACAATTTTGGATCCTGAATGAATGTGAAGATGAAATATGTGTGAAAAAAATAATTATGGTTTTTTAAGAACACAAACAGATTCGGCGCCCTTAACCAAAAACCACAATCAAGAATCGAACATATATCAGATTATATTAAATCAATAAAAAATTGCAAACCCAATATGATCGAATTTCTTGTTCTTCAACTAAAACTTTTATCTTTGGTCTTCAAAAACAATTCTTCAAATCATCGATTCTGCTCTAATACCACGTGTAGATCCCAGTTTAACAATCAAGTAACAATAATAATCAATAACTCAGATCAACAGGTCGTCATCCATATGATTGATATTCAAAAATGTTACAATACGTTCAGAGAGAATATTCAATAAGAGTAATGAACGATTAACCTAATTCTAAAGGTTAACTAATCTATTTATACCTAGGGCTAAGACTATTAAGGCCCAAACCCATTAAGCATAGCTTAGCCCATTAAACAGTTAAAGGCTTTTTACAAACAATAATTAATCTCTATAATTACTTGTAACGACCCACCCCAAACATACATCATATAACAAACAATACATACCAAACTTCTAAAATCAAAGATACATATTATTCATATACGGTCCGAAAGTCTTTAAAACGTACATTACATAAGAGCTTCCTAATCAACATTAATCACCAAAAGCATCCTACACCTTATCCTTTCCTTTGCCGCTAAAAGATCCTCGACCTGGAATACATATTTTTGAAAACAAAATGAGGGTTAGACCAAACGGTCTAGTGAGATAATCCATGTCATTTCAAAATCGTTATAAAACCACTTTATATAAAACTTTTGTATCAAAACAGTTTATATAAAACCGTTGTACAAACACACATATACCACACGTATTTAAATACCAATCAAGACTCGTACATCGTGTACCTCTCATCCACCTTATTCCTCCACAAATGGCCAAATTTATTGGTTGCGAGCCAATTAACACACCGGTCCAAAGCCCGGCCACGTATTATATTCTCATATAATACTCACGTAATTATAATATCTCAATATATTATAATTACACACGTATGACACATTCATACAATTTATCATCACATTCCAACCATATCTATATCGCATTTCCTTTTATAAAAACGTTGCCACATTTCATCCACATATACGTCTCGATATAAACACATAATCACATCATACATCACATATCCACTCCATACCTATCCATCTTATATATATATATATATATATATATATCATATATATATATGTATCCCAGTTGAAAACGTTTTAAAAGTAAAACTCACCTTGATTGTAGTCGCGTTACTTTGATTAAAATCGTAAGAATCTTCGTCACCAACCTCACATAGATCTCTTTGTTTCTTCAATTGTTCCTCTAAAAAAACCCAGCTGAAAATTAATAACTTTCTTCTTCTTCTTGCCGTGAATAAAAACCCACACACACTACAAGAAATATCTAATTCTCTCTTAATCTCTCTTTCTCTCTTTGCGTAAACAACACCCATACACATATACTCTTGATATTTTGTTACATGAATTAAGGTTGAGACACCTCACCCTCTACATGAAAAAAGGCGGTGATGGTGTTCAACTTTCACCAACTTCACCAATCTAACCTCATACTTTCATTAGTTGGCAGTTTCTACCCTCCAACTTTCAATATAAAATTAAAACTCACCCCTTAACTTTTAACTCCCTAAAACTAATCTCAAACTTACCTTAAAACTTAAAATAATAAAATTAAATAAATCCACAACGTCCCCGGTTATTACATTACTTTATATAACTTTCTATATTATAGGACATTTATGGTCCTAACATGATTGTTCAAATATGAAAGTTCATATATGAATGTTCAAAATATACGAAAGTTCATATATGAACTTTTGAATATTCAAAACCCTAGATCTACTGAAAATATCTTAATAAACGAACAAATATTTAACATTCATATATGAACTTTCGAATATTATTAACATTCATATGTGAACTTTCAAATATTCAAAACCCTAGATTTACTAAAAAATATCTTATAAAACGAACAAATATTTAACATTCATATATGAACTTTCGAATATTATTAACATTCATATATGAACTTTCCAATATTCAAAACACTAGATCTACTGAAAAATATTCATATATGAACTATCTAATATTTAACATTCATAAATGAACTTTCGAATATTTAACATTCATATATGAATTATCCAGTATTTAACATTCATATATGAATGTTTTCATCTCTAAACCCTAGATCTACTGAAAAGTATCATAATAAACCAACAAACATTAAACACATTCATATATGAACTATCTAATATTCAACATTCATATATGAATGTTTTCATCTCAAAACCATTTATTCAAAAAATACCATTCATTCATTTATGAACGAATATACCTGTACTTGTTTCTGGTTTCTTCTTCCTTTTTATTTTTAACTTTGGAATTCCAGTCGTGTTCTTCGCTGTAATGAAACAACAAAACAACATTTATGAACTTTGTTTAAGCCCTAAAAATTTTCTAAATCATTTCATGATGTTCTTAAACATAGATTCACTGTATATAACGATGTTTTATGATGAACATTCAAACATTTTATAAAAAATATGTATAAATACCGTCTCTAACAATTGTTATCAACGTTTCATCTTCTGTATTCGTATTTTCTTTCTCCATTGGATTTGTGGCTGGTTGATCTTCAGTATTTGTAGAATGCTTTCAAGTTTTTGCCATTTTTTTAGGATTACGATCAAACTGAGAGTGGATTTTTGATGTTTTTCGTGATGAATGAGGGTTTTGGAGAGTATAATCTGGATAATTTCGTACGGTTTTTGATAAAATAGAGTAATAAGTATTGTGTAGTGTTATGATTCAGTTGCTGCCTATTTTGATTTAGATATCCATATTACGAAAATACCCTTTCACCGTCCTATATTTATTACTGTGCACGCGAATTTATCCCGTGTAACACATTTGGCCCTTGAAATTCTGACCATTGATCATTTAATCCAAGGATATTTAACACTTCTCATTTGAACCTCTTCCTCTCTCTCTCTCTCTCTATATATATATATATATATATATGTATATTGGACCTGATGTAAATAATTACTTATTGTAATAATAATTAATTAATTATATGGCCCAATATCTAGAAGTAATGTTTACTTCTATAATTAAAGCCCAAGAGTTAATTGTTTGTTAATAATTAACAAAGGGCTTAAGGCCTATAATAGGTTTATGTTAAACTAAGGCCCAATCCAAATTAAGGAAAGTCGTGAGTATTTAAACCTAACCTTGTTTAGGTGTAGGTTAAGGATTTTAATAATACAGAAAAATTCTCTCTCCCCTCTCCTCTCATTGGTGCGTCGAACACACACACATAAGGAAAAATCGTTTTTTCTTGTGTTATTATCGGTTCACATGGGCTAGCAACCATTCGGGTGACGTATCGTACTCACGTGTGGATACCGCTAGAGGAGGTCTATCTTGATCTCTCGTGTTTCTGGCTCGCCAATCCTACGGCTTGTGGTAGTTTTTCTAACACCCTATGGTTTGTTTTTGTCCCTATTTACTTTAGTAACGAATCTGGGCTAGTGGGGTTCACGATTAGTTTTATTTTATTGTATTTTATTTCCGCTGGACCCGTCGAAACCCTTCAGTTGTATCTTGTATATATGCTCAGGCGTGGAACATCTAGTGATATTGTGATACATGGTAATGTGCCACCATTGCGAAACATGTAACATTAAATTGCGTATAAATGTATTTCCAGTTATATACACTTGTGTATGAGCTCACTAGGCATTTGATAACCAGATTAATTAGGTTGTTACTTTATGTCTCATTATTTGGATTGACAAATGATGTACAAACTTCCCCTTCGTGGGTTATAATTGTTTATAACATTGAAGATTTTATGTTATTCATGTTAGGGTATAAAATGTAGTTTAATAGAAGTTCTGGGCTTAAACTGTAAATATCCTAAACGGGTATAAATAGATTTCTTAATCCTAGTTTTAGGGTTAATGGTTCATAACATCATACGCCTAATTGTAATTGTTCTCTACTATTCAATACAATCAAGATAGCCGACTTTTGATCAATTCATCCTTTCTATTTGATTCTTGATTAATATTTTGCACTAATCTGGGATCCACAATTGGTATCAGAGCAGAGAGACAAGTATTGATCCAAAGGTAAGTGTTATTATCGATTTTTTTTTTTAAAAAACGGCGTTGTGTTCTTGAGATTTTGGGTTATTCGATTTTGTGAGTTATTTGGAAATCTGAGTGTTTCATTCCTTCACATCTATTCTTAGACTGAATCTGACCAACTTTCAATTTCAATTTCGAAGATTATAAGCATTAATTTGTGAAAATCGGTAGTTTTTGGTCTCTATTTCTTAATTTTCAAGATCTTTCAAAGAATAGGTGGTTTTAGAAATCAAAATTGAGTTGGATTGTGTGTTTTGGTGTTTATGTTTGTGTTTGCAATCCACAGGAACCAAAATCTGCAAAAAGGGACAAACCCAGATTCATGTTCATCGCCAATCGGCTTCATCAGGTCCGTGTTCTTCGTTTCCCGAGTAAGTCTATTTTTTCACGTAAATCCGGACCCATATACCGGATTATTTCTAAACCGGATCCATTACCGGATTTCGTTTAATCCATATCCGACTACCGGATTTACAAATCCTTGTGTTCCGGTTTTATATTTCCTGGATTAGCTAGTTTGCGCCTTACTCGGTAACCTCACAAACCGGATTTCCTTATCCGGATACCAAAACCGGATAATAATTCCGGATACCTTGCGTCTCACCCGGTTTTTTCAAATACCGGATTTCCATCCGGATTTCACTAGCTGAAATTCCATTCACCCAGATATTCACCCGGATTTCATCTATTCGTTTATCCTGCTTTGCATATTTTTAATATTTGCTTATTTGTTTCTATCACTTTTCGTTTATCAAGTCGATAATAGGTAGTTGCTTTAAATTTTCACTTCATCTTAGTTCCTTGCGTTAAGTTTAACTCCTAGTTACCGTTACTACTTTTGGATCATATATTTCTCACGATCACTAAGTGCACATCAAGATGACTTCTAGAGACGCTCTTGCAATTGGGACTGACTCCAAACCTCGAATCCTCTACCGAGGAGAATATCCTCAATGGTGCGATTGATTATTGATCTTCATAGAATCCAAGGACCTATTCCCTCAGATACTTCAGTCCTTGGAAGAAGGTCCTCAGTCTACCCCAATGATGGATCTTCCTGCTCAAACCAGCGGTGCCGCAATAGTTAGGGCACCGAAGACGTTTGCTCAAATGACAGAACCGGAGTAGAAACGATTTGAGGGCGACAAGCTCGCAAAAATGTATCTCGATCAAAGTCTACCAAATGACGTCTACACTGCCATGGATAGTCATAAGGATATTGCTAAAGGCATGTGGGATCAGGTCGCTAAGATGATGGGCAACAAGAATGGAGATCAACTGAAGATCAACAACATCATCACTCGCTACGAAAACTTTAAACAACGATAAGCTGAGTCACTGACAGAGACCTACAAACGATTATGCATGCTTTTGGGCGAGCTTCACAAGAACAACATCACGAGGACCAACACCGAAAACAACATCAATTTTCTTGAACAACCTCCTGCCTGCATGGAAGACTTTTGCCTCTCACGTTTGCCATAATCACATTCCACAGAACATTCCGATCAATGAGCTTTATGAAATGCTCATGCAAGATGAAGACGAGGTGATGGATATCATAGACGAACAAAAGTCAGTCGAGAAACCAATGATCGATCCGCTAGCACTGGTCTCCGACAAACGAGGAAAACAGTCAAGTTGCAGCTCCAGGAGAGAGAAAGAGAATAGTGGGTCTGAGGAGGAAGAGAGAGATGGAAGTGAGTCGGACACCGAACTGAAAGACATCAAGAAGGCTATGGTTCTTTTGTCTAGAGCCTTCCAAAAGAAGAAGTTTTTTAAGAAACCGTCGTCAAACAATCAGAGATATTCGGCCACTCAGAAAAAGTGCCATGACTACCAAGATAAGTATGAGGGAAGAAATAGAAATGAAGAATGTAAACAAACTGACGAGAAAGAGAAGGATAAGCCGGTGAAATGCTACAACTGTGGCAGATTGGGCCGTTTTTCCAAAGAATGCAGAAAGGTTGTAGTATGTAATTCTGAGTACTACAAGAACAATATGCTCCTGGCCAAACAGAAAGAAGCTAGGAAAGCACTGATGGCTGAAGATGATCAATGGCTGAACCTATCGGATGAGGAAGATGAAGAAGATACTGACGCCCACCTGTGCTTTATGGGCAATCAAGTCAATCAACCCGAGTCAGAAAATGATGAATGTAACTCATCCCCATTTGATGAATCTTGCCAGGTATGTGCTCCTATTCATCAAGCCTTATTCGATCAGATGCAAGTTAATGTGACTAAGCTAGATTCATATAAGCTAACCATTAAAGAAAAGTCACTTCTAATTTCCGAATTAAGTGACAAGGTTGACGTTCAGCATCAAGTCATTGACACTCTTAGGTTAGAAAATGTTGGTCACTTGTGCATAATTGAAAATCTAAAGGTCAAGTGCAACGCAATTTCTAAAGAATCTGACGAATTAAATTTCAAACTATCTGAACTAATAGAAAAGCTCAATAAGTCTGAATATGAGAGAACTGAGACTATTTATCAATGTTCTTCGATTCAAATTGAAAACAATGAACTTATTGAAAAGTTAAAGGATCTTGAGTTAAAGTTTTACAAACATGGCCAAACTGATCAAACGATCCACAAGAAGTACGTTCTGGTTATAGTAGATGGATCCATGTGGCCCGATGCGTGTTCAGAGTATCAACCACAAGAAGTACGTTCTAGTTATGGTAGATGACTTCTCGAGGTTTTTGCGTTCCATGGATGAAACCCCAGAGCTGATTATCTCGCACCTCAAGAGTATTCAAGTCAATCTGCAACAACTTGTTCAGACAATCAGGACAGACAATGGCACTGAGTTCAAGAACCGCACATCGGGTGACTACCTTGATTCTGTTGGCATCACCCATACTTTCTCAGCCGCACACACTCCTCAACAAAATGAAGTTGTGGAAAGACGCAACCGCACTCTTGTGGAAGTAGCTCGCACGATGCTGACTCAGACCAAGTTACCACTATTTCTATGGGTCGAAGCAATTGCAACCGCCTACTACACGCAGAACCGTTCAATCATCAACAAGCGGTTCAACAAGACACCGTACGATATTATCAAAAACATAATTCCGAACATCAAGTACTATTATGCCTTCGGTTGCACCTGCTTTGTTCTAAACGACAAGGATGATCTCAGCAAATTCAGACCTAAGGCAGACGAATGAGTCTTCATCAGCTATTCTACTCAAGCAAAGGCGTTCCGAGTCTACAACAAACGCACCAAGACCGTCATCGAGAGCGTACATGTGACCTTCGACGAAGCAACGGACTTGGCTTCTGAACAGATCATTTTAGAACCCGCTTTAACTGGCGTGTTAGCTTCTGAATGAACTCGTTCATGATCTGCACAGACTCCAGCTAATCCAAATCACACTTCTACATCAAAGGCTCATATATCTAATTTGGATTTACTTTTTGAAAATTTCTATGATGAATTCTTTGGTCAGATTAATCCAAATGTCTTTATGAATAACAGGAATGGATCTGCCATTACCGACGACTCAGCAAACATTACGGGTCCCACCATGTCAGATAACTCTACTGAATCTCCATCCTCTCCTCTAATTGACCAAGATCCCTCGAGCTCAAGTGATGATGCATCGACTAGTACTGATGTTACTCCTACTCCTACAGAGGTTCCAACAGCAACTGTTGTAGATGTAGCCATGATCGAGGTTGTTGATTCTTCTTCTGTGACACGGACGACTCATCCTTCCAACGCATCGACCGCACAACCGGCAGCCACACCAGAAGTTTCCCCCACTGCTATACTGGAAACTAAACAGGAGGATGCTCCATCAACTCCGACTTCAGCTCAATCACCAACTGTCAAGCCATCGTCACTAGAAGCAGTCCAAAACCTACCTCCAAGCATTTATGTGGATCTAGAAAACTCTCATCGTACAAATCAACCGCTTCCACATACCACCAAGTAGACTTGAGCTCACCCTCTTCATCAGATCATTGGTGATCCCTCTACACCGGTTCAGACACGAGCTGCATCCGCCAACGATTGCCTTTTCATAGCTTTTCTGAGCCACATTGAACCGACCAGAGTCTCGGAGGCCCTAAATGATCCAGATTGAGATTGGGTGGTCGCTATGCAAGAGGAACTCAATCAATTTGAGAGCCTCAGAGTATGGAGACTCTTACCCCGCCCGAAGAACAAGACGATAATCGGCATAAAATGGGTCTTCAAGAACAAAAAGGACAAAGATGGCATTGTGGTTCGCAACAAGGCACGCTTGGTTGCCAAAGGATATTGCCAGCAGGAAGAGATTGACTATGACGAGACTTACGCACCAGTTGCCCGCATTGAAGCCATACATATGTTCCTCGCCTATGCCGCACACAAGAACTTCATAGTGTTCCAGATAGACGTGAAGACCGCTTTTCTCAATGGTGTACTAAAGGAAGAGTTCTACGTATCGCAACCGGAGGGCTTCATGCATGATACCAAACCTAACCATTTCTACATTCTGGACAAGGCATTATATGGCCTTAAGAAAGAACCACGTTCCTGGTATGATTCTCTCTCAAACTTCTTAGTCAAAGTTGGATTTTCCAAAGTTAAAATCGACACTACTCTCTTTATTAAAAAGAAAAAGAACGATATCATTCTTGTACAAGTATATGTTGATGACATCATTTCTTGCTCAACAAACCCCAAGTACTGTCAAAACTTTTCCGTCCTAATGGGTAAAAATTTCAAATGAGTATGATGCGGCAGATGAACTTTTTTCTCGGTCTACATGTTAAGCAACTGTTGACCCGGATATTCATCAACCAATCTAAGTACACCTGGGACATTCTTCGGAAATACCAGATGGAAAATTTTGCACCCATGAAAACGCCCATGTTTTCGGGTACTAGATTACACACCGATCCCAGTGGAAAGGATGTGGATACCAAGACCTATAAAGGGATGATAGGTTTTTTGATGTACTTGTCGGCAGGTAGGCCTGATATTATGTTCTCAACATTTCTGTGTGCAAGATTTCAGTCAAAACCTAAAGAGTCTCATTTAACTGTTGTTAAACGCATTTTTAGATATTTAAAAGGTACTGCTGATCTTGGCTTGTGGTACCCGAAAGACACAGGTTTTGAATTGACAACTTACTCGGATGTTGACCATGCTGGAAGCATGTTGGATCGGAAGAGCACGTCGGGACACATGCCATTCTTGGGAGATCGACTCGTTAGTTGGGCCTCGAAGAAGCAAAACTGTGTATCTACCTCTACAGCCAAGGCGGAATATGTCGTTGCCGCAAACTGCTGCTCACAGGTGATATGGATGCGCACCCAGCTTAAGGACTATGGATTCACATACTCCAACATCCCGATATACTGCGACTCGAAGAGTGACATTGCCTTCTCGAGCAATCTGGTACAACACACGAAGACAAAACACATCCACGTTCGGTATCATTTCATAAAAGATCACGTCGAAAGAGGCACTATCGAACTTTACTTTGTTAATATTGAACATCAGATCGCAGACCTGTTTACCAAAGCCTTGGACGAAAAACGTTTTCATTACCTTGTGTCCAAGCTAGGTATGCTAAATCTGAAAGTTTGATCCTTATTCGAGATCGGTTCAAGTTCCATTCAATATCGTAGGACTGTCACTTAATCATCCGGCGTGGACTTTATGGATGACCTCACACTCCTTTGTTATTGAATTCTACTTGTATCGCTCTCCATAATCCTCAAACTTTTCTATTAATAAGTTAGATTTCGTTTTTTCCGTTTGTTTTAGAAATCCTTGGTCAGTACTTTTCTTTCGTTCTGTTTACACTATTAACTTTATCGATTCTTGTACGTTTGATAGTTTTCTCATGTGTTTAGGGGGAGCACCACCGTATGGAAGTGTGTAAGTTGATTAGTTCAAATGTTGAGGGGGAGTGACACAAATATTTTCTTATCTAAAATGTTTTTTTGTGTCATAAACCATCGTTAGACTATCTTGAAAGCCAACTTTTTCTTTAAGCACGAGTTGAGGGGGAGCATCACTGTTTTTATCCTTTGTTTCAAGTTTTTCAGTGAACATCACAGTCACACATGTCAAGGGGGAGCACTTATTTTAGGCAACATCTTTTACCAAATTTTCTGTAAGACACTTTGGTGAAGAAAGGGAACTCACGGTGATAAAAGTCAAGTTTTCACTAATTGTCAAAATCCCGAATCTCTTCCCGGGTCCGGATGACTCCGCCGGGGATCTAAATCAGGGTTAGATTACCAGATTACCCAGCACATTACCCGGATTCCACTACATCCGGAACCCAATCACGTGTTTCACCCGGGTTTTACCCTAAACCCGGATCCCACGCCCCATACTCCCCGGGTTTATATATAAATCGCCTCTAGGGATTGCAAACACCTCACAAACCCCACGACTTTTCAAGTTCTCCCGACTCTTTCTCTCAATTTCTAAACTCGGTCACGTCTCTCGGATTTCACAAATCACTCAGGTACTCAATGCTCATTCGATCGATTTTGTAATGTTTCGCACACCGATTTCACCCATTCAACCGACTCATCGATCGGTGAACCGATTCGGTTTCGATTCGAACCAATTAGGGTTTTAGGTTTACGTTTTCTTACGTTTTTTCAATGATCGTTGTTTACTTAGCGTAAGTTGGTTTGACATTATGGATTGCTTCGTTTGGCATCGATTTGTGGAACTGGTGAGTTTCGGCCATCATCGAACACCCGGGTTTTCCCTATTTCCTAAACCGGCCTGGTTCCCGGGTTCATCGGTTTCCCGGTTCCGTCTCCCGGGTTGGATTCAATTCCCGGTACTTCGAGTCTCGGGATCGTTTTCGATTCCTAGGTAACAATTTCCCAGTATTGGCGCCTATTTTCCTTGTATAACCTGTTTTCCCGGATATACCCTCTGATCGTGGGCCCTGGGTTTGCCCTTTATGACCCGGAACCTTGGTTCCCGGGTTTCTACCTTATACCCGGTCTCTTATATTCTCGGTACCTTGGTTCCCGGGATTTGCTCTTACCAGGTTATTCTTACTACCCCATAATAATGCCTTCAGTTCAGTCATGAAATCTCAGGTACGTATCCTATGGTTTACCGGTGACCCATTAGCTAACGCTAAGTTTGTTACAGATTATCCAATGGTTGAAAATCAAGAAATTGATCACGCCGCTGATACCGCACTCATTGCTTCTGATCAAACACTCCAACTCACCCGTTGCCAACATCAAGTAATCGTCGAGATCCTAAGTCGCCATCTACTCAACTACGCTCTCACGACCACCGTAGAGGTCCCAAGACTTTATCGCCAACAGTTCTGGTGATCGCTCACGTATGTTGCTGAGGAAGTGGGAAACCGTCTCGAGGGTCGGATCGATACTGCACCCATCGTTCTCACTCGAGAAATGTTCCAGCAAATACTTCACCTTCCCGCTGCCACATCCGCTCCTGGTGGAATCAATTTTGACCCACCGATGACCGAAGGTACCCTTTGTGCTGACATCCGCTCACTTGTGTACGAGGAGGATCTTACGCAGACTTCTTACTTCAACCGCCGTCATCTGACGCCCCTCTGGTCAACTCTGTTCACAATCCTCAATCGATGCCTCTCTTCAACCACAAAAGGCATCGACCAGAGCAGTGCTAACTTCATGCGCCTATTTCATGGTGTTGCTTTCCACCGTCACGTTGACTACGCTGGGATTCTCTGGTACGAACTAGCTCAGAGGGTGAAAGACAAAGGTTCCACCAGGAACAGGAACTTCTTACCGTTCCCTCGATTTCTCTAGATTATCATCCTCCACTTCATGGATGTTTATCCAACCATTTTACGTCGTTCATCACACTCGGTATGTCCTCAAGACCGCATGCATCGTTTAATTAACAAAGTCGAGATCCCAAATGTGGTCGCTCGGCAAATACCTGAAGGGTTACTAGCATACGCACTTCAAGCGGAACCGAATGTTCTAGCGTATAGGAATCGAAACAATTTAGCTGCTCCTCTGGTCTGGCCAGAACCGGAAGGACCTACCCAAGGAGCATGCCCTGAGCGACATGAGGGTCCACGAACTAGAGGTGGTAGGGTTCGAAGAGTTGGGGCTCCCGGACAGGGCATGACGAGAGAAAATCAGGTGAGGGGATCTGAAGAGAGCAGTGTCGTTCGACAACCAAGCGTTGCTAGTACAACCTGTCGACCAGATACCCCACCTCAAGCTGACACCCAGATTTCAGAGGACGACAACTCACTTCATGACGTACCTGTCATCGATAACACCTCTGTGGCCGACCCCGAAGCTTCTCAATCATCCTCTGCCACAAGATCTAGATCAGACACCGAAGCAACCGAATTAGATGACGAGTTAACTGACTCTAATGATAACAATGACGATCAATTTCGTCTTCAACCAATAACTGAACCCCAAACCCCTATTAGAGAGACATGGAGAGCGGAGGGAGTATTAGCTGAAAATGTAAATACAGAGAGCACGAGAGAAATGAGAAGTAAACAAAATAATGAGCGTAATAGAGTGATGAGGCAACAACCTCCAGTTGACCTCCCCCAAAACAGTGTCACCCAGGTAGCCACATCAGCTACCCCGTCTCATTCGTTGGGACAGGGTATTGAACAAGTCATCGTGGACCTAGCAACACAAGTGCACACCCCACCCAGCCACTCAGACATCTCTCAGAAGACGTATGTTTCAACTTCTCATGGGGACATAGCACAAAATTTACTCGTCTCTCACTTGGAGGGCCCTGGTATTGAAAAAAGAGGATAACCTCCCCGATCCTCGTCTTCTTTGGACACACAATGGAGTCTAGGGCCACTTGATAATATTATTTCTTTGCCTAGGACACACATACCACTTTCGGCTACTGTCGGGATTCTTAGTGACTTTACCGGAACATCCATAGTAACTCTATCTGAAGGTGGATTACAAGGATTGGGTAAAAGTCCTACCACGGTTATCACCACGCCAGTCGTGAACGTAGGCGGTACAACAGTTGGTTCAACGGTTGTTACCACAACTAGAAATCTACGTGATCCAGGTTGTTAGGACCATAAATGTCCTATAAAATAGAAAGTGATATAAAGAAATGAATAGGTTTGTTTTTTATTGTAAAAGCCTCATAATGTAAATGGGCTCTAGGCCTTTAGCCTAGGTTTAAATTGTTTTGTTGTTTGAGAGTTCAGGTTAGCCGTTCAATTCTTCAATTCATAGTTAGAGAGAGATTATCATTCATACGTGTAAAACACTCTCTACATTCAATAAAGATTATTGTTGACGAATCATTGTTACTTGTTAAACTGGGATCTACATGTGGTATCAGAGCAGAGTGACAAAGTTATCGATCCAAAAGGTATCAATTTTGATTATGTGTTCATCATTTGGGTAAATGGCGCCTACAAGTAAGTTTTCTGATTCTTTGATTGTGCCAAAATTATTGATTCTTAATTGCTTCAATCTATTCTATTTAGTTATTAATCATGTTTGGTAGAGTTTTTCATTCAAAATCGAAGGTTTAAGCATTAGATTTTTGAAAAATCGATTTCTGAGTTTTGTTCTGGGTTCATCGATTTTTAAATATAAAACTGAAATCCAGGCTATATTTTGGTTGAAATCAATCTGGGTTTGCTTTGTTTGGTGTTTCTATACTATCTCAAATCTTCAGAAGTTCAATCGATTAATTTTTATGTGTTTGAGATCCGATTTTGTCGAAGTTGTTCGTCAAAATCCGGCATTCACATCCGGATTGCGTCAAACCCGGTAAGTTTTCTTTCCCGATACCAACTTCCCGATTCCCAATTCCCCGATTTCTCATACTGGGTTTCCAAGGTCCCGGTATCAATACTGGATATCTCTTATCAGTTTCAAACACCGGGTTCAGCGCTTTCGGTAATCCGTTTCCCGGTATAAGAGTCCCCGATGTCTACTTCTAGATCTTAAATTACCCGGAATCAGCTCCCGGATTCCTTACCGGATTTCCAAGTCCCGGTCCTCAGGTCCCGGATTCTTTACGGATCCCAGTTCCCGGTTTTCTATCCGGGAGACCAAACTCGGATCACATATCCGGGAGTTCTCTGATCTTACAGTCTAATTTTTTTTCTCGGGGCGCTGCCCTCAGACCCCACAAGGGCGTTGCCTCATGACCCAACCCACTAACTGGTGGTATTCTGTGATACACTATTCGAATTGGCTTTTGGACCACCTCTTTTGTCTCACGATCATATTCTTTCAAGTAACAATGTCTTACCCAACTTACTCTGAGCTCAAAGAGAAAGTTTCTCATTTAGAAGCCCAAATCACTCACCTAGAAGCCGATGTCAAACAGAAATACGACACTATAGGTAAACTAACTGTCGAAAAAGCTGAACATAAATGCATAATTGAAAACTATAAAGAAGAATGTGCAGCTATTTCCAAAAAGACTGAATCCTTAGAGAAAAGCAATCTCGTTCTTCAGCAACAAGTTTCCGATCTGAAGAAAGCAGCTGATATGCAGAGAAGTAACCCGACAAGTGTTGAAGCTTTAGAAAAATTGTCTGTACTTGAACGAAAAGTTGCAGATCTTGAAGCCATAGAAGAGAATCACGTGGCACTTGAAGAGAAAGGTAAACTCTTGAACTGTGAAAATCTTGAACTTAAGGATAAACTAACTGTTTTTGAAAAGATATTTGAAAAGGAGAAAGAAGTTTTTGCAAAGGAAAGGCAATTGTTTATACAAAAGCAATCTGATTTTTCAAAGAAATCTCTTGAAGAGAAGAAGAGTCTTGAGCTTAAATGTTTAAAACTTTCAAAACAGATCTCTGACTTTGAGAAAGTTCTGATTTTAGAAAGAGAGAAGTTTGAAATTAAACGCAAATCTTTTACGAAAAAGAATGGAGAACTTTCTTTGAAAATAACTGATTTGGAGAAGGAATTAGACATAGAAAGCAAAGAGTTTGAGAAGAAGAAGGTTGAAGGTTTTAAAGCAAAGAGTTTGAAAGATGATTTTGCAAACGAAAGAAAGATCTTTCAGACTGAGATCTCTAAGCTTACAAAGAAATTATCTGTTTTGTCAACTGATATTTTGATAGAGAAGAGGCTCAAATCTGATCTCCAAAAAGAAGCTAGATCTAATGTTTGAGAAGAAAGATGTTTTGTTTAACAATAACAAGGAACTTGAAGCCAAAATCTCTGATGTTGAATCACCCAATCTTACTAGTCCAGATACTATTGATCAGTCTCTTTATGATGATTCAGATAATTCAATTTGCTTTTCTAAGACTGCTCTAAGTTCTATCCACAAAAATGTTTCTTCAAAGACCTGCATCAGATCAAATAGCTCTTCAAAAGATCAGATCCGTACTTCTAATCTGTTTTATGATCCTCTTCTTGACAATTCAGATAATCAATCTTTCAAGAAAGTAGAGATGGCTTGGAGAGTTAAAGGATCTGCTCCTGCTCCAAAGTCATTTGTCTCTGTTAAGGGTGACAAGAACAACAAAGCTTTCCATGCTAAACCCTTTGTGAAACCTGATCTTGTTTACTCTGTTAATCAGGTAATCAGGTTATCTACACAGAAGCTGTGTTGTTCTTACTGTGGAACAAGTGACTTTGTGAATAATAACCATGCTAAGTATTGGTATGGTTCTTATAGTATCCCCGATCCTCACTCTAAGAAGACATCTAACCATCAAGGATCCATCAAAGCATGGATACCAAAATCATTCTAATCTGTTTTGCAGGGATGTCATGTGCGTTTAGTTCAGAAGATTCTTTTCACATGACAGCAATAAAAGGTTACACCATTTTTTTAGGGGGAGTACTATTGTGTGAAAAGTAAGTGAATTTTTGTGAATTCAAAGAATTTTCTAACTACTTGTGTTTGTTTTTCTTCGATCTTAAATTCCAGAATTTCCACGTGTTATATTTTCGTGATTTAGTTATTTCCATGTCTCATATATATTTTGTTGAATTAGTTCGGTGGAAATACACTCGCTTGAATTCCAATTTGTTCTTTATACTACGTCATTTCTATTCATGATTCAATTCTTATTTGACACATTAATTGTGACTTGTTCTTCACAATTAAACTTTCTGATCAATTGTTTCATTTGTAGCAAATACTGTGCTTACTGAGTCATTCTAGTTCGCGCTTGAACTTGTTCTTGATATTCCTTATCAGTTTTTACGACTTCTGATTACCTCAAATCAGAACTCGGACTTAATTTTATGACTTCTGATCATCTTAGATCAGAACTCGGACTTCATTTTTATGACTTTTGATCATCTCAGATCAGGACTCGTTGTTAAATGCTTTGACTTCTGAACAAATCAGTTCAGGATTCGTACTTCATTGTGTACTTTAATGTTTTTATTTGATGAATGAAAGGAGTGTTAGGACCTATATTGTTTCTATGGTCTATCCAGAACCGGAAGGACCTTCCCAAGAAACACATCCATTTATAGACAACAGTGTGGGGTCTAGATACATATATGAGTTTGTAGTGAAACAAATTTGGTGAGGATGTGACAGGACTTAAAAGAATTATTGGTCCTTACCAAACTGAGTCAGTTATCCGGGTAACCACATAATCTATTCATTCTCGTTCTTTGGAGATGAATATTGAAACAGACATAGACCTAGTGTCGATAACTCGTGTCACCCCACCTAGCCACTCAAGTATCTCACAAAAGATGCTTATTTCATAAATGCACAGAGATTTAGCACATAATCTATCTATTCCTCACTCGGAGGTCTTAGATATTGAAAAAGGAAGAAATCAGCTCCGGTCTCCGAACTTCATATTCTACTCACTGTGTCTATTGATTTTTAACTTGCGCCCCAAGTTAAATCAATATTTGAGCCAAACAGATATAATTTAACTCTTTCTCACATGCACGAGTCTTTGTGATTCCCATCGCATATCTCCGTGATATTGCCGGAACAGTTTGAGAAGTAATTTTTAATATTTTACTTCAGTGATAACTGGAAGTCCTATCAGAGATACCAAGATGCCAACTCTGAACATAGGCCACACAATTATTTTAATTGGTGTGATAACAGTTACTATTGTGTTTCTGTGTTAGACATTTCCCCATTTTGGTTTCTTAACGTCTTATCTGGTATTTTGCTACTCATCAGTGTTGTATTTGAAGTTACATGATGCTCAGGATGCTCCTAATCATCATGAGGGGGAGAATGATACAGATTCAAAGACACAGATCATCATCATGAGAGGGAGCAACGTTATAAAAGTTCAAAGACCCAAATTATCAAGTTGAGGGGGAGTAAGCAAAACTTGAGGGGGAGTAACTGTTATGATCTGTGTAGAAAAGATTACAAGTGCATGGTTCTTCTCATCCCTTATCAAGAAGTGTTTGCAACAAGTTGATTCTTTTTTCGAGCATATTGGTTTGACAAATTCTGAAGTTTTTCAAACCTAATTCAACTCGCGGTTCAAAGACAGATTCTTGATTTTTAACTGAAGTTGCATTGTGGAATGTCACTGAATCTGGTGATAAAGTTGAAACTATGAAGAGTAAGAGCTTTATTCAAGGGGGGGCTTGGAAAGACATGAAGACAAGCAACACTAAAGTGTTTCAAAGATTCAAGAGGGAGAGAAGATCAAGACCTAAAGTCTTCAAGACCATTTTTCCTTTATATAACTTTAGGGGGAGATTGTTAGGACCATAAATGTCTTATTAAATTGAAAATTATATAAAGGTTTTATAATTATTATTAAAGCATTGTAAAAGCCTTATTTATGATTAATAGGCTTAGATTAGATTAATGGGCCATGGGCTTTAACTCTAAGCCCTATGTATTTAAAGTTAGTTCTCTAATCATTAGGTAAGACTTGAGAGATCATTGCGCATCATAGAGAGATAGAGAGAGTGTATTCATCATTCCATTACTTGTAACTCTCTACATTCGTTCAATAAAGATTAATCATTTCGTTACATTGTTACTTGATCAAACCGGGATCTACACATGTGTTACTTTCCCAGAATTTGTTTCCAAAGAGTATATGGATGGCGCCTTAAAGGTTGTCCAAGCAGGTTTGGCAAAGCAAATGAAAAATGAGCTGGATGTGTTGAAACGTTTGGTGAAAGGAAAAGACATCATGCTCGAGCTCGAAACCAAAACACCACCTCCACCTCCTCAACCTCGACCAAGCCCATACAATCTAAGTATCGATGACCTGAAAGTTGCTCTACTAGAAAAACTCATGTCTTAGGCAAATATTGATACCTACATTGAAGCCGATCTTGTAGGTCTCCTCAGATCTCAAGTACAAACCTCACTCCCACAAAACACCCAACCCCAAACCGACGAACATACCCAACTGAAAACCGACATGACCGA
Source organism: Saussurea involucrata (assembly GCA_033807775.1). NCBI lineage: Eukaryota > Viridiplantae > Streptophyta > Magnoliopsida > Asterales > Asteraceae > Saussurea > Saussurea involucrata. Next base: position 75,829,634 of record CM066317.1, on the reverse strand, counting down.
TTTAACTCAACTCTCCAGAACATGCAGCGAACTCTACCTACCCTTTCTGAGCGAGTTGTTATCCTATAAACTACTTGTAAAGGTCAAGCCCAAGGGACAAAGCGCCGGCATGATGACCAGGATGATCCTGATCATCATGAGGGGGAGAAGCGCAAGAGAATTTCAGATACCGAGACCACAAATGCAGAATTGGTCATTGAAGCTCAAACTAAAACCGAAGTGATTGCACCAAGCTCAGAACAAACCATGGAGCAAGATATGGAATTAGAGTCTCCAATAAAAGAAACCACCATCCCAGCTGATGAAAACCCAACGGTTGAAAATCCCGAGGGTGACAAAGAAGAAATTATCGAGTTGACAGCTATAGAAAGACAGATTTGGAGATCATAGACTTTGAGTCTAAAGTTGATCCAGAAAAAGAGAATCGACTGAATGAAAAGGCAATGATTGTAATAAGAGCCGAAGCTGATATGCTATTCCATGTTTCTGACAATGAAACTCTAGATGAAGATGATTATGATCTATTTCTTCTACAAAATGAGCAGATCACCGAATCACAACCAGAAGCGCATGACACTCAAACATCAATGCCAGACAAAGCTGAAAGTTCTTCAAGAATACCAATGACAACCTCACAACCTGAAACAGCTCAAGCCTGACCAGATCAACCCGTTTGTTGGGAAAGAGTCAGAATTCTTGTTCCTTTTCTTGAAAAATCATAGAAAAAGATCTTTGTTCATTGGATTAGTCCTCTAGATCCAGTACTATGTTATGGAGTATCTGATCTGGATGAAACTCGTCAGACACAGTATGTGGAAATGATGAAGAAAGGTCAACTAGTAAGCAAAGTCAAGACCAAGCATAGGATTACGAAGATAAAGGAGATCACATCCGATAAAATCGTGAAGATATGGTACCCTGTATTCACGGTCACGAGACAAGATGGAAAAGACTGGACGTTCTTAGAGGCAGATTTCAAGAATATGGAGTTGAATGATTTTCCTGACATTCTAAGAGATCTGAGAAACAGAACCATTAGACCTCTTCCAGTCACAAAGGCACTCGAAACGATCAAAAGGTTCATGAAATGCACAATCACACTGTCTTATGTTTGTGATCTTCAAATGGGCATTGAGTAGCAATAAGAGAAAAGTTAATCTACTCAATCCAGATTAGACATTGTCAATGATATAAGACTTACCGGTTCATTCGCTGTTATCCAAACCAGAGACAGGAATTGTGTATCTGAATGGGAAGAATGAAAAGTGCTTTCTGAGGATAAGTCAACTGGATCGATATTGTGATGGAACGCTGAGGAAGATACGCCAAGTTCTAATTGGTATAATTGCCGAAGAAGAAAAGGAACTGGAGGAAAAGATCTTAAATCTGAAGGAATTCTTTGCCAAAGAACTGCTGATCTCAATTGAAGAAAGACTAGAGTTTCAGAACTCCATCAGAACGTTTGAGGTTCGCTTCACAATTCGAAAAAGATATGTTGCAAACTGGCGTGACATCGAACTTCAATTCAAAGGGGGAGATTGTTAGGGTATAACATGTAATTGAATAGACGTTATGGGCTTAAACTGTAAATACTATAAAGGGGGTATAAATAGATTTCTTAATCCTAGTTTTAGGGTTCATGGTTCATAACATCATACGCCTAATTGTAATTGTTCTCTACTATTCAATACACTCAAGATAGCGGACTTTTGATCAATTCATCCTTTCTATTTGATTGTTGATTGATATTTTGCACTAATCTAGGATCCACAATTCATTTTAGAAATTACCCTATTTTCGTCGTTTAAAAATTTAGGGTGTTACATAAATCCTAACGTAACACTTTGCTTATCTTAAATTTCGGGTGTTACAATTTGAACCTTAGCAAAAATCATACAAAACTTGTATATCTACATGACTATCAAAGACTTTCTCAAATCTTTGTGCATCACTTAAGTTGTATTTTGAATTTGCTAATCTTTGGATCTAGGATCTAATATTAACACTTCAAAGTGATCGAATGATAACTCTCAATTTTGATATTTATTTACCACTCATTTTTTGCGTAGTTTTACCATTTTATTTACCCTTGTTGTTTCTATTTTTTAAAAAGTTCTTAAGTAGTAATGAAAGGCCAATAATTGAATTTTTGTTCAAAAAACGTCATTGTTGAGATTGTGGCCACAAATTGGCCACTATGGGAAGATGAGGGGCATATTTGGATAAGGTTTCTAAAAGCCACTTTTTGGATTGTATTGAGCTTCTGAAGATAAAAAGATCTGATGCTCTCATAAAACTAGTAGAAGATTGGTCTCTTTGTGCAAACAGTTGTTTAAAGCTTTTCTCCGAAGGATAGAGAAGGCGAGCCTTATCCTTTCACCCCCTATAAACTGGAGCATTGTTCTACTATTGAAGATACACATTTGAAGACTCAATGAGAATTGGAATGATAAGTGTTGTTTGGTTTAATATAATATGATGGATTCATTAGCCTTAACCCATTAATTCCATACCCCCTAGTTTTAGGGGGAATGAGAATTCATTCCTACTCATCCTCTCCATATCGTTTTCTTCACATGAAGGCTCTTCAGATCATTTTCTTCGATTGTTCTTTGTGTTGATTATAAAAGCAGATTTGATGAAAATGTATCGATTTCTTTAGATCTACACATTGATTCTTTAGATCGATTTCTTCATTGCGATTCTTCACAACGATTTTGGCAGGCGTCTTCTTCGGATCGATTTCTTCCAGATCCTTTCTTTCACATTGATTCTTCATTGCGATTCTTCACATCGATTCTTCAAATCAGTTCTTCACCTCTTTGTGTCTCGATTTTGGTAAGCGTCTACTTCAGATCGGTTATTCTTCATGCGAACGATCAACGTTGTTCTTCTCCAAATCGTTTTTTACTAATTAGGGTTCTTGTTTATGAGTATTAACCAAACAACATCAATTCAATCATCATTCCTATTCTCATTCACTTTCATTCCTATTCCCATTTTCATTCATATTCCTTGAGATGAATGATAACGCCACTTTTTTGCGTTATTTTTGGTTCTCAAACCAATGAGATTGGCTTGTATTTAAGCAAAGAAGCAGATTTTTAATGGTTTATCTAGTGAAATGAACAGGTAATCCAAAAGACAGCGTTCATCGAGAAAAGAAGCTAAAAAGAGCCAAAACAAAGCATAACGGAAGCCCGAGATCGAAGCCCAAGACCCGCGCCCGAACCAGGATCCGAACCTGACCCAAACAAGCTTCAGAAACACGCGCGGCTTTGTGCGCGGTTTGCAAACCGCGGCACAAGCCGCGTAACCTCCTGTTTCGCGAATTTCAGCCTTTTGTTCCATATTCTATGTGATTATTCAAAAAAGGGCTCGTTACGACTCTCACACGACGAACGGCAGACGACCTGGGGCGATTTCTGGAGACTTTTCACGCCTTTTGGAGCCACGATAGAGGACAGATCGAGGAGAAGTTCACAACGAGAGTCGGATTAGATCGGATAGAAGGGAGTTCATCATTACTCTCGTTACAATCACGTTTATCATGTTTACACATACTTTCACATCTCCTTTTCTTATATTTGAATCCACCACCAACATGAACTAATTTTAGATGTTGGGGTTGGATTGAATTGGGTTTGTAAGCATATGAACAGATGACTTGAACGTTTATCGGTTTTCCTTTTTAAAGAATACATGTAATTTGATTCTTAATGCCTTTGAGAGTTTAGCTAGCTTTCAATTGTCTTGTTGTTTCCAGTTGAGTTCGAGAGAATTAACTGTTAGCTAGAACTAGGAATTGCATGCCTAAGGCGAGAATTTGGTGATAGAGATATACCGAATACGCCTTAGTCCTAATTGAACCATTTAGGTTTAGATCGAGAGATCAAATTTATCCGTTCAAACATGAATCTTGCGCTTAATGTGTTTTGAAATCCATAGGTTGTGATCGAAAGATAAAACTTGTCCTTTTCAAAATAAAACCCGATGTTGCTCGAAAGAGAACAACGGTGATTTTAGAGATTGGGTATTCATTAAGGGGATTAACTGGTAATTGTTTTAAGTCAGATATTCGTATGTGAAAACCTAAGGATTTCTAACCCTCAACAGTTTTCTCTATCGAATTTTCCTCAAGTTGTCTACTGTTCCATTTGTGAATTTCTTATTGCAATTAATTAGTTTAATACCAACCATCTCTCAATTTCGACAGTTCAGTTAATAGTGATTATAGTAATTGTGATACTGATAACGCCACTTTTTGGCGTTATTTTCGGTTCTCAAACCAATGAGATTGGCGTGTATTTAAGCAAAGAAGCGGATTTTTAATGGTTTATCTAGTGATTTATGCAGGTTATCTAAAAGACAACATTCATCGAGAAAAGAAGCTAAAAAGAGCCTAAAACGAGTCCAAAACGAAGCCAACGGAAGCCCAAGACCCGCGCCCGAACCAGGACCCGATCCACGAACCAAACCCGACCCAAAAATGGCCTAAAAAAAGTGAGCGGATTTTCCCGTGACTTGCAAGTCGCGAGACAAACCGCGGATGTCTCTGTTTGTCGAATTTCAGCTATTAATTTCGGATTTTAGGTCAATTCTAAGGGGGGATTCCACACGCAACTCACAGACGACGAACGGCAGCAGTCTAGGGGCGATTTCTGGAGACTTTTCGGAGCTTTCGGAGCCACGATAGAGGACAGATCGAGGAGAAGTTCACAATGAGAGTCGGGTTAGATCGGATAGAAGGGAGTTCATCATTACTTTCGTTACAATCACGTTTATCATGTTTTCACATACTTTCACATCTCCTTTTCTTATGTTTGAATCCACCACCAACATGAACTGATTTTAGATGTTGGGGGTTGGATTGAATTGGGTTTGTAAGCATATGACCAGATGACTTGAACGTTTATCGGTTTTCCTTTTTAATGAATGCATGTAATTTTATTCTTAATGCTTTTAAGAGTTTAGCTAGCTTTCAATTGTTTTGTTGCTTTCAGTTGAGTTCGAGAGAATTAACTGTTAGCTAGAACTAGGAATTGCATGCCTAAGGCGAGAATTTGGTGATAGAGATATACCGAATACGCCTTAGTCCTAATTGAACCATTTAGGTTGAGATCGAGAGATTCAATCTATTCGTTCAAACATGAATCTTGCGCTTAACGTGTTTTGAAATCCATAGGTTGAGATCGAAAGATAAAACTTGTCCTTTTCAAAATAAAACCCGATGTTGCTCGAAAGAGAACAACGGTGATTTTAGAGATTGGGTATTCATTAAGGGGATTAACTGGTAATTGTTTTAAGTCAGATATTCGTATGTGAAAACCTAAGGATTTCCAACCCTCAATTGTTTTCTCTATCGAATTTTCCTCAAGTTGTCTACTGTTCCGTTTGTGATTTTCTTATTGCAATTAATTAGTTTAATACCAACCACCTCTCAATTTCGATAGTTCAGTTAATAGTGATTATAGTAATTGTGATACTTAGTTCCAAGTTCTCGTGGATTCGATACTCGTACTTCCGTACGTATTACTTGATTTCGACACCGTACACTTGCGGTTAGATTTAGGGGGTGATAACCCGAATGTGGCAGCGGCACGCATAGGCATTCAAGCACCTGCCACTGGGGCGAATTCTTTTGAGCTCAAACCGAGTACCATTCTCATGGTACAACAGAATCAATATGGAGGAGCGCCGACTGAAGATCCGCATGCACATCTCCGTGCATTCGAGAGGATTTGTAACATATTCAAGATCAATGGCATGAACGAGGATGCCATCAAGCTGCGGTTATTCGGATTCTCTCTCAAAGGCCGAGCTGTAACATGGATCGAGGATATCCAACCGGACTCGATCACTACTTGGGAGCAGTTGAAATCTACATTTCTTCAGAAGTTCTTTCCTTCGAGCAGAACCGCCCAACTCATGGCCGAAATCACACATTTCGTGCAATGGGACCAAGAAACCTTGTATGAAGCGTGGGAAAGGTACAAGGAGATGATCAAGAAATGTCCGCATCATGGGTTACAAGGTTGGGTAATCATCCAGACTTTCTTTAGTGGACTTCACTCGCAATTTAAAAACGACATCACAGCTGCATCGGGTAGAGCACTAATGGATAAGTCGTATGAGGAAGCATGTGAGCTGATCGACAATCTAGCCGAGCATAGTTTTTCTACTCCAAGAGCTGATGTTAGAAGAGTTGCGAGTGTTCGGGAATCGGATGAGCTGAAGGAGTTAAAAGCTCAATTAGCCGCAATCATGAATCATTTGAAGGGAGGTAATCCGGAAGAAACCGAATAGGTTCAATTTTTGTAAAACCGGAACAATCAACCGAGGAACGACCCATTTTCGAACACATACAATGAGGGGTGGAAGAAGCACCCGAACTTCTCATGGAGTCAACCTCAAGGACAACAACAGCAAGGTAATTCTTTTAACTTTGCTAATTATCCTAATGCTAACAATGTTTACCGTCCTCCAGGTTTCAACCAAAGGAACAAAGGACAATCCGGGGAGAAGAAGCCGGGGCTGGAAGATATGATGATGAAGTTCATGGCAAAGATGGACAGCACGGTTGGAGAGTTGGCGAGCACGGTGAGCACGGTCAAGGCAGCAACCGATCAGAACACGGCATCTATCAAGATCCTTGAAAGGCAAGTGGGGCAAATTTCGGAAGCCCTACAAAACCGACCTCCCTGAACATTCACGAGTATGACCGAAAAGAAACACCGGGAAGAGTGTAATGCCATCTATCTGAGAAGTGGCAAGGAGCTGAATGGAGATCTTACAAGAGAGTCGTCATCAAAGGAAGTCGAGCCCGAAAGGCAAGATGTGGAGATTGTAGATGTGGATGAGTTGGAGGCTGATGAAGAGGTGGTGATTGAAGAGAGCTCAAAGAGTGAAGAGAAGAAGAAAGAGCAGTCCACCACGACAAAGCAAACACCGGTCAAGCCGGTAGTCCCGATAGTGCCATATCCGAATAGGCTTAAAGCCCAAATAGAGGATCTTAACTTTTCTAAATTTCTTGAAGTTTTTAAGAAATTGCATATTAACATCCCTTTTGCAGATGCATTGGCACAAATTCCCTCATACATGAAGTTCATGAAGGAGATTCTATCCAAGAAGAGGGCGATCGATCACCAGTCCACCGTTGCACTTACTGAGGAGTGCAGCGCAATTATTCAGAACAAGCTTCCCCCGAAGCTCAAAGATCCAGGGAGTTTTTCAATCCCTATTCAAATTGGGAGATCGATCGTATACCCGTACAGAGTTATAGAAGATGTGCTCATCAAGGTTGGAAATTTTTATTTCCCGGTGGACTTCGTGGTGATGGACGTTGATGAAGATGTAGAGGTCCTGCTCATTTTGGGGATATCATTCCTGGCCACAACTAGAGCGTTGATAGATGTGGAGGAAGGAGAGATGACCTTAAGAGTTGGTGATGAGAAGGAGGTCTTCAAGATGTTCGAGCATGGAAGGTGCATAGACGGAGATGGCAAAGGAGAGCCAGATGAGGAAAAATCCGCGAAGAACCGCAAGTGTGGGCGATTCGAGTCCGCGGATACCGAGCCAAGTTGAGATCCACATAGTCGTGCCATGACTTTAACTACGGTGCTAGGTGGGAGGCAACCCACCGAGGTTAGTTTTCTTTTAATTTCCAGTTTTTGAGTGTGTACTTAGTTACAAAAAAACCATAAAAATGAAAAAACGAAAAATAAAAAAAATAGCTGAAATAGGGACTTACGCGGCTTGTGCCGTGGCCTGCAAACCGCGCACCAAACCGCGGGGCTCTCTGTGAGGTTTTCGAATCAGGGGGTTACGCGACTTCTTGCGCGACTTACAACCCGCGCGCCAAACCACGCGGCTTCCCCTGTTTTCGTGCCGTGTTCGTTTTCTTGCTTTGTATGTTTCGTTTTTCTGTTTTTTTTTTCGTCTTTTGCTTTGTTCTTGTGTGTTTGCCTTATCGCTCTCCCTTTTCCCCGATGTCTCTGATTAGCGCTCAAATCTTACAAGAGAATCTCCTCCGTCCGGGCAAACAGGTACGCTCTAAACTTTGTATGTAACAGGTGTGTAAGATGTTTGGTTTCTTATTAGTTAACAAGATGCAACAAACCTAAGTTTCACTTAGGTTTGGGGTGCCTCATCTTTTCAACATCTACACATTCATTTTTTTATCCTGTGCAAACCTCGGTTTCACCGAGGTTTGGGGTTGGCTTTGTTTTGAAAAACCTAGGCCACGGCCTAGGTTTGGGGTGGCTATAGTTTAATGAAACTATTCTTTGATGCTTATACTTTAATGTTATGTCTGCCTGTCTGTTACCTGTAATAACTGCACAACGATACTTGTTTTAGTATCGCCTACGCCGACACTTGCACATTGGGGACAATGTGTGGGTAAGGTTTGGGGTTGCCCAATCGGGCCCACGTTATGCACGTAGAATTCTTGCACTTCTGAATACCTAGATCACTTGAGTTAAAAAAATTTGTTTTGAATGATTGAGACCGACTATTGTAGGAAGAATCTTGTGATAGTGACGTGACCGCTAGGGAAGGACCGGGAAAGGACATGACTAGGGACATTAGTGGAGACCACCCAATAGCGAGTTTTGAGCCTAAAAGACGTTTTTCATTTCGAGGGATTCATACACTTAATTCTTATACACTTTCTCGAGTTCCTTTTCGTGAATATAGAATGATCTCGCTATATTATTACATTGAGTAGCAAAGACAACCATTGGGATATTGGGTAAGGGTGTAGTAGACCATATCGTGTGGACATTAATAGATGATTCCAGGCATTGTGTATTTGTTTAACCCTTTTTTAGCTATCGTACCCTTTTCACCCATCTGTGTGCATCCACAAACCAGTTTGTAGCCAAACACTCACCACTGTTCATTTCATGACCCACCATTAAACCATTAGCCAATAGCCTTAGCCAACCCTATCCGAAAGTGTGTTAATCTGAGCGGTAATGAACAACGAGAAGATAGAGCGGAAAAGAAGGAATACAGGCCAATTACGAAAATAAAGCTCAAAAGAAAATTGTTTTCCTGTTATTTTATTTCATCACTTCAGTTTTTGGATTGCTAAATTTGTTTTCTTTCCATTTCAGGTGCTAATTGGTTTATGCCAAGGAAAACCCGAGGGGAAGGAATCGAACCAATCGATCCAGAGATTGAAAGAACCGCCCGCCATTTACGAAAAGAAACAAAAGCCAAAAAAGATATCAAGATCGAGATGGCCGATGAAGCACCTCCTCGCAACAATCCTCCGCCTCCTCTTGAGCAACGCCCTATAAAGTCGTTTGCCAACCCGAATGTGGCAGCGACACGCATAGGCATTCAAGCACCTGCCACTGGGGCAAATTCTTTTGAGCTCAAACCGAGTACCATTGTCATGGTACAACAGAATCAATATGGAGGAGCGCCGACTGAAGATCCGCATGCACATCTCCGTGCATTCGAAAGGATCTGTAACACATTCAAGATCAATGGCATGAACGAGGATGCCATCAAGCTGAGGTTATTCGGATTCTCTCTCAAAGGCCGAGCTGTAACATGGATCGAGGGTATCCAACCGGACTCGATCACTACTTGGGAGCAGTTGAAAGGTACGTTTCTTCAGAAGTTCTTTCCTCCGAGCAGAACCGCCCAACTCATGGCCGAAATCACACATTTCGCGCAATGGGACCAAGAAACCTTGTATGAAGCGTGGGAAAGGTACAAGGAGATGATCAAGAAATGTCCACATCATGGGTTACAAGGTTGGGTAATCATCCAGACTTTCTTTAGTGGACTTCACCTGCAATTTAAAAACGACATCACAGCTGCATCGGGTGGAGCACTAATGGATAAGTCGTATGAGGAAGCATGTGAGCTGATCGACAATCTGGCCGAGCATAGTTTTTCTACTCCAAGAGCCGATGTTAGAAGAGTTGCGAGTGTTCGGGAATCGTATGAGCTGAAGGAGTTAAAAGCTCAATTAGCCGCAATCACGAATCATTTGAAGGGAGGTAATCCGGAAGAACCCGAACAGGTTCAATTTTTGTAAAACCGGAACAATCAACCGAGGAACGACCCGTTTTCGAACACATACAATGAGGGGTGGAAGAAGCACCCGAACTTCTCATGGAGTCAACCTTAAGGGCAACAACAGCAAGGTAATTCTTTTAACTTTGCTAATTATCCTAAGGCTAACAATGTTTACCGTCCTCCAGATTTTAACCAAAGGAACGAAGGACAATCCGGGGAGAAGAAGCCGGGGCTGGAAGATATGATGATGAAGTTCATGGCAAATTTGGATAGAAGGTTTGCCAGCGGATCAGATCACTACATGGGCTGTAATAACCAGGGTAATTCAGTTAGATAAATTCCCTATCAGTTAAATTATTTAACCTTAAGATTTGATGTTTAGGATAAGTATGAGATAAGTTATAAGTTCAAGGGTGTTTTGGTACTTATTATATAATTTCAGCCAAAAGTGGAAGATTGATACTTAAATATCTTAAGTATTCAGGTTACCACTTTCCTTATTCAGAAAGTGTGTATGTGTGTGTACGTTTAGAGAGAAAAAGAAGCAGAGGAAGAAAACGTACGGATAGGGCTTCAATTGATTGTGCTGGAATCGAATTGGAGGTAAGTTCCTTTACAATTTGTGTTTATAATCAGTAGTATTAGACTTCTATCGGTTTAGAATTTCTAAATTCGCGACTTGATTGGATTTCAATCGATTTCTGGGTAAATGGAAACCGACTATGTTCTTGAGAGTCCCGGTGAAATCCCGGTAGACTCCCGGTAGTGTGAGTCCCGGTATAGGAAACTCTCGGTAATGTGAGTCCCGGTAATGCGAGTTCCGGTAATGTGAGTCCCGGTAATGTGAGTCCCGGTATTGTGAGTCCCGGTATAGCAGACTTCCGGTAGTGTAGAGTTCCGGTAATGTGAACTCCCGGTATAAGAACTCCCGGTACTGAAGAGTCTCGGTACTGTATAAGTCCTGGTAACCTGTGTAGTCCCGGTAGTGGGTTAAGTGCAGTGTAATGGGAAAGTTGATGATAGGAAATTGTTAGGCTTTATGTGTTTGGTTAGTAAAGCGATGTATGTATCTTAACTCGTTTCAGATTCCGTGGAGTCGTGATAAGAGATAAGATCATTTTGAAAGGAGCTTGCGAGTGTGTGTAATAATCAAGACAGGTGAGTTTACTTTGAAAACGTTTTTAACTGGAATACGTATATGTGTGGATTGGGAATGCAATTGTTGATGACTATGTGTGATATATGTGAATTATAATATTGTGAGGTATTATATTTACATGAGTATTATAATGCGTTATAATACGTTGGTCGGGTTTAGGACCGGTGTGTTTGGCTATAGAATCTGTATAGCGTTGTTTGGCTGTAGATGTTGTACATCGTTGTAAATTATTAGTTGGCTTGCTACCAACTAATATAGCCAGGAGGAATGAGAAGGGAAAGTATAGGATATGTGAGCTTAATTGGATGTATATGATTGTGTTGCGTGATTTATATGGATGAAGTTTATATAAATGGTTTTTAAACTAACAGGGATTTCTCACTTAGACCATCAGGTCTAACCCTCATTTTGTTTTAAAAATATGTATTCCAGGTGGTGGATCAAGTAAGAGCAAGTAATTAGAGTAACCGATGGATGGCTTGTGTGAAGAATTATAAGATGAAGATTTTGGCTTGTTTAGCAGTTGTATCACAATATTAAATGTTATGTATGTAAATAGTACAAAGATTGTAGTAGAATGGTTTTCTTCCGATTGTAAAAGACTACGGGACCGTACTTGTAATATGAAGTTCGTTTGTTATATCTATGTTGTGTTAAATTATGTGATATGTTGTGTATATGGGATTTGGGTTGTTACAAATGGTATCAGAGCCTTAGTTTAAGGGATTTAGGTATTTGTATCTGTACCTAGACTTAAACTGCATGTGAAGTAGGATGTCCCTATTATTGTAGAACCTCGGGATATTAAGTATAAAAGGTAGAAGGAACATCATGTAAGGTAATTTCATATTACACCTGGCCAGTGTAATTGTGATCTTACAGGTACATGTTTGAACTGGAATACCTTGTTATACGGGGTATGTGCTTATGTGTATATTAATCTTGTTTAAATCTATAGAATGGCAAGCGGTACGTGAAATTCGAATCGAGGAGGAGGAAGAAATCCAAATAGAACTAATCCGTCAATAGGAACGGGGGACAGGGGAGGCAGAACAGGGGGCAAAGTCGGGGGTAGAACTGGGGGTAGAGCTGGAGGTCGAGCCGGAGGCAGAGTCCAGCCAAATAGTACAGAGTTCGTTACCACGGCTGATCTAATGGCAGAAATGGGAAGACTGCAGGATAGCATACAAACAATGTTTGAACAAAGCCGTAATAATGAAGCTGATAGACCAGATCCGGAACCTGAAGTCGAATTGCCAATCACCCCTACGGTCTTACCGGTAATGAGAAAATGTGATTACAAGATGTTTCTTAGTTGCAAGCCTCCTACATTCTCAGGGGATCGGGATCCAGTGAAAGCAATGAGATGGATGAAGGAAATAGAAGCCATTTTCAAAACAAGCAAGTGTGCGGATGAAGATAGGGTATTGTACGTGGCAGCAATGTTAAAAGGAGATGCTTTGTATTGGTGGGAATCTTTTATTTATTCTAAAGGATCTGATGTTTATTCTACCCTATCTTGGGAAGAATTTGTGATAGCTTACAGGGAACAATTTTGTCCCCAAGCCGCCGTTAAACAACTGGAAGGAGAATTCATGAATTTGCAATAAGGAAACTTATCCGTTCGAGACTACACCGCTAGCTTTCTGGAAAAGTCTCGGTTCGCAGAATACTACGTTGCTATAGAGACGATGAAGACGGAAAGGTTTATTTTTGGGCTGAACTCAGAAGTCAGAAAGTTAGTGACTGCAAAAGGACCTGATACCTTCTCGGCTGCAGTTAATGCCGCGGAGAATGTTGAACGAGATATTAGAAGAGATGTTGGCGATAAAAGTATCGGGAAGAGAAAGTGGGAAGGACCACAATACGATCCGAAGAAGTCCCGATTTCAGAAATATGATAACCGTCCGCCATTTCGACCAGCGGAAAGACCATGTCAGAAGTGCAACCTTGTCCATCAAGGAAATTGCCAAGGTGATTTACGAGCGTGTTATAAGTGTGGGAAGACCGGACACGTCATCAAGGATTGTAAGGTAACGCGGTTATGTTTCTTATGCAATTCTCCAGATCATCTTCAGTCAAACTGTCCGCGGGGAAGGATACAGCAAGGTGGGTCATCGGGCAGGCCAGCGATTGTTAAACCAGTAATACCAAGACTGGAACCGCCAGTAACCAGGGGTCGTGCATTTCAAATGACTGACAAAGAAGCGGAGGAAACCCCGGATGTGGTCACAGGTACATTTTTGATAAACTCTACACGTGCTAAGGTGTTGTTTGATTCCGGTGCAAACCGATCGTTTGTGTCACCTACATTTGCTGCTTGCCTGTGTTTGAAACCTAAAATGTTAGAACATGCTCTATTAGTAGATACTGCAAATGATAACCAAGTGTCGGTTAGAGAAGTATTTGATGGTTGTGTGATAAATATAGAGGGGTGTGGAGTGCCTATACAATTGTTTCCTATAACTTTGATAGAGTTTGACGTAGTAGTGGGAATGGACTGGTTAGCCGAGAATCAGGCTAACATAGTGTGTGATAAGTAGTTAATAAATGTTGTATTACCTGAGAGGGGACCGGTAGTGATTTATGGTGATCGTAGGAATCATCAGTCCTGTCTTATATCGATAATAAAAGCACGTAGGTGTGTTAATAAGGGTTGTCAGAGTTATTTGGCTTATGTGATAGATATTAAGACAGAAAAGAATAGGAAGGAAGATATCCCTATTGTTAGTGAATTCTCTAAAGTATTCCCCGAAGACTTGAATAGTATTCCGCCCGTTAGACAAGTAGAGTTCGGTATAGACCTGGTTCCTGGAGCCACTCCTGTAGCCCTTGCACCGTATCGTTTGGCACCTCCAGAGATGAAAGAGATGATGGCACAACTGCAAGACCTATTCGATAAAGGCTTCATCAGACCTAGTTCTTCACCATGGGGAGCACCAGTGTTATTTGTGAAAAAGAAGGATGGTTCGATGAGAATGTGTATCGACTACCGAGAACTGAATAAGCGCACGATAAAGAACAAGTATCCGCTACCTCGAATTGATGACCTCTTCGATCAGTTAGTTGGAGCTTGCTATTTCTCCAAGATTGATCTAAGGTCCGGTTATCACCAGTTGAAAGTTAAAGAAGAAGACGTTTTAAAGACTGCTTTTCGAACAAGGTATGGTCATCATGAATTCTTAGTGATGCCGTTTGGACTGACGAACGCTCCAGCTGCCTTTATGAATTTAATGAATCGAGTATGTAAGCCGTATCTCGATAAATTCGTTATTGTATTTATCGATGATATCCTTATCTATTCCCGATCCAAGGAAGAGCATGCGCAACATCTTCGTTTGGTTCTGGAGTTACTGAAGAAGGAAAAGTTGTATGCAAATTTTTCTAAATGTGAATTCTGGCTGCGGAAAGTTCAATTTCTGGGGCACGTGGTTTCTGAGAAAGGTATACAAGTTGATCCGATGAAAGTGGAAGCAGTTGAAAAGTGGGAACCGCCGAAGACAGCAACCGAAGTACGTAGTTTTCTGGGTTTAGCCGGCTACTATCAGAAATTCATAAAAGACTTCTCTCGTATCGCAACGCCTTTGACTAAGCTGACCCGGAAGAACCTGAAATTTGAATGGAAAGCAGAACAAGACGAGGCATTCCGGATATTGAAAGAGAAACTGTGCAGCGCGCCGATTCTATCACTACCTGAAGGTTCAGAAGACTTTGTGGTTTATAGTGATGCATCTAAATTGGGGTTGGGATGTGTGCTTATGCAGCGTGGGAAAGTTATTGATTATGTTTCTCGTTAATTAAAGGATCATGAAAGGCAGTATCCTACGCACGACATGGAGATTGCAGCAGTCGTTTTCGCGTTAAAGATTTGGAGACATTATCTGTATGGTTCCAAATGTCAGATTTATACCGATCATAAAAGTCTCCAACATCTCTTTGATCAAAAGGAACTAAATATGAGACAAAGAAGATGGTTAGAATTGCTGAATGATTACGACTGTGAAATCCTTTATCATCCGGGAAAGGCAAATGTGGTAGCTGATGCATTGAGTCGTCAAGAAATGAGTGGGACAATAAAAGTTATTTCGCTACGAACTGAGCTCCTACCCAACATATTTGATGAATTGCAGAAGTGTCAAGTGGAGGCTTATCAAGATGAACATTTGAAATCAGAACGGTTAGCGGGGATGTCAGCATTGCTAGTAACAGATGATCGTGGGTTATTGTGTCTGGGAAACAGAGTGTGGGTACCTCGTTTGGGTGGGTTACGTGATCGTGTTTTACAAGAAGCTCATCAATCTCGTTTCTCTATTCACCCGGGTACAAACAAGATGTATAAAGACCTAAAGCAATTCTATTGGTGGTCGAGGATAAAAAGAGGGATTGCTCAGTATGTGGAAAGATGTGATACTTGTAAGAAAGTAAAGATCGAACACCAAAAGCCGTTTGGTCAACTACAACGGCTAGAAATACCTATGTGGAAGTGGGAGCAGATTACCACAGACTTCATCACGAAGCTACCAAGAACTCCGAAAGGATTTGATTCTATTTGGGTGATCGTCGATAGATTGACAAAGTCTGCACACTTTCTACCGATAAAGGAAACCGATTCGATGGAACGATTAGCTAAGTTATACATTGGCGAAATAGTAACTCGACATGGAGTTCCAATCTCGATCATTTCTGATCGTGATAGTCGTTTTACTTCAAGATTCTGGAGAAGTTTTCAAAGGGAAATGGGGACACAGATAAAGTTAAGTACGGCGTATCATCCTCAAACAGATGGTCAGAGTGAACGAACGATTCAGACCTTAGAAGATATGCTCCGGGCTTGCATTGTTGATTTTGGGGGATTGTGGGATAAACATTTACCGTTGATCAAATTCGCTTACAATAACAGTTATCATTCCAGCACACAAGCAGCACCGTTTGAAGTACTGTATGGTAGGAAATGCCGAACGCCTCTGTGTTGGAACGAAGTGGGAGAGAAACAGTTAGCGGGACCAGAAATAGTTCAGTTAACCACCGATAAGGTTACTCAGATTCGTGAACGATTGAAAGTGGCTCAAGACAGACAGAAAAGCTACGCTGACCGACGTCGAAAGCCTTTGGAATTTCAAATCGGGGATTTCGTAATGTTAAAGGTTTCACCGTGGAAAGGAGTCATCCGATTTGGACGACAAGGTAAACTTAGCCCGAGATATATCGGACCATTTGCAATTACAGAAAGGATCGGTGAAGTAGCTTACCGATTAGATCTTCTGCCGGAGTTGAGCATGATTCATAACGTATTTCACGTATCGAACTTCCGAAAGTGTTTGGTTACTCCAGATCAGTCGGTCTCCCTACCAGAAATACAAGTCGATGAAAGACTGAATTATGTGGAAGAACCTGAAGCTATAGTTGATCATAAAGTTAAAGTGCTACGGAATAAGAAGATCAGGCAAGTGAAAGTTCAGTGGAGGCATCATAGAGGTCAGGATGCTACGTGGGAATTCGAATCAGAAATGAGAGCCAAATACCCTCATCTTTTTGCTTAACTGAATTCCGGGACGGAATTCTTTTAAGGGGGAGATGATGTAATAACCAGGGTAATTCAGTTAGATAAATTCCCTATCAGTTAAATTATTTAACCTTAAGATTTGATGTTTAGGATAAGTATGAGAAAAGTTATAAGTTCAAGGGTGTTTTGGTACTTATTATATAACTTCAGCCAAAAGTGGAAGATTGATACTTAAATATCTTAAGTATTCAGGTTACCACTTTCCTTATTCAGAAAGTGTGTATGTGTGTGTACGTTTTGAGAGAAAAAGAAGCAGAGGAAGAAAACGTACGGATAGGGCTTCAATTGATTGTGTTGGAATCGAATTGGAGGTAAGTTCCTTTACAATTTGTGTTTATAATCAGTAGTATTAGACTTTTATCGGTTTAGAATTTCTAAATTCGCGACCTGATTGGATTTCAATCGATTTCTGGGTAAATGGAAACCGACTATGTTCTTGAGAGTCCCGGTAAAATCCCGGTAGTGTGAGTCCCGGTATAGGAGACTCCCGGTAATGTGAGTCCCAGTAATGCGAGTTCAGGTAATGTGAGTCCCGGTAATGTGAGTCCCGGTATTGTGAGTCTCGGTATAGTAGACTTCCGGTAGTGTAGAGTTCCGGTAATGTGAACTCCCGGTATAGGAACTGCCGGTACTGAAGAGTCCCGGTACTGTATAAGTCCCGGTAACCTGTGTAGTCCCGGTAGTGGGTTAAGTGCAGTGTAATGGGACAGTTGATGATAGGAAATTGTTAGGCTTTATGTGTTTGGTTAGTAAAGCGATGTATGTATCTTAACTCGTTTCAGATTCCGTGGAGTCGTGATAAGAGATAAGATCATTTTGAAAGGATCTTGCGAGCGTGTGTAATAATCAAGACAGGTGAGTTTACTTTGAAAACGTTTTTAACTCGAATACGTATATGTGTGGATTAGGAATGCAATTGTTGATGACTATGTGTTTATATGTGTGATATATGTGAATTATAATATAGTGAGGTATTATATTTACATGAGTATTATAATGCGTTATAATACGTTGGCCGGGTTTAGGACCGGTGTGTTTGGCTATAGAATCTGTATAGCGTTGTTTGGCTGTAGATGTTGTACAACGTTGTTAATTATTAGCTGGCTTGCTACCAACTAATATGGCCAGGAGGAATGAGAAGGGAAAGTATAGGATATGTGAGCTTAATTGGATGTATATGATTGTGTTGCGTGATTTATATGAATGAAGTTTATATAAATGGTTTTTAAACTAACAGGGATTTCTCACTTAGTCCATCAGGTCTAACCCTCATTTTGTTTTAAAAATATGTTTTCCAGGTGGTGGATCAAGTAAGAGCAAGTAATTAGAGTAACCGATGGATGGCTTGTGTGAAGAATTATAAGATGAAGATTTTGGCTTGTTTAGCAGTTGTATCACAATATTAAATGTTATGTATGTAAATAGTACAAAGATTGTAGTAGAATGGTTTTCTTCCGATTGTAAAAGACTAAGGGACCGTACTTGTAATGTGAAGCTCGTTTGTTATATCTATGTTGTGTTAAATTATGTGATATGTTGTGTATATATGGGATTTGGGTTGTTACATGGGCAGACCTGAAGGCCGAATTCCTCCAGAAATTCTTTCCACCGGGAAGAACCGCGCAGTTAATGGCCGAGATTACAGACTTTGCGCAATGGGACCAAGAGACCCTATATGAGGCATGGGAGCGATATAAAGACATGTTGAAGAAGTGTCCACATCACGGGTTGCACGGATGGGTCATCATCCAGACATTCTTTAGTGGACTCCACCCGCAGGTCAAAAACGATATCACTGTCGCATCGGGTGAAGCACTAATGGATAAATCTTATGAAGAAGCATGCGAGCTGATAAAGAATCTGGCCGAGCACAGTTTTTCTACTCCAAGATCAGCCGTAAGAAGAGTTGCGAGCGTTCAAGAAAATGATGAGCTGAAAGAACTAAAAACTCAACTAGCTTTTATCACGAACCATCTGAAGGGAGGTATTCCACAAGAACCCGAGCAAGTCCAATTCGTACAAAACTGGAACAACCAACCGAGGAATGATCCGTTCTCAAATACTTATAATGAGGGGTGGAAGAAGCACCCGAACTTCTCTTGGAGTCAACCCGGTCAACAACATCAAGGTAATTCTTCTAACTTTGCTAATTATCCTAATGCTAATAATGTTTACCGTCCTACAGGTTTCAATCAAAGGAATTTCAATGAAGGACCATCTAGGGAGAAGAAGCCGGGTTTGGAAGACATGATGATGAAGTTCATGACCAAGATGGATAGCACGGTTGGGGAGTTAGCGAGCACGGTCAACACGGTCAAGGCGGCAACTGATCAGAGCACCGCCTCCATCAAGATCCTCGAGAGACAAGTGGGGCAAATCTCTTAAGCCCTACAAAACCGAGCCCCTGGCACATTCCCGAGCATGACTGAAAAGAAACCAGGGGAGGAGTGTAATGCCATCTATCTGAGAAGTGGCAAGGAGCTGAATGGAGATCTTACAAGAGAGCCGCCATCAAGGGAAACCGAGCCTAAAGAGAAAAAAGTTGAGACCATAGAGGTGAATGAGTTGGAGGCTGATGAAGAGGTTGTGATTGAAGAGAGCAAGAAGAGTGAAGCGACGAAGCCAGATCAATCACCGGTCAAGCCGGTGGTACCGAGAGTGCCCTATCCGAATAGGCTTAAAGCCCAAAGGGAGGATCTTAACTTTTCTAAATTTCTTGAAGTTTTTAAGAAATTGCATATTAACATCCCTTTTGCAGATGCGTTGGCACAAATGCCCTCATACATGAAGTTCATGAAGGAGATTCTATCCAAGAAGAGGGCGATCGATCACCAGTCCACCGTTGCACTTACTGAGGAGTGCAGCGCAATTATTCAGAACAGCTTCCCCCGAAGCTCAAAGATCTAGGGAGTTTTTCAATCCCTATTCAAATTGGGAAGTTTTCTTTTGATAAGGTATTATGTGATTTAGGAGCTAGTATTAATTTAATGCCTTTATCTGTTTTCAGAAAACTGGGATTGGGAGAAGTGCAGTCGATGTTCAGGGCGCTTAAGCTCGCGGATAGATCGATCGTATACCCGTACGGAGTGATAAAAGATGTGCTCATCAAGGTTGGAAATTTTTATTTCCCGGTGGACTTCGTGGTGCTGGACGTTGATGGAGATATAGAGGTTCCACTCATTTTGGGGAAATCATTCCTAGCCACGAGTAGAGCGTTGATAGATGTGGAGGAAGGAGAGATGACCTTAAGAGTCGGTGATGAGAAGGTAGTTTTCAAGATGTTCGAGCACGGAAGGCGTAGAGACGGAGATGGCAGAGGAGAGCCAGATGAGGAAAATCCGCGAAGAACCGCAAGTGTGGGCGATTCGAGTCCGCGGATACTGAGCCAAGTTGAGAGCCACACAGTTGTGCCACGACTTTAACTACGGCGCTGGGTGGGAGGCAACACACCGAGGTTAGTTTTCTTTTTAATTTCCAGTTTTTGAGTGTGCTCTTATTTACGAAAAACCATAAAAATGAAAAAACGAAAAATCAAAAAAATAGCTGAAACAGTGACTTACGCGGCTTGTGCCGCGGCTTACAAACCGCGTGCCAAACCGCAGGGTCCTCTGTTTGTTTTCTGAAGCAGGGAGTTACGCGGCTTGTGCCGCGGTTTCCAAACCGCGAGGTTCCCCTGTTTTTGTTTTCGTGCTGTGTTTTCTTTCCCTGCTTTGTGTGTTTTGTTGCTTTGCTTTCTGTCGTTTTTGTTTTGTTTTCCTTGTGTCTGCCTTCTCTCTCTTTCCCTTCTCCGTTTTCTCCGATATCTCTCGTCCGAGGTCGCTCCAACCTTTCAAGAGGATTTTCTCCGTCCGGGCAAACAGGTATGTTCTCAACTCTGTAATTAACGAGTGGTGTATGATGTTTTGTGTTCCTATTAGTTAACAAGATGCAACAAACCTAAGTTTCACTTAGGTTTGGGGTGCCTCATCTTTTCAAACAGCTACACACTCACTTTTAACCCTGTGCAAACCTCGGTTTCACCGAGGTTTGCGGTTGGCTTTTGTTTGACAAACCTAGGCCATGGCCTAGGTTTGGGGTGGCCATGTTTTTGAACATGCTAGAATAGCTCTTTGTTGCTTCATGTTATACTATGCCTTGCCTGTCTACTACCAGAAATAACCGCACAACGATACTTGTTTAGTATCGCCTATAACCCTAGCCCCGTTACAACCCCTGTAAAGACCTAGATGATCTTTTGGAAAATGTGATTAGCGTATACGACCACCCTTACTGATACTCCCTGTCTTGCTACTTGATTCCTTTCTGAGATCAATTTTTGGACAATTGTGCGTCTTTCTTTAGAGTTGTCATGTGAATTTTGAGTATTCTTGTACATAACCTCCCTAAACATGACAACATGTGCGACAACCTAGGTTCAAGTGAAACGAGAGTATCCCGTGAGGTAGGGTCGAGGCGAAATGTTTTCCCTAGTATGTCTGGACCTAGAACAACCTTAATGGAAACGGAGCAGTCACGAGTTCAACTTACAATGGAAGGTCATAGATCAAACGGAATAGGAATGAGGCGAGAGTGAGATAGGCATTCACGGGTAGGGAAATCACCAGTGCATTACATGGTACCGATTGGGAGTTGTGCAGTTATTTTCATTTCTCTGATATATGCTTTTATTCTATTTTGTCGCTAATTTGCTTGGGGACAAGCAATGCTCGGTTTGGGGTTGTTGATAACGCCACTTTTTGGCGTTATTTTCGGTTCTCAAACCAATTAGATTGGCTTGTATTTAAGCAAAGAAGCGGATTTTTAATGGTTTATCTAGTGAAATGAACAGGTAATCCAAAAGACAGCGTTCATCGAGAAAAGAAGCTAAAAAGAGCCTAAAAAGAGCCAAAACGAAGCCCAACAGAAGCCCGAGATCGAAGCCCAAGACCCGCGCCCGAACCAGGATCCGAACCTGACCCAAACAAGCTTCAGAAACACGCGCGGCTTTGTGTGCGGTTTGCAAACTGCGGCACAAGCTGCGTAACCTCTTGTTTCGTGAATTTCAGCCTTTTGTTCCGGATTCTAGGTGATTATTCAAAAAAGGGCTCGTTACGACTCTCACACGACGAACGGCGGACGACCTGGGGCGAGTTCTGGAGACTTTTCACGCCTTTTGGAGCCACGATAGAGGACAGATCGAGGAGAAGTTCACAACGAGAGTCGGATTAGATCGGATAGAAGGGAGTTCATCATTACTTTCGTCACAATCACGTTTATCATGTTTACACATACTTTCACATCTCCTTTTCTTATGTTTGAATCCACCACCAACATGAACTAATTTTAGATGTTGGGGGTTGGATTAAATTGGGTTTATAAGCATATGAACAGATGACATGAACGTTTATCGGTTTTCCTTTTTAATGAATGCATGTAATTTGATTCTTAATGCTTTTGAGAGTTTAGCTAGCTTTCAATTGTCTTGTTGTTTCCAGTTGAGTTCGAGAGAATTAACTGTTAGCTAGAACTAGGAATTGCATGCCTAAGGCGTGAATTTGGTGATAGAGATATACCGAAGCCTTAGTCCTAATTGAACCATTTAGGTTGAGATCGAGAGATTAAATCTATCCGTTCAAACATGAATCTTGCGCTTAATGTGTTTTGAAATCCATAGGTTGAGATCGAAAGATAAAACTTGTCCTTTTCAAAATAAAACCCGATGTTGCTCGAAAGAGAACAACGGTGATTTTAGAGTTTGGGTATTCATTAAGGGGATTAACTGGTAATTGTTTTAAGTCAGATATTCGTATGTGAAAACCTAAGGATTTCCAACCCTCAACAGTTTTCTCTATCGAATTTTCCTCAAGTTGTCTATTGTTCCATTTGTGATTTTCTTATTGCAATTAATTAGTTTAATACCAACCATCTCTCAATTTCGACAGTTCAGTTAATAGTGATTATAGTAATTGTGATACTTAGTTCCTAGTTCCCGTGGATTCGATACTCGTACTTCCGTACGTATTACTTGATTTCGACACCATACACTTGCGGTAAGATTTAGGGGGGTGATACCCGCCTATCAATGAACCAAACACCCCCTCAACATTTTCTCTAAGAATATCTGAAGTTGAAGTTTTTAAATTCTTGCACTTGTTTCTTGTATTTTACTTTCAAGTATTAGATATTTTGTCCGCGATATATTGTAATTCTATATTAATAAAAATGTTTCTTGTGTATTCCCTACCTTTATTGTTCATTTCATTATGAGTTAAACACCTTCTTGTGTGTGGGTGTAAACCAAACTTAAGACAAGTAGACAACACTTGGATGTTGCTAAAATTGCTAATATTTAAGCCTGCTCACTTAAGTCAGGACTTAAACTCAAAGCGAATAAGGCAACCACTTTGAAGTGTTAATATTAGATACTAGACTCTGAGATGAGCGGATTTGAAATACGGCTTAAGTGGTGCACAAAGATTTGAGAAGGTCTTTAATAATCACGTAAAGATACATATTTTGTATGATTTTTGATAAGGTTCAAACACTTGTCTAGGTTTACACTACAAAGAGATTTGAGTTTAGATCTTCATACTAATAGAACACTGATTCATTATATCACTTAGCTAAATCGACAAGATTAAGAATCGGTAATAGTGGGTGTGAGTTCCAGATTAGTGCATACAAACAGAAGAAATCAATAAGTAGAAACAATCAGAATGAATTCAACTGGTCATCCAATTCACTTTCAATAATCAGAGAGAATTACAATATGAGTGATTGAATAATGATGACGATTGACCTATTCTAAACACATAATAGGCTATATATACCATAGGCCCTCAACAAGCAAGCCCATGGCCCATTACACAATAATTCCATAAAACACTATTTACATATTAAACCCTTGAACTTCTATTCAACACAGATTTATCCCTAACAATCTCCCCCTTTGAATTGAAGTTCGAGTTCGCGCCAGTTCTCGACGTATCTCTTTCGGAGCGTGATAACTCTATTTTTAGAGTTATTATTTCCTTGTATTTCCTATTTTATTCTGTCAAATTTAGCCATTCCGCCTCTCAAAACCCCCATTCTTGGTATAAATCTCGAAAATGAGCAAAAGGAGCGAACCTTAGTGTTTAATAAACTTTTTGGTAGAATTTGGGTGTTTTCACATTTTATCCTGCAGTGATCACTGTTGTGCCCACTCCGGCTGCCCACTATTCGAGCTGATCAAGAAAGACAAAAGAAACTACTAGTTGGGACTTAATTTGCTGGAGGAAGAAGGTTCATTAGCAGGGAAATGGCTGGAGGAAGTACAAAATGGCATCTACATTGAAGATTGCAACAAGTACTCCTTTATGTACTTGGAGATTGACTTGGAAAAGGGTCCATTGGGTAATTGGTTTGCACAAGGTGCTGATTTCTACCACAACACAGCAGTTTTTACCCATTGGAAGACTCATCTCTTTTGTGTAATACCCAACTCTTTCTCCTAGTATATAAAGGAGCACTTAGGTTCATTTATTACAATCTTGGAATCTTACGATCATCTTGGGTTAAGTTTAGATAGTTGAATAGCTTTAATTTCTCTCATCTACCACATTAGTTTTAGTCTCATATTTACTGCATTAATTTAGCTTTAATTTCTGTAATTTCCTTTCCTAGTTAATTGTAGTTCGTAAAACACAGTGGACAGGGACGAATTCTCGTTCCCCACTGTGAGTACTATTCAATCCACTATCAGTTTTATTATGTGCAAATCTTTATCTTTTGTTTTCTTTACTTCGGAAATGTTAGGCTAAACATCCTTTGGGATGTAGGAAGGAGAAGTACCTGGATTTTATTAAAAATGCTTGAGTAATCTTTATACTTAGAATATTTGTTGTTTTGGTCATTCATTCTCGATATTTACCCAAAGATGCGAACAAGCCGATCACTTGCAAGGATCTAAAGTCTAGTTCTTAACTTAGAAATGAGTAGAACGCAGTGACACGAGATTGAATGATGTTAGGGGATTCGAAAGAATTCTTATGACACTTACGAAAGTGAGGTCGGCACAGTGAGCTAATCTCTGCCCACTGGAGTAGTAGGCATGCTAATTTGTGTATTAAAAACACTTAGAGTATTTGTCTCTACACATTCCATCGAGGCCTGAAAAGGTCCATTTAGAGATTACCATTGACAAAACAACAAGTACTAAGAGTATGGGATTTTTATCTAACGGTGTGAGTATTTTGTAACCGGGCTTTTCTAGCGAAAATGCCTACCTCGAATACAAGGATCATTTTTATGACCGAGTATTTGGTATAAAATCTAGGGAAAATCTAACCTACGTTCCTCTTTTTAAATCTTAGTAAAATCGTTAAAGTAGCTATTTCACCAACCAAACCAAAGTATTATTTTCCTCTCTAATTGAAACCTGTAAAAGGAGCTCATGAGAACCATATTGTCTTGATTGTCCAGTCCCTGTGGATTCGATTCTGGTATTTTACCAACTATTACTTGCTGTGACGATCATAGTGGACAGTGTACACTTGCACTTCCCACTGTGTACAGTTTGCAACCCACTGCGATTAAAACACATATTTCGTACGTAACAAGTTTTTGGCGCCGTTGCCGGGGACTGGCGTGATTTTAAATCTCAAGACATTAGTTTTTGTTCGAGCCCGAGTAACTCGTTTTTCTAAGCTTTTCGTGTTGCATGCCAAGGCAACAACACGAACCTTTGTTACCAATCGATCTTGAAATAGAGAAAACTTTTCGAAGAAGACGCAGAAACAGAAATCGACAACCCCCTGTGATCCCCACTGTGAACATGGTTGCAATACCGCCACCTGTAGTGGAGACCACAATCACGATCGCCCATAGCAAATATCGAAAAATACGGGACTATGCTACCTCCGGAGTTAGTGATTTAGGCTCCGGGATTCGAAGGCCCGTCCTTGAAACAACGCATTTTGAACTCAAACCGGTGATGTTTCAAATGATCCAAGCCATGGGTCAATTTGGAGGATCGCCATCTGAGGATCCGCACTCGCACTTAAAATCTTTTTTAGAAATGACCGATTCCTTTCAGTTGCAAGGTGTTAGTGATGAGGCATTAAGACTAAGGCTTTTCCCTTTTTCATTAAGGGACAAGGCGAAGTCTTGGCTGAACGCACATGCACCTCACTCGATAATCACTTGGCAAGATCTTGCGGATAATTTTTTACAAAAATACTTTCCTCCCACAAGGAATGTAAGATTTCGAAATGATATTATTTTGTTTAGGCAAGAAGAAGATGAGGCTGTTTCGGATGCATGGTAACGATTTAAAGAATTACTTCGAAAGTGCCCACACCATGGCATCCCGCATTGCATCCAATTGGAGACCTTTTACAATGGTCTTTCCAATGCAGCCAAAATCATCTTAGATGCAACAGCCGGTGGAACATTTACGAGTATGACTTACAACGAAGGATATCAAATCTTAGAAAAAGTGTCCAACAACAATACCGAATGGTCAAATCCGAGAGCTATAGTACCAAAGACCAACACCATCGATTCCGAGACACTTAAAACCATGAATGCGCAATTAGTGGCCTTGACCAAAATCGTTTTAAATCAAAATAGAGGCCAAGTCAATTCCGCAACACATCTCCCTGAAAACTGCTCCCTCTGTGGAGAAGAGCACGTTTTTGATTTTTGTCCGGCAAATCCTAAATCTGTTAATGTCATAGGGACCAACCCACGGAACAATCCTTTTTCGCAAACCTATAATCCAAGTTGGAGAAATCATCCGAATTTCTCTTGGTCTGGTAATCAAGGACTCCAACCCCAAGGGCCGAGTCATATCCAGCAAAGACCACACAACCCCCCTGGATTTCAACCACATCACAGTGGACAATCCTCACATCACAGTGGGCATCACCCACAGAACTTTCACCAAGGGCAGCCCTCACAACCATACCAACCACGATCCAATCAACCAGCTGAGGGTCAACAATCGATTGAATCAATTCTCAAGGGTTTTATGAATCAAACTCAATCAGCCATTAGGAACATAGAGACTCAAGTAGGACAACTAGCCGTTGAAGTTAAGAATAGACCACCAGGAACATTACCTAGTGACACCGAGCAAGCTAGGGTGATAGGAAAAGGGCCAGAACATGTCAAGTCCATAACACTGAGGAGTGGAAAGGATCTGAAAGATATCGTTTTTGAGTCTGATGATTCGCCTTAAATACCCACTGTGAGCACCACAGTGGGCACTCCTCAGGTCACTGTGGTCCCCACAGTGAGAACCGACATCCCTGACCTTCCCACTTTTGGACCTGTGCCAATACCTACTGTTCCAAAGCCAATACCACAACAAACTCAGATTGACCTACGAAGCATACCTTTTCCTCACCGAATGAAGCCTAAAAATGTCGAGGTTCAGTTTAAAAAAAATTTAGACATTTTTAAACAACTTCATATTAACATACCTTTGGTAGAAGCTCTTGAGCAAATGCCAAACTATGTTAAGTTTTTAAAAGATATTTTGAACAAAAAGAGGAAGTTGGGTGAATTTGAGACTGTGGCTTTGACCGAAGAATGTAGTGCCCTTCTTACTAGCAAGATTCCACCTAAGTTGAAAGACCCGGGTAGTTTCACCATTCCATGCACAATAGGAGGACAAGAAGTAGGTCAAGCACTTTGTGATTTGGGAGCTAGTATAAATTTGATGCCGCTGTCCATTTTTAAGAAGTTAGGTATTGGAGAGGCTAGACCCACAACCGTGACATTACAACTAGCCGACCAGTCCATTGCCTATCCAAAGGGAAAAATAGAAGACGTTTTGGTCCAAGTGGATAAATTTATCTTCCCCGCCGATTTTCTAGTTCTAGATTATGAGGTCGATAAAGAAATCCCAATCATCTTAGGACGTCCGTTTCTAGCAACCGGACGAACTTTAATTGATGTGCACAAAGGAGAACTCACGATGAGAGTTAATGACCAAGAAGTGACCTTCAATGTCTTTAAGTCTCTTAAGTATATAAATACCGAGGACTGTTTTACTTTGAGTTTGATTAATGAAATCCACGATTTTGAAACAGTGCCCACAGTGGGCAGTAAGAGTGAGCACTCTGAATCTGAGAGTGATGACACTTTTGAGGATGAGTGTAACGCCATAGTAGCAGCCTTTGAACCTCGGGACTTTAAGGATATAGATGTTCAACCCCCTTCAATAGAACAACCCCCCGAGTTAGAGCTTAAACCATTGCCTTCCCACTTGAAATATGCGTATCTCGCTAAGGATAATAAGCTTCCCGTTATTATCTCTTCAAAACTTAGTGAGAAACAAGAACAACTTCTGAAAGATTTATTGATGAAGCATAAGAAGGCAATTGGTTGGACCATAGCGGACATTCGAGGAATTAGCCCCTCTTTATGTCAACATAAGATTAACTTGGAGAGTGACCACCCGGGGAAAGTCCAACCTCAAAGAAGGTTGAACCCCATCATGAAGGAGGTAGTTAAGAAAGAAGTCTTGAAGTGGTTAGATGCCGGTATTATCTATCCCATTGCTAGTAGTAGTTGGGTGAGCCCCGTCCAATGTGTCCCTAAAAAGGGAGGGACGACTGTAGTGAAGAACGAAAAGAACGAGCTCATTCCCACTAGGACTGTCACGGGATGGAGGATATGCATGGACTATAGACAACTCAACTTGGCCACTAAGAAAGACCACTTTCCCTTACCTTTCATCGTTCAAATGCTTGATAGGTTAGCGGGAAAGGAATTTTATTGTCTTCTAGATGGATACTCCGGATACAACCAAATCCACATTGCACCCGAGGACCAAGAAAATACCACCTTTACTTGTCCCTACGGCACTTTTGCATTCCGGAGAATGCCATTTGGATTGTGTAATGCCCCCGCCACTTTTCAACGTTGTATGATGGCCATTTTTACCGACATGATAGAAGATACCATAGAAGTTTTTATGGACGATTTTTCTGTGATAGGGACATCATTTGACAATTGTTTGGGAAATTTAGGGAAAAGCCTAGTGAGAGGGTATTGTTTTAGGACACCTTGTCTCAAAAAGAGGGTTGGAAGTTGATAAAGCCAAGCTTGAGGTAGTGGCACAACTTCCCGAACCTACAACGGTGAAAGGTATTCAAAGTTTTTTGGGTCACGCAGGTTTTTATAGGAGGTTCATCGAGGATTTTTCGAAAATTACAAAACCCCTATGTAACCTGTTACAACATGATAAGGACTTCATTTTTACCCAAGAATGCCGAGAAGCTTTTGAAAAAATCAAGGAAGCATTAGTCACAGCACCCATAGTGACCACTCCTGGCTGGTCACTCCCATTCGAAGTGATGTGTGATGCCAGCGATTGGGCTGTGAGGGCTGTTCTCGGTCAGAAAAAGAACAAAGTTTTTCACCCCATCTATTATGCAAGTAAAACATTGATTGAAGCTCAGATTAATTACACTGTTACTGAAAAAGAATTACTTGCGGTGGTGTTTGCTTTTGATCGTTTCAGGTCATACTTGATAGGGACTAAGGTCATAGTGCACACAGATCATGCAGCGATCAAATATTTGATCAACAAGGATGATTCCAAGCCACGGTTGATTAGATGGGTTTTATTGCTGCAAGAATTTGACCTTGAGATCGTCGACAGAAAAGGAACAAGCAATCAGGTTGCCGACCATTTGTCCAGGCTCGAGAAGACAGTGGGCACTGTTGATCCCACTCCTGATCCCACTCCGGTAAAAGAAACTTTTCCCGATGAACAATTATTATCTGCTCAACATCGTGAAAATAATATTCCTTGGTATGCTGATATTGCAAACTTTTTAGCAAGTGGACTTAAGCCCCACGGGATGAGTGGACAACCGTTCAAAAAGTTTTTACACAACACACGACAATACGTTTGGGACGATCCTTTCTTGTACAAGATAGGGGCGGACCAAATATTGAGGCGTTGTGTCCATGGGAGTGAGCAACATCAAATACTCCATGGTTGTCACACATCCCACTACGGTGGCCACTTCGGTGGAAACCGTACCGCTGCAAAAATCTTGCAAAGTGGATTCTTTTGGCCCACTGTTTTTAAAGACTCGTATGAATTTGTGAAAAATTGTGAGCAATGTCAACGTACGGGGAATATATCGCAAAGAAATGAAATGCCTCTTAACAACATTTTAGAGGTTGAACTTTTTGATGTTTGGGGGATAGATTTTATGGGACCTTTTCCGAATTCCAACAAAAACTTTTATATCTTGGTTGCGGTAGACTACGTTTCAAAATGGGTAGAATCCATTGCATGTCACTCTAATGATGCTAACACCGTGGTGAAGTTCTTGCATAAAAATATATTCACTCGCTTTGGAAAACCATGGGCATTAATCAGTGACGAAGGAACCCATTTTGTAAACAAAGTCATGGCCTCGGTTCTTGCTAAGTATGATATTCATCATAGAGTGGCCACCGCGTACCATCCACAAACCAATGGTTTGGCCGAACTTTCAAATCGTTAGATCAAAGGAATTTTGGAAAAAGTTGTTAAACCGCACCGAAAAGATTGGTCAACCAAACTTGATGATGCTCTTTGGGCCTATCGAACGGCCTATAAAACTCCTTTGGGAATGTCTCCATTTAAATTGGTTTTTGGCAAGGCTTGCCATTTACTAATTGAATTAGAGCACAAGGCGTTTTGGGCCCTTAAAGAGCTTAACATGAGTGAGGATGCTGCGGGAATCAAAAGGAGTTTACAAATGCATGAGCTAGAGGAGTTGAGATATCACTCCTATGAGAACACAAAGTTGTATAAAGAGAAGACCAAGATGTGGCACGATCGAAGGATCAACCATAGGGAGTTCATGGAAGGACAACAGGTACTATTGTTCAACTCCCATCTCAAACTCTTTCCAGGTAAACTAAAATCAAGATGGACGGGACCATACACCATTGTCAAGGTGAGTCCTTTCGAAACCGTAGAGTTGAAGTCTCCACAATCGGGTCAGACCTTTAAAGTCAATGGACAAAGGGTAAAGCATTTTCTGCATGAGAGTGCCCACATCCCCGCCCACTCTCCACCTCACTATGGTTAGAGAAAGTCAACACTGTTTGTAAATATTTTATTTCAGTTAATTGTTGTCTTTTTATTAAATTTGGTATTTTTCATTCTGCATGGTAGTTTATTTCTATGTGTGTAGGAGAATTTTAGCACTTTTTGGAACAAAAAGGTTCGCAGTGGGCAGAGGCTGGTCACTGCGCTCCTCACTCTCGGTCTGACTTATGAAGAGACGGTTTGGGGGGCCCAAGGCTGACACACATCATACTTTTTCTTACACATATGTCATCCTTTCCTGCCACTTGTCCGCTCCCCACCTATTCCCAAGAGAAACCATCATTGTCCTTTTCTCTCTCTCTCCTAAAAACCGTTCCCTCTCAAAAAGCCAAAAACCCCTCCTTTTCAAAAATAAAACCTCTCTCTCTCCATAAACCACCTACATTTTTCATCTTCTTCTTCCTTTTTCACGAACCAGACAAATCCCAAAACCCTAAAATGGCTAGAAACAAAAGATTAAACTCTCATCCCGAGGCACCCACACGTCCGGTGGTCCGCCGCCGAACCAACGAAGACCAACCACCGGAGGCCGTCACCAGCGATCTCAATAAAACCCCACCGATCTCCGGCGAACCTCCGGTCATCCCCAATGTTGCAGACGCAAGTTCGTCCAACCCAGAGAGTCCAAAAGCCGTATCTTCATCAAGGGTCTCGGACTCTGTTCAAAACCCTTTTGATGATAAGGATTTGCAGGAGGATGAGGAAATGCAGAGGTTACGAGAGGAATACAACCAAAGGGTCGCGAAAATCAAGATAAGGAAGGAAGAAGCCGAGAAAAAGCGCCGAGAGGAAGAGGAAAGATTAAAACGAGAAGAGGAGGAGAGATTGAAGAGGGAAGAAACCGAAAGATTGGCTAGAGAAGAAGAGGAGAGAAAACGAGTAGAGGAGGAAGAACGAAAGAAGGCTGAGGAGGCAAGGATTCTCGAGCAAGAAAAGAAAAAAGCAGAAGACGAGCGATTGGCACGTGAGGAAGAAGAAAGAAAAAGAGTCGACGAAGAAAGGCAGAAAAAGATTAAGGAGCAGACTCAGACTGTAGAAACTCCCCAAGACAGAAATGCTGATATTGTGGAGGATGTCCGCACCACTGGCCACAGTGAGGAAACCCCGACCAGGACACTCCAAAGAAGCAGGGGAGTGGTTACACGATCTGGTGTAACCAAGAAGGCATCATCCGCAAAGCCTAAAAGAAAAGCATCGAGAAAAGGTAAGGGTATCGAACCCTCTTTAAGTTCTTCTTCTAGTGATACTAATACGGGGAGTAAACAAAACCCATCTGAAAATCCACATCTGTCCATTATGGGGACTGTTCATGCCCCAGTGGGATACCGAGGCAGTTCACTTCCCCCGCAACTAGAGCCCACTATGAGTGTATTTGCACTCGGAAGTTGAATTTAGAGAGGGGTTTCGACCCCGACTTCGTAGAAGCCAATCCTTTTATCAAAGATAGACTAATAGCGCAAGATTGGGCAACCATTGCCACTGCCAATCGCCGCGCTAATGCATCATTAGTCCGGGAATTTTTTGCTGAAGCCTCCCAAGCCAAAGAATCGTTTGTGAAGGTTAGAGGAAAAGTTGTGGACTATACTCCAGGTCAAATAAATCGAGTGTTAGGTAGAGGATCCCCGGAACCTTGTGCTTTCGGACAGTTTATGGCAAAGATGACTCCGGCTGATGAGGAGTTGATTTTAAAAGAAATAGCAATAGAGGGAAGGCCATGGAATCAAGATGGCCAGAGGAGGTGTTTATACGCTGGCTCCCTCACAACTGAGGCTGCTGTGTGGTTCCAATTCCTTTGGGCCTCTGTGGCCCCAACATCACACAATACGACTCTCTTCATGCATAAGTGTGCCATGCTTTACTGCGTTCTCACTAGAAAGAAGATCAATCTGGGAATCGTTATGCATGGTGCCATCCATCAGGCCCGAACACGAACCAAGGTAATCCTACCCCTTCCTTGCCATATTACACTATTGCTAATAGATGCCGGAGTGCCCACAGCTGAAGAGGACCAGTGGATCGTTTCCACGAAAAACATCAGTGTTCAGACCATTAAGAAGATAAGAAGAGGGATAGGAGGCCAGTTTGATGAGCCTGCCCAGGTACAGCCCAAAGTGCGAATAGCCGACGAGCACATAGTGGGCACTGACTCGCCCACTGTGGAGAAGAAGGGTACCCCACTGCGTCCGAAGGCTACAGGAGAAGCAAGCACCAGCACAGTCAACCCGATGACCGCCATTCTGCACGCCATTTCTGCACTCACGTACAAAGTCGACCTCCTCGCAGCTGAGCAGAGGCATGTCAACCGCGCCCTTGAGTCAGTCTGGATGTACAACCGCGATCGTGATGAGGTTGTGAACCAAATGTACATGGCTGCCGATCCTCTCCTTGCCGCACAAATCCCAGAATTTCCAGAGGGGATCTGCCCCACTATGGCAAGTGAGGATGATTTTGAGGAAGACTTGGCCGACAGTTCACCAAAGGCAACCCACACGCCGTAATGTTCTAGGTACAACTTTCGGTTTCCAACATAAAAGGGTCACTTTTGTAAGTACGAGTCTTAAACTTGACGCTATGAAATGATTTAGGCCATCTTTACATCCAAACACGACCTATTTTTGTAACACCAAAAACCACCTCTTTGAACCCAATATTCAAATCACAGTGGGGACACTGTGCAATTTTAAGTTTGAGGTGGGGACTTCCATAGTGATTTCCAGTCTGCCCACAGTGGGGACACTGTGAAGTCTAAAGTTTGAGGTGGGTAAGCTGTACCCACCTCCCAAAAAAAACACAAAAATACAAAAACAGAAGAAAAACGGAGTGTCACTAACAAAAGTGATGGTGTGCCTTTTCTGGACCAACAAAGTGACCACTCCCACAGAAAAAGATGGTGTGCCTTTTCTGGACCATCAGAATGCCCACTCTCACAAAACAGCCATACCCAAAATAAAGCCTGAAAGTGTGTGTCCATACCCATGAAAAATCTAAACCACTCACTTCTTGAAATAAAAATCTCCAAGCGAGATTTTCGGTCCATGTTTGGAACTGCGTGCCAAAACCCTTGGGACAAACACTCAAAGCCGCAAAACCTTTCGAACCCAAGAAAAGCCCTATTGATCAATTGTGAACAAGGGAAGATTTCGTCAAGAACAAAAGTGAAACATTAAAGTGTTAGAATCGAAAGTAGTATCCAAGGAGGGAGATCAACGTCCATTCAAGATGAGAAGTCGGTAAGTTCCTAAAAGCTCTAAGTGCATTATTTTTATTACTTGGGGACAAGTAATGGTTTAAGTTTGAGGTTGTGATAACTCTATTTTTATAGTTATTATTTCCTTGTATTTCCTATTTTATTCTGTCAAATTTAGCCATTCCGCCTCTCAAAACCCCCATTCTTGGTATAAATCTCGAAAATGAGCAAAAGGAGCGAACCTTAGTGTTTAATAAACTTTTTGGTAGAATTTGGGTGTTTTTCACATTTTATCCTGCAGTGATCACTGTTGTGCCCACTCCGGCTGCCCACTATTCGAGTTGATCAAGAAAGACAAAAGAAACTACTAGTTGGGACTTAATTTGCTGGAGGAAGAAGGTTCATTAGCAGGGAAATGGCTGGAGGAAGTACAAAATGGCATCTACATTGAAGATTGCAACAAGTACTCCTTTATGTACTTGGAGATTGACTTGGAAAAGGGTCCATTGGGTAATTGGTTTGCACAAGGTGCTGATTTCTGCCACAACACAGCAGTTTTTACCCATTGGAACACTCATCTCTTTTGTGTAATACCCAACTCTTTCTCCTAGTATATAAAGGAGCACTTGGGTTCATTTATTACAATCTTGGAATCTTACAATCATCTTGGGTTAAGTTTAGATAGTTGAATAGCTTTAATTTCTCTCATCTACCACATTAGTTTTAGTCTCTTATTTACTGCAATAATTTAGCTTTAATTTCTGTAATTTCCTTTCCTAGTTAATTGTAGTTCGTAAAACACAGTGGACAGGGACGAATTCTCGTTCCCCACTGTGAGTACTATTCAATCCACTATCAGTTTTATTATGTGCAAATCTTTATCTTTTGTTTTCTTTACTTCGGAAATGTTAGGCTAAACATCCTTTGGGATGTAGGAAGGAGAAGTACCTGGATTTTATTAAAAATGCTTGGGTAATCTTTATACTTAGAATATTTGTTGTTTTGGTCATTCATTCTCGATATTTACCCAAAGATGCGAACAAGCCGATCACTTGCAAGGATCTAAAGTCTAGTTCTTAACTTAGAAATGAGTAGAACGCAGTGACACGAGATTGAATGATGTTAGGGGATTCGAAAGAATTCTTATGACACTTACGAAAGTGAGGTCGGCACAGTGAGCTAATCTCTGCCCACTGGAGTAGTAGGCATGCTAATTTGTGTATTAAAAACACTTAGAGTATTTGTCTCTACACATTCCATCGAGGCCTGAAAAGGTCCATTTAGAGATTACCATTGACAAAACAACAAGTACTAAGAGTATGCGATTTTTATCTAACGGTGTGAGTATTTTGTAACCGGGCTTTTCTAGCGAAAATGCCTACCTCGAATACAAGGATCATTTTTAGGACCGAGTATTTGGTATAAAATCTAGGGAAAATCTAACCAACATTCCTCTTTTTAAATCTTAGTAAAATCGTTAAAGTAGCTATTTCACCAACCAAACCAAAGTATTATTTTCCTCTCTAATTGAAACCTGTAAAAGGAGCTCATGAGAACCGTATTGTCTTGATTGTCCAG
The DNA here is from genome assembly GCA_033807775.1 of Saussurea involucrata. Lineage (NCBI taxonomy): Eukaryota > Viridiplantae > Streptophyta > Magnoliopsida > Asterales > Asteraceae > Saussurea > Saussurea involucrata. The sequence continues at coordinate 75,794,023 of CM066317.1, read as the reverse complement.
TCCCTGTGGATTCGATTCTGGTATTTTACCAACTATTACTTGTTGTGACGATCATAGTGGACAGTGTACACTTGCACTTCCTACTGTGTACAGTTTGCAACCCACTGCGATTAAAACACATATTTTGTACGTAACAGAGCGCAAAGTAGATCTCGAAACTTTGGATGGCTCGGCAGTAGTCGATGCAGTCTTCAATCACTTCTAAGGCTTCTCGTGCGGTTATCTCGTTTGGATTGGAGACAAACGACAATTTTCGATTTTCGGATTCGGTGGTGATGATATTTCGAAGAGCATCTCTGACTTTGAGGAGCGTGCCATCGCAGAATCTGTCGACCTGGCTGAAGCAAAGACACCTTTTTTCTTTCTGATCATTGAGGTATACTATCCCAAATTCTAGTTCTAGAAGCAGTGCGTTCTCGGGATACATCTTCAGCTCGGGTGCTTTCAGATTTGGTTTCAGCAGGTTTATCTTCTTAGTTCTGTGCTCGATCCCTATTTAGAAGTTTGTGATGTAAGAAATCATAACTTTGTGAATTAGGAATCGACGGATAGCCTCGAGCGCTTTGGTAACATGAAGTGGTCGGATGGTTCTGGTTCAGAGGTCTTTCAGTAGAGCGTGGAAGTCGAATGGTCTAAGGTTCATAAAGTCAGCTTCGGAAAATCTCCATTCATTTACGTCTTCGCGTAGGACGGTGAATACTGGAAACATGACTCTAAGGATTCGGCCGGTTTGGATGTTGAGCACTTCAGTAATCTTGTGCTTCGTTCGGACTTGGCTAACTGGTAGACACCGCTTCATTACCTTTATGTACTGGCTTTTCCTTGTCGAATTTGGAAATCCCAATGCAGAATGTTGGCTCGATTGGGCGTAACCTGTGAATGAATAGCTTATTCAGAGATTCCTCCAGGTGAGGAATGAGGATCATAATCTTCTCCCAATGGATTTGTGGCGGTGGAGGAGGAGGTAGATCAGAAGCTGTCGGTTGCTGGGGAGATGTCGGAGGAATGGTAGTAGAAGTCTTGGGAATCGGTGACGTGTGGGCAGGTGTACCATACAGGTTTTGCAGCAAGAACTGGTCGTAGTCGATGTCGTCGTCGGCATCGGTGGGAAAGACGAGATTCACCTCGAAGTCTATCGCACTGGTGGCTTTTTGATACCATGCGTTTTCCGCTTCCGGGTCAATCTCTGAATCGGGATCAATCAAGTTAAGAACACCCCCTTCCGATGCAGTGTATACGACCAGTGCCTGAGAATCTCCCTTGGGCTTTTCAACCATCGGGTCTTCATCATCAGAGATATCCATGTCTATCTCCATTTCAGCTAAGCTCAACTGGGCATCGGGTACGTCTTCGGTTGCAGTTTCCATAGTTGATGGTTCCGGTTGAACCATTGCAGTTTCAGGGATGATTGGTGCGGACTCAGACAATCGCTGTCTCTTGTTCTCCCCCTCACGATGATCAGTCCTGGTCATCGTGCCGTCTCTTGAGTCCGCCAGCTTGACTCTTGCACGTGTCTTCGAGTGAGCCGACTCTTTCGGACAAAGTGTTGAGCGCTTTTTGAATGTCCTTGAGAGTCGCGTCAAGCTGGTCCAATCTGTTGGTCAGAGATGACGAAGGAGCAGATACTTGTGAGCGTAGGACTGATACCAGGTCTGTTTCAGTAGAGGCATCGGTGTCGGTGTGCTGGAGCAATTGAGCCAGAAGCATAGTCTTGATTGTATCCACTTAATAGGATGGCTGAACGGGAGACGGTGGAGGTGTTGGTGTGGTTTCAGATTCAAATACCTTCTCTTTTCCTTTGATTAAGCTCTTGATTTTGTCGAGCTCGGTGGTGAACTACTGCTCTATTGCCTTGCGGACAGCCTTTAGGGCGTTGTCCAGATATTCCCTTGACATTACGTCGGGTAACTTAACTCCGGGATCACTTAGATTACCCGTTAAGGCATCTACCTTAGAGGTAGTGCCACCTACGTTCACGGATGGCAAAGGTGTGGTCGTGGTAGGATTTCCTTTTGATCCTCGCGTTCCGCTCAAAGGCGGAGACACTACGGAAGTTCCGATCGGGTCACGAAGAGCACTGATTTGCAGAGTATCGTCCTGTGTCCTAGCCGAAGAAAGTTTTATATCAAGTGGCTCTAGACTCGAACCTGCATCGAAGGAAGTCGAGACCGGGGGAGGCTGGTCTCTTGTTTCAATACCAATACTCTCCGATTGAGAGATCGGTAGACGTTGTGCTATGTCCCCGTGTAAAAGTGAAACACCCATCTGTTGAGAGACGGGTGAGTGCCTAGGGAGGTTGTGCAATTGCGCCGCTAGGTCCACGGTGGCTTCTTCAATACCTTGTCCCAACGGATGAGACAAGATAGTAGATGTGGCTACCTGGCTGACGCTAGTTTGGGGTTGCTCTCGAGCCTCTCTAGTCCTAGAACTCGTTCTCTCTTGGTTCTTTTTCGATCTCTATTCTCTCTGACTCGCCTGTTCATGATTTTCAACTAATTCTCCATCTGCTCTCCTTGTGTCTCTCGTAATAGGCTGAGTAGTAGGAATGAAGGGGGGTGTAGGTGAGTCAGAAGGGGATCCTTCGATCAACGGTGGATGACCTTTGATACGGGTTGGTATTAACGAAAGGCGGATTGCGCGTTCCGTATCGGAGTCAGTGGAGTCAGAATCCATCTCGTCAGTTTGGACGAACAGGGATAAGGGTTCAGTAGTGTCTGTTCCGGGGTCGCGATGAAGCAATGGTCGTTCTGTTTCAGTGACGGTCGGGACCTCGTATAGTCTAGTCGACGGTCCGGCCTCATCAACTGTTCGGGTGGCGTGAGTGTGGGGTTGCTGGCTAGTTTCGGCTTGGCTGGAATGGGTAGTAATGGCATACGTATCCAATGCACCACCCGCGCCTGTTCCCCTCTTACGCACTCTCAACACACCCCATCCGGGAGCCCCAGCTACCCGGACTCTACCTCCTCTCGTCCTCGGACCCTCACGCCTCTCAGGTCTATGTCCCTGGGGAGGTCCCTCCGGCTCTGGCTGGACCATGGGAATCCCTAACTCTCGCCTATAATCTATCACACTCGGTTCATTGGGGTCCGCGTGTGCCAGTAGGTGTTCTGGGATAGGCATGGAAGGGGTAGTCGGTGGGTTGTGAATCACTAGATATTGTAAGTTGAAAGGAGGACATACCGGGTGATTGATACGTCTTGGGATTAGTGGATTCGCCTCCATGTGTTGTCGGATGCCAGGGAAAGGAAACACGGAAACGGAAGGAACCTATTCTCTTTGGACCCGCCGATCTGTCGGATAGCTTGAACAAGTTCACGCCAGATGATTGCGGCGAAGTCGATGTGACGGTTGTAGCACACGACGTGAAATAGGCGTAGGAAGTCGCCGGTGCATTGGTCGATCCCCTTCCATCTGGAGGACAGACATCTGTTCAGGATGGTGAACAGCGTGTACCAGACGGGCGCGATGTACTTGCGGCTGAAGGCTGATGGACGGTCGAGAGCGTGATTATAGCCGAGGGCGCGGATTTGAGCGCAGAGAATTGCATCATCGACAGCAGGGGCGTATGCGGCATTTCCTCCGGAATGAGGTTCTGGAAGAGACAAGAGTCGTCGGAATGATTCCAGCATGAGAGTGAAAGGATGATTGTCGATTCATGCAGTGATAGTCTGAGTATTGTTGGCAGTTACAACTCTGGCCATACGCCACACTTGGTAAACGTAAAGAACCCGTACATCAGTGGTGGCGGTGAGCGCTCGACGAAGTGGGTGGCCGAGCATAATATCGACGACCACTCGGTGTGTTGGTCAGAATTCTGCGGCGTCTAGGTGGTGGTTGTTCGGTGCAATTTCAATGCCATGGTCCTCGGGAACCAAGGCATTATCCGCCGCTTCGTCAGTAAACTCCTCTTGAAGAGGAATGTTTTGTTGAGGTTGTTGTTGTTGATCTGCCATTGAAACTTGCAATACACAAAGTCAGAGTGTGGACGGATGAGAAACATTGTCGATGTGTACCTTGGTATTGAATGGCTCAATCAGGAATGAATTGAGGACTGACAGTTGAAAACAGGGTACTGGACAATTGGCAGTGTCCGGACAAAATAGTGTCCGGATACATGTGGAATCCAGACAAAGGAGTTACCAGGTAAATCATGGTTACCAGATGGAGTGTACTTACCGGACTAAGGTTCTTACCTGATAAAGTATGGTAACCGGATAAATTGGACATACCGGACAATAGTAAAGTTACTAGATGAATTGTGGTTACCGGATGAATGTGACCGGATAATGCAGGCTAACCGGACAGGTGGTGGTATCCAGACAATAGTGAGTTACCGGACACTGACCTAGTCGGATAGCCGAACTTACCGGATACAAAAGTATCTGGACGGCTGTGGTGACCGGGTGGTAGAGGTGTATAGGAAGATTAGACGAAGTAAGTGTCCAGGAATATGGGAGTTACCGGATGATTTGTCCGGGTAGCTTGAGTGTTACCGGGTAACGAGAATGTTACCGGATACATTCAGGTTACCGGACGATAGCGAGACCACTAAAATAGGCCTTAAACAATCCCCAAACACAGATTCATTTGTTCTAGGCAATGCTAAGTGCAAGTATAAGCAACAAATAGCGATCAATCGGTGCAAATGAGCCCTAAATCGGTAAGAATGTGAACCGACCCTAGGGCGGAGGCCAAAAAACCCCAATTGGTGGGTATGGGTTACGATTAGGCCATCGATTTGAGTGTGTGTGTGTGTGTGTGTGTGTGATGATGATTGAGAAGCAATAGTCAACACATACCTGTTACGTGAAGTGCGAAATCGATGAAATGGGCACGAATGTGGAGTGTCCGAGAGAGAGTGTGCGAGAGGGTTTAGGAGAGGTTTTGAGGTTTCCGGGAAAGAATAAAATGAAAGTGACCGTATCCTATTTATAGGGGATACTTACCGGGTGAAATATCCGGTCCGGTAAGTGGTGTTACCCGGTAAGTATGCTTACCCGGACACTTACCGGATAACTGTCCGGACACGTTGAAAAATTGACTAAATTTTCCCCTGAACCTTAAAAGAATATCGCTTTGGAAAAAAAACCCCGCTCCCCCTCGAACTGAGCATGGGGATTTCTCGGCTCCCCCTCAGTTTGTGCATGTGAGTGCAATGGAGAGACGAACACACATAAAAACTTTTGACAGTTAAAGAGAAAAACTGTGTGTCGCTCCCCCTCAAATGATGAACAAATAGGAATATGCTCCCCCTCAGAATGTGCACGTAGAGTGAAATGATGCACACTTGAAATGTCCACACACAAAAAACTTTGGACAGTTACAAAAACAGTGGTGTGACACTCCCCCTCAAAAGTAGACTGTACTTACATGATACTTGTTCATGCTCCCCCTGAACACATGAGTAACTTGTGAAAGCACAGATATAATTATAGAAAGTAGACGACAGTAATTAACAGAAAAGGAAACACGCGTGAAAAGAAAGCAAACAGACAAAATCTACCTGATTAATACAGAGACTTAACCGAAAAGTGCATACGATACAAGTAGAATACAGATGCGAGAAAGTGTATACTCAATCATCTGGAGTGTAAACAACAGATGATGAATAGACAGTTTCTCGTAGATGTATGGAACTTGTAACGGGCGCACAATCAAGTCAAGTCTTCAGATTTAGCATACCTAACCTGGACACTAGATAATTAAAGCGTTTTTCGTCCAGGGGTTTTGTAAACAGGTCTGCTAAATGATGTTCTGTATTCACAAAGTATAGTTCGACTGTACCTCTTTCGGCGTGATCCTTGATAAAATGGTACCGAACGTCTTTGTGCTTCGTCTTTGTATGCTGGACCGGATTGCTGGATATTACAATGGCGCTCTTCGAGTCGTAGTAGATGGGCACCTTGGTGTATGTGAAACCGTAATCCTTGAGTTGCGTGCGCATCCATATAACTTGAGAACAACAGCTTGCGGCGGCCACATACTCCGCCTCGGCAGTCGACGTAGAGACGCACTGCTGCTTCTTATACGCCCAACTCACCAGACTGTCTCCCAAGAACTGCACATGACCCGATGTGCTCTTCCGATCCATCATGCTACCCGCGTGGTTCGCATCAGAATGTGCCGAAAGCTCAAAACCTATCTCTTTCGGGTACCACAATCCAAGATCAGCAGTACCTCTCAAATAACAAAATATTCGTTTAACAGCTATTAAGTGAGACTCCTTAGGTTTTATCTAAAATCGGGAGCAGAGAAATGTCGAAAACATGATACCTGGTCTACTAGATGTTATATACATTAAAGAACTGATCGTTCCACGGTACGTTTTTGTGTCCACATCCTTTCCGTTAGGATCGGCGTGTAACTTTGTACCGGGTGCCATGGGAGTTTTCATTGGTGAGGACTGTTCCATCTGGAATTTCCGAAGAATATTCCAGATGTACTTAGCCTGATTTATGAATATCCCGGTCGACAGTTGTTTAACTTGAAGACCGAGGAAAAAATTCATCTCACACAACATACTCATTTTAAAATACTGTCCCATTAGAGTGGCAAAGTTCTTACAGTACAGCGGGTTAGTAGAACCGAAGATTATGTCATCAACATACACTTGAACTAACACTATGTGACGTTTTTCGTTTTTAATAAATAGGGTTGTATCGATTTTACCTCTTGAAAATCCCGATTTTATTAAAAACTTAGACAGCGTATCATACCAGGCTCGTGGAGCTTGCTTCAAACCGTATAGCGCCTTGTCTAGAATGTAGATATGATTATGCTTCTTTTCATCCATGAACCCGTCCGGTTGTGATACGTACACCTCTTCCTTGATCTCGCCGTTGAGGAAAGCGGTATTCACATCCATTTGCAAGACCGTGAAGTTTTTATGCGCGGCGTATGCAAGGAACATACGTATTGCTTCGATTCTCGCCACCGGAGCGTATGTCTCATCATAGTCTATCCCTTCTTGTTGACGGTATCCCTTGGCCACGAGACGCGCCTTGTTCCGTACGATGATGCCATCCGCGTCCTTCTTGTTCTTGAAGATCCATTTTGTGTCGATCACCGTCTTGTGAGAAGGACATGGAACAAGTCGCCATACTTTGAGGGCCTCAAATTGATTGAGTTCCTCTTGCATGGCCATGACGCAGTCCGGATCTTCTAAAGCTTCGGAAATAGTTGTAGGCTCGATCTTACTCAGGAAGCCAGAGAAGAGGTAGAAGTTGGCCGATGCGCCTCATGTTTGAACTGGAGTAGAAGGATCACCGATAATATGGTGCAAGGGATGAGCTCTTGTCCATTTGGTGGTGTGTGGAAGTTGCTGCTGAGTAGAGTGTGAAGTGTCCGGATCCACGTATCCACCAGTTGGAAGGTCTTGAATAGCTTCAAGTGTAGCGGGTTGGTTTCTCGGAGGAGACTTGGGAGGATTCATTGAAGGTTGAGCAACTTCTAGTTCCGGGGAAGGCAGAGGTTGATCAATTAGTGTAGTCGAGGACGAATCTTCAGGAGCGATCTCCGGGTTTTGTACTGGTTCCTCCGGGGGAATGGTCGTATCAGTGGAAGTTGACGTTGAGGGTTGAGGTGTCTCCACAGTGATCGTTGAAGTGCTCGTCGAAGGCGGCGGACTAGAGAGATTCGCCGAGTCCTCGAGTTGAGCAGCTTCAATTCTTGGTTGCGCTGAGACAGGAGGGGTAGAAGCGTTAAACATACCATCATAAAAATATTGAAACAGTAAATCTAAATCAGAAAGTTGAGCATTCGACGTAGATGCATGATTTGGATTCACTGCTGCTTGTGCAGATCCCGAACGTGAAAGTTCGGAAGCTAGCACGCCAGTTAAACCGGGTTCGGAACTGATGTGTTCAGAAGCCAAGTTTGCGGCCTCGTTGAATGTCACGTTTACACTTTCAGTAACGATTTTGGTCCGTTTGTTGTAAACGTGATACGCCTTAGCCTGTATCGAGTATCCTATGAAAACTCCTTCGTCTGCCTTCGGACTGAATTTCCCGAGATCATTCTTGTCATTGAGAACGTAGCACGTGCATCCGAATGCGTGGAAGTACTTGATGTTCGGGATGCGGTTGTTAATGATCTCGTATGGCATCTTGTTGAACCGCTTGTTGATGATGGAGCGGTTTTGCATGTAGCATGCAGTTGACACCGCTTCAGCCCATAGAAATAGAGGCAGCTTTGACTGTGACAGCATCGTGCGAGCGGCTTTGACTAGGGTACGGTTGCGTCTTTCCACCACTCTGTTTTGCTGAGGAATACGTGCAACCGAGAAGGTTTGCGAGATACCGACTGATGTCAGGTATTCGTTCACCGTTTGATTTTTAAATTCCGTCCCATTGTCGGCCCTGATGGTCTGAACTTGCTGTCGAAGGTTCAGTTGAATAGTCTTCAGATGGTTGATAATCAGCTCCGGGGTTTCGTCCTTCGAGCGTAGGAACTTTACCCAAGTGTAGCGTGAGAAGTCATCCACCATCACTAAGACGTACTTCCGTTTATTGATGCTTTGAACACGCATCGGTCCACACAAATCCATATGGATAAGTGTTGATCCAAACCCTCAGTGATTTGATAATGACCCTCTCTTATATACTTAGTGAAAATTGTAAGTAAACAATATGTATCAGAGTTTCACTATCGCTGATAAGTACTAAGATCTTCCAGTACCGCTGATAGGAACTCTCGCTTTTTAGATTAAACATTCAGCGAACACTGTTCACCATTAATGTTCTGAGTCTGTTCAGTCATTATGGTGATCGCTGATAAGTTAGTTGTTTACTTATGATCCCTGAAGACAAGTTTCACGTCAACAAAGGTTCTACGCTGAAGTCGAAGATCAAGCTCAAGAACCAGTGACAAGTCTCCTAATGAACTGATGCGGATCAGCGAAGACTCAGATTTGTCCACTCAACGTGAAGTATCAAGTACAAGACTTCAGCTATCGCTGAACTTTATCATTCGCTGAATAGTAAATGATAATCGGTGAATCAACGAAAGCTGATCATGAAGTCCTCCGTACAAAGTACTTTTGTCTTAGCCACCCTTGCACGACTCCGTACGAAATGTCAGAAAAGAACCTCCGAAAATCTGAAATCGTACAACCACTCTGATTCTACACTATTCATCCATACGGCTACTAAGGTTGTCAACCAAGGTCAATGACATGCAACCAACCAGCTGATGACACGTGTAAAGTATATACTGACTTGCATTAAATGCATGCAGTATATAAAGAGATGAACTCACTTCATTTGAAGTAACTTGCTAACTCTGGACAAGTTCAAATCTCTTATCTCAAGATAGGTTATTATTGGTAATTTCCTTATCTCTCTTAGTGCAAGAAACCTTAGTGTTCCAACTTGTTTAGATTTAGGTTTATCCTTAATCTTGTCTCCGCAACAAGCTGTAAATTGTTAATGATTTATCAATAAACAATTTAGAAAAGTAAAATATGTGTGTTTGTATTCAACCCCCTCCCCCCCCCCCCCCCCCCCCCCTTCTACAAACTTGTATAGGCCTTCGGGACCAACAAGTGGTATCAGAGCAGATTTGTTTAATCTCATAAACAAGATCTAATCTAAGATATTTCTCTTCCTTGCTATTATCTGAAAATGGCCAACACAAACACAAATTATATAGACAATGGTTCTCTTGCAAAACCCCCTAGATTTTCCAGAGATAACTTCAACTTATGGAAAAATAGGATGACACTCTTCTTAGAAGGTGTAGACCCTACTATACCTTACTATATTGAGAATGGTCCATTCATCCCTGTAAGATTTGATGCTGCAGTTCCAGGCACTGAGAATAGACCTGCTATTCCAGAAAGGCTGGTACCTAAAGAAATCCATCAATGGACTGATGAAGATAAGAAGAAAGTGGCTATAGATACAAAAGCCAGATCCATACTATCCATGGCTCTTCCTGACGAAGTCTACCATTCCGTCATGAACCTGAAATCATCAAAAGCCATGTGGGACACAATATGTGTTCAGTATGAAGGAACGTCTGAAGTCCAGGACTCAAGAAAGATCAACCTGGTAAGACAATACGAAAGCTTCATTTCTGGTAAGAATGAAACTCTCTCTGAAGTTCACCAACGTTTTAATTGCTTAATTATAGATCTGAAAACTATTGGTAAGGAATATTCTAACTTTGAAGTGCTGACAAAGTTTCTAGAATGTTTACCTGAAACATGGGACAATTATTCCATGTGTCTCAAGCTGTCAAAGGATCTAAGATCAATGACCCTTGCTACCTTATATGGCACGTTGCTGAATCATGAGCAATCAAGCCATCTTAAGAAGAATCTTGTAAAAGATTCCAAAAGTACCCCTGTTGCTTTAATCTCAGAGGAACCTTCTACTCAGCGACCCTCGGTCACTATCACTGAGTTAGAGAGTAACTCTGAAAGTTCATTAGATTCTGATTTTTCAGATGATGAATCCTTGGCTCTCCTAACCAAAAAGTTCAGGAGATTTGCCAAGAAGAAAATGTTTAGAAAGAACAAACCTCTTTCCATAGCTGACAAGCCTAAATCATCGGTTTTTGTTGATAAGGCTACTGCTACTTGTTTTAACTGCGAAAAGATAGGATATTTTCCTAACGAGTGCAGGTCTAAGAAAGTTTCTAGACCCTCAGCTTTTACAAAGAAATCCTTTGCTCCAAGGAATAAAGATTACAAATACTCAAAGCTGAAAGACAAATATGCGAAGCTGAAAAGCTTTAAGAAGAAAGGAAAAGGCTTGATGGCTGACTATGATTGGGCTGCTTCTGATGAAGAAGCATCATCATCTGATTCTGAAGATGATGAAGCAAATCAATGTCTCATGGCCAAGATTGAAGAAGAGGAAGAAAGTTCAGACATTCCCTCCACTTCAACCTCTGCTATTCAGGTATCACCTTCTTTCTTTACCAGTATTGCAAATATTGATGAAGCTGATAGTCTCCGTAAGATCGATCTCTTGACTAGAAGTTTATACGAAGCCATGAACGGCAAAACTGTGGTTGAAAACCAAAATCTTGATCTCGCTGAAAAGCTTAAAAACTGCCACCTTCAAATAGAAAAGCTTTCTAAAATTGAAGAAGATTTTAAAGATCAAGTATATTTAAATCAGCTAGTCAAAATCGAACGAGCGGAAGCTATCGCTGCATTAGAGGCTGAAAAAGCTACTGTTGAAGGATGGTGTAATTCTTCAACAAAGATCACTGAGATAATTAAGGCTCAGATTCCTCTGTGTGATAAACGTGGTCTGGGTTATAAATATGATACTCCAAAACCAACCACTGAACGTCCAATGCTTAAATTTGGAACGTTCGTATCCTCAGTCGCTGACACTTCATCATCTCAGTGCTCCTCGTCCATTACACCAATCCCTGAGGAAACTCCTACCTCCTCAAAAGGTAAGGAGAAAATGGTTTATTCAAAACCTACCTCTGTCTCTAAAGACAAAGGAAAAGGAATTGTTATTTATCAAAATCCTCAGAAGGGTACTTTAGTACCAAAGCTGAATGCTTCTAAAGCTTCAGTGACCCATCCCTCTGGATCAAAGAAGCTGATCTCTGGATCTATTCAGCGATCTACTCCTAGACTCAGAGTGGATATCCTTGGTAAGAAATCTGAAGAACTGAATGTTCGTCCCATTTCTAAAGCCAATAGTTTACTTGGTGCTGGCACTTCTAGTTCGAAATTAAAAGCTCAGCATACAAGTGGTCCTAGAACTACTTTTAGTTATAGGAAATGTTATCACTGTGGACTCACTAATCATATTGCTAGTAAGTGCCCCACAACCACCAAAGTTGAAAAGATAGCTAAGGTGAAGATTGCCCCCAAGGCAAAGAAGACCAACCCTGGTGCAAATCAGGTCAAGGTGAATTCTACCACTGAAGTTAAGAAATTAACCAAAGTGAAGAAAGACAAAGCTGAATCCTCAAATGCTGCGAAGACTGCTGAACCTTCTATTCCATCTACTTCCACTGACAAACGTGTATACATGGTTAAGTGGGTACCTAAGAAAAACTAATCTTCCTTTGTATTGCAGGTTAAGAAGGGTATCTGGTATCTCGATAGCGGATGCTCTAGACACATGACTGGAAAGAAAAGCCTGCTCGCTGAATACAAGGAAGAGAAAGGTCCCTCTGTGACTTTCGGTGGAAACGGAAAAGGACATACCCGAGGGTATGGTGTACTTTCAAATGGTACAACCTCCTTCAGAAGAGTCGCATATGTTGAAGGGCTGAAGCATAATCTTCTAAGCATCAGTCAGCTCTGCGACATGGATAACAAAGTGATTTTCACTAAGGAAATCTGCTTTGTCTCTGACAAAAAGGAGAAGATAGCTCTCAGCGGTTATCGTTTGGAAAATGTTTATGTAATAAACATGGACTCAACAACTACTGAGAACTCCTGTTTCTTCTCAAAGGCATCTTCTGATGTCAACTGGTATGGCACAAGAGACTCTCGCATCTAAATTTCAAGACACTGAACACTCTTTCGTCCAAAGAGTTAGTCACTGGTCTACCTCAGCATTCATACGCCAAAGAGTCATTATGTTCAGCGTGTGAAAAAGGGAAGCAGACCAAAGCAAGCTTTAAATCAAAGCAAGTTTATTCAGTGTCATCTCCTCTACAACTACTCCATATGGATTTGTTTGGCCCTGTTAACAAACAATCCATCGCTGGAAAGAAATATACGCTGGTCATAGTTGATGAATTCTCTCGCTTCACTTGGGTAATGTTTCTCCGTTCTAAGAGTGACACCCCTGAAGAACTCATCACCTTTGTTCGGAAGATGGAAACTCTGAACAATATGACTGTTCGCTCAATAAGGAGTGATCATGGAACTGAATTCAAAAACAGTTCTCTTGATTCCTTCCTTGAGAGTAAGGAACAAAATGGAGTCGCTGAAAGAATAAATAGAACAATTATTGAAGCTGCACGTTCAATGCTCAGCGATTCTCACCTGCCTACTCAGTTTTGGGCAGAAGCTGTCAATACTGCTTGTTTTACGCAAAACAGGTCGCTGATAGTTAAAAGATTCAAAAAGACAGCCTATGAACTCTTTCATGGGAGAAATCCTTCAATCAGCTTTCTTCACATCTTTGGATGTCAGTGTTTCATACTGAACAACAGAGATGCCCTTGGAAAGTTTGATCCTAAGGCTGATGATGGAATCTTTCTTGGATACTCCTCAGTTTCCAAAGCCTTCAGAGTCTTCAACCGTAGAAGACAAACTGTAGAAGAAACTATTCACGTCACGTTTGACGAATCCCGTTCAGCAAACTCTAAACCGAACGCTGATACAGAAGAACTGAATCAATGGAGGTTTTCTCATCTTGATGATTCAGAAGATATTCCCACTCCTCATGCTCATCCAGTAGAAGATGATAGTCCCACTATCATTCCAAACATGCAGAATAGTGAAGCTGAAACATCATGGGTCTCAGCTGTTCCTATAAACACTATACCTGCAGTTGATCAAAATGTCTCAGACATTCCATCTACCTCTCAGCAATCAGTGAATATAATGACAACTGCATCCATTCCTCTCTTGGCTGATACTCCCGACGTCGCTGAAGCTTCATCTTCAGCTCCTCAAGATCAAGTTGAGTCAGCGTCTCACGCTCCGGCTCAGCGATGGACTATAAATCACCTAATCGATCAAATTCTTGGTGATCCAAACGTTGGGATTCAGACTCGACGAAGTGCAGGTAATATTTGTCTATTTGTAAACTTTATTTCACTAACTGAACCAAAGAAGGTAGATGATGCCCTCAGAGATCCAAACTGGGTCAGCGTTATGCAAGAAGAGCTGACTGAATTCGAAAGAAACAAAGTTTGGAAACTCGTTCGTAGACCAACTGACAAAACCGTGATAGGCACTAAATGGGTCTATCGAAATAAGTTGGACGAACATGGTACTGTAACTCGCAACAAAGCTCGTCTTGTTCTCAGGGATACAGACAAGAGGAAGGCATAGATTATGACGAAACATTTGCTCCAGTAGCAAGACTTGAATCTATTCGTCTTTTCTTAGCATATGTTGTACACAAAAACTTCACTATACATCAGATGGATGTTAAGTCAGCGTTTCTGAATGGAAAGCTGAATGAAGAAGTTTATGTGGAACAACCTCCAGGATTCTCAGATCCTAAGCGTCCAGGTTATGTTTATAAACTGGACAAGGCACTTTATGGCTTAAAGCAAGCTCCACGTGCATGGTATGACACTATTTCCACTTATCTCCATATTGAAAATTTTGAGCGAGGTAAGATTGACAAAACTCTATTTTTTAGAAAAGTGAAAGGTCATATCATTCTAGTTCAAATATATGTTGATGACATTATATTTGGTTCTACTAACCCTGAGCTTTGTACTCGTTTCGCTGATAGAATGAAAGATGAGTATAAAATGAGCATGATGGGTGAACTAACATATTTCCTTGGTCTTCAGATTAAGCAAACTGAAAAAGGAACTTTCATTAATCAGGGAAAATATGTTAAAGATATGCTGAAGAAATTCGACTTAACTGAAAGTTCAGCTATGAAAACCCCTATGGCACCACCGCTGACACTTGATAAGGACACAAAGGGTGTTCCTGTCAATGTTACGCTGTACCGTGGGATGATCGGCTCACTATTGTATCTTACAGCTAGCCGACCCGATATTATGTTTGCAACATGCTTGTGTGCACGATATCAAGTTGAACCTAAGATATCTCATATGAAAGTTGTAAAGCGAATATTTCGATATCTTAAGGGTACGGCGAATCTAGGTCTTTGGTATCCCAAAGACTCAGGATTCGATCTAACCGCCTATTCAGACAGTGATTTTGCAGGTTGCAAAATGGATAGGAAAAGCACCACAGGAGGATGTCAGCTCCTGGGTGGAAAGCTGGTAAGTTGGACAAGTAAAAAGCAAAATTCAGTGTCCACTTCCATAGCTGAAGCTGAGTATGTAGCCGCTGGAAGCTGTTGTTCTCAAGTTTTGTGGATGAGAAATCAGCTACTAGACTATGATCTTCAGCTCTCCAAAATTCCAATCTATTGCGACAGCACTAGTGCCATCGCTATAGCAAACAATCCAGTGCTACACTCAAAGACAAAACACATAGAAATCAGATATCATTTTATCAGAGATCATGTGATGAATGGTGATATAGAACTTCATTTTATCCCAACTGATTATCAGTTAGCTGATCTATTTACCAAACCTCTTGATGAGACAAGATTCAACTTTCTCATCAGCGAGCTTGGAATGCTGAACTTTGAAGGATAAAACCTTCAGCGGTTCACATTGATCAGCAATAGGATAAAATCAACTTGTATAACCCATTCTATCATTCTCTCTCTGAATAAACTTGATTCGCTGATATCCAGGTATGTTTTCTCTCTGACATATCGCATGTAAATGCAAGATTTCAAAATAAATTGCATCGCTGAATATCTCTTCCTTAACAGCGACTTTTTGAAATTTCTTAAAACCTTCACTGATATTTCTATTCAGTGCTTCATGTTTTCAAAGAGTCCCTGAGTTTTTCAAAACCTCAGAGACAACCAAGAATATGAAAGGACAGTTGTGACGTCATTGCAACGGATAAACCCCGGCACGACTTCTTTCTGACACACGTTTGCATGTTTCGTTCAAACTTCCAATCAAATGCAAACACGTGTCCGTGTCATGATGAAAATCTTTTCCCGCTCAAAGATTTTCTCTTTCTAAAATCTCTATATAAACAACTCTTGGTTTATATTTTATCTTTTACGCGATCAAATCTTCCTCCGCAAGAAAAGAATTACTGTTGCATTTTTGCTCTCAAATCTTCAAAGAACTGTTCATCATCTTCTTCATCAAACATCAAGGTTAATATGTTCTTATTTATCACCAAATGCTTAACTTGTTTCTGATCTTATCATTGTTTTAAACAAGATCAAACAAAAGAAGAACTTCTTAAAAATAAAATCATTTCTTTCATGGTTTTATGAACACAATCATTTCATGGTTGTTCTTCAAGTTTTAAATCTTAATCTTAAACTTGTTCTTCATTCGTATCCAGTTTTTTTTGAAACTGGAATACAAGACTTTATGGGTTTTACATTTCGTTTCAAATCATGAAAAACCCTAATCTTCATTAAGACATTTATGTCTGAATGAAATGGACAAAATTCGAACCATCTTAATGGAAATTCTTTCCATATCAAGACAATTCTTATTTGTTAACATCTTTGGTTGAACTGATAATACAGAGAAATGGCAACTTCAAAGATCAATGTTACCGCTGAGAACATCTCCGCTGACTCTGAGGAAGTGGAAATCATCAAAGCCCCTCAGGTTAAGTTCAAGCTGGATCAACTAGATTGGACCAAGGTCAACAACCTCTCTGCGCTTCTCGAGTTTCCTCCTCGAAAGCAAGTCACACATCTGGATGATGCTGTGAACTTCCTGAAAAACTGCTGCATTTCAACAGCCCTGACCATCACACCTCCTGCAAGTCAGCTACTACTATCCCAGTTCTGGTACTCTGCCAGACACTCTCAGCTACCATCCGCCAAAGATCCCTCCAAAACCATCGATTGCATACTCAGCGATATTGAGTATGGCACAATTAAGATAACCCCCGCAATCATTCGAAAAGCCCTGAACTTCCCCAATGCTACCAAAGAAAAACCGTTTGTTCCATTCCCTGACCATAAGAAGCATGCTGACAGAGAAGAAATCATTTCTTTCCTCGACGCAATGGGTTACATCTGGGAAACTGGAAGGGACAAGAAGCCCGAGAAGAAGCTGACGCTGATAAAGAAGTCCAAAATGCCCAGCGAGATGAATTTCATCTTCGCACACCTGATCAGCTGCATGACAGCGAAGACCGGCTCCTCTGATCAAGCCGCTCAACCTCAGCAGGCTATGGGATACGCACTGCTGAAAGGTCTACATATTGACTGGGCATCTATCATTTATGATGACCTAGTACAAAGAGTAGATTCTGCTGCTGACAGACCTGCATGGGTTCCCTACCCCCAATTCATCAGCGCCATCTTCCAATATGGCCTGAAGGACAGCTATCCTCAAGAGGGTGACCTGAAACTTTCTCAGGTTGGCCCTAAGGTGCTCGATTTCAAACCTGTCGACAATGAGGTACGTCTCTCTACCCTTCTCTCTCTTCTTAACCCTAATTCTTCGACTTATGTGGCTCCTTCAGCGACAATACCCATCGCTGATTCCCCGGCCACACAATCCTCTCCTTCTAAGAAAAGGAAACACTCTTCAACCCAACTTGGTTCCAAAAGGATCAAGAAAACCAAAGAGCAACCCCAGCAATCCCATGCTGAAGACTCCTCAGCTCATTCTGAAGAGCTGAAGGAAAGTTCCGTGGTACGCTCTGCCACACCCGTTCAATCCATCCCTCCAATCCAGACTTCAGCGTCTCCACACGCTGAGGTTAGAAACTTGGAACCTACCCAACCTCCCTCAGTCTCTCAAAAGACTAATGAAGTGATTCTCAGCGATTCCAACGCTGAACTCAGAACCGAAACCCCATTCTTATCCTTCGCTTCTCCCTCCACTCACTTGGACACTCCTCCAAAGAACACTGGAGATGCCATCATTCCAGAAGCCACCGCTGACGCTTCTCAAAGAATGATGAAGACAGGACCTGCAGAGATCACCATACCTCACCGTACTTTTGAGGAAGATATGGAACATTATTCAGGAACCCGCATCTTTGACGAGTTCATCAATCCTCCTGCAGGTACAAATCAACCCATATACACTGTAACTAAACCTGAAACTTCTGAGCTTTCCTTTGTTCACAAGTACTTATGTGTTACAGGTCCTAATTTGGGAGACATCAACGAGTCTCTGAAGTCCGTGGAAACCAAGCTGACAGATCTCACCACTACTCTTTCCAACAACTCTTCAGCTGTAACAAACGCTGGAGAGAATTTGACAAAGCTGACAACGGTGGTGGAAAAGAAAGCTTCCACAGACGACATCAAGATTGTTGATAAGACTCTCAGTGATTTCGCCAAAGTGCTCGCTGACATCTACACTGACTACACCTCACTCAAAAACTCCGTTTCCTCCATGTCTGGCGAAGTCACAACGCTGAAGACATCGGTTGGAGCCTTAGAGGGTGATATTTCAGCTGTAAAGACTGACTTAGGCTCTGTAAAGACCGACGTTGGTGAGATGAAAACGATGATCCAGCAGCTACTCATCAAGGCAAATACTCCAGCTCCTGAAACGACCCCTGCCCCTGTATTGGAAACTTTCACAGCGACGGATCGCAAAGAGCTGGAAAAGATCAATCCTGCTATAACTGGCCTAGAAGTCAGATTAGCAAAGATTGAAAGTTGTGTGGGTATCTCTGGCCAAGAAGACAGAGAGCCTCCCACAGCTGAAGAGTCTACCCATTCCTCCCCCCAGTCATCATGAGAAAGAGGGGAGAAGAGCGCTGAACATCCCGAGGAAAATAGCGCTGAACATACCGATGAGAAGAGCGCTGAGAATCTTGAAAAGAGCGTTGAAGACCTTTCCCATGATGAATCTATCAGGGGAGAGAAGAATGAAGATCTTATCCCTGGACCTCAGGGAGATGAAAACCCTGAGGGAACCGAGAAGCTCGCCTCTGTATCTGAGGGGGAGCAACTCGAAGATGAAGCTGAAGAATCCGAAGCAGAAGATGATGAAGACATCGACATCCCTGATAATGAACCATCCTCCTCTCCAAGGAATGATGATGATGATGAAGAAGATGACGATGACTTCTTTATCGTCAAACCTGCCCCAAGGATCAAAGCTCTTAAGGGGATTTCAATAAATGAACCAACAGGGGAGCGGACAAAGACAAAGCCCTCAGCCTCTGGCGCTGAGAAAGGCAAAGGCAAAGGCGTCGCTGAAGATGAAAATCTGGCGATCTTGCTTGTAAAGGTACACTAATCATATCTCACTCCATCCCTCCTCTATAAGTTCTACTACCCTAGCCTACACCTGAACATATTTCTCTTTCTCTTTCTACCCAAGTTCTTCTACCCATGTTCTTATTTGTAAGATCGCTGTGTTTCAGCTAGTCCTCTCCCCTGTTTGAGGATGTCGCTGAAGGTTCTACTACTGTGACTTCACAAATAAAGCCAGCTGCTGCTGATGAAATAATCCCAGTCTTAGATTTGATCTCTGAGACTGATGAACCAGAAGAACAACCTCTCTTGCACAGAAACAGACCTTCCTCAGTTCCTCAAAAGCTGAGTGAAGAGGATCAAAAGAGAAGAGAGGAAATAATAAAGCGATTCGAGGATCAGTGAATCATTCTAAGGCGTGATCAACTTCCTTCAGTTCCTCCAAAGTTCAAAATCTCCAAAGCTGAATACCAGGAACACCTTAGAGCTGAACGCCTTATCGCTGAAAGGAAGGAAGCTGAAGAGAAAGACAGAGAATACGCCATCAATCTTACTCAACGATCAATCAAAGACCCCAAGCTGAAAAGAGTTCCCATTGATGTTCAACGTCAGCTCTGGGATGATGCTCAAGAAATCGTTAGAGAAAAGACAAAGGTCTCTGATACAACTTTGGAATGGGCTAATCAAATGCTGACCTATCGATCAAGACCATCCAAAATAATCAAAGCCAACATCAGAGGAAAAATGTACGTTGATGTTCCTGTTGTTGAAGTGGATGTCTACAGAGATGACAAAACCAAGCAAACCTTCTATGCTGCTTCATTAGAAAAGTTTGGTCTCTCTGAATGGTTAGAAACGAAATTAGCCATTCAGGGATCACGCTCAAAATTCAAAATCCATGTTGAGATGATCTTAAACAAACAGATCGACTTGCTTTCATCTGCTGTGGATATTCCTCCTACTCTTCCTCAACCGAAGAAAGCCTCTGCTAAGAAGAAGAAAGTTTCTGATTCAGGTCCAATCATTCGAAATGAAACAGGTATTGGTTTCTCTCGTGCTGAAGTTCTTGGCCCTGATGCTGATCTTTCAATGCTTGACACCTCCCTACCACCTGGAGAAACCTTCATCCCTGGCACAGTGGTAAGTGATCCATATGGTATATTCTTCTTAGACTATGATGGAAATCGTCACTTTCAACGTGTCTCTGAGCTCCACATCGCTCCCATCGAACAACTCAGAGATCTCGTACACTGGTGTGAAGTCAGACACGACATCAAAGCTAGACACCTGAAGCCCTTGATTTTTGAAGCTGCTCTGAAGTTAAAGAATCAAGGAGTAAATGTCCCTGACTGGATGATCCCCACTAAAAAGACCCTTGATGAACTTCTCATTAAGGAAGAACCCTTTGAAAACTGATATGATCTCCTATTTCTCTATTGTATCAGTTATCCTTCTGTACTTGTAATTTATTTCGTTTGTACTTATAATCTTTCTGTTCTTCATTGTAACCTGATTCAATATTTTAAAGAAAGATTTCAGCGAACGTACTTTACTCCATCAGTACTGAAAAGATCCTAGAAAACAGTAAAAGGGACAAATATTTTATGAGTTCTTTTTATCCTTATGTTTTCATCAAATAGTAATTTTCTTTGTTGCTATGTCATAATCAAATAGGGGGAGATTGTTGATCCAAACCCTCAGTGATTTGATAATGACCCTCTCTTATATACTTAGTGAAAATTGTAAGTAAACAATATGTATCAGAGTTTCACTATCGCTGATAAGTACTAAGATCTTCCAGTACCGCTGATAGGAACTCTCGCTTTTTAGATTAAACATTCAGCGAACACTGTTCACCATTAATGTTCTGAGTCTGTTCAGTCATTATGGTGATCGCTGATAAGTTAGTTGTTTACTTATGATCCCTGAAGACAAGTTTCACGTCAACAAAGGTTCTACACTGAAGTCGAAGATCAAGCTCAAGAACCAGCGACAAGTCTCCTAATGAACTGATACGGATCAGCGAAGACTCAGATTTGTCCACTCAACGTGAAGTATCAAGTACAAGACTTCAGCTATCGCTGAACTTTATCATTCGCTGAATAGTAAATGATAATCGCTGAATCAACGAAAGCTGATCATGAAGTCCTCCGTACAAAGTACTTTTGTCTTAACCACCCTTGCACGACTCCGTACGAAATGTCAGAAAAGAACCTCCGAAAATCTGAAATCGTACAACCACTCTGATTCTACACTATTCATCCATACGGCTACTAAGGTTGTCAACCAAGGTCAATGACATGCAACCAACCAGCTGATGACACGTGTAAAGTATATACTGACTTGCATTAAATGCATGCAGTATATAAAAGGATGAACTCACTTCATTTGAAGTAACTTGCTAACTCTGGACAAGTTCAAATCTCTTATCTCAAGATAGGTTATTATTAGTAATTTCCTTATCTCTCTTAGTGCAAGAAACCTTAGTGTTCCAACTTGTTTAGATTTAGGTTTATCCTTAATCTTGTCTCCGCAACAAGCTGTAAATTGTTAACGATTTATCAATAAACAATTTAGAAAAGTAAAATCTGTGTGTTTGTATTCAACCCCCCCCCCCTTCTACAAACTTGTATAGGCCTTCGGGACCAACAATAAGTTCGAGGGACCGAGATGTGCTCGGAGCGGCCTTCGGCTTATTTGTCGCTCGCTTCATCTTTCCCATTTTGCATGCCCCGTAGAGTCGGTCCTTCACGAATTAAAGTCTGGGCATGCCTTTCACGTGTCCGTCGAGCACCAGCTTGTTGATACTCTTGAAGTTCATGTGCGATAAACGTCGGTGCCAAATCCACGCTTGCTGGGAATTGGCTTTTGACATCAGGCAGACAGAGTCATTGGTCTCCTGGGCTGAGAGGTCGATGGTGTAGAGGTTGGTCTTTCGCGTTCCAACCAGTAGTTCGGTTCCGTCGTCAGTGCGGACGCTACACCTTTTGGCTTTGAATCTGACCTCGAGATTTTTATCGCAGAATTGGACGATGCTGAACAAGTTGTGTCCCAATCCCACGACGTATGAGACTTTCTTTATGGTGATCTGGTCTTGGACAATGTCGCCGTAGACCAAAATCGGCGCCTTGTCATCGTTCCCGAATCTCACACCTCCGCAATATTTTTCTTTGTAGTTCGTGAGCAGCTCCCTCCTCCCGGTCATGTCCTGCAAAAACGAGATTAGCGGACATTATGTACCCATTTGAAAATGGGTCCTAGAGAGTTAGGTTTTACACCTGTCGGAGGAACCTGTTTTGAGGCAGGTTTCCTCTTGGGTGTAGGTTTAACCTCTGTAGGAGGAACCCGTTTTTAAATGGGTTTCCTTCCTTGTTTAGGTTTAACCTCTGATTGGGAACCCCGTTTTGTATTTGGTTTCTTGTTGTTTTTACGGGGTTTGCGTTTGGGTGCAGAATTATAGACATGATAAGAACCAAACCAATCAGTTGAATTATTAATGTCATCAAAGTCATTCCAACCACAACTAGAACAACACAAACAATCATGCGATAATTGAATCAATTGCTGAATAGAATAAAGTTTAATCGGAAATTTGATATCTTTTTCAACAAAATCATTCTTATGATTCAACGCACAATCATTCTTGTTCATTCTAGGATAAAAGACAGTATTAAATGACTTCGACGCAGCATTGTTCTCGACAGATTCCTTGCCTACCCACTTTGGTTTGTCTTGTTTAGCCCGACCATTTTTATCTGAAACAGCATTAACAGTATGGTCAGCAGAGGTAGAGTAGATAGGACGTTTATCAGTCGATCGACCGGTCTTTTGCCTCGGCTGTGATTGTTTTTAGAACAAGAATTAGTTTTATAAACCTTGATCACAACCGGGGTCGTTGGTTTTGTAGAACATTCGCCTTTTTTAAAGTTGACCGGTCGATTTACCGCTGGCGAAAGAAAGTCGGTATGACTTGGAAGAGGTTTGTCGAATGGGAACGATTCAAACTTTTCATCAGAATTACCCTCGGAATTCATAACTTTTGAAAAATCTATATCCGGAATCAATGGACTTGGATTGGTCGAAAGAGGTGAGGAACACTTTGTGCCAGTGTGCTTAGGTCAATCTGGTGCGGAAGCTAGGAAAAAGTCAGAGTTCAGATTCTTTAAAGCACACTCATCTTGAGACTCTTTACCGTCTTGTGAAAAGATTTTTCCAATGAAAGCTTTACAAGAAGATGTATCGGATGAGTTGGAGGAAAGTTCGGGTGAAATCAGCTTTTTGTTCTGGAGTCGGTCAATCTTCTCTTGGAGTTGACCATTTCTCGTATGCTCCTTCATCGCTTCTGTTGCCAAAGCAAACAGTTTTGATGTGAGCCGATTGATTTCACACCGAAGGATTTCCTGTCCTTCATCTGACATAGATTCGTTTTTCACGGATTTGAGATTCTCAAGTTCTATGACAAGCACTTGCTTTTCCTTTTGAAAACATGATCTTTCCTTTTCGAGTGACTCCTCTAACTCGACTATTTTTGCTTCTAAAACGAGAGGGGGAACATATAGTTTAAACTCATCCGTCTCAGTTTTGGGTTCGGTTGCTTGGACCTCATTCTTTTTGGAGGAATCCTTGGGCGTCACAACCTTATAGCCGTCAAAGTAGTAATTCGAGATGTATTTCTTTGGATTTTTCGTATAATAATAGTTCATAGGCTCATAGCAAAAAGGACGTTGCGTTTTGGAGGTGTGTTTGCGCTTATATTCCTCAGTTTCCTCTTCTTTCTCAGGTTCAAGAGGACCAGTCCATTTTATCTTATATTCTGGATACTTTTTGTCCAAACCGAGACAACCAAAGTCATAAAGTGTCGGTCTTTTGAATATACCCTTTTTCAAGTACTGTGGGTTATCGTATCTGATTCCCCATTCCATGTTAAAGTATGTGAATTCCTTGGGTTTATTCATGTGAATGGTCTGGTCAGTTTGACCTCTTTTGTGGAGTTTGGTTTCAAGATCAGTTATTTTAGCAATAAACTCCTTGTGTTGAATTTGAAGAGCAGAGCATTGATAGACAACCTCTGCTTTCTCATTTTCACATTGATCTAACTGTGAATGTAGTTCAGATAATTTGGCCCTTAAGTCCTTGGGTGCTATTGAAAGATTTGTACATTTTACTTTTAAATTAGCATTTTCGGACTTGTATTTCTCAGGTATTCGCTTTTGAACATCTAGCTTTTCAGTTAAAGAATTAATTTCAAGCAGGTGTTCATTACCGGTGGCCTTATAGGAATCTTTCCATTCAACAAGAGGTTTCATTTGTTTGAGAAAATCTTGATGAATAGGTTCACATACCTGACACAGCTTTGTCGTTTCTTCTGCAGGAGAATGGTAGCCCATGAAAGCATCAGCACCTTCAGAATCGCTTTCACTGTCAGACCGACCCAGCCAGTGGTCATGTTCACGACAGGCTTTCTACAGTCCTTTGCAAAGTGCCCCAATTTCCCGCAGTTGTAGCAAGTAACGGGTTCGTCTTTCTTCTTCGTTTCGAGCTTGCGGTCTTCTTTCTCAGTCTTCTCCTTCTTATCAGGCTGCTTGTGCTCGTCTACCTTCTTCTTGCCTTCGTATTTATCCTAATAATCATGGCGCTTGTTGGAGGAAGTGGAGTAGCGCTGATTACTGGATGTAGGCTTCTTGAAGAACTTCTGCTGCTGGAAGGATTTGGAGAGCAGAGCCATGGCTTTCTTCACAGCAGTCAATTCAAGATCAGAATCACTGTCCTCTTCTTCCGCAGATTCTGGCTCAGATTCACTTGGCTCTTGGGCACGTTTGGAACGACGGCTGGAGGATTTGCCTCGTTTTGAAGAAATAAGAGCTAGTGGATCAGCAGGTGACTTGGACGCCGACTTCTTTTCGCTCAGAATCTCCATCACTTCATCTTCGTCCTGGAGAAGCATCTCGTAGAGTTCGTGAATACCAACATTCTCCATCAAGTGGTTGTACTTGATGTGAGATGCGAATACTTTCCATTCAGGCAAGAGGTTGTTGAGAAACTTGAGTGCATTCTCCATGTTTGATCGAGTGATGTGGTTTTTGTGAAGCTCGTTGAGGAGGAGGCAAAACCGTTCATAGGTCTGGGAGAGGGATTCTCCGATGCGCTGCTTAAACCCATCAAACTTGGTTATACAGCTGTTGATCTTCAGTTGATTTCCGACTTTGCTCCCGTGCATCATTTTCTCTACTTGATCCCACATGCCCTTTGCTGTTTCCTTGTAGCTGTCTATGGCTTTGTAGATCGAGTTAGGTAGAGCCTGAACAAGATACCTCTTGGCATGCTTTTCACCATCAAACATGCCTTTTTCGTCCTCACTCATCTCCAAGTATGTCTTGTCCTCATAACGAACTTGACCACCTGGTTCTGTTACTGGTATAGTCTTCACGGGTTTAGGTTGTGGGCCATCAGTTAGAGCTCGCCATTTGAACTCGTAGTTATCCTTTGACTCAATGAAAATCAGAAATCTATCCCGCCATTGGCTGTATTCTCCTTGGTAGAGTGTCGGGGGCTTGGAGTCGGTGCCGATAGCAAGAGCATCACGCGAAGACATCTTAGGTGGTTGCACTAATGTGATCGTCGAACGATAGGTTCGATTCAAAGTGGAATCCTAATGCAAGGCACTATGAGTGAAAATCCTAACGCATATTCTAAGAGTGATTTATACTAAAACTGGTAAGAAAGACTGCTAATCAGAACTTACCGGATAGGAATCCGGAAGGAGAAGTGTCTGATCAGGAAGTGACTTGATCAGAGTGTGTGAAAGTGTTCAGATAGCAGGAGAAACTGAACTTACCTGGTAAGATAGACTTATCGGATAGTTAGTAGTTACCGGGTAAAGTAATGAAAATGTTGAAAGTAGGAACTTACCGGGTGCAAAGGGATCCGGGTGGAGACACTTCCCGGATGTGACCGAATTGATCAAGTAATAAATTACCGGATGCAAATGTAAGGACTAACCGGAGGAAATTGTAAGTTACCGAATGGAACAAAAACTTACCGAACAAAATTAAAAAAAAAAAAAACTTACCGGTTGGGAAGCTTATCGGGAAGCTGGCGTCCGGATACAAGAGTAACTCCGGATGAGAGGTCCGGTCAGAGAAGCTTACCGGGTACAAAGAAATTTTGTCCGGTCAGAGAAGCTTATCGGGTACTTACCGGATGATGTGTCCGGATTGGAACTTATCCGGTAACTTTTAGTTACCCGGATTCTTGTGGTGTCCGGTAAGTGATAACCTTACTCGGTAAGTGATGAAATTGAGAGGACTTACCCGGATAGATAAAGAACTTCCGGTAACCACGGCTGTGGTGTCCGGACACTGCGGCTGTGGTTCCAATTCGATAGGAATTTGATTAGGGTTGATGGGAACCTTCCTGAAACATTAGAAACCTTCCAAAATATCAAAATAACAATACCCAATTCGATTTTTCAAGTAAAAATCACGATTTTGAATGGGAAAAATATGATTTTTACAAGAACAGAGGTTAAAAACTTATGAACTTGATTTTGATTAAAACTATTCAGATGATCGAATTAGGAGACGAAAACTTGCAGAAACGTTTAAAATATGATTTGAATCGAATGTAATAAACGAATACAAGCAATTTCACCAGAATCAAAATATGAGATGATGATCAAGAACACAGCCGATAAACTGAACAGAATTCTTACCAGAAACCTTTGAATCACCTTGAATCGAATCGTCCATATGCTCTGATACCAATTGTGAGTTCCATATTAGTGCATACAAACAGAAGAAATCAATAAGTAGAAACAATCATAATGATTTCAACTTGTCCTCCAATTCACTTTCAATAATCAGAGAGAATCACAATATGAGTGATTGAATAATGATGACGATTCACCTATTCTAAACACATAATAGGCTATATATACCATGGGCCCTCAACAAGCAAGCCCATGGCCCATTACACAATAAGTCCATATAACACTATTTACATATTAAACACTTGAACTTCTATTCAACACAGATTTATCCCTAACAGTGGGAACTTTGTGGTAACCATGTGAGCACAATCTATAATAATTTACTTTCGAGAGATTGAATTTTTTATATGTATTTTCATAGCACATGTTTCTGACCATAAAGTTGCGACCTTATCGGTGTATGGCAAAGACCGATAATCTTATTAGAAAGAGCGATGATAAAAATGAAGAGTTTTATTCGATACATGATAACTTTTACCCAATAATCATTGCTAAACGACCCCAATCTATATTATATTATAAAACATTTGAGAAAATCTCTTTAAAACTGTTTTTTATGCATCAAGTACAATATATTTAGGGAAATTAATTAAAATACCCTAACTTCAAAAATCCGTTACAAAAATACCACATCTCTCTCCCACTTTACAACAATACCCAAAAATCCCGTGAAAATACCCTCTATCGCGGACTCATTTAAAAAATACCCAAAAATCCCGTGATTTTTGCCTACGATGTCCGCGATTTCCTCCGAAAAATCCCAAGTTTACATATTTAGTCCCTGGTCCACGGTAAATATTTACATTTTTTCCCCAGGCCTCGATCACGGACTTGCCGCACCACGTGTCGGCTTGGGGTGAAACCCTAATATTTATTGGACCACACCCGCCCCACCTCGATCGCGGGATTATAACCCCCCCCCCTCTTGGACCACAAAATGGCCACCATTCCCATTTCTCAAACTCCTCTACTCTCTCAAAGATACCGTGCAACCTATGCGCTTGGATCTCGACTCGATTCGTGAGTATTTTTAGAAGTCAGACATGGCTCGTCACACTGGTCTGGTAAGTTTTCATAACCCCGTTGTAGTTTTATTATTTTTAAGATACATGTTATATATGTGTTTATTTTAGACTATGTGTTTGTTTGGAAAATATTTTAGAGTATGTGTTTCTCTTAGAATATTGTGTTAATTTTAGAGTATCATGTTTATTTCGAAAATATTTTAGAGTATTGTTTTATTTCGAGTATTGTGTTAATTTTAGAGTATTGCGTTTATTTCGAAAATATTTTAGAGTATGTGTTTATTTTAGAGTGTTGTGTTAAATTTAGAGTATCGTGTTTTTTTTAAAAATTTGCGTTTATTTCGAAAAAAAATTAGAGTGTTGTGTTAAATTTAGAGTATCGTGTTTAAAAAAAATTAGAGTGTTGTTAAATTTATAGTATTGTGTTTTTTTTAAATTGCTTTTATTTCGAAAATATTATAGAGTATGTGTTTATTTTAGAGTATTGTGTTAAATTTAGAGTATCGTGTTTTTTTAAAATATTTAGAGTGTTGTGTTAAATTTAGAGTATCGTGTTTTTTGTTAAAAAATTTAGAAAATATTTTCGAGTATTGTGTTTATTTCGAGTATTGTGTTTATTTCCAATTGTTAAGTATTCAATTGTAGAGAAAGTTTAGTAAAAATAATAATTACATAAAAAGATAGTTCAAGTTAAGTCCCCAAACTTTGCTAAATTACAACTTAGGTCCTTTATCTTTGCTAAATTACAACGTAGGTCCCCAAACTTTGCATAATCCCAACTTAGGTCCCCAAACTTTGCTAAATTACAACTTAGGTTCCCAAACTTTGCTAAATTACAACTTAGGTCCCTTATCTTTGCTAAATTACAACGTAGGTCCCCAAACTTTTCTGTAAATGTTTATTTAAATGTTTATCTTGACTGTGAGTTCCTACTCATAAGTTTAAGCTTTATAATTATTGTTTGGAAGTTACACTTCCAAACCCCCTTATATTAGATATTTTACCAAAGATCCATAAATGCTATTAAGATATCTAAACATTGAAATTGGCTTCACATGTCAAACTCAAATTCATTTTGGCCTCTTGCCAAAAACTCTATAATTAATAAGGTTATATTCAAATTAAATAAATCGCAACATATCGATTTGGATTTTGTCAAACGGGTGTAAATAGCCCTAAGGTTTGTAGGGACTTAAGAAATCCATGTGATTCCCCTACTACCTGGAAGTCCAATAGATTGAATGGTTTCTTTTCGAAAATTAAAATAGACGAAAAATTATCAACAAAATGTAAGCATACAAGAAAAAACATCTATAATTAACAAGGTTATATTCAAATTAAATAAATCGCAACATATCGATTTGGATTTTGTCAAACGGGTGTAAATAGCCCTAAGGTTTGTGGGGACTTAAGAAATCCTTGTGATTCCTCTACTACCTGGAAGTCCAATAGATTGAGTGATAATGAAATTTCATACATAAAATAATAACTATAACCATAATCCATTGTCTTAACAAACAGAAACTATAAATTATTCCTTAGTTACAAGTTAGGTGTGTTGACAACATCTCTGCATTACTATGTAGGAGGATTTTTATTACACGGACTTGACGCTAAAATGCCGCCTTGGCTACGTGCCAGAGATTAGAACAACTTTTGAAGCGTTACCTGAACGGGAACATAATTTACTCGAGATATTTAGACGGACACCTTTCGGTCCATGGCTGGAACTTACCAATACTTGTGGCGACCCTATGCTAGTTCACATGTTTCTACAGTTGGAGGTCGAGGTCGACAATGCAGATCCGGAGGAGCTGTATTTTGATGTGTTTGGGCATGCCATGCGCTTTGGGCGTTTTGAGTTCTGTCTTATTACAGGACTCCTTTTCGGACCAACACCCTCACTTCCTCCCTTACCGGGAGAGTCCTTCGTTTGTAGGGTTTGGCCCGGCCATTCACCATCGAATTTGAAGCTTAGAATCGTCGTTAAGACGATGAAAGAAGACCTTGGGGACCTATCCGACGAGGATGTTGTCCGTGTGTGTTTAGTGGTGATGGTGGAGATGATGTTTACGGGGCGTGAGTTGAGTCAACTTGTTACCGACACAGTCCTTAGGGCTCTCGAGGACTTAAATGCATTTATCAGCTATCCGTGGGGTAGCCACATCTGAGGACTTAAATGCATTCACCATGAAAGTCCACCATGGTGGGTACTTCACGGAACCACCTACAAGACATTACTTCCGTGGTCTAGAAATTTATGTTGACATGTTAGATGTGGACGATCTGTGTATGCAACTGCTTGAATAGATCATGAAAGAGCTGGACTACGACGAACCAAAATATTATAGGTTGTATTTTAAAAGGCCGAATGCAGTCTTCTTGACTGGACTGGTAGAATTGACTACCGATGAAGATGTAGACAATATTCGTCAATATGTTGACGGCCATACCGTGATTGAAGTGTACAGCAAGAAAGTGGAGCTTATCACTTCCAGACTCGTCTCGCCAGAGCATATAAGAAGACGACGCGGATTGTCAAAAACCCAAGCATCGTGTAGTCGTAGCTTGACATTTGAATAATTTTGTACTGATCAGTATGTGTTTGTTATGAAATAATCTTGTATAATATCTATGACTTGTTATTTTTAATATGAATCACTTTTCAGACGAATCTTGCAGTATTTATCAAACTACTTTTCATATTACTTTTCAGACAAATCTTGTAGTATTTATCAAACTACTTTTCAGACTAGTTTTTAGAAGACTTTTCAGACGACTTAAAGACCTTCACGTGTTCTATCTCTTTATTGTTGGAAAATCATAAAAACCCAAAATCCTTTATTCATGAACAAACTACAACATCAAACATCAAACTACGAAACCAACACCCCTAGCACAAAACTACAACATGAAACAACAACATAGAAACTGGAAAGTACAAACCAACAACATAGAATCTGGAAAGTACAAAACAACAACATAGAAACAACAAACTACGAAACCAACACCCCTAGCACCACCTAAGGATAAGGTGCCATACATTGATTAATCCAGGTTTGCTTCTCGGTTACCTTCGCTTGAAGAACTGCGAACTCTTGTACAATGTTGTGGACTTCTAAGTTTTCGCGATAAATACGGGACTCCTTATCTTTTATTTTCCTCTTCAACCTTTTCATCTCCTTTTCTTCTTCTTCGGTCCTTTTCAGGTGTGCATCCTTTCTGGACATCATTTGTTTCCACTCTTCAGTGAGTTCCTCGATCTCTTCTTCACTTTTTTCTATCGTTATTTGCAGTCTCGACGACATTATTTGTGAAGACGGTGGGTTTGAAGATGAAGCCATGTGTTTGGAGAAAGACGAGACTATTATGATATCAAAATGTTGTATGGATGTTGTGACCTTTACAGTTGGTATTAACACGGGTATTTATAGCCCACAAGGAGCAATTGGCTCAACAAAAACCTTCAGCTTTTCAGGCGAATCTTGCAGGCCTTTGCAGGGGAATCTGGCAATCTTTTTCAGGCGAATCTTGCAGGCCTTTGCATAGGAATCTGGCAGCCTTTTTTAGGTGAATCTTGTAGGCCTTTCCAGGGGAATCTGGCAGCCTTTTTCAGGCGAATCCTGCAGCGAATCTGGCAGGAACGTTTTAGACGAATCCTGCAGAACTTTGCAGACGAATCTGGGAGGAATTTTTCAAACGAATATTTTGACCATATCCACATCCGCGATCGCGAACCTACCTTTTCACGACTATAAGTAGGCGGTCTGATGAAGTAGTAAATTCACAACTTCCTATCTATCCTTTCTACCCTCTACAATGTTTATAAACATTCTTTACCTTTTCGTAACACTATGGATGGAGGTTCACGCTCTACGTGGAAAAGGCCAGCGAATGGGGTTGGCACTTCACACTCGGACGACAACCAACCATTGAATGATGGAGCTTTTTGGAGTACCTGGACGGTACCGGAAACAACAGAGGAGTGGGCACAGTTTGGGCAAACTGCGGCCGATTATCCATTCACGACTGAGGAGCAAGATCAATGGAACAATGCATGGGAGCAATACTACCTTAATCATGGCTTGAATGAACCACCAAGGTATCATTCTACCCAGCCAGAGGGTCTTCTATATTCTCAAAAACTGCCTGCCAGATTGAAAGACTCTATTGATGAGGCGAACACGAAGACCGAAAAGATAAAAGGGATGTGGAACCACAACGGGTCGATTCAGCAAGGCAAAGAGGAGTGTCTAGAGGAGAAGAAACAAGCCCTGGCACAAAGGAAGTGCGAGCTTCGGGATGTGCAACGACAGATTGACGAACTAGAAAAGGAAATAAGAGAAATCAAAGAAAGCTACACGAGAATGGAGGACGTGATCAGGGAAAAGGTTGACTGGATCGAGAAAATCTAGAAAATCACCCGTAGTAGATTTCTCCAAGGGTGGTTGTTGGCTTTCTTTAGATTTCCTCCACTGTATCAGTTTCCATGCTTTCTTTGTCTCAATAAAATGTTGCTTTAATGTTTACTTTATTTTACACACAAGAACACTTAACAAGCACGATAAAGTAGATAAAATGAAAACTGAACATAAAAACAAGAGCACTTAGCATACAAGATTTAGTCGTTACAATCAAGGGAAATCAATGTTCAGGTCAATGCTATCATATCTTAGAGTTCCATGTGGTTCTAGCTCCGATGGGCCCTGCGAGCTTAATCTTCAACTACCTGAACCTCTACTCCTAGGAACGCTTGAAGGGGCAGGAGTTTGTCATTCTCCACGCGTATGTCCTACTGCTCCACACCTACCACGTTTTCTTTGTATTTGGTACGTGCGAAATATGTGTTTTAATCGCAGTGGGTTGCAAACTGTCTACAGTGGGAAGTGCAAGTGTACACTGTCCACTATGATCGTCACATCAAGTAATAGTTGGTAAAATACCTGAATCGAATCCACAGAGACTGGACAATCAAGACAATATGGTTCTAATGAGCTTCTTTTACAAGTTTCAATTAGAGAGGAAAATAATACTTTGGTTTGGTTGGTGAAATAGTTACTTTGACGATTTTACTAAGGTTTTAAGAGGAGGAATGTAGGTTAGATTTTCCCTAGATTTTATACTAAATACTCGGTCCTAAAAGTGGTCCTTGTATTCGAGGTAGGCATTTTCGCTAGAAAAGCCCGGTTACAAAATACTCACACCGTTAAATAAAAATCTCATACTCTAAGTATTTATTGTTTTGTCAATGGAAATCTCAAAAATAGACCTTTTCAGGTCTCGATGGAATGTGTAGAGACAAATACTCTAAGTGTTTTCAATACACAAATTAGCTTGCCTACTACTCCAGTGGGTTGAGATTTGCTCACTGTGTCGACCTCACTTTCGTAAGTGTCATAAGAATTCTTTCGAATCCCCTAGCATCATTCAAGCTCGTGTCACTACGTTCTACTTATTTCTAAGTTAAGAACTAGACTTTAGATCCTTGCAAGTGATCGGCTTGTTCGCATCCTTAGGTATAAATCGAGAATGAAAGACCAAAACAACAAATATTCTAAGTATAAAGATTACTCAAGCATTTTTAATAAAATCCAGGTACTTCTCCTTCCTACATCCCAAATGATGTTTAGCCCATAATTAAAGTAAAGAAAACAAGAGAGTAGAAGTTGCACATAATTAAACTAAAAGTGACTTGAATAGAACTCACAGTGGGGAACGAGGGTTCGTCCCTGTCACTGTGTATTGCGAACTACAATTAAACTAAGAAAGTAAATTACTAAAAATTAAAGCTAGTTACTGTAGTAAATAAAAGACTAAAGCTAATGTGGTAGTTGAGAGAATTTAAGGCTAAGCAAAAACTCAAGGATGCCAATTAATGATACCCAAGTGCTCCTTTATATACTAGGAGAAAGAGTTGGGTATTACACAAAAGAGGTGGGTCTTCTAAAGGGTAAAGACTACTGGTTTAAGCTTAACATCAGCCACTTTGGATAATCCTTTTACCCAATAGATCCTTTGCCAAGTCAATCTCTAAGTACAAGAAGGTGTACTTGTTGTCATCTTTAAGGAAGCCACTTTGTACTTCTCCAGCCCATATTTCCCTGCCTTTTGAACCTTCTAAACTCCAGAAAATTAAATCCCAACTAGTAGTTTCTTTTGTCTTCTTCTTGATTTGCTCGAACAGTGGGAAGCCGGAGTGGGCACTACAGTGGTCACTGCAGGATAAAACGTGAAAAAACCCAAATTCCACCAAATAATCTATTAAAGACTATGGTTTACTCTTTTTGCTCATTTTCAAGAATTATACCAAGAATGGGGGTTTTGAGAGGTGAAATGGCTGAATTTGACGAAATAAAATAGAAAACAAAAGGAAATAATAACTCTAAAAATAGAGTTATCACAACCTCAAACTTAAACCATTACTTGTCCCCAAGTAATAAAAAGAAGAAAAAAAAAATAATTAAAAATCTCTACAAAGATAACGCACTTGAGCTTTCAGGGACTTACCGACTTCTCACTCTGATTGGATGTTGATCTCCCTCCACAGGTACTTCTTTCAGTTCCAACTTTTAAGCTTCACTTTTGTATTTGACGAAATCTTTCCCTTGTTTACAATTGATCAATAGGACTTTTCTTGGGTTCTAAAGGTTTGTAGCTTTGAGTGTTTTCCCAAGGGTTTTTAGCGATTATTTCCAAACAAGGAACGATGATCTCTCTTTTGAGATTTTTATTTTTCTAAAAAGTGAGTGGTTTGGATTTTTCATAGGTATGTACGCACACTTTCAGGCTTTATTTGGGTATGGCTATTTTTCTTGAAAGTGGGTATTCTGATGGTCCAGAATAGGCACACCATCTTTTTTCTGGGAGTGAGCACTTTGATGGTCCAGAAAAGGCACACCATCAATTTTGTTAGTGATACTCCGTTTTTCTTCTGTTTTTGTATTTTTGTGTTTTTCTCTTTTTTTTTGGGAGGTGGGTATGGTTTACCCACCTCAAACTTATGACCTCACAGTGTCCCCACTGTGGGAAGACTGGAAGTCACTGTGGAAGTCCCCACCTCAAACTTAAAACTGCACAGTGTCCCCACTGTGACTTGGAAATAGGGGTGAACGAGGTGTTTCGGGGGAACAAAAAGGGTTGTGTTTGGATGCAAAAATGGCCTATATCAGTTCATTGTGCCAAGATGAGATTTGTACTTACAAAAGGGACCTTTCTAAGTTGGAAACCGAAACTTGTACCTTGAAATGAAAACGAGATCAACAAACATTCAAACAAGAAGATTAGTTAGTAACCCAAAATGACCTACTTATCAGTAGGAATTCCATGCATCATCAAAAGTTAAAAACAGCAAATATTGTCACATGCCCAGCCATAGGCAAACTACGAGAATCATACAGAAAAATAAAATTGTTTGTGGAGCAGCAAAAGAGTGGAACCAGAGTTTTAACAAACCATTAAGGGGATGGGGTAGCTTGCGGCGACATATCCGCATCATCTTCATCGAACTCATCTTCACTAGCATAGGTAGGACAGATATCCTCGGGAAAGTCGGGGAGTTGTGCAGCTAACTCGGGGTTAGCTTCTTCGAACATTTTCTTCCTCACCTCATCACGTTCCCGGGTGTACATCCAAAATGATGCCGTCGCCCTGTTTTGATATTTCTGTTGGGCCTCCATTAGTTCGATTCGATAAGTGAGTTTCTTCAAAGCTTTCAGGATTTCGGACATGGGATCACTGCTACTTGTGCTTGTGGTTCCTGCAGTGGGATGTTGGAGTGGGGTACCGGTGGTTCTCACATTGTGTTCATCAGCGATCCTTACTATGGGATCATCAGTGGGGATAGTGACCGCTCGTCCCATCTTTCTTATTGTTGCCACACTGATATTGCTTGTGGAAACAAGCCATTGATCTTCCACAGCTGAGGGCACTCCAGCAGATATTAGCAATGAAGTAATGAGACAAGGGAGGGCAGATTTACCTTCTTTCTGGTGCGAGCTTGGTCAATGGCAGCGTACATGAGGGTCCCCAAATTGATTGGTTTACCAGTTAAGATGCAGTATAACAGGGCGCACTTGTGCATTGATAACGTAGTGTCATGAGAAGTGGGGGATATGGTTGCCCACACAAACTGGAACCACACAGCGGCCTCAGTTGTGAGGGCATTAGCAGGCAAACATTTGCGTTGGCCATCCCTACCCTAGGGCTTTTCCTCAGCTGCTAATTCGTTTAAAATCAATTCTTCATCTCCTTCGGTCATCTTTTTCAAAAATCGGACAAATTCGCAAGCAGTGGGGGTTCTTATGCCAAGAACTAGGTTGATAGCACTAGCATGATAGAATACAGTTTTACCCCGGACTTTTACACAAGGTTCTTTGGATTGAGAGGCCTCGGCATAAAATTCCCGCACTAAAGAGGCATTTGCGCGACGGTTGGCAGCTGCCAATGTTGACCAATCTTGCTCGGTGATCCTATTCTTAATAAACGGATTGGCTTCTATAAAGTCGGGGTCAAAACCCCTCCCTAGGTTCAACTTCTGATTAGAAATACACTCAAAGTGGGCAGCCACAGCGGGAGTGGTGAATTGCCTGGGTACCCCACTGGGGGCATGATCAGTCCCCACTGTAGATTGGTGCGGGTTTTCAGATGGGATTTGCATATCCCCAGCATCAGTTTCTAAAGAAGAAGAACTCAAAGAGGGTTCGAGACCCTTACCTTTTCCAGCGGTCCTCCTTGGCTTTTTAGTGGGTGTCTTCTTTGATTTGGTCACCAAGGACCTGGTGACCATTCCCTTGTTCCTCAAAGCCTTCCTCATTGGATTCTCCCCACTGTGGGCAGTAGTTGTTAGCGCCTCCAAGCCAACAGCGGTTGTGGCTTGAGGGATTGCTCCAGTCTGAATATGCTCCTTACCCATTCCTTGAACTTCTTCTTCTTGCCGGATTTTGTCTTGGTCTTCTTTTCTCGCCCTTTCTTCAGCCGCTTTTTTCATTGCTTCCTCAAGAAGCCTTTCATTCTCAATTCTTCTTTGCTCTTCCTCAACCTTTTTCTTCTCCTCTTCTGCCCGAAGTTTTTCTTCCTCGGCTTTTTTATTGCCTCTTCCTCCTTCGCCAATCTCTCGGCCTCTTCTCGTCGCTTATGTTCCTCCTCTTCTTTTCTTATTCTTTCTTCTTCCTCTCGTCGCAGTCTCTCTTCTTCCTCTCGTCGTTTCATCTCGATTTCTTCCTTTCTCTTCTTGATTGCAGATACCCTTTGTTGGTATTCCTCCTGTAACCTTCGCATTTCCTCATCATCTTGTAAATCTTCATCATCAAAAAGGGTTGGACCAGAGTCCGAAACCCTTGATGAAGATACAGTTCTTGGACTTTCTTGCTTGCTCGAACCTGTATCTGGAATATTGGATATGATCGGAGCTTCACCGGAGATCGGCGGCGGTTCATTCAGGTCGCCAGTCACGGTTTCCGGTGGCTGGCTTTCGGCGGTTCTGCGGCGTACCGCCGGACGTGTGGGTGCCTCCGGGTGAGTGTTTAATCTCTTGCTCCTGGCCATTACTAGGGTTTTGGAAAGGTTTTGGAAGGGTTTTTTTCGGTTTTGGGTCGTAAGAAAGAGAGAAATGAGAGATGGTTGTGTATGAATTTTTAGGAGGAAAAGTGGTTTTTGGGAGTTAAGGTGGATTAGGAAAAGGAAAAGGTTTAATTGTTTTTCTTTTCAAAAATGGAGGGAACCGTCGGTTTTAGGAGAGAGGGAGAGAAAGGACAATGATGATTTATCTTGGAAAAATGCAAAGTATGACATGTGGCAGTAAAAAGGAGACTAGGTGGCAGAAAAGGTTGATGTGTGTCAGCATTGGACCCCCAAATCTATCAAATCTCGCGTCAGTTCTGGAGTGGGGAGCGCAGGGACTTG
Organism: Saussurea involucrata; assembly: GCA_033807775.1. Taxonomy (NCBI): domain Eukaryota; kingdom Viridiplantae; phylum Streptophyta; class Magnoliopsida; order Asterales; family Asteraceae; genus Saussurea; species Saussurea involucrata. The sequence continues at coordinate 75,756,428 of CM066317.1, read as the reverse complement.
TATTTTCCCCACTGCGAAGTACTTTCCTTGACTTTTCTTCAAAAAGTGGGACTTTCTCCTACACACGTTAAAAACAAACTACCATGCAGAATTAAAAAGACCAAAAATAATAAAAAGACAGCAAACAACTGAAATAAAATATTTACAAGTGGTCCCGATGTTTCTTAACCATAGTGAGGTGGAGAGTGGGATGAAATGTGGGCACTCTCGTTCAGAAAATGTTTCACCCTCTGCCCATTGACTTTAAAAATTTGACCAGACTGTGGGGACTTCAATTCCACTGTTCCAAAGGGACTCACCTTGACAATGGTGTATGGTCCCGTCCAACGTGATTTTAGCTTTCCTGGAAAGAGTTTTAGACAGGAATTGAACAATAATACTTGTTGTCCCTCCATGAACTCCCTATGGTTGATTCTTCGATCATGCCACATCTTGGTATTTTCCTTGTACAACTTTGCGTTTTCATAAGAGTGGTAACGCAACTCTTCTAACTCATGCAATTGTAGACTTCGCTTAATTCCCGCAACATCCTCACTCATGTTAAGCTCTTTAAGGGCCCAAAATGCCTTGTGCTCCAATTCAATCGGTAAATGACAAGCTTTGCCAAAAACCAATTTAAAAGGAGACATTCCCAAGGGAGTTTTGTAGGCCGTACGATAGGCCTAAAGAGCATCATCAAGTTTGGTTGACCAATCTTTGCGATGCGGTTTAACAACTTTTTCCAAAATTCCTTTGATCTCACGGTTTGAAAGCTCGGCTAAACTGTTTGTTTGCGGATGGTATGCGGTGGCCACTCTATGATGTATGTCATATTTAGAAAGGACCGAGGCCATGACTTTGTTTACAAAATGGGTGCCTTCGTCACTAATCAATGCCCGTGGTGTTCCAAATCGAGTGAAAATATTTTTATGCAAAACTTTTACCACGGTATTGGCCTCATTAGAATGACACGCAATGGCTTCCACCCATTTTGAAACATAGTCTACCGCAACCAAGATATAAAAATTATTATTAGAATTTGGAAAGGGTCCCATGAAATCAATCCCCCAAACATCAAAAAGTTCTACCTCTAGAATGTTGTTAAGAGGCATCTCGTTTCTTTGTGAAATGTTCCCGGTGCGTTGACATTGCTCACAATTTTTAACAAATTCATACGAGTCTTTAAACATAGTGGGCCAAAAGAACCCACTTTGCAAGATTTTTGCAGCAGTGCGGTTTCCACCAAAGTGGCCACCATAGTGGGATGTGTGACAACCATGGAGTATTTGATGTTGCTCACTCCCGTGGATACAACGCCTCAATATTTGGTCCGTCCCTATCTTATATAAGAAAGGGTCGTCCCAAACATATTGTCGTGTATCATGTAAAAACTTTTTAAATGGTTGTCCACTTATCCCGTGGGGTTTCAGTCCACTTGCTAAAAAGTTTGCAATGTCAGCATACCAAGGAATATTATTTTCGAGATGTTGGGCAGATAACAATTGTTCATCGGGAAAATTCTCTTTGACCGGAGTGGGATCAACAGTGCCCACTATCTTCTCGAGCCTGGACAGATGGTCAGCTATTTGATTGCTTGTTCCTTTTCTATCAATGATCTCAAGGTCAAATTCTTGTAGCAATAAAACCCACCTAATCAAGTGTGGCTTGGAATCAGCCTTGTTGATCAAGTATTTTATCGTCGCATGATCTGTGTGCACTATGACCTTCGTCCCTATCAAGTATGACCTGAAACGATCAAAAGCAAACACCACCGCAAATAATTCTTTTTCAGTTACTGTGTAATTAATCTGAGCTTCAATCAGCGTTTTACTTGCATAATAAATGGGGTGAAAAACTTTGTTCTTTTTCTGTCCGAGAACAGCCCCCACAGCCCAATCGCTGGCGTCACACATCACTTCGAATGGGAGTGACCAGTCAGGAGTGGTCACTATGGGTGCTGTGACTAAGGCCTCCTTGATTGTTTCGAAAGCATTTCGGCATTCTTTTGTAAAAATGAAATCTTTTTCGTGTTGTAATAGGTTGCATAAAGGTTTTGTTATTTTCGAAAAATCTTTGATGAACCTCCTATAAAAACCTGTGTGACCCAAGAAACTGCGAATACCTTTTACTATTGTGGGTTCGGGAAGTTGTGCCACTATCTCGAGCTTGGCTTTGTCAACTTCCAACCCTCTTTTTGAGACAAGATGACCTAGGACAATACCTTCTTCTACCATAAAATGGCATTTTTCCCAATTTAAAATAAGGTCGTGGGTCTCACATCTCACTAGGCTTTTCTCTAGATTTCCTAGGCAGTTGTCAAATGATGTCCCTATCACAGAAAAGTCATCCATAAAAACTTCTATGATGTCCTCAATCATGTCGGTGAAAATGGCCATCATACAACGTTGGAAAGTGGCTGGGGCATTACACAATCCAAATGGCATCCTCCGGAATGCAAAAGTACCGTGGGACAAGTAAAGGTGGTCTTTTCTTGGTCCTCGGGGGCGATGTGGATTTGGTTGTATCCGGAGTATCCATCTAGAAAACAATAAAATTCATTTCCCGCTAACCGATCAAGCATTTGGTCGATGAAAGGTAGGGGAAAGTGGTCTTTCTTAGTGGCCAAGTTGAGTTGTCTATAGTCCATGCAAATTCTCCACCCCGTGACAGTCTTAGTGGGGATGAGCTCGTTCTTTTCGTTCTTCACTACGGTTGTCCCTCCCTTTTTAGGGACACATTGGACGGGGCTCACCCAACTACTACTAGCAATGGGATAGATAATACCGGCATCTAACCACTTCAAAACTTCTTTCTTAACTACCTCCTTCATGATGGTATTCAACCTTCTTTGAGGTTGGACTTTTCCAAGGTGGTCACTCTCCAAGTTAATCTTATGTTGACATAAAGAGGGGCTAATACCTCTAATGTCCGCTATGGTCCAACCTATTGCCTTCTTATGCTTCATCAATAAATCAATCAGACGTTGTTCTTGGTTCTCGCTAAGTTTGGAGGAGATAATAACGGGAAGTTTATTATCCTTAGCGAGATAAGCATATTTCAAGTGGGAAGGCAATGGTTTAAGCTCTAACTCGAGAGGGTGTTCTATTGAAGGTGGTTGAACATTTCTATCTTTAAAGTCTAGGGGTTCAAAGGCTGCTACCATTTCGTTACACTCATCCTCAAATGTGTCATCACTCTCAAGATCGGAGTGCTCACTCTCACTTCCTACTGTGGGCACTGTACTTCCCACTGTGGGCACTGTATCAAGACTGTAGGATCCATAAATTGAACTCAAAGCAAAGCAGTCTTCGGTGTCTATATACTTAAGGGATTTAAACACATTGAATGTTACCTCTTGGTCATTAACTCTCATCGTGAGTTCTCATTTGTGCACATCAATCAAAGTTCGTCCGGTTGCAAGAAACGGACGTCCTAAGATGATTGGGATCTCTTTATCGGCCTCATAATCTAGAACTAGAAAATCGGCAGGGAAGATAAATTTATCCAGTTAGACCAAAACGTCTTCTATTTTTCCCTTTGGGTAAGCAATGGACCGGCCGGCTAGTTGTAAAGTCACGGTTGTGGGTCTAGCCTCTCCAATACCTAACTTGTTAAAAATAGACAATGGCATCAAATTGACACTAGCTCCTAAATCACAGAGTGCTTGATCTACTTCTTGTCCTCCTATTGTGCATGGAATGGTGAAACTACCCGGGTCTTTCAACTTAGGTGAAATCTTGCTAGTAAGGAGGGCACTACATTCCTCGGTCAAAGCCACAGTCTCAAACTCACCCAACTTTCTCTTTTTGTTCAAAATATCCTTTAAAAATTTAACATAGCTTGGCATTTGCTCGAGAGCCTCTACCAAGGGTATGTTAATGTGAAGTTGTTTAAAAATGTCTAAGAATTTTTTAAATTGAACATCGACATTTTTAGGCTTCATTCTTTCAGGAAAAGGAATACTTCGTGGGTCAATTTGAGCTGACTGTGGAATTGGCTTTGGAATAGTAGGTTTTGGAACAGGTCCAAAAGTGGGAAGGTCAGGGATGTCGTTTCCCACTGTGGGGATGACAGTGACTTGAGGAGTGCCCACTGTGGGGATCACAGTGGGTATTTGAGGCGAATCATCAGACTCGAAAACGATATCTTTCAGATCCTTTCCACTCCTAAGTGTGATGGACTTGACATATTCAGATCCTTTTCCTATCACCCTAGCATGCTCGGTATCACTAGGTAACGTCCCTGGTGGTCTATTCTTAACTTCGACTGCTAGTTGTCCTACTTGGGTCTCTATGTTCCTAATGGCTGCTTGAGTTTGATTCATAAAACCTTTGAGAATTGACTCAATCGATTGTTGAGCCTCGGCTGGTTGATTGGATCGTGGTTGGTATTGTTGTGAGGACTGTCCTTGGTGAAAATTCTGTGAGTTCTGCCCACTGTGATGTGGGGACTGCCCACTGTGGTGTTGCTGAAATCCAGGAGGATTGTGTGGTCTTTCATGGGTATGACTCGCCCCGTGGGGTTGGAGTCCTGGATTACCAGCCCAAGAGAAATTTGGGTGATTTCTCCAACCTGGATTATAAGTCTGCGAGTATGGGTTGTTTCTTGGATTTGTCCCTATAACATTAACGGCTTCGGGGTTTGCTGGACAATAGTCAAAAAGATGCTCCTCTCCACAGAGAGAGCAGTTTTCGGCTAGATGAGTTGCAGAATTGACTTGGCCTCTATTTTGGTTCAACACGATTTTTGTTAAGGCCACTAACTGCGCATTCATGGTTTTCAGCGCTTCGGAATCGATGGTGTTGGTCTTTGGTACTACTTCTCTAGGATTGGACCACTCTGTATTGTTGTTGGACACTTTTTCTAAGATTTGATACCCTTCATTGTAGGTTTTACTCGTGAATGTTCCACCGGCTGTTGCATCTAAGATGATTTTGGCTGCATTGGAAAGACCATTGTAAAAGGTCTCCAATTGGATGCAATGTGGGATGCCATGATGTGGGCATTTTCGAAGTAAATCTTTAAATCGTTCCCATGCATCCGAAACAGCCTCATCCTCTTCTTGCCTAAACAAAATTATATCATTTCGAAACCTTACATTCCTTGTTGGAGGAAAGTATTTTTGTAAAAATTTATCGGCAAGTTCTTGCCAAGTGGTTATTGAGTGAGGTGCATGCGAGTTCAGCCATGACTTTGCCTTATCCCTTAGTGAAAAAGGAAAAAGTCTTAGTCTTAATGCTTCATCACTCACACCTTGTAACTTAAAGGAATCGGTCATTTCCAAGAAAGATTTTAAGTGTGAGTGCGGATCCTCAGATGGTGACCCTCCAAACTGACCCATGGCTTGGATCATTTGAAACATCACCGGTTTGAGTTCAAAATGGTTTGCAACAATATTGGGCCTTAGAATCCCGGAGCTTAAATCGTTAGCTCCAGAAGTAGCATAGTCCCGTATTTTTCGATCCTTGCTATCGGCAATCGTTATTGTGGTCTCCACGACAGGTGGTCTTTCGGCCATGTTCACAGTGGGGATCACAGAGGGTTGTCGATTTATTTTCTTGCTTCTTCGTGTTTTTAGCAATGTTTTTTCTATTTCAAGATCTATTGGAACCAAATGTTCGAGTTGTCGCCGTGGCATACAACACGAACAGCTTAGAAAACGAGTTACTCGGGCTCGAACAAAAACTAATGTCTTGAGATTAAAAATCACGCCAGTCCCCGGCAACGGCGCCAAAAACTTGGTACGTGCGAAATATGTGTTTTAATCGCAGTGGGTTGCAAACTGTCCACAGTGGGAAGTGCAAGTGTACACTGTCCACTATCATCGTCACAGCAAGTAATAGTTGGTAAAATACCAGAATCGAATCCACAGAGACTGGACAATCAAGACAATATGGTTCTCATGAGCTCCTTTGACAAGTTTCAATTAGAGAGGAAAATAATACTTTGGTTTGGTTGCGGAAATAGTTACTTTGACGATTTTACTAAGGTTTTAAGAGGAGGAATGTAGGTTAGATTTTCCCTAGATTTTATACTAAATACTCGGTCCTAAAAGTGGTCCTTGTATTCGAGGTAGGCATTTTCGCTAGAAAAGCCCGGTTACAAAATACTCACACCGTTAGATAAAAATCTCATACTCTTAGTATTTATTGTTTTGTCAATGGCAATCTCAAAAATAGACCTTTTCAGGTCTCGATGGAATGTGTAGAGACAAATACTCTAAGTGTTTTTAATACACAAATTAGCTTGCCTACTACTCCAGTGGGTTGAGATTTGCTCACTATGCCGACCTCACTTTCGTAAGTGTCATAAGAATTCTTTTGAATCCCCTAGCATCATTCAAGCTCGTGTCACTACGTTCTACTTATTTCTAAGTTAAGAACTAGACTTTAGATCCTTGCAAGTGATCGGCTTGTTCGCATCCTTGGGTATAAATCGAGAATGAAAGACCAAAACAACAAATATTCTAAGTATAAAGATTACTCAAGCATTTTTAATAAAATCCAGGTACTTCTCCTTCCTACATCCCAAATGATGTTTAGCCCATAATTAAAGTAAAGAAAACAAGAGAGTAGAAGTTGCACATAATTAAACTAAAAGTGACTTGAATAGAACTCATAGTGGGGAACGAGGGTTCGTCCCTGTCACTGTGTATTGCGAACTACAATTAAACTAAGAAAGTAAATTACTGAAAATTAAAGCTAGTTACTGCAGTAAATAAAAGACTAAAGCTAATGTGGTAGTTGAGAGAATTTAAGGCTAAGCAAAAACTCAAGGATGCCAATTAATGATACCCAAGTGCTCCTTTATATACTAGGAGAAAGAGTTGGGTATTACACAAAAGAGGTGGGTCTTCTAAAGGGTAAAGACTGATGGTTTAAACTGAACATCAGCCACTTTGGATAATCCTTTTACCCAATAGATCCTTTGCCAAGTCAATCTCTAAGTACAAGAAGGTGTACTTGTTGTCATCTTTAAGGAAGCCACTTTGTACTTCTCCAGCCCATATTTCCCTGCCTTTTGAACCTTCTAAACTCCAGAAAATTAAATCCCAACTAGTAGTTTCTTTTGTCTTCTTCTTGATTTGCTCGAACAGTGGGAAGCCGGAGTGGGCACTACAGTGGTCACTGCAGGATAAAACGTGAAAAACACCCAAATTCCACCAAATAATCTATTAAAGACTATGGTTTACTCTTTTTGCTCATTTTCAAGAATTATACCAAGAATGGGGGTTTTGAGAGGTGAAATGGCTGAATTTGACGAAATAAAATAGAAAACAAAAGGAAATAATAACTCTAAAAATAGAGTTATCAGTATTGGACCTTCACCACGAGATGGACGTCGATCGTTCTTTCTTGGTCTCCTGGCACTTCTCTTAGTTATTAACGATGGATAACATGACAGAAGAGGGACGGTAAGGGGGTTCAACTGGATTGATTACCACCCGATATGTTTCCCGGTAAGTTTCTGACGTGTAGCAACTTATAGCCAGATCGCTGCAATCTCTATGACCCATATGCTTTGCAGCAGCGATGTCATGACCGCACGGTAACCCAAAATATTGCCATTGCAGACATGAACAAACATGGTTGGTCATATTGACAGTCGCGTCAAAACGGTTATCCCGAACCTGGTACTTCTCATATCCAACTCCGCTTACCGTCCATGTCGCAGACTTTCCCGCCCTTCTGAGAATTATCTTCTTCGCCACTGGTGTGACTCTATTACGTATTTGATCTACAAATATGTGTTAATTGTGTTACGATTTATAAAGAACAAGAAAAAGCAACTAATATATAAGTTCAAATTTTCATAGTTTATCAACCTCCCTTTCGACGTCGAAGTAGGTACCACTCTTGTTGAAAGGTTCAGAAGTACTCCATAAGTTGTACAATCGGTAATCTATGAGCAAAACGGGAGAGTGCATTCACTGACTCTACACCATTGGAGGTCATAATGTTATACCGTTGTGCAGGAAAATGGGCCCTCAACCACCTCTCCTTACCAGCATCATCCATAACTTGTGCTCCACGATTGGTACTAACTCGTAGTGCATTCATGTACCGGTCAAACTCCCGAACCGTATACGCTTTGCATGCCTTCCAGTAGGTCGTGTGGTATGTTGTATACGTTTGTCCGTGCTTTTCGCTTCATCTCCCAATGTCGACAACATAGGGCGTGAGGGGTCGTTGGGTACATGGCAAAAATTGTGGCGCTTATGGAAGGAGCCCTGTCAGACATAAACACCAACCCTGCAGGGTCTTTAATACATTCTCTCAACATTGACAGAAACCAACCCCACTCCTCCTCGGTCTCGGACTTGCCTACTCCGAAAGCTATGGGCACAATGTTGTTATTCCGTCCATGGCAACCGCCAAGAACATCATACCCAAGTAACGTCCCTTTAAATGGGCAGCATCTATTACCAGGACACGATACAAATTTGTCAAAAATGTGTGGATCTACAAAAACGTAGGTGGTTTCCCTTTGTAAATGTTATAATTTATAATGTGTAAACATATGATGTATTAATATACGTATCGCACATCCAAGGGCAGCGAAACACAACTCAAAACGTCCGTTTGAATCCGTCCTTATCCTGGTGCGTGTACCTGGATTCTGCAAATCCAAGTTATATAAATACGTAAGGAGTCGTTCATATGACTCCTCGGGAGTGCCTCTCACCATTAGTAGTGCCCTACATCGTGCACGCCAACCTGGTGGTAACCAATTGTGATCCCGTACTGCAGGTTTATATCATTGACGATGTCTTTTGGACGAAATGCCCTGCTAACATTAAGAAATTTGCCCTTCAATATGTGGCCCAAAGTCCTTTTGTTGGCTTATCGATGGTTAGGATTCAGTTGCATCCTCGAACAAGTGTGTATGTCGTGCAACTTTCTAACGGTAAACAACCCTATTTTAGGGTCCATGGACTTCGCAGACATACGCCAATTAAAGTTTTCTCTCGCACATACAACCTCGTATATGAGTTTGTCGGATTTCTTCGTTTTCCTTTCGAAACCCTCTTCCATGAACTTAATTCCGATTTGTATGGCCATTTCATTATTCGTATTAAATATGTGACCTTCATGTATCCTTGAACTGCGATTATAAGGTGCGGGTTCCTAGGTTGGTATATAGGTCTCCGGGGTTTGAAGGGGAGGAGGCATATCAAAATAATCAATTAATTTATTACTAGGGGTATATGTTTCTACTTCTTCGTCCTCATTATTATCGGTATCTGATCTGTCTATATCAGATATACCCATTGTGAAACCATGGGATTCGTCATCAGCAACTCCAGCAAACCGTCTTTCTTGGTCTTCTTCTTCTTCTTCTGGTTGCGTCTCCAGAACAAAATCGGGATAACATATGTATGATCCGAATAAAATGTTGGGTCGTAGGACGCCTGAAATTGAGAATTATGTTGATTACCACCAACATGGGTTTCGTCATCACCTTCGTCGCACATCGATGAATCGACATACACAAAACGTGCTGGAGGTCTTTCTGACTATGCTGTAAATTGCATAAAACCAGAGATATCTCCATCGTTGGTTAACTCCAAGATTGACCCATCATCATTCTTGTACACTAACTTGCAAACAGCAAAAGGTTCGATTCCACATTTTTGCATGGCGTAACCAAGAAACTTTTTGCCAAATTTACGCCATGCTTAGATTTATAAGCAAAATCCCACCCATTGTTGTCTTGCACCCGTTCACCATCGCAACAGAAATATAGCTTAGCTTTTTCAACAACTGAACTCTTTTTTTTAGTAGTATCTCAGAAAGAAAATATTGAAATGATGAAGAAAGAACAATGGAATGGATGTGATGAACGATTATGGAATGCATTTTACTGATCTTTATAGATGAAATTTTAGTGGGGAAGATGAATTGCAACCACAAATTCAATGACAATAGTACAATAACTGAACAATCTCAGACAAAAGTGTGGAAAAAAACAGTAAAACCATGCAAAAAACGTGAAAAAAGCATAAAACATGAAATCATAAGCAAAAATCGTGGACTCAGGGACCAAATATGTAAACTTGGGGTTTTTCAAGGGACATCGAGGACATATATCGCGGACTCCAGGGGTGAAAATGATTTTTTATTGAGTCCACGATCGAGGGTAATATCGCGGGATTTTTGAGTATTTTTGTAAAGTGGGAGAGGGATGGGGTATTTTTGTAAGGGAATTTTGAAGTTAGGGTATTTTAATTAATTTCCCATATCTTTATGTATATTACTTAAAATTCAATATCTATACTATTGTTGTTCCCTCAAATCTAGCAAATATGACCAGTCAATGTAGAGAGAATCTAGAGAGAGAAATTGTCATTCGTCTATTAAGAGTGAAACTACAAATGACACAAAAGCTTACAATTGATAACAAAGGATCTTCCTTATATAGTAGGGCATGACAAGTCCATGCCTCATACTTGGAAGTTACACATGAAAGCAATACTGTCTTGATAACTACAAAAATGCTCTAACAATCTCCCCCTTAGTTATCAAGGCAGGAACGGTCTTCTTCTTCTATGGACCCCAAGATATGTTTCAATCCTTCTCATGGCCATTCTGAAATTGAGTCTGTCATTAATCTCGTTGATAGATCTAATTAGAAGAATTTTAGCCGGTGTAGACATCCAATAAACTTTCCTTTCTTCATCATGTCTCTTAAGCCTCTGTTCAAGCTGCAGTCTAATAACCTTCAGTGTACCATCTGAGTACTTAGCCAATTCACTGATTCGTATGAATATCTTCTCCCCTCTTTCATTTCTGAATACAACTCCAAACTCAGGTTCACCAATCACTGCATATAAAGGCATTCTCATCAATCCCCTCATCTCTTGATTAGGCCTTATCAGATTCACCATAGGTTGATCACTCTCCAATGCCATCTAAAAGTCATGACACTGAGTGTACAGGATGTGCCTTCTCAAAAAACTCTTTATGGCATTTAGGGCTAGAATCACATTTTCTTTTCTAATCTGAAGATATCTGAAGTAATGGTGCATGGTTTCAAAGTCTTCAACGGTTAAGTGACAAAAATCAGCTTCAGTGAACGAATAATTTCTGCAATCTTGCCTCTGAACCACGAAGGCCGGATACCACATCTTGTAAAACGGATTTGTTGTCACCTCCTTGATTGTAACAATCAACTTCTTGCTTTTCACAAATCTTTCTTTCTGACATTTTGCCCTCAAGAAGTAAATGTACTCAAACTTGTAATCATCCGACTGATCATTAATCCCCAACACGGCATAGGGATTCAACCTTCTGATTCGATGAACAAATAGCCTTCTTTCAGTCTCCTCCAGGAAAGGTGTTCTCAAAATAAGGTTCTTTGTCTCTATTCCAGTTCAGATAGCCTTTTGTTTCTGGAAGAAGAAGGACCTAGTTGATCGGATGTGGAAGGATTAGAAGGACCAGCTTGATCATGTGAAGGGTTAACAGGTGGTACAAAAGGTGGTTCAGATATTTCAGGTTTAATATCTTCAAAGAATGGTTCAGATGTTGGTGGAGAATCATGTACAGGAATGGTTTATTCAGGGGATGGGATTTTGGTTTGAGTAGTGCTTGGTTGGCTAAGATTGAAAGTTAGAGTTGTGGTTTCAGGTTGAGATGAAATCAAGGTACTGGATATAGGTTCAGGTGAGTATATAGGGCTAACGGTTATGTCTTCAGTTGTTTTTGGCCCAAAGATTTCAGTAAGGAAGTCAACTTCTTCTTTACTAAACTCAACTTCTTGCTCAACTGATCCATCTGTAATCATAAGCAAAGTTTCTGTCTCTTCCTTGATTCTCCAATACTTGTCATACTCACGTTCATTTACATCAGCTTCATCATCTGAACTGATATCTACAATTTACACAACTTCCATAAAACTATCAACAACCTCCCTGATCTCCTCCTCATTTACCTCGGGCTTTTCAACCGTCGGTTCCACATTAGGATCCACATACAGAACAATCTGCTTTCCACTCTCTTCACCCATAGCACCAGATTCAAACAGCTGAATTACTTCTATGGTAGACAAATTTTAACCCATACTTGGAGTTTCTGAATCAGTTCTTTGTTTCTTGCTCTTCTCCCCCTCATGATCATGATCATCAGGATCCTGATCATGTATTCTTTTAACACATTGAGCCTGTTCTTTACAATTCTGATTCAGTATGGTCACTTGCTTTGCCAGTTCATCCATAGCTTTCTTCATATCACTGAGATTCTGTGTTACCTCTGTCTTAAATTGATTAAACTTTGTTGATGTAACGGCATTCGGTGTGGGTGTAGGTGTAGGTGGTTGTGGTTGTGGTTGTGGTTGTGGTTGTGGTTGTGGTTGTGGTTGTGGTTGTGGTTGTGGTTGTGGTTGTGGTTGTGGTTGTGGTCGGGATTAAAAGTTTTCAAGAAGTGATAATAGATTCTTGTTTTGCTGATCATTAGGGCTGATAGAAAGCAACTTAGCATAAAACAAATCCTTTAGCTCATCAACTGGTAAATCCTGTGTAGGCACTTGAGTTGGTGTAACTGGAGGTGGAGATGGAGGCAATTCGGGCTCTTAATTCATCGGCCCTTTCCCCTTCAACAAGTACTTAACCCCTTGTATCTCCCTTATCAAACTGTCCTCAACAGCCTTTAAGGCGCCGTCGAGCTCATTCCTTGTCACAAAGACTGGGAAATCACCACCAGGACCACTAAGGTTACCCGTTGACACAGCAGTTGAATCAACTGTGTGGCCTACGTTCAGCGTTGGAATAATGTTAGCGTTGGTAGGACTTCCGCTCAATCCTTGTAATCCTACAGTAGGAATTACTCCGAGCGTTCCGAACGGGGCACTAATACTCCCGTCAGTAGTAACAAAAAGTGTCCTAGCCAAGGAAGATAATAATTCAGTAACTGGCTCTAGACTCGATACATGTACATAAATGAAAGTTGAGGACCGGGGAGGGTGCATCTCTGTTTCAATACCCGAACTCTCCAAGTGAGAGCCGGATAGAAGTTGTGTTGAAGCCCCGTGAGAAAATGAGACGGTTTCCTGTTGAGAGGAAGCCGAATGGCTGGCTGGGGTGTGCGAATGCGTTAGTGGGCGACTAACGTCTTTATCAACACCTGATCCCAACACATGAGATCTGGTGGTGGATGTGGCTGCCCGTCTGGTATAGTAGGTCATGGTAGCACTCACACTCTCCATATTTTTTTCTACATTCTCTCTCGCAGGCTCACTCATATCTTTAACTAAAACTCCCTCGGTTCTCCTTATATCTCCCACAACTGTTTCAATAACAGTTTGCACATTTTCAGCATCTAAGTGAGTCATTTCCGGCATATCAGCTATATCAATATCTTCCAAAGCAATATCAGCAAGCGAAGTCATACGTGGAAAAGTCAGAATATCCGCCACATTACCAAAAACATTTTCATTATCAGCACCATCTTGATCATCATCATCATCATCATCATTGTCACCTTGATTTTCCTGTTCCTCCACAGAATCAGACGCGTTGTCAAAATCCGAATCATCATCAGAAGGTCCAAGAGCCCCAGCCAAAGCAGTTGTCCCAACATGTCTGGGAATCAACTCCTCGGTGGATTGGACTACACGGTTGTCTAATTGTGTGTCCGAAGACGACAACCCAAGTGGTTTCATGTAAACACTCGAAGATTTGACCCTTCAACTACTCATATGAAATTAAGTGTGCAAAGAAAATCTGACAGAGAAAATTTTCTACTTTAATCAGTTATAAGTCTCTTTATATTCCACTTAAAATTCTTGATTTTTCTTCTGGAAATTTCTTTAATGAGTTATGAATCGAACAAAATTGGTTTCACTCAAAAATATTAAAATTTGGGGTCTCAAACGCTCAAACCAAGACTGGTGTGCAAGAAATCAAAATCTGGCAGAATGGAAGACCTAACTTAAAATCGTCATATCTCCCTCAAAATGTAACTAAAAATGATGAAAATTTTCTGGAAGATACTTTTATGAGTTAAGTTTAAAACCCAATTTGAATTACTGAAAAATGTTGAGATTTGACCCTCCAAATGGACTTGACAAAAAGATGGTGCAGACTGTTTTGGTAACTGTGACACTTAAACTTAAGTGTAATGATTAAAATAGCTAACCACCTCTAAAAATCATGATATCTATGTCAAAAGTTCCCTAAGACATTAAAATAATATATATAAAAACTTGGTTAAGTAAACTATTCCAGAAAATACTTAATTATGACCATTTGTGGACCTAAAATTTCTGCCAGCAAAAAAGTAAAAGCTCTAATTCAAGGAAAAGAGGTTTTAGGAATATTAAAAATTAAAAAGCATATAAATTGTAGAATTTGTTAAAAACACCAAATTAAAACAACATATACATGTATATGAATGTATAAATGATTCATTAATAAGTAAGAAATTTATAAGAATTTTAACTTGGATTAAAACACAAGGTAAGTAAGGAACTATAAAACATGGTACAAAGGATTAAATACTATGTATAACATATAAATTTAATTATGTAACAATAAAATCCTACAAATCTTTTTTTAAAAACCAATAAATAACATATAAACGACAATGCAAAATAATACTTGAACCTAGTAACTAATACCAAGGCATTTTATAAGACATGATGGGCTAAGCAATGCTTTAGCCATAAGAGTTAGACCGAAACTGATAATGTGTTTCACTTCCTTAGGAAGGACCTAGAATCGAGAAACTGTGCATCCGTGCGGAAACCCTTGGGAATCCTTGCTAAACATTGTGAGTTTTCGCAGCCCCTTTTTACTATTTTGTACGTTTTGGGGTGAAAAGCATGTTATGATTTTAAAATGCTAAATGATTCATGATACTAAATTGTGGATATTTATGATTTGAGAAATGAGTACTAATGAATGGACGAATTTACATAAGTGATAAAGATATGTTGAGTGATAATGAAAATGGTAAGTCCCCAATAGATACACTACTTATTAACTCGTAACGAGCCGGTGATACTTGTGGATAGCGCTATTTGGTTTGACAAACCCACCTTGACTGACGAGTAGGGGTGCACTTTATCTGTTAATAATGTTCTACTCATGTGGCCAACATACCACCTCTGAGGTAGTTCGCGGGGCGTAGATTGTCGGAGGCTTAGTAGTGGCTCAACACTTATATATCTTGCAAAAGTCACCCATTGTAAATTGTACTCATAAATTTTTTTAAATTTGGAGCTTGTCATGAACGAACGTTTCATGAGAGTAACCTTTGGAAAAAAAAAAACTGTTGTGTATATGGAAAACCTGTGAACTCACCAACTCTTTGTAGTTGATCCTTTCTTTTATCATGCTTTTCAGGTGCTAATAAGTAAGTGAAGGCATGTAGGGTGCATATTGTGTGATGACATCGCCATCAAGAACATTAAAACTTCTACTGTTAATTTTTGTATCCGGCGTCTTCTTTTTGAAACAATTTGCTTAAGACGTTGTAATGTAATATTTTGAACTATTGTATTGAATGTTGTGGTTGGTGTTGTCTGTTACCTTTTGAATGAAACCCTACGCTGTTATACCTCGTGTTTCCGCTTTAGCGGGGTGTGACATCTCGGGATGTCTTTGTTGGAACGCATCATACTGTGTACAATCAGTTGTAGAAACCTTATATATGGAATGTACGGCATGCCCTTGTTTTTCTGTCTTTCTTCCACTTTCTCGTGCAGTTCATGCCAGAAGATGGTTGCATAATCTACATGTAGATCATACACCACCGCATGAAACAGCTTAAGAATTCCAATACTGGTACTGTTTGTTCCGGAATGCTTTGATGTTAAGCATCGGTTGATCACAGAGAAGATAGTGTAATAAATCGGTGGTAGATTCCCCTTGTAGAAATCTTTTATCTGATTTAGTTCGCCCGTATATCCCATAGCCTTGACTCCATCAAACACTTCAGATTCTGAAGGATAGGCATCAAATTCAGTCTTTTCGGGTCTTGATGTAGGCCCAGGCAATTTTCAGAACGAGCCTCAATCGATGATAGTCAAGCTTGGTGATAAATTTATCAATCTGGATTTGAAATATTGGTCGTCTATGCTCAATTGTGGGTGAGATCGTCTTCCATGCTTGTTGTAAGTACAGCATAGGCACATTGACTGTGTGAGTCAGTGTGTATGCCAAAGGATGGTTCCGCAGTATTTCCTTCACCACCGGATGAATGTTGATATGATCAAAGTCAACATGATGATTGTTGAATTTGATTTCGACGTAATTGGATGGATGGATGATAGCATGATCGGGATGGCCTCCGGTGTATGATGGATGTACGGATCGTGTTGATGGTAATGGAATGTCGGGTGTTGCCTCAGGAATAAGTGGCACATGGTCACCAAATCCCTGAACTCTGCGCTGTTCTTCTTGGTTTGCCATTTGAACTGTTGGTTTTCAAAGAACGGTTCTGAAAAGTTAAATTTGGCAAAAACATTTTTGAAAAAAAAATCTGAAAATCACTAAGTATAGAATTCGGATCATGAACAAAAACACATCAAGACACAAAGTTTTCGGATTAAGCATGAAAAATGAGACAAAGAATTCGGATGAAGTAGGATCCGAAATCTGAACTTCTCAGATCAGGAGAATCCGAAAACTATGCTTCTCGGATCAAGAAAGATCTGAAATCCTCACTTCTCGGATTGAGAAGGATCTGAAATCCTCACTTCTCGAATTGAGAAGGATCTGAAATCCTCACTTCTCGGATCAAGAGGATCCGAAAACTTAACTTTTCGGATGAAGTAGAGTCCGAAAACTAAACTTCTAGGACAGAGAAGAATCCGAAAATTAATAAACTCGGATTAAAATGGATCCGAATTCTTAACTCATAAAATTTTCAGATGTTTAAAAAAAAACTTTTCGCATGCAATTAAGTCAAAGTTTTCGTATCATAAGGATCCGAAAACTTGACTTATAAAATCATTTTAAGCACAAAACTTTTCGGATTGGAATGATCCGAAAACTAAACTTGAAAATTTTTGAATACCAAAACTTTTCGGATCATTCAACCAACCTAGAATTCAAATCGATTAAAAATTTGATTTTGACCAAGAAATCGATACAGATACCCTCGAAAAGCGAAACTCAACAAGGATTGACCAAAAAAATTTACATTTAAACCTTAATCGAACCTCAAACACAGATCTAAAACCATAAATTGATGAATTTGAAAGCATAGAACATCGAAGAACACAGACCCATATGAAGAACATAAACATACACTCAAGAACACGGAATAATGGAACCTAAGCATGAAACTACTAACACAGATAGATTTGATATCATTGATTAAACATAAATGAGCAAGAATCAGAATCAATGACATACAAAATCCATGAAATGAACTGTTTAGAAGATGAACAGACTTTTTAGACAGATTTTAGACAAAATGAGCACACAAACAATGATAATCAAGAAAGTCATATGGATAGAAGCATTCATAGCATAAAATCGAATCCAAAGAAACAAATATCAAAAGGAATGATTACCTGGTGAAGAAGGAATCGAAAGATTGAAATTGTGAGTTGAAGGTCGATGAACAGTTGCAATCAGAGGATTCGAAAGATGTTTGCAAGCACGAAAGTGGGAACTAAATATTTGAAAATTTGATTTTATACCCTCTAAGAAAACTAGACACGTGGCACGATTTTAGAGGACCCCACTTTTGCAAACAGTAGAAAAATACATGTCAGAAAAATGACATGGCACTGTTCATCAAACTTTTCGCATGAACAAGGATGCGAAAAGTTTCAAGTTGAAAAAGTTTTCGAAACAAACTGATATCACATGAAAAACTTTTCGTATCCTCTTGAATCCGAAAAGTTGACTTTTCGTATCAGAAGGATCCGAAAAGTGGACTTCTCGTATCCTTGAGGATCCGAAAAGTAACTTTTTGTATCCTTAAGGGTCCGAAAAGTAGACTTCTCGTATCCTTAATGATCCGAAAACTTAGTGTTTTTCAACAAAAAAATTAACTTTTTTAGAAAAATTCAAACTTTCAAAAATCCCTCATCAATTTAAACATTTAAGTTCTTTTCCTTTGAAAAATATCCCCTCTCTCTCAAAACTCTTTTCTTTTTTTTCTTTTTTTTAAGAAAACAAAACTATACAAGATATACCATACTTACAGACTTATGTCATCTTACTCCCCCTTGAAAGAGGCATAACCAGTTGTCTCAACTTCAGATAAATCTGCAAGTACAGATGAAAAACTTGGTACTCATTGAACATAGGGGTGAGCAATACCGGGTACCCGGCCTATTTTCATGGAACCGGAACCGGATCCGGAACCGGCGGTTCCTAGAAAGAAGGAACCGGAACCGGAACCACTCCCGTCGGTTCTCATAATTTTGGAACCGGTCCCGGAACCGCTGGGAACCGGTTCCGGTTCCGGGTACCCGCCTACCAATTGTTTTTTTAATTTTAATCAAACACATTTATATTTAAAAAAACAAATGGTGCAACCACTCTAATAGGGTGCTTCATTAATATTTTTACAAAGCCTCAAGCCAAAGGCTAAACCCAAGCAATGTAGTGAATCCATTAATATTTTTACAAAGCCTCAACCCAAAGGGCTCAAGGAAAAGGGCTCAAGCCAAAGGCTAAACCCAAGCAATGTAGTGAACTAGTGATGCAATTGAAAGGGAAGAGATGAGGGTTATATATACTGAAAGATGAGGCATGATTTTCTCAAAATTTTCGATGTGGGACAAGGTCTTTCATCAAAAATTGAAAGATGGTGCTGCCAGCTCCCACATCGCTAAGAGTAAACAATTTTTTTAAGGCCTAACACTATATATACAATTTGTCAACATTTTATGAATGTTCTTTAACAATTTTTTCTTAAACTAGTAATCTTTATTTAGATAATTAAAATTTTAATTATTAATCTAATTTAGATATTTTTTTACATAGATTAAATATGTAATAAATATTAAATATTAGATATTTTCTATTAAAATGTACCGGGTACCCAGCGGTTCCGGTTCTGGGTACCCAGCGGTTCCGGGTACCCGGTCCCGGCGGGTACCCAGCGGGTAGCGGTTCTAAAAAAATGAGAACCGGAACCGGACCCAGTCACATCGGTTCCGGTTCCGGAACCGGCGGTTCCGGTTCCAAAGGCGGGTACCCAGTTCCGCTGCTCACCCCTAATTGAACATGAGTCCAGAATTGTTAGTCGTATCTCTGTTAGATATTCACACTCCCCCTCAAAATAGAATATAAGTAAATAAACAAAACACACACGCTCCCCCTCAATGTGTTAAAGGCATCAGAGAAATGCCTAAGTGTTTAACATCCCTAGTTTGCTGATTAATAAATTAAACCTTTTTTCATCTAAAGGTTTTGTGAATAAGTCAGTAAGTTCTAGTTCAGTAGGCACAAAATGCATTTCAATGGTTCCTTTCTCCACATGATCTTTTATGAAATGGTACCTGACATCAATGTGCTTTGTTTTTTAGTGTTAAATAGGATTTGCCGTGATAGCTATTGCACTCTTGGAATCGCAATAAATTGGGATCTAGTTGATGACGTATCCATAGTCTTTCAGCTGAGTCTTCATCCACAGCACTTGAGAGCAACAGCTTGCCACAACAATGTATTCCTCTTCCGCAGTAGATGTTGACACACAATTCTGCTTCTTAGAAGACCAGCTCACAAGCTTATCCCCTAGAAATTGGCATGCACCAGATGTGCTTTTCCTGTCCAACCTGTTTCCGGCATGATCTGCATCTGTAAAGCCTATTAGCTCAAACCCCGAATCCTTTGGATACCAAAGGCCCAAATTTCTTGTGCCTTTGAGATACCGAAAGATCCGCTTAACAGCAATCAGATGTGATTCTTTAGGATTTGCTAGAAAACGAGCACAGAATGATGTTGTGAACATTATATCTGGTCTACTCGCCGTGAGATATAATAAAGAACCAATCATGCTACGATATAGCTTTTGATCAACTGATTTACTAGATAAATCAGCGTCCAAAAGCCGACCAGTAGCCATTGGTGTTTTCATGACGGAGGAAGAATTTAAATCAAACATTTTGAGCATGTCATTTATGTATTTAGATTGATTTATAAAAATGCCCTCTTTTGATTGTGTTACTTGTAAACCAAGGAAAAACTTTAATTCCCCCATCATGCTCATTTGAAAACGTGTTTTCATAACATTTTCAAAATCAACACACATCTCAAGATTTGTAGAGCCAAATATAATATCATCAACATAAATTTGTACAAGTAATAAATCGTCACCTTTATTCTTAAGAAAAAGAGTTGTGTCGATAGTACCTTTGGTGTAACCGGATTCAAGCAAGTGAATTGTTAGAGTTTCATACCATGCTTGTGGAGCTTGTTTAAGTCCGTAAAGAGCTTTGTCCAAGACATAGACATGGTTTGGGAACTTTGGATCTACAAAGCCTTCGGGCTGACTCACATACACTTCTTCATGAAGAACCCCGTTCAGGAATGCAGACTTTACATCCATCTGGAAAACCTTCATGTTTTTGTGAGCGGCATATGCGAGAAAAATCCTAATGGCTTCAATCCGTGCAACTGGTGCGTAGGTTTCATCATAATCGATGCCTTCTTGCTGATTGTAACCTTTTGCGACCAATTTGGCTTTGTTTCTAACAATTATCCATGTTTCATCCTTCTTGTTCCTAAAGACCCATTTTGTACCAATGATGATCTTGTCCTTAGGACATTTCACCAAATTCCATACCTCGTTGCGCTTGAATTCATTCAACTCTTCTTGCATCGCATTAATCCAATCTGGATCTAGTAATGCTTCGGATGCTTTCTTGGGTTCTAGAGAGCTCAGAAAGTTTACATACAAACACTCGTTTGATGTAGCAGATCTTGTCTTTACACCGTCCTTGATGTCACCAATTATATTTGTAGGAGGATGTGCCTTCGTCCATTTGAGAGTTTGAATATCAGCACGAGTGTTGGAAGCATCATTTTCATCTATGACCGCAAGTATATCTTCTGTCGATTCAGCTGAAGGAATTTGAGTCGGTGTTGGCAGTTCAACTTCAGGTACTATTGATTCAGGCGTAGAGACATCCGATGATGTTTTCTCAGAAACCGGGTCTTCACTTGGAGAAGATGGTTCAGAAACTATAACAGGTGTAGACTCAGTCGGATGTACGTCTGTATCACTTGATGTATTAACACTGTTTTCTTTAGAAGGACCAGAGATATCAACACTCTTCGGTGGTATGTTTGCATTTACGGATACAGAAGGTGGTTCCGTATCTGCAGAGATATCCATAAACGCATCAAAAAATAGTAAATCTAAATCAGAATTATTATTACTATTTAAAACAGAATTAGATGACTGTTTTTGTGCAGGTTCTACTCCTTGTTGAATAGAAGCTTCAAGTTGAAGTCCGAGTCCTGAACTGTGTTGTCCAGAAGTCAAAGTAACATTTTCGTCAAACGTCACATCGATGCTTTCAATGACCGACTTCATCCGTTTGTTGTAGATCTTGTACGCTTTGAATGTCAAGGAATAACCAATAAAGATTCCTACATCAGCTTTGACTTGAAATTTTGTAAGATTTTGTCTGTCTTTGAGCACAAAACATCTGCAACCAAATACACGCAAAAAATTTATATTAGGTTTGCAATTATTAATAATCTCATATGCAGTTTTATTTAAGCGTTTGATTATAATAGTCCTTTTTGTGTGAAGCATGTTGTTGATACTGCTTCAGCCCACATGCTTGGTGGAAGTCCCAAATAAGCAAACATAGTTCTAGCTGCTTCTACGAGCGTTCTGTTCTTTCTCTCAACCACTCCATTTTGTTGAGGAGTCATTGGTGCAGAGAAGATATGCGAAATTCCAACAGAATCAAGAAATGACTGTAAAGTTGCATTCTTGAACTCTGTTCCGTTATCACTTCTTATCTTTTGAACTTAACGTTGTAGCAGAATCTGAATCTTCTTTATGAATTTTATGATCAGCCCTGGTGCTTCAGATTTGAGACGTAGAAACTCCAACCAAGTGTAACGCGAGTACTCATCAATCATAACCAAGATATATTTCTTTCCACCTATTGATTGAGTTCTCATTGGGCCACAAAGATCCATATGAATAAGCTCCAGAACGTTGTTGCAGTTGGACTGAGTTTTAGACTTGTGAGAAACATGTTTCATTTTCCCCATTTCATAATCCAGACAGACTGAGACTTTGTCGATCTTCAAATCTGGTAGTCCTTTAACCAGTCCATCAATCCTCAGTTTGTTGATGCTTCGGAAGTTCTAATGAGATATTCTTCTATGCCACAACCAACATTCATCTAAAGATGCCTTTGAAACGAGACAAACCTGTTTCGAAGCAACCAAGGTAGCAAAGTCGGTTATGTAAAGATCTCTGCATCGGTTTGCTCTGAAGATTTCTGAGCCTTTTTCGTCCACAACATGACAGAACTTCTTGTCGAAAATTACTTTACAATCCTTGTCGCAAAACTGACTAATGCTAAATAGGTTATGTCCTAAACCCTCCACATACAAACCTATTCCACAGAAATTGAGTCATTCTTCAAAGCTCCGTGACCTCGAACATATCCTTTAGGATTATTTCCAAATCCAACCGATCCGCCAGGATGTACCATAAAGTCGTGCAATAAGTGATTGTACCCCATCATGTGTCTCGAAGCTCCCGAATCTATGACCCACACATGACGGTCCTGAAAATATAGATTACTTAATCTTAGGTACCCATATCAGTATGGGTCCTTTGTTGTTAGTACGGATCAGTTTATTAATTTCAGTTGAGGAACCTTGAATTTTTCCTTCAAACTTTAGTTCCTTTTGTGAACTTGGTTTGTTAACTTGATTTTTAGGAATCCATTTCCAAACCATGTTTACTTCAAATGTTTTAATTTCATTCTTCTTATTTTTCTTATTTAGCCCAAAGCCGAACATTCTGGCTGAATGATTTGTTGAAGATTTACAAGAAGAATTCGAAGTATTAACATTTTTAAACTTTTTGTCCTTAGAAGCGTTGCGATTTAACATGAAATAGTTGTCCCAACAGTGAGCACAATGTATTCGTCTTTTTGCTTGTGTCAACAGTTTAAAATCTGAAATCTCGGAATTTTTATTGACACTTGTGATCCCAGAAACAAATAAACACAATCTGAATCAAGCAGCAATCACGTCATCTCTCATTAATCTTCAAAGTATGAATTACACAATATAGAGAGAAAATTATGAAAGCCTTGATGTTAAAGTGCAAAGTTATAAAACTATGAACTAATCTAAGCTATTTATACTTAGACTAGATATTTACATTTTGAGTCCCTTTACTTGGATACAACATACATTTTTAGCACTAACATTCTCCCCCTTTGTATCCAAGTAAGAAAATGCAAGATTTATCTTCTGAGCTGCTCTGGAGAAATGTACTTCTTTCTGATCCCAAATATGATCTCAAACCTTCTGAGCGAGTTCCTGTAATCCAGTCTGTCTTGTATAGCTTTCAGTGCTTTGTTGATTAACACTTTCTCCTTTTCTTTCAGAGGCACCTTCTTCTGCTCATCAAGTCTGGTTTTCTCAGTCAGCCGAATCTTTATCATGTTAAGGGTGCCATCACTGAATTTGTTTACTTCAATGAACCTCAAGAGCTTCTTCTTTTTCTGCCCATTGTGATAGACAACTCTGAACTCTGATTTTTCTAACACAGTATACAATGGAATACCTTGAATATCTGACAGACGTCTGTTTGGCCTTCTGGTATTAACTCTGATCTGATTTCCCTCCAACACCAATTGAAAATCAGTCAAGTATGCAAGATTGATCAAGTTCTTCATAAACCATTTTACTGCTTGGTAAGCCTAAGACCATGTAACATCTTTGTTCGGAAGTCTTCCAAGTATGTCGTACAACCTGAAGAAATCCTCACAAGTCAAGGATTTGAAGTCGGCCTCACTGAATGACCATTCTTTTCCATCTATTCTGTACACCGTGAATCTTTGATAGAAGAAGTTCAGAATTTTCTCCGATTCTATCTTCGAAATCTTTACTATCTCTTTATCAGTTCTCACAAATCTGAGCTCTCTATCTTTGTTGCTCATCATATGCAAGTATTCAATCTGATGCAGACTTGAGAACTTCTCAATTGAGTACAACTTTATCTTGTCGATCGGCGGAATTTGTTTCACAAATAAATCACTCCGGATGTCTTCTTGGAACGGAGTAACGATTCTTATTCGGTGACCTCCTCTTTCAATCAAGCTTCTCTATCTATCAACATCTGAAAGTTACGCATTTCAGCTTCGGAGACTGGATCTTTAATTTTACCTTCGGGAAGATCAGGTATCACAGGAATTCTATAACTGGATCAGATTGAGCATCAGTGTTTTCTTCTTCAGAATCAGAAACAGGTTGAGCATGAACACCATCAAATACATCATCTAATTCCTCCTTTATCTTTACCACAGTTACTTCGGGTTCATCCTTAGAATCAACATAGATAATATCCTGAAACATATCATCAATCATTCTTTCATCAGCCGTTCTATTATCACTTCCACCGGGCTTTTCAACCGTAGGAATGATATCATCCAGAACTCCTAACACGTCACTTTCCTGAACAATTTCACCAACACCTGTACCAGTACCAATAGTTTCCACATTTTCCGTTTGAGCACCCGAACCACTAGCTTCTCCAACTTTCTGCCTTTTACTCATCTCCCCCACATGGTGATCAGGATCGAGATATTGATCATCATGTCGTCGTTTGGTGGTTTGGGCTTGAATACCACATTTTTCTTCCACAACTTTAATTCGATCAGAAAGGGTTGTAAATCCAAAAGAGATAGCTTCGGTCAGGTTGGTTATGGATTATTGAAGTGTTTTGAAATCATTCTGAGATGGTAAGGTGGTTTGTTGTTTGGTTTGGCGTCTAAGGAGACCAAGTAGATCAGTGTTGTTGTCTCCTTGTTCTAAAAGACGTGTAAGCATTTGAGATTTCAGTTCATGTAATGGAAGGTTAGGGAATACCTTCGGGTTAGGTTGAGATTCTGGCTGAGATTCAGGCAGAGTGGAAGATGATTCTGCTACTGATTTGCCTTTCACGGCTCTGCTCACTTCTTGAGATAGTTTACTAACCACTTCTTTCATTTCAGCAGCTTGAGCTTTATACGAGTTGCTCAGTGAAGTAACTGTGAGTTCCAAAAGATTTACTGATACAAAGTGATGAGGAGGAGGACCTATCAAAGACCTGATATTCTGAGCTTGTAACGGGGTAACACCCAGACCACTTAGGTTACTGGTTTGCATAGCAGTCGAAGAGACTGTATGGCATGTGCTCAATGCTGGCATGGTGTTAACATTAACAGGACTTCCACCCGGTCCTCGTAAAGCACCAACGAATGGTGGCAATACTTGGGGTGTTCTGGTTGGGTCACGAAGAACTCCAACGGTTTGTGTCACCAATGATGTTGTGACTGGCGGTCTTGGTGTCCTAGGAAAGGAAGTAAATCTGAAAGGCTCTAGACTCGATGTGTTAATAAATGAAGGCGGTGGCCGGGGCAGTTGCCATCCTGTTTCAATACCAGCAGACACCAAGTGTGTCGCCGATAGATGTTGTGCTATTCCCCTGTGAGAAGGTGAAACATCAACTTGTAAAGACGTTGATGAGTGGCTGAGTGGGGTTGTGCAACGCATAGCTGGGTCCACTATGTCTGTTTCAATGTCTTGTGGCGACGGACGTGCACTGACAGTAGATGTGGCTACCCGGGTTGACACGGTTTGGGTAGGATCACTAGTTAAAACTTTTGGTGATCCTGTCACGCTCTCACCATCTTTTTTTCCTCCCATCTCACTTGACCTCACATTTAATTATGTTTCAACTAAAGCTCCCTCATTACTCCTTATTTCCCCTCGAGCATCAGAATGTAGCTCGGAATTAGTAGCAGCACTGACAACTTTCTCTATCGTAAAATCAAGTTGATCATTACTTTGATCATCATCGTTATCATCATCAGAATCGTCACCATCATTTCCATCATCATCTCTCTCATCATCAGCTTCATCGTCAGAAGGAGTGGGAAGATTTGTCGGATCATCAATATCAGCATAAATATCATCTGTGTCTAGATCATCATCAGGAACACGAGATGACTGACCAGGAGCACCCCCAACGCCAGTTCCCTCACTGTATTTTTACTGCTCGTCTCACCCTGTTCAAGGACCCTAGTACCTTGAACTCTCTCTCTAATAGCTATACCCTCATGACGCTCACCTAGTAGGTTTGCACTCTGGGTAGGCCCCTCCGGTCCTGTTCGGACCATAAATGCATGCTCTTCTCTATACTCACTCAAGAATGGTGACTCCTGGTCAGCGTATGCGAGTACAGCTTCGGGTAAAATCATGATATTAGGAAAATGTAAGTCTTTAGGAATTCTGATGTACCTCATCCACTGTGTTGGACCAAGGGCAGCTCCATCACGTCTTGGTATTTGCTGATTAGCATCCATAATGTATCTGATAATGATCTGAAAAAATCTCTGAAACGGCACAAAAGTTCTGGCTTTTGATGGTTTGGCTTTGTCGGTTATAACTTCTATCAGTTCATTCCAGATTAGGATTGCAAAGTCTATCTTCCGGTCAAAGACGACTGCATGAAACATCCGTAGAACAGAAATGCTAGCAGTATCAGTACCCATATGCTTCGACGTCATACACATGTTGATGATGCTGAACAGTGTATAATATAAAGGCGGTAAATAGTTTCTTTTGAACTTTGAAGCACGAGTAAGAACGCCATCTTTTTATCATTGTATCCCATAAGCATAATATCCCGGCACAAGTCTTCATCAGAAACCATGTCTTCAAAATTTGCAGAATAAGGCAGATCTAGAACAACCCTCAGTCGCTTTATAGTTATCTTGGCATCAAAGTGGTCAACTTTCAGTGTGAAGAACTGATTGGATTCAGATCTGGCTACAAACTTTATTGTATGCCAAGCTTGTTGTAAATAGATCTCTGGTACTAATTCTGTCTTCTCAAGAACGGTGCGAAGCGGATGACCTTTGAGTATTTCCACCACAAGATGATAATCCATGCGAACATTGGTGTCAAAGGTGTAGTTATTGGGCTTAATATCCAATTTGTCCTTCGAAAGAATAAGCTGATCATCTGGATTCCGCGCGTTTACCGATGGGTGTGATTAATGGTGTGATGGAATGATAGTATTCTCGTCGGAAGAATTCCCATCACCATGCTCTTGAACATGTGCCATGATCTGTTTTTTAACTGATTAAATCACTGGGATATGAATTGCAAGTCACCAAAATTTCGAGAAAAAATTTCTCAAAAAAAATTCCTAAGTCTGGGTGGTAGTCGGACAACACATCAAGACCTAGTCGTACGACAAGTGTTGTCGGACAAAACTTATCAGACCAAAAAGTTGTCGGACATGTTTTGTACGACAGTTATGAGTTTAAGCATTGTACGACAACTATGATGATTTGAAGAACAAGTATTGTACGACTACGCTGAACACTTCGAAATATTTGAAAGTGTCAAACCCAGATCTAAGATTATTCAAATGAAATCTTGTAAAATCAAAACCCTATGTGCAATTCACTAATAGGAAGCCTAACTTGTCATCTTTTCAACCAAAACCTAACATTTCGCAAGATTTCTAAGCATGAATGTGAAAAGTCACGTATAAATTCGACTGTAAACATATTAGAAACCACAAATACTAACAATGACAAGGATGAATCGAATGACAAAACAGATAATCACTAACCTGAATCGAGTATGAATCAACAGGAACAAATACAGCAACAAATGACTCACACTCAAAAAATTTCAACAGAGAGAATTATAGGGTTTTGAAGAAGTCGGAAAAAGAAAACAATTTGAATAAAAGATCTATTTATGCAACTCGGGTTCAAATTGACATGTGGCATACAATGAGTGGTCCAAAAGTTTGACCAGCCACAAGTCAACTTGTCGTACGAATGATGTACGACAAGTTCATCTTAGTCGGATGAAACATATCCGACAAAGGATTCAAAAATGTCGGATAACAAAGCTTTATGAACAGTGTTTGTCGGACAAAGCGTGTACGACTAGATAAGATAGTTGGACAAAGCTTATACGACTATTCGAGGTAGTCGAACAAAGCTTGTACGACTAGTCGATGTAGTCGGACAAAGCTTGTACGACTAGCCTTAGTAATCGGGTAAATCTTGTACGACTAGCTTAAGTAGTCGGACAACACTTGTTCGACTAGGATGAGTTGTCGGTTAAAGCTTGTACGGTAACATCCTATACTTGGACATTTTTTTCAAAAAATTTGACTTTTTCAGCTTTTTCAAAAATTAACTTTTAGATGTCCAACTTTTAACTGGTTCTCTCAAGTTGTGTATTCAAGATGTTTTGCTCCCCCTACAATGATGCATAATATTTTAAAAAATAATTTTTCATCAAGTAGGGTTTGCACAAGAAGCATTAAGTTTAGAATACTTACCTTATCTTCATGAATTTCCATAAATCTTGATCAACCACATGTGTATATTTGTGTATATGCTTATGTTGGTCCCGAAAGGGTTATACAAGTTTGTAGAAGGGGGGGTTGAATACAAACACACGATTTTTACTTTTCTAAATTGTTTATTGATATGTATCAAACAATTTACAGTTTGTTGCGAAACAGGATTAACGAATAAACCTAATCTAAACAAACTATGAGAATCACTAAGATTTCTTGCACTAGAAATAAGATAGAAAGAAATTAAGAATACTTAAGAAAAATATTCTAACAGACAGTTTCAGTAAGGAGAAGGAATGGCCGAAGGTGTTCAAAAAATGAACTAGGGTTTCCTTTATATACTGCATGCATTTAATGCACAACAGTACAACTTTACACGTGCCAGCCTCTGGTTGGTTGCATGGTTTGACTTCAGTAGACAAAACAGTGGCCGCATGGTGAATAGTGTAGAATCAGAGTTGGTTGTACGATTCTGGACAAAGGGATGTCCGTTCTGACAGTTCATACAAAACGCGTGCAAGGGGATAAGACAAAACTTACCTGTAGAGGAGGCTTCATGATCAGTGTTCGCTGAATGATTCTTTATCAGCGAATGATAAAGTTCAGCGTTCGCTGAAGTCTTCTACTTGAAACTTCACGTTGAGTGGACAGGTCTTGGCTTCGCTGATATCCGCATCAGTTCATTAGTAGACTTGTCGCTGGTTCTTCAACTTCAGCGTAGAACATAGTTGACATGAAACTTGTCTTCAGGGATCATAAGTAAACAACTAAAACTATCAGCGATCATCAGTAAGGCTGAACAGGCTCAGGGCTCGCTGATGAACAGTGTTCGTTGAATGTGTAAATTAAAAAACGAGAGTTCTTATCAGCGGTACTGAAACAGACTTAGTACTTATCAGCGATAGTGAAACTCAAATACATATTGTCTACTTACAATTTTCACTAAGTGTTTCTCAGAGTCATTATCAAATCACTGAGGGTTTGGATCAACAATCTCCCCCTATTTGATGCTGACATAGCAATAAAGGAAAACTGCTAAGTTAGAAAACATGAGGATAAAAAGGACTCATAAAGTAATTGTCCCATTTACTGTTTTCAGTGATTTTTTTAAGTACTGATGGAGTAAAGTACATTCGCTGAAATTTTTCATTAAACTTCGTATCAGTATCAAAGGGAAGTGGAAAAATTACAAGTACAGCAAATAATAATTACAAGTACAAAAAGTTTACAAGCTGATAAAGGATAGAAGAATTATAGGGAATCCTATCAGCTAATCAGGTTCATCCTTGATAAGAAGTTCATCAAGGGTATTTGTGGTAGTGATAACTCTATTTTTAGAGTTATTATTTCCTTGTTTTTCCTACTTTATTTTGTCAATTTTAGCCATTTCACTTCTAAAAACCCCCATTCTTATTATAATTCTCGAAAATGAGCAAAAGGAGTGAACCATAGTATTTAATGAACTATTTGGTGGAATTTGGGTGTTTTTCACGTTTTATCCTGCAGTGACCACTGTTGTGCCCACTCCGGCTGCCCACTATTCGAGCTGATCAAAAAGACAAAAGAAACTATTAGTTGGGATCTAATTTTCTGGAAGAAGAAGGTTCATTGGCAGGGAAATGGCTGGAGGAAGTACAAAATGACATCTACATAGAAGATTGCAACAAGTACTCCTTTATGTACTTGGAAATTGACTTGGAGAAGGATCCATTGGGTAATTGATTTGCACAAGGGGCTGATTTCTGCCATTACACAGCAGTTTTTACCCATTGGAAGACTCATCTCTTTTGTGTAATATCCAAGTCTTTCCTATAGTATATAAAGGAGCACTTGGGTTCATTTATTGGATCAATCTAGCATTCTTACAATCATCTTGGGTTAAGTTTAGATAGCTTTTATTTCTCTCATCTACCACATTAGTTTAGTCTTTTAATTATTGCATTAACTTAGCTTTAATTTCTGTAATTTCCTTTCCTAGTTAATTGTAGTTCGTAAAGCACAGTGGACAGGGACGAATTCTCGTTCCCCACTGTGAGCACTATTCAATCCACTTTCAGTTTTATTATGTGCAAATCTTCATCTTTTATTTTCTTTACTTCGGAAATGTTAGGCTAAGCATCCTTTGGGATGTAGGAAGGAGAAGTACCTGGATTTTATAGAAAATGCTTGAGTAATCTTTATACTTAGAATATTTATTGTTTTGGTCATTCATTCTCGATATTTACCCAAAGATGCGAACAAGCCGATCACTTGCAAGGATCTAAAAGTCTAGTTCTTAACTTAGAAATGAGTAGAACGCAGTGACACGAGCTTGAATGATGCTAGGGGATTCGAAAGAATTCTTATGACACTTACGAAAGTGAGGTCGGCATAGTGAGCTAATCTCTGCCCACTGGAGTAGTAGGCGAGCTAATTTGTGTATTAAAAACACTTAGAGTATTTGTCTCTACACATTCCATCGAGGCCTGAAAAGGTCCATTTAGAGATTACCATTGACAAAACAACAAGTGCTAAGAGTATGGGATTTTCATCTAAAGGTGTGAGTATTTTGTAACCGGGCTTTTCTAGCGAAAATGTCTACCACGAATACGAGGATCACTCTAAGGACCGAGTATTTGAGATAAAATTTAGGGAAAATCCAACCTACATTCCTCCTTTTTATCATTTAGTAATTCGTTTAAAGTAGCTATTTCACCAAACCAAACCAAAGTATTATTTTCCTCTCTAGTTGAAACTTGTAAAAGGAGCTCATGAGAACCGTATTGTCTTGATTGTCCAGTCTCTGTGGATTCGATTCTGGTATTTTACCAACTATTACTTATTGTGACGATCATTGTGGACAGTGTACACTTGCACTCCCCACTGTGGACAGTTTGCAAACCACTGCGATTTAAGCACCACAATACGCACGTACCAAGTTTTTGGCGCCGTTGCCGGGGACTGGCGTGATTTTAAATCTCAAGACATTAGTTTTTGTTCGAGCCCGAGTAACTCGTTTTTCTAAGCTTTTCGTGTTGCATGCCAAGGCAACAACACGGACCTTTGTTACCAATCGATCTTGAAATAGAGAAAACTTTTCGAAGAACACGCAGAAACAGAAATCGACAACCCCCTGTGATCCCCACTGTGAACATGGTTGCAATACCGCCACCTGTAGTGGAGACCACAATCACGATTGCCGATAGCAAGGATCGAAAAATACGGGACTATGCTACTTCCGGAGTTGGTGATTTAAGCTCCGGGATTTTAAGACCCAATATTGTTGCAAATCATTTTGAACTCAAACCGGTGATGTTTCAAATGATCCAAGCCATGGGTCAATTTGGAGGATCACCATCTGAGGATCCGCACTCACACTTAAAATCGTTTTTAGAAATGACCGATTCCTTTCAGTTGCAAGGTGTTAGTGATGAGGCATTAAGACTAAGGCTTTTCCCTTTTTCATTAAGGGACAAGGCGAAGTCTTGGCTGAACGCACATGCACCTCACTCGATAAACACTTGGCAAGAGCTTGCCGATAAATTTTTGCAAAAATACTTTCCTCCAACAAGGAATGTAAGGTTTCGAAATGATATAATTTTGTTTAGGCAAGAGGAAGATGAGGCTGTTTCGGATGCATGGGAACGATTTAAAGATTTACTTCGGAAGTGCCCACATCATGGCATCCCACATTGCATTCAATTGGAGACCTTTTACAATGGTCTTTCCAATGCAGCCAAAATCATCTTAGATGCAACAGCTGGTGGAACATTTACGAGTATGACCTACAACGAAGGATATCAAATCTTAGAAAAAGTGTCCAACAACAATACCGAATGGTCAAATCCTAGAGCACCCATGCCAAAAACCAACACCATCGATTCCGAAGCACTCAAAACCATGAATGCACAATTAGTGGCCTTGACAAAAATCGTTTTAAATCAAAATCGAGGCCAAGTCAATTCCGCAACCCATCTCGCTGATAACTGCTCCCTTTGTGGAGAGGAGCATGTTTTTGATTTTTGTCCAGCAAATCCCGAATCTGTTAATGTTATAGGAACCAATCCGAGGAACAACCCTTATTCGCAGACTTATAATCCAGGTTGGAGAAATCATCTGAATTTCTCTTGGTCTGGTAATCAAGGACTCCAACCCCAAGGGCCGAGTCATATCCAGCAAAGACCATACAATCCCCCTGGATTTCAGCCACATCACAGTGGGCAGTCCCCACATCACAGTGGGCAGTCCTCACAACCATACCAACCACGATCTACTCAACCCGCTGAGACCCAACAGTCACTTGAATCAATTCTCAAGGGTTTTATGAATCAAACTCAAGCAACCATTAGAAATATAGAGACTCAAGTAGGACAACTAGCCGTTGAAGTTAAGAATAGACCACCAGGAACGTTACCTAGTGATGCCGAACAAGCTAGGGTGATAGGAAAAGGACCAGAACATGTCAAGTCCATAACTCTTAGGAGTGGAAAGGATCTGAAAGATATCGTTTTTGAGTCTGATGATTCGCCTCAAATACCCACTGTGGTTCCCACAGTGGGCACTCCTCAGGTCACTGTGGTCCCCACAGTGAGGACCGACATCCCTGACCTTCCCACTTTTGGACCTGTTCCAAAGCCTACTTTTCCAAAGCCAATACCTCAGCAAACTCAAATTGACCCACGAAGTATCCCTTTTCCTCAAAGAATGAAGCCTACAAATGTCGATGTTCAATTTAAAAAATTCTTAGACATTTTTAAACAACTTCATATTAACATACCCTTGGTAGAAGCTCTCGAGCAAATGCCAAGCTATGTTAAATTTTTAAAGGATATTTTGAACAAAAAGAGAAAGTTGGGTGAGTTTGAGACTGTAGCTTTAACCGAGGAATGTAGTGCCCTCCTTACTAGCAAGATTCCACCGAAGTTGAAAGACCCGGGTAGTTTCACCATTCCATGCATTATAGGAGGACAAGAAGTAGGTCAAGCACTTTGTGATTTAGGAGCTAGTGTCAACTTAATGCCGCTGTCCATTTTTAACAAATTAGGTATTGGAGAGGCTAGACCCACAACCGTGACATTACAACTAGCCGACCGGTCCATTGCCTACCCAAAAGGAAAAATAGAAGACGTCTTGGTCCAAGTGGATAAATTTATCTTCCCCGCCGATTTTCTAGTTCTAGATTATGAGGCCGATAAAGAAATCCCAATCATCTTAGGGCATCTGTTTCTTGCAACCGGACGTACTTTGATTGATGTGCACAAAGGAGAACTCACGATGCGAGTTAATGACCAAGAGGTAACATTCAATGTCTTCAAGGCCCTTAAGTATATAGACACTGAAGACTGTTTTGCTTTAAGTTCGATTTATGGATCCCACAGTTTTGACACAGTGCCCACAGTGAGAAGCACAGTGCCCACAGTGGGGAGTAAGAGTGAGCACTCCGACTCTAAAAATGATGACACTTTTGAGGATGAGTGTAACGAAATTTTGGCAGCTTTTGAGCTGCTAGATTTCAAGGAGAGACATGTTAAACTACCATATAAACATCTCCCTGACTTGAATTTGAAGTCATTGCCTTCCCACTTAAAGTATGCCTACCTCAATGAGTTAGAAGAACTCTGTCACCACTCCTACATAAATGAAAAAAACAACAAGGAGAAGATCAAGAGGTGGCCTGACCAAAAAATCACTCATGGAAATTTTGTGGAGGGACAAAAAGTGCTACTTTTTAATTCAAGGTTAAGGATGTTTCCGGAAAATTTAAAATCACGATGGAAAGAGTCTTACACTGTGGTCAAGGTAAGTCCTTTTGGAACAGTGGAGCTGAAGTCCTCACAATCTGGTCAAATCTTCAAAGTCAATGGGCAAAGGGTGAAGCATTTTCTGAATGAGAGTGCCCACATTCCTGCCCACTCTCCACCTCACTTTGGTTAGAGAAAGTCAACGCTGTTTGTAAATATTTTATTTCAGTTAGTTGTTGTCTTTTTATTAAATTTGGTATTTTTAATTCTGCATGGTAGTTTATTTCGATGTGTGTAGGAGAATTTTAGCACTTTTTGGAACAAAAAGGTTCGCAGTGGGCAGAGGCTGGTCACTGCGCTCCTCACTCTCGGTCTGACTTATGAAGAGACGGTTTGGGGGGGCCCAAGGCTGACACACATCATGCTTTTTCTTACACAAAGGTCACCTTTTCATGCCACTTGTACTTTCCCCACCTATTCCCAAGGAAAGCTATCATTGTCTCTCTCTCTCCTAAACCGTTCCCTCTCAAAAACAAAGAAAACCCTCCTTTTCAAAATCAAAGCCTTTCTCTCTCCTTAAACCACCTACACTATTCATCTTCTTCTTTCTCCTTCACGAACCAAAAACCATTCCAAAACCCTAGTAATGGCAAGAAGCAAGAGATTGAACACTCACCCAGAGGCGCCCACACGGCCGGCGATCCGCCGCCGCACCGCCGACGACCAACCACCGGAGGCCGTCACCGGCGATCTCAATAAAACCCCACCGATCTCCGGCGAACCTCCGGTCATCTCCAATGTTGCAGACGCGAGTTCATCCAAACCAGAGAGTCCAAAAGCAGTATCTTCATCAAGGGTCTCGGACTCTGTTCAAAACCCTTTTGATGATACAGATTTGCAGGAGGATGAAGAAATGCTGAGATTACAAGAAGAATACAACAACAGGGTCGCGGAAATTAAGATGAAGAGGGAAGAAGCCGAGAGAAAGCGCCGAGAAGAAGAGGAAAGAATCAAACGAGAGGAGGAAGAAAGATTAAAAAGAGAGGAGGAAGAGAGATTGAGGAAGGAAGAAGCCGCAAGATTGGCTAGAGAGGAGGAGGAGCGATTGAAAGAGGAAGAACGAAAGAAGGATGAGGAAGCAAGGATATTCGAGCAGAATAAGAAACAAGCATAGGACGAGCGTTTGGCTCGTGAGGAAGAAGAAAGACAGAAGAAGATTAAGGAGCAGACTCAGACTGTAGACATTCCCCAGAACAAAAATGCTGATAGTGTGGAGGATGTCCACACCACTGCCCACAGTGAAGAAACCCCAACCAGAGCACTCCAGAGGAACAGGGGAGTGGTTACACGATCTGGTGCATCCAAGAAGGCATCGTCTGCAAAACCGAAAAGAAAAGCGTCGAGGAAAGGTAAGGGTATCGAACCCTCTTTAGGTTCTTCTTCTAGTGATACTAATACGGGAAGTGAACAAAACCTTTCTGAAAATCCACATCTGTCCACTGTGGGGACTGCTCATGCCCCCAGTGGGATACCGAGGCAATTCACTTCCCCAGCTGCTAGAGCCCACTTTGAGTGTATTTGCACTCGGAAGTTGAATTTAGAGAGGGGTTTCGACCCCGACTTTGTAGAAGCAAAACCCTTTGTCAAAGATAAACTTGTAGCGCAAGATTGGGCAACCATTGCCACTGCCAATCGCCGCGCTAATGCATCATTAGTCCGAGAATTTTATGCTGAGGCCTCCCAAGCCAAAGAATCTTTTGTTAAGATCAGAGGAAAGGTTGTGGACTATACTCCAGGTAATATAAACCGGGTGTTGGGTAGAGGACCTCCGGAACCTTGTGCTTTCGGACAGTTCCTGGCAAAGATGACTCCGGCTGATGAGGAGTTGATTTTAAAAGAAATAGCAGTTGAGGGAAGGCCATGGAATCAAGATGGCCAGAGAAGGTGTCTATATGCTGGCAGCCTCACCACTGAGGCTGCTGTGTGGTTCCAATTCCTAAGGGCCTCGGTAGCCCCAACATCGCTCGACACGACTCTCTCCATGCATAAGTGTGACATGCTTTACTGCGTTCTCACTAAAAAGAAGATCAATCTGGGAATCGTAATGCATGGTGCCATCCATCAGGCCAGAACACGAACCAAGGTTATCCTACCCCTTCCTTGCCTTATTACACTATTGCTAATAGATGCCGGAGTGCCCACAGCTGAAGAAGACCAGTGGATCGTTTCCACGAAAAACATCAGTATTCAGACAATTAAGAAGATGAGAAGAGAGATAGGAGGCCCGTCTGTTGAGCCTGCCCACGTACAGCCCAATGTGCGAATAGCCGACAAGCACATAGTGGGCACTGAAGTGCCCACTGTGGAGAAGAAGGGTACCCCACTGCGACCAAACACTGCGGGAGAAGCAAGCACCAGCACCGTCAGCCCAATGACCGCCATCCTAAACGCCATTTCAGCCCTCACATACAAAGTCGACCTCCTCGCGGCTGAGCAGAAACATGTAAACCGCGCGCTTGAAGCAGTCTGGATGTACAACCGCGATCGTGATGAGGTTGTAAACCAGATGTACATGGCAGCCGATCCTCTCCTTGTTGCACAAATCCCAGAAATTCCAGAGGGGATCTGCCCCACTGTGGCAAGTGAGGATGAATTTGAGGAAGACTTGGCCGAAAGCTCACCAAAGGCTACCCCTACTCCGTGAATGGTTTGTTTTAAAACAATGGTTTCGCTCATTTGCTCACCAAAACAATTTTATTTTGTGTTTATTTGATCTTTTTGTGCCTATGGCTAGGCATTGACACTTTTTGTTGTTTTTACATTTTAATATCGATGCATGAAAATCCTGCCGGTAGGTAGGTACTTTTGGGTACTAACGTATTGATTGTTTGAATGCTTTTGACCTCGTTTTCATTTCAAGGTACAACTTTCGGCTTCCAACTTAAAAAGGTCACTTTTGTAAGTACAAATCTCAACTTGTCCCGTGAAATGATTTAGGCCATTTTTCGCATCTAAACACAACCCTTTTTGTACCCACAACCACCTCCTTTGATCCATTTTTCTATGTCACAGTGGGGACACTGTGAGATTTTAAGTTTGAGGTGGGGATTTCCAGAGTGACTTCCAGTCTGCCCACAGTGGGGACACTGTGAAGTCCAAGTTTGAGGTGGGTAAGCCATACCCCCTCCCAAAAAAAATATGTATATTTATAAAGAAAATACAAAAATACAAAAACAGAAGAAAATCGGAGTATCACTAACAAAAAAGATGGTGTGCCTTTTCCGGACCATCAAAGTGCTCACTCCCAGAAAAAGATGGTGTGCCCCATCTGGACCATCAGAAGAAAAAATAGCCATACCCAAATAAAGCCTGAAAGTGTACGTACCTATTATTACAAAATACTAAACACCCACTTCTTGAAATAAAAATCTCAAAGCGAGATCCTCGGTCCATGTTTGGAAATTCGTGCCAAAAACCCTTGGGAAAAGATTCAAAGCCATAAACCCTTCAAACCCAAGAAAGCCCTATTGATCAAATGGTAAACAAGGGAAAGATTTCGTCAAGTACAAAAGTGAAGTTTTTAAGTTTCGGACCGAAGAAAGTATCGGAGGAAGGAGATCAAAAGCTCATTCAAGTCAAGAAGTATGTAAGTCCCTCAAAATTTCGGATGCATTATTTTTCATTTTATTTCATTATTTTTATTACTTGGGGACAAGTAATGGTTTAAGTTTGAGGTTGTGATAACTCTATTTTTAGAGTTATTATTTCCTTGTTTTTCCTACTTTATTTTGTCAATTTTAGCCATTTCACTTCTAAAAACCCCCATTCTTATTATAATTCTCGAAAATGAGCAAAAGGAGTGAACCATAGTATTTAATGAACTATTTGGTGGAATTTGGGTGTTTTTCACGTTTTATCCTGCAGTGACCACTGTTGTGCCCACTCCGGCTGCCCACTATTCGAGCTGATCAAGAAAGACAAAAGAAACTATTAGTTGGGATCTAATTTTCTGGAAGAAGAAGGTTCATTGGCATGGAAATGGCTGGAGGAAGTACAAAATGACATCTACATAGAAGATTGCAACAAGTACTCCTTTATGTACTTGGAAATTGACTTGGAGAAGGATCCATTTGTTAGGTCTAGAGTTTTGTCAAAAACACAAGTGTTGAGTTCTGAGTAAGAAGACTAAAGAAGACTCAGAAGACTCAGAAGTTCTGAGTAGAAGACTCAGAAGTTCTGAGTGAGAAATCTCAAAAAGATTCTAAGTGTTGGATTCTGACTAGAAGGTTCAGAGTTCTGAGTAGGAGACTCAGAACTTCTGACTGAAGACAAATGTTCTAATGCGCTTATTCAGAAGTATGTTCAGAATTCATATCTTGGGATATTCTCTGTTATATTCAGTTACTAATTAGGACACGTGTAATTGTTCTATTAGTCTGTTTCTCATATGTACTGTAGCTTTAACTTTTCTTTACAGTATATATAGTGTTAGCAACAGTTTGCTAACTAATCTTTGATATAATCTTTGGTGAATCCATTTAGAGAAAAATTCATTGTAATATCTTGTAATTCACAGATTGTTAATAAATCATATGACCAGTTGCTGTGAATACGATCTTAATTGTTCATATTTGATTGTAAGAGTGTATCCTGGACTTTCAATTGGTATCAGAGCCAATCAACAAACAAATTCGTCCAAGAGTGTGTTTGATCGCGTTCTTGAAGTTTCTTGATCAATTCGACAATTGATTCCGCTGCTGCTAACAATTCTTGAATTCCTAACAATTCTTGAATTCATTTCTATCATTGATTCAAGAAATTTGAATTTGTCTTTCTATTGAATCGATATCTTAAAATCAAGTTATCCAAAGATTTTCTCTCTATGCTGATTAATTCTCAAAATTAAACAGAGATCACAGGTATGTTTTCGAAATTCTTGATTGGTTTCTTGATCAAGGTGATTATATCTGCTGCATGTTGATTAGTATTCAAATTTTTTGTTGAAAAGAAGATTTCATTAATTCATGTACTCTAACTGTTTGATGAAATGCATGTAACAGATTTGATTAATTCTTGCATGTTCTAGATTTGTGTTGATTCTCATTTTTGATCATAATTCATAGTTGATATTCGAATTTGTCATTTCATCATGCCTGAGATTATTGAAGTTTTTGTGAGACCTGCAATTTCTATAACCAGTTCAGACAATTTACAAAAATTAAGTCCTGTAAAAGCAAAAGAAACAATTTCTAAACCAAAAACTGAGATTGTTCATTTTGAAAGCAAGATTGCTAATCTTGAAGCCAAATTTGAGGAAAGTGCAAAAGTTGTTGTAAATTTGCAAAAAGATAAATTCGATCTTCTAAAAGATTTCGAAAAGGCTCAAGAGAACACAAAGTTGTTAGAAAAAGAGAATGTTGATTTGAAAGAGAAAATCAATTTTGAAAGAAAGATGTTGACAGATTCTAAAAGTAGAATCAAATCATGTGAAATGAAAAATTGTCAACTCTTGAAACAAATCTATGATTTTGAACAAGTTCTTATACTTGAAAGAGAGAAATTTGAGAAAGAAAGAAGAGACTTTCAAACTGAGAGGAAAGGTTTTGAAACAAAGTCTGTTGAATTATCTATGAAAATTTCTGATTTGGAGAAAATTCTTGCAAAAGAAAGAAAAGAGTTTGAATGCAAGAAAAATGTTTTTCAAAAAGAAAAGAATGGTTTTGAGAAAAAGAAAACTGAAATGTTAAATGAGTTTTCTGTGAAAATCAATGAGTTGGAAAAAGAGTTAGAAGATGGAAGTAAAGAAACTGAAAAGAAGAAGGTAAATGATTTTAAAGAAAAATGCATAAAAGATAATTTTTTAGATGAACGAAAGATTTTTCAAAATGAGATAAAGAAGCTAACAAAGAAATTATCTGGTTTATCAACAGATATTATGAAGGAGCAAATGGTAAAATCTAATCTTCAAAAGAAATATGATTTGATTTTTAAAGAAAATAATGTTTTAATCAACAAGGTGAAAGAACTTGAAGATATTATTTTTAAAGTTGGTGTTTCAAAACAAGCAAGTCCTGATACAATTGATCAGACTCCGCTTGTAAACTCAACTAACTCTGAATGTTCATTTAAAACAACTTCAAGTTCAATTTTTAAAAACATTTCTTTAAAAGAATTAAAAAGATCAAATGATTTCTCAAAGGATCAGATTCATCCTTCGAATCTTTTCTATAATTCTCTGTTTGATAAATTAGATAATAATTCGGATGTGCCTAAAGTGAATACTTCTTCTAAGCCTAAAGATAATCTCATATTCAAAAGAGTTAAGATGGAATGGAGAGTTAAAGGAACAACTTCTAAGAAAGAAGTGCCAAAATCAAAAGTTCCTAATTCAAATGTCAAGAAAAACAATACATTTCAAAGAAAATCTTTTGTTAAACCTGATGTGATTTATTCTGTTAATCAATTAGTCAGAGTTGCACAAAAGAAACTTTGTTGTTCATATTGTGGGACTAATGATTTTGTGAACAAGAATTTTATTCAGCACTGGTATGGTTCTTATAGAATATCTGCATATGCTACTGCACCTAACAAACCTGGACCCAAGTTCATATGGGTACCAAAGTCAACTTAATCTGTTTTGCAGGTTATTGATGTGTAAAGCTGAATGATCATACTGACACATGACTGAAAACAGATGATGTGCTTAAATTGAGAAAATTGACTTTTGGATAATTCAGTCCAAAACTCGGTCTAAATGTGATTATGGACTTACAATTGGTCTCATCTTGATTATGGATTTCTGATTCATATAGATCAATTTGTTGATTTTGAAGATTTTTTTGAAAAAGTTCTGTTTGCTATGAGGTTATCGAACTCATAGATGTGAGTGTTTTTAGTAGAAAACATTTCCAGAGAATGTGTTCAGAATCACATTTTGAGCAACCCTGCAAATTTTGGTTGAAAAATTCTGATTTTTGAGCAAGTTATGGTGATTTGAAGTTCAGAATGTTCAAAAATCACAAAATCCAAACATTTTTCTAAGGAATTTTCTCTGGATAGTTTTATCAGAATTCTGACTCTCTTACTCAGAAGTTCTGACTCTATTACTCAGAATTCTGACTCAACTAATCAGAATTCTGACTCTGATACTTAGAATTTTGAACAAGTTACTCAGACTTCTGACTCTACTACTCAGAATTCTGACTCAACTAATCAGAATTCTGACTCTGATACTTAGAATTTTGAACAAGGTACTCAGAATTCTGACTTTTCTACTCAGAATTCTGACTCAACTACTCAGAATTTGGATTTTTTAAATCTAATGAGGAATCATCGTAGATGATTACCAAAATCTCTTGATTTTGCAGGATTATCTTGATTTCAGAGGAAGTATTGACTCAAAATTTGATCTGATTGTTTCAAGATAAAGTTCAAAACCCGTGCTTCAACGTTTTAGGTTTTTGAACATATCAGTTCAAAACCCGTACTTAAATGAAAATGGCTTCTGAATAATTCAATTCAGGACCCGTACTTCAGAGACTAAGACTTCTAAACAAATCAGTTTAGAACTCATACTTCTCAGGTGATATCCTTAACTGTAATATTTTTCTGTTTCAAGGAACAAGTGGTGAAAGGTAACATTGTATTATGTTTTATTTCTATTGCTTTGAATGTTTGAATCTTAACAATTTAATTCAATGATATGATTTTTTTTTTAATTTTCATT
Organism: Saussurea involucrata; assembly: GCA_033807775.1. Lineage (NCBI taxonomy): Eukaryota > Viridiplantae > Streptophyta > Magnoliopsida > Asterales > Asteraceae > Saussurea > Saussurea involucrata. The sequence continues at coordinate 75,714,459 of CM066317.1, read as the reverse complement.
CAATGAATAAATGTGTGTCAAAAAGTGATTTTACAAGTATTTTGTATTATCTGAGCTATATTTGTTTCAACTTTCACTTCTGAATTAAATCGAAAGGTAAGCAAAACATGAATGAAATTATGCCGAATGCTCAATGTTATGAAATCTATACTTATATAGAATATAATGTTCAAAAGCCTAAATGTCAGAATGTTGGATGGAAACAAAAATATGGGGGAAGTACTACGTTTTAGTACCAAGTGATTGAGATGAAATATAAATATATATAAAATCATTTAGTTTGAAAGTTTGTACCTGTGGCCTTTCTGGTTTGGGAGATTAAGTCCTAAGGGGTGCTAGTCACCTAGTCCCTAAGATCAACTGGTCTAGGATCGGCTGACCCAAATCCTTCTATAGAACCAGATAGAAAGCCATGTTCTACTGGTACAGATGGGTTTAAGATATATCGATGTGGCCTTTCTGGTTTGGGAAATTAAGTTCCAAGGGGTGCTTGTCACCTAGCACCTAAGACCAACTGGTCTGGGATATGCTGACCCAAATCCTGCTATAGAACCAGATAGAAAGTCATGTTTAACGATGTATCTTATTCTTACTAAACTTTTTGATTAAAAGATGCCAATGTGCACAAAATTAAAAGATGTCAATGAGCACAAAAGAAAAGATGCCAATGAGCACACATCTCTTGAAACTTTGGAAAAATACAAAGTCACAATAAACCTGTAAATTTGTGAAAATCCTGATTTTGGACAAATAGTGTGAGTAGAGCAAAGTATTCTTATATGTTTTTGAATTGCATATGCTTGAAGCTAATCATATTTCGCATGCTAAGCACGCCAAATAGATTTAATAAAGGGATTGAAACTGAACATTTTTAACTTGATATGCAATGATGACTTGTATTTGAATCCAAACACATGCATTTGATTTCATTTGATTGAAAAATCTGATAAATTTCATTAAGTTGGATTTCTTTTGTAAAATTTTCAAATGATCAAATGTTAGTAGTTATCAAGTGTAGTTCAGTGAATCTTATTTTTCTTGTATAAATGTTTTCATTAAAGCACTATATTTGAAATGAATAATTTTAATGAAATATATGCATACTTTCAGGGGGAGAAAACAAATTGCTCCATAATTCTTATTTTGAGGGGGAGCAAAGTTATTCATTAAGGAGGAGAAAAAGCATAGACTTTATTCGAAGAAAAAGCATCGCTAAAGTTTTGAAAATCAAGGGGGAGAAAAGCTAAAGATTTTGAAGATGATTTTGCTTTCCAAAACTTTAGGGGGAGAAAAGCTAAAGATTTTGAAGATGATTTTGCTTTCCAAAACTTTAGGGGGAGAAAAGCTAAAGATTTTGAAGATTGTTATGGTTTTTGTGCAGAAATAACAAAAGAGAGAAATGTTATTTTAAGAAGGAGAAGAGGAAAAGAAAAAGTGATCGGTTGTTTCTTATAAAGAAATCTTATGAAAGCTGAAATGAAGATGAGAATTGTCATTTCAAGGGGGGGCAAAGAAAAAGCAAATATATAACATAAATCAATTTGGAAATCGTTGCTGCTGCTGATTAAAGACTGACCAGAAGTTGTTAACTCAGATTATTCAGAATTCTGAGCAAAAGTTGTCAAAACATTCAGAAGAGCTCCTTCTGAAGATTGTTCCTGCTCTAAGAATTTGATGGTGAAAAGTACAAGTGTGTTTGACAAAAAAGGATCCATTTGTTAGGTCTAGAGTTTTGTCAAAAACACAAGTGTTGAGTTCTGAGTAAGAAGACTAAAGAAGACTCAGAAGACTCAGAAGTTCTGAGTAGAAGACTCAGAAGTTCTGAGTGAGAAATCTCAAAAAGATTCTAAGTGTTGGATTCTGACTAGAAGGTTCAGAGTTCTGAGTAGGAGACTCAGAACTTCTGACTGAAGACAAATGTTCTAATGCGCTTATTCAGAAGTATGTTCAGAATTCATATCTTGGGATATTCTCTGTTATATTCAGTTACTAATTAGGACACGTGTAATTGTTCTATTAGTCTGTTTCTCATATGTACTGTAGCTTTAACTTTTCTTTACAGTATATATAGTGTTAGCAACAGTTTGCTAACTAATCTTTGATATAATCTTTGGTGAATCCATTTAGAGAAAAATTCATTGTAATATCTTGTAATTCACAGATTGTTAATAAATCATATGACCAGTTGCTGTGAATACGATCTTAATTGTTCATATTTGATTGTAAGAGTGTATCCTGGACTTTCACCATTGGGTAATTGATTTGCACAAGGGGCTGATTTCTGCCATTACACAGCAGTTTTTACCCATTGGAAGACTCATCTCTTTTGTGTAATATCCAAGTCTTTCCTCTAGTATATAAAGGAGCACTTGGGTTCATTTATTGGATCAATCTAGCATTCTTACAATCATCTTGGGTTAAGTTTAGATAGCTTTTATTTCTCTCATCTACCACATTAGTTTAGTCTTTTAATTACTGCATTAACTTAGCTTTAATTTCTGTAATTTCCTTTCCTAGTTAATTGTAGTTCGTAAAGCACAGTGGACAGGGACGAATTCTCGTTCCCCACTGTGAGCACTATTCAATCCACTTTCAGTTTTATTATGTGCAAATCTTCATCTTTTGTTTTCTTTACTTCGGAAATGTTAGGCTAAGCATCCTTTGGGATGTAGGAAGGAGAAGTACCTGGATTTTATAGAAAATGCTTGAGTAATCTTTATACTTAGAATATTTATTGTTTTGGTCATTCATTCTCGATATTTACCCAAAGATGCGAACAAGCCGATCACTTGCAAGGATCTAAAAGTCTAGTTCTTAACTTAGAAATGAGTAGAACGCAGTGACACGAGCTTGAATGATGCTAGGGGATTCAAAAGAATTCTTATGACACTTACGAAAGTGAGGTCGGCATAGTGAGCTAATCTCTGCCCACTGGAGTAGTAGGCAAGCTAATTTGTGTATTAAAAACACTTAGAGTATTTGTCTCTACACATTCCATCGAGGCCTGAAAAGGTCCATTTAGAGATTACCATTGACAAAACAACAAGTGCTAAGAGTATGGGATTTTCATCTAAAGGTGTGAGTATTTTGTAACCGGGCTTTTCTAGCGAAAATGTCTACCACGAATACGAGGATCACTCTAAGGACCGAGTATTTGAGATAAAATTTAGGGAAAATCCAACCTACATTCCTCCTTTTTATCATTTAGTAATTCGTTTAAAGTAGCTATTTCACCAAACCAAACCAAAGTATTATTTTCCTCTCTAGTTGAAACTTGTAAAAGGAGCTCATGAGAACCGTATTGTCTTGATTGTCCCGTCTCTGTGGATTCGATTCTGGTATTTTACCAACTATTACTTGTTGTGACGATCATAGTGGACAGTGTACACTTGCACTCCCCACTGTGGACAGTTTGCAAACCACTGCGATTTAAGCACCACATTACGCACGTTACAGGTAGGGATCATCCAATTAGGGACTTTTTCTCCAAGATCCCTTCTTCGTTGTGCTTCTTTAAAGATCAGGGGCTTCATAAAGTGTCCGAGAAGATCATCTCTGAAACCGCACCAATAGACAAGATATCTGAGTTGTTCGATAGGGGCAATGCATAGCTCAGAGACGCATTGGAAACATTTTCGTCCAGTGCATTCGTTGAAGAAAATACCATGAGGATCACTTAAGACTTTTCCAGGGATAAAGCGTTCACGTGAAAAACCAATTCCGGTTTCCTTTCTAATAGGAGGACCTGAAGCTGAAGGTGTTTTCTGTTTCTCTGCAGCAGGCCTTCTTCGTTGAACTGGAGGAGGAGGAATATCCTTAGCTGATGTAACCAAGTCGATCTGCTTATTCACAGCTTTCTCGACAAAGGTTTTATAGTTTGAACGTGATCGCTGAATGGCTATTCGAATCTCCAACCATTTAGATAAACCGTACTTGGAAAGCGACGAAGGGTAGATGGTTTCCTTTTGACCATTTTCTCTGAAGATGTCGATGTCAACGACCGGAACGTCTACGGATGTCTTTCCCCTGATGTTCCCCTTGTTGATTCTGGACACATGACATCAAAAGTGAAGTCTTTCTTTGCACCATTGCAAGGTAGAGTCAGAGACCTTGGTTTTCTTCTCGATGATCTTTTTGGCGTCCTTCCACAATTGTCGTTGAACAGAGATAGGAGTCTTATTCAATTCAGGATCTTTCACCGAACGTTGGACGAGCTCAATAGCATATTCTTTATCTTTTTGCTCAGCTCTCTTTCGATCGGCGAGGAGTTTCTCAGCTTTGAGATGTTCAGCGATTTCCTTCATTGATATGAGGAATCGAGGAGAACGAATGATTCACTGATCCTCAAGCTTTTTGATCATGGCTGCTCTCTTCTTCAGCTCTTCTTCACTTGGCTTTTGAGGAACCAAGGAAGGTCTTTTCTTATGAGAGAGCAGTTCTTCTTCTGGTTCATCAGTCTCAGCGAAGTCTAAGACCGGGATTATTTCATCAGCACTCGGGGTTGGGATTATTGTTGTTGTAGTAGTAGGAGCTTCAGCTTGACCTTCAAGCAGGGGAAAGGACTAGCTGAAACAAAACGATCATATAGATTAGATCATTTTGGAGAAGAGATAGAGAAAGAATGAGGTTAAGTGTATAGAGGCTTTATGGAGAGTAGAACTGAGGTTGAGAATTGTTGGTCCCGAAAGGCTTAAACAAGTTTGTAGAAGGGGGGGGGGGGGGGGGTTGAATACAAACACACTATTTTACTTTTCTAAATTGTTTATTGATAAATCATTAACAATTTACAGCTTGTTGCGGAAACAAGATTAAGGATAAACCTAAATCTAAACAAGTTGGAACACTAAGGTTTTCTTGCACTAAGAAAGATAAGGAGATTACTAATAAAATCCTATCTTGAGAGATTTGAACTTGTCCAGAGTTAGCATGTTACTTCAAATGAAGTGAGTTCATCTCTTTATATACTGCATGCATTTAATGCAATCCAGTATATACTTTACACGTGTCATTAGCGGATTGGTTGCATGTCATTGACCTTTGATGACAACCTTAGTAGCCGCATGAATGAACAGTGTAGTATCAGAGTGGTTGTACGATTTCAGATTTTCGGAGGTTCTTTTCTGACATTTCGTACGGTGGCGTGCAAGGGAGGTTAAGACAAAAGTACTTTGTACGGAGGACTTCATGATCAGCTTTCGTTGATTCAGCGATTATCATTTACTATTCAGCAGATGATAAAGTTCAGCGATAGCTGAAGTCTTGTATTTGATACTTCACGTTGAGTGGACAAATCTGAGTCTTCGCTGATCCGCATCAGTTCATTAGGAGACTTGTCGCTGGTTCTTGAGCTTGATCTTCGACTTCAGCGTAGAACCTTTGTTGACGTGAATCTTGTCTTCAGGAATCATAAGTAAACAACTAACTTATCAGCGATCACCATAAGGACTGAACAGACTCAGCGATATGGTGAACAGTGCTCGCTGAATGTTTAATCTAAAAGTGCGAGAGTTCCTATCAGCAGTACTGTAAGATCTTAGTACTTATCAGCGATAGTGAAACTCTAATACATATTGTTTACTTACAATTTTCACTAAGTATTTAAGATAGGGTCATTATCAAATCACTGAGGGTTTGGATCAACAATCTCCCCCTATTTGATTATGACATAGCAACAGAGAAAATTGCTATTTAATGAAAACATAAGGATAAAAAGAACTCATAAAATATTTGTCCCTTTTACTGTTTTCTGGGATCTTTTCAGTACTGATGGAGTAAAGTACATTCGCTGAAATCTTTCTTTAAATCTTTGAATCAGGTTACAATATGAATAAGAAAGATTACAAGTACAAGCGAAATAAATTACAAGTACTGAAGGATGACTGATACAATAGAGAAAATGGTGATTGTTGTCAGCCTTCAAAGGGTTCTTCCTTAATGAGAAGTTCATCAAGGGTTGTCTTTTCAGTTGGAATCATCCAGTCAGGAACCTTTTCTCCTTTATTCTTTAGCTTCAGAGCAGCTTCAAAAATCAAGGGTTTTAGGTGTCGTGCCTAAATGTCTTTTCTGAAGTCGCACCAGTAGATGAGATCTTTGAGCTGTTCGATTGGAGTGATTGGAAGCTCAGCGATCCGTTGAAAGCATTTACGTCCGTCGTAGTCAAGAAATAATATTCCATAAGGATTACTGATGACTTTACCAGGGACGAAAAGTTCACATGGTGGCAAAGAGACATCAAGGGCAGATAGATCAGGATCAGGACCAAGTACTTCAGCGCGAGAGAAACCAATTCCAGTTTCATTTCGTATGACAGGACCTGAGTTTGAATCTTGACGTTTCTTCCTTGGAGAGTCCTTTTTTCTTTTCGGCTTTAGATCAGGAACAGGAGGAATATCCACACAAGAAGATATCAAATCGATCTGTCTGTTTATCAGCTTTTCGAAATGATCCTTGTACTTAGATTTTGACGGTTGGATAGCTAACCTCATCTCCAGCCATTCAGAGAGACCATACCTTTTTACAGTGTCAGCACGAAAGGTTTCAGATGAGTCATCTTCTCTGAACAGTTTGATGTCAACAATAGGTACTCCGACGGAGGTTCTTCCAGAGATGAATACCTTGTTGATCTTCGTTGGACGATATCTGAAGTGGATTTTCTCTTTACACCAGATCAGGGTGGTCTGAGAAACTTCAGCTTTCTTTTCCACGATCTTCTGGGCTTGTTCCCAAAGCTTTCGTTGGATTTGAATGGGAATACGCTTCAGCTTGGGGTCTTTGACAGATTCTTGAGTGAGCTTGATGGCGTATTCTCTGTCTTTATCTTCAGCTTCCTTCCTTTCAGCGATGAGGCGTTCAGCTCTGAGATGATCTTGGTATTCAGCTTTTGAAATTCTGAACTTAGGAGGAACTGAAGGTAGTTGATCGCGCCTTAGGATGATTCGCTGATCCTCGAATCGCTTTATCATTTCTTCTCTCCTCTTTTGATCAACTGAGGAAGGTCTGTTTCTGTGCGAGAGAGGTTGTTCTTCTGGTTCATCAGTCTCAGAGATTAAATCTAAGACTGGGATTATGTCTTCAGCGTTAGCTGGAATTATTGGTGAAGTCGCAACAGATCTTTCAGCGATATCCTCAAACAGGGGAGAGGACTAGCTGAAACGCAGCGATCTTACAAATAAGAACTGGGTAGAAGAACTTGGGTAGAAAAGATAGAAAAAAAAAGGTGGATGTGTATGGTGTTTGTGGAATGGATAACTGATTTTTCATAGATGATCAGGGAAGGAAAAATAAGTTTAGTGTACCTGACAAATCGGCTTTGCAAGTAGGATCGCCAGATTATCATCTTCAGCGATGCCTTTGTCTTTGCTTTTCTCAGCGCCAGAGGCTGAGTGCTTTGTCTTTGTCTTCTCCCCTGAAGGTTCTTTTATTGAAATACCTTTAAGAGCTTTGGTTCGAGGAGCAGGTTTGACAACAAAGAAATCATCGTCATCTTCATCATCATCATCATCGTTCCTTGGAGAGGAGGATGGTTCAGCTTCAGGGATGTCGAAGTCTTCGTCTTCTTCTGCTTCAGATTCCTCAGCATCTTCATCGAGTTGCTCCCCCTCAGATATAGAGGCGAGGTTCTCGGTTCCCTCAGGGTTTTCATCTCCCTGAGGTCCAGTAATCCGATCTTCATTACCCTCTCCCCTGATAGATTCATCATGGGAAAGGTCTTCAGCGCTCTTCTCCTGTTCAGCGCTCTTCTCCCCCTCTTTCTCATGATGGGCGGGGGAGGAATGGGTAGATTCAGCATTGGTGTTGTCTCTGTCTTCTGGGCCAGAGATTTTCACACAACCTTCAAGCTTAGCTATTCTGTCTTCTAGGCCAGAAATAGCAGGCGTGATTTTCTTCAGCTCTTGGCGATCCTCTGCGGTGAATGAGTCCAAAACAGGTGCAGGGGCCGGAGCAGGAGCTGGATTATTTGCCTTGTTCACCAGCGTCTCGATCATTGTCTTGACGGAACCAAGGTCGGTCTTCACTGAGCCCAAGTCGGTCTTGACCACTGACATATCACCTTCGAGTGTACCAACCGATTTCTTCAGCGTTGTAACTTCGCTGGAAATGGTGGAAACTGAGGATTTGAGGTTGGTGTAGTCAGTGTAGATGTCGGAGAGCACTTTGGCAAAGTCGGCGAGAGTTTTATCAAGATCTTTGATGTCATCAGAGGAGGCCTTCTTTTCCACCACAGTAGTCAGCTTCGTCAGATTCTCTCCAGCGTTTGTTACAGCTGTAGAGTTATTTGATAGACCGGTGGTGAGATCCGTAAGTTTCATCTCCATAGACTTCAGAGACTGGTTGATGTCTCCCAAAAAAGGACCTGTAACATATAAGTACTTGTGAACAAAGGAAAGCTCAGAAGTTTCAGGTTTAGTTACAGTGTTTAAGGTGGGATCTGTACCTGCAGGAGCGTTGACGAACTCATCAAAGTTTCGAGTCCCTCCATAGTGTTCCATATCTCCCTCAAAAGTTCCGTGAGGAATGGAGATCTCTGCAGGTCCTTTCTTCGTCATTCGCTGAGAAGCTTCAACGGCTTCTTGAATGATGGCATCTCCAGTTTTGACTGGAGGAGTGTCCAAAGAAGTAGAGGGAGGAGCGAAGGATAAGAATTGGGGTTGGAGTTCAAGTTCAGCGTTGGATTCGCTGAGAAGTACTTCATCAGTCTTTTGAGAGACTGATGAAGGTTGGGTAGATTCCAAAGTTCTAACCTCAGCGTTTAGGGACGCTGAAGTAGGTTTAGAAGGGATGGCTTGAATTGGTGTGGCAGAGCGTACCACGGAACTTTCCTTCAGCTCTTCAGAATGAGCTGAGGAGTCTTCAGCATGCAACTGCTGGGGTTGCTCCTTGGTTTTCTTGATCCTTTTGGAATCAAGAGGGGTAAATGATTGTTTCCTTTTCTTAGAAGGAATGGATTTTGTGGCCGGGGTATCAGCGATGGGTATTGTCGCTGAAGGAGCCACAGAAAGCGGAGAATTAAGAAGAGTGAGAAGAGTAGAGAGACGTACCTCGTTGGCGACAGGCTTGAAGTCGAGAACTTTAGGGCCAATCTGAGAGAGTTTCAGATCACCCTCCTCAGGATAGCTGTCCTTCAGGCCATATTGAAAGATGGCGTTGATGAATCGCGGGTAAGGAACCCATGCTGGTCGGTCAACGGCAGAATCAACACGTTGAATGAGGTCTTCATAGATGATGGAGGCCCAGTCAATGTTGAGACCTTTCAGCAGTGCGTAACCCATGGCCTGCTGAGGTTGAGCGGCTTGATCAGAAGATCCGGATTTCGCTGTCATGCAGCTGATCAGGTGAGCGAAGATGAAGTTCATCTCGCTGGGCATCTTGGATTTCTTTATCAGCGTCAGCTTCTTCTCAGGTAGCTTGTCTCTTCCAGTCTCCCAGATGTAACCCATCGCATCAAGGAAAGCAATGATTTCTTCCCTGTCAGCGTGCTTCTTGTGGTCAGGAAATGGAATGAAAGGATTTTCTGAGGTAGCGTTAGGGAATTTCAGAGCTTTACGGATTATTGCGGGGGTTATCTTGATGGTGCCATACTCAGTATCGCTGAGTATGCAGTCGATGGTTTTAGATGGATCTTTGGCTGAGGGTAGGTTGGTGTGTCTGGCAGAGTACCAGAATTGGGATAATAGACGCTGACTGGCAGGAGGTGTGATTGTCAGTGCTGTGTATATGGGGCTATTCTTCAAAAAAATCACAGCGTCGTCTAGATGGGATACCTGCTTCCGAGGAGGAAACTCGAGAAGCGTTGAAAGGTTGTTTGCCTTTGTCCAGTCTAGTTGATCCAGCTCAAACTTAACCTGAGGAGCTTTAGTGATTTCCAGTTCCTCAGAATCACTGGAGATGGACTCAGCGGTAACATTCAGCTTTGAAGTTGCCATTACACTGTATTATCAGTTCAACCAAAGATGTTAACAAATAAGAAATAGCTTAATGTGGAAAGAGAATTTCCATTAAGATTTTTCGAATTTTGTCCATTTCATTCAGACAAAAAAGTCTTAATGAAGATTAGGGTTTTTCTTGTTTTTTTTTTAAAAAAAAACGAATACAACACCTATAAGCCTTGTATTCCAGTTTTTAAAAAAATGGATACGAAAGAAGAACAAGTTTAAGATTTTAGATTTAAAACTTGAAGAACAACCATGAAATGGTTGTGTTTATAAAACCATGAAAGAAAATGATTTTATTTTTGAGTTCTTTTGTTTGATCTTGTGTAAAACAATGATAAGATCGAAAACAAGTTATTTGCATTTGATAAAAGATAAGAACATATTGACCTTGAGTTTGATGAAGAAGATGATGAACAGTTCTTGAAGATCGAGAGCACAAAATGCAACAGTGTTCTTTTCTTGCGGAGAAAGATTGATTCGCATAAAAGACAAATATAAACTTTGAGAGAGTTTATATAGGAAGAGAGTAGAGAGAGAAAAACTTGAGCGGGAAAGTTTTTCATCATGACACGGACACGTGTTTGCATTTGATTGGATAGACAACGAAACGTGCAAACGTGTGTCAGAAAAAGAAACGTGCCTGGTGTTATCCGTTGCAATGACGTCACAACTGTCCTTTCACATTCTTTCGTTGTCTCTGAGGTTTTGAAAGAAAAACTCAGGGACTCTTTGGAAAATATGAAGCACTGAATAGAAATATCAGTGAGGGTTTTAAGAAATTTCAAAATATCGCTGTTAAGGAAGAGATATTCAGCGATGTAAGAATTTGAAATCTTGCATTTTCATGCGTTTTGTCAGAGAGAGAAAACATACCTTGATATCAGTTTAACCCAATTTATTCAGAGAGAAGATGATGAAATGGATTGTACTAGTTTATTTTATCCAGAGCCTATACAAGAATGTATAAACGTATCGCTGATTAAATGTGAACCGCTGAAGATTTATCCTTCAAAGTTCAGCATTCCAAGCTCGCTGATGAGAAAGTTGAATCTTGTCTCATCAAGAGGTTTGGTAAACAAATCAGCTAACTGATAATCAGTTGGGATAAAATGAAGTTCTATATCACCATTCATCACATGATCTCTGATAAAATGATATCTGATTTCTATGTGTTTTGTCTTTGAGTGTAGCACTGGATTGTTTGCTATAGCGATGGCACTTGTGCTGTCGCAATAGATTGGAATTTTGGAGAGCTGAAGATCATAGTCTAGTAGTTGATTTCTCATCCACAAGACTTGAGAACAGCAGCTTCCAGCGGCTACATATTCAGCTTCAGCTGTGGAAGTGGACACCGAGTTTTGCTTCTTACTTGTCCAACTTACCAGCTTTCCACCCAGGAGCTGACATCCTCCTGTGGTTCTTTTCCTATCCATTTTGCAACCTGCAAAATCACTGTCTGAATAGGCGGTTAGATCGAATCCTGAATCTTTGGGATACCAAAGACCTAGATTCGCTGTACCCTTAAGATATCGAAAGATTCGCTTTACATCTTTCATATGAGATATCTTAGGTTCAGCTTGATATCGCGCGCACAGACATGTTGCAAACATAATATCGGGTCGGCTAGCTGTAAGATACAGTAGTGAGCCGATCATCCCACGGTACAGCGTGACATTGACAGGAACACCCTTTGTGTCCTTATCAAGTATCAGCGGTGGTGCCATAGGGGTTTTCATAGCTGAACTTTCAGTTAAGTCGAATTTTTTCAGCATATCTTTAACATACTTTCCCTGATTTATAAAAGTTCCTTTTTCAGTTTGCTTAATCTGAAGACCAAGGAAATATGTTAGTTCACCCATCATACTCATTTTATACTCATCTTTCATTCTATCAGCGAAACGAGTACAAAGCTCAGGGTTAGTAGAACCAAATATAATGTCATCAACATATATTTGAACTAAAATGATATGACCTTTTATTTTTCTAAAAAACAAAGTTTTGTCAATCTTACCTCTCTCAAATTTTTCAAGGTGGAGATACGTAGAAAGAGTGTCATACCATGCACGAGGAGCTTGCTTCAAGCCATAAAGTGCCTTATCCAGCCTATAAACATAACCTGGACGCTTAGGATCTGAGAATCCTGGAGGTTGTTCCACATAAACTTCTTCATTCAGCTTTCCATTTAGAAACGCTGACTTAACATCCATTTGATGTACAGTGAAGTTTTTGTGTACAGCATATGCTAAGAAAAGACGAATAGATTCAAGTCTTGCTACAGGAGCAAAGGTTTCGTCATAATCTATACCTTCCTCTTGTCTGTATCCCTGAGCAACAAGACGAGCTTTGTTGCGAGTTACAGTACCATGTTCGTCCAACTTGTTTCGATAGACCCACTTAGTGCCTATCACTGTTTTGTCAGTTGGTCTCCGAACAAGTTTCCAAACTTTGTTTCTTTCGAATTCAGTCAGCTCTTCTTGCATAGCGCTGACCCAGTTTGGATCTCTGAGGGCATCATCTATTTTCTTTGGTTCAGTTAGAGAAATAAAGTTAACAAATAAACAAATATTACCTGCACTTCTACGAGTCTGAATACCAGCGTTGGGATCACCAAGAATTTGATCGATTGGGTGATTTACAGTCCATCGCTGAGCCGGAGCATGCGTCGCTGACGCAGTCTGAACTGAAGAAACTGAAGATGAGGCTTCAGCTACTTCTGGATAATCAGCTAAGAGAGGAATGCTTGCATTTGTCACTTCATTCACTGATTGCTGAGAAATAGGTGGAATTTCTGAGACATTTGGATCAACTGCGGGTATAGTATTTATAGGAACAGCTGAGACCCAAGATGTTTCAGCTTCACTATTCTGCATATTGGGAATGATAGTAGGACCATCATTTTCAGTTGTATGAGTATGAGTAATGGGAACATCTTCTGAATCACCAAGATGAGAAAACATCCATTGATTCAGTTCTTCTGTATCAGCGTTCGGTTTAGAGTTCGCTGAACGGGATTCGTCAAACGTGACGTGAATAGTTTCTTCTACAGTTTGTCTTCTTCGGTTGAAGACTCTGAAGGCTTTGGAAACTGAGGAGTATCCAAGAAAGATTCCATCATCAGCCTTAGGATCAAACTTTCCAAGGGCATCTCTGTTGTTCAGTATGAAACACTGACAACCAAAGATGTGAAGAAAGCTGATTGAAGGCTTTCTCCCATGAAAGAGTTCATAGGCTGTCTTTTTGAATCTTTTGACTATCAGCGACCTGTTTTGCGTAAAACAAGCCGTGTTGACAGCTTCTGCCCAAAACTGAGTAGGCAGGTGAGAATCGCTGAGCATTGAACGTGCAGCTTCAATAATTGTTCTATTTCTTCTTTCAGCGACTCCGTTTTGTTGTGGTGTTCTCACTGACGAAAAGTTATGAGAAATACCCTTGCTCTCAAGGAAGGAATCAAGAGAACTGTTTTTGAATTCAGTTCCATGATCACTCCTTATTGAGCGAACAGTCATATTGTTCAGAGTTTCCATCTTCCGAACAAAGGTGATGAGTTCTTCAGGGGTGTCACTCTTAGAACGGAGAAACATTACCCATGTATAACGAGAGTATTCATCAACTATGACCAGCGTATATTTCTTTCCAGCGATGGATTGTTTGTTAACGGGGCCAAACAAATCCATATGGAGTAGTTGAAGAGGAGATGACACTGAGGAAACTTGCTTGGACTTAAAGCTTGCCTTGGTCTGCTTCCCTTTTTCACACGCTGAACATAAGGATTCTTTGGCGTATGAATGTTGAGGTAGACCAGTGACTAACTCTTTGGATGAAAGAGTATTCAGTGTCTTGAAGTTGAGATGTGAGAGTCTCTTGTGCCATAGCCAGTTGACATCAGAAGATGCCTTTGAGAAGAAACAGGAGTTCTCAGTGGTTGTTGAGTCCATGTTTATAACGTAAACATTTTCCAAACGATAACCGCTGAGAGCTATCTTCTCCTTTTTGTCAGAGACAAAGCAGGATTCCTTGGTGAAAATCACTTTGTTATCCATGTCGCAAAGCTGACTGATGCTCAGAAGATTATGCTTCAGCCCTTCAACATATGCGACTCTTCTGAAGGATGTTGTACCATTTGAAAGTACACCATACCCTCGGGTGTGTCCTTTTCCATTTCCACCGAAAGTTACAGAGGGACCCTTCTCTTCCTTGTATTCAGCGAGCAGGCTTTTCTTTCCAGTCATGTGTCTAGAGCATCCGCTATCGAGATACCAGATACCCTTCTTAACCTGCAATACAAAGGAAGATTAGTTTTGCTTGGGTACCCACTTCACCATGTATACGCGTTTGTCAGTGGAAGTGGTTGGAATGGGTTCAGCAGTCTTCGCAGCATTTGAAGATTCAGCTTTGTCTTTCTTCACTTTGGTCAATTTCTTGACCTCAGCGGTATGAGTCACCTTGACCTGACTTGCAACTGGTTTGGTCTTCTTTGGTGCTATCTTCACCTTAGCTATCTTATCAGCTTTGGTGGCTGTGGGACACTTACTTGCAATATGATCGGTAAGTCCACAGTGATAACATTTCCTATAACTAAAATTAGTTCTAGGACCACTTGTGTGCTGAGCTTTTAATTTGGAATTAGAAGTGCCAGCACCAAGTACACTATTGGTTTTTGAAATAGGACGAACATTCAGTTCTTCAGATTTCTTACCAAGGACATCTACTCTGAGTCTAGGAGTAGGTCGCTGAACTGATCCAGAGGTCTGATTTCTAGAACCAGATGAATGAATCACTAAGGCTTTGGAAGCATTCAGCTTAGGTACTAAAGTACCCTTCTGAGGATTTTGATAAATTACAATTCCTTTACCTTTATCTTTAGAGACAAAGGTAGGTTTTGAATAAACCATTTTCTCCTTACCTTTTGAGGAGGTAGGAGTTTCCTCAAGGATTGGTGTAATCGACGAGGAGTACTGAGATGAAGAAGTGTCAGCTACTGAGGATACGAACGTTCCAAATTTAAGCATTGAACGTTCAGTGGTTGGTATTGGAGTATCATATTTATAACCCAGACCACGTTTATCACTCAGAGGAATCTGAGCCTTAATTATCTCAGTGATCTTTGTTGAAGAATTACACCATCCTTCAACAGTAGCTTGTTCAGCTTTTAATGCAGCGATAGCTTCCGCTCGTTCAATTTTGACTAGCTGATTTAAATGGACTTGATCTTTAAAATCTTCTTCAAATTTAGAAAGCTTTTCTATTTGAAGGTGGCAATTTTTAAGCTTTTCAGCGAGATCAAGATTTTGGTTTTCAACCACAGCTTTGCCGTTCATGGCTTCGTATAAGCTTCTAGTCAGTAGTTCGATTTTACGGAGACTATCAGCTTCATCAATATTTACAATATTGGTAAAGAAGGAAGGTGATACCTGAATGGCAGATGTTGAAGTGGAGGGAATGTCTGAACTTTCTTCCTCTTCTTCAATCTTGGCCATGAGACATTGATTTGCTTCATCATCTTCAGAATCAGATGATGAGGCTTCTTCATCAGAAGCAGCCCAATCATAGTCAGCCATTAGGCCTTTTCCCTTCTTCTTAAAGCTTTTCAGCTTTGCATACTTCTCCTTCAGCTTTAAGTATTTGTCGTCTTTATTCCTTGGAACAAAGGATTTCTTTGTAAAGGCTGAGGGTCTCATGATTTTCTTTGACCTGCACTCGTTAGCGAAATGACCTGTCTTTTCGCTGTTAAAACAAGTAGCAGTAGCCTTATCAACAAAAGCTGATGACTTAGGCTTGTCAGCTATAGAAAGAGTTTTGTTCTTTCTAAACATTTTCTTCTTGGCGAATCTCCTGAACTTTTTAGTTAGGAGAGCCAAGGATTCATCATCTGAAGAATCAGAATCTGATGATCTTTCAGAGTTACTTTCTAACTCAGTGATAGTGACCACGGGTCGCTGAGTAGAAGGTTCCTCTGAGATTAAAGCAACAGGGGTGCTTTTGGAATCTTTTACAAGATTCTTCTTAAGATGGCTAGATTGCTCATGATTCAGCAATGTGCCATATAAGGTAGCGAGTGTCATTGATCTTAGATCTTTTGACAGCTTGAGACACATGGAATAATTGTCCCAGCTTTCAGGTAAACATTCTAAAAACTTTGTCAGAACTTCAAAGTTAGAATATTCCTTACCAACCGTTTTAAGATCTATAATTAAGCAGTTAAAACGTTGATGTACTTCAGAGAGAGTTTCATTCTTACCAGAGATGAAACTTTCGTATTGTCTTACCAGGTTGATCTTTCTTGAATCCTGGACTTCAGACGTTCCTTCATACTGAACACATATTGTGTCCCACATGGCCTTCGAGGATTTCAGGTTCATGACGGAATGGTAGACTTCGTCAGGAAGGGCCATGGATAGTATGGATCTGGCTTTTGTATCTATAGCCACTTTCTTCTTGTCTTCATCGGTCCAATGATGGATTTCCTTTGGAATCAGCCTTTCTGGAATAGCAGCTCTAGTTGCAGTGGCTGGAACGGCAGGATCAATCGTTACAGGGATGTGTGGACCGTTTTCAAGATAGTAAGGTATAGTAGGGTCTACACCTTCTAAGAAGAGTGTCATCCTATTTTTCCATAAGTTGAAGTTGTCTCTGGAAAATCTAGGGGGTTTTGCAAGAGAACCATTGTCGATATAGTGAGTGTTTGTGTTTGAGTTGGCCATTTTCAGATAATAGCAAGGAAGAGAAAATATCTTAGATTAGATCTTGTTTATGAGATTAAACAAATCTGCTCTGATACCACTTGTTGGTCCCGAAAGGCTTAAACAAGTTTGTAGAAGGGGGGGGGGGGGGTTGAATACAAACACACTATTTTACTTTTCTAAATTGTTTATTGATAAATCATTAACAATTTACAGCTTGTTGCGGAAACAAGATTAAGGATAAACCTAAATCTAAACAAGTTGGAACACTAAGGTTTTCTTGCACTAAGAAAGATAAGGAGATTACTAATAAAATCCTATCTTGAGAGATTTGAACTTGTCCAGAGTTAGCATGTTACTTCAAATGAAGTGAGTTCATCTCTTTATATACTGCATGCATTTAATGCAATCCAGTATATACTTTACACGTGTCATTAGCGGATTGGTTGCATGTCATTGACCTTTGATGACAACCTTAGTAGCCGCATGAATGAACAGTGTAGTATCAGAGTGGTTGTACGATTTCAGATTTTCGGAGGTTCTTTTCTGACATTTCGTACGGTGGCGTGCAAGGGAGGTTAAGACAAAAGTACTTTGTACGGAGGACTTCATGATCAGCTTTCGTTGATTCAGCGATTATCATTTACTATTCAGCAAATGATAAAGTTCAGCGATAGCTGAAGTCTTGTACTTGATACTTCACGTTGAGTGGACAAATCTGAGTCTTCGCTGATCCGCATCAGTTCATTAGGAGACTTGTCGCTGGTTCTTGAGCTTGATCTTTGACTTCAGCGTAGAACCTTTGTTGACGTGAATCTTGTCTTTAGGAATCATAAGTAAACAACTAACTTATCAGCGATCACCATAAGGACTGAACAGACTCAGCGATATGGTGAACAGTGCTCGCTGAATGTTTAATCTAAAAGTGCAAGAGTTCCTATCAGCAGTACTGTAAGATCTTAGTACTTATCAGCGATAGTGAAACTCTAATACATATTGTTTACTTACAATTTTCACTAAGTATTTAAGATAGGGTCATTATCAAATCACTGAGGGTTTGGATCAACAAGAATGGATAGAGGAGGGATGCAGTGTAAGGGAATAAAATATATGTTACCTGACAAACTAGCTTTCTATGCAAGATAGTCAGATTGTCTTCTGCAGCGATGCCTTTGTTTTTGCCTTTGTCGGCTTCAGATGCTGCAGGCTTTGTTTTGGTGGTCCCCTCCCCTGATTCTTTAATAACTACCCCTTTGAGAGCAGGGGTCCTTCTGGGTTTGAAGGAGAAATCGAGATCATCATCATCATCTTTAGGTGATGATGATGGTTCGTCATCAAAAAGATCAAGATCTTCTTCGGCTTCTTCTTCTTCTTCTTCAGCTTTGTTGATCCAAACCCTCAGTGATTTGATAATGACCCTCTCTTATATACTTAGTGAAAATTGTAAGTAAACAATATGTATCAGAGTTTCACTATCGCTGATAAGTACTAAGATCTTACAGTACCGCTGATAGGAACTCTCGCTCTTTAGATTAAACATTCAGCGAACACTGTTCACCATAATGCTCTGAGTCTGTTCAGTACTTATGGTGATCGCTGATAAGTTAGTTGTTTACTTATGATCCCTCTGCAAAGAAAAAGTCTAAATCTTCAGAAGATGGTCCTCGTATTCGAAACGAAACAGGTATTGGTTTTTCTATGGAAGAAGTCCTTGGTCTTGAACCTGACCTTTCTGCACTTGACACATCTCTTCCTCCTGGTGAGACTTTCATCCCTGGGAAAGTCATAAGCAAACCCTATGGGATATTCTTTAATGACTGGGATGGACGAAAGCGTTTTCAACGTATCTCTGAACTTCCCATCACTCCCATCGAACAGCTGAAAGATCTCATCTACTGGTGTGACTTCAAGAATGACATTCAGGCACGGCATCTTAAACCCTTGATTTTTGAAGAAGCGCTGAACAAAAGAAATCAAGGAGTAAATGTCCCTGACTGGATGATTCCCACATCAATGACCCTTGATGAACAACTCATTAAGGAAGAACCTCTATAAGCTGATAGGATCGCCTCATTCTTCTATTATATCAGTTATTCTTTTGTACTTGTAATTGTATTCGCTGTACTTGTAATTTTTCCACTTCCATCTGTAATCTCTACGAGGTTTAAAGAAAAATTTCAGCGAACGTACTTTACTCCATCAGTACAGAAAAGATCCCAGAAAACAGTAAAAGGGACAAATATTTTATGAGTTCTTTTTATCCTTATGTTTTCATTAAATAGCAATTTTCTCTGTTGCTATGTCATAATCAAATAGGGGGAGGTTGTTGATCCAAACCCTCAGTGGTTTGATAATGACCCTCTCTTATATACTTAGTGAAAATTGTAAGTAAACAATATGTATCAGAGTTTCACTATCGCTGATAAGTACTAAGATCTTACAGTACCGCTGATAGGAACTCTCGCTCTTTAGATTAAACATTCAGCGAACACTGTTCACCATAATGCTCTGAGTCTGTTCAGTACTTATGGTGATCGCTGATAAGTTAGTTGTTTACTTATGATCCCTGAAGACAAGTTTCACGTCAACATAGGTTCTACGCTGAAGTCGAAGATCAAGCTCAAGAACCAGCGACAAGTCTCCTAATGAACTGATGCGGATCAGCGAAGACTCAGATTTGTCCACTCAACGTGAAGTATCAAGTACAAGACTTTAGCTATCGCTGAACTCTATCATTCGCTGATGTAGAATGATAGATCGCTGAATCAACGAAAAGCTGATCATGAAGTCCTCCATACAAAGTACTTTTGTCTTAACCACCCTTGCACGACTCCGTACGATGTCAGAAAAAGAACCTCCTTATTGTCTGAAATCGTACAACCACTCTGATACTACACTGTTCAAACATGCGGCTACTAAGGTTGTCAACAAAGGTCAATGACGTACAACAAATGAGTTGCTGCCACGTGTAAAGTGTAAACTGCCATGCATTAAATGCATGCAGTATATAAGAAGAAGAACTCACTTCATTTTGAAGTAACTTGCTAACTCTGGACAAGTTCATCCTTCTTATCTTGAGATAGGTTATTATTAGTAATTTCCTTCTCTTTCTTAGTGCAAGAAACTTAGTGTTCCAACTTGTTTAGATTTAGGTTTATCCTTAATCTTGTTTCCGCAACAAGCTGTAAATTGTTAATGATTTATCAATAAACAATTTAGAAAAGTAAAATCTTAGTGTTTGTATTCAACCCCCCCCCCCCCTTCTACAAACTTGTATATCCCTTCGGGACCAACAAGCTTCTTCCTCAGAAGGAATAAGAGCTTCAGCAGTTTCCATCTCTTCATCGAGTTGCTCCCCCTCAGAATCAGCGTCGTGTAGGGAGTACTCAGTTCCCTCAGGGTTTTCAACTCCCTGAGGTTTATCAGCAGCTTCAGAGATAATACCCTCCCCCTCAGAGTTATGGGGAAGGTCTTCTTAAGTCTTCTCCCCCTCTTCCACATGACGGATGGGGGAGGTAGTAGTTTTAGCAACAGCAGCCTTGGGGTCAATGTCTTCCAGGCCAGTGATCCCAACACATGTTTCCACCGCTGCCATTCTGTCTTCTAGGCTAGAAATAGCAGGGGTACTATTAAGTATAAAGTCCACTGCCATCTCCACCTTCTCTCGATCAGTCTGAGAGAAGTGGGATACAGGGACAGTGGGAGCGTTCAAACGATCTAAGAGTTGTTGGATCAGAGCGTTGGAAGTAACTTGCTAACTCTGGACAAGTTCATCCTTCTTATCTTGAGATTGGTTATTATTAGTAATTTCCTTCTCTTTCTTAGTGCAAGAAACTTAGTGTTCCAACTTGTTTAGATTTAGGTTTATCCTTAATCTTGTTTCCGCAACAAGTTGTAAATTGTTAATGATTTATCAATAAACAATTTAGAAAAGTAAAATCTTAGTGTTTGTATTCAACTCCCCCCCCCCCTTCTACAAACTTGTATAGCCCTTCGGGACCAACAAGTGGTATCAGAGCAGATTTGTTTAATCTAGTAAACAAGATCTAATCTCTACTAAGATTTCTCTTCCTTGCTATTTCTGAAAATGGCCACCAACACAAACACAAACTATATCGACAATGGTTCTCTTGCTAAACCCCCTAGATTCTCCAGAGATAATTTTAATCTATGGAAAAATAGGATGATTCTCTTCTTAGAAGGTGTAGACCCTACTATGCCTTACTATCTTGAAAACAGCCTATATATTCCTGTAAGAATCGATGCTGCAGTACCAGCCGCTGAGAATAGACCTGATATTCCAGAAAGGCTGATACCCAAGGAAGTTCATACGTGGACTGACGAAGATAAGAAGAAAGTGGCTATCGACACCAAAGCCAGATCCATACTATCCATGGCTCTTCCTGACGAAGTCTACCATTCCGTCTTGAATCTGAAAACCTCAAAAGCCATGTGGGACACAATCTGTGTTCAGTATGAAGGTACGTCTGAAGTCCAGGACTCTTGAAAGATCAACCTGGTAAGACAATACGAAAGTTTCATTTGTGGTAAGAATGAAGCTCTCTCTGAAGTTCACCAACGTTTTAATTGCTTAATAATAGATCTGAATACTGTTTGTAAGGAATATTCTAACTTTGAAGTGCTGACAAAGTTTTTAGAATGTTTACCTGAAAGCTGGGACAGTTATTCTATGTGTCTCAAGCTGTCAAAGGATCTAAGATCAATGACCCTTGCTACCTTATATGGCACGATGTTGAATCATGAGCAATCGAGTCATCTTAAGAAGAATCTTGTAAAAGATTCCAAAAGCACCCATGTTGCTTTAATCTCAGAGGAACCTTCTACTCAGCGACCCGTGGTCACTATCACTGAGTTAGAAAGTAACTCTGAAAGGTCATCAGAATCTGACTCTTCAGATGATTAAGAATCTTTGGCTCTCCTCACTAAAAAGTTCAGGAGATTCGCCAAAAAGAAAATGTTCAGAAAGAACAAACCCCTTTCCATTACTGACAAGCCAAGATCATCAGCTCCTGTTGATAAGGCTACTGCTACTTGTTTTAACTGCGAAAAGATTGGACTTTTCGCTAACGAGTGCAGGTCTAAGAAAGTTTCGAGAAACTCAACGTTTCCCAATAAATCCTTTATTCCCAGGAATAAAGATGACAAATACGCTAAGCTGAAAGAAAAGTATGCGAAGCTGAAAAGCTTTAAGAAGAAAGGCAAAGGCCTGATGGCTTATGATTGGGCTGCCTCTGATGAAGAAGAATCATCATCTGACTCTGAAGATGATGAAGCCAATCTATGTCTTATGGCCAAGATTGAAGATGTGGAAGAAAGTTCAGACATTCCCTCTACTTCAACCTCTGCTATTCAGGTATCACCTTCCTTCTTTACAAATATTGCAAATATTGATGAAGTTGATAGTCTTCGTAAAATCGATCTCTTGACTAGAAGTTTATATGAAGCCATGAATGGCAAAACTGTAGTTGAAAATCAAAACCTTGATCTCGCTGAACAGCTCAAAAACTGTCACCTTCAAATAGAAAAGCTTTCTAAAATTGAAGAAGATTTTAAAGATCAAGTGCATTTAAATTAGCTAGTCAAAATCGAGCGAGAAGAAGCTATCTCTGCTTTAAGAGCTGAAAAAGCTACTGTTGAAGGATGGTGTAATTCTTCAACAAAGATCACTGAGATAATTAAGTCTCAGATTCCCCTGAGTGATAAACGTGGTCTTGGTTACAAAGCTGATAATCTAGAACCAACCACTAATCGTTCCATGCTCTTATTTGGAACTTTCGTATCCTCAGTCGCTGATACTTCATCCTTTCAGTGTTCCTCGTCCAGACCGCCTATCCCTGAGGAAATTTCTACCTCCTCAAAAGGTAAAGAGAAAATGGTTTATCCAAAACCTACCTATGTCTTTAAAGATAAAGGTAAAGGAATTGCTTTTAACCAAAATCCTCAGAAGGGTACCTTAGTACCTAGGCTGAATGCTTCTAAAGCTTTAGTGATTCATTCCTCTGGATCAAGGAATCAGATCTCTAGATCTACTCAGCGTGGATCTATTCAGCGATCTACTCCTAGAATCAGAGTGGATGTCTCTGGTAAGAAATCCGAAGAACTGAATGTTCCTCCCATTTCAAAAGACATCAGCTTACTTGGTGCTGGTACTTCTAATTCAAAATCTAAAGCTCAGCATTCAAATGGTCCTAGAACTACTTTTAGTTATAGGAAATGTTATCACTGTGGACTCACTGATCATATTGCTAGTAAGTGCCCCACAGCCACCAAAGCTGAAAAGATAGCTAAGGTGAAGATTACCCCCAAGGCAAAAAAGACCACTGAGGTTAAGAAATTAACCAAAGTGAAGACTGACAAAGCTGAATCTTCAAATGCTGCGAAGATTGCTGAACCTTCCATTCCAACTACTTCCACTGACAAACGTGTACACATGGTTAAGTGGGTACCCAAGAAAAACTAATCTTCCTTTGTGATGCAGGTTAAGAAGGGTATCTGGTATCTCGATAGCGGATGCTCTAGACACATGACTGGAAAAAAAAGCCTGCTCGCTGAATACAAGGAAGAGAAGGGTCCCTCTGTGACTTTTGGAGGAAATGGAAAAGGACATACCCGAGGGTTTGGTGTACTCTCTAATGGTACAACCACCTTCAGAAGAGTCGCATATGTTGAAGGGCTGAAGCATAATCTTTTAAGCATCAGTCAGCTTTGCGACAAGGATAACAAGGTAATCTTTACCAAGGAATCCTGCTTTATCACTGACAAAAAGGAGAAGATAGCTCTCGGCGGTTATCGTTTGGAAAATGTTTATGTAATAAACATGGACTCAACAACCACTGAGAACTCCTGATTCTTCTCAAAAGCCTCATCTGATGTCAACTGGCTATGGCATAAGAGGCTCTCTCATCTGAATTTCAAGACACTGAACACTCTTTCTTCAAAAGAGTTAGTCACTGGTCTACCTCAGCACTCATACGCTAAAGAGTCTTTATGTTCAGCGTGTGAGAAAGGGAAGCAGACCAAAGCAAGCTTTAAGTCAAAGCAAATCTCCTCAGTGTCATCTCCTCTGCAACTTCTCCATATGGATTTGTTTGGCCCTGTTAACAAACAATCCATAGCTGGAAAGAAATATACACTGGTCATAGTTGATGAATTCTCTCGTTATACATGGGTTATGTTTCTCCATTCCAAGAGTGACACCCCTGAAGAACTCATCACCTTTGTTCGGAAGATGGAAACCCTGAACAATTTGACTGTTCGCTCAATAAGGAGTGATCATGGGACTGAATTCAAAAATAGTTCCCTTGATTCCTTCTTTGAGAGTAAGGGTATTTCTCACAACTTTTCATCAGTGAGAACACCGCAACAAAATGGAGTCGCTGAAAGAAGAAATAGAACAATTATTGAAGCTGCACGTTCAATGCTCAGCGATTCTCACCTGCCTACTAAGTTTTGGGCAGAAGCTGTCAACACTGCTTGTTTTACGCAAAACAGGTCGCTGATAGTCAAAAGATTCAATAAAACAGCCTATGAACTTTGTCATGGGAGAAAGCCTTCAATCAGCTTTCTTTACATCTTTGGATGTCAGTGTTTCATACTGAACAACAGAGATGCCCTTGGAAAGTTTGATCCTAAGGCTGATGATGGAATCTTTCTTGGATATTCTTCAATCTCCAAAGCCTTCAGAGTCTTTAATCGAAGAAGACAAACTGTTGAAGAAATAATTCGCGTCACGTTTGACGAATCCCGTTCAGCGAACTCTAAACCGTCCGCTGATACTGAAGAACTGAATCAATGGATGTTTTCTCATCTTGGTGATTCAGAAGATATTCCCATTCCTCATACTCATACAGTTGAAGATGATAGTTCTACTATCATCCCAAATATGTAGAATAGTGAAGCTGAAACATCATGGGTCTCAGCTGTTCCTTTAAACATTATACCTGCCCCTGAACCAAATGTCTCAGACATTCCATCTACTTCTCAGCAATCAGTGAACATAATGACAACTTCAACCATTCCTCTCTTAGTTGATACTCCAAAAGTTGCTGAAGCTTCATCTTCAGCTACTCCAGTTCAGGTTGAGTCAACGTCTCACGCTCTGACTCAGCGATGGACTGTAAATCACCCAATTGATCAAATTCTTGGTGATCCAAACGCTGGTATTCAGACTCGACGAAGTGCAGGTAATATTTGTTTATTTGTTAACTTTATTTCTCTGACTGAACCAAAGAAAGTAGATGATGCCCTCAAAGATCCAAACTGGGTCAGCGCCATGCAAGAAGAGCTGACTGAATTTGAAAGAAACAAAGTTTGGAAACTTGTTCGAAGACCAACTGACAAAACAGTGATAGGCACTAAATGGGTCTATCGAAACAAGT
This sequence comes from Saussurea involucrata, assembly GCA_033807775.1. Lineage (NCBI taxonomy): Eukaryota > Viridiplantae > Streptophyta > Magnoliopsida > Asterales > Asteraceae > Saussurea > Saussurea involucrata. Next base: position 75,689,448 of record CM066317.1, on the reverse strand, counting down.
TGGACGAACATGGAACTGTAACCCGCAACAAGGCTCGTCTTGTTGCTCAGGGATATAGACAAGAGGAAGGCATAGATTGCGACGAAACATTTGCTCCAGTAACAAGACTAGAATCTATTCGTCTATTCTTAGCATACGCTATACACAAAGACTTCAAAGTATATCAGATGGATGTTAAGTCAGTGTTTCTAAATGGAAAGCTGAATGAAGAAGTCTATGTAGAACAACCTCCAGGATTCTCATATCCTAAGCATCCAGGTTATGTTTATAAACTGGATAAGGCACTTTATGGCTTGAAGCAAGCTCCACATGCATGGTATGACACTCTATCTACTTATCTCCATATTGAACAATTTGAGCCAGGTAAAATCGACATAACTCTATTTTTCAGGAAAGTAAAAGGTCATATCATTCTTGTTCAGATATATGTTGATGACATTATATTTGGCTCTACTAACCCTGATCTTTGAACTCGTTTCGCTGATAGAATGAAAGATGAGTATAAAATGAGCATGATGGGTGAACTAACATATTTCCTTGGTCTTCAGATAAAGCAAAATGAAAAAGGAAGTTTCATTAATCAGGGAAATTAATTGTTAAAGATATGCTGAAGAAATTTGATTTAACCCAAAGTTCAGCTATGAAAACCCCTATGGCACCACCGCTGACACTTGATAAGGATACTAAGGGTATTCCTGTTAATGTCACGTTGTACCGTGGGATGATCGGCTCTCTCTTGTATCTTACAGCTAGCCGACCCGATATTATGTACGCAACCTGTTTGTGTGCACGATATCAAGCTGAACCCAAGATATCTCATATGACCGCTGTAAAGCGAATTTTTTGATACCTTAAGGGTACTGCGAATCTAGGTCTTTGGTATCCCAAAGACTCAGGGTTCGATCTAATCGCCTATTCAGATAGTGATTTTGCAGGTTGAAAATTGGATAGGAAAAGCACCACAGAAGGATGTCAGCTCCTGGGTGGAAAGCTGGTGAGTTGGACAAGCAAAAAGCAAAACTCGGTGTCCACCTCTACAGCTGAAGTTGGGTATGTAGCCGCTGGAAGCTGTTGTTCTCAGGTCTTGTGAATGAGAAATCAACTACTGGACTATGACCTTCAGCTCTCAAATATTCCAATCTATTGCGACAGCACAAGTGCCATCGCTATAGCCAATAATCCAGTACTACACTCAAAGACAAAACACATCAAAATCAGGTAACATTTTATCAGAGATCATGTGATGAATGGTGATATAGAACTTCACTTTATCCCAACTGATTATCAGTTAGCTGATCTGTTCACCAAACCTCTTGATGAGACAAGATTCAACTTTCTCATCAGCGAGCTTGGAATGCTGAACTTTGAAGAGTAAAATCTTCAGTGATTCACATATGATCAGTGATAGGATAAAATCGACTTGTATAACCCATTCTATCATCTTCTCTCTGAATAAACTTGATTCGCTGATATCAAGGTATGTTTTTCTCTCTCTGACAATCGCATGTAAATGCAAGATTTCAAAATAAATTGCATCGCTGAATATCTCTTCCTTAATCAGCGATACTTTGAAATTTCTAAATCCAACACTGATATTTCTATTCAGTGCTTCATGTTTTCAAAAGTGTCCCTGAGTTTTCAAAACCTCAGACATCCAAGAATATGAAAGGACAGTTGTGACGTCATTGCAACGGATAAGCCCCGGCACGTTCTTCTTTCTGACACACGTTTGCACGTTTCGTTTACCTTTCAATCAAATGCAAACACGTATCCGTGTCATGATGAAAATCTTTTCCCTCTCAAGATTTTCTCTCTCTCTAATCTCACTATATAAACTCATTCTGGGTTTATATTTTTCTTTTACGCGAACTTCTCCTCCAAGCAAGAAAAAGAAAATTTACTGTTGCATTTGTGCTCTCAAGTTTTTTAAGAACTTAAGAACTTCATCTTCTTCAACGAACCAGATTAATAATTCTTTTATTTTACATGTTTCTTCAAACTTGTTAATGATCTTCTCTTTGTTTTCACAAGATCAAACAAAAGAACTTTTTAAAATGAAATCATTTCTTTCATGGTTTTATGAACACAACCTTTCATGGTTGTTCTTCAAGTTTAAACACAAAATCTTAAACTTGTTCTTCATACGTTTTTCCAGAATCCTAATCCTCAAAGGAAACTGGAAAACAAGATTTTTATTGGGTTTGCATTTCGTTTTTCAAAAACAAGAAAAACCCTAATCTTCATTAAGACATTTTTGTCTGAATGAAATGGACAAAATTTGAACCATCTTATTGGAAAATATTTCCACATTAAGATTATTCTTATTTGTTAATCTTTGGTTGAACTGATATACAGAAAATGGCATCTACTGACATTTCCACTTCCAAGAACACCATCGCTGAGAACACTGCTGCTGATAATACTACTGAGGAATTGGATATCATCAAGGCTCCTCAGGTTAAGTTCTCTCTTGAAGAACTGGATTGGACAAAGTCAAATAACCTCTATGCGCTTCTCGAGTTTCCTCCTCGAAAGCAAGTCACACATCTAGATGATGCTGTGAAATTCCTGAAGAATTGTTGCCTCTCCACAGCCCTAACCATAACACCTCCTGCACATCAGCTACTGCTATCCCAATTCTGGTACTCTGCCAGACACTCTCAGCTACCATCAACCAAAGACTCCTCAAAGACAATCGACTGTATCCTCTGTGATACTGACTATGGCACTATGAAGATTACACCTGCCATTATTCGCAAAGCCCTGAGCCTTCCCACCGCCTCAAAAGAAAGACCTTTTGTTCCTCTCCCTGACCACAAGAAACACTCAGATAGGGAAGCCATCACTGCATTCTTCGATGCAATGGGCTATGTATGGGAAACTGGGAGGGACAAGAAGCCCGAGAAGAAGTTGACCCTCATCAAAAAGTCTAAAATGCCCAGCGAGATGAACTTCATCTTCGCTCACTTAATCAGCTGCATGACTGCAAAGACCGGCTCCTCTGATCAAGCCGCTCAGCCTCAGCAAGCAATGGGATATGCCTTGCTGAAAGGTCTACACATAGACTGGGCATCGATAATCTACGATGATCTGGTACTCAGAGTAGACTCCGCCGCTGACAGATCTCCATGGGTTCCTTATCCTCGATTCATCAGCGCCGTATTCCAAACAGGCCTGAAGGACAGCTACCCAAAAGAGGGTGACCTGAAACTCTCTCAGGTTGGCCCTAAGGTTCTCGACTTCAAGCCAGTGGCAAATGAGGTACGTCTTTCTACACTTTTAACTCTTCTCAACCCTACTTCTTCGACTTCTGCAGCTCCTTCAGCGGACAAACCCACCGCTGATACCCAGGCTGCAACCTCCACTCCTTCTCTTAAAAGGAAACACTCCTCTACCCAACTTAGTTCCAAAAGAACTAAGAAAACCAAGGAGCAACCCCAGCAATCTCTTGCTGAAGACTCCTCAGCTCATCTCAAAGAGCTGAAGGAACGTTCAGTGGTACGCTCTGCCACAGCTGAACAAGCCACCCATTCTATCCCAGCTTCAGCGTCTCTAAACGCTGAGGTTACAAACTTGGAATCTACCCAACCTCCTTCAGTCTCTCTAAAGACTGACGAAGCGATTCTCAGCGAATCCAACGTTGAACTCCGCACCCAACCTCCATTCTTAACCTTTGCTTCTCCCTCTACTCAATTAGACTCTACTCTAGTTGTCACTGAAGCACCTGTCATTCCTCCAGAAGTTAAAGCTGACACTCAAGGAATGATGGGCGTAGGACCTACAGCGATGACCATGCGTCCACGCACTTTAGCTGATGACATGGAACTTTTCTCAGGACACCGAGATTTTGATGAATTCACCAATCCTCCTGCAGGTATACACCAACCCCTATACACTGTAACTGAACCCCAAACTTCTGAGCTTTCCTCTGTTCACAAGTTCTTATATGTTACAGGTCCTAATTTGGGAGACATCAACGCCTCTCTGAAGACAATAGAGACGACGCTGACAGGTCTCACAACTACTCTTTCCGACAAATCTTCAGCTGTAACAAACGCTGGAGAGAATCTCACAAAGCTACCAACCATGGTCGAAAAGAATGCCTCCAAAGCTGACTTGGAGAAGGTTGATAAAACGCTCAGCAACTTTGTCAAAGTTCTCGCTGATATCTACACAGACTACCTCGCCATCAAAACTTCAGTTAACACCATATCCAGCGAGGTCACAACGCTGAAGACAACGGTTGGCAGAATCGAAGGAGATATGTCTGCTGTAAAGACCGATGTGAGTTCTGTAAAGACTGACGTGGATTCTATGAAGAAAATGATGCAGCAGATCCTGACCAACACGACCGCCCCTGCCCCTGCACCTTCATCTTTTACTCCGGCGGATCGTGCTGAACTCATGAAGATCAATCCTGGTATTTCTGGTCTAGAAAACAGATTATCAGCGATTGAAATTTGTGTGGGGATCCCTGGACAAGAAGACAGGGAACCAACACCAGCTGCTGAGTCATCGCATTCCTCCCCCACTCATCATGAAAAGGGGGGAGAAGAGCGCTGAAGACCTTTCCCATGATGAATCTATCAGGGGAGAGAAGACTGAAGACCTCACCTTTACTGAAGAGGGTGAGAAGACAATTGAAGAAGCAGCCGCTGGACCTCAGGGAGATGAAAACCCTAAGGGAGCCGAGAAGCTTACCTCTGTATCTGAGGGGGAGCAACTCGAAGAAGAAGCTGAAGAATCTGAGTCTGAAGCTGAAGATGAAGAAGCCATCGACTTATCTGATGATGAACCATCCTCTTCTCCAAAGAATGATGATGATGAAGATGATGATGATGATGACTCTTTTATCGTCAAGCCTGCTCAGAGGACCACAGCTCTTAGAGGGATTCTGATAAATGAACCTACAGGGGAGCGGACAAAGACAAAGCCATCAGCATCTGAAGCTGACAAGGGCAAAGGAAAAAGTGTCGCTGAAGACGAGCAAAATCTGACGTCAGGTACACTAATCTTCCTTACACTACATCCTTCCTCTCTATACACATTATCAATTCTACACTCACTAAAACCTCCACACACTTTATCCCATTCTTTCTCTATCTCTATTCTACCCAAGTTCTTACTCGTAAGATCGCCGTGTTTCAGCTAGTCCTCTCCCCTGTTTGAGGATATCGCTGAAGTTCCTACAGCTGCGACTTCACCAGTAATAATCCCAGCTTCCAAAGCTGAAGAAATAATCCCGGTCTTGGATTTGATCTCTGAGACTGATGAACCCGAAGAACATATGCTCTCTCACAAAAGCAGACCTTCCTTGGCTCCTCAAAAGCTAAGTGAAGAGGATCAGAGAGAAGAGATGAGATGATAAAGAAGTTCGAGGATCAGTGAATCATTCTGAAGCGTGATCAACTTCCTTCTATTCCTACAAAGTTCAAACTTTCAAAAAGGGAATACAAGGATCACCTCAGAGCTGAACGTCTAATCGCTGAAAGAAGGGAAGCTGAAGAAAAAGACAGAGAATACGCCATCCAGCTTACTCAACGATCAGTAAAAGATCCCAAGCTGAAAAGAACTCCAATCGAAGTTCAACGTCAGCTATGGGAAGAAGCCAAGAAAATCGTTGAAGAAAAGAGAACTGTGTCTCAATCTACTTTAGCCTGGTGCAAAGAAAAGGTACACTTCAGACATCGACCTTCCAGAATAATCAAGGTACTCGTATCTGGAAGATCAACCATCAAAATTTCTATCGCTGAAATCGAGATATTCAGAGAAGACGGAAAGTACGAAATATTCTATGCTGAAGCTATCACGCAGTACGGTCTCTCTAAATGGTTGGAGATCAGATTAGCCATCCAGAAGTCTCAGTCTAAGTACAAGGATCATTTTGAAAAGCTGATAAACAAGCAGATCGACTTAGTCTATTCTTGTGTGGATATTCCTCCTCCTCCTCTCGAAAGTCAGAAACGAAGGGCCTCTGCAAAGAAAAAGTCTAAATCTTCAGAAGATGGTCCTCGTATTCGAAACGAAACAGGTATTGGTTTTTCTATGGAAGAAGTCCTTGGTCTTGAACCTGACCTTTCTGCACTTGACACATCTCTTCCTCCTGGTGAGACTTTCATCCCTGGGAAAGTCATAAGCAAACCCTATGGGATATTCTTTAATGACTGGGATGGACGAAAGCGTTTTGAACGTATCTCTGAACTTCCCATCACTCCCATCGAACAGCTGAAAGATCTCATCTACTGGTGTGACTTCAAGAACGACATTCAGGCACTGCATCTTAAACCCTTGATTTTTGAAGAAGCGCTGAACAAAAGAAATCAAGGAGTAAATGTCCCTGACTGGATGATTCCCACATCAATGACCCTTGATGAACAACTCATTAAGGAAGAACCTCTATAAGCTGATAGGATCGCCTCATTCTTCTATTATATCAGTTATTCTTTTTTACTTGTAATTGTATTCGCTGTACTTGTAATTTTTCCACTTCCATCTGTAATCTCTACGAGGTTTAAAGAAAAATTTCAGCGAACGTACTTTACTCCATCAGTACAGAAAAGATCCCAGAAAACAGTAAAAGGGACAAATATTTTATGAGTTCTTTTTATCCTTATGTTTTCATTAAATAGCAATTTTCTCTGTTGCTATGTCATAATCAAATAGGGGGAGGTTGTTGATCCAAACCCTCAGTGGTTTGATAATGACCCTCTCTTATATACTTAGTGAAAATTGTAAGTAAACAATATGTATCAGAGTTTCACTATCGCTGATAAGTACTAAGATCTTACAGTACCGCTGATAGGAACTCTCGCTCTTTAGATTAAACATTCAGCGAACACTGTTCACCATAATGCTCTGAGTCTGTTCAGTACTTATGGTGATCGCTGATAAGTTAGTTGTTTACGTATGATCCCTGAGGACAAGTTTCACGTCAACATAGGTTCTACGCTGAAGTCGAAGATCAAGCTCAAGAACCAGCGACAAGTCTCCTAATGAACTGATGCGGATCAGCGAAGACTCAGATTTGTCCACTCAACGTGAAGTATCAAGTACAAGACTTTAGCTATCGCTGAACTCTATCATTCGCTGATGTAGAATAATAGATCGCTGAATCAACGAAAAGCTGATCATGAAGTCCTCCATACAAAGTACTTTTGTCTTAACCACCCTTGCACGACTCCGTACGATGTCAGAAAAAGAACCTCCTTATTGTCTGAAATCGTACAACCACTCTGATACTACACTGTTCAAACATGCGGCTACTAAGGTTGTCAACAAAGGTCAATGACGTACAACAAATGAGTTGCTGCCACGTGTAAAGTGTAAACTGCCATGCATTAAATGCATGCAGTATATAAGAAGAAGAACTCACTTCATTTTGAAGTAACTTGCTAACTCTGGACAAGTTCATCCTTCTTATCTTGAGATAGGTTATTATTAGTAATTTCCTTCTCTTTCTTAGGGCAAGAAACTTAGTGTTCCAACTTGTTTAGATTTAGGTTTATCCTTAATCTTGTTTCCGCAACAAGCTGTAAATTGTTAATGATTTATCAATAAACAATTTAGAAAAGTAAAATCTTAGTGTTTGTATTCAACCCCCCCCCCCCCCCTTCTACAAACTTGTATAGCCCTTCGGGACCAACAAGCTTCTTCCTCAGAAGGAATAAGAGCTTCAGCAGTTTCCATCTCTTCATCGAGTTGCTCCCCCTCAGAATCAGCGTCGTGTAGGGAGTACTCAGTTCCCTCAGGGTTTTCAACTCCCTGAGGTTTATCAGCAGCTTCAGAGATAATACCCTCCCCCTCAGAGTTATGGGGAAGGTCTTCTTAAGTCTTCTCCCCCTCTTCCACATGACGGATGGGGGAGGTAGTAGTTTTAGCAACAGCAGCCTTGGGGTCACTGTCTTCCAGGCCAGTGATCCCAACACATGTTTCCACCGCTGCCATTCTGTCTTCTAGGCTAGAAATAGCAGGGGTACTATTAAGTATAAAGTCCACTGCCATCTCCACCTTCTCTCGATCAGTCTGAGAGAAGTGGGATACAGGGACAGTGGGAGCGTTCAAACGATCTAAGAGTTGTTGGATCAGAGTGTTGGAAGAGTCGACCTTTTTGTCATGATCGCTCATCTCTGTCTTCAAGGACGTAACCTCTCCCTGAAGATTGCCCACCACTGTCTTCAACGATGTGACTTCGTTGGACAGTGTGGTAAAGTGATTGGAGAGGTTGTCGTTGGTGGTGTTCAAGTTGTTGAGGGCGGTGGAGTTGTCAGCGAGAGCGGTAGCAACATGAGATAGGCTACCTTCCAGCTTTTGGAGATCAACGATGGATGCCTTATCTTTCACCTTTGTGGTGAGTTTCTTTAATGCATCCCCGGCGTCTGTAACCGCTGAGGAGTTGGAGGAGAGTGTGGTGGTGAGAGATTTCACCTTTGTAGACAAAGCCTTGAGGGCGTTGTTGATGGTTCCCAAATTAGGACCTGTAAAAGAAAAATACTTATGAACAAAGAAAAGCTCAGAAGTTTGGGGTTCAGAGAGAGGAGTGTTTAGGATTTTATGTATACCTGCGGGCGGGTTGGTGAAGTCATCGAAATGTCTGTGACCCGAAAAATGTTCATAGTCGTCTTCTAGAGATGGTTGACGTTGAGAGGTGCCCGCAAGTCCTTTATTCTGATTCATCATTCGCTGTAGATCGTCAGTCGATGTGTCACTTAGATGAATGACGTTTGTTGTAGTAAAGGGGAATAGAGGTGTAGTGACCAAAGAAGATGAGGGAGGATCAAGAGTTGAGAAGAGGGAATGGGTGTCGGATTCAGCGTTGGATCCGCCGAGGAATATTTCAGTAGCACTTAGAGGTGCTGAGAAAGGGGGGTCCAAATCCAGGATAACTTCAGTGTCTTGAGGCACTGAAGTGGGAATGGGAGAGGTAGGTTCAGCAGATGTGGTGGAGCGTGCCACAGAACTTTCCAGCGTCTTCTTTGGAGAGACAGACGTAGAGTCTTCAGTCTGGGAAGGCTTGGGGGGTTGCTCCTTGGAAATCTTCTTGGTCTTATGGATGCCAAGTGGGGTTTTAGATTGTTTCCTTTTACGAGAAGGAGTGGATGTTGCAGCCTGGGTACCAGCGGTTGGGATTACCGCTGCCAAAGTGGTAGCCGCAGAAGTAGAAGAAGTAGGAGGTCTGAGAAGAGGTAAGAGTGTAGAGAGACGTACCTCGTTTTCCACTGGCTTGAAGTCGAGGATCTTAGGGCCAACCTGGGATAACCTCAGGTCGCCCACCTTCGGGTACTTATCCCCAAGTGCTTGCTTGAAGAGAGCACTGATGAAACGGGGATAAGGGACATTCAGTGGTCGCTTGGCTTCTTCGACCCTTAGCATCATGTCGTCAAAGATGATCTTAGCCTAGTCAATATGGAGTCCCTTCATCAGCGCATACCCCATAGCCTGTTGGGGTTGTGAGGCCTGATCAGTTGACCCAACTTTTGTTGTCATACAGCTGATGAGGTGTGCGAAGATGAAGTTCATTTCGCTCGGCATCTTGCTCTTGAGGATGGAGGTGAGCTTCTTCTCAGGGAGTTTATCTCTCCCTGTGTTCCATGTGTACTTCATTGCATCCAGAAATGCAATGATTTCAGCTTGTCCGGCCTTAGTTTTGACGTCAGGTAGAGGAACAAAACGTTTGTCTTTGGAGCTTCGAGGGAGGTTGAGGGCAGACCTGATTACCCCTGTATGAATCTTTGCCTCCCCATGTTCATTTTCGAAGAGGATGGCATCCACCTTCTTGTCAGGGTTTCTGGGAGTGGCAACCTAAGATTTTCTGGCAGTGTACCATAATTAGGCGAAGAAGTTCTTGTGAGCAGGAGGTTTGATTTTCAGTGCTGTCGCCAGAGGATAGGACTTGAGGAAGTTTACAACTTCATCCAGATGAGTGATGTTTTTCTTAGGAGGAAAGTCAAACAGGGTGTAGGGGTTGTTTCCTTGGAATGTGATTTGTTCCATTGTGAAGATGACATTTGGGGCTTTGACAAGTTCAGTCCTTTCAGAAGATGTAGTATGAGACTGAGGGTTGGTAGCTTCAGTGGTTGTCATTTCTGTTCATAATATATAAACATGAAGAAGATGAAGCAGAGTTCTTAAAATAGATAAGATTCCAAAATAAGGGTTTTTAGGGTTTTATAATTTCCATTTAAAGAGAGAAATGGAAATTAGGGTTTTATAGTTTTGAAAAAGGGTACAAAACATAGTGAAAGTTCTTGTTTTCCAGTTTCCTTTTATGGAAAGGATTCTGGAAAAACATATGAAAATGTCAAGTTTAAGATTTTGATTATAAACTCGAAGAACAATCTGTTTCCAGATTGTGTTCATAAAACCATGAAGAAAATGATTTTATTTGGATAAAGTTCTTTGGTTTGATCTTTTAGAAACAATAATAAGATCAAAAACAAGTTTATTTGATGATTAATAAGAGAAATATTAACCTTTTGATGTTGAAGAAGATGAATACGAACAAGTTCTTGAGAAATAAGTTCAAATGCAACAGTTGATTCTTGCTTGAGAGAGATTAAGTTCGCGTAAAAGGTAAAAATATAAACTCAAAGGGTTTATATAGTGAGAGTAGAGATAGAAAAACTATGAGCGAGAAAAGTTTTTCATGATGGCACGTGACACGTCCCTTTATTCTGATTGATCAAGAGAAACGAAACGGGCGAGTGTGACAGACGAAAAGGCGTGCCATGGTCTATCCGTTGTGATGACGTCACAAACTTCCTTTCACATTTTAAGGTGTCTCTGAGGGTTTTGAAAAAAACTCAGGGACATTTTTAAAACATGAATCACTGATTAGAAACATCAGTGAGAGTTTTAGAATTTCAAAGTATCACTGAAAGGAAGAGATATTCAGCGATGTAACTTGTTTTGAAATCTTGCATTCTTAGGCGAACGTCAGCGAGTATGAGAGAACATACCTTGATATCAGCGAATCAATTTTGTTCAGAGATATGGTGATTAATAGGGTTATATAAATTTTATTTTATCACTGATCAAATGTAAACCGCTGAAGATTTTACTCTTCTAGGTTCAGCATTCCAAGCTCGCTGATGAAAAAGTTGAATCTTGTATCATCAAGAGGTTTATGAAAAACTCATCTAACTGGAAGTCAGTTGGGATAAAATGAAGTTCTATATCACCATTCATCACATGATCTCTGATAAAATGATACCTGATTTCGATGTGTTTGGTCTTTGAGTGTAGCACTGGATTATTTGCTATGGCGATGGCACTAGTGCTGTCGCAATAGATTGGAATTTTGGAGAGCTGAAGGTCATAGTCAAGTAGCTGATTTTTCATCCACAAGACCTGAGAACAACAGCTTCCAGCGGCTATGTACTCAGCTTCAGCGGTTGAGGTGGACACTGAGTTTTGCTTTTTGCTTGTCCAACTTACCAGCTTTCCACCCAGGAGCTGACAGCCTCCTGTGGTGCTTTTCCTATCCAATTTGCATCCTGCAAAATCACTATCTGAATAGGCGATTATATCAAACCATGAGTCTTTGGGATACCAAAGACCTAGGTTAGGAGTACCCTTAACGTATCGAAAAATACGCTTTACAGCGATCAAATGAGATTCCTTGGGTTCAGATTGATATCTTGCACACAAACAAGTTGCATACATAATATCAGGACGGCTAGCTGTAAGATACAAAAGAGAGTCGATCATCCCACGGTACGTCGTGACATTAACAGGTTTTCCTGAAGGATCTTTGTTTAGTGTCAGCGGCGGTGCCATTGGGGTTTTCATAGCTGAGCTTTGAGTTCAATCAAACTTTTTCAGCATATCTTTAACATATTTTCCTTGGTGAATAAAAGTACCTTTTTCATTCTGTTTTATTTGAAGACCAAGAAAATATGTCAGTTCACCCATCATACTCATTTTATATTCAGCTTTCATTCTTTCAGCAAAACGAGTACATAAGTCAGGGTTAGTAGAACCAAATATAATATCATCGACATATATTTGAACAAGAATGATATGACCTTTTACTTTCCTGAAAAATAGAGTTTTATCGATTTTACCACGCTCAAATTTTTCAATATGGAGATAAGTAGAGAGAGTGTCATACTATGCACGAGGAGCTTGCTTTAAGCCAAAGAGTGCCTTATCCAGTTTATATACATAACCTAGACGCTTAGGATCAGTGAATCCTGGAGGTTGTTCCACGTAGACTTCTTCGTTCAGCCTTCCATTGAGGAATATTGATTTCACATCCATTTGATATACTTTGAAGTCTTTGTGAACAACGTAAGCTAAGAATAGAAGAATAGCTTCGAGTCTTGCCACTGGGGCAAATGTTTCGTCATAATCTATGCCTTCCTCTTGTCTGTATCCCTGAGCAACAAGACGAGCCTTGTTCGGGTTACAGTTCCATGTTCATCCAACTTGTTTCGATAGACCCATTTAGTGCCTATCACTGACTTGTCAGATGGTCTTGGAACGAGTTTCCAAACTTTGTTTCTTTCAAATTTTGTCAGCTCTTCTTGCATAGCGCTGACCCAGTTTGGATCTCTGAGGGCATCATCTGTTTTCTTTGGTTCAATTAGAGAAATAAAGTTAACAAATAAACAGATGTTACCTGAACCTCGTCGAGTCTGAATACCAGCGTTTAGATCACCAAGAATCTGATCAATGGGGTGATTAATAGTCCATCGCTGAGCCGGAGCATGATTCGCTGACCCGAGTTGAACTTCTGGAGAAGCTGAAGAAGAGGCTTCAGCAACTTCAGGTACTTCAGGTAGAAGAGGTAGAGGTTCAGATGTCATTTCATTCACTGATTATTGAGATGTCTATGGGATATCTGAGGTAGATGGTTCAGAAGCAGGCATTGTGGTGAGAGGAACAGCTGAGACCCATGAGGATTCAGCTTCACTTGTCTGCATGCTTGGGATGATAGTAGGATCATCATCTTCAGCGGTAGGAATGTTAACCTGAGGATTTGGAATAGATTCCGAGTCCCCAAGATGAGAAAACATCCATTGATTGAGTTCTTCAGTATCAGCAAAAGGTCTTGAGTTCGCTGAACGAGATTCGTCAAAAGTAACATGGATTGTTTCTTCTACAGTTTGTCTTCTACGATTGAAGACTCTGAAGGCTTTGGAGACTGAGGAGTATCCAAGAAATATTCCATCATCAGTCTTGGGATCAAACTTTCCTAGGGCATCCCTATTGTTCAGTATAAAACATTGACATCCAAAGATGTGAAGAAAGCTAATTGAAGGCTTTCTCCCATGGAAAAGTTCGTAGGCTGTCTTCTTGAATCTTTTGACAATCAGCGACCTGTTTTGAGTAAAACAAGCAGTGTTGACAGCTTCTGCCCAGAACTGAGTAGGCAGGTGAGAATCGTTGAGCATTGATCGAGCAGCTTCAATGATCGTTCTATTTCTTCTTTCAGCGACTCCATTTTGTTGCGGTGTTCTCACTGAATAAAAGTTGTGAGAAAATACCCTTACTATCTAAGAAATTCTCAAGGGAACTGTTTTTGAATTCAGTCCCATGGTCACTTCTTATAGAGCGAACGGTCATATTGTTCAGGACTTCCATTTTCCTTACGAAAGTCATGAGTTCTTCAGGGGTGTCACTCTTAGAACGGAGAAACATAACCCAGGTGTAGCGAGAGAATTCATCTACAATGACCAGTGTATATTTCTTTCCAGCGATGGATTGAACATTGACAGGGCCAAATAAATCCATATGAAGAAGTTGAAGTAGGGATGACACTGAGGAAATTGATTGGATTTGAAACTAGCTTTGGTTTGTTTCCCTTTTTCACACGCTGAACATAAGGATTCCTTAGCGTATGAGTGTTGAGGTAGACCGGTGACCAACTCTTTTGAAGTAAGAGTATTCAGCGTCTTGAAGTTGAGATGATAGAGCCTCTTATGCCATAGCCAGTTGACATCTGATGAGGCTTTTGAGCAGAAACAGGAATTCTCAGTGGTAGTCGAGTCCATGTTTATAACGTAAACATTTTCTAAACGGTATCCGCTGAGAGCGATCTTCTCCTTTTTGTCAGTGACAAAGCAGGATTCCTTAGTGAAGCACACTTTGTAACCCTTATCACATAGTTGACTGATGCTCAGAAGATTGTGCTTCAGTCCTTCAACATATGCGACACTTCTGAAGGTAGTTGTACCATTTCCACCGAAGGTCACTGAGTGACCTTTTTCTTCCTGATATTCAGTGAGCATTTTCTTTTTGCCAGTCATATGTCTAGAGCATCCGCTATCGAGATACCAGATACCCTTCCAGACCTGCACACAAAGGAAGATTAGTTTGACTAAGGCATCCATTTTACTATGGGCCTACATTTCTCAGTGATGGTAGAGGAAGTTGAAGGTTCAGCAATCTTCGCAGCATTTGAAGATTCAGCTTCAGGACTAGTCTTCACTTCGGTTAATTTCTTAACCTCAGTGGTTGGTTTCACCTTAACCTGATTTGCACCAGGATTGGTCTTCTTTGCCTTGGGGGCAGTGATTTTCACCTTAGCTAACTTTTCAGCTTTGGTGGCTGTAGGGCACTTACTGGCAATATGATTTGTAAGTCCACAATGATAACATTTCCTATAGCTTAAAGTAGCTTTAGGACCATTTGCATGCTTAGCCGAAATTTTTAAATGAGCAGGGCCAGCACCAAGTATACCTTTGGCATTGGAAATTAGAGGAACAATTAGTTCTACGGATTTCTTACCAATAATATCCACTCTGAGTCTAGGAGTAGATCGCTGAATAAATCCAGGGATCTTGTTCTTAGAATTAGAGGGACAATTTACTGAAGGTTTAGAGACATTCAGCTTTGGTACAAAGGTACCCTTCTGAGGTTTTTGGTTAAAAACTTTTTCTTTACCTTTACCTTTAGAGTTTAAGGTAGGTTTTTCCTCAGGAGTGGGAGTTTTAGAAGAGGAACACTGAAACGAGGAGGTATCAAGGATAGAGGATACGAACATTCCAAACTTAAGCATGAAACGATCAGTGGTTGGTGTTGGAACCCATATACACTTAATCAAGATTAACAATCTGATAGTGGAGTTTAGAGTTTGATGCGGAAGCGTATTAAACTAACAGATATGTTTGATAGATATTAGAACGCACATATATAAAGAAAACAGTAAGGAATAAAAAGGATTTCTTGAACAGTTACTGTTATTCAATATATAATAAGAACAACGAAGAACAGATTAAGAACTGTTGGTGTGTGTGAGAATATAACACTCAGATATTTGACAATAAAGCTTGAGAGTATTAGTGATTCCTTGTGTTTTCGTCGTTAGGAAGATCTCAACATGAGACTTCCTTTTATACTACTCTTAGAAGACTATGAAGTTGGTCACTGTTCCTTTTACGGCATGAATAGTAAACTGGATGGTGTGAACAGTGGACTGGATGGTGTGAGCAGTTGTTTGAGCCATGCGCATTTAATGGAGCAGATGTACTATTGGTAAATGCATTAAATGGCGCAGACGTCTATTTTGTACCATGCCCTATTGAGTCCACTCAGAGCTTGACACGTGTTTTGACAGTACTTTTCCATGCAAGTTGATGAACGTATCCAGTAATATCTTCCAAGTCTTCATAGCAGACCACAGAGGCTCTGTAAGGCATTACAGAGGTTCTATGGTCTGACCTTCTGTGGAGCAGTCCACTTGTTTCCGAGTTGATCTTCTTCTTGCGCACTACAGAGGTTCTGTGATTACCTCTGTAGCTTCTGTGGCTTTCTGGACTTGATCTTCTGGAAGAAGTGGCAGAGCCTCTGTGAGAGGCTTTTCTATACTTAGCCTATTTTTCACTACTTCTAAGTATTTCTATGATTAGGAAGATTGAAGCTAACAATCTCCCCCTAAGTAGTGAAAAATAAAAATTTGACTTTGTGTTTAGTTAGGCTAAGTTAGATAAGACAAAGGTTAAACAATACCTCGAAATTTCTTTCATTTAGAAATATGCCAGAGGCATTTTACATTTGAGTACAATGAAAGATAAACTTTTGTTTGCAGAGATTGGAGGTCTGAGAATCAGATTTTGGCATCTTTGAAATCGTTGTAGCTTCTGTTGTCTCTGCCGACTTTTCTGATCTCTTTGTAGAATCTGATGCAGAGTTCTCTTAGGCGGATTGTTGAGTCTATTTCTCTGATGAAAGTATATGCATCATCTCTATCCATTTTCTCTGTACCTCTGTATTTTACAAGGCTTGCTCTGAATTTGCTCAGAGTACTGGTTGCGTACTTCTGACAATCCATGAGTACAAAAAGTTTAACCTGTTGTTGTGGGTTTTGAAATACTAACCCAAATCTTGGTTCTCTGATGATTGAGTTGGGCACAGCGTCTGGTGGGCAGCGATCTTCTGGTGGTCGTAGATCTAGATGTTTGAGACCAAGATCTTTTCCCAGCTGAAAATCTATCATGCTGTATAGTAGAAGCTTTTCCCTCATCGCTTTTCTCAATACTTGATAGGCTCTGGTGTTTGCCTCTGTGTTGTAGTTGTCCTTTGTCCATTGCAGAAGGTCAGGTAGATCGTATGGATTGATGTTTCTTAAGTCAGCATCAGCGAAGGTAGACTCTGAATTGTTCTCTCTTCTGACTTTGTAAAGATTGTACCTGACCCTTGGATAGGTTCTTATGAAGGAGAATCTGCAGAAGATCACTTTTTTGATTTTGTGAATTGAGAAGACATCTGCTTTGGCTCTTCGCTTTGTTCTTGTGAAGATGTTCTCAAATTCTTCTCTGATCCTTGGATCTGTCACATGATCTATTGGATAGTTTGTCTGAAAGGATTGTTTGTAGAGGTATTTGTATACCACTTCTTCCATTTCTTCATGTGTTGGACCAGGTCGTGGAATTTGTCTTCTGAGACTCTCCATATGTTGAACAACTTCTGCAGCTCTACCAGTTAAAGGAGTTTCTGACAGAGGCTTCAATCCATGTGCCCAGTCAACTTCTTCGGGTTTTGGGGTTTGAAAGGCGTCAAACGCACTTTTCATCAGTTTCTCTGTTGGCTTTGACAATGTTTTCTTCTTCTTAGGTTCCTCTGTCAGTATCCCTTTGCCTTTATCTTTTGTTGTCGTGGCATAACCTGTTGCTTCTGTGGGATTTGAGGTTTGTACTTCTGTAGGTTTGATGGAGGTTGCCTCTGTGGATTTTGACGATTGTGATTTAGAGGACTTTTGTGGCGATGGTTCTGTTGGCTTGACTTGCTCTGTAACCTCTGTTGGAGGTTGTTTGGTGACTTCTTCTGTGAGCTCAGTTTCTGTTGATGAAGTGTTTTCATTGAATCTTCTTGCCATTCTGAAGGCTAAGGTGAACCTGTGCCTTTCTTCTTCTCTCTTCACCATACGATCACTTATTGTTGTGTGCATCCTTTTCAGAATGTCAGAAGCAGAGGTCGTTGCTCTTTTTGGTTTGGTGGCAATCGACTTTCTTCTGGGTATGGTTTGGGGTGTTTCCACAGAGGTGGGTGTTTTCTTTGTGGTTGGTTCATCTGTTTCTTCTAAAATGATTACCTCAGGGGCGGTTGTTGCCTCTGAGGTTTGCTTATCTGCTTCTGTAGTGTTGGGTTCTTCAGAGGTTGAATCCACAGAGATGGGTGTATTCTCTGTGGTTTGTTGAGTTTGTTGTTGTCGGGTCTGTTCTGGAGGTGCTTGACTCAGAGGTTCTGCGGCTATTGGTGGACCTGTAAGTTCTCTGCTTGCAGTTTTCTCTGTAGTTTTCTCCCCCTCAGGATGATCTGATGGACCAGGATGGTCATCATCATCAGAGTCATCCTGACCCTTGTCTGATGTACCCTCTGCTCTGCAGGAAGCATCAGGTTTCTTTGGCATTGTGGCTCCAGCAGCGATCAGTTTCGTGCAGACATCATCACAGAGGCCAAGAAGAGTTGCTAGCTCTGCCTCTGTTTTGAATCTCATCCTTCCTACACTTTCTCTGAAATCTTTGACGAAGTTAGCATTGGCAGTGGTGAAGGAAAGGATGACTTATGTCACTTGATTAATCACGTTCTGCCCAAGTTCTGTCAGCTGTGCTCTTGTCATGTAGTCTTTGGGTTGCATCAGCATGGTATTTCGCATGGCTTCTTCTTGAACTTTTTGTAGGGCCTTCTGTAGATCTGCAGGAGTGATGCCCGTTGACACTGAAGTCTGTTTGTTCAATTGATCAAGGAACTTGTTGATGGAGTTCTCAATCGAAGAAGGAGTAGTTGTTGCGGCAGAAGTGGTGGATGCGGTAGCAGCAGACTTCATCTGTGAGATGGCAGTTTTCACCTCTGTGGACAGGTTGTCCATTTTGGTGTTCAGGTTTAGCAGTGCCAGTGATGTTGTCTCTGCAAAAGATTTGAAAGAGCTTTGCAACTCTTTCAAGGTTTGGTTCACAGAGGTCTCAAGGGTTTGGAACTCATCCCTTGTGACTTGTGTTCCGGTGGTAACCTCTGGAGGAACACATTCGTCTCCAGAGTGAATCCCTGTTCCTGGGATACCTTCTTTCATTCCTGTTTGTATGTTGAGAATGGAAGGATTTCCTTCTGATCCTTGAGAAGAAACATGAGTTTCAATCCCTACAGAAGTTCTGAGAAGAACATTGTCCAAATCCACTCCAGAGGTGGGTATTGGAATATCCTTCTGTTGACTAGGAGATTTGTCTAGAGTCTCTTTGTCTTTGTGCTCTCTACTTCTCTCTGAAAGAAGTGTGGGTCTTAATAAGTGCGTGTCAGAGGAAACAAATTCCTCTGTAGGGTGTTCTTGTGTGATCTGGGGCGATTGATCACGAACATTAGGTGAGTCTCTTTGAGGAGACTCCCTAGGAATGGATTCCCCGGTTTCTGTGGGCACAGAGGTTGAAAGAGTAACCTCTGGCTGGATGGGTTGGGTTGGGATCGAGCTGTGCTGCTCTTTTTCAATAACTCCTTCTGCAGCTAGACCTGCGGAGTTAGAAATGTGGGTTGCACTGGGAGGGGGTGATTGATGTGTGCCTTCTTCAACTTCGGCATCTTTTCTTGTTTCTTCTTCTGGTTCTGTGGAAGTTCCTTGCTCTGTGCGCAATGAGTCATACATGTGATGAGATCCGTATAATCTCATGACATGAGGATGATAGAGACCTTTTCGTATCCAGATAGCCTCTTCTTCATCTGAATCTACCTCTGAGATTTCTATCCCTGTTTCTGTGGTTTCTTCTACAACCGTTGCCTCTGTAACTTTAGTTGTATTCCACTCAGCTTCGATTTGTTCTGTTTCTTCTGAAGCTTGGTTTGGACTTCTTCTGTGGACGTCCAATCCTTGAATGAAAGGGTTTTGTAAAATCACAGGGGTTTCGGCTGGTTGATTTCTGGGTGTTGTGTCATCTTCGTGTAGATGTGTGTCAATGCCAGAAATGAAGAAATCTTGTTCTTCTGGAGTGTGGTGGTCGAGAGGTTGTGCCGTCCACCCTGCTGTATTAAGGGTGTTTGCAATTTCGGGGTTCTGTAGGAAATCATTCAGGTCTCCTTGGTGAGCAAATCTATCTGGAGATTGATATGGTGATTGATATCCTTCTTCTGTCATTCCTACTTCTGCATCTTCTTCTTCTGCAGTCTCTCCCTCTATGATTTCCTCTTCTGCAATGGTAAACAACTTTTTAAGTGTTTTACCATGCTTCTTTTTGGTTTTCCTCCTTTTTGGTTTTGGTGCCCCTTCCTCTGTTGATTTGGATCTCTTCTTTTTCTGTTTTGTGAAAAGGGGAGGTGCAGAGGAGCCAATCTCTGTGGCTAGGGCTGTAAACGAACCGAACGTTCAGTGAACCGTTCGTGAACCGTTCGGCGGGAAGTTCGTTTATGTTCGTTCATTTAATAAACGAACGAACATGAACAAGTTTTTTCGTTTGTTTAGTTAAACGAACGAACATGAACAAAGGTCTCGTTCGTTCATTTATGTTCATGAACGTTCGTTCATTTATGTTCGTTTACGTTCGTTCGTTTATGTTCGTTTACGTTCGTTCGTTTATGTTCGTTTATGTTCGTTTAGCTTTATTCGTTTACTAATAAATATATAATATAAAATAAACATAATAAATATAATAAATTAACAACTAAATACTAAAGAAATTAAATTAAAATTATTAAACATTATCTAAATAAAGATTTAATAATTTAAGAATAAAATGTTGGAGAACACTGATGGAAGGAAACAATGTTTGTATATATATAGTGTGAGGCCATAAGGAAAAGCTAAACTCTAGCGATGTGGGAGCATGGGAGGCTTCAAACCTGAGAAAATTTGTCCCACATCGCCATTTTTTAACAAAATCATGCCTCTCCACTCTATATATATATCCACTCATCTCTTCACTCCATGGCATTACTACATGGTTTTGGTTCACCCCTTGGCTTTAGCCGGTGAGCCCTATCCCTTGAGCCCTTTGGCTTGAGTCTTTGTAAAAAATTAATGGACTACCCTATTATAGTGGTTGCACCGTTTATTTTTTTAAATAAGTTGTTTTGGTTCGCTTGTTTGTGTTCCTTGCGGTTTGAGTCTTCCAGCTTGAAGTCGGTGGTCTGAGCCTTGTTGGCTTGAACCTAAGGACCCCAACACAAGTGGGTTCACCTATGAAAATGGGTGCACTGTAGTTAACCTTTTCCCTTGAGTTTTAAGATTTGAGTCCAAGTAAAAATTTAATGGAGCAATAAACGAACACAAACAAACCAGTTTTTATGTCTGTTCGTTTATGTTCGTTTAAGACTTAAACGAACGAACATAAACGAACACGAACAAACCAAATTTTTAAACGAACGAACACGAACACCAAAATGTTTGTTCGTTTATTGTTCGTGTCCGTTCGTTTGTTCGGTTAAGTTAAACGAACGAACATGAACAAGCCCTTGTTCGTGTTCGTTCGGTTCGTTTACAGCCCTATCTGTGGCATGGGGAGGTGAAGGTCTATCTTCTGCAGTGCTTGTTGATGTGCCTTCTGCAGTTTTTCTCTTCTTAGCTTTTGGAGTAGAAGCAGAGATCTTTGCTGAAGATTTCTTTCCCATTATTTCTGCGCGTTTGGCTATGAAGCTGAGCTGAATAGCCATGTGTTTTGCTAACTTTTGATCCTTTTCTGCTTGAGTGGAAAGAGGTTTTGCTATCATTGTTCCTAGGGGAACACCTAAACGCGGGGGTATCATAGGACTCGGTTTTGGAGTTCTATGATCGCGTATATACTCTTTCTTAAGGGATATGTTCGATGCGTAGCGCAGAAGGTTTTTTGACAGAGGTCTGCAGTGTGAGTAGCCATCAGCATGATCAGTGGGGGTATTTTTGTTCATCGGGAACTGTTTGGGAGTTGGCCCTTCCATTGGCCAATTTTGGATTAGCAGCAGAGGTTCGAACAGTACTCCCAGTATTCTTTGGAATTGCAGAGGTGGTAGAAAGTTGGGATCGTTCTCTTTGACCCTTTTCGAGTTGTTCTTTCTGTCGATGGTGTTTATGATCTCTTGCATCATTATGGTCGCATAATCTAGTGGAAGATCATAGTAAACCCCATACATGATGCTCAAGATTTGATGTGAGCTCTGGTCAATACTCCCTATCTTTCCTGTCAAGCATCTGTTAAGAATAGAGAACAAAGTGTTCCACAGAGGTGGTAATCGGCCTCTGCGGAAGTCATTTCTCTTCCGTAGTTGGGTGTTGTACCCAAGCATTTCCACGAATCTACAGAGCTCTTCGTCTGTTGGTTGCTCTGCATAACTTTTCAATCCCAGAAGACCCCTTGTTGGTAGGTTGAATTCAAGTGAGAACATTGTTCTGTTGAACTTGATTTCAAGATGCTCAGTTTTATCAGGTCTTGAAATGTACCCTTTGATAAGAGAATCGTCTTTATCAAATCGGCAGCTTTGCCAAAATTGGTTCAAATAACGAACTGGTATTCTGTTAGGGGTTCTTGATGGTAGAGGGAAAAGGATATGGTTTTCCATGATGTTCAGAAGTATGGCATGGGCTTCGCCGAAAGTAGTGGGTGAGGGGACCAAATAGCAGTTGTTGGATTTAATAGGAAGAGTGGCTTCGAAATGATCCTTAGCTATGAAGTTTTGTAAGTGTGTCGTCGGAGCAAAGTCTGCGGAATCCCCGGAATCTTGTTGTTCAATATCTCTTGCAAGGCTGGGGTTTTCAGAATGTTCTGAATGAGCAGGGGAGTTTTCCGTTGAGTTCGCCGGAGAGAGTTCAGAGGATGTAGCTCGAGAAGATGAAGCCATTTGCAAGTGTTTTGCAGGGTATCGCCGGAGAAGAAGATGAGAGTTTGTAAAAGGTTTTATGAGAGGGTAAGGTTTGTTTTTATAGGATGGTAAAACGGTAGACTTCGAAAGGGTAAAGTATATGGCAATGGATTAAAGTTTGGAATCCGCACTCGAGTTTGAGCGGCGGGTTCAACTTACCAAAAAAAACGTTCCATGTTTGCCCAATGAAAATGGGACACGTAGGCCATGTCAGAAAATGACAGGACGTCGTGCGCGGCCCATTAATGCTAGGCGCGTGGAGTTGTTCTTAGCCATATGAGTTTCACTCGCAGAAAAAGTAACCGTTAATACTACAGAGATGCCCAAGTAATCAGATTGACAGAGCTTCTGTAGTTTACAGAGGCTCTGTGATCTTGAAAATCTTTGATGTTTATCCCTTTTTCATATATCTCATTGTTATCATGACTTCTGTGGGGTTCTTCTTTAACCAAAAACATTTGTAAAAGCATTGGAGAGGATAAAATCGGATTTTTGTGAAGAAATTTGCTTCGCAGAGGTTTTGTGGCTCTGTTGGAACTTGCAGAAGTTCTGTGAGGGCCAGCAGAAGCTCTATGAGAGAAAACATCTCATAAAAAAAATTTTATTAGTATTTTTGATCATCCAATTTTTGATTTGGTTTAAGAGATGTTTTTCGGACATATTTGAAAGTTTGTGTCCGAGAAAACTGTTTTAAAAAAACGGTTTGTTCGAGAAGGTCATGGTCTGCGTTTTCGGTTTCCGAGATAACATTCCAAAAGATCGACAGAAGGTTAATTTGTGATCACAGAGCATATTTCCTGCAGAAGCTCTGTTGAGCTCAGCAGAAGCTCTATGACCTTAAATTTCTCCTAATTCGAATTTTGTGAAACTTTTTGAGCTTTTGATTTTTGAGATGTTATTCACAGTATATTTAGGACATATTTGACAATTCTTGTCCTAGAAAATTGTTTTCCAAAAACCTTTTGTGCGAGAGACATACCTTTTGGTTCTTCTGTTCTCGGCAGTTTTGTCTTTCTTCTGTCGATGGAGAATTATCGACATTCTTCTTCGGCTTTCCTTTGAGAGATTTACCTCTGTAGATCATCTCAGGGCCCCTTTTGCTCCCCCTTGATCTAATCTCTTCTGTAGATCAAGAATTTTCTTTTTTTTTTCTTTTTTGCTCCCCCTTGACCTATGCTTGGATCAAAGAATGATAAGTTTTGCATAGAACATAGGTCATGGTCTTTCAGAGGTTCTGTAGGGGTCGTCAGAGGTTCTTAGTTGACTTACAGAAGCTCTGTGATTTTAAGAACTATTTAAGGGTTTTAAGAATTTACATACAGAAGTAGAATCGATCAAAGCAATAAATTAAGCAATGTATTTTACTTATTATTTACATAATATAAAACTATACTTACTGAGGATTTTCACACCATGTTAATCATTCCTATCTTACCTACCAAGAAGTTGAATCTTTTCTCGTCTAGTGCTTTGGTGAATAAGTCAGCGAGTTGATATTCTGTGGGCACAAAATGCATTTCGATTGTACCGTATTCAACATGATGTTTCAAGAAGTGATACCTTATATCGATATGCTTGGTTTTTGAGTGTTGCACAGGGTTGGCAGAGATAGCAATAGCACTTTTGGAATCGCAGAAGATGGGTATTTTGAACAGAATGTGGCCGTAGTCTTTTAGCTGAGTCTTCATCCATAGAACCTGAGAACAACAGCTAGCGGCAGCAACGTATTCAGCTTCTGCAGTGGATGTGGAAACACAATTCTGCTTCTTGGAGGTCCAACTGACTAGTTTACCACCTAGGAATTGACAACTCCCAGAGGTACTCTTTCTGTCGAGCATGCATCCTCCATAGTCTGAATCTGTATAAGCTTTAAGACCAAAACCAGAGTTCTGTGGATACCAGAGACCAAGATTTTTGGTCCCTTTTAGGTATCTAAAGATTCTCTTTACGGCATCATAATGTGATTTCTTTGGATTAGCTTGATAGCGTGCACAGAGACATGTGGCATGCATAATGTCAGGTCTGCTTGCTGTTAAGTATAACAGAGATCCAATCATGCCTCTGTAGAGAGTGCATTCTACAGAGATGCCATCTGAATCTAAGAATAACTTGTTTCCAGTGGCCATTGGAGTTTTCATTGCAGAGGTATCAGAGAGGCTATACTTGGAAAGAATGTCAGAGACATATTTAGCTTGATTTATAAAAATTCCCTCTGATGATTGTTTGACTTGGAGTCCGAGGAAGAAAGTTAATTCTCCCATCATACTCATTTCAAACTCACTCTGCATGAGTTTTTCAAATCTTTTACACTCTTCTGAATTAGTAGACCCAAAAATTATGTCATCTACGTATATTTGTACAAGCATTATCTCACTACTTTTGCGTTTATAGAATAAGGTAGTATCTGTTGTACCTCTGTTGTAACCATTGACTAGAAGAAAGGTAGAAAGTCGTTCATACCATGCTCGTGGAGCCTGTTTCAGTCCATATAGAGCTTTTTCAAGGTAGTATACATGCCTTGGAAACTTTGAGCTTTCAAATCCTGGTGGCTGATTAACGTAGACCTCTTCTTGGATTTCACCGTTGAGAAAAGCTGATTTTACGTCCATCTGATAGACTTTAAAACCTCTGTGGGCTGCGAAGGCTAAGAATATTCTTATTGTTTCGAGCCGTGCGACAGGGGCAAAAGTTTCATCGTAGTCTATGCCTTCTGCTTGTCTATATCCCTTTGCTACTAATCTTGCTTTGTTTCTGATGACCACTCCATCTTCATCCTTCTTGTTTCTGTAGACCCATTTAGTCCCAATGGCCTGTTTTCCTCTTGGCAGAGGTACTAGAGTCCATACTCTGTTACGCTCAAATTGCAAAAGTTCTTCTTGCATGGCGTCTACCCAGTTTGGGTCATCTAGGGCTTCAGAATTCTTCTTTGGTTCTATCACACTAATAAAATTTGTAAAGAAACAAAAGTTAGCAGTGGCAGACCTTGTTTTTACTGCGTCAGAAGGTTCTCCGATTATTTGGCTTGGAGGATGGCTTTTTGTCCATTGAGTTGTGCGTGGGAGATGATCATCAATGTCATTCAGACTTTCTTTAGAGACTTCTTGTGTTTCTTCTTGTGTAGCCTCTGTTGTTCTTCGTGCCTTGGTAGTTAATTCTACCGTTTGTGGAATGATTGGTATGAGTGGTGGTGGAGTTTGTTCCTCTGAGGACGTATAGTCTTGGTCCTCGATTTCCTCTTTAATTGGTTCTTCTGTGGTTTGTGCAGCTTCTGTGGTCGTTTTCCTTGATGT
Organism: Saussurea involucrata; assembly: GCA_033807775.1. Classification (NCBI taxonomy): domain Eukaryota; kingdom Viridiplantae; phylum Streptophyta; class Magnoliopsida; order Asterales; family Asteraceae; genus Saussurea; species Saussurea involucrata. The sequence continues at coordinate 75,663,904 of CM066317.1, read as the reverse complement.
TTCATCTTCTGCACTTTCTTCTGCTTCGGCAATTGCATCTGTAGTATGTACAGAAGAAGATGAAGCATTATTAGGACCAGTTAGAGACAAACCTGTAGGATTTTGTCCGACAGAGGATGGTTCTTCAGAAACCCTGATTGTTCCAACAGAAGGATCAATGTTTTCGTTGAGCATCTCTAAAAATAGAAGATCCAAGTCTTCTTTTGCTCGTGAGATGACAGAGGATTTCCCTTTAGTTCCGAGTTCTGAACTGATTTGTTCAGAAGTCATTTGGAATGAATCATCAAAAGAAACATTGATGCTTTCTACAATCTTGTGAGACTTTGTAAGGAATGTTCTGTAGGCTTTGGAAGTGGCAGAGTATCCAATGAATTTGCCTTCATCTGCTTTTACATCAAACTTTCCTCTTGAATCTCTGTCGTTTAAGACGAAGCATTTGCATCCGAATACATGGAAAAATTTGATGTTTGGCCGCCGTTTGTTAAGCAATTCGTAAGGCGTCTTGAGGTGTCTTTTCACAATGGTTGATCGATTTTGAGTATAACACGCAGTAGAAATTGCTTCTGCCCAAAAGTTCATTGATAATCCGCATGCTGACATCATAGTTCTTGCGGCTTCCACAAGTGTTCGATTTTTTCTTTCGACAACACCGTTCTGTTGTGGAGTGCGAGCTGCAGAAAAGTTCTGTGATATTCCTTCTGTTGAAAGATAGGCTTCAATGACAGAGTTTTTAAATTCTGTGCCATTGTCACTTCTTAACTTCTGTATTCTGCAATTATAAAGAACTTGGATTCTTTTCATTAGATTTATCAATATATTTGGAACATCTGATTTCTTTCTAACGAATTCAACCCATGTGAAACGCGAATACTCATCAATTAGGACAAGTATGTATTTCTTGCCACCTAGGCTCTGTATGGCAATGGGACCGCAGAGGTCGACATGAAGCATGTACAGAGGTCTAGTGCAAGATACATCTGTTTTGCCTTTGTGGGAAGCTCTTTTGAGTTTTCCCATCTCACAGGCAGAACATAAATGATCCTTATTGAACTTAACATTTGGCAAACCTTTAACTAGATCAAGTTTGACCAGTTTTTCCAATGTGTGAAAATTTAAGTGACAGAACCTGTTGTGCCATAACCAGGCTTCTTCACTTTTGCAGGCAACAAGGCAAACTTTGTCTTTGTTCTTTGAGTTGAAGTTCATTAGATATAGATCACCTATTCTTTCAGCTCGCAGAAGTTCCATACTTGTTTCTTCACTTTGTAGAGAGCAGAAAGTTCTTTTGAACAACACATTGAATCCTGTATCACAAAGTTGACTTACACTGAGTAGGTTGTGCTTAAGGCCATCCACATATGCAACTTTGTATACAGAAACGTCTTCTTTCCTTATGACTCCATAGCCTTTTATGTGTCCTTTCTTGTTGTCTCCAAAAGTCACAGATCCACCATCTTGTGTTTCTTTGTACGTGGATAGTGCACTTCTGTCACCAGTCATGTGCCTTGAGCATCCGGAGTCTAGATACCAGATTGGCACATACTTCTTCTGCAGGACAATCACAGAGATTTAGGTACCCATATCCATATGGGTCCAATATTGTTAGAGTTTTTCAAGTTTGCCTTGGCATTCTTGAAATACATTTTGTTCTCTGCAGAAGAGTCAGATTGTTTCTTTGTGGGATTTGACTTTTGAATTGTCGTAGAGAGTAAACAGACTTGACTTGATAAATGATTATTAAGTTTAGACATAAGATCAAAGCAATGACAGTATTGAATATGAGATGTAATTTGCTTGAATTTTTCATTGAACTTTTTGAACTCAGCCACAGAGGCATTACATTCTTTCTTTACATTAGATTTCCTATTACTAGAAGATCTATGAATACTCGAATGTTGTTTGCAAAAGCTCTGTTTAGGACCTGCCTTCTGTGGGTTGCTTCTGTGGTGAACTTCTTTCATCACTGTCACAGAAGAAAAAGATTTATTAACCTTAGGTTTTGAAAATCTAGAACTTATAGGATTAATAGAGGTCTTCTGTAACATTTTAAGCTCAGCAGAGGTTTTGATATGTAGATTCAATTTTAGAAAATCTTGGCAGATTGGAATCTCTGTGAGTTTCTCTTTTGGAGAAATAGTTCTGTGAGGAACTTCAGAGGAGAATTTGACATCCTCTGTGTCACAGTGCATTATCCCTGATTTGAAATCAGTCTCTGAGTTGTCAGAGGATGAATCGTCCTCGTATACAGAGGTTGAGTCAATTCTTTCAATAGAGGCTGGATTTTCTGAGCATGTATCGTACGAGCTTTCTTCCTCTGTAGAATAGTTTTCATAGATTGCAGAGGTTTCTAATAAGATTTCTTCAGTGAGAGTTTTATCTATAGAAGATGTACAGAAATTTTCTAAAACGCTTGATTTCCATATTTCCAAAATTTCTTTTTCAATTAAATTTTTAAAGTTTTCTTCTGAAAAAATGGGTTTGAACTCAGGAGCTTCTGCTGACAATTTCTTTTCAACGTTTATCAAACAGACAAATGCAACCTGTGTTTGGGTCTCTGGTTTACCAAACTTGAAGATACCAATCTGATCTTGTGTTTTCAGATATTTCTTTGGTTTGATACTTCTATTGACAGAGGTTGAAGATGATGAGTCTGTGTTTTCAAACCACACGTTAATCATCTTCTTATGTTTCTTCAAGTAAGGATCCACAGAGATTTTCGCCCGTTTGTTTACAGAGATTAGATTTGGAAAATCTGGTTTGTTTGTTTTTCCAATCACAAATAACGAGGACAGAGGTTTGTTTCTTTTGCCTTCAACACCTAGGGTGATATCATCATACCCTATACCTCGTCTCCCTATTTGTGAGTTTATTTTTTCATAAACTTTCTGTGCATCTTTATAGTTTTTAAGCAAAACTTCTCTTCTGAGTAAATCTTGCCATAATACCTCTCTTTCTCTTTGAAAGTATTCTTTAAGAGATCTTATGTCAGTAGTTTCGCTCCTTGAAACTGAAAGTTCTTTTGTTTTATCTTTTAAAGTATTGGTTAATTCAGAAATTTGTTTTTTTAAAGGATCTAGAGTTTTGTTCCAATTCTTTTCTATTCTCTCTTTTTCCTCAAAAATCATTGCTTTTTCTTGAGTGAGAAGCCGTACTTCTCTCTCATTGAAAGTGAGTCTTTTCTGAATACTTTGATTTATCTCTTTCAGTTCAATTAATTCAATGTTAATTCTAAGTGTATTATCATCTACAGAGGTAATACAAGAGTTGGAATTTGAAGTAGATACCTCAGAGTCAGTGCAGGAGTCGACTTCTGCCATGCCACAGAAGAGGGCATTAGCGGTATGTTCATCGTCAGAAGTAGAGTCTGACTGGAATTCTTCTGTGTTCTCCTCAGAATGTCCTTTTGCCATTAAGGATTTTTTAGCATAATATTCGGCTTTCTTTTTGTAGAAAGCAGAGTCCCTCTGTGGGCGATTTGATCTGCTTCTGCATTCATTCGCAAAATGGCCTGGTTTGCCGCAGTTAAAACATCCTTGAGGAGTGTTTCCTGTTCGATCATTGGACTTCTGTAGGTCTCCGCCTTTCTCTGATCTACATTCATTTGCATAGTGACCAGGTTTGCCGCATTTGTAGCATTCTTGCTGTGTGTGGCTTACCGAGTCATCTGACCTCTGTCGGTCATTCCCTCTGTAATTTCTATCGTTTGACCTCTGTCGGCCACTTGATTCTTCTCCTCTTCTGTCATCTCTTCTGTTGTCTCTTCTGTCATCCTGGTTTTCTCTATCATATCTTTCATTTCCGGAACCTCTTCTGTTTCCTCTGAACTCTTTTGTCAATAGAGCTAAAGATTTAGCTAGTGACGCAAGAGTTGTTTCCTTTTCTGCTTGCTCTTCTTCTTCACTGTCAATTATCACCATCTTCTTCTTCTCCTTCTTCTTCTCCTCTGTGGCTTTATCATTTCTTGGTCTCTGTGCATCCTCTTTAGTTTTACTAACCAATGCATATGGTGCAATGGTTAGTGTTTTAGCCTGTGCTATCTGAGGTTCTTGTGCGGCTAATGTTCCGTAAAGATCAGAGAGAGTCCAGGTGTCTAGATCCTGATTTGTCTGTAGGGACATAGACAGCTGGAGCCATTCTTCATTTAGACTTTTTAAAAACATGACATTGTTTTCTTCAGAAGTTCTGTCAATGCCTGATTTTCTGCACTGGTTGATTAGAGAGTTGAATCTGTCGTATGTTGTTTGCAGAGATTCTGTTGCAGAGGCTTTGAATGCATGATATTCATTGATGTATTGTGCTCTTCGGTTTTTTTGTGTTTTAGCACCTCCTTCCAACTGTCTTTCCAGTTCTTTCCACAAATCATGTGCTGTTTCACATGAATCCAAGGATTGAAAGAGTTCGTTGGGTATTGCCATAATTAATGTCCTCTTGGTTTTCTGAGCAACTTCATCTTCTGCTTTATCTTCGGTTGACCACTCCCCTTTTGGCTTTGGTTTTTGATGTTCGGGGATTTCGGCAGATTCAGCAGTAGCAGGTATACGAGGTACTACTGTCATGGGAATAGGAGGAGGATTGTACAGATATTGCACTTGATTTTTTTCAGTGCCCTCGAAAAAATGGACCATTCTTATTTTCCACTGAGGATACTCATCTCGAAGGAGAGTAGGAGGTTTAGTGAGAGAACCAGTAGTAAAGAAATTATTTGTATTTGTCATTTGAAGATTTTAGAAAGAAAGTATGACTAAAGAGTTACTTCGATGAGCTTGAAGATTTTCTGGGTTTAAGCAGTTTCCAGACACAATTTTAAATCTCAATAATATCTATCAAGAGTCTTGATAAGTGGATCACTTGATATTGAAAATCAAGGAAGGCTCTGATACCAATTGTTGGAACCCATATACACTTAATCAAGATTAACAATCTGTTAGTGGAGTTTAGAGTTTGATGCGGAAGCGTATTAAACTAACAGATATGTTTGATAGATATTAGAACGCACATATATAAAGAAAACAGTAAGGAATAAAAAGGATTTCTTGAACAGTTACTGTTATTCAATATATAATAAGAACAACGAAGAACAGATTAAGAACTGTTGGTGTGTGTGAGAATATAACACTCAGATATTTGACAATAAAGCTTGAGAGTATTAGTGATTCCTTGTGTTTTCGTCGTTAGGAAGATCTCAACATGAGACTTCCTTTTATACTACTCTTAGAAGACTATGAAGTTGGTCACTGTTCCTTTTACGGCATGAATAGTAAACTGGATGGTGTGAACAGTGGACTGGATGGTGTGAGCAGTTGTTTGAGCCATGCGCATTTAATGGAGCAGATGTACTATTGGTAAATGCATTAAATGGCGCAGACGTCTATTTTGTACCATGCCCTATTGAGTCCACTCAGAGCTTGACACGTGTTTTGACAGTACTTTTCCATGCAAGTTGATGAACGTATCCAGTAATATCTTCCAAGTCTTCATAGCAGACCAAAGAGGCTCTGTAAGGCATTACAGAGGTTCTATGGTCTGACCTTCTGTGGAGCAGTCCACTTGTTTCCGAGTTGATCTTCTTCTTGCGCACTACAGAGGTTCTGTGATTACCTCTGTAGCTTCTGTGGCTTTCTGGACTTGATCTTCTGGAAGAAGTGGCAGAGCCTCTGTGAGAGGCTTTTCTATACTTAGCCTATTTTTCACTACTTCTAAGTATTTCTATGATTAGGAAGATTGAAGCTAACAGTTGGTTCTAGAGTATCAGCTTTATAACCAATACCACTTTTATCACTCAGGGGAATCTGAGCACCTAATATCTCAGTGATCGTTGTTGAGAATTTACACCATCCTTCAACAGTAGCCTTTTCAGCCTTTAGTGCAGTGATAGCTTCTTCACGTTCGATACGAATGATTTGATTTATACAGACCTGATCTTTTAAATTTTCTTCTATTTTAGAAAGCTTTTGAATTTCCAAGTGACAATTCTTAAGTTGTTCAGCGAGATCAATATTTAATTTTTCAGCCTTGGTCTTGCCACATGGCATCATATAAATCAACAGTCAAAAGATCTACGGTTCGACGTCTATCGATGTCACTGAGGACTGAAGGTTGAGTATCAGTGACAGAGATTGATACCTGAGAGGTGGAAGCAGAAGTAGAGGGAATTTCAGTTTGTTCTTCCTCTTCTTTGATTTTGGCCATGAGGCAGAGATTTGCCTCGTCATCATCATCTTCAGAGTCAGATAATTCTTCATCAGAAAGAGCGCAGCCATGATCTTCAGCGATCATGCCTTTGCCTTTCTTCTTAAAGTTTTTCAGCTCCGCATACTTTTCTTTCAGCTTCTTATATTTGCCATCTCTAGCCCTGGGGTTAGAGGATTTCTTGGAAGAAGATGAGGGTTTAAAGACTTTCTTTGACCTGCACTCACTAGCAAAGTGACCTATCTTTTCACAGTTATAGCAAGTGGCAGTTGCCTTATCTACAGGGGTTGAAGATTTTGGCTTGTCAGTGAGGGAAAGAGGCTTGTTTCTTCTGTAGTTACTCTTTCTGACAAATCTCCTGAAAGAATTAGTCAGGAGGGCCAGTGACTCATCAATTTCTGAAGAATCAGCTTTTGATGATTCATCAGAGTTAGACTCCAACTCAGTGATAGTGACAGTAGATCGCTGAGTAGGCACCAACTCTGAAGATAGTAAAGCAACAGGTGTGCTCTTGGAATCTTTTACAAGATTCTTCTTAAGATGACACGACTGCTCATGATTGAGCATAGTGCCATATAAGGTAGAAAGGGTCATAGATTTCAGATCCTTTGAGAGTTTGAGACACATAGAATAATTGTCCCAACTTTCAGGAAGACATTCCAGAAACTTTGTCAGGATCTCAAAGTTGGAATATTCCTTACCAACAGTTTGTAAGTCAATTATTAAACAGTTAAATCGTTGGTGAACTTCAGAGAGAGTTTCATTCTTACCACATATGAAACTTTCGTACTGTCTTACCAGGTTGATCTTTCTTGAATCCTGGACTTCAGATAGAGTGGTAGACTTCATCAGGAAGAGCCATAGCGAGGATGGATATAGCCTTAGTGTCGATGGCCACCTTCTTCTTATCTTCATCAGTCCACGTACTAACTTCCCTAGGAATGATTCTTTCAGGGATAGCAGCTCTAGTAGCAGTGCCTAGAACAGCAGGGTCGATCATGAAAGGGACATATGGTCCATTTTCGATGTAGTAAGGTATATAGTAGGGTCTATACCTTCTAGGAAGAGAATCATCCTATTTTTCCATAGATTGAAGTTATCTTTGGAAAATCTAGGGGTTTTGCAAGAGAACCATTATCGATATAGTTTATGTTTGTGGTGTTAGCCATTTTGAAAATAGCAAGAAAGAGAAAAGAGATTAGTATAAGCAAGATCTTGTTTATCAAATTAAACAAACTGCTCTGATACCACTTGTTGGTCCCGAAAGGGTTATATAAGTTTGTAGAAGGGGGGGTTGAATACAAACACACGATTTTTACTTTTCTAAATTATTTATTGATATGTATCAAACAATTTACAGTTTGTTGCGGAACAAGATTAAGGAATAAACCTAATCTAAACAAACTATGAGAATCACTAAGATTTCTTGCACTAGAAATAAGATAGAAAGAAATTAAGAATACTTAAGGAAAATATTCTAACACACAGTTTCAGCAAGGAGAAGGAATGACCAAAGGTGTTTAAAAAATGAATTAGGGTTTCCTATATATACTGCATGCATTTAGTGCACAACTGTACAACTTTACACGTGGCAGCCTCTGGTTGGTTGCATGGTTTGACTTCAGTAGACAAAACAGTGGCCGCATGGTGAACAGTGTAGAATCAGAGTTGGTTGTACGATTCTGGACAAAGGGATGTCCGTTCTGACAGTTCGTACAAAAGGCGTGCAAGGGGATAAGACAAAAGTTACTTGTAGAGGAGGCTACATGATCAGCGTTCGCTGAATGATTCTTTATCCGCGAATGATAAAGTTCAGCGTTCGCTGAAGTCTTCTACTTGAAACTTCACGTTGAGTGGACAGGTCTTGGCTTCGCTATATCCGCATCAGTTCATTAGTAGACTTGTCGCTGGTTCTTCGGCTTGATCTTCGACTTCAGCGTTGAACATAGTTGACGTGAAACTTGTCTTCAGGGATCATAAGTAAACAACTAAAACTATCAGCGATCATCAGTAAGGCTGAACAGGCTCAGGGCTCGCTGATGAACAGTGTTCGCTGAATGTGTAAATTAAAGAACGAGAGTTCCTATCAGCGGTACTGAAATAGACTTAGTACTTATCAGCGATAGTGAAACTCTAATACATATTGTCTACTTACAATTTTCACTAAGTGTTTCTTAGAGTCATTATCAAATCACTAAGGGTTTGGATCAACAGCTCCCCCTCGACAAATGATCAATTTATTTTCTTGTCTCCCCCTAGACACATGCAAACACACATCAAACTGCACAAAGCATATGAAATGGTAGAAAAGAAGATTATACGGTAAAGAAAGTATAAAGTTGAAATAAACTTTGTAAAATACTGAAAAACATAAGATTTGAAAGAATCATAATATAAATTCAATAAGATGAAAATTATTATTCTTCAATCAAGTTATAAAACTTGTATGATTAATAAGAATTTTCAAACTATTGAATGAAAATTATGAAAAATCAAACTATCATGTTCAACATGCCTAACTTTGAAATCAGAAACTTGAAACGTTTCTCATCCAAAGCCTTTGTGAAAAGATCGGCAAGTTGAAATTCAGTAGGTACAAAATACAGTTCAACTGTACCTTTTTCAACAGGGTCCTTAATAAAATGATACCGTATTTCGATGTGCTTTGTCTTTGTGTGTTGGACCAGATTCACATATATAGCAATTGCAGACTTGCTATCACAATAAATTGGGATCTTCTGATACTTACATCCGAAGTCCATTAACTGAGTCCTCATCCAGATGACTTGCGAACAACAACTCGCGGCAGCGACGTATTCAGCCTCCGTCGTAGAAGTCGAAACACAGTTTTGTTTCTTCGAAGCCTAGCTCACTAGTTTATCTCCCAAAAATTGAATGTGTCCTGTTGTGCTCTTCCGATCCAATAAACTCCCACCATGATCCGCGTCGGAGTAAGCCGTTAACTCGTATCCCGTGCTCTTCGGATACCATAAGCCAAGGTAGGTAGTGCCTTTCAAGTAACGGAAGATGCGCTTGACAGCTCCGAGATGTGACTCCTTCGGATTTGCCTGAAATCTTGCGCACAAACACGTAGCAAACATAATATCCGGTCGACTAGAAGTTAAGTACATAAGAGATCCTATCATACCTCGATAAGTCCTAATATATGTTTTCTTACCATTCTCATCTGGACCATCTTGGAATCGGGTGCCATAGGTGTTCCGATAGACGTACAATTTTCCATTTTGAATTTCTTCAAAATGTCAAATATGTACTTGGACTGATTTATGAAGATTCCTGTTGAGAACTGCTTCACTTGCAATCCTTTAAAGAAATTCATCTCTCCCATCATGCTCATCTGGAACCTGGTCACCATGATGTCAGAAAACCATGTACATAAATCGGGGTTAGTCGAACCAAATATAATGTCATCTACGTAAATTTGTACAACAATAATTTCACCTGCTTCGCGCTTTATGAATAACGTTGTATCTATTTTACCTTTTGTGAAGCCTTTCTCAAGTAGGAAAGTTGAAAGAACCTCATACCAAGCACGAGGGGCTTGTTTTAGACTATACAAGGCTTTATCCAAGATGTATACGTGATTTGGATTTTCCTTGTCGACGAACCCTTCAGATTGTGATACATATACCTCCTCTTTAAGAACGCCATTCGGAAAGGCTGTTTTCACATCCATCTGAAAGACGGTAAAGTTTTTGTACGCCGCGAACGCTAGAAAAATTCTGATTACTTCAATTCGTGCGACCGGAGCATATGTTTCATCATAGTCTATCCCCTCTTGCCGACGATATCCTTTCGCTACTAGTCTGGCTTTGTTGCGCACGATAATTTCGTCTTCATCCTTTTTATTCTTGAATACCCATTTGGTACCGATGACACTTTTATCCGTCGGACGGGGAACAAGTCTCCAGACTTTCAACGCCTCAAACTGGTTGAGTTCTTCTTGCATGGCGATATCCCAATCTGGATCATTTAGAGCCTCCGAAACCGATAGTGGTTCGATATTGCTCAAAAAGATCGCAAATAAGCACTCATTAGCCGTAGCCATTAGAGCTGACGACCGCGTTTGAACCGGTGAATTAGGGTCACCTATTATTTGACTAATAGGATGAGCCTTCGTCCACTTAGTTGAGTGCGGGTATGGAACGTATGATGTTTGAACATTGCCGAGAGAAGCATTTGTCTCTTGATCAGCTAATGGTACATCTACTTCAGCACTTGGAATTTCTGGAGGAATAATTGTTATTGAAATTGGTACTCCAGAAGATTCAGGTGGATGCTGAGGAGTAGTTGTAGCATTCACTGGAGAACTTGTGTTATGTGTCGAAGTTCCCACATTTGTAGGAACAGGTTGTGATGTAGAATCCACATTTGGTACAAGAGTTTCTTGAACAGGAGATGAAACATCAATCGTTGTTGATTGATTTGCATCTGTATCAGTAGTAGGAACAGCAGCATAAATTGTTGTAGATGCGGGTTTATTCCTGTTAAGATCATCAGAAGATTTGTAAGTACCAAAGTATTCATCATAAAAGTCGTCAAACAAATAATCAAGATCAGTTAAATGAGATTTAGAAGATGAGGGTTGATCCTGATTCGGTTTTGGAACAGGTTCTGAACTGTATTGTTCAGAAGCTAAAATTCCAGTTAACACGGGTTCTGAACTGTTATGATGAGAAACCATCTCGTTATGCTCATCAAATTTGACATTAACACTCTCAATCACTGTTCTGGACTGCTTCAGGTAGATTCGATATGAAGCTGCGGAAAAAGAATATTCGACGAAGATTCCATCAACTGCTTTCGGACTGAACTTGTTACGATTCTCCTTGTCGTTCAATACAAAGCATTTGCAACTAAAGACTCGAAGATGCTTTAAGGTTGGCTTCCGGTTGTTCATTATCTCATAAGGAGTCTTACTAAACCGGCGATGAATGATTGAACGATTCTGAGTGTAACATGCAGTTGCGATAGCTTCAGCCAAAGATATAATGGTATATTTGAATAAGCCAGCATCGTTCTTGCATATTCGACTAACGTTCGGTTACGTCGCTCCACAACACCATTTTGTTCAGGAGTTCTGGTGGCAGAAAATTGTTGAAGAATCCCGTTTGATTCATATAAATCTCCCAATACTCTGTTTTTGAATTCTGTGCCATTATCCGAACGGACGATTTTAACTGATATTTGCATGTTGTTTTGTGCTGACTTGATGACGTTGATCAGATTTTCTGGAGTTTCATCCTTTGAACGAAAAAACTTAACCCACGTATAGCGTGAAAAATCATCAATAATCACCAGTACATATTTTCTACCACTAATACTTTCCGTCCTCATTGGTCCGCACAAGTCTACATGAATTAGCTCAAGTACACTCTTTGTCGTAGGTTCAAGTTTTGGCTTATGAGGAACCCTCTTCATCTTACCTTTCTCGCAAGCATCACACAGGTTTTCAACATTAAACTTCATAACTGGAAGACCCCGAACTAGATCGCCTAACACGAGTTTCTGAATATAACGAAAATTCAGATGTGACAAGCGTCGGTGCCATAACCAGCTTTGTTGTTCTGAAGCCTTTGACAGGAGACACACTTCATTTTCTGGCTTAAGTGAAGACAGATTGATTGTGTAAAGATTGGACTTTCGTATGCCAACAAGAAGTTCTTTCCCTTCATCAGTCTTGACACAACATCTTGTTGCTTTGAAACTTACCTTCAAATCTTTGTCACAAAACTGTCCTTTACTGAATAAGTTGTGTCCTAGTCCTTCAACGTAGCTAACCTTTTTAATTGTAAGGTTATCTTGGACTATATCTCCATATCCTTTGATTGGTGCAAACTGATTATTTCCGAATCTCACACGACCAAGATCTTTTTCAACAAAGTTTGATAACATATCTCGTTGGCCCGTCATATGTTTCGAACATCCGGAATCTAGGTACCATAACTTACTTTTCTGCAATCAACCAGATTAAACGTTTTTAGGTACCCATTTAAAAATGGGTCCTTTTTGGTTAGTTGCTTGAGATCCCTTTGTGGAAATTGGTGATCTCTTTTTCTTTGTGAGAACAGGTGTTTGTTTATATGCATATGGAACGGAATTTGAGTTGTACCAACAATAATAACCAGGTATAGCAAACATACTATTTCGACCACAAATAGAACAAAAACAGTCGTCATTTGCAAAATTCAACAATTAGTCTTTAGAGTAACGCTTGTAAGTTGTTACAAGAACTCGTTTATCACTAGTACCAACTTGTTTATTCTTAGAAAAACTATTGTTTTTAACATTCTGTTTGGTCGTTGAGATCTGTGTTTGCTTTACCCGCCATTCTTTCCTTTCGTTCTTCACATTCACAGAACTATCTGAAAAACCAGAAAATTTAGAGTTGGAATCTTTAGAACTGTGAGAAGTGTTTTTCTTTGACTTTTTGTTCTTCTTCTTCTTTTTAACAGGGGGTTTTTCAGAAATATTTTCTTTCTTTGAGTTTGAAGACTCTCCCTTGCAAAATGTACTTGATGGTTTTTCATCTGAAAAAATAAAGTCAGTATGGTCTGGAAGCTTCTTTGAAAAATCAAACACACAAGCCTTTCCTTTGTCATTTACCACAGACTTTGGGTTTTCTTTAGAGACCGGATCAGAATGAAAATCATTACAATCAGAATCTGAACCAACATTGTGGACTTCAAAATCCTTTTTAGAAGAAGAAGAATTATCAGGAGCACACCACGTTTGAAAGGCAAATTCTTTTCTTTCTTTAGCCAAAGCATTTTCCAATTCATTTATGTCTTGAGAAAGCTCATTTATTTTGTCTTCAAAAGATTGTCTTTCAATTTCAAAAATAACTTTCTCGTTCTCGAATTGTTCACGCTCAAAATGGAAAGCTTTCTCAACATCAGACATCTTTATATTACTTTTAAAAGTATTTCTTTCTTTTTCTAAATCATTTTCCAATGTCTTTACATTTTGAGAAAGTTCACCAATCTTTTCTTCGAGAAATTTTCTTTCTTTTATAAAATTTGCTTTCTCGCTTTCGAACTGATTATGCTCAGAGAGTAAAAGTTTCTCAAGATTCGATACTTTCTTCGAAAGTTGGAAACACTTTTGATTAACTTTTTGTTTTTCTTCAAATGCAATCTTGGAAGAGTCCAAAAACTTTTTAATCAATGATTTTTCATAAACAATTTTCTCCTTTTCCAATTCCGTCTTGAAACTTGAAGATAGTTCCTTAAAGGTATTTGAGTAAGTAGTTGAAAGAAAATCTTTTTCAAGCTCAAATTTTATCCTTTGTTCTAGAATAGTTTTCTCAGGTTCACAAATTCTTCCTTCTAGAACCAACGGTGGAACATATCTTTTTGCTTCAAGAGGTTTTTCGCAATTTGGTTTAGTAGCATATATCAAAATAGTCATTCGAAAGTTTTCCATGCGGATTCTTTTGATATTTTTCAGTCTCTCGAGTATAACAAAAAGGAAGTTGCATTTTTGTTGTAATTGCTCTTTTCGTGACTTCCTCCTTTTTTATTTCTTCATCATTTGTCCAAGGAATTTCAAATTCAGATTTCAGGCCAATATCTAGCATACCTTAAGCATGTAAAATCATACAACGTTGGTAAAGTTTTGGTTGCTTTAGCCAAGTGTTTAGGATTTTCATAACCAAGTCCCCAAAATTTATTAACGGAACTCACAAGTCTTGGTTTGTTCATATGAATTGTTTGTTCAGTTTGACCTCTCAAATACAACTTCTTTTCCAAAACTTCAATTTGATTCAAAAACGCTGTATTTTGAGTGGTGACATTTTTCAATGAAAGTTCACACTCACTATACTTCTCTTTTAAATCTTTGATCTCGTTTGAAAACTCTGTATTTTGTTTTGAAAAATCATTCAAAGAAACCTCACTTTCATTATTCTTTTCTTTTAACTCGTTGATTTTCTTAGTTAATTCAGAAATCTGAGAATCAAATAATATCTTTTCTTTTTCAAACTGTTCAAGTTGATCCTTGAGATTTTTAATCTCCACGTTTCTCTTTTCCTTTTCAAGATTGGCTCTTAAGCTTTGAACTCCCGGTATCATGACTTCTAATAAACTAGCATTTTCATTTTCTGAAAAAGCTAATTTATTTCGTGTATCAGTTAATTCACTTTGTAAAGTATTTATGTCATGATCATCTGAAGAAGGAAAGGGAAAGCATTTTACCTGAGTGGAATTATCCGAAGCATCCTCATCATCTGAGTTGAATTCAGCCTGGCACATATTTGCCTGCTCCTCGTTCTCCGCCTCATCGTCAGTTTGGTCTAGCCAATATTTTTCTTCCACAAGTAAGGCTATTCCTTCTTCCTTTTGTTTGGCTAGCAACATTTTGTTCTTATAATAATCGGAATTTCTCACCACTTTCTTCCGACAATCTTTGGCGTAGTGACCAGTTGTGCCACAGTTGTAACACTTCGGAGTCTCAACAGGTTTCTTATCCACAAATGCCTTTTTACCTTCTGCCTTCTCAACCCTCTTCTCAACATTTTCAAACCGTTTCTCCTCAAATGGTTTCCTCTCAAAGTTGTTGTTTTCAAACTTTCTTGAACCAGAAGTTTACCTCAGATTGTTGTTTGATGACGGTGGCTTGTAAAATCTCTTCTGAAAGTGCCTTGTGAGTAGAATCATCGCTTGCTCTAACTCAGCTCCATCATCATCAACATTCCCTTTATAACCCGTTTCAAACATGTTTGAAATATCAGTCAGATAACTACCGTTGTGTACATCTTCTTTGAGAGCTACTGGTTCAGGAACAACTTCTTTCACCTTCTTCTTCTTTCTTTTCTCTTTCTTCTCTATCACCTCCTCTTCATCTTGATGAATAGTTTCGAACAGTTCATGCAACGGCATCGAAGAAAGTCTAGGATTTTGTTTCATGCGTCTTGAAACATTTTTCCATTCTGGTTGTAAGACACTCAGAAACTTCACATTCACTTCTATGGATGGTTTGTTTATTTTGTTCTTACTGTGCTCATTCAATAATGTGATGAAACTGTCATAAGTTTGGCTCAAACTCTCATCCTCTTTAGCTCTAAACTCTTCATACTGATTAATACACAAGGTTGTCTTCATTTGGTTTCCAATCTGCGAGCCTTGCAACATCTTTTCCATTTGCACCCACATATTGTGTGCGGTGTCTTTGAAACTATCGATCTTGTTGAACACCTCATTCGGAATCCCCATTATCACAAACGACCTTGCTTTCTTATCAGCATCGTACCTTGCTTTCTCTTCAATAGTGTATTCAAATAAAGGCTTTACCTTTTCAGTTCTTTCTTCAGTATTCGGAATAGAAACAGTATGAGTTAGAAGTTTCATTGGACCATTCTTTAACGAATCTAGTAGATTAGCTCCGTTTTGTTGTCTTTCCAATAAATCCTCAAACCTTTCTTTCCATTGCTCATATTCACTTTCGACCAAAATGGGAGGGCGTGACTCGGTTCCCAAAGACAATATAATATCATTTTTCGTCATTTTGTCTAGTTTACTTGTATGATCTTTAAACAGATAAGCAAATTTGAATAGTATCAAGTTGTCGGGCAAACTAGGTGATCGGACAAATCAGGTGAGTTGTCGGACAAGGGTTGTATGACTAAATCCAGTGAACAGTAGTAGTCGTATGGCTCTTATACGACTAGTTTGAATGAAAAGTAGTAGTCGGATGGGTCTTGTACGACAAGGGTATGTGAACAGTAACTGTCTGACAAGCTGTGTACGACTAGTGCAAATGATCAGTAATTGTCGGTCAAGTCTTATACGACTAGAATCAGTGAACAGTAACTGTCGGACAATTCTTGTACGACTATATTCAGTGAATAGTCGTAGTCGGACAAGGCTTATACGACAAGGTCTGATAAACAGTAGTACTCGTACAAGTCTTATACGACTAGAATCAGTTGTCGAACAAATTTCATACGACAACTTTGAATGTCAGTTGTGTACGACAGTTATGAACATATGCAGATGTGTATCGTACGACAGTTATGAATATATGCAGATCTGAAGTGTACGACAGTTATGAATGTCGAACCCAAAAACTTTCTAAGTCCCCAAAATCACTCAAATCTTAACCAATTGATCTAAAACTTTGCAGATACCTTCGTGAACACACTCTGAACACTTTTTGTTCAGATCGTAACACCAAGAACACACTAAATCTGCTGTTTTCGATCCAAAACAGTAACCTTTTCGAAAAACCCTACAACTCACTAAAAATCAATCAAATCATGATTTTTAGATCTAGTTTCTTGCACGAATTTATCCAGATAATCAAATCGAACAGATATTTACTAAAAACCTCAATCAAAACATCCTAAAATCCCCAAAACGATCTATAGTCCGAAATACCTAAAAAAATGCCCATTTTCTTCAAAAAAATTCTTCAAATTTGCTGAATCTGCTTGCTCTGATACCACTTGTGATCCCAGAAACAAATAAACACAATCTGAATCAAGCAGCAATCACGTCATCTCTCATTAATCTTCAAAGTATGAATTACACATTATAGAGAGAAAATCTGAAAGCCTTGATGTTAAAGTGCAAAGTTATAAAACTATGAACTAATCTAAGTTATTTATACTTAGACTAGATATTTACATTTTGAGTCCCTTTACTTGGATACAACATACATTTTCAGCACTAACAACACTTGCATTGTAAACATTACGGGAATGCATACAATTTTTATTGAAAGCAATACATTTCTCAACATTGGAATTTCTATTTCCGCTACTCACTTCGCTTCTTCAGATCCACGAGCTTTTCCTCATCCATTTCTGAGAATGAAGAAGAAGAAATGTTAGAACTTTTAGAATTAGGAGATTCATTTGAACACAAATCTGATTTGGTACCAGATGACTCTCCTTTTTCAAAAATACTATGTTCTTTTTCATTTGTGTCTGGACTTGATTCAAATAATGAATTATCAAAACACACAAATGATGATTTATCGTTTGAAACTGGATCTTTTGTTTTAAAGTTGATTTCTTTGAAAGAACTTTTTTCTTTTGCATTAACCGAACTTGATGATTTACTCTGATCTTTGGAATCGCATTGATTTGAACATTTTTTACAAACATTTGAATCCTTAAATTTTGATAATTCAAATAATTGGGATTCTAGACGTCGAATCTCAATCTGAAGATCAAGATTGACTTTTAGACTATTATCCAAATCCATCCCAATATTTTCATTGTCATCCTTTAATTTTCAACGTGCAATTTTAACTCAGAAATGTGATTTTCTAAATCAACAATTTTAATCAATGCCGAATCCAGATCAGGAAATTCAGAATTAGTCTTTTGAACAAATTCCTTTTTAATTGAATCTTCTTGAATGTTTGACTCCTTTTCATCACAAGATTCAGACTTGACAGAGTTAGGTTCTTTATTTTGAGTTTCGAAAATTTTAACCTCAGATTCATTTGAAAATAATAAATTAAATTTAGTTAGTTCAACCTTTTTGGTTTTATAACTGGAATTTAATTCATCGTATTTAAAATTTGTCGTGTTGAATCTAGGTTTTTCATCAGAACCTTTCTCTTTCTTATCATTCTCTTTATCAGAAACTGGAGTTGAACATTCAGATTTAACGAAAATTTCCGATATAGGAGGTATTTCTTTTGTAATAGTTTCCTTTAAACCTTCACCCAATTTTTCAATTGTGTAAAGATTTTCAGGTGCTTTCTTAAAACCTCAATATCAGACAAACCTAGCCCCATCTTTGGATTATAAAATCTTGTATCTTTTGGGTTGCTAGTTAATAATTTTAGAGTTTGCTCAGTTTGACCTCGTTTAAAATTTAAATCTTCAAGTTGCTTAATCTTTGCATAAGCTTTTGTTCTTTCGTCGGAAATAACCTTAAGTTTAAACTTTGAATCCATGTCTTCATCACTTGTAGTTCTCATTTCCTTCTTCAACTCAGAAATTTTAGATTCAAGTTCTTGATTTTTAAGTTTAATAACTTCTTTTTCTTTTTCTCTATCTTCGGCCAAACATTTATAAAGAAGTGCTTCGTCTTGATATCTCAACAGTGAACTTTTCTCAATATCAAAGTTCTTTTGAACTTTGTCAAATTCCTTTTTCATTTTGTTCAGTTCAGATATCAAGTTCAGCATTTCTTTATTTTTAGAATATTCAGTTTGAGCATCATTATCAGAATCATCAGAAGAAGTAAGAGATTGTACCTCGGAGTCCTGATCGTCCTCATCAATGTTAGCCATCAAGCTATACTTTACTTCTGTAAAGTGAGCTTCTTCTTCATCTGAGGAGTCATCTAGACAAATTTCCTCTTCAGCATTAATTGGCTTTCCACTTTCCTTTGCCTTTGCCAAATGTGTTTTTCTTTGATAGTACTCAAAGTTCTTCACCTTCTTGTGTTTGCACTCTCTGGCAAAGTGACCATGTTTTCCGCAATTATAGCAACTCTTTTCATCTCTTTCCTTCTTCTCATCTTTCTTCCTTTTCTCCTCTTTCTCCTCTTTCTCTTCCTTCCTTTTATCAGACTTCTTATATTTATCAGCCTTGTAATATTCAGGTTTATTCTTTCAGTAGAATTTCTTTCTACTAAACCTTTTCTGAAACCTGTTGGTGAGCAAGGCTAACTTCTCCGTAAAATCAGAAATCTCATCTCCAGAACTCTCATTTCCCTTATCATCAGAACTTTTAATCATCTTAGTCATATCAGAAATCAGTGCCTTAACTTTCAACCCCACTCTTTTTGTGTTCACTCAGCAAAGCTATAGATTCTTCCACTTTCTTGTTTTTATCCTTTAGCTCTTTCACTTTGTCCTCATGTTGACTGAGGATGCTGAATATGTCACTTAGCTTTTCATCATCCATATCACGTGACATCTGTAGTTGCACTGAGTAAGAATCCCATTCAGGAAGGAGGTTATTCACAAATTTATAGTTGATTTCTGACTCTGATTTATCAACGCCATTCCTCCTCAGATCATTTAGAATGATGTTGTATCTGTTATAAGAATCCCTCAATGACTCGCCTTCTTTAGCTTTAAAACCTTCGTAGGCATTTATGCTTTGATTCCTTTTGGTTCTCAAAGACTTTTGTGAACCTTCTAGTTGCCTTTCTAGTTCATCCCAAATTTCCTTAGTTGAGTCTCGACTATCTACACGGTTGTAGATGTCATTAGGGATAGCCATGGTTAAGAAGGTTAAAGCTTGTTCATCTATTGCCATTAACTCCTTATCATTTTCATTGAAATATTGATATTCCTTGTAGATTATCCTTGGTGCAATATAAGGAGTTGTGGTTGTAGCCGCAACAACATCATGAATGGTCTATGAGGTCCATTTGTGATAGACTTCATAAGATCTCTGTTCTGATTGTTCAGGAATTGTATCATCCTCTTTTTCCACTGAGAATATCCGTCAGTCTGGAGAACTGGAGGTTTCGGTTTCGATCCCATGCTCATTAAATCTCTAGACATTTTCAAAGAATTGCTAGATACTGGATCTTTTCAGAAAATCAAACAGTAAGTGTATAAAATACACTTAGAAAAATCTTGATGAAAATTCTTGCCTTTTGAAAACTTTTCGGACCCAAATGTGAATAATCAAAGTTTTCGGAACAAACAGTAAACACCCAAACTTTTCGGAACAGACAAAAACCGAATTCACAACTTTTCGGAATAAGCAGATCCGAAAACAAAACTTCTTGGTACAAACGTGATCCGAGATCTGTACTTTTCGGATGAAACTGATCCGAATTCTCTACTTTTCGGATGACACGTGATCCGAAATCTTCACTTCTCGGATTAAACAAATCCGAGTTCTACACTTCTCTGATCAAAATGCAAAACTTTTCAGATGAATTCGAATTCTTGACTTTTCGGTTCAAACACAATACAAAACTTGAAACTTTTCGGAACAAAGGTGATCCGAACTCTGAAGTTCTCGGATTAAACTGATCCGAAATCTACAACTTTTTGGAACACAAGCAATCCGAATTCTTGACTTGCTAACAAACACCAAATCCGAATACCTCTGATGAAGGATCCAAAAACTTGATTAGTGATCCGAGAACTTTATGAACAATCAGAAAAGTTTATGAATGATCCGAAAACTTCAAGAACATCCGAAAACTTAGCCAAAATCACTAAATCTGCCATATCTTCTTCAAATGTTAACCAAAATTGATGATTCTTGCACAGACAGGTTCGAAATGCAGTTTCGCACAAATTCTTAGTTAACAAAACCTTCTAATTCGTCCAAAAATCACAATTCGATCCAAGAGCAGTGTTACATCTTTTTCGACTAAAAAGTTCAAAAATCTCTAAGAATCTTGAAATCTGTGAAGAATTAGGTTACGATCCGTGAATTAAAGATGATCAGAAGAAGAAATCGAGTATGATGATCCAAAGTTTCAGTCCAATTCGTCCAAATTCAGAAAAATTCGAAATATCCAATGGAACAGTGTCCGAATTCTTCAAAAAAGAAAAAATCTTCAAAAAATCGGTATATTTTGCTTGAAAATCTGTGATCTAGCTCTGATACCAAATGTTGTTCCCTCAAATCTAGCAAACATGATCAATCAATGTAGAGAGAATCTAGAGAAAGAAATTGTCATTCATCTATTAAGAGTGAAAGTACAAATGACACAAAAGCTTACAATTGATAACAAATGATCTTCCTTATATAGTAGGGCATGACAAATCCATGCCTCGTACTTGGAAGTTACACATGAAAGCAATATTGTCTTGATAACTACAAAAATTCTCCAACAACTATATTATAAAGCAGTTGAGAAAACTCTTAAAAATAATTTTTATGCATTATGTACTGTTTATTATTGCATCTTACTAACAATTCAAGAGTACAAGTAAATGATACACGGATACATTTTCTTAATGCTTTATATTTGAATTTATAACTAAGTAACGAATAAACAATCAAATACAAAATAAACATCTCATTTTTTTTTGGAAAGGGTATCCCAGGCACAGCCCGGACTATAATCCCTGGCAATTTTGAAACTTAAAGATGTCTTATCAATGTTGAGGACGCATGTGATCGAACCCTGGGTAGATGAGATATTCCACCACATCACCCAGGACGATCAACCACTGCGCTACAACCTGATTGACATAAACATCTCATTTTAAATATAATTAAGATAATCATTGATTTCTAATATTATTTATTGTTTTTTTCCATAAAAACATTATATTATTAAACCTAAAAGCAATTACATCAATTATACATAGATTAAATTAAAAAAATTTATAAGAAAAACGTTATCATATTTATCAAAACCACACAAAACTGTATTATAAGATTGATAAAGACGAAATATAAAACGAAACATTAATATCGAGATGTATCGCGAGTATATTTATAGTTACAAGTAATTAATGATGCATGAGTACAACTTTTAAAACCGAATGTTTGAATTCATAACTAACTTATAACATAATCAAATACATGATAACATTTCATTTTAAATATACAAAATCTAAAATATGATTATGATAAGATTGAATTCCAACCGAAAATTTAATTATTATTTTATAAAAACATTACATTATCAAACGTAAAATAAATTACATCATTATTACACTTAAATTAAAATATGAGCAAACTACAAATTTCGTCCCCGGTGTTTACCAAAATCTTTGAAAGTGGTCCCTAAACTTCAAAAACTGCAAGAATAGTCATTGGTCTTTTAAAATTGCTTTGAAAGTGGTCCCTACTCACTAACTCCGTTAAAAAACTCAGTTAATGAAGGGTACTTTTGTCTTTTTACATTTTTTTGGCTTTTTCTATTAAAATAAAATAAAATAAGAATATATACTATATTTTATATATTTCTATTATATATACATATACATATATATATATATATATACACACACACACACACCAGGGAACTCCATTGAACCACCTCCGTCGGCCCTCCGATCAACTCCCGACCTACTCCGATCACCATCTCTGGCGATGGTCAGGCCACCACCACCACCACCACCACCTCCAGCTCCATTGTTCCTTATTTCTTCTCTTTTTGCCATTAACCAAGCCCAACCCCCTTTTTAGTTTCATCTCTGTCAGACACCCACAAAATGCAAAATGGCTCAAATTTTTCATAAGATTCTACGCAAACCCTTCAATGGAAGCACAATTAGAGCTTTAATTGACCATCAATTTCCAGCAAACCCTCTAAAAATGGAAATGAGTTGATGATAAAATACAACTAAAAATGAAAGAAGGATGGTAAAGACACGTCACCGATTTTTAAGAGCAATAGGGTAAACACATATTACACAAAATACCAAAACTTTTAGGATTACAAATGTTTTTTAAAAACAATATTAACGATGTGTTTTTTTCATTTTCTTTGGGGAGGTTCAAAATGAAATACTCGCTCTCGATTTGCTTTTTCGTGCAAGAAATACCCTAGTTTTTCACTTGGGTATTTCTTGATCCCGATTTCTTCAACTAGGTTCCCAGATTCTAAACTCGAGGAGGATCCGGGACTAGATGGGTCGAGTTGGAGTACCGGGATGATTTGGGCGGACAGTGTTAAGAAGAAAAGGAAGAAGAAGATGAACAAACATAAGCTAAAGAAACTCAAAAAGCGTCTTCGTCACTGCTCGTAAACAAAGGTGTTTCTCCATGTTTGTTTTCTTGATCTGCTATTGATGATTTGGTATTGTCATCAATTACTTCCATTGATTTAGGAACGGTTGATCTGTGTAACAAAACCACACAAGAGCCAAAACTGGCACACCTTTGACATCAATTGTGAGTTGTGACATACAAAAACAATATGCTTCTGGACAGTGATAAAGCTAATCCAACGGCCTTAATATAAAACGGAAAATAACATGAACTAGTGAAATGCGCATGTACAACTATTGCTAGATTCCAGAGGTTCTAAACTTCATCCAAACAAATTCTAATACACACACACACATAAGATATATATATATATATAGAGAGAGAGAGAGAGAGCACAAATCAAATGACCATGTAAAGACCATCGGAGAAGACCACCGGTTATGGTGGTGGAGAAGACCACCGATGATGATGGTGGTGATTGTGGCGATGGTTATGGTGGTGGGGAAGACCACCAGAGAAGACCAACGGTGATGATGGTGGTGATTGTGGCGGTATTCCCCGATTCACTTCACTTCACTGTGTGTATATATATATATGTATATGTATATATAATAGAAATATATAAAATATAGAATATATTCTTATTTTATTTTATTTTAATAGAAAAAGCCAAAAAATGTAAAAAGACAAAAGTACCCTTCACTTAATTGAGTTTTTTAACGGAGTTAGTGAGCAGAGACCACTTTCAAAGCAATTTTAAAAGACCAATGACTATACTTGCAGTTTTCGAAGTTTAGGGACCACTTTCAAAGATTTTGGTAAACATCGGGGACGAAATTTGTAGTTTACTCTTAAAATATAGTAAAACTTAATCAAACAAATTTATAAAATGAAGGGTAAATTACGTTTTTAGTCCTTGTTGTTTATTGAAAATTTCTATTTTTGTTCTTATGGTTTTGAAATTGCGATTTTAATCCTTATGGTTTATAATTCATTACCTTTTTCGTCCTTATGATTTAAACTTAATTGCTTTTTCATCCCTATGGTTTACAATTCATTTTTGTTTCAATCCTTCATAATTAAAACTAGTGTTTTGATCTCAGGGACGAAAATAGAAACAAATTGCAAATCATAGGGACTAAAACCAAAAATTTAAAACCACAAGGACGAAATCCACAACTTTTAACAAACCACAAGGATGAAAAACGTAATTTACTCTAAAATTAATAACAGCAAAAAAATAAAATAAAACAAAACGTTAAAACAGACATGTATCGTGCAACTTTGCTCGAGGATGATGGAGAAAAATGTACAAGTTGTTATGCACAGGGTACCACCACCGAATAGGTTCAAAATCCCGATATCCTCTTTTAAAATGTAGGAGAGGCGACACGAACACGGGCGCTTCTGTTTCCTTCATCTTCTGTTTTCTGCTTTAAAACCCTAGGAAACCAGAGAAAACTTCCCAATTTTTATCCATAGATTACGTCTACATATTGTAGGACGATTTGCGCACGCCCTAACATGGCTGTTTCACAGCGAGAGCAGGCACTCTCTCTCCTTGCCGCTGCAAACAACCACGGAGATTTGGCCGTGAAGCTTTCGTCTTTGAAGCAAGCCAAAGATATTTTACTGTCTTCGGATCTTGCGTTGCTTGCCGCCGAACTATTCCCGTATTTGGTTGAGCTTCAGTCTTCTCACGAAGCCCTTGTTCGAAAAACCCTTGTCGAGTGAGTTTTCGTATCTTAAAAATATCTTATATGTTTCATGTGAAATTGATTTGTAGCTGGGATTTCTTGACAATGCTTTGCCTTGCCGAGCGAGATTTCCGTTGTAGTAAATTATTCCAACTGAAACGTCTTTTCTTTGTTGGGAATTCATGTGAAAGATAACAAAATTTTGATGGCTTCCAATTTTTTTAGGTCTAAATTGGAACATCAGATAGCTTATGATCCTAACAATATCAATGATTATTGAAATTCGTATTGGAACCTTATAAATAGATTTTTGTGATTTAGGTTTTTAAAACTACAACGCATTGAATTATTATCTATAGTTCTAATGCTCCCTCCGACCCCCATTTTTTTTTGACATTGAAGGTGAAACAGGTTAGTTTTCTTTGTTGAATTTGATATTGTTACTGTTATTAATTCTATAGATGCGCTGAACTCACCAGAATTAGGTAAGTTTAGATCTTTAACGCCCAACTAGAGGCGGAGAAATAATTAAGGAAAGCTTGAATTTTAATCTGTATCAAGAGCCATAAGAGTTTTAAGTGGAATGGTACTAGTTTTGACATACCATTTTAAAGTCTTACTCTTGATGCAATTACTTTTTATCATATTGATTGGAAAGGTTGGATATACGTATACCATAAGCCAATGGATAAAGATGAACCAGAATTGTGTAGCGTTATTATTATAGATTTCAAGGATTTAACTCTTGTAAGAAGAGTTGCAAATAGTTCAAAAAAATTGTTTGTAGTTGTTTTATACTTGTGCTTTAAAGCTTTTAGATGATAAGACTCCAGTGATTTCAGGCAAGTAAGTGACATGCTTTTTTTAATCCACGTCTATTTTTTATTATGGCTATATACTATATTACAGTCTCAGTGAATTCATGCTAACCCTTTCACAGAGTAGCTATTGTTATCAAATTTTCATTTATGGTAAATTGGTAATACATGCATGCTACATGTGTATCCAAGTGTTTGATGTGAGTTGGCCACCGGCCATAAAGTAACATCTTGAAGGTGGCCTTATTTTGGTTAACCTTCGAAGAGTTTTACAATACAATTTCATATCCATTAGAACTTGGTATAGTTATTAGAGATATCAATTTCTGATGGGGATGTATGTTCTTGACCATAATACTTTTTTGTTTTTTTAATACTTAAGAGCAACAAATATCGTGACTAATTCAGTGCTATAATGGCTCTATAGAAGTGGGATTTTTTTGGCATTGTTTGAGGTTTTATGTCTTCACAAATTTCTTTCGTTCATGCTGATATGATCTTATGTGGTTGTAGGGCGATTGAGGAGGTCAGTTTAAAAACATTGGAGTATTCACCAGTACTGATGCAAGTGTTGTTGACACTACTTAATGATGATGATTCTGTTGTTGCTCGACAATCCATTGTTGCTGGCACACATATTTTTTGCAAAGTGTTAGACGAGTTAGCATTGCAGGTCTCTTTTTTCTTACTTCATTTGGCATTCCATTTGGTACATTTGGCTTCCAAGTTGTATACTTTTTTTTTAAAAGTATTTTGCAGATTGACACTTGCTTGGTACTAAAGGTTTGGTTATTTATAGTGCCAGAGACAGGGTTATTTGTTACATGCCTTCAATTACACCCACTAATATAAAAGCTATAATATGCCAATGTCATATCCCTTTTGGCACTTAATGCTCTACTCATTCATATTTAAACACAACTAAAGCGAAATTAAGTTATACTTTTTTATCTCAACTTTAATTTTCTTCTTCTTGCTGCTTTTCTCACAATGTATATAGTTATTTTAACTCCGTGAAACTTTATTTTGAAAATTATAGTTTCACCGGCATGGTCTAGTGGAGAGATGGCTTGAAGAGATCTGGTCTTGGATGATCAAGTTTAAGGACACTGTCTTTCAGATTGCATTGGAGGTATTACCACAAGCTTCAACATTATTTATCCTTATTGGGTATATACTATATTAACAGAATTACACTGTATTTTGTATATTTTTACTCTTCTCATTTTTCTTATTTTATATCAAGGAAGCTGTGTTCTTAGTTCTTACTTTTTGATATTTTTAGCGACACACTTTTGTCATAAGTTAACTTAATTCAACCTGCACTTCTTGTTGTAGGCTAGGTCTGTTGGTCCAAGGCTGCTTGCTCTAAAGTTTTTGGAAACTTGTGTATTACTCTTCATGCCTGATAATGATTCTAGAGGACATATTACAGAAGGTATTATTTTCAACTATTTCTCATCAATGTTCATGGCTTTGGTTTTTCTATATCATAGTTTTAGGTTTGTTTGGTGTTTAATGATTCACATATCAATCTTTGGACATTGGTTTCACTATTGCAGTGGCTAGAAGCGCACAGGTGTTCAATGTTTCATGGTTGGCTGGTGGTCATCCTGTTCTGGATTCAGTTGCACTTCAGTCAGAAGCAAATAGATCCTTCTTAATTTTACTTGATTTGTTGAGGTCGGCTAGTGTTCTCCCGGGATCCATTACAATTTCTGTTGTTAGTAGGTGAGAAGATACTATCCATATGCTTACTTTATTTTAGTGCATTCACTTAACATTTTTCATTGTATTACAAAGTGTAAAACTGTAAAAGTAACAGCAAAAGCTAATTCAATACTGGAAAAGATATTTTGGTGGGATTTAATTATTAGAAAATGAAAGTCTGGTAGTCTTTAAACAATTATTAGACAAATTAAAGTCTGGTACGCAATTGGTTTTTGTGGAAGGTAGGTGGAAACTAATACATCTTTTTGGTAATGGATGGAGATGACTTCTATGCACTTATATATTTGCTTACTCTAGTCTCTAGGTTAAGTAATTGCGTTGGAGCTATATGTTTTATTTTTATATATTATTTGTTGGGTGAGAATGTCTTATTTGGTCTTGTCTGTCATATATGTATTTATTCTTAAAATTGAGTATGGCTGCCGTTTTGTGCTCCCTTTGTAATATTGTAGATGTATTCCTGACTCTTAGGAAACATATTTGAAGTTCATGCAAACTCATTTTACCTTTGTAATCAGTAATTACTGATATTATCTGCAGAACAAATTCATTTTACCTTTGTGATCAGCAAATTCATTCTACCTTTGAATCTTATGAGACAGTTACACCAGACCCCCATTGTTTCAATTTGTTTACACCATTCGTCCTAGCCCCTAACGGGCGTTAAGTCCACTCATTAAGTTGAGGTGCATTTTGGTTATTTTCCTTTTTTATTAAAAAAAGTTGGTGTACAAGTATGTAAAGCTTGTGTACAAGCATTGAGGGGGGGGGGTGGATTGTTTTTGTTTTTATCTTCAAAAAATGCTTTAAGTGCTTGTAAACAAACTTTTTTAATAAAAATGAAGAATGATCAAAATGCCCCTCAACTTAACGGCTTTTAGAGGCCGGGGTGAATGGTGTAAGCAAATTGAACCGATGGGGGTCTGGTGGCAATTGGAGCTGGAATCAGGTTGTAGTACACCTTGAAGTGCTTGTTTATAATATTGTTGCAGCATGGTCGGCAGCATTGTGCAAGGTTAATCAGATTGGATATATGCATGGAATTGCTGAATTGGTTCAGATAATGGGAGATTGGAGTTAGCTGATGTCAACACCATCTCCTAGCTGGAAATGGGCGATAGCTTATTTGCTGAGAGATTTGATAGCATTCAGTTTATATGTTTTAAACTGTTTGAGATCTACTGTTCTCCCATTATACGCTGTATATATTGTGTGAATGCTGCCTGTAAATGTAACTTAATTGACCTTTGACTTTGACACACATTGAATAACCGTAATTAATCAAATATTCTTTTTTGGTGATGGCAGCTTCAGTAAAATGTCTATCATTCTGTTGGTTGTGACATTTTGATCTTTTTTACGCTTTAATTCTTAGAATATGCTATACAGGCTATCAACCAACAATTTTTGCACTTCAGATCTCTATGTCTCACATCTATTGATTTTAATCTAAAGGTTTTTCACTTAAAAAGTTCTTCTGCTTCCAAGAAGCTTGGGGATGTGCAGAGAAGACATGAATGATAATGCTGGTGCAGTATGTTTTCTTTAAGCTGCATCCAACTTTTCTGAAATTAACTTCAAGAAAAAAGTTGGCTAATGTTGTTGACAAAAAAGTTACTTCATTCAGGTTCAAGAAGTTGAAATGACAACAAGCCATTGTATTTTTTCAAGAAAAGCACAAATGTTAAATTTGTTTAACATCAAACTAAGTGGGAACTGGGAACATGTATTAAGTTGACATTGTGTGCGATATTTGGGCATTGTTACTGCAGCTGTTCCTTCTGTGATTGTTGATGCATATGAAAAGTTCGAATTCAATAACATCCTTTTATGCTCAGTATAGCATATTTGAGAAAACAGCAGCTATTGGTGGTGCCGTCATTAGTTGTCCTTCAGCTGTGTTAATTTGTGTCCGACTGTCCGGATCCTGTAGCAATTAAAGTTAGTTTCCTGAAGTGAAAGTTGGAGGGCGTAAAACAGCGTAGTTTTAATGCTATAAGTTTACGATGATATATTTTTGGTGATGGATAATCTGCAGATTTACAGTGAGCTGCTATTTCTTCACAATTCATTGCCATGCTCTTTGTTTGATATCAATGGAATCTCTTGAGCATATGATATTGTGTCTTGATGGTGTCAACTCGCACTTAACTTATTTTAGTGTGATGTGGCACAGTGGTTTCATTGATGTAATTTATGTTTTGAAGGCATGGCTTTCTTTGTTTTTGGTCCTTCACGTCATTGGCAGCAATTTTCATGCTAAATATTACTTATTTTCCTGTTTCTTTTAGATTTTGTTGCTCAAAATTTTACATATATCTGCACATATTAATATACAGCAAGTTTGATTTCATCATCTGTTTAAGTAATTACTTGATGCATGGTCAATATAAAAACCTGTATGCATTTCTTCCAGTATTCTTTAATTAATATTTGCCAGGTCCCTTTGCGGTCTTGCTAGTTAACTGATCAACTATGTCTTTTTGCCAAGGCCCCGCCCTTTGTGGTCTTTGGACTTACGGTTTGTATTTCTTTGTTCAGTCTTGCTACCATAGCTCGGAGGAGGCCGGTTCATTATAGCTCTGTTCTGTCTGCACTGCTTGATTTTGATGCTAGTTTCATAGCGAAAGGAGTCCATAATTCAAGCATACAATATTCTCTACGAACTGCTTTGTTGGGATTCTTGAGGAGTACACACCCTGTTATCATGGAGGTAATTATGCAGCATTATTTCTAGTTTTTTTTTTGATATTGCTGTTACTTATGCTAACTTGTGGTTTATTATTTCAATCTCAAATCAGTCGAGAGAGAAGTTGCTCAAGGTTCTGCGGGCAATGAATGCTGGGGATGCAGCTGACCAGGTGATGCGGCAGGTTGATAAAATGCTAAGAAATAGTGAGCGTGCTTCTCGTGAATCTCGGGCAAGCAAGGTAATCTACTCGGAAATAGCAATGCATCCATTTCTTTAATTATATTTCATCGTGAAATTACTATTGTAACTCTTTTATTCTATCTTCTTTAGGATGATGGGGACATGCCAAGGAAACGTCCAATCCCTATGGATCATGAACACATAGGTTCCACTGATCTATCAGCAAAAAGGAGTCGTTATGGCTCTAATAGTAATAATACAGGTCCTGTTATTCAAAATGATTCAGCACATGATCACTCGGTAAATGGAGGGTCCACCAAGGTGCCGCTGCTAGATAATGCCCTCACCCCTGTTGAACAAATGATTGCCATGATTGGTGCTTTACTCGCTGAAGGAGAAAGAGGTGCCGAATCTCTTGAAATCCTCATATCCCAGATTCATCCAGATCTGCTAGCTGACATTGTTGTCACGAATATGAAACATTTGCCTAAAAGTCCTCCCCCATTAACGAGACTTGGCAGTCTGCCACCAACTACACAGAATCCTGTGCTTAAAGCACAAGTGTCTATCTCATCAATAAGCACGCCATTGTCTGCTACAGCCGCTTCCATTGGTCTTCAACCAGATCCTAAACGTGATTCGCGAAGGGTGAGTATAGCATTTACTTTATTTTTATTTTTTTATGTTTTTTGCCTTTCCACCTCATCTAGTTAAAGTTTATTTCAATGCTTTATAGGATCCTCGTCGACTTGACCCACGACGTGTGGCATTACCCGTTGGAGCCCCATCTGAGCATATTACAGAAGATGTTAACAGTTTGACACAATCCGGTCTAGCAGAGCCTGAGTTTGACGCTTCTGCCCTTTTTAAAAGACAACCTCCTCCGGTTGTTGTGCCGAGTATCGAGAATACATCGGAAATTCTTATGCTGAAAGCGGAAACCGAGTTGCATATCCCAGAAAATATAACGGTTTCTCAAGCCAATCAGTCATCTCTTAAGGAACAGGTTCTGAATGAACAAGCCATCCAAGTTGCTCCTGATGTGGAATTGAATGTTGTTTCTGATGTAGCAGTTTCTCCTATTGAGTCAGATGCACAAAAGTCAATAGATATTGTAATGACAGATGAGGATCACTTAACTGATCAGCTTTCACCGAGTACAGTGGATACGCCTGTCTTGGAAGAGGCCGCTGCTGAATTACCTGTGGTTCCATCTTATGTGGAATTAACAGAAGAACAACAAAGAGATATAAAGAAGTTAGCAATCAAAAGGATTATAGACTCTTATAAGCAAATAAAAGGGACGGAATTTATGCAGACACGCATGGCGTTGCTTTCTCGACTGGTTGCTCAGGTGGGGGTTGACTCTCTTGATTGGTTAACATTTGTCGAGTTTAAACTGCTGTCTTTATTTCCTTTTTGGGAAGGCACTGTTATTGTTTCTAACTTTGTTTTACGTAGTATTACTTATGAGGACCAGATGTTTATATATAATATATGTTCTTTATAAGATAATCAATTTTTGAGGGTGTAATGTGGTTCTTGTTGTGATGTGGCATCTTCAAGTCATTTTCATGCGTGATTTCTTATACAGTTAACAAGGATGGTCATTTGATTGATGAAGCCAGATACATTAAAATGCAGACGATACTTGATCAAGAACATTGAGTTTAGATATATGAATTAAGAATTCTCAGCTGAATCAGTGGCTTAATAGTAAAATTAGTTAGAAGAAGAAAGGGGAAGCAACAGTATGTAACCGATTGAAGGCTCGGTCTGCCAAAAGAGAAACATATTATAATGTGAAATTGTTATTATTACATGTTGGCAATATCACAAGGAATAATGCATTTCTTTAAATACTAATCATAAATATAACATTGAGAGTATGGATTCAAGTAGGATTATTTGACATTATAATCATGTTTTGCAAGTTAACATAGTTTTTGATGATTGAAATTATTGTAATTTGAGTTCCACAGTGAAAACTTGCTTACATGATACTTAATTTGCCTTTTACACCTTTGGGAATGACATTGAGAGTAAAAAAGATGAAACTTTATGATAACTTCTCCCCTAAAGATCTCATGCATTGCACTTAGTTAATAATTGACACTCGATGTCCCACAAAAGAAGCAATATTTCATATCTTTCTGGAATAACTTCTGTATACCTGCATCACTCTAAGTCCTTACTTTCTGATATTCTGATATCATATGCAGCTTATATTATTCAGACAGTAAAGGAGAATTATAATGATACTTTGTGCATTGTTATGGTGCAGGTTGATGCTGATGATGATGTAATTTTAATGATACAAAAGCATATTGTCTCAGACTACCAGCATCAGAAGGTATCTGCTTTAAATATCTTTATATCTTGTTAAACCTTTGTGTTTAATATTCATTGGTATCTTCTCCAGGGGCATGAGCTCGTAATGCATGTGCTATACCACCTGCACGCTCTCAGGATGTCTGATTCAGCTGATGACTCTTCAGTGGCTGTAGTATACGAGAAGTTCCTTCTAGGAGTGGTAAGAACTTGCTAGAGGTGCCATAAAACTCCAATTTTGTGGAAATCTAAGATTGACTATTATACCCTTTTTTGTTATTTAGGCGAGGTGTTTGCTGGATGCTTTGCCAGCAAGTGATAAGTCATTCAGCCGCCTTTTTAGTGAAGCTCCTTCTTTGCCTGAATCTGCTTTTAAGCTTCTTGATGATATATGCTGCTCAGATAATAACTGTGGAAAAGATATTCGTGATGGTGATCGTGTCACCCAAGGTCTTGGTTCTTTGTGGAGCTTAATTTTAGGTCGTCCTCATAATCGTCAAGCCTTTTTGGATATTGCTTTAAAGGTAAACTTTTCTATCAAGTTTCATACATGATAGCTTATCTGCTAATTATAAGACCAATTTAATACATTTGTATGGTTGTTATAAAATGGAATTCAACTTCTCACGCTGATGCATTTTGATACAGTGTGCTGTTCATCCCAAAGATGACATCCGCACAAAAGCGATCCGACTGGTAAGTGGAATTAGAACTTAAATGTTTCATGCAAATGGAGTTTTAAGGTCTCGTTTGTTGGAATTATTATTAAATTTGAGTTTGTATCTGTTGACAGGTGGCAAACAAACTTTATGTAATTAATTTCATCTCAGAGAAAATCGAGGACTTTGCAACAAGCAAATTGCTTTCAGCTGTTAATAGATCAGTATCAGATACTGAGGTTTCAGTTTCGGGGACCAATGAGCAAAGAACAGAAGGGCAGATGGGAAGTCAAGAAACATCAGTTAGTGGGTCCCAGATTTCGGAGCCAGGGACTTCTGAGAATGACACTGCAATGGGCCCACAATCTGATTCCCAAATGTCACCTGCTCAAGCTCAACAACACCTTTCTTTGTTTTTTGCTTTATGCACCAAGGTTTGCTTCTCTGCACAAAAGATGATGTTACCCCTCTTGCTGTTTCAGTTTGTTAGTAATGACAATGTTACCCCTTTGCTGTGTGTTCTGTTTTTGCTTTTCTGCAGAAGGCTAGTCTTCTTCAACTTGTATTTGACCGATATGATCATGCTCCAAAGTCTGTTAAGCAGGTGGTTATTATGTGCTAAATTTTTGGTTAAATTTTATTAAATTTTGTTAAAATTTTTGTTAAATTTTATATACATGATATAATGCAGGCTATCCATCGCCATGTCCCTATTCTTATCCGGGCTTTAGGCCCATCATATTCCGATTTACTCTGCATAATATCTAATCCACCACAAGGAAGTGAAAACCTCCTGACACAGGTGTATATTCCCAAACAAAATTAAATTTTCAACTTTTTTCTATCATTTTATGGTTTTGTGTTGATATAATTTTATGGTTTTCTTTTTACAAGGTGCTGCATGTTCTGTGTGAAGGGACAACTCCGTCGGCCGATCTAATTACAACTGTCAAGCGCTTATATGAAACTAAACTTAAGGTGATAAATTTGTTAATTTCTTGTTTCTGGGATTTTACTTGTCAACATGTTTTTGAAATATTGTGTTTATATGGTATTTTTTATATTTTTCAGGATGCTACAATACTTATTCCAATCTTGTCTTCCTTTACCAAGAACGAGGTTTTGCCAATTTTCCCCCGTCTTGTCCATCTTCCATTGGAAAAATTTCAGACGGCATTGGCTCACATACTACAGGTTCAATTATCCTAGTCCCATATTGAACATTATTATATAACATCATTAATATATGCAATATAATATGTTTTTATCTATTTCATAAAGATATACACTAGTGTGAAGAAATACAAAAAATGCTCCCATTGTTGCGCAGGAATTCAATGTTTGACTAGGCACATAATTTAATTGAAATATTTGGCTAATAACTTAATACGTAAAATACTTATTAAGACAAATTTGAGAAAACTTGTGGGCCACAATCAAAAGCGCCAATATCTTTTAATGGTTATTAATGGGCAAATCGGTAAATTTGGAAAGAAATATTTAGAAGCTTGCTCTTTGCGCAGGGTTCAGCTCATATGGGGCCCGCACTAACGCCAGCAGAAGTATTGGTTGCAATCCACGACATTAGTCCCGAGAAGGATGGTGTTCCACTAAAAAAGGCATGTCTGCTATCTGTCTTAATAGCAATGGCTTAATTGCAATGTCAAACACCAGTCAGTCATTTTTACACTTCGGCTTTGTAAATTCTTGCAGGTAATGGATGCTTGTTCAGCTTGTTTTGAGCAGCGCACTGTTTTCACACAACAAGTCCTAGCAAAAGCATTGAACCAAATGGTATTATTTTTTCTCCGTTTTTCAACTTTCGTATTAATTTATAATATGTGTGTATGATTTTTACTTTTTTAAAATTTTTAGGTTGATCAAACACCTTTACCTCTTCTTTTCATGAGGACAGTAATCCAAGCGATCGATGCTTTCCCCAAGCTGGTATCTAAGATTCGTGAATTTGTTTATGTTTGTTTGCTATCTTTAAGGATATCTTATCTGTTTTTAACTTCCGTATTCAGGTTGATTTCGTTATGGAGTTACTTTCCAAACTCGTAAGTAAACAGGTATGGAAGATGCCGAAATTGTGGGTTGGCTTTCTGAAATGCATTTCGCAAACGCGACCACATTCTTTTCATGTACTGTTACAAGTATGTTCTCTTCCGTATTTGAGTTGGTCTTTTTTTTCTTTTCCCGATCTATTAGTTTCTTAATGTTGAATCGTTCTTGCAGTTGCCATCACCACAACTTGAGGGTGCTCTGGGTAAATATGGTACTCTTCGAGGTCCTCTTGCTGCATATGCCAACCAACCGCATATTAAAGCCTCCTTGCCTAGGTACATATTTCAACTGTTTAAATCCTTTACTAAATGCATTCACAAATCATTATTTTTATTCCTTCTAATTTTTGCTTTTGTATCATCTGATCCAACGAAACAGAAATTAGAAAAAAGAAATACTTAAATGAAAGCTTAGGTAACGTTTGTTTTATAAGAGGTGCTGAAGTCTGAAGTCTTATTCACTTCTGATTGATAAGAGGTGGTGCTGAAGTCTGAATTCTGAATCAATAAGACTGTTTGACAAATGTCTGAATTTGTTTAAATTCTGTATTTTACCTATTAGATAGTGTTAGAATTTATATATAAATTTATACAATTTCACATATTTATTCCTCATCATTATGAAATTTACATCTAATTTATAAATTTATCATTCATTTAAACTAATAAGGTTAATCAGTTTAGAGATAATAATATATTTAAATTATATAAAATTTAAATTAGAAAGTCACCTAATTATAGTAAATTGAGTTTTATTATAATCCAAGTGGATCACGGAGAGAAATGATACTATCAAGCTTAATCAGTTGAGAACAATAAGAGGAAAATAAGGGGTTGGTTTACCTCTTACCAAATAAGAGGACGGTAAGACATAAATGGCTCTGAAAATTTGGAAAAAAACAAACAGTCTGAATACCTCTTACCGAATCAGACATAGGAGGCTGATAAGAGCTTTTTTCCAAAAAAAAAAAACAAGGCCTTATGTTTAAGTTGACCTCTGATTTTTCAGGTCAACTCTACAAGTCCTTGGGCTTGCAAGTGAACCACACTTGCAGCAGCAGCAACAAAACCTTGCAGCTTCTTTCAACAACCCAGAAAAAAGTACCAAAGTTGAAGGCACATCATGACCAATTATACACAATTTTCGCAATTCCGCCATCTGTGTGGGAATTCTTTACGGGTGGGACCGTTTTCCGAGTAAATATGGTTGGATCCGAGATAGAGATAGCATGTTGCTTTTCGAGAGTCAAAAGGGGCAGCAGCGATCATCGCTTGTGGGATGTATCATTAATTCATTGTTATCTTTTGTAATTTGCTGTTTTGTTTTTTAGATATTGATTCAGTAGTGAAGTGAGATCTGTAGGATACCTTTTTTTTGTCTTCTGTTCTTTTCTTTTTGAAACTAGGTTATTCTGTGCAATAGTGTACGCTTGAGCGAATATCATCCGATGAGGTTTGGTTTTACAAACTTTTCAAAAGTTACTGTAAAACTTTTCAAGTGAGTCTCAGTTACACCAAAATGTTTGATGATACTAAAGTCACCAACAACTTACAAATGTTTGGCTCGAAAACAAAAAAGGGAACCGTTTGATGCATGAGTCGAGCCGATTTGCTTTGAATTATATGTTGTTTGATTCTTACTTTAGCTGCTTGTTACTCTAAACTTTGAAAAACTTTGCTTATTACTTGTTCAAGTTTCAACTATAAATTAGCTTATTAAAAAAGTTTTGTTCAATTAGGCATAAACTAGCTTTTTTGAAAAGTTGTTTCAGATAGTGTTCTAATAAGTTTGTGGTTGTTTTCCACTTTTTGAGCTTTTTCCAGTGCAAGTTTTTCAGCTCTTTTGACATTGTTATCTAGTTTAGTAGTTAGATGTATGCATATAAGAATAACTATATGATTTGTCTAATGTTTCTTGGTATTCATGGACCATTCGAGATCGACTAATACAGATTCTGTTCAAAGTTGAAACCACTCCCGTAAAGTGGTCAAACACAAGAAGCTAATCGAAAGTCAAACCACTTATAAATTTAGTTTCTTTTATGCTTGGAATCATATATATTCCCATGTCCCGTCCCTGTCCACCATCATCTCCCGTATCACTTGTCCACAATCACATGACATTGAAAACACGTCATAAGAGAGAGAAAAGAATGATTATATGTCTTCACATGATTGGTAGGACGGGTGGAGATTTTTATTCTAACCAGGTCATTACACCAAAATTGGTTTTACAAGACGCCTAAAACGTCCTAATAAAATACTTTATAGGACCAAACCAAAATACATCAATCTAGAAATGCTACAATAGGTTTATAGGACGCTTTTAGGCATTTTAGGACATTTTTTAGGACACTTTTAAAGTAAGGTGTCGAATTAGTTATTTTATAGAACACTATTTGAAAATGTGTCCTATATTATAGGACACTTCTCAAGAGTGTGCTATAAAATAGCTAATAAGACGCCTTATTTTAAAAGTGTCCTAGAAACTTGTTAAGGCGTCATAAATTGTCCTATAAATATATTGTAACACTATTAGATATGATGTTTTATAGTCTGGTCTTAACTTTAAGTTCTATAAAGTTAGGATGCTTAAATAGGGGTGTACGCGAGTTGAGTTGAGCGGTTTTTGACATTTATAACAACCCAACTCAATTACGGTGGTTTAAAAATCCTCAACCTAACCCAACCCATTCAAAAGTATGACCCAACCTAACCCAACCCTTGCGGGTTAGGGCGGGTTGGATTGACGAGTTAGAAATATATATAAAGTTGACGAATGAAATACGATAAATAATACTAAAAGTATACCCAACAAAGTATTAGTTATTACAATCATCCAAATATATATTAAAATCCTTAAGTTTAGAATTAAACTTCAAAAGTTTGAATGATAGCATTGATTCAAATCATCAATCAAGTACCATCGTGTTGAACCTATCCAACTCCAATTAGTTGTTGAACATATTCTTTGTTTGACCTTTGTTTACTCTTTCTTCATTTTAATCTTTTCATCGCAAAACAACCGATAAATATATCTAGCAAAAGTCACTATACTAGGGACACCAAACTTGTCACTCTCTTACCATGATAAGCATAGTCCTTTACACAATTAAAACAACAACGCCGATCTAGTTATTTCAGTGTACTCATGCTTATTGAGAAGCATCGATCAACCTGGTTGAATTAGTTCGGGCCTTAACCTAGTTGGATTAATTTTGGGTTTGGGCTGTAAATTGGACTAATATATTTTATAGGCTGTAAATTGGACAAATATATGTATATATATTATTCGGGCTGTAAATTAGACTAATATATTAATATAACTTTTGGTTGTAAATTATAATGTTTGTAAACATTATATATATAAATATAATTTTATCGAAATAAATATTATCGACGGGTTGACGATTTGGGTTGAGTTGAGTTATGCTAACCCAATTTCAACCCTTGTTTCGCGGGTTGGATTTAATTGGGTTGGATTGAGTGGGTTTCATGGGTTGCGTGTTTTTATACACCTCTACGTTTAAACAATCTAAACGTGCTTTAAAACCGGTTTTATTGCGGTGGCAAGTGAGTGAGATATATGGAAAACACACAAAGTGGGCCAAAAACTTTTATCTGAAACATTCCAAAATAATGGTCTGGTCTCATTTGGTGAAACTGATAGACCTTAATTTGTCAAAACTCCATGACCACCTCTAAAGCTAAAACACACACACACACACACACTTTATATAATCTTGGGTGCTTTCAATTCCTCTTTGACCCCACTGCCCAACACTTGATTGTTCTCACTACTACTAGTAGTGTTGGTCCATTTTCCATAGCATATGATCATGCATCTTGTTGGAAGATTATTCCTCTTCTGCAAAGTTATTCTTGTTCTTTAGCTTAATATCGATATATTTATAGTGTGTGTTTGAAGGGTAAATTGTCGTTTTTCGAATTGGTCAGCACATATAATGGTCTGGTAAACGGCGTGTTTCATTTATAAGCGTTGTATGACCGGATATTGTGAAAACTACGTGAATTAGTTCCTATGTTTGACATGTTTCTATTTTCTTCTTTAAAAATCTAGTTATGGTGCACACCACTTCCATCCGTCAATTTGGAGATTGTATTTTTGTTTGTTTTGGATTTAATGTATTGTTTAATATATGTTGGTTTTCATATAATTCGATTCAAAGTAGTTAGCAACTTGGCATGAACATGAACATGAACATGAACACACATATATAATCCTCATGTAAATCATTCATTTAGCCCTTTCATTATGTAGACACTGGTTCGATTACTGGATTGCATAAATGATTACAGGTTTCATTAAATGGATACAATAACATGGAATGCATACTGTTTCATGAAAGTACCACCTTCATCCGATACATCGCATAAACCGTTATGTGCATCGACATCTGGTGCAGAAATTCGTCGAAATCAAGTAAATTCATGTAGAGAATCAATTAGAATCCAAGTGCAATGGACTAAATGAATGGTTTAGATGAGGGTTGCACGAGGTTGTAACCTTTTACTGGCTTGCAAAATAACAGTGTATATATATAGCCATAGGTTCATTTGAGAAATGCTAAATGTGTGAGAAATTGAGAAGTAAGCTTAGCCATTTATTCGGTCAAGATCGGCTTTAATTGGTCAAAAGTTGCAGCTGTTCCAAAAATAGAAGGGCAGTTTCGTAACTTTTACAAATACACGAGATGAGTTTATATATGAACCTGTGTGATTCACATATGAACTATCTGATCATATGTGAACCCATGTAATTCACATATAAACTCTTTTTAACTAATTCATATATGAACCTTTGTAATTCATATATGAACCTTTGTGTTTCATATATGAACCTTTGTATTTCATATATGAACTAAAACTGTAGGTTCATATATGAATAAGTTGAACCAATTAACTGATTCATATATGAACCTTTGTGATTCATATATGAACTATTTTTAACTAATTTTCGTATGAACTAATTAACTAATTCATATATGAATTAGTTAAAAAGAGTTCATATGTGAATTACAAAGGTTCATATATGAACGTATAGTTCATATATGAACTCGTCCCGCATATTTTACGAAATTATCCCTCTATCTTGTGTAGACCACGCGAGGAATTATTGCTGCTTCTCGGTCAAAGCCGCAAATGTTGACCGAATGAATGACTAAGATTACTTCTCTATTTCTCATACATTTACCATTTCTCAAATGAACCTCTCCACACACATATATATATAGGGTCAGGTTCAAGGAAAAACCTAAAAAAAAAACGAAAAACTGAAGAACATCCTAGGAGCCCTTCATCTGGGCGGTATGCACTTGTGCATACATGTTATTTGTAACATGCATTTGTGCATATATGCACAAATGCATAATGCACTTGTGCATAAAACCAAAAAGTCAACTATTTACCTCTATGCACAAGTGCATACCGTCCAGATGAAGGGCTCCTAGGGTGTTCTTCAGTTTTCCGTTTTTTTGATGTTTTCCCTTGGACCTCCCTATATATATTGTGTATATATATATATATATATATATATATATATATATATATATATATATATATAGGGCCCTTCTTTTGTTAACCAGCCATTTAGTGTTAACTGTATTAACTAATCTGGACCATTAATCATCAAAATCAATGGCTAAGATTAAAAGCATTTTTTAATTCATAATTAAAATAAACACATGGCTGATTTCATTTGCAGCATATATGCATAGGGTTATTATTGTCATTTAACAAATCTGGATAACTATGGTAACTATCAGATAAGGAAACAATTAACCCAATCC
Source organism: Saussurea involucrata (assembly GCA_033807775.1). Classification (NCBI taxonomy): domain Eukaryota; kingdom Viridiplantae; phylum Streptophyta; class Magnoliopsida; order Asterales; family Asteraceae; genus Saussurea; species Saussurea involucrata. Next base: position 75,623,107 of record CM066317.1, on the reverse strand, counting down.
CTACATTTAAGGACCTGATAACTATGCATAGGTTGTTGCAGGCGCCTCTTTTGTTTGCATCTTTCAAATTACTCCATTGAAATCAATGGAGAGATATGATGATGAAGAAGAACAGTAGTCATCCAATTACTTCCCACATTTCTTCTCTCTCTCTCTCTCTAAAACGAGATGGATTTTTGCGACAACACTGATTTTTATGAATTATTATTCATAAATTGATAAGTATTATGAAAGTTGTTTATTCATGAAACCATGACTACTTACTAAGCTCAAAGCTTACATATTTCATGTATGTATCTCAGGTAAGGAGTAAAGATGGATAGCATGAAGTAGTACTATTCTAGTCAACATCAAAGTTTGTTGTCTTATAAGCTATTAAGTTACGTTTTCGCTGATGTTTCAACTCTGATGTAATAATAAGACGTGGAAGAAATAAAGTAAATTCAGTTCACATACAAGACTTAGTAGTACCAAAGGTTAAAGAAAGTAACGACACCCATTTTTGGAAACCGGGGCGTTACAAGTTGGTATCAGAGCAAGGGTTTCAGTGAATTAGGTTTTGTAAACCTAGTCTTAGACCTAGATCTAAGTATGTCATGACACGACTTAAGGTTAGGTATTTATATATATTGACATTGTTGACAATGTCAATATGACTAATAAATATCGCTGGGTACGACGACATATAGATGAAAAGTTAGGAGATAAAAGTCTTAGATAGAGTTATAGTAATGTTGAATATGAACAAAAAGATGTTAAACGTCGAAAATAAGATATGCTAGAGCCTAGAGGTATAGAGAATATACAAAAAATGTCAATATAGCTATGTTAATATTTATCCAAGGTGTGTAGGTATACTTAGTTTTGAGATGTTTTAAGTATCAAGGGTGGTGAGATGATAGAAGGTTCTAGAGCCAAACAGATAATGTAGATAACAAGGCACTAGAAAATCTTGTGCAAGAATAATATGTCTGAATCTATCGTAGTAATACAAGGATCAAATTGTAAGGAAATATGGAATAGCTAGGTAAATCAGGAATTTGAGATTTGAGATTCTAGGCACACTTAATATGTGTTTAAGGAATCAAATTTGGTAAGTGAATAACCAAAGTATTGATCGATATAAGTTGCAAAAAGAAAGGAAAAAAAGTCATTGGAGTAGTTTGCGATTTAGAGAACCATTTACAAATTAAAGACATTTTGAGCAAGAAAAAAACTGATTTTGATAAAATGTCCAAAGCCATTCCTACGCTAGAAATTCAGGTTATTCCAAAACCACCAAGTCAAAAAGAAGACCAAGACCCTAAGATCACAAGTTCGAGTCCACCCAATGTGACCAACACCAAAAGCATATTGGACCCATCTTGCTCAAAACAATCAAACAAAGATGTCATCAAACCAGTTCCCCCTTACTTCCCTTACCCCCAAAAGTTAAGGAATGAGAAGGAGAAATTGCAATTTAAAACGTTTTTGAATGTTTTCAAACAATTGCACATCAACATACCTCTTGTTGAGGCAATTGAGCAAATGCCCAATTATGCCAAGTTCCTTAAAGACATTTTGAGCAAGAAAAAGAAGTTGACTGAGTATGAGACTGTTGCCCTCACTGAAGGTTGCAGTGCTCTTTTTCCAACGAAATACCCCCTAAGCAAAAAGACCCAGGGAGTTTTACTATTCCTTGTTCCATATGCGAGAAAGAAGTTGGACAAGCTTTGTGTGATTTAGGCGTCAGTGTTAATCTTATGCCCTTGTCAATTTTCAAAAGCTTAGGTATAGGAGAGGCCAGACCTACCACAGTCACACTCATCTTAGCAGATAAGACCATTGCCTATCCAAAGGGTAAGATTGAAGACGTGTTAGTCCAAGTTGACAAATTCATCTTTCCGGATGACTTTATCATTTTAGACTTTGAGGCTGACAAGGATATTCCTATTCTTTTAGGAAGACATTTTTTAGCCACTGGTAGAACTTTGATAGATGTCCAGAAGGGAGAGTTGACCATGAGACTTCAAGACCAAAAAGTCACATTCAACGTTTTCAATTCTTTAAAGTACCCTAATGATATGGAGAAATGTTCAAGCGTAAGTACCATTGAGTCATTGTATCATGAAGAGGGAGTCAAACAGACCTATAGGATAGAAGAGGTGGATAAGGAAGATCTGACCTTAGGAGAAGAGGATGATGATAGGGATTCTGCCTTGAGAGAAGAAGAAGAGACTATCCCTTTGGTTGCTGCAGCATATGAGCTGCTGGAAAATAGTGAGCAAAAATCAGCTATTCCTTCCATAATCTCACCACCTGACCTGGAGTTGAAACAACTCCCAACCCATCTGAAGTATGCCTTTCTAGGAGAAGAAGACAAATTACCTGTCATTATATCAGCTACCCTAGAATTGCACCAGGAAAAGAAGCTAGTGGACATGTTGAAGTTGCACACCAACGCCATAGGATGGACCATTGCTGACCTTAAAGAGATCAGTCCTTCCATTTGTCAACATAAGATCATCTTAGAAGAAAAGAACTTCAAGTCCATAGAACCTCAAAGAAGGCTGGACCCGGTCATGAAAGAGGTAGTAAAAAAGGAAATTCTAAAATGGTTAGATGCAGGAATCATTTTCCCAATAGCCAGTAGTCAGTAGTTCTTGGGTTAGTCCGGTCCAATAAGAAAGGAGGGATCACTGTCATTTCCAATGACAAGAATGAACTCATCCCAACTAGAATAGTCTCCGGATGGAGAATTTGCATGGACTACCGTAGACTAAACAATGCTACTCAAAAAGACCATTTTCCTTTACCTTTTGTTGATCAAATGTTGGACAGGTTGGCTGGAAAAGAGTTTTACTGCTTCTTGGATGGATACTTAGGATACAATCAGATAGGTCTTTGAATAGCACGTCAATTTGGATGACATAAGGGGTAATATCGAGAGAGTTACTTGCAACGATAGTTGTTACTTTTGTTTTTCAAAATGATTCATTCTTGATAAGTTGTCACTTTTTCAAAGGGTTAAAATGGAATAGACTTAGAGATAAGCTATTTGGATTACATCAACTTGGGAGGTACGGGGGTTATATCAAGAGAGTAACTTTTAACAAAGAGAATTTGTTTTGCCGTATATTTTGAGAACTCCACTCCCATCATTCCTTTAACTTAGATTCTGCTCAGAGATGAGATTATTTATAGCTAATGGAATAATGGGATAGTGAGAGTCCAAGAGAAACGTGTCTTGAAATAGATAATAAAACTAGTTATTGTCACCATCATGCTGTAGCATTGTTGCAGCATTAGTCTGCTGGAATTTGGTTTAACATAACATCACGAGTCTTACATCCTTGCTTTTCTTTTATTATTGTTCATTTAAGTCTGTGATATCATCAACCAACCAATCAAAATATTTTCTTCCAAATCGCCATCTGAAATCACATCTTTCATTATACTCTTTAAGTACTTTTAACTCCAATCTCTGTGGGACGATACTTGGCACCTATACCATTTTTCTACTTGAAAGACGACATTAGATTTCATTGTATACTTGCTTTGAGGTTTAATTAGCCTGTAGGTGTATTCAAAGCACTCATCAGTATGCATGATAAGTTATGATGCTTGTGAAAACTATTATTGATACTATTTTGCATAAAAGTGTGAATTCACTGGGTCCTAGGCTCACCCAACTCCTTTTCAAAATAAATATGCAACCAGGTCGCCACTCACTCGGGAGTAGTAGCACGGGGAAGGAGAAAGCTTAGAACCAGACTATCGTGGGAATAAAGACATTCAAGATCTTAAGTTGATCGTGATTAGACAATATTTTCCTTAGGTTTACTTATCATGATTTATTCCGTTGCGTTTATGTATTTAGACTTTACGTCTTTATTTATATATGGTGTTTTATAATAATTTAAGGAAAAAAAATTGGGATGTTACATCTTACCTTCCTAACTTGTGTAACAATTTGTAATTCTTTGTGTTTGAAAATATACAAAATTAAAAAGTAAAAATCCTTTATGTTTGTATTAAACCCTTCTACAAACACGCTTTGTGTTAGTCATTACCCGGTCAAGACCCACACACATTCACCAATATATCACTATAGTTTCTATTATCAAAATATACTTTTTCTTCTATTTTTTCCAGGTATTTTTTTTTGGGTAATCTGCTCCCATGCTACAAATAGTCAAGTTTGAATGTGACCTTGTTCTTATTCTTTCTTTCCCCGCGAGGCATCAACACACCAACTGCATGTATTGTGTGATTCTACTATTTTATTTTATTTTTGCAGTTGATTGGATGGACAAGTGATCAGAAGAGAACTTATATTCGCCCAGTTTATCTTGTGTGAGAACAGTATAGAGCGATTGTCTCTTCAAGGAGGCAATTGTTTGATAATACGACAGAGAAAGTGGCTCTTTTGTGTAACATGTTAGGGAAAAATTTGTTGATGTGACGATAAATGCTTTTTCTAAGTGATTGTGTTAGGGGAAATAGATACCAACTATTATGATCTCGTATGGAAGGAATTCTTGTATAAATATATAATTATGTTATTTGATATGTTATGTGACTAAGGGCCTGTTTACTAGCTGCTGACCGGGCTGACTCGGTCAGTACATCTGACCCGGTCAGCAGTCAGAGTGTTTACCAAGTTCTGGATCTGACCGAGAAGCTGACTGTGATCTTACCGAGCCAGCACCAAAATCATGCTTACCCGGGTCAGATTTCGTTTCTACACACTTTGCCCTTTTTGCGATTAGGGTTTTCTACAGCCGATCGTTTTTTTTTGCACAGCAAGGAGATAATATTATTAATAAGAGCTCACAATACAAACCAAAGCCACTCACCAAAACAAACAGTGGCCAATAAACCCACAAGAAAGCACCCAGTGGCTTTGGTTTGTATTTAATTGAAATAGAAATAATTTTTAATTTGTAATAGAAATAATTACATTTAATTTAGAATATAATTATAAAAGAGTTAAAATGGTCATTTTTTGTCGGTAAGCACTTATCAAAAAAGACTTCGTAAACACTCTTACCCGGATAGCACTTACCGGGGACAGCACTTACCCGAGACAGCACTCTTACCCGGACAGCACTTACCCGGAAAGAGTTGGTAAACGGCCCCTAAATGTAAACAACATAATTGTGTTTGTGTTACTGCTTCTACACATTTTCATTTTTAATTGCTACTTTTTTTGCACTTATTATCATTCTTTTGATACTACTATTTCGTAGCCCCTCTTGCATATATCACGTGAAATGGTATTTTTACATTGATTTTCAAATTTCAATTATATTTTTAGATCTGAGATGTTTGCTTACGATAAAACAATTTAATAACCTCGTGATAAAGAGGACCCTTAGATGTTTTAAACAACTTTCATATATTTGTTATGATTTTTAAACAACTTTTACCAATATTTGAAGTTTACATTTTCAATTATTGTTATTTTTTTATTTATATTCATAATAAACTAAATTAAACTAAATCTTATTAGTTTGGAACATCAACATTTTATCTATTCTCATCTATGTTATATGTAATTTATGGTTTACTATAAATATAATAAAGAAAAAGTTGGAAAAAATTGGGTGCATGTATAGAAGGTTTACCAAACCGGTTACTATTAATCAGATGTGTGACCAGTTATATCGAGTTACTACCGGTTACCAAATCTTGCGTGGAAATCGGTTAAAACAAGGACCGGCTTAACCGGTTACACTGAATCATGATCAAGACTAGTAGGGATCAGTTAAAGGAGCAACTGGTTAACTGGTTTGCCCATTTATGTACTATATAAGACATGGATAATTTCGGTCCAACTCAAAAAAATATGGTCCTAAAAGGATCGATGGTCTGAACTGGCATAGACTAATGACGTCATGGTTTGGTATCTAATCTATTCCTATTCGATTCATCAGTAGGATAACAAGGTCTTTCTCTATTTTTAATCACATAAATGTCTTTTGAATTATTATAAAAATATGTTGATCGTCGTTTACATAAAAAAAATGATACGTGTGTATTCTAAATGATACACATCATAATCATATAACAAACGTTTTTAGGTAACCTTGAGTTCTGAATTAATTTGTATGTACCTCGACTAATCATATATAATATAACTATTAATAGAGATGGTTTTCCTTCTTTAGAATATTATTTTTCTATCATTTTTGTCTTATATTTATTAATCACTATTATTAGTTAACTTAATCAAAATCAAAGGTAATAAAAACATGATCATGATTGTATAAGCATAACTATTAAAAATACATATATTTTAATTGAGGGAAAATCACCAAAATAACCGGTATAAGTACAAGTAATTAACAAAATGTTGAAGAGAAAACCGAATACAATACAATAGAATGGAGAGAATGAATCGTAATTCTCATTAATCATAAGCCCTTTATATAGGGATGAGTTACAAGTAGATAACTACAAGATATTTAAACTCTAATCTATCTCTATCTCTATCTCTATCGTCATATCCTTTAGACGATGACACATTTATCCTACGACACTCCCCCTTGTGCCGAGTCAAAGGAGTGAAGGTGCACAATTGTTGCCTCGTTAAAACCTTACGCCAAAATAAAAACCCAGTGGGAAAAAATAAAATATGACGAAGGAAAGAATGCAACGCACTAGCTTCTTTGCAATACATAGACTTTTCCTTTAGTCTAGTTTTCTCTTAGATTCGTACATTAATCATGTGAGTTAAGAAAGAAAGATGGTATATAAAGTGTTGCCTCACTAAAACCTTACACCAAGGAACAAAACCCAATGGGAAAAATAAAACCTTGAGTGAAGGAAAGAGCACAACATACCAATATTACATATATAGTAGACTCCCCCTTTTGTCTACCACTCCCCCTGATTCGTGCATTAGTCAAAGGAGGTTTAAAACATTTCCGTTATAATATTTTCTACATGTTTCCCAAATATGGTTTTACGTATTGATTTTGTAAACAAACATGTCACATTTTCCTCACATCTTATTCAGTTCACTTGAATCTTGAGGAGAATTGATTATATAAAAACTTAAGCGAAATATGCTTTGTGTTATAACCCTTGATATTTATTACTTTCATTTCTTCGATACATGATGCATTATTTCCATACATGCAAGTTGTATAGTGGTTAAACTTAAAATTACTAGCTCCTCTTATATGTGTAATGATAGTCCTTAACCATATACACTCTTGAATAGTCTCATGGAGAGTAAAATTGTTGATAATATAAGAGGATATTGTAATACCCCGGGTAAGTTCGTTAGTTAATTCCTAGTTCCGTTAAATTTAGTTAACTTTAAAGTTGGATGTTTAGGGTAAGTTTGGGTTAATTTATAAGTTAAAGGTGTTTGGGTCATTATTGAGAAGTTCAAGGTCTATATGGTAAGTATGGATAGATATTATCCCTTAAGCTATATCCAGATATTTTCATTTACAACAACTGTCCAGAAACATTAGAGTGTGTGAGTGTGTGTTTGTGAGGCAAAAGAAGAGAAAAGAAGAAAGCTAGGGTTAAGGCTTCAATTGGATTGCTTGGAAACGATTTAAGGTATGTTCCCTGTGTATTTTGTGTTGGTAATTACTAGTTAATGGTTCCTATCGGAGTAGAAACATCACAAACACATCTGGGGTTGATTCTGTCAATTTCTGGGCAAAAATGGGGTAAACCGACAGAGGTGTCCGGATAAGTTGAATGTGTCCGGGTAGCTTCTTTGGTGGTGTCCGGGTAAGTTGTTGATAGTGTCCGGACGATTTGATTGATGGTTTCCGGATGATTTAGAGTCCGGATGGCATCCGGATTCCTTGTGTTGTCCGGATAAATCGTGTTGTCCGGATTAGTCTTGTTGTCCGGATTACTGAGGTTGTCCGGAAAAGTCATGTTGTCCGGAAAAGGTGGTGTTGTCCGGGTTGTTTGGGTTGTCCGGATACTTTAGCTGTTTTGGTCACTTTTGAGGATTTGAGTTATCTAGAGTCTTTGGTCTTCTAGTATGTTTTATGTGATCAGTTAGTAAGGGGATATTTGTATTTAATCTATTTGCAGACTCTGTGGATTGGGATTGATAGACTGAATCTTTGGAAAAGGCTTGGAAGCGTATTTTAAGAATTCGAGGTGAGTTTTACTTTAAAAGTATTTTCAACTGGAATACATACGTATGGTTTGGGAATGTGATAATTAGTGATTAATGTGCTTATATGTATGGTGTACGTGATTGATAATATATTGAGATATATGTTGTGTTTATATTGCACGAAACGAGTATAGGTGAGCCGAATTATTGTTCGGCGGGGCTGTATGGAAATACAGCGGGGCTGCATGAAATGGCAGTGGAGCTGTAGGTAATTGCAGCGGGGCTGTATGTAATTACAGTGGAGTCGACTGTATTGTACAGTGACGATGATTAGTTGGCTTGCTACCGACTAATGTGGCCAGGGGAAAGAAGATGAGATGAGGAGAGATACACGGTGCACGAGTCCTAATGTGGTATTTATATACGTGTGGTATATGCGTGCTTATACGAAAGGTTTTATGTAAACTATTTTGATACAAAGTATTATGTGAAAAGAGTTTTATATTTATTTTGGAAAAGACCGGGATTAACTCACTAGACCCGTTTGGTCTAACCCTCATTTTGTTTTCAAAAATATGTTTTCCAGGTTAAGGATCGGCAGGAGAGGATGAAGTGTAGGAAGCTTTTGATGGATGTTGATTAGGAAACTTTTATATATTTTGTAATGTCAAGACTTTTGAGACCGTACTTGGTTTGTGATGTATCTTTTATTATGAATGTAATGAAGTTATGCAATGTATGTTATTTGTTGTATGTTTGGGAAACCGGGTTGTTACAAATGGTATCAGAGCCTTAGTTTAAGAGATTTAGGTATTTGGATTTATACCTAGACTTAAACTGCATGTGAAGTAGGATGTCCTTATTATTTTAGAACCTTGGGATGTTAAGTATAAAAAGGTAGAAGGAACACCGTGTATCTCTCCTCATCTCATCTTCTTTCCCCTGGCCACATTAGTCGGTAGCAAGCCAACTAATCATCGTCACTGTACAATACAGTCGACTCCACTGTAATTACATACAGCCCCGCTGCAATTACCTACAGCTCCACTGCCATTTCATGCAGCCCCGCTGTATTTCCATACAGCCCCGCCGAACAATAATTCGGCTCACCTATACTCGTTTCGTGCAATATAAACACAACATATATCTCAATATATTATCAATCACGTACACCATACATATAAGCACATTAATCACTAATTATCACATTCCCAAACCATACGTATGTATTCCAGTTGAAAATACTTTTAAAGTAAAACTCACCTCGAATTCTTAAAATACGCTTCCAAGCCTTTTCCAAAGATTCAGTCTATCAATCCCAATCCACAGAGTCTGCAAATAGATTAAATACAAATATCCCCTTACTAACTGATCACATAAAACATACTAGAAGACCAAGGACTCTAGATAACTCAAATCCTCAAAAGTGACCAAAACAGCTAAAGTATCCGGACAACCCAAACAACCCGGACAACACCACCTTTTCCGGACAACATGACTTTTCCGGACAACCTCAGTAATCCGGACAACAAGACTAATCCGGACAACACGATTTATCCGGACAACACAAGGAATCCGGATGCCATCCGGACTCTAAATCATCCGGAAACCATCAATCAAATCGTCCGGACACTATCAACAACTTACCCGGACACCACCAAAGAAGCTACCCGGACACATTCAACTTATCCGGACACCTCTGTCGGTTTACCCCATTTTTGCCCAGAAATTGACAGAATCAACCCCAGATGTGTTTGTGATGTTTCTACTCCGATAGGAACCATTAACTAGTAATTACCAACACAAAATACACAGGGAACATACCTTAAATCGTTTCCAAGCAATCCAATTGAAGCCTTAACCCTAGCTTTCTTCTTTTCTCTTCTTTTGCCTCACAAACACACACTCACACACTCTAATGTTTCTGGACAGTTGTTGTAAATGAAAATATCTGGATATAGCTTAAGGGATAATATCTATCCATACTTACCATATAGACCTTGAACTTCTCAATAATGACCCAAACACCCTTAACTTATAAATTAACCCAAACTTACCCTAAACATCCAACTTTAAAGTTAACTAAATTTAACGGAACTAGGAATTAACTAACGAACTTACCCGGGGTATTACATCATCTCCCCCTCAAAAGAATTCCGTCCCGGAATTCGGTTAAGTGAAAAGGTAAGAATACTTATCACTACTACTTCGAACTCAATCAAAACCATAGAAACTAAATGAATAGCCACCCCACACCCACCTATGTCTCTAACACAGATCAGCAATATAAGCACAGAAATACCAAGAACCACTTCGCACCGAAGTCAGATAACACCTTAGCAAGTATAGAGTTTATTAGAAATGTATTTGTATCCTCATCCGGAATTTCCTCCTCATCCTGCGTTGTCATTTGGAATACTCGTCCCTTTGCTTTCGGTTCTTCAGACCCTTGTATCTCTCCCGTCCTGACACTTATTGGTTTCCCCGTTGTACTACCCTGTCGTACCTTCCATTGTGGACAGTCTGACTGAATATGATCAGGGGAATTGCAAACGAAACAAAATCGATTTGCGCGACAATTCTTAGCGACGTGTCCAGCCCTTCCACACTTGTAACAACTTCTAGGATCAACATAACAATTTCCTTGATGTACGCGGTTGCATTTTGGACATAGTTTTTCATTTGGTCTAAAAGGTAGGCGACTATCGAACCTCTGAATTTCGTACTCCGTTGAATCATGTGTCATCTCTTCCGATTTTCTTTTCCCAGCACTCTTATCATTTGCATCTCTCTTAATATCTCGTTCTACATTTTCCGCGGCATTTACTGCGGCTGAGAAGTTATCAGGTCCTGTTGCAGTCACTAACTTTCTGACTTTCGAATTTAACCCGAAAATAAACCTTTCTGTCTTCATTGCCTCTGTGGCCACATAGTATTCTGCGAAACGTGACTTTTCCAGAAAACGGGCAGTATAGTCCCTAACTGATAAATTTCCTTGCCTCAAATTCATAAATTCTCCTTCCAATTGTTTAACTGCGGCTTGGGAACAAAACTGTTTCTTAAATGCTATAACGAATTCCTTCCAAGAGAAAGTGGAGTATATATCAGATCCTTCAGAATGAATATGAGCTTCCCACCAGTATAATGCATCCCCCTTTAACATTGCTGCTCCATATAATACTTTATCTTCTTCGGCGCACTTGCTCGTCTTAAAGATAGCTTCTATCTCCTTCAACCATTTCATCGCATTCACGGGATCCCTGTCCCCAGAGTAGGTCGGAGGTCTACAGCTTAAGAACATTTTGTAGTCGCACCTCCTTGGCACCTGTACAACAGTTGGTGTAATTGGCATTTCAGCTTCCGTTTCAGGATCCGGTGTTTCAGCTTCACCGTGACGATTCTGATCAAACATTGCCTGAATACTGGCTTGTAGCCTCCCCATCTCTGCCATTAAATCACCTCTCGTAACGAACTCTGTATCTTGTTGCTGAGTTCTGCCTCCAATTCGGCCTCCAGTCCTACCCCCAGTTCTACCTCCGACTCTGCCCCCAGTTCTTATTGGCGGATTAGTTCTATTCGGATTTCTTCCTCCTCCTCGATTCGAATTTCGTGTTCCGCTTGCCATTCTGTAGATTTAAACAAGGTTAACATACACATAAGCACATACACCATATAACAAGGTATTCCAGTTCAAACATGTACTTGTAAGTTCACGCTTACACTGGCCAGGTGTAATTTGAACATACCTTACATGATGTTCCTTCTACCTTTTTATACTTAACATCCCAAGGTTCTAAAATAATAAGGACATCCTACTTCACATGCAGTTTAAGTCTAGGTATAAATCCAAATACCTAAATCTCTTAAACTAGGGCTCTGATACCATTTGTAACAACCCGGTTTCCCAAACACCTTAGGCATATCCCACATCCTTTAGAGGGCAGGAGAGATGCTGGGTATATTAGTAAACCTTGGCCTTACCAGACACAACGCGTTTTGGGGCCACAAGCATGCGGGTTCCTTGGGAACTCTGTGGTTAAGCGTGCTTGGGTGGGAGTAGTACCAGGATGGGTGACCCCCTGGGAAGTCCTCGCCAGGTCGCCAAGAACAAAGCCGTGAGCCAGTGGGGCAAAGCGGACAATATTGTGTCGTGGTAAGCGGGGTGTTATAAATGGTATCAGAGCCACTCTTGTGCCGTTCGGGATGGTGGGGCAAACCTCATCGAGGACGATGAGTCCCTAAGGGGGGGTGTGTGTAACACCTTAGGCATATCCCACATCCTTTAGAGGGCAAGAGAGATGCTGGGTATATTAGTAAACCTTGGCCTTACCAGACACAACGCGTTTTGGGGCCACAAGCATGCGGGTTCCTTGGGAACTCTGTGGTTAAGCGTGCTTGGGTGGGAGTAGTACCAGGATGGGTGACCCCCTGGGAAGTCCTCGCCAGGTCGCCAAGAACAAAGTCGTGAGCCAGTGGGGCAAAGCGGACAATATTGTGTCGTGGTAAGCGGGGTGTTACAGATATCTATTAATGGTTTGCTTAGTTTACTTCCAAGCAATCGACATGTTCCATATGATAATTCCTTATCCAGTTTGGGAACAATCTTTATATGAATCAAACATATAACTAATATCAGTAAATATATACCAAGGCATTGTTTGGTGTTTTTCTATAAGAGCCAATACTTTTGCCGCTCACAATCTAAGTAGGTATTGAAGTTTCATTATCAATCCATTTATCTCCGTAGGGAAATTATAAGCCCACGTCAATGGTGCCAAAAGATTAAATTTGAAATCATTCCAATGATGTTGTGTTGGCGCTAAATCTAGCTGACAAGTTCAGTGAGAAGTACAATATATGGTCAAGTGTATTATGTTGAGTACAATAATGCGCCTATTGTACTTAGGTATGGAATTCTAGCTCCTAACACCTCTTCGTCCTCATCATTTAGACGAAATGGATCTTTCCTTATATCTAACACTTTGACCGATCATGGGAGTGCTAATCGGATACGCTTTGTCCATATTAGGTCTCCTGATCATTTTCTAGACATATGCGGATCGGTGGATTAATATTCCACAAACTCGGTGTCGTAGCTCAAGTATCTAGACAAAACCAGGTTTTCCCAAGATCTTTCATCTCAAATTCAGATTTCAAGTAGCTTATGTTTTCTCTTATTTCATCAAGAGTGTCTATTATGTTCATAACATCGACATATAGAGCTACTATGAAAATCTGGGACTTGTTTTCTTGTATAAATACGCAAGGGCACAGTTCATCGTTCTTATTTATCGTTTCCCAATCAAGTATTCACTCAGGCGGGTATACCACATCCGCATAGATTGCTTTAATCTATAAAGTGAGTGTTTCATATTTATTGTAATCGCATTTCATAGTTTAAAGTTACTTGATATTGGTATAATGCCATCAAGCACTTTTATATATCTCTGAATTTAGATCCCCATAGAGATATGTAGTAACTATATCGTCGAGCTGTAATTTCCAGTCCTTCGGAAACTACTTGGCTAATTTAATTAGCAGAACGTTGTCCATCACAAGAGAGTAAGTCTTATTGTGGTCAATCCAGTGCGTTGTGAGAAACCTTGCGCCAAAGGAGAGCCTTATATACTATGACTTAATTATTCTCATTACGCTTCCCTGACAAATGGTTTATCTATGTCCTACATGCTTTACACTTGGTCGGTTAGCACTACCGAACCAAATACCTGTTCATTTGTCAAATAATTATCCTGGATTGCTTCTTTTCATTTAGGCCAATTTGCTCTTTGTTGACATTCTTCAACTGAGCATGGTTCGATGACATCATACTCTGTTATCTCATAAGCAACGGTATATGCAAATATATCATCATTGAGTATGTATGATCTGTCCATCGACTCATATTCATTTGAGATTTCTTTGATCTCTGGAATCAGTATTAACTTCGGAGCGTCCTCCAGTAATGATTCATAGACATAGATTTAATCAGAGATAATCTCATGTATTGATGATATATAGTCGTGCCTTACTCTTCTCTTCCTTTAGATGAGTATCTATCGAACCAAGTAGCTTCCCCCATTTCCTTTTGGGAGCTACGACCTCAACCACACCTCCACTATGTGTGATTGCAACGTACTTCCAGCGACGTTGTGCCCTTGTTTGGGGACCTTTGACCTTACGAGTATGTTTGCAGCTCGTATATGTGATCTTGTCACTCTAGATAATATTAAATATATCAGGTATCGAGTCTGATTCATTTGACTTCAACTTTACATCGTGAAGTTTTTGGGGATCAAAATTAGACACAATTGAAATATTCAATGGCACTTTCTGTCGTTCCCATGGAAAATCCTTTTTCCTATCTCCCCCTAACGACAGGAAGGTTGTCTCATCAAAGTGACAACCCGCAAATCTAGCGGTAAAGGGATCACTCGTCAAGGGTTCTAATTAGCGGATAATTGTTGGGGGTTCATATCCAACATTTGATGACTCGTCTTTAAGGCCCATTTTGGTACGCTGTGGGGGCGTAATTGGCACATATACAACACAACCAAACATACGTAAATGTAAAACATCAGGCTTATATCCAGTTACCAACTGGTACGCATAAGGTTGGTTGGTTGGTTGTGGGTCTAAGCACGAATAAGTAAAGTTGCATGTAATATTGCATAACCCCATGTAGATCTGGATAAATTGGTGCACATAACCAATGTCCTAGCTACCATCTATATTCTTTTGATGACAACTTTTATCATTCTACGAGACCATTTTATGTATACACATGGGGTATAGGTAACTCTACATTAATCTCTATACATATGCAATAATCATCAAATTCTTATGATGTAAATTCTCCAGCATTCTAAGTCACGCAGACTTGATGAGAAAATCAGGGCGGTGAGTCCTTAAACGTACAACTAGTGCTAGGAGTGCAACATTTCATGTGGACAATAATATTACACGTGTTCATCGTGTCAAAACCAGAACCATAAAGTACTTTAATTGTAACGTCCCAAAAATACAATAGAACAATCTTGGCATTAAGTCATAACATTTACAATTCTGGGTCCCAATATATCATTACATTCATTTAAAACTAAGGTTGGCGGAAACAACCTATACACAACTGAGAACATTCTAACTTCTACAAGAGGTACTTGCAGTGTCTCAAGCTGCACCTGTACACTATCTTGCTCATACTCACTTACTTGATCCTATTTCTACTTGCTTACCTGAAAATGGTTTAGTTTTTGAAAAGCGAGGGTTAGACCAAAAAGGTCTAGTGAATTCCCTCCGTAAAACAACATGTAAACCAGTATAAAGACATTTATAAAAGATTCAACGTAAACCTTCACATACATCAGGCATGGCGCTGCACTATGTATAGGATCACATAAACATTCTGCGATCGAGGCCCAAGCAGACTCCCCTTTCGCCCTCTCGTATCGGGGCCCAAGCAGACTTCCCGATACCAGCCTAGGAGGAAACGAATTCCAACCTACCGTCTCGTCATAAATATCCAAGGGATCATCAGACCCCGAGGATCCCTCTCTGATCCCACAGTGCAGGCCGACTCCACATAGCACATCATTCATTTTCATAAAACATGCACCTTTAATCCTTTAAATCATCATTCTCATTTCATCATACATAATAAGCTTTCTCAAGTAAAACATGGAGTTCATGGGTAAACATGCGTGATTGTTACAAACAGTTCATGCTCGTAAATGAAACCAAATTCAGTTAAAACATTTAACACTTTGCGTCGTAAAAAGGTTTAGGGAACTCACCTGAGACCAATTTCCTTTCAAACCTTGCGTCTCGTTCCAACCGTTCACCTAATTAATAATTTAGGGATTAATTAGATGTAACTCGATTTCTGATCCTAATTTCTTCCCTTAATCCATCCTTAAAATAATTAGGACACTTAACTTCATACTAGGCCCCTAACACTTTGGACTTAAATAAAGCCAAGTCCAACTTAATTCTAAGTCCATAAGGACTAAATAAATCTCTCAGCCCAACTTACTTCTTTATCCCAACCACCAGATCGGCCCAACATACTAAAACAGTCCAGGTTTGCGCCACCTGAAGGTTTGCGTCACCAGAAGGTTTGCGCCACCTGAAGGTTTCCGCCAGCCAAGGTTTGCGCCACCTGCCTTTAGCGCAAACTTGGCTTTGCGCCAGATCTGATTCTTTCCTGCCGCACTTGCAGGATCGACAAAACACACACACACACCCAGATTAGTTTTGCCATCGATTTCTTCCTGATTAAAAACCCATGAATCGATTAAATCTAACCTGAGTTCATTTCTTAATCCATAAAACATTTACCTAATCCCATTTAGTTTCTTAAATCAGGTTATTAAGCCAAAAACCCTCAGAACACATTTTAAGGAAGAAATGAGTGAAAACTCATTGAATCTCCACATTAGACTTAAGAGTCCAGACTAAACAAGAAAAGAATACTACCATCAACAAGGAAAACAAATCTTGAAGAGAATACCTTGATCATTTCCGGACTGATTCTTCTCCTCCTTGCTTTCTTCTCAAAACTCTCTTCCCCTTCTTTCCCTTTGTCTTAGCCGCCGCCCAACAAGAACCCAATTCCAAATACTGATTTCTAAAATGAGTTGCCCTAGGGAAATGATCCTTTAAGTACCTTTATCTAATTAACACATTAGCCCCTTAACTTATCTTTTATTTCTTTCATTTAGACACTAGACTTTCACATTTTCCACCAAGAAACCGGTTGTTACAACACTCCCCCTTAAAAGGATTCCGTCCCCGGAATTCCTCATTGGAAAAGATGCGGTTATCTTGCCCACACCAAAACTGACACTTCCCAAGGTAAAGCCACTTCTGACTCAGTCACCCACCTCATTAAATTCGAAACAAGAACATTGGGTGCACTTCCTTCAATTCTTACGGTACTTCTAACTCGTAAGCTACTGTTCCTACTCGACCGGTCTTGACAACAGAAGATTAACTAAGGCTTCTCGAGCATCTATACTTCCTTTAAGGAGGAACTGGGCTAAATCCCCATCACAACATAGGATTCACTTACCAAGAGACAAACACACACTTGAGGATGGCCTCATTCCTGTCTTGGCTAAGAATCAGGGTATACAAAAGTTCGAGGTATTGGAGAGGGTGTTGCTTCTTGTGCAGTAGAAGTCAATAGTTGCAATTTAGTTAATTCCCCCGTTTTGTCTTTCACTCGAAAGAGAATGTGTCTATGTGTATTTTCCAATACATAGATCACTATGTCATGACCATGGTGTCCCACGTGGTCATGCCGAAACATATATGTGTCATTGTCCCAAAGTTCTTTATTGGTGACAAAATATGTTTTAATGACATAGATAATCTATTAATCTAATACATTAATTTCTCTAATATATTTTGCTTTCATATCATTAGAGTTGATGTACATATACCCATTTCCATTCTTATAATATGATTGGTACGAATATTTTAACAAGGTTCATATTGATATAGTGCTCTAGCAACAAGTGACAGTCCATCGTCTAAGTGTTTAGAGGAATTAATTAAATGAAAATAATCTGTTTCTTAGGATTGAATGAGATGCCACAAAAACAATCAAGTTCTCCTCGATACATTCCTACATGGAACGAAGAACGTTGAGAGTTTTGCATTTGTTTTTGATGTGATAATTTACATCTCTAATGGTTATAAACTCAGGTGTATATATACGCAAATGCAATTAATTTTATTGTTAAAGTATATTTAAATAAACTTATGACATAGCTCATTTATACCTTGTTCTATTTTCTATTGGGAGTTCGTTCTCAACTCTTTCCATGAATTTAACCCTTTCCACAACCTTGTCCATATGGTACATATGTGTGTGGATTAATATGTTCAACTCACTATCCTTTGGAGTTCTTTCCACCTCCAACGCTTGCCTTATTAACCCCAAGAATTTTCTTTATCTGGGTATGTCTAGCGTTGTTAAAAAAAAACATTGCTACAACTCTTAACCACTTGCATTAAGTTAATGAGTTTGTTAAAGGTTATATTGCAGCTTATATTGTTTCATTAGTATGATTGGTGATATAGGAAAGATGAAAAGATGTTATGATTTTCATAATCTTTTGTGAGTTCCTTGCCACAAAGATTGAGATGCATTTTGAGACATGACATTTCTTTGTCAAAATCAGTTACCTTCTTGTAATCAAGTAAGTAGGTTTCTTTCTACTGTATGATTAGTTTGAGAAGTATATGGTACTGAATATTCCCGAATTTCCTTTTTGGGACTACCCACGGTTCTTGGGGGTTTCTAGTTATTCTCTCTGAAGGTTGTGACTGATGTATGGTCTCAAAAATTTTAAAGTATTTAATTGTATCTTAACATCTAGTGTTTTTTTCTGTAGGGTCAAAATGGTTCGATGACTTTTGCGTATTTTCTTTTGTTTTTCTGAACCTATCTTTGGTAATAAAGTACTTTTGATTCAAAGATGTAGTAGAAAATGGAAAACATATTATTTTCTTAAATAGTGAATTATAGTTTATATTTATTATTTTATGTATGAAATTTCATTATCATAATAGTATTGGATTTTTATACTCTTACATTTTATTGATAATATTTCATCAATATTTCAATTTGCGAATAAAAATCACTCAATCTATTGGATCTCCGGATAGTAGGGGAATCACATGGATTTCTTAAGTCCCTAAAAACCTTAGGGCTATTTACACCCATTCGACAAAATCCAAATCGATATCTTGCGATTTAATTAATTTGAATATAACATTGTTAATTATAAAGCTTTTGGCAGGAGGCCGAAAAGAATAAGGGTTTGGCATATGAAGCCAATTTCAATGTTTTAATATCTTAATGGTATTTTTAGAGATTTTACCATTAGACAAATCAATATTAGTTTTGACATAAAGTCAAATTCAAACTTATAACATCTTATTGATATTTATTGATCTTTTGGTAAAAGGCCAAATATTAGGGGGTTGGAAGTGTAACATCCAAAAGTTATTTATAAGATTGGAATTAATGAGTAGGAACTCATGATCAAGATAAACATTTGATTAATATTTTAACATTTTCATGTTATTTTTTGAGCTTTTGGTAAAATACCAAAATATATGGGGGTGGAAGTGTAACTTTCAAATTTAATTATAAGATTGATAAAAATGAGTAGGAACTCATGTCAAGATAAGCATTTATATAAGATAAACATTTAAATAAAATAATCAAATACTTAGATAATCTCATTCTTCAAATATGATTATCCATTCATAATATTAAATCAACCTACCAAATAAGTTTAAGTAAATATGTGGCCGCATTTTAAACTCAAACATATAATGGATACTTCAAATAAGAATGATTTTACCTTAATTTCACCATTATAGTTGAAAATATAACTTTCAAACATTAATAATATGATAGGAAATTTATCAAAATATGATAATCATTTTAATATTGGATAAAGTAATCAATTCAAAATACTAAAGTTATAACTAAACTAACAAAGATCAACAAGTCAATATGAATAAAGCTAAATAAACAATGTAAAAAATATCATGCTCAAAATTTAAATTGAATCCAAATTTAAAAAAATAGAAATACAAAGTCTAGGGACTATATGCGCCAATTTAGAGAATGCCAATAAATAATATTGATCATGTTTAAAATAATTAAAACTCAAATTGAACCATTCAGATAAATATAAGGCGGACTAGAGTCCAAAGTTCAAGGGCTTAGGTTGACATTTCTACAATTTCGTCAAAAGATAACAAAAACCATGCTTGCTTCTGCTACTTATCTATCTTGATCCAACCATTGGTATAATTTTTCCTTCTTTTTTTTATTTAAAGAAAAAACTTTGAAACAGCAATTCATTCTGGCAGCATTATTACTAACATATTGTTTTCCAATGATATTGTAGGGGAAAAATGCTATTAAAAAAACTATGCATAACAGAGATGAGCTCTGATAAATACTGATATAACTTATATGTTACGATTGTACTGCCGAGTAACATAGTTTTATTATTTTCAACTAATTTTAATGTTTCGATACCAAATTGAATTTTTTTTTGAAAAATCTGAAAGACTTCTTTTGTTCTCCTTGTAAAGCTTTGATGAGTTTTTTTTTGGATGCTTTCTTTTAACAGATTTGAATATAATAGGAACAATAATAATATTCAGGTAATTCATCAAGAAGAAAACATAGCAGTAGAAAGATGTCATGGACATGGCAAAAAAAACATGTATATATGTTGCACAATATTGATTTACACATGAAACCATCGATACGTAACATGAACATAATCAAATTATTATGATACCGAACATAAAATAATCGAAACGTACCTTATTCAATTGATGGAGCAGTAGCACAAACGAGCAACGTGCTGATAACGTGTTGAAGAGAAAACCGAATACAATACAATAGAATGAAAAGAATGAATCGTAATTCTCATTAATCATAAGCCCTTTATATAGGGATGAGTTACAAGTAGATAACTACAAGATATTTAAACTCTAATCTATCTCTATCCCTATCTCTATCGTCATATTCTTTAGATGATGACACATTTATCCTACAACACAAAATGGTTTTTTTTACGTATTTGTCAAAAGGGCCACATATTTTGTTAAATTGACGAATTCCTTACACCAAACCCATTTGTCATAAAAAGTCAAGAGTTCAGCAAAAAAGCTAAAAAATTCGCCATTAATATTGTATAGTTAAATATAGGGAAAAGTCTAAAAAAACCCAATGGACTTTAGTATTTGAAGTGATTAAGTCCTTGGACAATTTTTTAGAACAAAAAAACCTTTAGACATTTCAAAATTTGTTAAATAAATCATTGGACTTTTGGAAACCTATTACATACATCCTTATTACAATTTTAAGGATGTATTTAACAAGTTTCTAAAAGTCCAATGGTTTATTTAACAAATTTTAGAATGTCTAAGGACTTATTTGTTTCAAAAAAATTGTTCAAATGTTTTTTTTGTTTAAGAATTGTTTTTGGCTATAAAAAGAAATGAATTAGAAAACATTTTTTTAGAAAAACATTACACTTAACATTCTTATATATCAAAAAATACGTTTTTACAAGTTACACCATTATAATTGTCTCGTCAATACGTTCAACGTGAGCTCAATGTTGAATATTTTCTTATTTAATCTTATATAATTAAATATCATAAATATATATGAATTATTTGTAATACTTACACTTTATATTTTTTAACGTCATTTATTTACTAATATAAGATTAATCTGTAATTATAGAGTATAAAGTGTAAGTATTAAAAATGATACTTACAATTGTTTAAAATTGTACGCAACTTGAATAGCAGGTAAACTACAAATTAAAAAAAAAACCCTAAAAATCATTGAATACGTTCTCCCCGTCGTTCCCTTTCCCACACTCGCCCATCCCATCACCGGCCTCCAATTCCCGTCGCTGCCATACTAGTCGTCGGCGCATCTTGCCGCACACCCGTCGTCGGCGTACCTCGTTATTCTTTTATTTAGTGATATCATTTTGGTGCAACTGTTGGCATTTCTTTGTGCAACTTTTGGTATATTTTGTTTTAATTTTTGGTCTAACTTTTATTTACATCTATTTATGCTCTCGATACAACTTTTATATGTTTTGGGAAGAGCAATGAAAAATGGTATATTTGTTTCGTTTTCTAAATTGTACTTTTTTCCGTTCAAAAAATGCACAAGGACTTAATATTTTAAAATATGTAATTTTGTTTGGTTTTTTCGTAATTTTTTCAATTATTTTTAATACATCAACCATTTTTATAAGTCATAAGGATGTATGTAACAGGTTGTAGAAAGTCCAATGGTTTATTTAACAGGTTCTAAAAATTGCAATGGTTTATTTGTTCCAAAAAATTGTCAAATGACTTAATCATTCATAATACTAAAGACCATTGGGTTTTATTGGACTTTTCCCTTAAATATATAAAAAAATCTTGACTTTTAATGACAAGTTGATTTGATGTAAGGAATCCATCAATATGACAAATTACACAGCAAAATGCTTAGTTATTTATGAAGTGGTTATTTTATTAATTACTTATATATATAGGCTCCAATTCTTTTAGGGAAATTAATTAAAATACCCTAAGTTTGATCAAGTGTTACTAAAATGCCCTAAATCTCTCCCACTTTGCAAAAATACCATTTTTTCCGCGATGGGAGCCCGCGATCGCGGGCCAGGGACCATTTCTGACACTTTTTTAAACTTGCAGGGACCATTTTTGAAAAATGGAATCCCGCGATCGCGAAGGAATCCCGCGATGGTATTATTTTTGTGACTTTTCAATTGCAAGGGACCATTTTTGAAAAATTCCAGGGACCATTTTTGAAAATTTGAACTGCGCGTTTGACCACTGTTCACCGTTGAATTTTATGAATTTAAAATGAAATGTTACACTTTCAACCCCTATACTTATTTACTAAATTTACTTTATACCTTTTACTTTTATTATTTTAATTTTACATTTAACACATATAATCGTTTATTAACTAAAATACGTTAAAAAAATACGTTTTAATTTTAACAAATTACACCATTATAATCGTCTCTTCGATACGTTCGAAATGAGCCCAATCTTGAATTTTTTTGGATTTATATATTTTAATATATATCATATACAGTTATACACTACATAAAAAAATATTTTTTATATTTAAAATTCATACCCTTATAGTTAATTATTTAATTTATGGTATATCTCTGATTTTTTTTTCAATTTTTTTTACACTCCTATCGCATTAACATAATAATCATATATTAACTAATTCATTAAATCGTTTTAAATTATTATTATTTGAATGTGTTTATAGATATCGTGAATGGCAATAGGAGAAGGTTTCACGAGAAGAATATTAAATGGGGTTTTGACAAGTTGGTATCACTGGACTCATTTAAGAATTGTGAAAATGGGTATTTGGCGAATGATGATTCATGTGTGTTTGGAGTTGAAGTATTTGCAGTTACAGAGTATGCACAAAATGATCGATGTATTTCCAACGTAACTTAGATTAAAATTATCTCCTTCAGTTCAGTCCCGTCCCGTCCCATCCAGTTCAGTCCCGTCCAGTTCCGTCCCGTCCCATCTAGTATGCGTACCAAACGCTACCTAAGAGTACCGTAAATTAAATAATTAACTATAAAGATATAAATTGTAAATATTAAAAATATTTTGATGTAGTGTATATGATATATATTAAAATATATAAATCAAAAAAATTCAAGATTGGCCTCATTTCGAACGTATCGAAGAGACGATTATAATGGTGTAACTTGTTAAAATTAAAACGTATTTTTTAACGTATTTTTGTTGATAAACGATTATATGTGTTAAATGTAAAATTAAATTATGAAAGTAAAAGGTATAAAGTAAAGTTAGTAAATAAGTATAGGGGTTGAAAGTGTAACATTTCATTTTCAATTCATAAAATTCGACGAAACGCGGGTGAACAGTGGTCAAACGCGGTTCAAATTTTCAAAAATGGTCCCTGAATTTTTTTTAAAATGGTCCATTGCAATTGAAAAGTCACAAAAATAATACCATCGCGGGATTCCATTTTTCAAAAATGGTCCCTACAAGTTTAAAAAAGTGTCAGAAATGGTCCCTGGCCCGCGATCGCGGGCTCCCATCGTGGAAAAAAGGGCATTTTTGCAAAGTGGGAGAGATTTAGGGCATTTTGGTAACTTGAAGTTGGACTTTTGGCATTTTAATTAATTTCCCATTCTTTTACTAACCAACCTAATACTACTAACCATGCTAACCAATCACAACCATAGATCAATCAGATCAACGGTTATAATTAATAATGAATTTTTATATTATCCAAAATTAAAAAACAAATGCTTGATCTTTGTGCATATGGGTACAGGGGCATTTTTGTCAAAATCAACAAAACTTAAATATGGCATTATCTACATAGATGGTAACAATTCCGATTTTGATGCAATCACATGCATCTTCAAGAGAATCAACATCACCGCCAAAATCGTATTTTCAACATGGAGGCATCTGAAATGATTAAATGTGGACATATTTGAAATGTTATAGCGTGCACCTATGCACATATTCACATCTGGAAGTGCATATATGCACACATTATTTTTGGAAAAATTATGCACATATTCACATCTGGAAGTGCATATATGCACACATTATTTTTGAAAAAATTGTGCACGTATGCACATCTGGAAGTGCATACATGCACACATTATTTTTGGAAAAAATTGTGCACATATGCATCATTATTAACATCAAAATGTAATTATTTTTCCTTCATTATAAAAAGTCGAAATTTTAAACTTTTTTTCCAAACTCAGAAAATTGAATGCTTTATTTGTTGTTGATGAACCAGTCGTACGATAATTATTAAAGGAAAAAAAGATACATATGATCTTTACATAAAATAAGATAAAGATTGTTTAAATAATTTACATTATTTACCAAATTTAAATGAGAGAAAATTATGGAAAGGAATATGAGAGAAATATGGAAATGAAGGCGTGGGTTCAAATTTGAATTAAAATCCCAATTTTACCCTTAATACATATGGAAGGTGTAGAAATAGATCAAGATTGATACTGAATTGTGATTGATTGGATAGTGGTTAGCATGGTTAGTACTAATAGGTTGGTTAGCAAATGAATAAGACTCTCTCTCTATATATATATGTTTTAGTCATTTTCCCCTTAATTAATCTAGATACATACATGAAGGGACAAGGCAAATGAGATGAGAGGTGGTTTATATGTAACATCCCGAAATTCATAACAAGAATTAATCTAGAAAATAGCATTCAAATTACATTATTATCTTGTTCATAAACATTCATTTCGCTATACTAAGCAACATTTACAGCGGAAGTCTCTATTCCACAGCCGAGCACTATATCTATAGTTATCAGTCAAAACTTGGAGTCGCTCTAGTCTCCAAATCCTCCTTGAGTCACTCCTAGCTCTCACTAGAAGAACCCATAGCGCGCTTACCTGAAAATGGTTTAGTTTTTGAAAAGCGAGGGTTAGACCAAAAGGTCTAGTGAATTCCCTCCATAGACATTTATCACGGTAAAAAGATCATTTCATAAAGAAAATACTTTCACATCTTTCTCATAACATCATCCAAGGTTAAACACGGGGTTCAGGGAACTGCATAAGCTACTCCGATCGGGGCCTAACAGACACCCTCTCGTCTACGCCGGAATCCAAATGGACTCCCCGTTCCTTCATGTAGGAGAAAACAAATTCCAACCTACAAGCTAACCTCCATATGCCCAAGGGATCAGAGATCCCAAGGTACCCCGTCCCCACCGTGCCACCGACTCCACATAGCATACACATACATTGAAACCATATTCATGAAAACATAAAACATCTTTCGTGTTGTGGGTAGACATGTAAATCATGGAAGCATGCATAAGCTTTATAAATCAATTCATGCTCGATAAAGAAACCGTATTCAGTAAAAATGGTACGTCATAAAAAGGAGTGAGAGAACTCACCTTTGCTTATCGTAGAACGCACTTCTTAAACTCTTCCCAGCTAAACCAATCGAACACCTAAGGGCAATAGATCCTCATCAGATAAAACGGCTCAACCTACTGTCCAGCACCTGGTTTTCGGGTACTGACTTGTCCGGATACCACACTTGTCCGGATTACATACTAGTCCGGATAAACCCCCACCCGGAAACCACCATGGAGTTCTACCCGGACACTAGCATCCGTATCCGGAAATCACCATATCATCAAGAACTGAAGGTGTCCGGATACGACTGCTGTCCGAAAATAAATTTCTTAAAAATGATTTCTAACCCGATTTTAGCCATTTGCTTGATTAGGTAACCATAAGGGTTCATCCACCAACCCCAAACACCCAAATAATCCCACTTTAATCTCTTAAAATCGATTCAAAATGACAAAACCCATAAAACTTCATTTTAAGGGAAAAATGGTGAAAATCCATTAATTTGTAACATCAGTCTTAAGAATCCATAACAAAGAGAAGGAGGAGCACTACCCTAATCAGAAGAACGAATTAGGATGTTTTACCTTCAGATTCTAGCTTGATTCTTCCTTTCACTCTTGATTTCTTCTCAAGCCTTCTTCCTTTCTTCCTTTCTTTCTTCCTTAGCCACCAACACCAAGAGCACTCCCACACAACACTGATTTCAGCCAAATGGAGGCTACCCTAGGGATTGGAGTCTATATATACACTTCATAAATTGACAATCTAGTCCCTCAAGTTAACTTCCATTTATTTCACTTTGACCACCAACTTTAAAACTCACTAGAATTTTGGGTTGTTACATTATAGCATTGAATGATGGCCTTAGAATGGTCTCATCACTCAAAATTTCAAAGGGAATTTAATTAAAATACCCCAAGTTTGACATTGACTTACCAAAATACCCAAAAAATGAAAAGTTTACCAAAATGCCATTTTTTCCGCGAAGGGAGCCTGCTATCGCGGGCAGGGACCAATTGTGAAATTTTTTGCAAGATATATTTACACTTTCAGTCCCTGGCCCGCGAACGAGGCCCGCGATCGCCCGCGATGGGGACTGAAAGTGTAAATAATCTTGCAAATTTTTTCACAATTGGTCCCTGCCCGCTATAGAGGGCTCCCTCCGCGGAAAAAATGGCATTTTGATAAACTTTTCATTTTTTGGGTATTTTGGTAAGTCAATTTCAAACTTGAGGTATTTTAATTAATTTCTCAATTTCAAAATACCAAACTTACACCGCACATTCTTACTATAAATGGTACCCAACACCTTTTTCTTTTGGAAACAATTTATTTAAAATACCCAAAGTTTGAATTTGACTTGCAGAAATACCCAAAATCTTGTTGGTTTTGCAAAAATACTCACTTTTTCCGTGATGGAACTCACGATCGCGGACCCAGTCGAATTGGCCGCGATGGGGAGCTTTCTACCGCGATACTCACAAATTTCATACATTTTGATTTCAAATTTACATTTCCAACCCCTATACTTATTTAGTTAATTTACTTTATACCTTTTAGTTTTTTATTTTTTATTTTTCACTTTTATTATATTAACACATATAATCGTATATTAACTAAAATACGTTAAAAAAAATACTTTTTAATTTTAACAAGTTACACCATTATAATCGTCTCGTCGATACCTTTTAAATGAGCCTAATATTAAATATTTTTTGATTTAATTATATTATACTTATTTAATTAATTTACTTTATACCTTTTGGTTTTTTATTTTTCATTTAGTTAATATAAGATTATTCTCTTACTGTAATAAGAATGTAAAATGAAAATTAAAAAAGTAAGAGATGTATCATAAATTAAATAATTAACTATAAATGTATGAATTGTAAATATAAAAAATATTTTTATGTACTATAGATGATATACAATAAAATAATTAAATCCAAAAATATTCAATATTGGGCTCATTTCGAAGGTATCGAAAAGACGATTACAATGGTGTAACTTGTTAAAATTAAAACGTATTTTTTAACGTATTTTAGTTAATATACGATTATATGTGTTAATATAATAAAAATATAAAATAAAAAATATAAAACTAAAAGGTATAAAGTAAATTAACTAAATAAGTATAAGGGTGTTAAATGTAACTTTCAAATCCTCGATTTATAATTTTTTTATTTGAAAGTTACATTTAACACCCTTATACTTATTTAGTTAATTTACTTTATACCTTTTAGTTTTCTATTTTTTATTTTACACTTTTATTATATTAACACATATAATCGTATATTAACTAAAATACGTTAAAAAATACTTTTTAATTTTAACAAGTTACACCATTATAATCGTTTCGTCGATACCTTCGAAATGAGTCCAATATTGAATATTTTTTGATTTAATTATATTATTCTTATTTAGTTAATTTATTTATACCTTTTGGTTTTTTATTTTTCATTTAGTTAATATAAGATTATTATGTTACTGTGATAATAGTGTAAAACGAAAATGGAAAAAGTAAGAGATGTACCATAAATTAAATAATTAACTATAAATGTATGAATTGTAAATATTAAAAATATTTTTATGTAATATATGATATACAATAAAATAATTAAATCAAAAAAGTATTCAATATTAGGCTCATTTCGAAGGCATCGAATAGATGATTACAATGGTGTATTTTAATTAATTTCCCTTTTTTTAACCTTTTGATTTTCTAGACACATTAATAACATACTTATACAATTTTGGTTATTTTTCTGTGATCAATAAAATATTAGAAACCACTTGTAATCACAATGACGGTTTACGTTATCAACATCGTCACGACACATCTTTATTGTTGATCATGGCCGTCTAGACTGCAAACTGTATTATCGTGAATTTTGTCAATCAAAATTGAATATTTCAAAGAATGATAATGACTCAACTAAGCAATATAATTTGGTTTAGAACAAAATAAGATAATGTTTAAGACTCGTAACTATTGTAAAAACGTGTATACGTTTTCATTTTGAGTTGTCACTCTAGCTTAATAAAATTATATATTGTCAAATAATATAATTATAGTAAAGAATGATATTTTTTTTATTAGTAAGACATCTCTTAGAGCATCTCCAACAGCTTCTCTAAAAATTTTCTAAAATGGAGAAGCAAAAGTCAAAATCCTCAAAAAAAATTACATCTATCTCCAACAGATTCCTCATTTTTTAGAATTCTAGTTTTGGGGTATTCTCCATATTTGGAGAAAATTTTAGGGAATCTCCCACTTTCCCCATTTTGGGAAAAGTTTTGGAGAAGCTGTTGGAGATGATTTTACATCCAAAATTCCCATATTTTCCATTTTATCCAAAATGGAGAAGCTGTTGGAGATGCTCTTATCTCTTATCAAAATTTGGACATTCTATATGTTTTTTTTTGAATTTGTTTACTGTTCACTCCAAATTAACTTCATTACCCTACCCAACCCAACAAAAGAAGCAACAGGTACTACTACTAGAATGAAATCAACATCCCCTCATTTATTCCTTCTTTTTTTTGGGATTTTTTCTCCTCTTGTATCCCTTCCTTTTTGTTTCTTACTGAAAAACACTGTTCTAAAAAACTCGCCGTACAACCGTATGGCACCAAGGTTTGTGTGTCACGCTACGTTAAGCCCATGGCACGCCATGGTCTAATGCATAGTTGTCGTAATAAGATATTAATTTGATTTTTTACGTTTTTAATATATATAACCTAAATTAACTTGCTTATTACTATTGATTCTTTGAGTAACACTACAAAACATACGCTTTTATTTATAATATTATATATGAATTAGAAACTTGACGCCATAAGCCACGCCTTGAAAACGCCATGGCTTTGCCGTGGCTCCTAAGGCTTGAGGTTTGGCCTCACCGCCACGCCATTTAGAACCTTGCTGAAAGGTCTGTATTAATAAAGTTGGGTTTAAAAAGAATAAGCATCAATACAAATTTAATACATAAAATAAATAATAAAACAAGGCTAATCCAATTAGGGAAAGAAGTTAAAAGAATTATTACTTTTGTATTAAAAAAAACACTATCTTCTAAGCAAAAACGTTTTGAAACATCTTTGTATAGCCGATAGATATCTTTGCGTAAAGACTGCTTGCGTGTAAATATATATATATATATATATATATATATATAGAGGTGGGTTCAAACGAGAACGCTAACTATTTACGAGAACTACGAGAACGGCCGACCATCTACAAAATCACTGGTGATTCACAGTACAAACCGCGGGACAAACCGCGCGTGTCCAGAATTTTAATCACCAGTGATTTTGTATGTGAATCACCAGTGATTTTGTACATGGTCGGCCGTTCTCGTAGTTCTCGTAAATAGTTATCGTTCTCGTTTGAACCTTCCCCCCCCTCTCTCTCTCTCTCTCTATATATATATATATAGAGGTTCATTCATATGTAAACCATAGTTTTTGTGTAAACAATGTAATCTGATCTGGACCGTCAGTTTAAGAGATGTGTGGTGTAGATTGACACGGTGGCAAAGTTGTAATTGTTAGAAAAAGCGGTGTCAATGGGGGAATCCGGTGAAATGAAATGAGGGCAAATGGGGTATTAACCACATGGAACGAAGTAAGGAAACAATCTTCAGAATATTCTGATCCCGCATATCACGCAAACGATTTCGTCGGAGTTCATAAGGATTGAAGTAATCTGATCCACTGTGGACGGAATCTGGAGCGAAAATTATCTGAAGGTTGAAGCAAGAAAGTCGCGAACAATGAGACGTATGAATCGTAACCTAATTTATTCAAATACTATAAAACTATGTGTGAATAACTTGTATTTGATGTTTACAGGGCGACAAAAAAGTGAAAGAATAAGATTACTGAAGACATTTTCTAACTTCACGAATACAAAGGAGAATCCGGTCGAATTGGAGATGGAAGGGGCTCCGATGAACACCGTCGGTGAAGGGGAAGGTATGAAAGCAGTTTTTTTTTCCGGTCGTAATGAAAAATTATGAAACAAGATAGCATAAGGTTTCGGAGTTTGAGCAGGTTTCGTATTTCATAGTATCAAAATTATGAAACAAGATACCATCCATCTGTTTCGTATTTCATACTTAACTGAGCGTTGGGTGAACAATCGACATATGAAACCCTTTTTTGTTTGATGTTTTGAAAAGGTTGATGGATGGTGACGTTGTTCAATATAAAGGTATGAAACAAATATTATGGTGTTCGGCATTACAAATTATGAACAAAATCTTTACAAGAAAAAAGGTTTCGGAGTTTGAGCTAGAATTATTGTTGGGGAAAAAACAAACTATGAAACCCTTTTTGATGGTCTGAAAAAGTGTTAGTGATGACGACGTTATACTTTATAAAATATGAAACAACAAGTAAAATTATGGGCCTGTATTTTTTAACTGGTTTCATACGTTGGGCGAAGAAAAACATATGAAACCATTTGTTTTCCTGGCTATACAAATACGCATGAATTGATTTTGATTGTTGATGATGTTCGTCAAAGTAAACTATGAAAAATTACCAGTAATGTACGGTTTCATATGTTGATCTCAAAAAATATGTAGGGTGAACGACAATGTATGAAACAAAAGCACGTAATCAAGTTGTTGATCGTGTTATTATAGAATGTGAAGTACCCATTACATACATATTGTTGCATAATGTGTTGTGCAATTGAATAGTAACACAGTAAGTGTTACATATGAAATCCATAATATTAAGAATGTGATTGTATGGTTTGCATATGGTCCATTATTGGTAACATGATATATATGTGTATATTAGATATGGAAATACGTTATATTATTGTGTAACATGATACTGGTTGTACGGTGACTTCTAATAGTTGTGACATGAATGTTCCTTCAACCAGGACAAAGTGGAAGTAAACGGAAAACTCCGGAGGGTGTAAAAGTTGTAAATAAAGATAATGCGAAGAAAATGAAGGAAGGTACATTTATCGTACGAAAGTTGTTCGACATTTAGAAGTTAATACATTTCATATGTTGTCATTGAATTTCATAACCCAAATTGGGGATATTTTTTTAACATGTGATTTGTGTGTTGATTAATATAATGTTGTATGATATTACAATATAGGTGAAAAGGCAGAAATAACTACAGATATGTATGGTGGAACGAAACGACGGAAAAAAAGGCGGCCAAAAAGTGTTCGAATAAGGCTAAAGATAAAATGAAAACTGTTGGTAATGTATCGAGAGCTACAGGGAAAGGAAAACAAATAGCAGCCGTCGAGGATGACGATGATGACTTTGTCGTTAAGGCAACCTTAACCAAAGAAGGTATTGTAAACACGATCAATTTGTACTGTAGAATATACTATGAACATATGTGGTGATCGGAATGTGGGAGTCTCGAGTACAAGCATATGGTTTAATGATCCTGTTTGATGTACTGTTTCATAAATTCAAATATGTAATATATCTGGAATTTGGTTCATACATTACAGATGTGAGAAGAATTAGAACAACAAATATACAAGAGAAGAATCGGTTTGATAAGTTTATCAAACAAAGGGAAGGTAAGAAACCGACACACGTTTCTGGTATTCGAACGCGAACATCGCCCATGACTCTGCAAGAAACTGTGTGCAAGTTAAACGAGGATCAACAATCTGCGGTGGAGAGAATGGGACTTGGTTCGCTACTAAAAATGACGGTCGATGGCGTACCATCCAAACTGGGGTATTATGTCGTAGACAACCTCGACCCAGAAGGCATGGAAGTGTACTTAATTGGTACAACAATGAAAATTACCGATGAGGTTGTAAGTAACATACTTGGTGTGCAAAATAGAGGGATCAACCTAGACCAACTGAATATAGATGACAACAGTAGACTTATGTACAACGTTTCATATTTTGTGTACAAATATCTTGAACGTATCCTGCGGTATACATGTTTTACATATGAGGTTTCATATATATGATTTTCCATACAGTTTTCATATATTCTGTTTCATATATATTGCTGTACATGAACTACAATAACCACTGTGTTCAGATTTTTCCTACAATTTTCATATAATCGGTTTCATATTTTTAATAATGAATATGAAACTTTGTACATAAAATTACGAGACAGTATGATAAAACTCAATGATGGACCCGTAAAGTGTGAAATATTGTAGTTTCATATCTAATGTTTCGTAAAATTTACATAATAAAGCAAGAACATGAAAAACGCAATTAACATTAACCGATATATGCAAACAATGATTCATGCATATATATGAAACTTGTATGAAAATGTAACTTAAATATCGTGAATCACCCTCATGACGAATAATGCTTGGTGATTGATAAAATTGGATCGGTTCGTTGTTAACTTGATCACGAATATCTACTGTTTCTTCATCGCTGTCCACACATGTTTGGATTAAGTCAGATTTGTGATTGTCATTATCATGCTCAACAACATCATCACAATCCTCTGCAACATCTGATTCAAATTCTTCATTAAACATATAGTCTGTGTAAAAATCCGAAAATCTGTGTTCATCATCGGATTCATCAAAATGTTCTTGATTTTCCATGGCTTCGATACTGATTTCTTTAAGAATAATTGATACGAACAATGAAATAAGATTTGAATAACACAAGAAAATACTAAAATTCAAACGGGAATGGATATACATCAAACAAAATAAATTAAAGAATTATCTACCTAAAAATCAGCTCATTAGGATACATTCCATACTTGATATCCGTCTATATAGAGTTTAAAGGACAATTATACCCTGTCGAATGTTACCATATTAAAGGGTTTACAAAGTTTACATTTTGAAAATGTTTACATTTGAAGCCCCCCCTCTCTCTCTCTCTCTCTATATATATATATATATATTGTATGGTGTGGTGCATTTTACGATGACGAAATTTATTCAATATATTATAAAATATATATCAAAATTACGATGAAACGTAATTTATTAGTAATGAAATGTAAAATAATTAATATTAATTGGTTTAGGCGTGTAACACCCTAATTTATGGGTAAGTATGATTTGAAATTAATTAGTATGGAAATCGATTTTTTAAGAGAAATAGAAGAATAGGATTTTGGGCTTAAATCCTATATTCTATAGTCTTGTTGAATAAAGATATAAAAAACGAGTCCAACAGTTCCTTTCCGACGAAAAATCGGAGCTAAAACAAAAAATTTATGGCCAAAACGATGATTGGGCATGAAAAACGAAGAAATCGAGTCACTGATGTCACGTGAGACACTGAAAGTCTGCATAAAATTCGATTTTTCTTGGATCATCTTCATTTTCCGATTATGGTGATTCTTTTTGCTATGAACTCGGTTTTGGGAGTTTCAAGATTAGAAAAAGAGAATGGAAGTCTATTGGAGGATCAAAGAGTATTTTGTTTAGGTAAGCCTTACATTTCTCTTATCATTAAGTTAAAGTTAGATATTTTCATCCTTTTCCCATCCCTCCTTCAACTTTGGTGTGATTTTGATGACTTGTGTGGTGAAGGAAACCTTGTGGATGTATTGGATCTAAGATCTAGAGAGATTGCTTGGAGATTTAAAGTCTTCATTAAAGGAGACTCAAGTTTTGGGGGTAAAACCTAGATTTATTCTAAATCTAGCAAGATAATGTAAAGCCCGTGTCCCGGTATGGATTTATTTTTTAAATTGTTTTTCTTCTTTAAACGAATTTTATTAACGGGTTTCGTTAGGGAAGACCAAAAATGTTGAATATGGTAAAACTCTAATTGTTTTGCAAGGAGTTGGAAAAGCAGGGACTTAAAGCGTAAATTGTATGAGTTAGCATGGGGATCGGCTATTAAGAACCGACCCCCCTCCCCTCTCGTTCCTGTTTTACTTCGCACGCAAGAAACAAACCACGAAACCCTACGTTTTCCTTTCCTCCCTTTGCTGTCACCACCGAACCACCTCAAAACAGCCGGCGCCGCCGCCGTGATCTCCTGCCGGCGAGAATTGAAGAGCAGCGAGAGAAAGAGAAGGAGCCGACGAGTCGAGTGGTTACTGCTGCGTTGCCATTGTCGAAAGGTAAGGTTTCCTTTTCTTCTTGTTTTCTTTTTCGTCGTCGTCAAACCACCACGAAACCACCACCGCCGCTGCAGCCGTGGCTGCCGTCGGTGTGTTGCCGACGTGCGCCACCGTTCGGTGGCTGTACCGTGCACGAGTGTGGCTGCTAGGTCGGGTGTGGGTGTGTGCGACCGAGTTGTATTGGTTGGGTGTGTGTGGTCTCGCCGGATTTTTAAAGTATCAAACCATCACCACCGTCGGTGGTGGCTGCCGCCTCCACGCCGCCGTCGACCACCACTGCCGGAGGTGGCAGTGGGTGGTGCTTGTTAGTCCGGCCTTGGTTGCCTAAACCCTAAATCGAAAGCCATGAAACCCTAATCCTTTAAAAACCTCGTTTTGTTACTTTTCGGGCATTGCACTTTGTTAGGGTGGAAACCCCAACCAATCTTGTGCACTTACACTTCGTTGGGACTGCTTAAGACTTAACTCCAGGTCTAAATGCATTAAGTCATAGCTTAATGGGTTGAGAAGTAAAGTTAAGCCATGTTATCATTTTATGTGAAAAATGCCTAATCTGTCCCTGTCTTGTAAAATCCATAGAAAAATCTAGGAAGCTCGGATTGAGGTGAAACTAGTGCAAATATTTCACAAATTGTGTCTATTGTGTTTCGTATGTTTTGCAGAAAAATTAATAAGGCCTCTAGCTATGGCCAAATTGGCAATTAGTACAGACTGGTCCGAAATTCACAGTTCGGGTAGTCGGTCTTAGAAAATTCATATAAAATGGTAGGGACCTCGTATGGACGCATGCGATATGTCCCTGGAAAGCTAAGACATGGGACTTTCTAATTATGGAATAATATTTCTGGTTTGATGGGTTTAAGGGGGGGCTAAACAGGTCACGAACAGACCTGCAGTTTTGGACCAAAAGCTGGAAAATGCCCTTTTTGTCTTGTAGTTGTAATTTCGGTTTGGGGCTACGTATTGACTCTTTATAACACTTCTTTAGGTGGAAAGAAGTGAGTTGGAGTGGACGGGTTCTTGTGCTGTTCGTGGAGTTCTGCACTGCTATTCGAGGTGAGTTCACTCATTGCGTAGGATAGGGATTATATGTGCACTGCCGTAGTTCGTGTGTGTGCTAGCTGAATTGTTTGTGTGTAGTACTAGGCCGAGTTAGTGTCTAGTTTGGTGTTGTATAAAACTCAGGGAGACCGAGGACTCAGGGAGACCGAGGAATACGTACACGGATGCCGTATGCTATCGGGGAGACCGAGGGATACGTGTATGGTTATGGTACGAATTCGGGGAGACCGATGAGTACCTACGCAGGTGTTCTTGCATGAGGTTGCTTGTTTAGAATATATGCTTAAACTGACATGTAATTGGTTGTTCTTATCTACCTGCTGATTTTGGGGTGGTGTCTATATGATTGCTAGCTTACGTACGTGTTTGAATTCACTAAGCTTAGTGCTTACCCTTCCCTACAAACTACTGTTTCAGGTACGAGTGGCAGTAAGGCGTGACGGTACACACTGGCGCGTTGAGAAGACTTTCACCATTATTTATTTTGAGACATTACGTTAGACTATTTACATTTCCGCTGTTTTATTTGGGTAGGTTGTTTGACTTAACGGAATATTAATAAAATGTTTGGGATTTTCAACATTTGTGGTTTCATTTAATGAAAATGGTATTCTTTTAAAAGTTCAAATTTATTGTAATTTTCGGGACGTTACAAGTTGGTATTAGAGTACAGCTTGAGCGAATCAAACACATTTCGGTGTGTTTGAACTCAAGTTCGCGGCTCGGGATTTTTCTTTTAAAAATGTTTGAGAAATAAAAGGAAGGAAAAGTACGTTTTAGAGACGGTGATCGAGGGCGCAATGTGTACAGTCAGTTAATGCCAAGGGAAAAGGAAGAGTACTTAGTGTAATTTATTGCTTTCTAGAACATAGGAGTATGTATGCTAGATTGCCTGGTGCTTATTACACTGTACTGCATGGTTATTACTTGCTAGTAGGAATTTATGCTAGTCCTGACAAGTTGTAGAGTGAATGCCTTGTAAGTTGTATGCAGTAGGAACCAAATAGCCTTAGAATGCTTGATTTAGTTCTATTGCGCAGCTCTTGTTTGAGTCTAACCGTTGTGGGATAGAATCTCTTATTCGAATGTCTATCTGATTTCACACTGTATGCGACTGTGCATTCGCGAGGCGGCTCGTCATGACTAGTGGAGATTTCGTCATAGCAAGGGTAGTGGGATGGGGTGAAATTCCTATTGAACTAGGAAGAGTGTTGACATATGCTGGTACGGGCATATGGGTTGAAACTGTCGGCAAGGAACTACTTGGGAACTTCGGGATGGGACTCGGAACGAACAAGGATAGGTGTGGAAGGTAGTAGTAGAGCTCCTACTATTTGAAGCACAGGATCCGTGCTCGAATCGGGGAAAGTCACGGGGAATCCAAAGAGTTGAGCGTGAGCGTAGTTAGCAAGATTTAATGTGTGCTAATAACTCGTAATATCTACTCAGAATGGCCATCACAAGGAGGAACAACAATGTTGAACCAAATGTTGGTACTGGATTTACTGCCGAGCAGATACGTGAGATGATTGCGGCTGAGGTGACACATGCCATTGGGGAGGCGATCCCCGAAATTATTACCGCCATTCGTGATGAGGTAGTAGTATTGATGGAGGAGCACATCGCGGCGATTCCACCCCCTGCGGTTGGGCAGCCCCGAGTGAGGGAGTTTCAGTATCGGGATCTCTCTGCTTGTTCTCCTCCTGAGTTCAAGGGAGACTCGAACCCGATCGTCAGTATGCGCTGGATCTCGGATATGGAGTGCACATTCCTTACCAGTGGTTGTCCTGAGAATCTGAAGGTTCGCTTCGCGGTGAATCTGTTACGAGATGGAGCGAAAGATTGGTGTGCTACTGCTTTGACACCTAATGAGCGCACTATTTTGACCTGGGAGGAGTTCGTTGTACGTTTTCGTGCAGAGTATGTGCCTCCGGTGGAGATGGAGAGGATTGCTAAAGAATTCTTGGAGCTCACTCAGACTACGGAGACCGTGAAGGAGATGAACCGGAAGTTCACGGAGATGGCGCTGATCTGCCCTCAGTATGCTGCTTCTGAGGACATGAAGATGACGCGGTACAAGGATATGTTACGTACCGAGATCAGGGAGTTCGTGAGTACTGCGCAATATGCTACACTTGCTGCGATGATGGAGGCTGCCCGGAGACGGGAACTTGAGTTGGAGACGCAGGCTAAGAAGAGGAAGGCGGTGCAGACCGTGGCACCAGTATCGGTTGTTCCAAAGAAAACGAGGTTTTCGGATTCGCGCTCGAGTCAAAGAAGTGGTGGGTTTAAGCCCAGGGATAGTAACGGAAGGAGAGATGACAAATGTTTCAAGTGTGGCCAGGTGGGACACTACGGTCGTGATTGCAGGGTACCACTGATGGTCTGTTTTAACTGCAAACAGACGGGCCACGTGAAGGCCAATTGCCCGAATCCGAGGGTTGCTGATGGGGGTGGGGCACAAAGAGCCCCTGCGGCTGCTCCTTTGCGTATTACTGATGGTCGTGTGGGTCAGGTTGGAACCGAGACGGCCCGAGGTAGAGTTCATCAACTGAAGGCGGATGAGGCACAGGCTACGCCTAAAGTGGTGACAGGTATATTTCATCACTTGATTTTATTGATTATTGATTATTATATGTAGTTACATCTCGCTTAAACTGTATGATCAGGTACGTTCTTAGTTAACTCGGTGCCTGCTATGGTGATGTTTGACAGCGGGGCTACTCATTCTTTCGTGTCTCACACTTTTAGTGAG
The DNA here is from genome assembly GCA_033807775.1 of Saussurea involucrata. Taxonomy (NCBI): domain Eukaryota; kingdom Viridiplantae; phylum Streptophyta; class Magnoliopsida; order Asterales; family Asteraceae; genus Saussurea; species Saussurea involucrata. The sequence continues at coordinate 75,584,632 of CM066317.1, read as the reverse complement.
CGTTTGGGCCGTAGTGTAGGACGGTTAGGCTGTCCACTTGTAGTCGAGGTTGCTGATGATAGGACCTTGACGGTTACTGACGTGTATCGTGGGTGTACTTTGGAAGTCTTTGGTGTGAGATTCCCTATTAATTTGATTCCGATCGCCATGCGTGAGTTGTGCGTGATTGTGGGCATGGACTGGATGGATGCTTTCGATGCAGAGATTGTCTGTCGTCGCAAACAAGTACGAGTTCGAACCCCAAGTGGGGGAGAACTGCTAGTTCAGGGTGACTCGCCCAGGCGGACCTCAGCGATATGTTCGGCTGCGAGGGCTCGAAGGTACTTACAGCACAGTGGCCAGGGATATTTAGTTTATGCGATAGACACGCGCGGCGACTGAGAGAATAAAACTGCGGAGGATGTGCCGGTTGTACGGGAGTTTGCTGACGTATTTCCCGATGATTTACCGGGAATACCTCCCGAGCGACAGGTAGAGTTCCGCATTGACTTGATCCCAGGTGCTACTCCGGTGGCCAAGGCACCTTACCGCCTGGCTCCACCGGAAATGAAGGAGTTGTACACTCAGTTGCAGTAACTTCTCGAAAAGGAGTTCATCAAGCCGAGTTGTTCACCGTGGGGAGCCCCGATTCTGTTTGTGAAGAAGGACGGGTCCCAACGGATGTGTATAGACTACCGTGAGTTGAATAAGCTTACGGTGAAGAATCGTTATCCTCTTCCAAGGATCGATGACTTGTTTGACCAGCTACAGGGAGCCTCGTGGTTCTCTAAGATTGATTTGAGATCAGGGTATCATCAGATGCGGGTGAGGGGTGAGGATACGGAGAAGACGACATTTCGTACACGTTACGGCCATTACGAGTTTGTAGTGATGCCTTTCGGGCTCACCAATGCACTAGCAGCGTTCATGGACCTCATGAACAGGGTGTGTAGCCCGATGCTGGATCGGTCGGTGATTGTTTTATCGAAGATATTCTCGTGTATTCGAAGTCGAAGGAAGAGCACGAGACGCATTTGCGAGAAGTTTTGGAAGTTTTGAGACGGGAGAAGCTTTATGCAGTGGTGTTTGCTCTCAAGATCTGGAGGCATTACCTGTATGGCGTCAAGTGTACGATATACACAGACCATAAAAGCCTCAAATACTTGATGGACTAGCAAAATCTCAATATGCGGCAGAGAAGGTGGCTTGACGTAGTCAAAGATTACAATTGTGAGATACTTTACCACCCGGGTAAAGCGAATGTTGCGGACGCACTTAGTCGACATCCGGTTGGTGAGCCCCTTCGGGGTTTATGTCAGCGGTTAACAGTGGTTGCACCTCTCCTTGAGTTGATAGGTAATGCTCAGGAAGTGGCGATTCTAGAAGAGAATGCCAAACGCGAGAGAATTTCGGGTGAAATTTCAAAATTTGCCCGTGATAGTCGGGGTTTATTGTCACGGTATGGTCGAGTTTGGGTTCCCTTCACTGGTGGGAACATGCATATATTTATGGACGAGGCGCATAAGTCCAAATTTTCTATTCATCCAGGAGCTACGAAGATGTACCGCGACCTGCGGGAGGATTATTGGTGGCCCTGCATGAAGCGGGATGTCGCCAAGTATGTAGAAGAATGCTTGACTTGTCAGAAAGTCAAAGCTGAGCACCAGTGGCCGCATGGGAAATTGCAGCCTTTAGAGATTCCGGTATGGAAATGGGAGCAGATCACGATGGATCTCATTACTAAACTCCCAAGGACTCCACGTGGGAATGATGCTATTTGGGTGATCGTCGATCGTCTGACGAAGAGTGCTCACTTTTTGGCCATCAAGGAGAGCTCCTCGGCGGAGAAGCTCGCAGAGATCTTCACGCGAGAGATTGTAGCCAGGCACGGAGTGCCAGTTTCGATTGTCTCTGACAGGGACACCCGTTTTACCTCCCTGTTTTGGGGGAAGTTTCAGGAGGAGATGGGTACGCGATTGCATTTTAGTACGGCTTTTCATCCTCAGACCGACGGGCAGAGTGAGCATACTATTCAGACACTCGAGGATATGCTTCGGGCATGTGCTATTGATTTTGGAGGTAGTTGGGATCAGTACCTTCCTTTGGCGGAGTTTTCCTACAACAACAGCTTCCATTCCAGTATTGGCAGGCCGCCGTACGAGATGTTGTATGGTAGGAAGTGCAGGACGCCCATCTGCTGGGGCGAGGTTGGTCAGCGAGTACTGGGGAGCACTGATATTGTGCTGAAGACGACTGAGATGATACAGATGGTGCAGGACCGTTTAGCTACTGCACAGAGTCGGCAGAAGAGTTACGCCGACAGGAGACGATCAGACTTGGAGTTTCAGGTGGGGGATTACGTTTTGTTGAAGGTTTCACCCTGGAAAGGGGTCATTCGGTTTCGTAAATGGGGGAAGTTGGGACCCCGTTACATTGGACCTTACAAGGTCATTGCGCGAGTGGGAAAGGTAGCATACCGCTTAGAGTTACCAGACGAGCTGAGCTTGATCCACAACACATTCCACGTGTCTCAGTTGCAGAAGTGTGTGGTGGATGAGTCTGCGGTGATTCCTCTTGAGGATATTCAGATTGACGAGCGGCTTAACTACGTAGAGCAGCCGGTTTCTATTATTGAGAGGAAGGCGAAGGCCTTGCGTAACAAGGTAATTGGCTTGGTGAAGGTCCAGTGGCAGCACCGAAAGGGTTCCGAGTGGACTTGGGAACCTGAGGCTGAGATGCGGGAGAACTATCCGGAACTATTCACGGACGTAGACTTCGGGGACGAACTCTAAATCAAGCGGGGGAGAGTTGTAAAGCCCGTGTCCCGGTATGGATTTATTTTTTAAATTGTTTTTCTTCTTTAAACGAATTTTATTAACGGGTTTCGTTAGGGAAGACCAAAAATGTTGAATATGGTAAAACTCTAATTGTTTTGCAAAGAGTTGGAAAAGCAGGGACTTAAAGCGTAAATTGTATGAGTTAGCATGGGGATCGGCTATTAAGAACCGACCCCCTCCCCTCTCGTTCCTGTTTTACTTCGCACGCAAGAAACAAACCACGAAACCCTACGTTTTCCTTTCCTCCTTTTGCTGTCACCGCCGAACCACCTCAAAACAGCCGGCGCCGCCGCCGTGATCTCCTGCCGGCGAAAATCGAAGAGCAGCGAGAGTGAGGAGTAGCGAGATAAAGAGAAGGAGCCGACGAGTCGAGTGGTTGCTGTTGCGTTGCCATTGTCGAAAGGTAAGGTTTCCTTTTCTTCTTGTTTTCTTTTTCGTCGTCGTCAAACCACCACGAAACCACCACTGCCGCTGCAGCCGTGGCTGCCGTCGGTGTGTTGCCGCCGTGCGCCACCGTTCGGTGGCTGTACCGTGCACGAGTGTGGCTGCTAGGTCGGGTGTGGGTGTGTGCGACCGAGTTGTATTGGTTGGGTGTGTGTGGTCTCGCCGGATTTTTAAAGTATCGAACCACCACCACCGCCGGTGGTGGCTGCCGCCTCCACGTTGCCGTCGACCACCACTGCCGGAGGTAGCAGTGGGTGGTGCTTGTTAGTCCGGCCTTGGTTGCCTAAACCCTAAATCAAAAGCCATGAAACCCTAATCCTTTAAAAACCTCGTTTTGTTACTTTTCGGGCATTGCACTTTGTTAGGGTGGAAACCCCAACCAATCTTGTGCACTTACACTTCGTTGGGACTGCTTAAGACTTAACTCCAGGTCTAAATGCATTAAGTCATAGCTTAATGGGTTGAGAAGTAAAGTTAAGCCATGTTATCATTTTATGTGAAAAATGCCTAATCTGTCCCTGTCTTGTAAAATCCATAGAAAAATCTAGGAAGCTCGGATTGAGGTGAAACCAGTGTACAAATTTCACAAATTGTGTCTATTGTGTTTCGTATGTTTTGCAGAAAAATTAATAAGGCCTCTAGCTATGGCCAAATTGGCAATTAGTACAGACTGGTCCGAAATTCACAGTTCGGGTAGTCGGTCTTAGAAAATTCATATAAAATGGTAGGGACCTCGTATGGACGCGTGCGATATGTCCCTGGAAAGCTAAGACATGGGAATTTCTAATTATGGAATAATATTTCTGGTTTGATGGGTTTAAGGGGGGGCTAAACAGGTCACGAACAGACCTGCAGTTTTGGACCAAAAGCTGGAAAATGCCCTTTTTGTCTTGTAGTTGTAATTTCGGGTTGGGGCTACGTATTGACTCTTTATAACACTTCTTTAGGCGGAAAGAAGTGAGTTGGAGTGGACGGGTTCTTGTGCTGTTCGTGGAGTTCTGCACTGCTATTCGAGGTGAGTTCACTCACTGCGTAGGATAGGGATTATATGTGCACTGCCGTAGTTCGTGTGTGTGCTAGCTGAATTGTTTGTGTGTAGTACTAGGCCGAGTTAGTGTCTAGTTTGGTGCTGTATAAAACTCGGGGAGACCGAGGACTCGGGGAGACCGAGGAATACGTACACGGATGCCGTATGCTATCGGGGAGACCGAGGGATACGTGTATGGTTATGGTACGAATCCGGGGAGACCGATGAGTACCTGCGCAGGTGTTCTTGCATGAGGTTGCTTGTTTAGAATATATGCTTAAACTGACATGTAAATGGTTGTTCTTATCTACCTGCTGATTTTGGGGTGGTGTCTATATGATTGCTAGCTTACGTACGTGTTTGAATTCACTAAGCTTCGTGCTTACCCTTTCCCTACAAACTACTGTTTCAGGTACGAGTGGCAGTAAGGCGTGACGGTACACACTGGTGCGTTGAGAAGACTTTCACCATTATTTATTTTGAGACATTACGTTAGACTATTTACATTTCCGCTGTTTTATTTGGGTAGGTTGTTTGACTTAACGGAATATCAATAAAATGTTTATTGGGATTTTCAACATTTGTGGTTTCATTTAATGAAAATGGTATTCTTTTAAAAGTTCAAATTTATTGTAATTTTCGGGACGTTACAGATAAGTTCAAGTTGTTTTGTGAAAACTATGTACATGCCAAAATGTGTATTTTGAAGTAATAATGTGTTTTACTTGATATATATATATATATATATATAGAAAGGTTCAAACGAGGAGCGTAATAATTTACGAGAAACGCGAGCAGCACCGCCCATGTACAAAATCACATGTGATTCACAACAAAAACATATGTGATTAACAAATGCAAAGCGCGCGGTTTGTCCCTCGGTTTGTGTTGTGAATCACATGTGATTTTGTACATGGGCGGTGCTCCTCGCGTTTTCTTAAATTGTTACGCTCCTCGTTTGAACCCGCCTCTCTCTCTCTCTCTCTCTCTCTCTATATATATATATATATATATATATATATATATCAAATATGTTGAGTATTTGACGAGATTTTCGTATTCAGTAAATTTGGCTTGATAAATCTTGTAATATGCCTATATTTGGGTTTTTGAATGTTTTGATGAGTAAATCTCAAGAAGGTGTTCTTTTGGTGATTTGTTGTATAAATGAAGTTTATTTGATGATTAATGCATTTTTGGTGTAATTGGTTTTATAAACCATTTGGACAATGAACTTTATTGTGTTATAAAGCACTTTGGAAATATAAAAGTATGATTTCATATGAAAAATGGTTTGTTTCAACCAATGATGAGTTTTTGAGTTAATCATATATTTGAGATATGTGTTTGCATAAACGCCGATTAAATGAGTTTTATTGTTTTGATGACCTTTATTTGATGGTCAATTGAGTTTTTGAGATTTTGGCTCGGTTTTGACTTAAAAGAGTATTGGGGACATTAGTCTGGTTTATTCAACACAACAATGGGCATTTGAAATTGTATGCATTTGAGGCATATATATTTGTTAACTATATGATTTGAGAGTGTTGGACATTATTTTGGAATTATATGCATTTGTGGCATATTTATTTGTTAATTACATGTTTTGAGGATGTTGGACATTCTTTTGGAGTCATGTAATTTAGACTGTGATGCATTGGATCCATAGGCATGCACGTTAGTATTGTGAATGGTCGAATGGGTATTGAAGGGTTAGACTGCAGGACCCATGTTTTGTGACCTTAAACTTTTCAAGTTGGCACCAAGAGGGTTGAGTCTGGAGGTGCTACCTTAGAGGTAGCACCTAGGACCTCCGCCGCTTGAAGGTAATGTCTTGGAGGTAGTCCTTAAGCATGTCGGGCATTGAGGTGGAATTCATGGGAATAAACACTAAGGTCAACCGACTCTTGAGGTGAAACTTGTTAAGGGGTCTTAGGAACATTTGGACTTTTAGTCGTGAGGTGTTATATGATTAACGTTGTACGAGTGACATATTTATGTGTTCCTCTCACTCTCAACGGATACGAGTTTTCCCCATTGTTATTAAACCTTATTCTCGGATATAATATATATGCTTTAATATTGTTTGGGTTTTAGCGAGTAACCGTATTTTATGGCTTTTACTTATTAGACCCCCTCCATATATCAAAGTTTTGAATAAAGGGCTTATTCTCAGGTTTTGGTATTTGGATTTTAACCCTATGGTATTTTGTGTGAGTATTGAGTTTGGTTCCATGATTATGAGGTGTTTATATTCAAGTATTTTATCACGAAAATGGGGTTTTGAAAAACATATCACTTTCTATTATAAGACTTTGCATATTGAGAATTGTGATTTAAATAATATTCTAATGACTTTTCTGTTTTACATAATTGATAAAAGTGTTGAACTCACTAATATAGGTGACCAAATCTAATATCAATATAGAACATTTGAGAATACTTAGGGGCTGTTTACCAACTCTTTTCGGATAAGTGCTGTCCGGGTAAGAGTGTTGTCCCGGGTAAGTGTTGTCCCCGGTAAGTGCTGTCTGGGTAAAAGTGTTTACTAAGTGTTTTTTGGCAAGTGCTTACCGACAAAACATTTTAACCTTTTTGTAATTATATGCTAAATTAAATGTAATTATTTCTATTACAAATTATTTAATGGAAAAAAAAAACAAACTTCATACTTTAAACAATTGTTTACGAAGAGTATACTCTTTTTATATAATATTTAACAAAACTATAGGGACTAAAAGACTAAAAAAATGGTTTTGTCACTTGTAGTGTTTGGACTTTGGAGTAGGACTTGTAATTCAAAAGACCTATAACCCATTTCACTTGTCTTTATCTTCCCTCCTCTTTCTCTTTCCTGAAACTCCTTTTCCTCTTTATCATTTTTCATCTATTTTTCATCTACAATATTAAATCTAGGGTTTTTCCTTTTCACACCCACAAACATGTTGGATATATTTTCCAGAGTCATTAACTATTGGTAATATTTTTAATAATAGCAGGGTCCTTTTGGGTTGCCCTTAAGACCCAAATAAACAATTAGAAGAATAAAAGGGAGTTAAAGCAATTAGTTTATTAATTTGTCATTTGATGATAAATTAATTATAAACTACAATATAATTAATTAGATTAATTATATAAAGTACAGGGACTAAATGATAATTGGTTAAAATAGTTTTAACAAGCTTATCGGTTCAAGGGGGCTAGTTGTATAATAGAGATAACTTGGTCGAGAAGCAGAAGAGGGGTTATAAATAAACTGCTAAGGGTCAAACCCTAGTTGGTTTTTTCTATCTCTCTCGGGTGGCCGTCGACCTCCCCTCTCCCTCTCTCTCTCTCCCAAATCGTAAACCCTAATAAGGGTTTAGGGTTTAAGCCTCTTCTTGATTGTTGGCATTTGGTGTTCTTAAGTGTGAGCCACTAGAGGGATTCATACTATTGGTCCTTGACATCCAAGAAGCGAGATCAAAGGTTTGATTCATCATTGTGGTTTTCGACAATCACAATAAACAAGTAAGTATTCTTTGTTCATTTTTTTGTAGTTAATTATCTAGAACATATGTATCCTTATAGGTTGTTAGTTTGTATTGCCATAGATGATATTTTAAATATGCTTCCGTTGCCTATATCATGTGGTTGTAAGTTTGCTCAAAACCTTTCAGTGGTATCAGAGCCATAGTTCTTAGATATTAGCTCAAAAGTAGTTTCAATTTGATTTGCAAAACTGTTTGTGTTGGTTTAGGGTTTTCGAAATTTAGTGTTAGTGGTTACAAAATCGATTTCAAATTTTTTTTACGGCCATTGGATTGCTTAATCCCTAAGTTAGGGTTTCATGGTCATAACCTCAAAACCTAATTTTTTTGGAAACTAAAATTTTTACTTGCATAAAAAGTTTTGTATTATTAGCGATTAAGTTTTATCGAAATCCCTAAAGGGTATAGGGTAGTCATTTTTTTTATGCAATGTTATACCTAATTGTTTTTGGCTAGTTTCCTAACTTGCCTAAAAAACATAAAATATTGAGTTTTGGCAAATATTGAATAGATAATCTTACATATTCTCTTACCTTATATAGATACATTTAAAGTTTGAATAATATTGTAAGATAATTATTAACATTATTTATATAGTGAATATAAATTGTATGTCAAATATTTACATTAATTATTAGCATGTGTCTTTACATGTTAATTGGAATTAATTATGGAAACAACTATATTAATTATTAAATGTGTCCTCACATGGTTAATTAGAATTAATTAGATAATCATAATTTTAAATTGTTTAAAATTCCATTCAATTTATATATATATTAGACCTTAATTATATATATAGAATTAAATTATACACTGATAGTCAAACCGAGACTAGGCGTACTCACTATATGTAACATCTCGAATTTTCGTTGTATTATTTTTGTAAATTACAAGTTTTAACCTGGGGTTAAGTTTGTATTTGTTTAAAGTTATTGGTTGAAGTGGATTTTCAATTTGAGGGTTTGTTGTGTCATTCCTTTAAAGTTAGGGGTGTAGTTGGTAATTTGAACTATGACTCACTAAGTTGTAGTAGGAGGTGTCACACAATTAGTCTTAAGTGACTAATTGTGTGTGTGGGTGGCCATTTCGGTATCGAGAGAGAGAGATAGAACCGAGAGATAGAGATAGAAAGATCGAGAAGAAGAAGAGCAAGTGAAGCAAGGATTTTCAGCTGGGTTTTGAGATTAATTGAAGAAACAAAGGTAATCTATCCTTACTTTTATGTTCATAAGTTGTTAGATAAGTTTAGAGATGGGTTTTTATGAAATATGAATGTTTTGGGAAATTTGAGTATATGAGTAGGTTCGGTTCATAGCCTTAATCATATCTGCATATTATTAGAAAGATTCATGGTGTAAAAACTGCAAAATCTGGGTTTTAGGATGAACATAGTGGACTGAGATATGGATGAACATCATGGATATCGCAACCGTGAGTTGCGACATTCATGCATGTCGCAATAGACAGTTGCGACTTGGTAGTGAAGTCGCAATAGACAGTTGCGACTTGGTAGTGAAGTCGCAATAGAAGGTTGCGACTTGGTGTTGAAGTCGCAATAGAGGGTTGCGAATTGGTGACCATGTCGCAGTAGTTGATTGCGACTTGCACTGTGCATTGCGACAAGAGATTTTAATACTTAGTTGGTTGCGACTTAAGGCGAAGATTTTTAGATGATAAGGATTCTTAGTTTTAGAGAGTTATGTTCTGTAATTTAATATCAGTATATGGGTATATTGGATATTACAGTAAACTGTGGTGGTGAAGATAAAAGTTCCTACGTCTTTAAAAGAAATAAAAGAAGTGTGACTTCATACCAGGTGAGTTTATTCAACTCTCTTTAAAATTCAGCAATTAATATTGAAATAGATATATATATTATGTATGTCGGAACATGTTAAGAAGGACTCGTCTTAATTAGTAATGAGTCCAAATAGATGACTAAAAGTTATGATTTGTTGATCCCCGTGCTAAATTGCAATGAGGGGATAGTTAAGAAGTCGAGATATCAAGACTATAAATATTCCTTATAAATGTTTATATATGTAGAATATGTTTTTTGGAGACGAATATATTATATGTTATGCACATATAATAGTAAGAATAATAATACTTATGTATTGTGTGGCGATTGCTAGAAATAGGCATCCGGTCATAGTAGGGCACCTGGGTACGGTCTAATGGGAACCGAAATACTTGCCATTTGACCAAGGGATGTAATTTCTAGTGAACGAGTGTATCTTGAATCATCGTGAGGGCCCCGGTTGTGTATCGCGATATATTAATCCCATTGGGGTCAGTGATTCTGAGATGGTGAGGACGTGAAATGTGGAATAGGCAGATTTTGATTTGTAATTCCCATTTCGAATGGAAGATCGGAGATTTCCATTTTATAGGGAAGATCGAAGATTTCCCGTTGTGAAAGGAAGATTAGAGATAGGCATAAAGTAATTTGTAATCTCTACTTTCGGACTAAGAAATAGGCAGGTTTTGACTTGTAATTTCTTAGATAAGAGTAATGACTTTGAATCTGGGATGATTTATAGTAAACTCTTGATAGTGATATTATGGCTAGACGAATAGTATGGGAGTGGGGTAGATTTCCAGTATTGAAAGGAGTTGGTGTACGGTAAGATGGACGAGAACAGGTTTGCTTTATCTGTTGAGATTTTAATTGTTTAACTTTAATTTGATTTGAATATTCTCACTAGGCGAAAGCCTAATGTTTCAAGTTGAATTTTCTTACCAGGTACAAGCTCCGGGAAGTAAGCGGGAAAGTGTGATGAGGATCTTTTGGAAAGACTTAAACTTAGAGATAACGGAGGGTCTAGTTGTTCTTTTGATACTTTTGGGAGAAAGGATTAGATAACTTAATTAATCTGATTATGGTGTATGATTAGATTAATAAGTTATTTGTTTTAGATGTATTGTATATATAAAACCTTTACATTTGATCCTCAGGTTATAGAAGTTTGAAGTTTTATGATCATAACTTGTGGCAATCTTTAAGGTTTTAATTGGCCCTGTTTTTAGGGTGTTACAATATGGTATCAGAGCAGTAGTTTAAGCGAACTAGGTATGATTTTGAGATACCTAGACTTAAGCTGTGATGAATTAAGTTATGATCCGTGAGTTATGGGTAGAAGTACTAAGACTGGGTAGTCTTAGAGTCGACAGAAATACGCGAAGTTAGTACTGTAACAATGGTAATGAGAATTCTCATGTATGATATGTTCGCAATTTCAATTAGCTACTGTTATTATGAATATATTGTTACACAAGCATACTTGTTTCTAAATTGTTACAGTGACTGATTAGCGGTAAAGTACGTATTGTATGTCTAGTTGTATAAACCATTACTGATGAGTATTCTGTTGTGCTCATATCAGATCAATGGTGAATACACCTCCGAGGTCTCCAAATTCTTCTATGAATAGGAATTGGTTAGACGATACGGGAGAAAGGCAAACTGGAGTAAGCGGAATTCAGGAGACGCCACCAGATTTTCTTTCTTTAGGAGGAATGCGAAATCGGGTACATCGAGGGGGTACCAGTACTGCCGATCAAACACCATCGGATTCAAGTATGGAAGGCCGCATAATGAATAATGTAACCAGATTGATGAATGCATCAATGGAAAGGCAAGCTGAGATGATGAACATCAATATGGGAAGACAAGCAGAAATGTTTATGAAAATGTTCAATGATCGAAGTACGGAACCAAGACGAACAGTAGTTGATACTAGTGTGATAAATCCAACTGGTAACCCAGGGTCGGAAACGGAAAGAATGGTTGAAAGAAACTGCTCCTACAAAACTTTTCTGAGCTGTAAACCGCCGGAATTCAAAGGAGATGATAGTCCAGTGGCTTGCATGAACTGGATAAGAGAAATAGAAAAGCCTTTCGGGCTTGTGAGTGTTATGATGAAAAGTCTAAAGTTAGATTTGGGTCACAAATGTTACGCGGTAACGCGTTATCCTGGTGGAACGTACTGTCATCTTCTGTGACGGAGGCAGTTCTGAATGCCGTGACTTGGGAACAATTCAAAGCAAAGATTTTGGAAGAGTACTGTAACGAAACTGAAATGGACCGAATCGAGGAAGAGTTCAGGAATCTCAAGAAAGGAAACATGACAGTGAGAAAGTATACCGAATCCTTTATGGAGAAGCTGAACCTGGTGGGGCATGTGGCTCCAGCTGAGAAAGACAAAATTAAAGCTTATCTGAAGGGTTTGCCGGCGGATATGATGACAAGGGTCCGAAGTTCAAAGGCTACTACTTTAAGGGAGATGATCGAGGAAGCGAAAGTGATAGAAGAAATGTAAGCCAAAGACAAAGAAGAAAAAGCACATGTGGGAGAAAAGAGAAAGTGGGAAGGTCGTTCAGAACCTTATCAGAAAACCAGATTGTTTGGCAAGAATATCCGTTATGACTCTCGTAAGGAACCAAGCTGGTGTTCCAAATGTAGAAGCAAACATTTTGGTTTGTGTCGAGTGGGGGGAAATGAATGTTACAAGTGTGGGAAGGCGGGGCATATAGCGGTGAACTGCCCAATGCCGGGATCAGTGTGTTTTGAATGTAAACAACCGGGCCACTTTCGGAAAGATTATCCGAAGTTAAAGAAGGAGGGAGATCAGGGAAGGAAGTTGGTTATCCCTAAACCAACTGGGCGTGCCTTTCAAATGACTGCTGAAGAAGCGAAAGGATCGAAAGATGTTGTCTCGGGTACATTCCTTATAAACTCCATTCCTGCACATGTGTTATTTGATAGTGGCGCAAACTATTCTTTTGTATCTAAGTTGTACCATAAGCTAGCTATGCCTGTCACTACGTTAGGAGATGCCTTAGTAGTTGAGATAGCTAATGGAGTTCAGTCTTTGGTTAGTGAAAGCCTGGTCGATTGTAAAATTTTGATAGAGGGAGCAGAATTTCCGATTGACTTATTGTTAATGGAAATTGGGGGATTTGATATTGTTGTGGGGATGGACTGGTTGAGCAATAACCAGGCAGAAATAATGTGTGCTAAGAAGCTGATTTGAATTCCGATGACTGATAAAGATGACGTATTCATATTTGGAGAAAAGCAGAAAGGAGATTTTCCGTTGATTTCAGTGGCAAAGGCGCGTAAATGTTTATCGAAGGGATGTTGGTCCTATCTGGCTTATGTTATAGATACGAAGTTAGAAAAGAAACAAGTGCAAGATATCAAAGTGGTGCGTGAATTTCCGGATGTATTCCCGGATGATCTTCCAGGTTTACCAACGGAGAGACAAGTAGAATTTCGCATCGATCTTATTCCTGGAGCAGCACCGATAGCTCGTGCACCTTACCGCCTAGCGCCAGCTGAGATGATAGAAATGATGTCTCAATTGCAAGAGCTGTTAGATAAAGGTTTTGTTAGGCCGAGTTCTTCACCTTGGGGAGCTCCGGTATTTTTTGTTAAGAAGAAAGATGGCACTATGAGAATGTGCATAGATTATCGGGAGCTGAACAAGGTAACAATTAAGAATAAGTATCCGCTTCCAAGGATAGATGATTTGTTTGATCAACTCCATGGAGCGGGATGCTTTTCCAAAATCGATCTAAGGTCAGGGTATCACCAAGTGCGGGTAAGAGAAGAAGACGTTCCAAAGACAGCGTTTAGAACGAGGTACGGGCATTATGAATTTCTCGTGATGCCATTTGGGTTGACTAATGCTCCAGCTATATTCATGGATCTGATGAATAGAGTGTGTCGACCGTTTCTAGACAAATTTGTTATCGTTTTCATTGATGACATACTTGTTTACTCGAAGAATGAGGAGGATCATGAACGCCATCTTCGTGAAGTGTTAGAAGTGTTACGCAAAGAGAAATTGTATGCAAAATTCTCTAAATGTGAATTTTGGTTGAAAGAAGTACAATTTCTCGGTCATGTGATTTCATCGGAAGGGGTGAAAGTAGAACCAGCAAAAATAGAAGCAATGATGAATTGGGAGACTCCGAAAAGCGCGTCTGAAATTAGAAGTTTCTTGGGTCTCGCAGGGTATTACAGAAGGTTTATTAAAGACTTCTCAAAGATTGCTTCTACTTTGACTATGTTGACTCGTAAGAATGTGAAGTTTGTCTGGACCGAAAAACAGGAGACAACTTTCAAAACCTTACGGCAGAAGTTGTGTGAAGCTCCTATTCTTGCACTGCCAGAAGGGACTGAAGATTTGGTAGTCTATAGTGACGCATCGAAAATGGGTTTGGGATGTGTGTTGATGCAACGAGGTAAGGTAATTGCCTATGCGTCAAGACAGTTGAAAGAGCACGAAAAGAACTATCCTACCCACAATTTAGAATTAGCAGCTGTTGTGTTTGCTTTAAAGCTGTGGCGTCATTATCTCTATGGAACGAAGTGTACACTCTTCACTGATCATAAAAGTTTACAGCATGTTTTTGATCAGAAGGAGTTGAACATGAGGCAAAGGCGATGGCTTGAATTGTTGAAGGACTACGATTGTGAATTGCATTACCACCCAGGTAAAGCGAATGTTGTAGCCGATGCCTTGAGTAGAAAAGAGTATAAGGGGTGCTTGAAATCGACAAACGCCAGAATTGATGTAATGTCAAGTCTGATTGAAAGAATAAAAGCTGCTCAAGTGGAGGCTTTGTTAGAAAGCAACTTGAAAGAAGAAGTAATGACCAAGCAACATCTTCAATTGACTGAAGATAGCCATGGGATTAAATTGTTCCAAGGCCGTGTTTGGGTACCAAAGTTAGGTGGAAATCGGGAGTTGATGTTGGAGGATGCGCATAGATCGAAGTATTCTATACATCCGGGAAGTACCAAGATGTATAGAGATTTGAAGTTGCATTATTGGTGGCCGGCTATGAAAGTGGATGTGGGACGAATAGTAGAGAAATGCGGAACTTGTTCGTTAGTAAAAGCAGAACACCAAAGACCATACGGAAGTTTTCAATCTTTGGAAATTCCGAAGTGGAAATGGGATAAGATTACCATGGATTTTGTGACAAAGTTACCAAAGACGCAAAGAGGTAACGATACCATTTGGGTAATCGTCGATCGACTGACAAAGAGTGCTCATTTCTTAGCTATGAAAGAAGCATCACCAATAGATAAATTGGCGAAGCTATATATTGATGAAGTAGTGTCACGACATGGTATACCGGTGTCTATTGTGTCCGATCGTGACAGTCGGTTTACTTCCAGGTTTTGGCAGTCGCTACAAGAAGAGTTGGGTACGAGGGTTAATCTAAGTACTGCTTATCACCCACAGACTGACGACCAAAGTGAAAGAACCATACAGACTTTGGAAGATATGCTTAGATCGTGTGTGTTAGATTTTGGAGGTAACTGGGATTCTCATTTGCCGGTAGTAGAATTTGCTTACAACAACAGTTACCATTCCAGTATTGGAAGAGCACCTTTCGAAGCATTGTATGGTAGGAAATGTAGAACTCCGGTGTGCTGGTTAGAAGCCGGAGAGAAACAGTTTGCTGGTCCGGAACTTGTGCAACAAACCGCGGACAAGGTAAAGGAAATTCGGCAGCATATGAAAGCGGCTCAAGATAGACAGAAAAGCTATGCTGATCCGAAAAGGAGACCAAAAGAATTTCAAGTTGGGGAGAGTGTAATGCTCAAAGTATCCCCATGGAAAGGTGTGATTCGGTTTGGAAAGCGTGGGAAATTGAGTCCTCGTTTTCTAGGACCATTCACTATTACCAAAAGAGTTGGTCTTCAAGCTTATCAATTGGATCTTCCACCTGAGTTAGAAGGGATCCATAATACTTTTCATGTGTGTTATCTTCGGAAATGCTTAGCCGAAGAACAGGATGTGATTCCACTTACTGATGTTAGGGTGGATGAAGGGAGCCGATGTGTAGAGGAACCGGAGGCAATCCTGGAAAGGTCAGTTAAGAGACTACGAAGTGGTAAAGAGATGGTAATGTTGAAAGTTCAATGGAAGCATCATCGAGGTGCTAATGTGACCCTAGAGTCAGAGGAAGATATGAAAGTTAGATATCCTCAATTGTTTAACTAGATTTGATTTCGGGGACGAAATCATTTTCAAGTTGGGGAGTATTGTAACATCTCGAATTTTCGTTGTATTATTTTTGTAAATTACAAGTTTTAACCTGGGGTTAAGTTTGTATTTGTTTAAAGTTATTGGTTGAAGTGGATTTTCAATTTGAGGGTTTGTTGTGTCATTCCTTTAAAGTTAGGGGTGTAGTTGGTAATTTGAACTATGACTCACTAAGTTGTAGTAGGAGGTGTCACACAATTAGTCTTAAGTGACTAATTGTGTGTGTGGGTGGCCATTTCGGTATCGAGAGAGAGAGAGATAGAACCGAGAGATAGAGATAGAAAGATCGAGAAGAAGAAGAGCAAGTGGAGCAAGGATTTTCAGCTGGATTTTTTAGATTAATTGAAGAAACAAAGGTAATCTATCCTTACTTTTATGTTCATAAGTTGTTAGATAAGTTTAGAGATGGGTTTTTATGAAATATGAATGTTTTGGGAAATTTGAGTATATGAGTAGGTTCAGTTCATAGCCTTAATCATATCTGCATATTATTAGAAAGGTTCATGGTGTAAAAACTGCAAAATCTGGGTTTTAGGATGAACATAGTGGACTGAGATATGGATGAACATCATGGATATCGCAACCTTGAGTTGCGACATTCATGCATGTCGCAATAGACAGTTGCGACTTGGTAGTGAAGTCGCAATAGACAGTTGCGACTTGGTAGTGAAGTCGCAATAGAGGGTTGCGACTTGGTGACCATGTCGCAGTATTTGATTGCGACTTGCACTGTGCATTGCGACAAGAGATTTTAATACTTAGTTGGTTGCGACTTAAGGCGAAGATTTTTAGATGATAAGGATTCTTAGTTTTAGAGAGTTCTGTTCTGTAATTTAATATCAGTATATGGGTATATTGGATATTACCGTAAACTGTGGTGGTGAAGACAGAAGTTCCTACGTCTTTAAAAGAAATAAAAGAAGTGTGACTTCATACCAGGTGAGTTTATTCAACTCTCTTTAAAATTCAGCAATTAATATTGAAATAGATATATATTATGTATGTCGGAACATGTTAAGAAGGACTCGTCTTAATTAGTAATGAGTCCAAATAGATGTCTAAAAGTTATGATATTTGATCCCCGTGCTAAATTGCAATGAGGGGATAGTTAAGAAGTCGAGATATCAAGACTATAAATATTCCTTATAAATGTTTATATATGTAGAATATGTTTTTTTGGAGACGAATATATTATATGTTATGCACATATAATAGTAAGAATAATAATACTTATGTATTGTGTGGCGATTGCTAGAAATAGGCATCCGGTCATAGTAGGGCACCTGGGTACGGTCTAATGGGAACCGAAATACTTGCTATTTGACCAAGGGATGTAATTTCTAGTGAACAAGTGTATCTTGAATCATCGTGAGGGCCCCGGTTGTGTATCGCGATATATTAATCCCATTGGGGTCAGTGATTCTGAGATGGTGAGGACGTGAAATGTGGAATAGGCAGATTTTGATTTGTAATTCCCATTTCGAATGGAAGATCGGAGATTTCCATTTTATAGGGAAGATCGGAGATTTCCCGTTGTGAAAGGAAGATTAGAGATAGGCATAAAGTAATTTGTAATCTCTTCTTTCGGACTAAGAAATAGGCAGGTTTTGACTTGTAATTTCGTAGATAAGAGTAATGACTTTGAATCTGGGATGATTTATAGTAAACTCTTGATAGTGATATTATGGCTAGACGAATAGTATGGGAGTGGGGTAGATTCCCAGTATTGAAAGGAGTTGTTGTACGGTAAGATGGACGAGAACAGGTTTGCTTTATCTGTTGAGATTTTAATTGTTTAACTTTAATTTGATTTGAATATTCTCACTAGGCGAAAGCCTAATGTTTCAAGTTGAATTTTCTTACCAGGTACAAGCTCCGGGAAGTAAGCGGGAAAGTGTGATGAGGATCTTTTGGAAAGACTTAAACTTAGAGATAACGGAGGATCTAGCTGTTCTTTTGATACTTTTGGGAGAAAGGATTAGATAACTTAATTAATCTGATTATGGTGTATGATTAGATTAATAAGTTATTTGTTTTAGATGTATTGTATATATAAAACCTTTACATTTGATCCTCAGGTTATAGAAGTTTGAAGTTTTATGATCATAACTTGTGGCAATCTTTAAGGTTTTAATTGGCCCTGTTTTTAGGGTGTTACACTATAAGCACTCTAAGGGGGTTTAAGTAGGTTACCTATAATATGGTTGCCGAATGAGTCAATGGTTTTTAAAACGCCCTGCGTTACCATACTCACCACCTCTTGCGTGGACTAGTGGAATTACCGAAAAGGTTTGATAGGTCAATGTGACAAGTTAAAAGTATTAACTATGAAGTATAAAACCAAAATCCCGTTTTAGATATACTAAGAAATGTGAAAGTCTTATGCTACCCATGAGAAGAACACACATATTCTTATAGTTTGTTAACGGAGCGTGTGCGGTTTGCCGGCACGTTAATGTGAAACTATAGTTTAAAATGATGTGGCGCTCGTGATTCTCAAGCGTACTTGAGCCGAGGGGTCCATGTGTTTTTGCATGGTTGATTCACCATCTAGTTTGTGATCCTCGGCATCCCAGTCACAAATAGAAGATAAGTATAATCGAGATTAACATGCCATTGACATAAGTCAGTGAATCTCAAAAGACCTAGGAGTTTCATAGTGAATGAAATTAACAAATAGCATTTGTTTACCTAAATAACCTTGTGATGTGATTACGGCATCCCTTTTCGCATCATAGAGTAAAGTATGGATCCTAGCCTTGTTAAATATTTTTGGATAATTATTTTTTAAGGGTTGAATATCAAACTAACTAAAAAAAACTATATCTACAGATGGCTGAAAATATTCCTCCTCCTCCTCCTACTCACTCAACATCCAACCTTACGTTACTCTCTATCCTAAGTAAAGATAAGCTGACTGGGCCAAACTACTTGGATTGGATTCGTGCCATGAGAATTGCCTTGAGGTACGAAGACAAAGAATATTTGCTCGACGAGGATCTTCCTATACTTAATGATGATGCAAGCCCTGAAGCAGTAATTGAATATAACAAGCAATTCGCGGAATCCACAAAAGTCGCGTGTCTCATGTTGGCGTCCATGTCCCCGGAACTTCAAAAGAGTTTCGAGAACATGGGGGCGTTTGAACTAAATGAGCAGCTTCGTGAAATGTTTCAGGAGCAAACGAGGCAAGAAAGGTTCCAAGTCGTAAAATCGCTTGTGGAATGTAAGCAACAGGATGGTGCCCCTGTATGTGCACATGTGCAAAAGATGAAAGCGTACATTGACAGGTTAGGCAATCTAGGTGTCGATTTCCCAAGAGAGCTTGCCATTGACATGGTGCTAAACTCTCTTAGTGGGGCATATAAACAGTTCATAGTGAACTTCAATATGAACAATATGGACAAGACCTTGATGGAGCTCCATGGCATGTTGAGATCTGCTGAAGCAAGTATGGGTAAGACCCAAAGTGCTCACTCAACTGCTCCCGTCCTGGCCATTAGGGAAGGTGGCTGTAAGAAGAAGAAAGTTTCTCATCCCAAAGGGAAGGGAAAGGCTAGAGTTGTTCCTCGCAACAAAGGCCTTAAGAGAAAAACTTATTCTTCTGACATACCGCCCATAAGTGACCCTAAAGAGGCCATATGCTTTTACTGTCAAGAAAGGGCCATTGGAAGAGAAGCTGCCCAAAATATCTGGAGGACTTGAAAATGAACAAGGTCAAAGGGTGTGGCACCTCAGGTATTTTTACAATTGAACTCCATAGTACTTCGATTTCTAACTCTTGGGTCCTTGATACGGGATGTGGTACTCACATTTGCTCTAATTTCTAGGGACTAAAGGGAAGTAGGACGATGAAGCATGGGGAGCTGAATCTGATCATGGGAAACAGGATGACTGCCGCTGTTACCAAGATTGGAGATTTTGAGCTCGTGCTTAGTAGTGGTTTTTCAATAAAGTTATTAGATTGTTGCTATTCGCCGGAAATGGCTCGAAACATTATTTCTTTTCATGCATTGTACAAGGATGGTTTTGAATTTCAATTTGATAATAATAATGGTTGCATTTTGGTTTATAAACATGGTTGTTTTTATTTTAAAGCCTCTCCTTGTAATAGCGTGTATGAAAGCGTGATTTGTGTAGGTAGAAATAATAATAACTTAACTCTAAATGTTGGTTCCTCCAATAGTGAATTGGATAAATCGTCGTTATGGCATCATCGTCTTGGCCACATAAACAAGAAACGCATCGCCAAGCTCCAATCGGACGGGATCTTGGAACCATTTGGCTTAAAGTCGGATGAAGAATGCGAATCTTGCTTACTAGGCAAGATGACAAAAGCACCTTTCAAAGGAAAAATGGAAAGGGGTAAGGATCTGTTGGACTTAATCCACACAGATGTATGTGGACCGTTCAGATCTGCCACGAGAAACGGTGAGAGATACTTTGTTACCTTTACTGACGATTTCAGTAGATATGGATTTATCTATTTGATGAAAAGCAAATCGGACACCTTTGAAGTGTTCAAAGGATTCAAAAACGAAGTAGAAAACCAACTGGGCAAGAAGATCAAGATGCTCCGGTCCGACAGGGGTGGAGAATACTTGAGTCATGAATTCTACGACTATCTAACGTATTGTGGAATAGTTTCGCAATTATCTCCTCCTAGAACACCACAACTCAATGGTGTTGCTGAGAGAAGAAATCGAACGCTACTTGATATGGTTCGGTCCATGATGAGTCGTGCTACACTTCCAATATCGTTCTGGGGCTATGCCTTAGAAACTGCAGCTCATATCTTAAACCTCGTTCCAACTAAGAAGGTTGCAAAGCCACCCTCTTAAATGTGGACTGGGACTCGTCCCTCGTTAGCACATATAAAGGTCTGGGGTTGTGAAGTATTCGTTCGGCGCGAAACTAACGACAAGCTAGAACCTAGAGAAGAGAAGTGTCGGTTCATTGGTTATCCCTACAAATCCTTTGGATATATATTTTATAAACCTTCTGAGAACAAAGTGTTTGTAGCTAGAAGGGGAGTCTTCCAAGAAAGGGAGATCATTTCCAAAGAGGATAGTGGGAGCAATATTGATCTTAAAGAAATTCAAGAAACAACCAATGATGAACCTATAGTTGACACTAGCCCTCAACATGAGGTTGAACCACCTGTTGAGGAAACTAACATACCTCCACCACCTCTTCACAGAACTAGTAGAGTTAGTAGAGTTAATCGACCTACTGAGTTTTATTATGGTTTTCATATTACAAAGGAAGGAGATACACTAGTCAATGATAAAACATTTGATAGTGCGGATGAGCCATTCAACTACAAGGAAGCGATGACAGGCCCTGAGGCTGCCAAGTGGAAAGAGGCCATGGAGAGCGAGATTCAATCTATGTACGATAACCAAGTTTGGAAATTGGTTGATCATACACCAGGTTGCAAGACAGTTGGGTGTAAGTGGATCTTCAAAAAGAAGACCGACATGGATGGGAATGTGCACACATTCAAGGCTAGACTGGTTGCGAAAGGTTACACTCAAACTCAAGGGACTGATTATGATGAAACCTTCTCACCAGTGGCAAAGATTAAGTCTATCAGGATATTGCTTGCCATAGCTGCATTTCATGACTATGAAGTATGGCAAATAGATGTAAAAACCGCTTTCCTCAATGGGAAACTTGATGAGGATGTGTATATGGCACAACCTGAAGGTTTTGTACATACCGAGTATCCAGATAAGGTGTGTAAGCTTGAAAGATCCATTTATGGACTTAAACAAGCGTCTCGTAGCTGGAATCTTTGTTTTCATGAAAAGGTCAAGGAGTTTGGATTTTCTCGAAGTGAAGATGAGTCCTGCGTATATGTTAAGGCTAGTGGGAGTAATGTTGTATTTCTAGTCTTGTATGTTGATGACATACTACTCATAGGAAACGATATTCCGATGTTGCAAGATGTAAAGGTCTGGCTCGGGAAATGTTTCGCTATGAAAGATTTGGGAAATGCAACATACATACTTGAAATAAGAATTTATCGAGATAGAACCAAGCATTTAATTGGACTTAGCCAGAGTACATACTTGGATAAGATATTGAAGAAATTCAATATGAGTGAATCCAAGAAAGGGTATTTGCCCATGCAACATGGCATAAGATTGAGTAAAGATGAATGTCCCATCACTAGTAAAGAACTGGACAGAACGAGTCGAATTCCATATGCATCTGCTATAGGATCGATCATGTATGCCATAACATGTACTAGACCTGATGTCTCATTTGCTTTAAGCATGGTGAGTAGATATCAAGGGAACCCAGGCGAAAGTCATTGGACGGCTGTAAAGAACATTCTTAAGTATCTTCGGAAGACTAAAGATGTGTTCTTAGTCTATGGTGGAAAAGATGAATTACGAGTAACAGGTTATACTGATGCGAGTTTCCAGACAGATCGGGATGATTCCCACTCGCATTCAGGATGGGTGTTCTTGTTGAATGGTGGGGCCGTGACTTGGAAAAGTTCCAAACAGGACACCGTGGCTGACTACACGTGTGAATCAGAATATATCGCAGCTAGTGAAGCAGCGAAAGAGGCTGCATGGTTGAAGAATTTCATAGGTGATCTGGGCGTTGTACCAAGCATCAGTGAACCCATTGAAATATTCTGTGATAACGAAGGTGCAGTCGCATTGACTAAAGAACCTAAAGACCATGGGAAGTCAAAGCACATAGAGAGGAAGTATCACTTTGTGCGACACAAGGTTGCGGAAAACCAGATCGTGGTGAGTAGAGTGCCGACTGAAGAGAATCCGGCGGATCCTTTCACGAAAGCATTAACTCGACCCAAACATGAGTATCATACTGAAGCCATATGTGTTAGAATTATCAATATACCTTGAATGTTTTAGTTGTTAGTTTGATGTATTAAAAACGTAATAAATTGTATTTGATTTGGAGATTATTATATGGAGATTATAATATATGCTGGATTGCGTCCATTTACATTTAATTTATTATCGTGTTTCGTTTTGCATGTTTAGAACCAACTTCCTGAGTATTAATTTACTTAAACCTCCACAGTCAGTCATACTCCTGGAAGTAAGTAGTGATTCAAGACTGTCATGGAGTGTTAGAAGCATAGAGAATGCAACTAACACTCATGAGTACTTAATGGTGATTTGGGTATTGGAACAACCCGCACTCAAAAGTTTACTTCATGGATTAAGTCAGAGTAATTTTGAGATGATAATATTTTATGTTCTTCAAACGGAGATACATAGAGTTTTGCTCTAGGATTCTGTTATGCTTTGGTGTGCTCCAACGCTGACCGTAACTGGCAGCTATACAGGGTATGTCCATGTATAATATGATGAGTAGAAATGAACTGTGTAGTCAAAGTTTATTTGTTCCTTCTGCCTAAACAGGAGAAGCGATATCCATGGGCCCCTCGATGATTTGGTGTTGACATTAAGTGTTTGGCCAAACCCTGACTAGAATTGATGTGTCCAATTGAGTAGTCTAATGAATTCAACGCATATCGGAAATCGGGAAACATAATCTTGATCCATGAGATAGACATTTATCCATGTCTCAGGTTCATATGATATCTTGTAGAACAAAGGAACATTAAATCACTTATTTTAGGACCGAATCTTTATCAGAGTTCGGCAGCTGCATTGGATGGCTTGCTCTCTGCTGATTATTTGAAAGTGTTGAACCAAATAGAGTTAATAACTTGTCCAAGTGGGAGACTGTTGGATATAGTGTCCAGAGTCATTAACTATTGGTAATATTTCTAATAATAGCAGGGTCCTTTTGGGTTGCCCTTAAGACCCAAATAAACAATCAGAAGAATAAAAGGGAATTAAAGCAATTAGTTTATTAATTTGTCATTTGATGATAAATTAATTATAAGCTACAATATAATTAATTAGATTAATTATATAAAGTACATGGACTAAATGATAATTGGTTAAAATAGTTTTAACAAGCTTATCGGTTCAAGGGGGCTAGTTGTAAAATAGAGATAACTTGGTCGAGAAGCAGAAGAGGGGTTATAAATAAACTACTAAGGGTCAAACCCTAGTTGGTTTTTTCTATCTCTCTCGGGTGGCCGTCGACCTCCCCTCTCTCTCTCTCTCTCCCAAATCGTAAACCCTAATAAGGGTTTAGGGTTTAAGTCTCTTCTTGATTGTTGGCATTTGGTGTTCTTAAGTGTGAGCCACTAGAGGGATTCATACTATTGGTCCTTGACATCCAAGAAGCGAGATCAAAGGTTTGATTCATCATTGTGGTTTTCGACAATCACAATAAACAAGTAAGTATTCTTTGTTCAATCTTTTGTAGTTAATTATCTAGAACATATGTATCCTTATAGGTTGTTAGTTTGTATTGCCATAGATGATATTTTAAATATGCTTCCGTTTCCTATATCATGTGGTTGTAAGTTTGCTCAAAACCTTTCAAAACATACCTTACCAAAACACACACACTTTTCACCGTCGTACACAGGTTTGCATCCTCTAATTGCTTCTCTTTTTCTACATTCTTTCAATTCAAAACCCTGTTTTTTTTCGTTTCTAACTTTGTGGGTTAAAAAGCTTCAATCTTTTGGGGCAAAAAATTGTAATCTTTTTCTAGTTTCTTGTACTTTTTTCTTGATTGAAATCTTGAAATTGATTTCTATCACTCTTTCTTGACGAACCCATGTAAAACCCTTGTTAAATTTTCGATTTTTTCTTTGTGGGTTTCTATTAAAATTCTGTGTTTTCTTGTGTTTTATGGTGGATTTTGGTTTTTAGGTTGTGGAGCGACGACGACGATGGAAAACCCTACGACCTAATCGCTGAAAAGGGGGCAACCGTGGAAAAAACGAAACTGACCCGAGTCAGCATTATTATGAAGCGGGTTCGGTCAGATCTTGGTCAGATTCGGTATTTGATAAACACACTGACTGCTGACCGAGTCAGCCTGGTCAACAGCTAGTAAACAGCCCCTTAAATATGATAATTTCACATTATCAACCTTGTTTCGTCTATTATTATATTGATGATTAATGATATATTAAATACTTATATATATATATATTTGTATTTATATATATATATATATATATAGAGAGAGAGAGAGAGAGTCGTGTTGAGGGGAAACAACAAAAAAATGAAAAAAATAAGAATGCGTTAATAACCATTAATTTGTCTAGTATATACATATGCATAAAAATAATTTGTCAGACACACACATATGTATAAAAGTAATTAATCCGGTACATACATGTGAAATGGAAAGAAAATTGTTTAGAAACTTGCTTAGATGCATGGTATGCTATTATTTTGATATCATGTTAATCTGTGTGGCAAAAGAGGTAGAACATAATCTGTATATTGTCGTTGATAGAAAGGGAACATCCAAATAGAATACTGAAACTCATAACAACAAATATACTAAACTTTAACCATTCATAACAACAACTACTACAATTATTACAAAAGAAGTAAAAATCTAAGCTACAAGTTTGAAGATGAAGGCTACATAAACCCTAATTTTGAGAGTGAAAGAAAAGAACTCAAAAGAGAGAAATGAGAAAATGAATGAATCTGATTTAAAATAGGTTAAACGAGAGTTTAAATACTCCAGCAAAATATTGCACATTAGCCCGTCAGCCGTCCCATAATTGCTCCGTTACCCCTCTATTTTCGTGGAATGTGAGGCGCGGTCCTCTTGAACCTTCAAAATGAACATGTGTCATCTCAAGTCCTCAAACTTCAGTATTACCTACAAATAACCAAAATAAGTTAGAGAAATGTCAAGATTGGTAAAATGTAAACTTACCTTTTAACACCCTCCCTCAATCTTGACATTGGAACAAATCCAACATATTTAATTTAGAGATGAGATAACTGTGTTGATTTACACCAAGAGATTTGGTAAAAATGTCAGTTGGATTTTCTAAAGATGGAACTTTAACAGTTTTCAACATTCCAGTCTGAACTTTATTCCTCACTTGATGTACATCAATCTCAATGTTTTTGGTTCGTTCATGAAACACTGGATTATTAGCTATTTGGATAGAAGATTTATCATCACAGTTCAAATTCATAGGTAACAAGTTTTCTAATTTTAAATCTGCTAGTATACTATGCACCCATATTATTTCACAAAGAGCCGATGCCATCGCCATGTATTCGGATTTATCAGAGGAGCGTGAAACAGTGGACTATTTCTTGCCTCTCCATGAAACCATGCAATTTCCTAAGAAAAGACAGTATCCGGTAACAGACCTCCTTATGGCTAAACATTTGCCCCAATCAGCATCAACAAAGGCATAAAGTTATCAGAAGCATCACAAGAAGTAAAATTTACATCCTTACCAGGAGAGGCTTTCAAATACCTCAGAACACGAAGAGCCAGTTTTAAATGTGACTCACATGGAGAATGCATGAACTGGCTTAGACAGTGAACTGCAAATGCAATATTTGGACGAGTAGCTAAGAGATAGATAAGTCTACCAATAAGTTTTTGATACCCAGTAGAATCCTTAAGGAGATGATCCTTTGATTCAGGCCCAAACGAGTCTGTCACAATCAAATTCATATCCATAGGAGTATTTATAGGTTTACAGCCCAAATATCTGAAATCATTCAACAGTTCAAGACAGTATTTCCTTTGCGACATGCACCCTCCCTTATCAGTTTCAAGAATTTTAATACCCAAAAAGACTTTTAAGAAACCAAGATCTTTAATCTTAAAATTGGATTGTAAATGATCCTTAACTCAAGTAATAACAATATCATTAACATAAACGAGGAGTACAATAAAAATATTACCAGACGTCTTAGGAAATAAAGAGTAATCACTAGTACTTTGAGAAAAGCCATGATCAATCAAACAAGAAGATAATTTTGCATACCACTTGCGTGGTGCTTGTTTTAGCCCATAAAGTGACTTAACAAGTTTGCACACACATTTGTCATTTGAAAAAAATATCCCAGAGGCAGATTCATATACACTTCCTTTTCTAAATCATCGTACAAAAAGGCATTGTTCACATCTAACTGACATAAAGGCCACTTATTTTGAATAGATAAATGTAATACCCCGGGTAAGTCCGTTAGTTAAAATCCCTTTTTCCGTTAAGTTTAGTTAACTTTAAAGTTGAATATTAGGGTAAGTTTGTGTAAATAATAAGTTAAAGGGGTGTTGGATATTAGTTGATAGTTGAAGGTTCAATTGGTAATTGGGGATTTGATATTACCCCTTTTGGGTTTCAGATAATTCATAACTCAAAATATCAGTGTGTGTGTGTGTGTGTGCGTGTTCTTGAGGAGAAAAGAAGCAGAAGAAGGAAGTACGGTTAAGGCTCCGATTGAGTGTGTTGGAATCGAAATTAAGGTATGCATTCTTTAGGTTTTATGTTTGTAATCATCAGTAGTAAATTCCTATCGGTTTAGAATTTCCAGTTTCGTGTTTTGTATAGATTTCAATCGCATCTGGGAAAGTTTAGACCGACTGTGTTCTTGAGACTCCCGGTGGAGTCCCGGTACTGTCGACTCCCGGTGGAGTCCCGGTACTGTCGACTCCCGGTGGAGTCCCGGTATTGTCGCTCCCGGTAACGACAAGAACCGGTAATACCAACTCCCGGTGTTATGGAGTCCCGGTACTGGAGAGTCCCGGTGCAGTGAGTCCCGGTAGTTTTGGTAGTGTCCGGTTATAGTTTCTGATTGTATTTTTGGATTAAGTTGCTCCGAAAACTTCCTTGGGGGCTGCCCCCAGACCCCGCAAGGGCGTTGCCCCTTGACCCCATCCGCTATCCGGGTAGCGGAACCCCCGTGATAAGTCGCTGAAGGGAGAACTGTTGAGGATAAGATTTTAGTAGGCTTTATGTGTTTGACTAGTAAGGCGATATATGTATCTTAAATTGTTTCAGATTCTGTGAACTTTGAATAAAAGATTGGATTTCTCGAGAAAAGCTTAGAAGGAAATTTGATAACCAATCGAGGTGAGTTTTACTTTAAAAGTATTTTTAACTGGAATACATATACGTATTGTTTGGGAATGTGATAATTGGTGATTATGTGTTTATATATGTGAATTATAATATATTGAGGTATTATATTTATATGAGTATTATAATGTGTTATAATACGTTGGCCGGGCTTAGGACCGGTGTGTTTGGCTATAGAATCTGTATAGCGTTGTTTGGCTGTAGATGTTGTACATCGTTGTAAATTTATTAGTTGGCTTGCAACCAACTAATATGGCCAGGAGAAATGAGAAGGGAAGGTATATGTTGTGTGAGTTCAAATTGATATATTTGATAGTGCGGTGTGATTTATATAAATAAAGTTTATATAAATGATTTCAAACTAACAGGGATTTTTCTCACTTAGACCCTTAGGTCTAACCCTCATTTTTGTTTTAAAAATATGTATTCCAGGTGGTGGATCGCGTAAGAGCAAGTAATTAGAGTAATCGATGGATGGCTTTTGTGAAGGATTATATGACGAAGATTTTGGCATGTTTAGCAGTTGTATTACAATATTAAATGTTATGTATGTATTTAGTACAAAGTTTGTAGTAGAACGGCTTCTGCTAATTGTAAAAGACTACGGGACCGTACTTGTAATTTGATGTCTCTTTTGTTATATCGATGTTATGTTACATTATGTGATTTGTTGTGTATATGGGAATTGGGTTGTTACAATAAAGCAATTACACATCTTGCAGTGACCATCTTTAAAACAGGTGAAAACGTTTCTTCATAATCAAGATGTTTACGTTGACTATACCCTTTAGCTACAAGACGGGCCTTATACCTCTCAATTTCTCCTGTGGATATATATTTAATCTTATAAATCCAACGACATCCTATAGGTTTTCGACCCGGGGGTAAATTAGTTAAAGTCCAAGTGCCATTTCTATACAAAGCTTCCATTTCATCATTCATGGCATTGACCCCATTTTGATCCTTACAGGCTTCAAAAAACGTTTTAGGTTCAAAAGATTTATTCAGAGTTGAAACAAAACAGAAATTAGGTTTACTAAGGAAAGAGTAATTGACAACCTTTTCAAGTCCATACTTAACCTTCCCCTCAACAATATAATCATCAAAACGACGAGGAAGATTAGAAGGACGATTAGACTTACGAACAAAATACACAATTTGGTTAGAAATATCACCCTTAGAAGGGGACCTCAAATGTTCATAATTATTGACGAAAATCAGCAGCATGAGAACCGTTGGCAGCCACATCAGTGCTACCAGGATCATTTGATCCGGCAACTCTGCCACTATTATTTTCCACACTAGTACTACCAGGGTTAACAAACCCAGCAGCCCTATTTTGGCTACCCAGACAGTCACGGCTACTGGTATTATCAGAAGTACTAGGAACATTTTCATTTTGAGAGTTCACCCTAATATCATCATTGGGTATTTCAGAAGAAGAGTCATTAGTCTGAAGATTAACAGAGTCAAAAACATTTAAAGAATTTATATTACTAGAATCACAATCAGGTTGGTTTGCACTCATCTTGAAAGGAAAAATTGTCTCATAGAATTTAACATTTCTAGAGACAATGATTTGTTTAGAGTCTAAACTATAAAGTCTATAACCCTTTTTCGAATTAGAATAACCAAGATGAATACATTTTTCTGAACGAGTGGAGAATTTATTAGAAATATTTGGTTTGACAGCAAAACATAAACATCCAAAGTTTCTAAGGTGATCAAGAACAGGTGCAAACCCAAAAACCAGTTCATAAGGAACTTTCCATTTAATACAGAAGAAGGAGTGCGATTAATAAGATATGTAGCAGTTAAAATGCACTCATTCCACATATTTAATGGAATATTGCCTTGAAACATTAAAGATCTAGCAACATTAAGCAAGTGTCTATGTTTTCGCTCAACCACCCCATTCTGTTGGGGGGTATAGACACAAATAGTTTGATGAAAAATGCCATTAGACTTCAAAAACTCACCCAGTTTATTATTAGTGAACTCAGTACCATTATCACTCCTGAAGGTTTTTATATTTTTGCCAAATTGTGTGACAGCAAACTGTGAAAAGCAACAATGTTGTTAAAGACTTCATCTTTGCTTTTCAGCAGATACACCCAAACAGATATAGTGTAGTCATCAACAATAGTTAAGAAAAACATGTAACCATCCTTAGTTGGGACACGATAAGGTCCCCATAGGTCTAAATGAACTAACTCTCCAAGCACCTTGGAAGTATGACTACTAAGATTGAATTTGTCTCTAGTTTGTTTGCTTGTTGATAAATATCACAAGGAAGAGAAGCATGATCATTCCCTAACCCTAGAGTGTCCTTTAGAACCCCTAGAACTTGATCAGCGGGATGACCAAGCCTACTATGCCATAACTGACGAGACACATAACAAAAGATAGACAATTTTGATTTATTAAAGGGATGACTAGAACCATGTGAAGCCAAGGGCTCACCTTCGGATAACTTATCAAAGAAGTATAAACCTCCTTGTTCGCTACTAGTCCCCACAATTCTCTTGGGAATAGAACCCTGAAATAGGTAACACTTGTATTCATCAAAACCCACAAAATTTTTTCTATCTCTAGCAATTTTGTGCACAGAAAGAAGATTAACATGGAAATCAAGTACAACAAGAACATCAAATAAGACAACTCTATTATTGAGTCTAAAGTTCCCAATTTGATATATTTTAGCTTTATCACCATTAGGCTGAGTAACTTTAAGATTTAAGTCAGAAATATCTAAAACATTTTCTAACTGAGAAACAGAACAAGTCATGTGTTGGTTTGCTCCAGAATCGATTATCCATCCACAACAAGAAGAATTAGATGAAAATTTAGACAGGTTAGCCATATTAACAGAGAACATACCTGCCATATTGACAGAGATGCTCTCATTTTGTTTCTGATCAATAATAGAAAGTAACTTGTTTATTTGATCCTCAGTTAAAGACATTGAAGCATTCTGAACACAGCCAGGAGGATCAGTGGAACAAGCATTGCTTGACGGAGACTTAAACGATTGACCATTTTAAGACTTTGTGAATTGGAAATCCTTTGGGAAACCAATTAGTTTATAACATCTTTCTATCGTATGCCCATTTACACCACAATGCTTGAAAATAAGAGGAGATTTTCCAGTCTTCTTCCTACTGTCATTAGTTTTTCCAAAAATGGCAGTGTTTTGGTTCTTGGTGTCAGAGGATCGATCACACCTCGATGTGACTCTTCTCTGGACACTAGAGAGAAGGAAATTTTCACAGTAGGAAGAGGGTCTGTAATTAAAATACTACTGCGTATATGAACATAGGTATCATCCAGCCCCATAAGAAACTGCATGCGTTTTAAAAGTTGATTGAGTTTTGAAAAATTATGGGCAGCGTTGCAAGTACATAAAGGCAGTTTGACCAAAGCGTCAAACTGCTTCCATAGGGCATTCAGCTTATGGTAATAGTCAGAAACAGAAGATCCGTTTTGGGAAAGAGAATTAATTTTCTGATGATGATTAAACGTGACAGAACCATCTATTTTGTCATACGTTTCCTTAAGTTCAGTCCACACCTCAGAGGCAACTTTAGAAAACACTTGACTATCAAACAATTCCTCACAAATGGAATTAAGAATCCAAGATAGCACAACAGAGTTGCATCTATCCCACTGTCGAGCTAAAACATCAATATCAATAGGACGAACCACAGAACCATCAACAAAACCTAGTTTATTCTTAGTTTCAAGAGCAAGAAACATAGCACATGACCAAACTTTGTAATTATCTGTACCACTCAGTTTCATACTTGAAATAGAGGCTCCTGTGGTGTCACTTGGATGGAGGTAGAGAGGATCGCCAAAGTCTAGTTTGGCAATCCAAGATTGTTATTCTGGATCTTTGGGAGATGCTTCCCCTGTCATAGTGAACATCAAGGAGAAAAAAACAAGAGAAAAACACACACGGGAGAAATCTAAGCAGCTTAAGGACAAGATTCCTTGCCACTCAGAGGTGGTAGGTCAAGTCCACCAATAAGATACCCAAACAAATATCACACAGAAAGGAAGAGAAGACTTACATTGGTGGTAAGACAGATGATCAAGAGAACAGACTTACAAACGATCTTGTTGAGGTAAGCACAGCGGAAAGGAAGAGGGCAAATCTGGAGTCTCAAACAAAGAGATCCAGAGTAAGCAATAGAAAAACACAAGGTCAGGAAAACAACCTGAACACAGAACAGTAGCCACACAGGAGCTAACACAATACCATGAAATTTATCACAAATAGTACAGGAAAAACAGGAAAACTAGGATTTGCAAACAGAAGAAAAACTAAAAAACTTGAGACTGAGAGACACAAGATCTTCAGTGATTCAGTACATAAGTACGAACCAAATGAGGTCAATGGGACCAAATCTGATGAATCATATCACAAGAGATATTCTAGCAGATTATGTCCCAAAACAAAACTTCTTAACAAACCAAGAGAGAAAAGAAACAGATCCTTTGATGAACATGGAGATCTAAGAGACAAAATGTCCAGATCTAAGTCCAAGTCATTAGGACCACTCTACGAAGAGAGCAAACGAGATGACCTTACGGTCAGATGATAACGTAAACAAACAGTGAAACACCACTTTCTCAAACCAAAAACTATAGAAGATTTTGACTGGAGTAGCAAACAGAGATGGAACAAACAACAGGCCACTATAAGGCCAGGCTTGAACACAATCAGAGAGGAAAGTGATCCTGATATAGAAAGGTCAGATCCAAAAAAAAAATAACATGCACTGAAGAAATTTTGCCAAAAGAGAAGTTCATATAGAACACTTAAACAGAGAAACAAAAAACCTAGATCAGATCTACAGAGATAAGATCCAGAGGCGAAGAAGAAGAACTAATAGATGCAAACAAAAGAACCTAGATCAGATCTACAGAGATAAGATCTAGAATCGAAGAAGAAGAACTAATAGTTACAAACAAACGAATCCAGACGAGATCTACACAGATCAGATCCAGATCTACAACCAAGGAGAATCCAGACGAGATCTACGCAGATCAGATCCAAATCTACAAAGAACTTTACAACCTAATGCATAGAAGTAAAGTAATCACACATGCAATGAAGATTTTCACAGTTAACAAAGTTGAAAAATGATGATGAAGCGAGATCTTCAAGAGTAAGAAACAAGAACAACTCATAGAGTTGATTTTAGCTTTGAAAAACAACAGAGGAAGAAGATCTCACAAAAGAAGCATAAAGAAGAAGAACTCAAAGAGTTGATTCCAGATGTGAAAAACACAGAAGAGGAAAAGTTACCATTCGTTGTTACGAGTGAAGAACATCACAGGGATGAGGAATCAGAGCCAGTGCTCTGATACCATATTGAAACTCATAACAACAAATATACCAAAATTTAACCATTCATAACAACAATTACTACAACTATTACAAAAGAAATAAAAATCTAAACTACAAGATTCATCTTCAAGATGTTTGAAGATGAAGACTACAAAATCCCTAATTTTGAGAGTGAGAGAAAAGAACTCAAAAGAGAGAAATGAGAAAATGAATGAATCTGATGAAAAAATAGGTTAAACGAGAGTTTAAATACTCCAGCCAAATATTGCACATTAGCCTTCAACTGTCCCATTATTGCTCCGCTACCCCTCTATTTTCCTGGAATGTGAGGCGCAGTCCTCTTGAACCTTCAGAATCAACATGTGTCATCTCAAGTCCTCAAACTTCAGTATTACCTACAAATAACCAAAATAAGTTAGAGAAATGTCAAGAGTGGTAAAATGTAAACTTACCTTTTAACATAGAATAAAGTTCAAAAATACCATATCCTTTTTTTATAAAATAGAAAGCTTGAAAGTACTGTTAGCATTGCTAAATCAGTATTTTGAATTATACAATATAGTTTGCAAAAATGACTCATATTTTCGAATCTAGACATAGCAAAAACTAAAAAGATTGTTGATGCAAATCTACATGATTGTTTTTTAATTAAAATATATACTTTATAATTCATGTTGTTTTCATGATAACAAATACAACCCACATTTTTATGTATTAGTAGTCACAATTACTTAATTTGCAGTATTTTCTATTGTGGATGTATATGTTGAGTATATCTAGGCGAAGTAAAAGTGGTAGAGGCTTCGTAAAATGCAAACCTTGCATTTGTTGCACACCTTACAAACTAGTGTGTATATGTGAACAAACTAGTGTGCATATACAACCGTGCAAGAATATCATATAATAGACATACATTCACATGGAATAATGCATATATGCATATCAGATTTATGCACACATTATTCACATATGCACGTTGGTTTGTAAGGGGGTGTAAAAATAGTATATCACAAATGTATTGGAATCCATGCCGCTAGATATTGTTCATAAAGAATTTGTTGATGTTAGAAAAGATATGTGAATCGAATGAAGAACAATCAAGAATGATTATGAGAGAGCTTGATACGGCTGAAAGCGGCAACCTTGAATATATTGAATATAGGGTTACAAAGGAAAAGCTAAACTAATCTGGAAAACATTGACAACTATATATACTAGTCAGATACAGAGAAATACAAAACTAGCCCTTATACTTTTACATATGTACCATAACTCTAACACCCCCTCAAACTCAAGTTGGGGAAGAGTGAGCCAAGTTGAGTTTGGAAACAAGATCCCGGAACCGCCCCGGGAGATGAGCTTTGGTGAAGATGTCCGCAGTCTGGTCGATAGTAGAGATCGGGAAAAGTTGAACATTCTTGCGAACCACATGTTGACGAACAAAATGACAGTCAATCTCAATGTGTTTCGTACGTTCGTGAAAGATATCACTGTGGGAAATTTGAATGGCACTATTGTTATCACACCACAATGGTGTCGGAGAAGTCTGAGGAGCCCCCATATCAGATAGTAACCAGCGCAGTCACACGAGTTTATGCGTAGTATCAGCCAAAGCCCGATACTCAGCTTCAGTACTAGATCGAGCTATCAGAGATTGTTTCTTGATGCGCCAAGAAATAAGAGAGTCCCCAAGGAAGAAACAGTATCCGGTAGTAGAGTGATGATCTGTTATGTCGCCATCACAGTCAGCATCAGAAAATCCACGAAGAGTCAAGGACGATATGGATGAGAAGTGTAGGCCATGAAACATGGCCCCTTTGGGATACCTAAGAATACGAAGAACGACTGCATAGTGGTCGGAGCACGGAGCAGACATGAACTGACTAACTGTATGTACCGCATGGGCGAGATCTGGGCGAGAAACAGTCAGATAGACAAGAGATCCAACTAACTGACGATATAATGTAAGGTCCCGCAGTGGAGTTCCGGTACTAGGAGAGAGGTGTAGATTATGCTCAAGAGGTGTAGATGTAACTTTGTTGTCAGTAATACAAGCTTTCGATAGGAGGTCTGAAATGTACTTGGCTTGACAGAGAAAGATGCTGGAAGAGTCGGATAGGACTTCAAGACCAAGGAAATAGTGAAAGTTACCAAGATCTTTCATTTGAAAACATGAACTAGGAGAATGTTTGAGATGAGCAATGCATGTAGAATCACTGCCGGTGATAATAAATCATAAACATACAATAAAAGTAGAATGGTGCATGCGTCAGTGGTGCGAGTAAACATGCCAGAGTCATAATTACTCGGAGAGAACCCCAATGAAATAACGGTAGTGCTGAATTTTTCAAACCAAGCACGATGTGCTTGTTTGAGTCCATAGAGGGCTTTATGAAGCCGACATACATGGCCTTGTGGAGAAGTCCCACATCAAACCTCCTCCGAAAGATCCCCATTTAAAAATGCATTTTTGACATCCATCTGGTAAAGTGGCCATCTTTTAGTAGCAGCTATGGCAAGTAGGCTACGAACAGAGGTAACGCAGGCCACATGAGCAAAGGTCTCCTCGTAATCGATACCATATTCTTGATTGAAACCTTTTGCCACAATACGGGCTTTATATCGATCGATAGATCCATCAGATTTCGTCTTGATTTTGAAACCAATAGGAGACTTACCCGGAGGGAGAGGAACAATCTCCCATGTATTTGCTTTGTCAAGAGCTTGAAGTTCCTCAGTGATTGCTTGCTGCCAAACAGGATTAGAGGAAGCTTCCTTGTAGGAAGTAGGTTCATGGTTGGATAACAATGTAGCATAACAATGATAACCACGAAGGTGGGGAGGAACTTATCTTACCCGATTTGACCGTCGTAGGTCCTGCGATTGAGAAGAGCTAGGATCCATAGACTCGGCAGATGGCTCAGAAATAGGCGTTGGAGATGGCACAGATGATTGATCATGATCAGAGGGCACATATTGAAGTGAGTCAGATGAGGGTGGTATGTTATTAGGACACTCGGGGTGTAGGTATAGGATCTAATTGGAGTGAGTCCAAGGAGATGGAGGTATTGGTGAAGAAAGGTGTAGAGGAAGTGGAGGTTACCTGGAATTTGGACAAGGAGGAGAATGTGAGATGTTCCTAGAATGTAACATGACGAGATATACGAAGTCTCCGTTAGATTGTATCCCAACAACGGTAACCTTTGTGTTCAATTCCATAGCCAAGAAAACAACATAAGTGAGAGCGAGGTTCGAGTTTGGTGTGTTCATGAGGTTGCAACTGAACGAAACACACACAACCCCACGCTTTTAGGAGTTCGTACGCAGAAGATACTCCATGAAATACTTCATAGGGAGATTTCTGATTAAGAATGGGAGTCGGATGTCGATTGATAATGTAGACAGAAGTGAAGGCAGCTTCACCCCAAAAACGTTCCAGGCACTGGGCGGAGATTAAAAGTGTACGGAAAATATCAAGGATGTGCCGGTGTTTGCGTTCGACACGACCATTTTGTTGAGAAGTACCTGTACAAGAGTATTGAGAGAGAGTACCTTGAGATTGAAGAAAGGCGACGAGGGAGGATTCTTTATATTCCATAGCATTATCTGCTTGGAGAATCTTTATAGGCTTAGAGAATCGGGTTAATATCATGCGAGCAAAAGTAATGTATATTTGAGGTAATTCTGAGCGGTGTTTCATGAGATAAATCCAAGTGAATCGTGTGTGATCATCAATAAAGATAACAAAGTACCGAGCACCCCCCATAGAAGGGCGTGGTGCTGGACCCCACACATCAGAATGAATAAGATCAAATGAAGAAACAGATTGAAATTCATTTATTTGAAAGGTAAGGCATGTTGTTTGCCAAGTTGACAAGATAAACAAGAAAAATGTTCCGAAGTAGGGTTCCCTAAAAATCTAGAACTAGCTAACAATTTTATTCTAGCTGATGACAAATGCCCTAAACGGGCATGCCATAAATCAAAAGAAGAGATACTAGAGACAAAGGCAACAAAGTTGACGAAGATAGACAACTTCAATCATCCGACCAACTTTACGGCCTACTCCAAGGATCTGCTTGGTCTTTGGATCCTGCACAACACAACCAGAGGAATGTAACATAACGGTTAGACCAAATTCCATAAGCTGAGTGATGGAAATAAGGCTCAGAGATAGGTTAGGAACATGAATCACATTAGGCAATTGTATATGAGATGTAGAAACTGTCCCACTGAATGATACTTCCAAACGTGTACCATCGACAGTGCATACTGAAGAGAAAGACTTGGGAGTTTGCTTAGAATCAAACACGTCAACATAAGGTGTCATGTGATTACAACAGCCAGAATAAAAAAGCCAAGTATTACCTGAAGAGGAGGTGTTGGATTAAGTATTCATACCCATAGAACCTGTCATAATTTTCTCCATTAGTTCTTGATTTCTTCTCATGAGTTTCATAAGATCAGGAGATGGAGTGGTGGTTTGCGGTGTTTGATATGCAGGTGTGGGCATATCCTGGGTGATTGAACCGACAACAGATTGGGACTGAAATTGTTGTCGCTGGTTACTTGAGTTCCTTGGATTCTTTGGACAATTGGACCCATAGTGTCGTGGGTATGTGATCCCACACCAACGACATTTCCGAACTGGGCAGTTGAGTAGAAGGTGAGATGTGGAGTGGCAGAACGTGCATTCACTATTGTTCCCCTTGCCTGCAAATTTAGAGTGTTCGTTATTGTTCCACTTACTTTTGGACTTGGGCTCATAAGACTTCCCTGAGGTGGGAGTATACAGAACAGTGTCTGAAGGCAGAGGGAAACGCTGTTGAAGTCTTGTTTCTTCATTCAGCAGTTCCATGATAGCGTCTTCAAGTGTAGGTAATGGATGTTTGTGTAGCAATGAGGCTCGAACACTCTCAAAACGACCAGTGAGTTCCATTAGGATAGTGATCATATGCAGTTGACTGAAATAGGCAGTAAATTTTCGAGCAGTGTCATAAAAAATTTGAGGTGCACCCAGGCTCAAGTGATCCCTAAGAGCTTGCATCTCAGAGATGTACGAGTTAATCGACTGATCAGGTAGTTGTCTTTTGTTCTGAAAGGTAGTCCAGAGTTGATACTGACGTGACAGGCAGTGTACCTTTTAGCGAGAAAGTCCCAAAGTCCTTTAGCCGTTATATAACCAAGAAATTGTTGATTGATTTCAGCGGTTGTGGATGCATTTATGAATCCTAAGATACGAGCATTCATAATGTCTCATCCATTCATGCGTTTTGCAAAATCAGCCGCATTATCATTTGCACCTTGGACTGGAGTTTGAGTAGCACCCGTGACATAGGTGTATAACCCATGAGACTTGAGAAGTATAGTCATGTGATGATGCCACAAAATATAGTTATTCCCATCGAGAACCACAGAGATAGGATTAGAGTGACTTGAGGTGTGTGCCATCTAAGGTGGAATCCGGGAAGAGGTAACTAATCCGGATGGAGATGTATCCGAATGGGTGGGCAAACTGGATAGATGCGAACCGGGAAGTAAAGCATCCGGGAAGTGATAAACGTACCGGATAGTCGATGTTCGGAAACTGGTGGTGTCCGGAGAGGATTTCGGATAGATAAACTTACCGGAAAAGTTAGATCCGAAAACTTAACTTATCCGAAAAGAGAAATGATCCGGATAGGAGGACTTACCCAGGGACTGAACTTACCGGATAGATTTTGTCTGGATACTGTAAGAGACCGGATAGGACGTCCGGACAGGTTAGCGTCCGGGTAGAATTCAATGACTTGATACTCACCCGGATAGAACGGTTGTGCGATTAGTCCGGATCTGCTTGCGATTAGGGTTGCTCGATTTCGTTCCTGAGAAGTGTGAATCGGATTCCAGAAGGGAGCCAATGATTTCGAGTAAATCGGACTCCTGGTGATTGACTTAATTTAAAAAGAACACAGGTATATCGATTTGTGAATCAAATCGATACAGATTGTCGAGAACAGGGTTACAAAAAAAAACATATGAATCGATCAATCAATCAAGGACAAATGAAACATACACATAGCTCTAATACCATGTTAGAAAAGATATGTGAATCGAATGAAGAACAATCGAGAATGATTATGAGAGAGCTTGATACGGCTGAAAGCAGCAACCTTGAATATATTGAATATAGGGTTACAAAGGAAAACCTAAACTAATCAGGAAAACATTGACAACTATATATACTAGCAAGATACAGAGAAATACAAAACTAGCCCTAATACTTTTACATATGTACCATAACTCTAACGGTTGAGAACTTGAGATGCGTACCAACAAAAGAATCAAAGTGTCATGTGATGTATACTGCTCTAGATCGAAGTGGATGGAATAACTAGTTTTTTTTTTGGAAGAATGTTGCAAAGAATTTAAACGTCAAATCAAACCTGAATCATCATAATGTTTATAAAATATCAACGGTAAACATTTGCGATGATAATTTAAGAAGCATTTTTTCGAGAAAAAAAAACTTTATAAAAACCAATAAATCTTCTATAGAATTAATAGATTTTAAAACACTTTTATATTTGATCAAAACCTATTTTTAAAATTGCATTAATCGTTTTAAGAAATGGTACCAAAATTAATATGATATTAAAAACTCTCGTCTAGCTTCTCACAAAACATTTAACTTTTCGTTTGAACTTGAATATATATATATATATATACAGAGAGAGAGAGAAATGTTCAAACGAAAACGCTAACTATTTACGAGAATACGAGAACGGCCGCCTATGTACAAAATCACATGTGATTCACACTGATCGCGCGACTTGCCGCCCATGTACAAAATCACATGTGATTCACGTACAAAATCACATGTGATTGCGCGGCTTGCCACGCGACCTGTAAGTCGCGGCCTAGGCCGCGCGTGTCCAGGCAGTACAAAATCACATGTGATTTTGTACATGGACGGCCGTTCTCGTATTCTCGTAAATAGTTAGCGTTTTCGTTTGAACTCACCTCTCTCTCTCTCTCTCTATATATATATATATGTATATAGGGAGAGGTTCAATTGAAAAATGCTAAGTGTGTGAGAAATATATATATATATATATATATTGAGAAAAATTCAAATGAAAACTCAAATTCAATTGTGAACGTGAGGACGAATCTTGACCCTTCCATCTCTATTGATCCAATGACTCATATTAAATAGAGCTTTTAATTGAAATTATTAATTAAGGTGATTAGGGGTAAAAAGGGAAGATAATTTAAACTCACGCCTACCATATTTGACTTTTTATTTTCTTTTTTAATTAAAAACTTTTATCCCCCTTCAACGTGCCTTCGTCAATTGATAAGAATCTTTCAAACCAAATAAAACATAATTTTTTTAAACCATCTTTAGTTATACCAAAAATTTCATTGGAACCGTTATATATATCATGTAAGTATTTATGTATATGAAAATTGTGTAAAAATGTTTTTAAATTAAGTTATTTAATTTATTTGTGTTAATTATAATTATTATATGATATATAAAATCATTAAATAACTTTTAGGGAACTTGTTTAGCTCTGTCTTGTCCAGTCCTAGTCGTACCAAACCCAAGACAACACTTGAATAGTCGTATCAAGTCCTACTATCTTGTCATGTTTAGTGTTGTCCTGTTCTGTCTTGTCCACTGAAGTCCAATGATGTCTGCGTACCAAACGCTACCTTAAAGTGACTTTGTCAATTGTAAATATACGGCCGTTCTCGTATTCTCGTAAATAGTTAGCGTTCTCGTTTGAACCCACCTCTCTCTCTCTCTCTCTATATATATATATATATATAGAGAGAGAGAGAGAGAGGAAAGTTTAAATGAAAACTCAAATTCAATTGTGAACGTGAGGACGAACCTTGACCCTTCCATCTCTATTGATCCAATGACTCATATTAAATAGAGTTTTTAATTGAAATTATTAATTAGGGTGATTAGGGGTAAAAAGAAAGATAATTTAAACTCACGTCTACCATATTTGACTTTTTATTTTCTTTTTTAATTAAAAACTTTTATCCCCCTTAAAGTTTAAAATAATTTTTCTTAAAAATTACTAATATTTTAATCAAACAAATTACATCAAAAAAACGAGAATTCCGTGCTCTTCGATATGACATCCATCTCGATATAGTTTTTTTTGTTTTAACCGTTTTTACGTGAAATGTCATATATGTGTTATATTCATTATGAATATTTATGTATTCAAGTGTTTATAACATCTCGACACCGTAAGTCCGTAACTCGACATCATCTTCTACAACACTTTCTTCAACGTCCTAAGGCATCGTGTTCTTCATTACCGTAACCCAACACCTTTCGAGTTTCGATTGTGAACCGAGGAACGAAAGAGAGTGCGTCACGTCTCCACACCTTCACGGGTCACTCATGTATTATTCTTCATAAATAATGAATCATTCAGTATGAATAATACATCATTCAGGGTGAATAATACACGATTCATGAGTCGTGTATTATTCACCCTGAATGATGTATTATTCATACTGAATATTGTATTATTCATCATGAATAGTGAATGAACGTTCACCTTTGTTATTCATACTGAATGTGGACACCTAGAGATGTGCATACATATTCATAAAGAATAAAACCAAGTCGCGATTGTGAATCGGAAAACAAAAGAGAGTGCGTCATGTGTTCACACCTTCACGGGTCATTCATATATCATTCATCATGAATAATGTATCATTCAGGATTAATAATACAACATTCAAGGTGAATAATACATAATTCAAGGTGAATAATACATTATTCATGTATAATAATACATGAATCAGGAATTCGTGTATTATTCATCATGAATGTTGTATTATTCATTTTGAATATTGTGTTATTCGTAATGAATAGTGAATGAACATTCCCCTTTGTTATTCATACTGAATATGGACACCAGGAAACGTGAATACATATTCATACTGAATATAACACATACATAGCATTTCACGTAAAAACGGTTAAAATGAAGAAAAAACTATATCGAGATGGATGTCATATCGAAGAGCACGAAATTCTCGTTTTTTTTATGTAATTTGTTTGATTAAAATATTAGTAATTTTT
Organism: Saussurea involucrata; assembly: GCA_033807775.1. Taxonomy (NCBI): domain Eukaryota; kingdom Viridiplantae; phylum Streptophyta; class Magnoliopsida; order Asterales; family Asteraceae; genus Saussurea; species Saussurea involucrata. The sequence goes on along the minus strand of CM066317.1, from coordinate 75,542,295 downwards.
AAGATAATTTATTTTAAACTTTAAGGGGGTAAAAGTTTTTTAATTAAAAAAGAAAATAAAAAGTCAAAGATGGTAGGCGCTGATTCAAATTTCCATATTTGTCCCTAATCACTTCTCAATTAGTTTCATTAAGTTTTAACCATTGATTAGTTTTCCAAATCTTGATCAATGGTTGTGACAAATAGAGAAGTAATCTTAGCCATTTATTCAGTCAACATTTGCGGTTTTGACCAAGAAGCAGCGGATAATTTCTCGCGTAGTCTGCGCGTGGCCTGCACACGATAGATGTGTAGTTTCGTAAAATACGCGGGACGAGTTCATATATGAACCTGTGTGATTCACATATGAACTATACGTTCATATGTGAACCCATGTAATTCACAGATGAACTCTTTTTAACTAATTCATATATGAACTTTTGTGATTAATAAACGAATAAGTTAATTAGTGCATATGAGAATCAGTTAATTAGTTCATATATGAATCACAAAGATTTATATGTGAATCAGTTAATTAGTTCAACTGATTCATATATGAACCTACAGTTACTTTATATATTAATTAGTTAATTAGTTCATATATGAAACACAAATGTTCATATATGAATCACAAAGGTTCACTACTAAACAAACCGAGATTTTCGGCGGATATTTTCGGCGGAAATTAAAAAAAGTCAAAATCCGTTGACTTCCGCCGAAAATTCCCAAAAATATATTTTTATTTTTTTAAAAAATCTTGACATTTTTTCGGCGGATTTTCGCCGAAAATAATATTTTTATTAATTTATAAATAAATAAATAAATAAAATATTTCCGACGGAAAAATTCGCCGAAAATATATATTTTAATCATTTTGTTAATTAAAAGTTGGTTAATTATGCCTATTTTTTTCCGACGGATTTTCAGCGGCCATATCCGCCGAAAACATAATCCGCCGAAAATTCCGCCGAAAATGGTCAGTCTCGGCGTCTGTTTGTCCGGCGACCGTATCCGCCGAAAATGGCTTTTCTGGAGGATTTTTTCGCCTGAAAATCTGAACTGTTTTGTAGTGGCTCATATATGAATTAGTTAAAACGTGTTCACATGTGAATTACATGGATTCACATATGAACAGATAGTTCATATGTGAATCACACATATTCATATATGAACTCCTTCCGTGTATTTGTCAAAGTTACGAAATTGTCCTTCTATTTTTGGAACAGCCGCAACTTTTGACCAGTTAAAGTCGATCTTGACCGAATAAATGGCTAAAATTACTTCTCAATTTCTCGCACACTTATCATTTCTCAAATGCACCTATATATATACTATATATATTGTTTAAAGATACTATAGAAAGTATAAAACACAAAGGAAGGTGGTAGGGTATGAAAAGGAGCGATCTTGAGGAATGAACATATTATTTAATATCTTAAATGTTTCTCCAAATTTGGTAGACAATGTTGTGGCCTTATTTGGAATTAGCATATAACATGGCAACTTGATAGGCTTAAAATAAAACTTCATTATCTTTTAGACAAAGACACATACAAAAAAAAACTAAAGTAAAATACAACTCTAAGACCTAACGAAGAACAATATAAGTTAATGTGAAGTTGTTAAACGATCTATTAATTGAAGCATCATGATGCACGAGAACAAATGAGATTGAGGCTAAAACGTGTTTTGACGCGAGGGGGAGGTGAATAAAGGGACTAGGGTGAAAGTAGGGTAGCTGCCAAGCAGCGACAAAACGGAGAACTTGTGAAGTATAGTTAGGGCTGTAAATGAACCGAACGTTCAGCGAACCGTTCGGTGAAAAGTTCATTTATGTTCATTTATTTAATAAATGAACGAACATGAACACGTTTTTTTGTTCGTTTACTTAAATGAACGAACATAAACAATGGTCTCGTTCGTTCATTTATGTTCATGAACGTTCGTTCATTTATGTTCGTTAATGTTCGTTCATTTATGTTCGTTAATGTTCGTTCGTTTGCGTTCGTTTATGTTTGTTTATATATACAAACATATTTATATAATATGAAATTAATGTGTAAAATCATCAAGTAAATTGATCTTTAGAATATATTTTTTATACCTTCTAAGTTAACCCGATTTTTCAATTTGTTGAGGTATTTTTTACGAACGAAATGATGAGTACAGTGGTTGTTTTTTGTTCATTTGGGTTCATTCGTTTATGTTCATTTAAGTCCGTGCCTTTATGTTCATTTAAGTTCGTTCGTTTACGTTCGTTTATGTTCATTTAAGTTTGTTCGTTTAACTCTTAATAAACGAACATAAACGAACACGAACAAACAAAAATTCTTAACGAACGAACATGAACACAAAAAATCTCGTTCGTTTACCGTTCGTGTTCGTTCGTTTGTTCGGTTAAGTTAAACGAACGAACATGAACAAGCCTCCGTTCGTGTTCGTTCGGTTCGTTTACAACCCTACTGTATAGTAGTGAAAATCATGAAACGAAAGGCTAAAAGGGTTAACGTTGGTAATTAATGAAGAAAGGAGATAGCAAACGCTAATAGAAAAAAAGTATCGGTGATGGAAATCAGTAAAGAAAAAAATTGTCGTTAATTAGTGACGGAATGACCACGAACACTATTCGTAGCTTATCCGTCACTAATTAGCGTCAAACACGTCTCTGTCATTAATTAGTGACAGATTAGTGATGAAACTCATTAATTTCTATGTTTTTTTTAAATCACGTGTATGTCGCTAATCCGCCGCTAATTAGTGACTGGATGGCGACAGAGACGTGGTTTTTCATTTTTATTTGTTTTCTAAACGAAAATCAATGAGTTTCGTCGCTAACCGTCGCTTGATTGAATACAATTTTGAAAAAATGAATACTTTTTTTTAGTTTTTTAGTTTTTTAAATTACTAAAAATTAGTGACGGATCAGTGACATAAATCCTTGCTAAAGGTATGTCACTAATCTGTCATTAACAACATCCGTCGCTATTAGTCCGTCACTGGTCCGTCACTTTGGTTCGTCGCTAACAAGTCTGTCTCTAATTCGTCACTGAAAGTGATTCTCGTCGATATTCCGTCACTGAGAGTATCACCCAGGACCTCAACGACGGACTTTTAGCGACGGAAATCACGTTAGTGATGGACCAGCGACAGAAATTTTATGTCGATTATTGTAGTGAAAGATTGACAAATAAGAAACAAAAAATAGTCTACATGACAAGGCAAGTGAACATAGATAAGGATACGATTATGACATCAGAAGCAAATGAGAAGATAATGGAAAAAAAGGCAAAAAGGGCCTCTAGAACATGGATTAAGTGCCAGCAACCAATGAATGAAAACGAACTTTAACAATGAATTATCAAAAACGAAGGTAACTATAGAGAAATAAAGAGGAAAGACATCATATACTTGAAAAATCAAACTACTAAATATCGCCCTTTCTTAATCTCATAGCAAATTAAACATTTCATATAAGCATTTTTTTTGAACGACAGTGATTTTATTAAACTAGTGAGAATCTAGAAAACACAAGTTCAAATTAGAGCATACAAGCAAGGGGTCTTGAAGCCACCTCATCCAACTGAACTTTATCTTACTGCTCCAACTAGAAATCCACAAAAACGAAGAAGTAACAATCTTATCCCATAATACGGCTTTTTTCAGCTTGGAATTCCATAACAGGGTACCGTTTTCGTGAGACCAGATGAACCACACAGCCGTAAAGATAACCGCCTGTAAACTCTCCCATCCCACTTTCTGAATCTTCATAAAATCCAACCACCCATGCATCTGAAAAATTGCATCAAAGTTTGGAATGTCTAAGTTCCACTAACAGACAATTTTTTTCCAGATGTCCTGGGCCATTTGACATCCAAAGAGCAGATAGCCCACCGAATCACTTTCAAAGTCACAGATTGGGCATAGAATGAAGGGCACATGAAACCCTATTTTTTCCAGATTGTCTCTGGTAGGAACTTTATTCACGCCTAAGCGCCACATTACAATATTTACCTTAATTGGAACCAAACTACTCCATCTCGTAAAGTGAAGATCCGTCTCCAGAATTTTAGAATCAATAAACTTACGTGCATAAGCCACCGCAAACTCCCCTGAGCTTTCAATGTTCCAGTACCATCTGTCTCTCTTATTCGATAGAGTTACATTGTCTAATAGCTCCATCAACGCTATCATCTAGGATGATTCTGCCCCTCCTCTCGACATCCTCCTCAAAATCGGGCCCCAGTCTCCCAAACCCACGCGAACTTTGACTAAGCTGATTTGTCACGATCTAGCGCATGAATCCTTGGAAATTACAGTTTAAGGGAAGACTCGCCCAATCAAACATCATCCCAAAAGGAAGTGGAACTCCCATCCCCCACCTTTTTCTTACAGAGCGAAGGGAGGTTGATACCTTTAGTAGCCAATTGATACACTGCCTTCAAAATCCTATCCCATACAAAGTTAGACTCCTTATGGATCTGACGCGCTCCAATACACCCGTTAGCGCCATACAAAACAAAAAGGCTTTATCCACAGAAAAATCCATTGGTATTTTGCCCCAAAAAACCATCACTGAAGAAAATGTAGCCAGTGATCGTGATTACAAACGGATTTTCAGTCAGCAACGATAATTTGTCAGTGATGGTCAATCCGTCGGTGATCGCCACAAATGCAATTACAGTCGTAAAAATCCATTGGTCGGTTAAACCTTCTTTTTGTATAATTAGACTTGCCCTCAAGCACCCCGGATGCAATATTATGCCAAAAAAATCAACATATTATTTACCTTACTTTAATTGGTAGGTAAACGTAACACCTCATGTCCATAAAATCTAAATATTTTGGAAATTGTGGGGAAAAGTGTGAAGTGTAGAATTTTAGGACTTAGTGGCAAAATATGGAAAATAAAAAGGGTAAAAACCCTTCTCCATTTTTCATATGAAGTTTTTTAGAGACTAAGAGAGGACGCTAGAGAGGATTTGGGAGTTTTCATGGAAGAATTGAAGAAAGAAGTTGATGTTGGTGAAGTGCTCTTGATCTTTTTCAAGGTAAGCATCTTCACCTTTGATTTCTATGGTGTTGGTGTGATTCATAGTGTGTATCTTGGGGGTTTCATTGTTGAAGTGTATTAGGACAAAACTCAAAGAGAATTATGGGATTTGATTGGTATATTGTTGGTTTTCATTATGGTTTTGAACAAAAAAACCACCATCGATGGTGTATGCTTTCAAGGTTTCTTCATTTCTTGGATTTTGGAAAAATGGGATATTAAAAAGATGAATTTTGGATGGATTTTGTTGGGGTAAATGTGTTTTGGATGTTGGGTTTTGGTTTCTAAAGGTTTGGGTATCAAAAACTATCGATTTAGGAGGTTTACAATCGATTTGGAACATTTTGGGGGTCTTGGGGTTGAGTTTTCAAGCTGAAATTTGTTGTGCAGACCTAGGAGGCACGAACAGGAACTTGCGTGGCTTACCACGCGGGTTGAAGCCACGTGGTAAGTGGCGCAAGTCACTGTTTGCGCGCCTTCTTCGGTTTGCTTCGGTTTTCGGGTCTAGAATCAAGGAGTCGATTGGGGGGTTGCTTTAGGGACTTTTTTTTAAAAAGGGTATCCCAGGCACAACCCGGACTAATCCCTGGAAATTTTGAAACTTAAAGATGTCTTATCAATGTTGAGGACGCCTAGTTTAATAGCATTCTTATGACGTCCAACTCAGGTGTTAGGTTTTAGCTAATATGTGTTTCAAGGCGTGTGTCGATTTACTAAAGCTCAAGTGAGTTCACTTAACTCTTTTGTACAAATAAAATGTTTTGCTAAAGTTTTCATAACTGAATATGGTATTGAGCATGATGGCATGATTAAACACTTTGAAAAGCTTTATCATTACATGATGTGGAAATGTCTATTAATGCATGCAAGTTGTTTACATGTTCTTTACGAAGTGGTATATTGATTTAAAGTCGGGTTGCATAGTGGGATTAGTGTACATTGGGATTGTCTACATCCCTTGGGAGTTTAGTTATGGTGTGTGCCTTGAATCCGTTTCTTGTGCACACGGGACTGGCATCCACTGGGGACATGGGGATCTATTGGGGGCCCCGATTGCGGACATCACGATGAGGTGATGGGTGGCTATGAACACTATGCAAATACCCAAGTGTGATGTTGATTGGTTGAAATGATTTTGATAGGCCTTTATGGCGGTTTGCATATTGTTTTATGTGGGTTGTTAAACTATTTTCGGAAGGGAATTCACTAGACCTCATGGTCTAACCCTCGATTTTCCATAACTAAAACCATTTTCAGGTAAGAGTTTTGTTTGGGGTTTCATCTGAAGAAGATGGAAAGAGGTGACGTTGTAGAAGAGGTATAGCCTAGTGGATGCTAGTAGTTTACTGTCAGGCTTCCTGTAGCATCTAAGTTGTGAAGGTGTTTATCCGTTGCGTACCTAGAGTGGAGATCGATGTATTTCGTGTATTTTTCGGACCATTTTTGGTTTTAATGTTATGAATTATATTTTATGGAATTTGGGTTGTTACAAATGGTATTAGAGTCATAGTTTAGAGATTTAGGTGATCAGATGAGCCTAAACTTATTATTTTTTTTTTTGGAAAGGAGGCGGCACTCCTGGCAATATATTAGAAAAAAGAAAAAAAATACACCTACATGGCGAGGGACTCCCTCCCAAAGAAGAGCCACTCCCACCATAAAGGACAGACCCAAAACGGGGGAGAGGACTTCACTAAGAAACAAATAATGATACAACGCATAGTGTACCAAAGAGCTAACAACCAAAATAAACACAGGGTAATAGAGATAAGAAACATATAGAACAAGATAAACATGTCTCTAAAAACCCAAAATCTCCACCATAAATATAGATGAGTCGTCATGGAATGTTCGTATGGTTAGACCGTCTCTCACTTTCGCCCCTAGGCCGAATGCCATGCATGTCCGTAATCTTCATATTGACCATCCTTCGAATTTCATTAGCAAGTTGATCCGGGTCACGCTTCTTATCCGTAAAAAGGCGAGAGTTTCGTTCTTGCCAAATAAAATACACCACCGCCGCAAAGGTAAGACGTGTTCTAATATCCCCCGGTTTCCATCTTCCAATAGCTATATCTTCAAGTAAAAGATTCCATCGATCTTGCAAATTATCACCCACATCCCTCTTAATACTCAACCAAACCTGAAAAGAATAGGAACATTGGAAAAAAAGATGATCATGATCATCCATGCAGTTGTTACATAAAGAGCACACCATCGGATCACCCTCTTGCCGCCACATCGCTATTCTATCTTGTGTAGGTAGACGCTTGCGAAGAGCAAGCCACAAACAAAAACAATGTTTTGGTATGTGGTTAGAAAACCAACAAAACTTGTGCCAAAAGACCGTTTGGTACGGCCCAAGCATCGTCCTCTGAAACTGAAAAACGTGTGAGGTTATTATGAATATTCTTCCACATGATACGATCTTCAATAATGGGATACAATGGAGGGACATTCACGGAAGCTAACATGTTGCACCGAGAGACCCATGCATTCGGCCATGCATGGTTAATCGTAGAGAGCACATCATTGACCGTGGCATGTTTAGAGAATCCACCTGCTAGAAGTACACGATACGGAATATGAGCCGATAGATGACCGAACTCGAGCCATTTATCATCCCATGCATTAGTCGTGTTTCCATTTCCAATAACATGCACAAAGAAAGGCCGAACTTGCTCCCTCAAAGCAAGTATTCTCCTCTAAAGCCACGTAGACTTGGTAGAAACCGATATATTGCAAAAATGAGTATCCCGCAAGCGATATAGATAAATCCAAGAAATCCATAAAGACTTACGTTTTCATAGAATGTCCCAAACATGTGAAACTAGTAGTGCTCGATTCCACATTGAAAGTCGCTTTAGTCCCAAACCTCCCGCATCCTTGGGTCGACATACCTCCTCCCAAGCAACCTTGGCCTTTCATGTAGACGACTCTCCTTGAGCCCAAAGAAAGTCTCTAAAAAGGCATTCCAAGTCATGAACAACGGACACCGGAATCGTAAATACCATCATCCATTATAACTGCAATGACTCCAAAACAGATTTGATGAGTTTCAAACGCCCACCAAAAGAAAGAAATTTGGATTTCCAATTTAGAATACGAGCTCGGACTCTAGCAATCAGATGGCCAAAATCTGAAACCGATAATTTCTTGGAGGACAAGGGAACTCCCAAATACCGAAATGGTAACGATCCGACTTGAAAGGCAGAATAGAAGTAATTTCATTCATTGTATTCTTATCCACATTAGAAAAATAAATCGAGCTTTTAGCCAAACTAGGTCGCAAACCTGGAAATTTAGCAAAGTCATCATGAACATTTTTCACCACCGAGACTGAGGTAACATCCCCTCTACAAAAAACCATAAGATCATCCGCAAAGCATAGATGATTCAAAGATAAACGCGCACACCCTTTATGGGCCTAGCTTAAACCGTGGAGTAAGGGAGACACAACTGAGATATAGGAAGCCAATAGGAAAGGCCTTAATCGCAAGGAACCTCGACAATGGTAGTGAGGACCCTCATGTAAGGTAAATTCAAAATCGCATCTGGCCAATGTTATTATGAATTTACAGGTGCATGGGTGTACTCAACCTCTATTGTTGGGATGAGTATGTAGAAAGTTCTAACCTGACAATTGGTAGCAAAGGGATGATGTGTCATGGGAGATCGCTTATGATGTGATGTTTGTACCTTCTAGAAGAAGTGTTGTTCGGTATGTTAATGAGTCGTCTACGGGTGTAATTTCTTGGGTTCGAAAGGGATGAATGACAGATTAAGGGTAAACTCCTAGTTTCTAGTGAGTCCCTATTTTTGGTATTGAGGTGTCGATCAGTTAGGATAGGAAGTGAGGACTATGCTGAAATCTTGAAGGGTTCGATTCAAGATTGGGTGAAGGAATCGAACACTTGACTCTTTAGTCAAGCCGTTTAGTGGCAAGGTAATGAGAAGTATGTCAGTGTTGACTGAAGTATGCACAGGAGTAGAAAGTGATGTAATTGGTCAATTTGGAAACTGTGTGGAGTGGTCGAACAGAAGGGTTATGAAGCACTTGTACAGCAAGTTATTGCAAGGGTGAGAAAGTGACCGTTGGTCAAAGTAGAGCGTCAAAGATAAGTTGTTGTGAGTATAATAATTGACCTTGTTAGAGTGAATAGCCTTCAATTGCAAGTTGAGTTTCATGCACCGTGTCTTTAAATGTGTTACCTAGGCTCTTTCATGTTAAAAGTATATACGTACATAATGAATTTCTTCTTGTTTTGGGAAATAAGTTGACGTGCGCAAATGTGTGCTTTTAAAGAAAATGACAAACTTCGTTGCACGATAAAACTTTAAACTTAGTGATCTGCGAATTATTTCACCCTTTTCATGTTGAGAGAATCTTCGTTGCAAAAATCATGGAAATGTTTAATTGCAAAGTTTTTATAACTAAAATGAGTATTGACACGCTATTATCATAAGTGTGGGAGTCGACTGACCCACTTTGTGTAAGCGATTTCGTTCAAAAAACTTCTAGTCGTATTGGAAAGGTTTCATTGGACACATTTTGTTGTGCCGACATCGATGCGGTTGGACAAGGTTGTGAATTATCGTGGGGTTGCATGTGAGCGATCCTTGCGGTCGCTGTATTTTACTATTCAGCTTGAGTGGTGTTGTGTCATGCATACTCAATCTTGTTTTATGATGTTGTATCTATAGAGTTTTCAAGTGTGCAAAATGATTTTAATCGTTGTGTCATCATGCATGAAGGCTACGAACTCGCTAGGTCGAGGAGGATATTACAAATGAGGGTAAGGAAAGGCTTGGGGAGTTGAAATTGTCGGTTGAGCAGAATATGGTCGAGTTATGACCTTCATGTTTCCGTTAGAGGAGGGCGATGAATAGCGGGAGTCTCGGGCAATGGATTCAGAAATGTTAGTATGATTGAAGTTTAGACTCTTGCTTGGTTATTTGAGAATGGTTATGTTTGCGGTGAAGTTCAAAGTTGTCGAAGTGATTCTAATGGTAGCATATAGCGCTACGGTACATAATGAAATGTTGTCGGCTTTGATCCTGAGTTTTGGGGTGGTCTTGTAATTAGATTTTGCGCTAAGAAAAGTCTTGTGTTTTCCTCAAGTGAGAACGGTGGGGTATAAAGTTGGTTATGATGCATTGGATGAAGTAGGTTCCGTTGGGAATCCTGGTTATCGGGAAAATTTGGGAACATCATCGTGTTGTCTATTGATATTGAGGTCTGCGATTGTTAATATTATCCCAAGTTGAAGGCATTGTCTGGAGATTGAAACTTGAGAAGTAACCCTGTTGGGTGTGGATGTAAGAGGTCGTTCGGGGAAAGACGTATACTGCCATGAGGTTGGACCGCCTCGTGTGGGTGTTAAGAAAGCGGAAGATCACCGGTGTGGGTAGGTGATTTCCTAGAAGGGTTTTTAATGATTCGTTTATGCGTTAAGTGTTTAGCACCACAGAAGTAGATCGTGACGAGTCACGAGAAAGGAGAACTTGTTTGAGTAAATTAGATGATCATGATTTTGTGGTTCATCTACTCGAGAAAGAAAAAAGTCGTAAATGACTCTACTTCATATATTGGTGTTAATGCTAAGGGAGTTGTGTAAGTCCTTGTTATGATAATGAGTTGTCGTTATGTTGGGTGGTGGACTTATGTTGTAATGTGTGATAAGTTTAGGTGTAGATCCTGGTTTGGAGATTTATGGGAGGTAATCAAGAATGGCAAGTATGCTTGATTGAAGTGTGGATTTGTTGACGGTATTGTGTTGTTGACGTTTGAGAACAAAAGATTGAGTGGTAGTTGGCGACTACCTAAAAGAAGAGCATGTATTCTTCACGGTTGTGTTGAATTTTAGGTGAGTTCATCTATTCTCGAGTGGATATCGATAAGAATGCCATATTTTATTAGTTTGTGGTGTTGTGTTGTAGATTTAAAATTCATTGGGAATGTTGAAATATTTCTGGGTATAAAGAATTTCTGGTGAGTAGGTTAACTCTGTTTGGAGAACGGGAGACGCGTGGTGCTTTCGAGCAGTGGGTGTTGTTTCAGGATTACTGACTGATTGTCTCGGGTGGGAATTGTGGTATAACCATTTGGTTAGGCATAGTAATGTAAACGTACTATCGGCACGCTTGAGATGGCCAGAAAATGGAGTAAGTGTTGTTAGGTGGACGATGTTTCATTCTAGCGTAAAGAGGTGAAGATAGTATGTCTGATAAGTGGGTAAACCGAGAGTAAGAAGGTTGGTAAATGACACCGGAAAAGAGGAGCAAAAATATATAGCTATGTCATTGGTAGGCATATGAACTTTTAGTGAGGGTATGATAAAAAGGATCATGGTATATGTTATGGTTCAAGTGTGGGAAACCTATTTTGTGTGACTAGTCTAAAGCTTGCACCTTTTAGTGAGTCGTTCTTCGAAAGCATATTTTATGTTTTCGGGAAGAAGTGGGAACATGTGGTTGAATGTAGTGCTCTGGATGAAAGACCATTAGAGTAGTCGTAGTATCGTCGAGAAAAATGTTCGAGTGAACTTTGCTTCGATTGTTAAGATTATTGGGAATAACATTGTATGAGCGTGGTCACTCTTCCTAGTGGGGCAAGTGAAGTTTGAATTTATTTCAAAATGGTAGACGGATTTTTCAGATGTTAGATTGTGAAAGCTTTCTTCTTATAATTATGTATGCAAAAAGGGTAATGGTGTGTTGGTTGACGTAGGAATAGTTCAGTTGAATTGGTTGACATTGGTGTGTGATTAATGGGCTTTCAGGGGAGTGAAGTGCTAATTGTGCCAGACATAAATATTGGTGACGATCCAAGAATGACCCTGTGTTATGTTGACGAATTGAGTGGTTATTCTTTTGTCGAGGATTAATGTTGTTGTAGCGTTGACCTCAGTAAAATTCTTTCTTTAGAGAAGTAAAGTGGTACGTGAAACCCTTAAATTTTTACACGTTTTAAAACCATGAGTATAGGCGTAGAAAAAGCGGTCGATACCTGATACGTGTAGTATGGTTGATCGAGGATATTACAAATGTTTATATTTTGCAATTTACCGACTTAAGAATGTTGTGGTTAATCGAGGGGCGATTTCGAAGGATATCGTACGTTGTTGATTCCGATCAGGAATGTTTGGGTAATTTAATGAGACTAAGTTGATTAGATTGAAAAACATGAGTCTTTTGAATCTCAAGTCGGGGGACGGTTGGATGTGGAAAACATCCCCATAGAATGGAGTAGCGTGTTTCGAGAGTAAAGTGAAGTTGGACCACGTTTTATTGGATCAATGGCAGTTATCGAAAGAGTTGGAGAGATAATGTATGAATTAAGTGTACTCGATGAAGTTATGGAACATTCATGATGTGTTTCACGTCTCTATTTTGGAAAGTGTTGGTTGGAATTTCGGAACGGCATTACCTTTGCAAACAATGAGAATGGATGAGGAGTTGGATTTTGTCGTAGGGTCGGAAACGATCATTCAGCCAGAAAGTCGAGAAGTTGAGATACAAAGAAGTCGGTCTGGTAGAGGTGCAATTCAAACTCCTTAAGAGTTATTAGATAATGTAAGATTTGGAATCAGAAGCTAATTCCAAATACCCGCATTTGTTTGTTTGGCAATGGAATTCCGAGGACGAAATTCATTTGAGGGGGAGGTATTGTAACACCTCATGTCCATAAAATCTGAATCTTTTGGAAATTGTGGGGAAAAAGTGTGAAGTGTAGAATATTTAGGGCTTAGTGGCAAAATCTGGAAAATAAAAAGGGTAAAAACCCTAAACCCTTCTCCATTTTTCATATGAAATGTTTTGGAGACTAAGAGAGGATGCTAGAGAGGATTTGGGAGCTTTCATGAAAAAATTGAAGAAGGAAGTTGATGTTGGTGAAGTGCTCTTCATCTCCCTCAAGGTAAGCATCCTCACCTTTGATTTCTATGGTGTTGGTGTGATTCATAGTGTGTATCTTGGGGGTTTCATTGTTGAGTGTATTGGGACAAAACTCAATGAGAATTATGGGATTGGATTGGTATATTGTTGGTTTTCATTATGGTTTTGAACAAAAAAACCACCATTGATGGTATATGCTTTCAAGGCTTCTTTATTTCTTTGATTTTGGAAAGATGGGTTATTAAAAGATGAACTTTGGATGGATTTTGTTGGGGTAAATTTGTTTTGGATGTTGGTTTTTGGTTCCTAAAGGTTTGGGTATAAAAAACAATCGATTTAGGAGGTTTACAATCGATTTGGAGCATTTTGGGGGTCTCGGGTTAAATTTACGGGCTGAAATTTTTTGTGCAGACCTGGGAGGCACGAACAGGAACTTGTGCGGCTTACCACGCGGGTTGAAGCCACGTGTAAGTGGCGCAAGTCATTGTTTGCGCGCCTTCTTCGTTTTGCTTCGTTTTTCGGGTCTAGAGTCGAGGCGTCGATTTTGGGGGGGGGGGGGGGGTTACGGACTTAGTAGAGATGTTTTGGGATGTAATTAGATGGTTTAACACCATTCTTATGACGTCCAATTCAGGTGTTCGGTTTTAGCTCAAGTGTCTTTCAAGGCGTGTGTCGGTTTGATAAAGCTCAGGTGAGTTCCATTAACTCTTTTGTGCAAATAAAATGTTTTGCTAAAGTTTTCATAACTGAATATGGTATTGAGCATGATGGCATGATTAAACACTTTGAAAAGCTTTATCATTACATGATATGGAAATGTTTATTAATGCATGCAAGTTTTTTACATGTTCTTTACGAAGTGGTATATTGATTTGGAGTCGGGTTGCACAGTGGGATTAGTGTACCTTGGGATTATATACATCCCTTGGGAGTTTAGTTAAAGTGTTTGCCTTGAATCCGTTTCTCGTGCACACGTGACTGGCATCTACTAGGGCCATGGGGATCTACTGGGGGCCCCGATTGCGGGCATCACGGTGAGGTGATGGGTGGCTATGAACACTGTGCAAATACCCAAGTGTGATGTTGATTGGTTGAAATGATTTTGATGGGCCTTTATGGCGGTTTGGATATTGTTTTATGTGGGTTGTTAAACTGTTTTCGGGAAGGAATTCACTAGACCTCATGGTTTACCCTCGCTTTTCCAAAACTAAAACAATTTCAGGTAAGAGTTTTGTTTGGGGTTTCATTTGAAGAAGATGGAAAGAGGTGACGTTGTAGAAGAGGTATAGCCTAGTGGAGGCTAGTAGTTCACTGTCGGGCTTCCTGTAGCATCTCAGTTGTGAAGGTGTTTATCCGCTGCGTACCTAGAGTGGAGATCGATGTATTTTGTGTATTTTTTAGACCATTTTTTGTTGTAATGTTATGAATTATATTTTATGGAATTTGAGTTGTTGCAGTAAACAAATACAAAAACAATCGTTTTAATATATATTTTCCATGATGACACAATTCCTAATGCTTACAAAAGAATATATGAACGTAACTGTTAGGACAACCTTAGGGGGGGTAAAGGTTGTATTTAAAAATATTTCACAAATAAAAATTCTCTTATCAAAATCAACAACAAATATTGCATGCACAACAAATATATAAATAAAATTAAGTGCACAACGGGAATATAAAGAGATAAGGGTAGAGAATATTGATACCGACACCGAGATTTAAAGTGGTTCACCACCAACTGGCTGGCTAGTCCACTTGCCGAGACACTTCTCGACACACTGATTCACTATAAGTGTTCTTTATGGTAGAACACAAACCTTGATACAATGATAATAAAATCTCTTGCTTTTGCTCGAGAACGTGAATCACTCACACTATTCAAATACTTACAAGAGAATATATCTCACAATATTAATCACTCTTGTATAAGTATAACACTTGGATCTTTGAGGGTTTGATCACTCAAAAAATATATTGAATAAGTGATGGGTGTAGCTGGTAGTTTCTCCAAGAGATAGATTTTTCAATTATGTATGTATTGAGTTGAGAAGCTGCATGTATATATACTTGGAGCAGCAACGGTCGAGAGGGTGCCGCGGTATACCGCCTACATGGGCGCGGTATACCGCCCAGAAAAAGGTGCTGACAAAAAGAAGTCAACCTGCAAAAGCAACCTGCAACACGTGTAGCAGAGCCGCGGTATACCGCCATACACCACACGGTATAGCGCCTGAAAAAGTGGCTGACAGCAGGAAGGTCAACCTGCAAGAACCTGCCACACGTAACAGAGCCGCGGTATACCGCCGAGCACCACGCGGTATACCGCCTGAAAAAGGTGTCTCAGTGTCAGGAGCGACCATAGCTTAAAAAGGCAACTGAATTCTTTTTCCCTTATTCCAAAAGAGTCAACATTCTTAAATTAATTTAAATCAAGGATTTAGTTTAATTTAAAAATAGTGTTGGGTTAGGTTTTTGAAATATCCAAGTGGTATATTATTTTAGGGTGTTTATTATTATGAGATATATGATGACGTAAACACCAGTCTTGGACTCTTCAGATAAAATCTTCATGTTGTCCAATTAACTGCACACTTGGATAAAATTGTTAGAAAAACAATAATACGGTGTGTTTGTAATCATCAAAATAAATATATAAAATATATAGAGATGTGGTACACTTGCACCAACAATCTCCCCCTTTTTGATGATGACAAACACAACCGCTAAACACGAGAGCATACTCGGTTTCTCTCCCCCTTTTGTCGAAGCAAAAAGGGTTAAGAAAGACGCTATGCTCCCCCTCGAGAGATGCTCCCCCTCAAAATATGCATATAATTGAGAGTAGCATTATCTCATGGGTTATACTCAAGCATGCCTAAACCAAGTCTTAATTTAAAGAACGATTTTTTGTTTAGGGCTTTAGTAAAAATATCGGCCAAGTTGTCTTCGGAATCAACTTTTTCAAGCACAATGTGGCCTTTTTGAACATTATCTCGTAGAAAATGATGTCGCAACTCAATATGTTTGGTACGAGAATGTAAAACGGGATTTTTACTTAGGTTTATGGCACTTGAGTTATCACACATAATTGGAATTTTGGATTGACGTACCTCAAAGTCGGTAAGTGTGTGCTTCATCCATAGAACTTGAGCACACGCTCTCGCGGCGGCTACATATTCCGCTTCGGTAGTGGATAAGGCTACGGAATGTTGTTTCTTGGAAAACCAAGACACAAGCGAGAGACCTATAAAGGCACATACTCCACTAGTGCTTTTTCGATCAACCATCGAGCCACCAAGATCGGAATCGGTGAAGCATGTTACTTCTAGCTCGGGTTGTTTTGGATACCATAGTCCAAGATTCGTAGTCCCTCTAAGATATCTAAAAATACGCTTGACGGCTTCATAGTGAGATTGTTTAGGCGAAGATTGAAAGCGAGCACATAAACATACACTATACATGATATCAGGTCTACTAGCAGTTAAATACAATAAGCTACCAATCATGCCACGATAAATCTTTTCATTAAAATCGGTTCCCTCTTCGTCACTAGATAATTTTAGATTGGTGGTCATCGGAGTTTCAACAGGTTTGACATTTTCAAAATTAAACTTTTTCAGCATGTCTTTACAGTATTTTGATTGACTTATAAATGTACCATTTTCACTTTGTTTTATTTGCAATCCTAAGAAGAATTTTAATTCTCCCATCATGCTCATTTCAAATTCATTAGTCATTTTTGTAGCAAATTCATTACAAAGATTTTCATTTGTAGAACCAAAGATAATATCATCAACATACACTTGCACAACCACAATATCATTTTGAGCATATTTGACAAACAAAGTATTATCTATTTTACCCATAATATAACCACTTGTAATTAAAAAGGATTTTAATCTATCATACCACGCACGCGGAGCTTGCTTTAAACCATAAAGCGCCTTTTTTAATTTATAAACATGCGTCGGATTTTCAAAATTTTCAAAGCCGGGAGGTTGGGAAACATATACCTCCTCATTTATAAAACCATTTAGGAAAGCACTTTTGACATCCATTTGATATAATTTAAAATTTTTAGCATTCGCAAAAGCGAGAAGCATTCGAATAGACTCTAACCTTGCAACTGGTGCAAAGGTTTCATCATAATCGATACCTTCTTGTTGATTGTACCCCTTGGCAACTAAACGTGCCTTGTTTCGGGTGACTTCACCGTTTTCGTCTACCTTGTTACGAAAGACCCATCGTGTGCCAATAATGGTTTGACCGCTAGGGCAAGGAACTAAGTCCCACACATCATTCCTAGTAAACTGGTTTAACTCTTCTTGCATGGCCATTATCCAATCCTCATCACCTAAAGCTTCTTCTATGTTTTTAGGTTCTATGGCTGAGATAAAGGCGTGAAAGGCACAAAGGGTATGGATTTGTGATCTAGTCGTTCTTTGGTTTAGGTCACCTATGATTTGATCTACGGGATGGCCTCTAGATGTTCTAAGGTTAGGATCATCTACTCCTTGTGGAACATAACATGGAGGGGCATCACTAGATTCTACATTGTTTGTAAGAGATTGGGTTCCTAAGTCCAAGGTTCTAAGATGTTGGGCTAATGCATCTCCTTCACAACCATTATCATTTACTAAGGGTGCACTAGGTTTAGGAGGACTTTCATCAAAGCTTACATTTAGGGATTCTTCTACAACCATGGTCTCTTTATTAAGGACTCTATAGGCTTTGCTATTCCAAGAATAACCAAGGAATACTCCCTCATAGGCTTTTGGGTCAAATTTGGTCAAATAAGATTTGGTATCTAAAATAAAACATTTACAACCAAATACCTTAAGATGGGCTAAGGAAGGCTTTCTACCACGTAGGATCTCATAAGGGGTCTTATTTAGGATACTCCTAATTAGCACACGATTGAGGACATAGGTCGCGGTAGCTACGGCATCACACCAAAACTTTTGGGGAACTTGATGTTCATTGAGCATAGTCCTACTCATTTCTTGTAGGGTTCTATTTTTCCTCTCCACAACCCCATTAGATTGAGGAGTGCGAGGAGCAGAAAAATTGTGCGTTATACCATTTTTGTCGCAAAACGCACCAAATTGAGTTTCATTATCGAATTCGCGTCCATGGTCCGTACGAATCGAAACAATCGTGCAACCTTGTTGGTTTTGAATTCGTTTTCCCAAAATCTTAAATTTTTCAAAAGCTTCATTTTTATGTTTTAAAAATAAAGTCCACGTATATCGGGAAAAATCATCTACAATTACTAGAGTGTAATAATTTCCTCCAAAACTTTGAATGGCCATAGGGCCAAAAAGATCCATGTGTAAAAGTTCTAAAACTCTTTTAGTTGAAATCACATTTTTTGATTTATGAGAGACATGAGTTTGTTTGCCGACACGACATGCATCACAAAAATGATTATCAAATTTTAATTTTGGAAGGTTACTCACAAGCTCCTTATTTTTCAAATTTTGAATTAATCTAAGGTTAGCGTGACCTAAACGTCTATGCCACAAAGTCGAATTATCATATACGGAAGATAAACAAACATTTTTATTTACATCAGTTTTACAAACATAAAGATTTCCTTTTATAACCCCATTCAAAAGAGCTTTACCATTTTTCAGAATTTTGCAAGAGTCTTCTTCAAAAACAACAATTATACCATTTTTGCACAGTTGACGAACACTTAGCAAGTTAAATTTCAAATTATCAACATGCGTAACATCTAAAAATGTAACATTGTTGCAAGAAATTGTACCTTTCCCAATTACCTTTCCTTTGGAGTTTCCTCCAAAAATTACTAGTCCACCATCACATGACTCATATGATGAAAAAAGATTATGGTTTCCGGTCATGTGACGTGTGCATCCACTATCAAGAATCCAATCCATATCAAGATTTATCTACAACATTTAAAGTACAACTTTTATGGTCCCCACATCTTATGGGTCCTTTGAAAGTTAGCATAGAAAACCACATATAATAATAAATATATTTTCACAAAAAATATACAGACAAGAAAATTATTTACTCAACCCTTTTCGGTAGCTCTACTTGGAAGCGACCAGGAAAGACGGTGAGGGTGGTAAGCGCGAAGGCACTTTAAAAACCGACCTCATTAGAATTCGAAGAATTCGCCTTTATCTTTCCTAGACACCGTATCCAAATAGGTGAGCCTATTCGGAGTTGATTCATAATTTTCAAACACAGAATATATATATATATATATGTATATAATATATATATACAAAAAAAGTTTAAAACCATAAACGCATGCCACCGGGATTATCAACACTAAAGGAGCCTTTAGGAATCCACTTTGGTACCATTTTAATTTTACGATCATATTTATCAAAGACGTAAAAAGGAGCATGCATATTCACACTATTTTTGGGTCTAGAAAATTTACTATTATACATGCATGCATAAGATTTCCTAGACTTATAATTCACATTATTTATGTTGGACATATATGAGGATTTTTGCACATACGGTTTTCTCATTTCAACATTTTTAGGTGGTTCAAAATATCTTTTGATAGGCATACATAAGCACTTATCTTTACACGTATCGGAACCAACGCCTTTTCTACAATTAGTGCTATTTGACATATTTAACATTTTAAGCACTTTCTCATTGCTACTTTGAAAGGCATGTGCTAACAAATTATCTTTTTCATGTTTATCACATTTTTCTTTTAAACATGCATTTTCCTTTTTAAGCACATCACAATTAGCACATAAATCATTTTCAACTATTCTTTTCTCAAGGCATGCAATTTCTTTATTTAAAATGTCACAAGAATTGCAAACATATTTTTCACTTAATTTATTTTCTAAATTTATGATTTTTTCATTATCGCATGCAATTTTTTGTTTGCTATCATGAATTTCCTTTTTACTTAATAATAATTCTTCCTTTAATTTTGCGTTCTCATCTTTATAATTATTTGTAAGCATAACCATTTTTTGAAAGGCATCACTTAACATATCAAGATCATCATCATCATTACATTCATCATCGCTAGAGTAATTTGAGTAACACGAGTTTACCTCATCGTCGCTTTCCGCCATGAGACAAATGGCTTCATACTCATTTTCATCTTCACTTGCGCTCCACGCGCCTCCAACGAAGGCTTTCTCCTTCTTGATTTTAGGTTTATTTCTTTTTGGACACTCGTTGGCATAGTGATCCTTGTCTCCACATGAGTAGCAAAAGCCCTTCTTTTTCTTGGCTTCTTCATCATCACTTGATTCGCCATTTTTATTTATTTTGTCGTTCCGTTTATGGAACTTTCGGTTTCGGTTTTCTCCACCACGGCGATAATCTCCTTTTCTTTGAAACCTATCATTTCTTGAAAACTTTTTGTTAGCTAAAAGTTTAGAAAAATTTCTTACCAACATGGCTACATCGTCAAGATGTTCGGGTTGATCCTTTGAGGAGCTAGCTTTCTCCTTCTTTTTCTTCTTCTCCTTCTCGTCACTTGAAGTTGAAGCTTTAAGCGCCAAAGATTTCTTTTTATCATGCTCCCGATCTTTGTTCCTTTTTAGTGCAATTTCATGCACTTTGAGATTTCCAATGAGATCATCTAATTTCATCATTGAGAGGTCACGGGAGTCTTCCAAGGATGTGATTTTCGGCATCCACTCCGGAGGAAGCGCTCGAAGAATTTTTCGCACGTAATCTTCGTTAGGATATGTTCTACCAAGACCTTTCAAGCTCACCATGATAAGGTTAAAACGTTTAAACATTGAGTCGATTGACTCATCTTTTAACATCTCAAACATTTCATAATCATGTACAAGAATATTTATTTTTGAGCTTTTGACTTGAGAATTTCCTCTATGAGTATTATTTAGATTTTCCCAAATATCGTGAGCAGTTTCACAAGAATAAACACGTTCAATCTCATCTTTAGTAAGTGCCGAAAAAAGAATATTTTAGCTTCAAAATTTAAGCAAACCCAAGCATCCTCAGCGGCGGACCATTCCGCTACTGGTTTTTCACTAATTACTCCATCTTTGGTTTTGGTGGGTTTATAATCTCCATTTTTAATAATGTCCCAAATTTTTCGACTTTTGCCACGAATGTAGCATTCAAAAAGATTTGCCCAAAGACCAAAATTTTCGGTGTCAATTTGCGGAATCTTTGTAGAAATAATTCCCTCAGAGGTTGCCATTTAAAATACAAGAACAAGTTTTTAAAAAGCACAAATATTTTTAAAGAAACTTGCAACCCGCTCTGATACCAATTGTTAGGACAACCTTAGGGGGGGTAAAGGTTGTATTTAAAAATATTTCACAAATAAAAATTCTCTTATCAAAATCAACAACAAATATTGCATGCACAACAAATATATAAATAAAATTAAGTGCACAACGGGAATATAAAGAGATAAGGGTAGAGAATATTGATACCGACACCGAGATTTAAAGTGGTTCACCACCAACTGGCTGGCTAGTCCACTTGCCGAGACACTTCTCGACACACTGATTCACTATAAGTGTTCTTTATGGTAGAACACAAACCTTGATACAATGATAATAAAATCTCTTGCTTTTGCTCGAGAACGTGAATCACTCACACTATTCAAATACTTACAAGAGAATATATCTCACAATATTAATCACTCTTGTATAAGTATAACACTTGGATCTTTGAGGGTTTGATCACTCAAAAAATATATTGAATAAGTGATGGGTGTAGCTGGTAGTTTCTCCAAGAGATAGATTTTTCAATTATGTATGTATTGAGTTGAGAAGCTGCATGTATATATACTTGGAGCAGCAACGGTCGAGAGGGTGCCGCGGTATACCGCCTACATGGGCGCGGTATACCGCCCAGAAAAAGGTGCTGACAAAAAGAAGTCAACCTGCAAAAGCAACCTGCAACACGTGTAGCAGAGCCGCGGTATACCGCCATACACCACGCGGTATACCGCCTGAAAAAGTGGCTGACAGCAGGAAGGTCAACCTGCAAGAACCTGCCACACGTAACAGAGCCGCGGTATACCGCCGAGCACCACGCAGTATACCGCCTGAAAAAGGTGTCTCAGTGTCAGGAGCGACCATAGCTTAAAAAGGCAACTGAATTCTTTTTCCCTTATTCCAAAAGAGTCAACATTCTTAAATTAATTTAAATCAAGGATTTAGTTTAATTTAAAAATAGTGTTGGGTTAGGTTTTTGAAATATCCAAGTGGTATATTATTTTAGGGTGTTTATTATTATGAGATATATGATGACGTAAACACCAGTCTTGGACTCTTCAGATAAAATCTTCATGTTGTCCAATTAACTGCACACTTGGATAAAATTGTTAGAAAAACAATAATACGGTGTGTTTGTAATCATCAAAATAAATATATAAAATATATAGAGATGTGGTACACTTGCACCAACAGTAACTATCTCTAAATATTAATTGCAACAATATCAATATATATATTAAAAGAGAAAACCACAAAAGATTATGTGGCATCCTAAGAATTGAGAATTTCTCATTTTTTGAATTGTGGTTGCTTCTAAGGTATCCCACATTGATAGAGAGACAAAAGATTGATAATGAATTGTGGATATATAAATAAAGGTTGAGATGTGTTTGTGGTAACTCATGGGATTGACTCATTTTGGCCGATCCTCTAAACCAATGTTGTTGGCCTTTTTTGACCGACCCTCCAAACAATATGTTGGCTCATTTTGGTCAACCTAAAAGTTTAAATCTAAATCTAAATATATATATATATATATATATATATATATATATATATATATATATATATATATATAGGGGCTTAATCAAATAAGAACTATTTAGTTTGTGGTAACTGTAAGAACCAATTTCAGCCACACATTTAAAATAACTAATATAAATTTTAAATAAATACAAAAGGGTGTTTTAGTAAATTTGTTTTCTAAATCTAATTAAATAATTAAATCCTAAAATATCTCCTATATTTACTATTCACGTCTCTCTCCTCTCCCTCATTTTTTCTATATACCAAATAATTAAACCCTAAAAAATTTGAATTACACCTCTCTCTACCACTCCACCCCCAGCCGGCAGCCGACCCCCTCCACAGCCGGCAGCCATCGCCGGTCGCCGGCGTAACCGCATGTAACCGCCACGTAACCGCCAGCATCCGCCACAAACGAAACACTGAAAACCACCGGAGAAGCCAAGAGGTTGATCACCGAACAACCGTACTTTGGTCCGATGAGGTCACAGAGCACCCTCATGACGAGGCGTGAGAGGATGCTGCCAGAGACAGAGGCGATTCCGACGTTGGAGATGTCGGCGCGGGTGAGGTTGAGGTTGTCCCCTGATGATGGGAACAAGAGGGGCGGCGGCAAAAGTGGAGATAACGCACGTGCAGAAGGAAAGCCATGAGAGATGGAAGGCTCTCATGTGGGGTTGTGCAACGGAGAAGATCTTCATCTTTGTGGCTTTGTTTTCTGAATCCACCGCCACTAGATCTGGGTATCGAAGATGCTGGCACCGATTATGATGGTGGGGTTTTTGGCAGATGAGAGTGCAAACAGTAAGAAAAAGAAAAGATTTTTGGGTATCACAACGGGTATCACAGATGTTCTTGGAGTATCACAATGGGTATTGCAATGGGTATCACAATGGGTATCATACTAAGTGTATCAAATTATGTTTTTTTCTTTAGTTTCGTTATGTTCTTAAGGGTATCACAGATGTTCTTGGAGTATCACAATGAGTATTGCAATGGGTATCATATTGGGTGTTAGTGGATTTTACAGCGGTATCACAATGGGTATTGCAATCGATATCACAATGGGTATTGTATTTTATCACAATGGTATTTATGTATTTTGAGAGGAGAGAGGAGAGAGGATATTTTTAAAATACCCCAAATGCCCTTTAATTGAAAATTTAAATTAAATTACCAAAATTATTAATTTTCTAATTTATCGTTTGATTTGTGGCTGAAATTGGTTCTTACAGTTACCACAAACTAATTAGTTCTTCCTTGAATGGCCCCCTATATATATATATATATCCACAATTCATTGCCAATCTTTTGTCTCTCTATCAATGTAGGATACCTTAGAAGCAACCACAATTCAAGAAATGAGAAATTCTCAATTCTTAAGATGCACATAATCTTTTGTGGTTTTCTCTTTTAATATATATATATATATTGATATATTGATATTGATGATTCATATTTAGGGTCAATTGATATAATGATAATTAATTCTTTCGGCTTAGAGCTGACTTGTTTATATTGATGTTTTGTTATCATGTTAATTTGTTTATATCCGAGTGAATCATCGTTTCCACGGAGACAAATCTTTACCTGTTAGGTAAGAGAATAGCAAGTTACAAAGCAGGTCTCGATAGGACATGTATCTCTATTTAGTATGAATTTTACAAAGGTCTCGATCAAGCACTTGGTCAGTATGTTCTTTTGTATTTGTAACATCAAACACTTGAGGCTCGCCGAATGAGATTGTAATCGACATCTAGCTTCATTGTGTGAAAAGACCAATTATGTACGAACATTGGTCTTTGTACGTAGACTTCAAGTCTGGTTCAAGCACAACTTCATCCACCAACTTTCAACTACTTGTTCTCATGTGGGGGATAATCTCTATTTATCTGTAAAAGTAAGTTTGCCTTACTTTATTACTAAATTGTTAAAGCGGACAGAATATGAAATCACGGTCACGACAGTGACTAGAAACAACAGGTATAGCGATGGTACAACAGTGGTATAGCCGCCCAAAAATAGCGGTTCATTTAATAATTAGAAGTATTATATATATATATATATATATATGCATACATAACTCACCATATTTGGTGTAGTCAATAAAAAATATACAACAATAATGACGTCCAAGTCCAAATAAAAATAATTGAACAATATGTTTATCCAAATCGAGAGGTCAAACTGATGGTGTCCAAATCCAAAAAATAATAATAATAATAATGGTGTCCAAGTTCAAACAAATAAAAATAACGGTGTCCTAGTTTCTATTATTTTAATTCGACATAATGAATTAATGATCACTTTTTTATGAAATTTCATGCTAAATTAGTTACATGCTTATTGCCCCAAGAAAAGTTAATTCTTCGTGAGTTATTGTTGTCGATGGGCCGTCTACACATTTATTAAAGCAGTAATCATGCATATTTAATGAATAAAAAATGTTTTTATACCATAAATATTATAGATATTGTTTATATTTCTCTTATTAATGAAAAAAATGCAACAACTTTTATTATAAATTTATAATCTACATCAAGTAAATATATATATATATACTAGGTTTGAACCCGTGTATTACACAGGGTTAATTTTAAAAAAAATATGTCAGAAAACTTATCTTATAGATATGAATGATCATCGAAAGTACGATGCTACTTTTCCAAGCTTTTTTCCCTTTAGAGTTGTATTTTTGCAGCTGGTTACAAAATGTCCTTGTTTTAGGCAGTTTTCACAAAGGATGTTTTGCAAAAAATTAATAAAAAATATGAATAAATATTAAAAATTTATAATTGAGAAGTTATATACAGTACAAAGTGTTTGGATTAGCGTATTGTTGTAACAAAACGTGATAAGCTAATAGAGGAAATAATACAATCATGATTAAGAAAGTATAAATAATTAAATATACTATACTAAAAAATCTGCATATTTATATTTTTGAAAAAGGTTCGAACCCATATTTAAACAGCAACTTGGTGCAAAATCCAGCGGTGTAAATATCTACTGTAAATTGATCAATTAATTTGCATAATTCATTCTGATGTCATATGACTTTTTCTCACATATCTTAATTGTTCATAGTTTAGTAGCAAAAAAAGAATCAAAACAACATTCTCCAACAACATAAATGGAAACCTGTTTATATTAACAATAAAACAAAGCTTGATTGCTAAAGAGATAGTAAAATTGTAAAAATCTAAAAGATTCATAGAAATCAAAATCAACCCAAAAAAGAAAAGATGATTTCAAAAAATAAAACAAACCCAAATTAGTTTCATTCAAATCCCAATTCCCCAAATTGGTCCAAAAACAGTAGTTTTGATTGTTTTTTCGTGAAAGAAATCGACACAACATAAATTCATAAAATAATCAGTTTGAGAAGAAACCCATTTAATTTAAAGATTTTTTCTTGGCAAAAAACATTAAGGTTCTGATTGTATCCCACCACAGTTGGATTGCGAAACCCCAATAGGGTTCTTCTCAACCAAAACAAAAACCCTTAACCACAAGGCTTGTGGCGTACTGGTTAAGGCTTGTGGGGGATGTGGCTAGTAACCCATCTACCCCAAGTTCGAATCCAGGCGCTTCCAACTTGTGGCCACTGGGGATAAACTCAGGGTTGCACGCTTTAGCAGCTACGGCAATTGCCTCACCTTGCCAGGATTAGTCGGGGTAATGTACTCGGATACCCTTAAAAAAAACCTTGAATCTTTTGGGGTCTACAAAAGATTGTTGGATAATAGAATATAGAAAATGGGTTTAGGTGGATATATTTCAAGATTTAATATTCCAATTAGAAATCTTCACAAAATTTGAGGACTCAATTTGATTATACCTGTAAGAGGAGCACGAAGCAGGTGATGAGAGGAGAGGCAAATTGATCAATTAATTTAAGTTTAACATAATTAAATCCAAAAATATTCAATATTGGGCTCATTTCGAAGATATTGACGAAACGATTACAATGGTATAATTTGTAAAAAATAGAAATGTATTTTTAATGCATTTTAGTTCATATACATTATTTATGTTTATATGATAAGAGTCTAAAATGAAAAATGAAAAAATAAGGGATTAAAAGTAAACTACATAGGTAATTATAAGGGTAGTAAATGTAAGGTATAAATATTAAAAATTGAATTAATGAGAGATTTAAGGAGGGGTGAATGTGGGTGTGATAATTGAACCTATAATGTAAATGCGTCCAGATACATGTTTAGGCGGGAAAACAATGAAGTCGGTTCACCAGAAGACGACACGTGGCATGCTAGTTACTCATTTATTATATGTATAGATATAGATATATAGATAGATAGATATATAGATATATATAGATATATAGGGGCTATTCAAGGGAGATCCTAGTATTTTGTGGTAAGTGTGATATCCAATCTCATCCACTCATCTTCCTAATCAATGGTTTATAAAATAATTAAAAATTATCATTTAAGACAGTAAAATCAAGATAATAAATTTAATCAAAAGGGTAAAAATGTCAAACAATTTTGTGATTCAACATGATCTAATTTGGGCTGGCTCCTATAATTATGGAATGAAATCAAAATAGATAAAATAAAAAGATTGAACAAATCCTTCAAAATCAAACTGACATTCTCATCGCTTACACAAGAAATCACATAACATCAAACTCAAGAACTTCTGTAATACCCAAGAACTTCTGTGATACCCAAAGTTATACCACTGTGATACCTATTGTGCTACTCAAGAACTTCTGTGATACCGAAAGTTATACCACTATGATACCTATTATGCTACTCAAGAACTTCTGTGATACCCAAAGTTATACCACTGTGATACCTATTTTGCTACTCAAGAACTTTTGTGATACCCAAAGTTATACCACTGTAATATATATTTTGCTACTCAAGAACTTCTGTGATATCCAAAGTTATACCATTGTGATACCTTTTGCTACTCAAGAACTTCTGTAATACCCAAAGGTATACCACTGTGATACCTATTTTCCTACTCGAGAACTTCTGTGATACCCAAAGTTATACCTTTGTGATACCTACCGGTGATACCACCGCTGTCATGAACCGATTCATTTTTTAGGAGAATCATCGTGTTGCCTTCGGAACAAGCACTGTGATACATATTGAACTACTCATGAACTTCTGTGATACCCACTGTCACTACCACTATGATACCCAATGTCATACGAACTGTGGAGATCTGCCTGCAGTTTTTTTCTGACGAATCGTTGTTTGATAAGGTTATGTGGATTGTACTTTGCGAACATAATCGATTTTTTCCGGTCGAAGACATCAGACACATCAAAACCATAGCAAAAAATATGGTTTTCGTCGACCTAAAAAATAGGTTTTTGGTAACTCAACATAGAGGAGCATGAAGATTAAGAGAGATGATTTCCTTAAGCCTGTAGCTTTCGTTGAAGAAGAATAGGGAGAGGAGATGGTGGATTTCCAAAAGAGATGGGATAAGGCTGTTGAAGAGATGTGGTCAAAATTCAAACTAAAAAAATATCCCATTATTTTAGGCGTGGTTAAAGGGATTGAATTGTCAAATCCTTAATTACTAATATAACCTTTATATTTAATTATTAATATAAAATCAATAAAACTAAATGATTGGTTCACATTAGATCTCACGGTTATCACGAAGAACTTAGTTCTCATTTGATTAGACCCCTCTATATATATATATATATGTGTGTGTGTGTTTGTATTTTACAATTCAATATATTGATATATATATATATATATATATACTTTACATATGGTTAAATAGTGGTCCATCAACTTTTTTTTTGTTGTCATCATTCAGGGAAATTGACTCAAATAGCCAAAGCCAAAAACCATCTTCACAAAATAGCCAAAAACCCTCCCGGATTACAAAAATAGCAAAAGGGTCCGCACTCTGACCCTACCCGATGAGTGCAGACCGCAATGGGATCACTACGAGATAAAAAAAGACACTGAAACGGGTTGGTCCGCACTCGATCCGACCCGACTCGGTGCGGACCGCACTTGGTTAACTGCTTCTGGGATACACATGTCAACCTTTCATCCGACCGCTCAGCGTCTGCAATTGCGAGTGAGGACCATTTGGCTATTTTTGTAAACCAGGAGAGTTTTTGGCTATTTTGTGAAGATGGTTTTTGGCTTGGGCTATTTGAGTCAATTTCCCCATCATTCAACATATATAGATAATAGATACCTTACAAATGGTTAAATATTTATGTTGAAGTGCATGTAAAAGCGTGTATATATATATATATATATATAGGGGTGGGTTCAAATGTGAACTTAAATTCAATTGTGAACATGAGAACAAGTCACAACCATTGATCAAGATTTGGAAAACTAATCAATGGTTAAAACTTAATGAAACCAACTGAGAAGTGATTAGGGACAAATATGGAAATTTGAATCAGCTCCTACCATCTTTGACTTTTTATTTTCTTTTTTAATTAAAAAACTTTTACCCTCTTAAAGTTTAAAATAAATTATCTTAAAAATTACTAATATTTTAATCAAACAAATTACATCAAAAAAACGATAATTTCGTGCTATTCGATATGACATCCATCTCGATATAGTTTTTTCTTCATTTTAACTGTTTTTACGTGAAATGCTATGTATGTGTTATATTCAGTATGAATATGTATGCACGTTTCCTGCTGTCCATATTCAATATGAATAACAAAGGGGAACGTTCATTCACTATTCATGACGAATAACACATTATTCAAAATGAATAATACAACATTCCTGATTCATGTATTATTAAACATGAATCATGTATTATTCACCTTGAGTGTTGTATTATTCATCCTGAATGATACATTATTCATGATGAATAATATATGAATGACCCGTGAAGGTGTGAACACATGACACACTCTCTTTTGTTTTTCGATTCACAACCGAGACTTGGTTTTATTCTTTATGAATATGTATGCACATCTCCAGGTGTCCATATTCAGTATGCATAACAAAGGTGAACGTTCATTCACTATTCATGATGAATACTACAGGTGAACGTTCAAATTTCCATGAATCATGTCCATATTAAACATGTTTAATATGGACATGTTTAATAATAAAAAAAAATCAAAGATGGTAGTCGCTGATTCAAATTTCCATATTTATCCCTAATCACTTCTCAATTGGTTTCATTAAGTTTTAACCATTGATTAGTTTTCCAAATCTTGATCAATGGTTGTGACTTGTCCTCATGTTCACAATTGAAAATGAGTTTTCATTTGAACCCACCCCTATATATATATATATATATATATATATATATATATATATATGTGTGTGATGGGTATCTCTTTTATTTTTGTTAAGTTGGCGGTCTTGGATATTTGCCAAGCTTATGAACCTTCGGCCTCACGTGAGACATTTTTTTCGGATGTCGATGGGTAATGGGAGCAACACGAATGCTTGGGACGACATTTGGCTTGGGTACGGAAATCTCTCCTCGATCATATCATTTCGGTTTATTGCTTCCCACAATCTTACGCCTCTATCTACGGTAAGGGACCTGTATGAGGTGATTCATGGTGCTTGGCCACAATCTTGGAAGGATCGGTATTTGGAACTTATGGATATTCAGCTCCCAATCTTGGGAAATGAGGGCCGAGATACTTTGTGTTGGGTTGATATCCACAATAATCTGGTGGACTTCTCTGTTCGTGAAGCATATCGTAGGTTGGATGGTCCGCGCGAGTTAATTTTATGGTGTAAGCATGTTTGGTTTAAGGGTCGCGTGCCCAAGCATGCGTTCTGTATGTGGATCGCTTGTCTGCGGAGGCATCCCACACATGATCGAATCATCGCTTGGAAGGATGTTCCTCCGGACTTCAGATGTGCTTTTTGTGGGACATGTATGGATTCCCATCTTCATCTATTTTTTGGTTGTGATTTCTCCAATCTTATTTGGAAGAATGTTTGTCGAGCGGTTGATTGGCATGTTTTCCCTTGTAATTGGGATGCGATTGTGGCGGTTCTCTCGAGTACATTGTTAGGCCCAACATCTTACCGTTATCAGTTGGCTCTTTCGGCGACGGTGTATTTTGTTTGGCAAGAGAGGAATAGAAGAATTTTTACTAAGGTCTATCGTCCGGCTAGGCAGATTGTGAAGGAGATTTTATCCATTGTGTTGACCAAAGTGGATTGGAAGATGAGGAAGCGGCAAACGAGGACGAGTGAAGATGGTGGTTAATTTCTATCGCGGGTTGGTCTTTTTGCGCTTGATTTGTGGTGGTCTTGGAGTGATTGCTTTGCAATTTGTTGGTCCCGAAGGGCTATACAAGTTTGTAGGAGGGGGGGGGGGGGGGTTGAATACAAACACTAAGATTTTACTTTTCTAAATTGTTTATTGATAAATCATTAACAATTTACAGCTTGTTGTGGAAACAAGATTAAGGATAAACCTAAATCTAAACAAGTTGGAACACTAAGTTTCTTGCACTAAGAAAGAGAAGGAAATTACTAATAACAACCTATCTCAAGATAAGAAGGATGAACTTGTCCAGAGTTAGCAAGTTACTTCAAAATGAAGTGAGTTCTTCTTCTTATATACTGCATGCATTTAATGCATGGCAGTTTACACTTTACACGTGGCAGCAACTTATTGGTTGTACGTCATTGACCTTTGTAGACAACCTTAGTAGCCGCATGTTTGAACAGTGTAGTATCAGAGTGGTTGTACGATTTTAGACAATAAGGAGGTTCTTTTTCTGACATATCGTACGGAGACGTGCAAGGGTGGTTAAGACAAAAGTACTTTGTACAGAGGACTTCATGATCAGCTTTTCGTTGATTCAGCGATCTATCATTCTATATCAGCGAATGATAGAGTTCAGCGATAGCTAAAGTCTTGTACTTGATACTTCACGTTGAGTGGACAAATCTGAGTCTTCGCTGATCCACATCAGTTCATTAGGAGACTTGTCGCTGGTTCTTGAGCTTGATCTTCGACTTCAGCGTAGAACCTATGTTGACGTGAAACTTGTCTTCAGAGATCATAAGTAAACAACTAACTTATCAGCGATCACCATAACTTCTGAACAGACTCAGAGTATTATGGTGAACAGTGTTCGCTGAATGTTTAATCTAAAGAGCGAGAGTTCCTATCAGCGGTACTGTAAGATCTTAGTACTTATCAGCGATAGTGAAACTCTGATACATATTGTTTACTTACAATTTTCACTAAGTATATAAGAGAGGGTCATTATCAAATCACTGAGGGTTTGGATCAACAATCTCCCCCTATTTGATAATGACATAGCAACAGAGAAAATTGCTATTTAATGAAAACATAAGAATAAAAAGAACTCATAAAATATTTGTCCCTTTTACTGTTTTCTGGGATCTTTTCTGTACTGATGGAGTAAAGTACGTTCACTGAAATTTTTCTTTAAACTTCGTAAAGATTACATAGGGAAGTGGAAAAATTACAAGTACAACAAATAAAATTACAAGTACAAAAGATGTAGACAGATAAGGATAGAAAGAATTACAAGGCGATCCTATCCGTCAAAAGGTTCTTCCTTAATGAGAAGTTCATCGAGGGTCTTTGATGTGGGAATCATCCAGTCGTGGACATCTACTCTTTGATTCTTTTTGTTCAGAGCTTCTTCAAAAATCAAGGGCTTCAGGTGTCTAGCTTTAATGTCGCGTCTGACTTCACACCAGTATATGAGATCTCTGAGTTGTTCGATGGGAGTGATTGGAAGCTCAGAGATGCGTTGAAAGTGATAGTTTCCTTCGTAGTCTAGAAAGAATATACCATAAGGATCACTTACAACTGTGCCAGGAATGAAAGTTTCTCCAGGTGGTAGGGAGGTGTCAAGCGCTGAGAGATCAGCATCAGGGCCAAGAACTTCAGCACGAGAGAAACCAATACCTGTTTCATTCCGTATAGGAGGACCTGAGTCTGAGACTTTCTTTTCCTTTGCAGAGACTCTTCTTTGTTGAGGAGGAAGAAGAGTAGAAGGAGGAATATCCACAGCAGAAGAAACCAGGTCGATCTGAGTGTTTAAGATCTTCTCGACATGGCTCTTGAACTTTTAGCGCGATCCCTGAATGGCTAATTTCACTTACAACCATTCAGAGAGACCAAACTTCTCTAAGGAAGCAGCATAGAAGGTTTGCTTGGTTTTGTCTTCTCTGTAGACATCAACTTCAACAACATGAACGTCTGCGTACAGTCTTCCTCTGATGTTTACTTTGATGATTTTGGATGGTCGAAATCGATAGTTCAGCATTTCTTTACACCATTCCAAATTCGTATCAGAGACCTTAGTCTTTTCTTTAACGATCCTTTGAGCATCATCCCATAGCTGACGTTGGACGTCAATGGGAGCTCTTTTCAGCTTAGGGTCTTTTACTGATCGTTGAGTAAGCTGGATGGCGTATTCTCTGTCTTTTTCTTCAGGTTTCCTTCTTTCAGCGATTAGGCGTTCAGCTCTGAGGTGATCCTTGTATTCCTTTTGTGAAAGTTTGAACTTTGGAGGAATAGTAGGAAGTTGATCACGCTTCAGAATGATTCGCTGATCCTCGAACTTCTTTATCATCTCATCTCTTCTTTTCTGATCCTCTTCACTTAGCTTTTGAGGAGCCAAGGAAGGTCTGTTTTTGTGAGAGAGTATCTGTTCTTCGGGTTCATCAGTCTCAGAGATCAAATCTAAGATCGGGATTATTTCTTCAGCTTTGGAAGTTGGGATTATTGTTGGTGAAGTCGCAGCTGTAGGAACTTCAGCGATATCCTCAAACAGGGGAGAGGACTAGCTGAAACACAGCGATCGTTCGAGTAAGAACTTGGGTAGAACAGAGATAGAGAAAGAATGGGATAAAGTGTATGGAGGTTTTAGTGAGTGTAGAACTGATAATGTGTATAGAGAGGATGGATGTAGTGTAAGGAAGATTAGTGTACCTGACAACCCGGATTTTTAAGCAAGATCGTCAGATTTTCATCGTCTTCAGCGACACTTTTTCCTTTGCCCTTGTCAGCTTCAGACGCTGATGGCTTTGTCTTTGTCCGCTCCCCTGTAGGTTCATTTATCAGAATCCCTTTAAGAACTTTAGTCCTCCGAGCCGGCTTGACGATAAAAGAGTCATCATCATCATCATCTTCATCATCATCATTCTTTGGAGAAGAGGATGGTTCATCATCAGACAAGTCGATGGCTTCTTCATCTTCAGCTTCAGACTCAGATTCTTCAGCTTCTTCTTCGAGTTGCTCCCCCTCAGATATAGAGGTAAGCTTCTCCGTTCCCTCAGGGTTTTCATCTCCCTTAGGTCCAGCGGCTGCTTCAATTGTCTTCTCGACCTCTTCAGTAAAGGTGAGGTCTTCAGTCTTCTCTCCCCTGATAGATTCATCATGGGAAAGGTCTTCAGCGCTCTTCTCCCCCCCTTTTTCATGATGAGTGGGGGAGGAATGCGATGACTCAGCAGCTGGTGTCGGTTCCCTGTCTTCTTGGCCAGGGATCCCCACACAAATTTCAATCGCTGATAATATGTTTTCTAGACCAGAAATACCAGGATTGATCTTCACGAGTTCAGCACGATCCGCCGGAGTAAAAGATGAAGGTGCAGGTGCAGGGGCAGGGGCAGTCATGTTGGTTAGGATCTGCTTCATCATTGTCATCATAGAAGTGACGTCATTCTTCATTGTATTGACGTCGGTCTTCATAGAACTCATGTCAGTCTTTACTGAACTGACATCAGTCTTTACAGTAGACATCTCTCCTTCGAGTTTTCCAACCGATGTCTTCAGCGTTGTGACCTCGCTGGACATGGTGTGAACTGTTGTTTTGATGGCGAGATAGTCTGTGTAGATGTCAGCGAGAACTTTGGCAAAGCTGCTGAGCGTTTTATCAACCTTCTCCAAGTCATCTTTGGAGGCATTCTTTTCGACCACGGTTGTCAGCTTTGTAAGATTCTCTCTAGCGTTTGTTACAGCTGAAGAGTTGTCGGAAAGAGTAGTGGTGAGACCTGTCAACTTCGTCTCTATTGTCTTCAGAGAGGCGTTGATGTCTCCCAAATTAGGACCTGTAACATATAAGAACTTGTGAACAGAGGAAAGCTCAGAAGTTTGGGGTTCAGTTACAGTGTATAGGGGTTGGTGTATACCTGCAAGAGGATTGGTGAATGCATCAAAATCACGGTGTCCTGAGAAAAGTTCCATGTCGTCAACTAAAGTGCGTGTTCGCATGGTCATCTCTGCAGGTCCTACGCCCATCATTCCTTGAGAGTCAGCTTTAGCTTCTGGAGGAATGATAGGTGCTTCAGTGACAACTGGAGTAGAGTCCAATTGAGTAGAGGGAGAAGCGAAGGTTAAGAATGGAGGTTGGGTGCGGAGTTCAGCGTTGGATTCGCTGAGAATCGCTTCGTCAGTCTTTTGAGAGACTGAAGGAGGTTGGGTAGATTCCAAGTTTGTAACCTCAGCGTTTAGAGACGCTGAAGTTGGGATAGAATGGGTGGCTTGTTCAGCTGTGGCAGAGCGTACCACTTAACGTTCCTTCAGCTCTTTGAGATGAGCTGAGGAGTCTTCAGCAAGAGATTGCTGGGGTTGCTCCTTGGTTGTCTTAGTTCTTTTGGAACTAAGTTGGGTGGAGGAGTGTTTCCTTTTAAGAGAAGGAATGGAGGTGCAGCCTGGGTATCAGCGGTGGGTTTGTCCGCTGAAGGAGCTGCAGAAATAGAAGAAGTAGAGTTGAGAAGAGTTAAAAGTGTAGAAAGACGTACCTCGTTTTCCACAGGTTTGAAGTCGAGAACCTTAGGGCCAACCTGAGAGAGTTTCAGGTCACCTTCTTTTGGGTAGCTATCCTTCAGGCATGTTTGGAATACGGCGCTGATAAATCGAGGATAAGGAACCCATGGAGATCTGTCAACGGCGGAGTCTACTCTGAGTACCAGATCATCGTAGATTATCGATGCCCAGTCTATATGTAGACCTTTCAGCAAAGCATACCCCATTGCTTGCTGAGGTTGAGCGGCTTGATCAGAGGAGCCGGTCTTTGCAGTCATGCAGCTGATTAAGTGAGTAAAGATGAAATTCATCTCGCTGGGCATTTTAGACTTTTTGATGAGGGTCAGCTTCTTCTCGGGCTTCTTGTCCCTCCCAGTTTCCCATACATAGCCCATTGCATCGAAAAATTCAGTGATGGCTTCCCTGTCTGAGTGTTTCTTGTGATCAGGGAGGGGAGCAAAGGGTTTTTTTTGGTGGCCAAGGGAAGGTTCAGGGCTTTGCGAATAATGGCAGGTGTAATCTTCATAGTGCCATAGTCATTATCGCAGAGGATGCAGTCAATTGCTTTTTAGGAGTCTTTGGTTGATGGTAGCTGAGAGTGTCTGGCAGAGTACCAGAATTGGGATAGCAGTAGCTGATGTGCGGGAGGTGTTATGGTCAGGGCTGTGGATAGACAACAATTCTTCAGAAAGTTCACAGCATCATCTAGATGTGTGACTTGCCTTCGAGGAGGAAACTCGAGAAGCGTATAGAGGTTATTTGGCTTGGTCCAATCCAGTTTGTCAAGAGAGAACTTGACCTGAGGAGCCTTGATTATATCCAATTCCTTAGTAGCAGTGTTCTCAGCGATGGTGTTTTTGGAAGTGGAAATGTCAGTAGATGCCATTTTCTGTATATCAGTTCAACCAAAGATTAACAAATAAGAATAATCTTAATGTGGAAAGATTTTCCAATAAGATGGTTCGAATTTTGTCCATTTCATTCAGACAAAAATGTCTTAATGAAGATTAGGGTTTTTCTTGTTTTAAAAAACGGAATGCAAACCCAATGAAAATCTTGTTTTCCAGTTTCTTTTGAGAATAAGGATTCTGAAAAAATGAATGTGTGAAGAACAAGTTTAAGATTTTGCGTTTAAACTTGAAGAACAACCATGAAAGGTTGTGTTCATAAAACCATGAAGGAAATGATTTCATTTTAAAAAGTTCTTTTGTTTGATCTTGTGAAAGCAAAGAGAAGATCATTAACAAGTTTAAGAAACAGGTAAATAAAAAAATTATTAACCTGGTTCATTGAAGAAGATGAAGTTCTTGAGTTCTTGAAAAACTTGGGAGCACAAATGCAACAGTAATTTTTCTTAGCTTGGAGAAGAAGTTCGCGTAAAAGAAAAATATAAACCCATAATTTGTTTATATAGTGAGATTAGCGAGAGAGAAAATCTTGAGCGGGAAAAGATTTTCATCATGACACGGACACGTGTTTGCATTTGATTGGAAGGTAAACGAAACGTGCAAACGTGTGTCAGAAAAAAAGAACGTGACGGGGCTTATCCGTTGCAATGACGTCACAACTGTCCTTTCATATTCTTGGATGTCTCTGAGGTTTTGAAAACTCAGGGACACTTTTGAAAACATGAAGCACTGACTAGAAATATCAGTGTTGGATTTAGAAATTTCAAAGTATCGCTGATAAGGAAGAGATATTCAGCGATGTAATTTATTTTGAAATCTTGCATTTACATGCGATTGTCAAAGAGAGAATAACATACCTTGATATCAGCGAATCAAGTTTATTCAGAGAGAAGATGATTAAATGGGTTATACAAGTCGATTTTATCCTATCGCTGATCAAAATGTGAATCCCTGAAGATTTTACTCTTCAAAGTTCAGCATTCCAAGCTCGCTGATGAGAAAGTTGAATCTTGTCTCATCAAGAGGTTTGGTGAACAGATCAGCTAACTGATAATCAGTTGGGATAAAGTGAAGTTCTATATCACCATTCATCACATGATCTCTGATAAAATGATACATGATTTCGATATGTTTTGTCTTTGAGTGTAGCACTGGATTATTGGCTATAGCGATGGCACGTGTGCTGTCGCAATAGATTGGAATATTTGAGAGCTGAAGGTCATAGTCCAGTAGTTGATTTCTCATCCAGAAGACCTGAGAACAACAGCTTCCAGCGGCTACATACTCAGCTTCAGCTGTGGAGGTGGACACTGAGTTTTGCTTTTTACTTGTCCAACTCACCAGCTTTCCACCCAGGAGCTGACATCCTCCTGTGGTGCTTTTCCTATCCAATTTGCAACCTGCAAAATCACTATCTGAATAGGTGATTAGATCGAACCCTGAGTCTTTGGGATACCAAAGACCTAGATTCGCAGTACCCTTAAGGTATCGAAAAATTCGCTTTACAGCGGTCATATGAGATATCTTGGGTTCAACTTGATATCGTGCACACAAACAGGTTGCGTACATGATATCGGGTCGGCTAGCTGTAAGATACAAGAGAGAGCCGATCATCCCACGGTATAGCGTGACATTAACAGGAATACCCTTAGTATCCTTATCAAGTGTCAGCGGTGGTGCCATAGGCGTTTTCATAGCTGAACTTTGAGTTAAGTCGAATTTCTTCAGCATATCTTTAACATACTTTCCCTGATTAATGAAAGTTCCTTTTTCATTTTGCTTTATCTGAAGACCAAGAAAATATGTTAGTTCACCCATCATGTTCATTTTATACTCATCTTTCATTCTATCAGCGAAACGAGTACAAAGATCAGGGTTAGTAGAGCCAAATATAATGTCATCAACATATATCTGAACAAGAATGATATGACCTTTTACTTTCCTGAAAAATAGAGTTTTGTCGATTTTACCTCGCTCAAATTGTTCAATATGGAGATAAGTAGATAGAGTGTCATACCATGCACGTGGAGCTTGCTTCAAACCATAAAGTGCCTTATCCAGTTTATAAACATAACCTGGACGCTTAAGATCTGAAAATCCTGGAGGTTGTTCCACATAGACTTCTTCATTCAGCTTTCCATTTAGAAACGCTGACTTAACATTCATCTGATATACTTTGAAGTCTTTGTGTACAACGTATGCTAAGAATAGACGAATAGATTATAGTCTTGCTACTGGAGCAAATGTTTCGTCATAATCTATGCCTTCCTCTTGTCTGTATCCCTGAGCAACAAGACGAGCCTTGTTGCGGGTTACAGTTCCATGTTCGTCCAACTTGTTTCGATAGACCCATTTAGTGCCTATCACTGTCTTGTCAGTTGGTCTTCGAACAAGTTTCCAAACTTTATTTCTTTCGAATTCAGTCAGCTCTTCTTGCATGGCGCTGACCCAGTTTGGATCTTTGAGGGCATCATCTACTTTCTTTGGTTCAGTCAGAGAAATAAAGTTAACAAATAAACAAATATTACTTGCACTTCGTCGAGTCTGAATACCAGCGTTTGGATCACCAAGAATTTGATCAATTGGGTGATTTACAGTCCATCGCTAAGCCGGAGCGTGAGACGTTGACTCAACCTGAACTGGAGTAGCTGAAGATGAAGCTTCAGCGACGTCTGGAGTATCAGCCAAGAGAGGAATGGGTGCAGTTGTCATTATATTCACTGATTGCTGAGAAGTAGATGGAATGTCTGAGACATTTGGTTCAGGAGCGGGTATAGTGTTTATAGGAACAACTGAGACCCATGATGTTTCAGCTTCACTATTCTGCATGTTTGGGATGATAGTAGGACTATCATCTTCAACTGTATGAGTATGCGTGGGAATATCTTCTGAATCACCAAGATGAGAGAACATCCATTGATTCAGTTCTTCA
Organism: Saussurea involucrata; assembly: GCA_033807775.1. Taxonomy (NCBI): domain Eukaryota; kingdom Viridiplantae; phylum Streptophyta; class Magnoliopsida; order Asterales; family Asteraceae; genus Saussurea; species Saussurea involucrata. The sequence continues at coordinate 75,503,032 of CM066317.1, read as the reverse complement.
GTATCAGCGGACGGTTTAGAGTTCGCTGAACGGGATTCGTCAAACGTGACGTGAATTGTTTCTTCAACAGTTTGTCTTCTTCGATTGAAGACTCTGAAGGCTTTGGAGACTGAGGAGTATCCAAGAAAGATTCCATCATCAGCTTTAGGATCAAACTTTCTAAGGGCATCTCTGTTGTTCAGTATGAAACACTGACATCCAAAGATGTGAAGAAAGCTGATTGAAGTCTTTCTCCCATGAAAAAGGTCATAGGCTGTTTTATTGAATCTTTTGACTATCAGCGACCTGTTTTGCGTAAAACAAGCAGTGTTGACAGCTTCTGCCCAAAACTGAGTAGGCAGGTGAGAATCGCTGAGCATTGAACGTGCAGCTTCAATAATTATTCTATTTCTTCTTTCAGCGACTCCATTTTGTTGCGGTGTTCTCACTGAAGAAAGGTTGTGAGAAATACCCTTACTCTCAAAGAAGGAATCAAGAGAACTGTTTTTGAATTCAGTCCCATGATCACTCCTTATTGAGCGAACGGTCAAATTGTTCAGGGTTTCCATCTTCCGAACAAAGGTGATGAGTTCTTCAGGGGTGTCACTCTTGGAACGGAGAAACATAACCCATGTATAACAAGAGAATTCATCAACTATGACCAGTGTATATTTCTTTCCAGCGATGGATTGTTTGTTAACGGGGCCAAACAAGTCCATATGGAGAAGTTGCAGAGGAGATGACACTTAGGAGACTTGCTTTGACTTAAAGCTTGCTTTGGTCTGCTTCCCTTTCTCACACGCTGAACATAAAGACTCTTTGGCGTATGAGTGCTGAGGTAGACCAGTGACTAACTCTTTTGAAGAAAGAGTGTTCAGTGTCTTGAAATTCAGATGAGAGAGCCTCTTATGCCATAGCCAGTTGACATCAGATGAGGCTTTTGAGAAGAAACATGAGTTCTCAGTGGTTGTTGAGTCCATGTTTATTACATAAACATTTTCCAAACGATAACCGCTGAGAGCTATCTTCTCCTTTTTGTCAGTGACAAAGCAGGATTCCTTGGTAAAGATTACCTTGTTATCCTTGTCGCAAAGCTGACTGATGCTTAAAAGATTATGCTTCAGCCCTTCAATATATGCGACTCTTCTGAAGGTTGTTGTACCATTAGAGAGTACACCAAACCCTCGGGTATGTCCATTTCCATTTCCTCCAAAAGTCACAGAGGGACCCTTCTCTTCCTTGTATTCAGCGAACATGCTTTTCTTTCCAGTCATGTGTCTAGAGCATCCGCTATCGAGATACCAGATACCCTTCTTAACCTGCATCACAAAGGAAGATTAGTTTCCTTGGGTACCCACTTAACCATGTGTATACGTTTGTCAGTGGAAGTAGTTGGAATGGAAGGTTCAGCAATCTTCGCAGCATTTGAAGATTCAGCTTTGTCAGTCTTCACTTTGGTTAATTTCTTAACCTCAGTGGTCTTCTTTGCCTTGGGGGCAATCTTCACCTTAGCTATCTTTTCAGCTTTGGTGGCTGTGGGGCACTTACTAGCAATATGATCAGTGAGTCCACAGTGATAACATTTCCTATAACTAAAAGTAGTTCTAGGACCATTTGAATGCTGAGCTTTAGATTTTGAATTAGAAGTACCATCACCAAGTAAGCTGATGGCTTTTGAAATGGGAGGAACATTCAGTTCTTCGGATTTCTTACCAGAGATATCCACTCTGATTCTAGGAGTAGATCGGTGAATAGATCCACACTGAGTAGATCCAGAGATCTGATTCCTTGATCCAGAGGAATGAATCACTAAAGCTTTAGAAGCATTCAGCTTAGGTACTAAGGTACCCTTCTGAGGATTTTTGGATAAACCATTTTCTCTTTACCTTTTGAAGAGGTAGAAATTTCCTCAGGGATAGGCGGTCTGGACGAGGAACACTGAGAGGATGAAGTATCAGCAACTGAGGATACGAAAGTTCCAAACAAGAGCATGGAACGATCAGTGGTTGGTTCTAGATTTTCAGCTTTGTAACCAAGACCACGTTTATCACTCAGGGGAATCTGAGACTTAATTATCTCAGTGATCTTTGTTGAAGAATTACACCATCCTTCAACAGTAGCTTTTTCAGCTCTTAAAGCAGAGATAGCTTCTTCTCGCTCGATTTTGACTAGGTGATTTAAATGCACTTGATCTTTAAAATCTTCTTCAATTTTAGAAAGCTTTTCTATTTGAAGGTGACAGTTTTTGAGCTGTTCAGCGAGATCAAGGTTTTGATTTTCAACTACAGTTTTGCCATTCATGGCTTCATATAAACTTCTAGTCAAGAGATCGATTTTACGAAGACTATCAGCTTCATCAATATTTGCAATATTTGTAAAGAAGGAAGGTGATACCTGAATAGCAGAGGTTGAAGTAGAGGGAATGTCTGAGCTTTATTCCTCATCTTCAATCTTGGCCATAAGACATAGATTGGCTTCATCATCTTCAGAGTCAGATGATGATTCTTCTTCATCAGAGGCAGCCCAATCATAAGCCATCAGGCCTTTGCCTTTCTTCTTGAAGCTTTTCAGCTTCGCATACTTTTCTTTCAGCTTAGCGTATTTGTCATCTTTATTCCTGGGAATAAAGGATTTCTTGGGAAACGCTGAGTTTCTCAAAACTTTCTTAGATTTGCACTCGTTAGCGAAATGTCCAATCTTTTCGCAGTAAAACAAGTAGCAGTAGCCTTATCAACAATAGCTGATGATCTTGGCTTATCAGTAATAGAATGGGGTTTGTTCTTTCTGAACATTTTCTTTTTGGCGAATCTCCTGAACTTTTTAGTTAGGAGAGCCAAAGATTCATCATCATCTGAAGAGTCAGATTCTGATGACCTTTCAGAGTTACTTTCTAACTCAGTGATAGTGACCACGGGTCGCTGAGTAGAAGGTTCCACTGAGATTAAAGCAACATGGGTGCTTTTGGAATCTTTTACAAGATTCTTCTTAAGATGACTCGATTGCTCATGATTCAGCATCGTGCCATATAAGGTAGCAAGGGTCATTGATCTTAGATCTTTTGACAGCTTGAGACACATAGAATAACTGTCCCAGCTTTCAGGTAAACATTCTAGAAACTTTGTCAGCACTTCAAAGTTAGAATATTCCATACCAACGGTTTTCAGTTCTATTATTAAGCAATTAAAACGTTGGTGAACTTCAGAGAGAGTTTCATTCTTACCACAAATGAAACTTTCATATTGTCTTACCAGGTTAATCTTTCGAGAGTCCTGGACTTCAGACGTACCTTCATACTGAACACATATTGTGTCCCACATGGCTTTTGAGGTTTTCAGGTTAATGACGGAATGGTAAACTTCGTCAGGAAGAGCCATGGATAGTATGGATCTGGCTTTTGTGTCGATAGCCACTTTCTTCTTATCTTCGTCAGTCCACATATGAACTTCCTTGGGTATCAGCCTTTCTGGAATAGCAGGTCTATTCTCAGCGGCTGGTACTGCAGCATCAATTCTTACAGGAATATATGGGCCGTTTTCAACATAGTAAGGCATAGTAGGGTCTACACCTTCTAAGAAGAGAATCATCCTATTTTTCCATAGATTAAAATTATCTCTGGAGAATCTAGGGGGTTTAGCAAGAGAACCATTGTCGATATAGTTTGTGTTTGTGTTGGCAGCCATTTTCAGAAATAGCAAGGAAGAGAAATCTTAGTATAGATCAGATCTTGTTTATGAGATTAAACAAATCTGCTCTGATACCACTTGTTGGTCCCGAAGGGCTATACAAGTTTGTAGAAGGGGGGGGGGGGGGTTGAATACAAACACTAAGATTTTACTTTTCTAAATTGTTTATTGATAAATCATTAACAATTTACAGCTTGTTGTGGAAACAAGATTAAGGATAAACCAAAATCTAAACAAGTTGGAACACTAAGTTTCTTGCACTAAGAAAGAGAATGAAATTACTAATAATAACCTATCTCAAGATAAGAAGGATGAACTTGTCCAGAGTTAGCAAGTTACTTCAAAATGAAGTGAGTTCTTCTTCTTATATACTGCATGCATTTAATGCATGGCAGTTTACACTTTAAACGTGGCAGCAGCTCATTGGTTGTACGTCATTGACCTTTGTTGACAACCTTAGTAGCCGCATGTTTGAACAGTGTAGTATCAGAGTGGTTGTACGATTTCAGACAATAAGGAGGTTCTTTTTCTGACATATCGTACGGAGACGTGCAAGGGTGGTTAAGACAAAAGTACTTTGTACGGAGGACTTCATGATCAGCTTTTCGTTGATTCAGCGATCTATCATTCTATATCAGTGAATGATAGAGTTCAGCGATAGCTAAAGTCTTGTACTTGATACTTCACGTTGAGTGGACAAATCTGAGTCTTCGCTGATCCGCATCAGTTCATTAGGAGATTTGTCGCTGGTTCTTGAGCTTGATCTTCGACTTCAGCGTAGAACCTATGTTGACGTGAAACTTGTCTTCAGAGATCATAAGTATGTTACTAACTTATCAGCGATCACCATAAGTACTGAACAGACTCAAAGTATTATGGTGAACAGTGTTCGCTGAATGTTTAATCTAAAGAGCGAGAGTTCCTATCAGCTGTACTGTAAGATCTTAGTACTTATCAGCGATAGTGAAACTCTGATACATATTGTTTACTTACAATTTTCACTAAGTATATAAGAGAGGGTCATTATCAAATCACTGAGGGTTTGGATCAACACAATTTTCTTTTCTAGCTTTTTTTGCTCTGTTAGCTTGTGTTTATTTTTGTTGATTGTTGCATGGTTTGGCGTTGTTGCCAATTTGTTTTGTTTCGCCGTTTGGCTTGGATGATGGCTTTTGCCTGATGTTGTTCTTTTTTTGCTGCTATAAAATTGTCTGAATTTTTCCTCTCAAAAGTTGGCGGAGCCGGTAGGGGGGGTGGCTGGCCGGTGCTGAGCCCCCCCTAACCGTTCTGGTAATATAGTAAAGTGTAAGAAATAAAACCAATATTAACTTGTAGGCCAGGTGGTTTGCAACACTCTATTTCACATATGAGACTAGTGTTCGATTCTCTGGATTTTATATCTTTATTGAATTTCTAGTTTTCATTAGTTAAATTTTTTCAAACTTTAAAATACTTTGGCCTTGGTTTTTTTTCATATTCAATTTTCTTTCACTTTTTTCTCATATTCAATTTTCTTTACTTTTAAATTGTATTTACTAACATGTGATTTGATAATTTTTCTTATTTCATATTTAGTTATTATTGTTACATGAACCTAACTATATATATATATATATAGAGAGAGAGAAACAGTTGCTATGTACAAAATCATATATGATTACGCGACTTTTACCGTCACTTTAATGTGTCCAGTTTTTGCAGTTAATGTAAAATCATATGTGATTTTGCACATGATTTGCTTTTTTCTTGTTTTCTTAAATAGTTAGCGTTCTCGTTTGCACCTTTCTCTCTCTCTCTCTCTATATATATATATTAGAAAATAGATATGTGTATTGATGTCATTTATTTATGATATATTAATAAGTTTGTGTAAGGAATGGCTCACTTAATGATAAAAAAAACTATGTTTTTGGTTAATATAAATATTTATCTCTCTTCTAGTAGTATTTCACAAACAAAAGTCATAATATTGGTGGTATTTTTTATCTACATAGATCACAAATCAAAGATTCTATCAAAATCTCACTAGACTTGGAGAATCAACATTAATTGCATATCTCATATTAACCTCTTATTTAAATAACTTCGATGACAAACTAAATTTAAAAATTTCCAGCTCCCTTTAAATAAAAATCCTGGTTAAATTGTAGGTATCGTTTTCCAGTTTCATCAAGATATCATTGGTTAAATACTTGATGGTTGTTAATATTGGTTTTTTATTTAACCGTGGTTTCACATGTAGACCAGCTTGAGCGTTAGCTAGAGAACAATCAAGAAATCAGGGGCTGTTTATTTACCTCTTAATAGTTCCATTAAGAGGCAATTTCTGAATCGATAAGAGGTGAATCTTGTTTAGCAAAGAAAGAGTATGTCTCTTAATGGTTCTAAAACCCTCTTAATGATTATGTATCATTTTTTTCGCGATAGGGTCCGCGATCGCGGACCAGGCTATTTTCTGAAAATTGGGATCCCTCGATGGCGGGATGAGACCCCGCGACCATACCAAAATTTGTGATTTCTAATTCATATTTACCATTTCAACCCCTATACTAATTTACTTACTTTACTTTATACCTTTTACTTTCCTAATTTTGATTTTACATTTAACACATATAATCGTTTATTAACTAAAACACGTTAAAAAATACGTTTTAATTTTAACAAGTTACACCATTGTACTCGTCTCTTCGATACCTTCGAAATAAGCCGAATATTGAATATTTTTGGATTTATTTATTTTATTATATATCATATATACTACATAAAAATATTTTTAATATTTACAATTCATACATTTATATGTAATTATTTAATTTATGGTACATTTCTAATTTTTTCAATTTTGTTTTACACTCCTATCGCATTAACATAATAATCATATATTAACTAATTCATTAAATCGTTTTAAATTATTATTATTTGTATGTGTTTATAGATATCGTGAATGGAAATAGGACAAAGTTTCACGAGAAGAATATGAAATGGGGTTTTGACAAGTTGGTATCACTGGAGTCATTTAAGAATTATGAAAATGGGTATTTTTGGCGAATGATGATTCATGTGTGTTTGGAGCTGAAGTATTTGCAGTTACAGATTATGCACAAAAGGATCGATGTCTGTCCATCACAAAGCCTCCGCTAATTTTTAATACTTACACTTGGACCATCGATAATAAAATAAATAAAACGTATTTTAACTATAAGAGTACCATAAATTAAATAATTAACTATAAGAATATGAATTTTAATTAAATATAAAAAATATTTTTATGTAGTATATATAATATATATTAAAATAAATAAATCAAAAAATATTCAATATTGGACTCATTTCGAACGTATCGAAGAGACGATTATAATGGTGTAACTTGTTAAAATTAAAACGTATTTTTTAACGTATTTTTAACGTATTTTAGTTAATAAACGATTATATGTGTTAAATGTAAAATTAAAATTATGAAGGTAAAAATTATAAAGTAAAGTAAGTAAATAAGTATAGGGGTTGAAAGTGTAAATATGAATTAGAAATCACAAATTTTGGTATGGTCGCGGGGTCTCATCCCTCCATCGGCGGATCCCAATTTTCAGAAAATACCCTTGTCTGCGATCGCAGACCCTATTGCGGAAAAAATGGGTATTTTAGCAAAACTGAAAAAAATAGGTATTTTAGCAAGTCAAACTTTGGGTGGTTTAGACACTTACAAATATATAAAAAAATATATAAGCAAAGTTGCAAACATCATCATAACAAATATTATAAATTTTGTTGTTCAAGATCCATTTAATCATGTATATATATAACGCAAAAATATTTTCTTTATTTTTTCTATAATCATTTAATATTTATTTTTAAAGTATCTAAAAAAATATATTTTATTAAAAATTAATCTCATGCATATAACTTGAGGGAATAATTCCAAATATAATCCAACTAAATGCTTAATTACATTTCTTTTATCAAATTCAATATCACAATCGTACTTTGCAACTATTGTAGGCACGGTTACGTTGTTCCGAGATGTTATATATACTTACATAAATTGTTAAATATAATTTCAATCTTCACAGAATGCATGCATCTACTCTAAAAACGAAAATTTTGAGTTTAATTAGTGATATTTAATTAATTAATCATTTCACAATGAGAGGGTGTGTTTCAAGTGAAGCATTACAATCGGCCTTCACCAGCTCAACCTCATTTTTACTAGATATTAGTACAATTTCTTCAAGATTTGCTTCCATGGTGTTTTTAGAAGAACATGATGATGATGATGGTCTTGCCAACTCTTTGGCTCTTTCCACTTGAACAATCCAATCTGTTGTAAAAAGAATATAAAGCATGAGCAAAGCACATGTTACTTGAGCTGCAAGCAACCCTAACCACAGTCCGGCGAACCCCATTTTCACGGCGAACCCCGTCACTATAGCCACCGGCATCCCCACCAAATAAAACGATCCCAAGTTAATATTAGCTCCCACTGTTGGCCGTGCACTTCCTCTCAGAACACCGCAACCGGTGGTCTGAGGGCAGTTTCCGAGCTCACAGAGTCCAGCAATCGGCAATGCCACCGCCGTCAAATCAAGAATCTCTACATCCGCCGTGAAAAACCTCCCCCACCGGTTTCTCATCAATGTCGTGAACACCATTGCCATAAGCCCCATCGCAACGGCGAAGACGAGCGAAACGATCATCGAAACACGAGCCTTCGCCGGTCGGTTAGCTCCGAGCTCGTTTCCAACCCTAGTTGAAACCCCAACGCTCAATGCCGACGGAAATACATAAACCAACGACGTCGTTTGGATTAATATCCCCATTGATGCCACGGTGGCTTTAGGGTTTGATAATAATCCACACAACATTATCATGAGTTCATACCACCACCACTCTAGACAAACAGATACACACGTGGGAATCGCAAGTGTTAACAACGTTGACCACCCCCGGAGACAGTCAATGCTCGGAGACACCCATGAATCTTGATGCACGCCGGAAAAGTACACGACGGTGGTTAGGAGGAATAATAAGTTTAGATTAGTGATCACCACCGCCACCGCCACCCCAGAAATACCCATCTTGAAATACCCAACAAGCAAGAAATTCAATGGCACATGAAGAAGAACAGAAACCGCTGAACAACAAGTTAAGGGGAGAGTAATGTTTTGAGTTCGGAGATAAACCCTAAGAGGATGTAGAAGGGATAATACGAAGAGATCAGGAATGGTGAAAACGATGAAAGTTTGAGCAGTTGCGGAGATATCTTCGTCTTGGCCACACCATAATAAGATTGTTTTCATGTTAAGCCACAGGAAAGAGATTGGGAGAGAAGTTGAGAGGAGTAAGAGGACTGTTTTTTGTAGAGTTAAGCCCAAAAGTTTCATTTGTTTCGCACCGTAAGCTTGACCACAAATGGGTTCCATGCCCATGGCTAAGCCCGAGATGACTGAGTAGCCGGTGATGTTAGCAAACCCGATGGAGAGAGATCCTCCGGCTAGCTCAAGTTCGCCTAGATAGCCGAGGAAAAGCATGGAAATCATGGCTCTTGAGTATAGTAGTAAGCCGGTTATGGCGGTTGGTCCTGAGATCTTTCCAATGGCTTTGATTTCCTCCAAGGCCTAGAACAAAGAAGAGTTAAAACATGAAACTTTTTGATCAATGAAAGATTAGGGTTGTGGCGTAGTGGTTAAGGTCCTGGTCCTGGTCCTGGGGGATTTGATGGAACATCCCATCTGGCCAGGTTTAAATCCAGACGTACACAACAATTGTAGCCATTGAGTCTATATAATTTGCCGGTATTAGTCTAGGCATATAGCCTAGGATACCCTTCCAAAAAGAACTACAACTTTCTCCATGGAGACATGCATTTTCAAGAAAGCTTTAAGTATATACTTTTGTTAAGGAGAATAATTTGACGTTAAAGGGGTTGGTTAAAACTTAAAACCAATCAAAATGAAAACTTTCCACAAATATTCGTTAAAAAGATTGTGGGTTTTTTAGTACAACTTATTCCATACATTCTTAAGAAATCTTTAGGTATATTTTAATATATTATGGGAAATTAAAAGATGGTAATTAAAAGAAATTTAATTTGTATGTAAAGAAATAAATATTGAATATTGGTGAAGTTGATCCATGCATGCGTTAATTTAAATTATGGGAGAAGATCTTGTTACCTCAGAAGGGGATGGCCATCCATGAAGTTGGTGATGGTGATGATGATCATCCATGGATTTTGGGGGATTATTGTTGAGATTTTTGAAAAGGGTATTCTTGGAAATAACGCTTTTGGATGGGGAAGATTGTGTTGGGTTACACATTGATCAAAATTCTTGTTGTTTGGTAAATGGGGAACTAGAGAATGAAGTTAAAAACTGCATATAAAAACTTTGGATGTGTTTGTGTGTGAAAAAACAGAGACAAACATAACGAAAGGTAATAATCGAGGGGTTTCTGGTAAGGTGGTAGATCAAGTACAACCAGTAAACAGGTTATGCTTTGTTTCCTTTTGTTCAGTGAGATATATATATATATATATATATATATATAGAGAGAGAGAGAGAGAGAGAGAGAGAGAGAGAGAGAGAGAGAGAGAGAGAGAGAAAAGGGGGGAAGAGAGAGAGGATTATGGAGTCGAAGTAATGGGATATTTAGGATAGGGGATCTGTTGTGCGTATATATATATATATATAGATATAGATATTTATACCTAAGAAGGTTGGGACCTACCACTTCTTAAGTTGATTGAACACAGATACGGAATGTTCAAACTTTATTTAATTCAACATGTTAAAGTGCTATTCCAAAAATAAGTATCTTTTTTGTGGAGAGCAAAGCCAGGAAGAATCCCCGTACGTTCGGTGTTGGACAATATGGGGATCAATCTACACTCTACACTTTGCCCAAGATGCAATAGTGAAGTTGAGACGGTGGATCACGCGTTCGTAAAGTGTGCGGAGGTAAAAACTATGGGACCAAGTGGGAAAGTGGTGGAACGTGGACTTGGGATGAAATCACGACAAATGTGGGTAGCTCGGGTCTTTTCTCAAGAGGAACAAGAAGATGGCAAGGGGCGGACCGGCGGTGGTATGTTTGTTGTATCTCATATGGTCCAATCGGAATAAGTTAGTGTTTGACAAGGCTAGTGGTATGTTGGTTGATCTTTTTTTCGATTTCCAAATGAAGACATTCGAATGGGTTACGAAAAGAGATAAGGATCTTAAGATGGAGTGGGCGTTATGGCTATCGAACCCCTCCGTGGGTTGATGCGAATCCGATTTGTGACGAAATTTGGACATGTAGAAGTCGGGTGATGTTGGAAACTTGTGTTGACAGCAGTTGGGGTGGTGAAATGACCGCTGCTGCTCCCATTAAGCAGTGCTGATTGGTGCAGCAGGTTGGCTTTTTGACAGGGGGAGCGCGGCTGTTTTGGTTTGTCTCTCGCAAACACGTGCAGCTACTTTTCACCTTCGTTCTTATGCTTTTTCTTGGCTGTTTTTTTGTTTAGTCGGGCTGTTTCGCTTTCAAAACTGTTACTTTTTGGTTCGGTGCTGTTTGGTGTTGGGTTTCCTTATGGACATTGTAATTTGTGATATTGGTTTTGGTAATATATGGTTGGCTTCTGCTGTTCAAAAAAAAAATTTAAATAAAGAAAATGTAATAATGGTCGAATTATATATGATTACATGAATCATGTGACTTAAATCACGGGCCAAGTTATCCGTATAGTTAATTTAAAAAAATTGGGTGCATGCAATCATTTGATTTTGTCGATTAATCTTTATATATATAAAAGGAAAAACCTTAGGATATTTGAGGTGGCATCATGAGAGTTAAGTATTGAGTTATTGATAAATTGTGGTTGAATTTGAGATATCCCACATTGATGAGAGGTTGAAAGATTGGAGTAAAGTAGTATGTATAAAAAAGAATTCTAGGATGCCATTTGACTAAGGCCGTCCACAGCGCATAACTAAAAGCCCCCAAGCCCTCAACGCCACATCAGCGCCACATCAGCTTTTCTCCTAACCCTCTCCTTACCCTAAAATGGTTTACCGGGTACCCGATGCTATTATGGAACCCGCAACCCACCCCACCCTCACCCTCCTCTCACATACACCCTCGGGTTCAGCGGGTTTTCAAGCCCGGAAGCCAAGCCCGAAGGGATGCCCGCAGCTCCCCGTACCACTACCCGAAGGAGCCCTTGAAGCCCGAAGGTGAACCCGCAGCCAAGCCCGAAGGCGCTGCGGATGGCCTAATGGGGTTTGGTTATAAGGTTATCTTATTTGGATGACCCTATTTTTACAAAACAAATCTTATTTTAAATAAAAAAATTAAAAATTTAAAGTTAGTTGTGGTTGAGTTTTAGATATCCCACATTAGTAAAATTGGAAAAAATATGTATGTATAAAAAAATCAACGTATATATTAAAAGAAGAACCAAAAGGTATTGATGTGAGATCATAAGAATTAAGTATTGAAGTATTGATTAATTGTGGTTGAGTTTTATATATCCAAAAAATATAAATCAATCAATATAAATATTAAAAGAAAACCGTCAGGAATTAAGGTTGCATCATGAGAGTTGAGTATGATATTGGTGAATTGTGGTTTAATTTGAGATATCCTACATTGGTGAGAGGTTGAAAAATTGAAGTAGAGTGGTGGGTATAAAAAGGAATTATGGGATGTCATTTGTGTCAACTCATGGGGTTTGGTTATAAAGTTATTTTATTTGGATGACCCTATTTTGCAAAACAAATCTTATTTTAAATAAAAAAATAAAATAAAATAAAGTTGGTTGTGATTGAGTTTTAGATATCTCACACTAGTTTTATTTAAATATATAATCAACAATCAAATGCTTTTCTTAATTGACGTAAGTTTTATGATGATACTTTTCGATATTACAAGTTTACCGATTGTTGAGAGCCTTTGTCCTCGTAGGAGGTCAGAGGCTTAAACCTCACCAAAAATGAGAAGGGTGTGTGAGTTTAAGGCATTGTTTGGCAAAAAAAAAAAGCTAGCTTATTTTTGGGGTACATGTTTGGATGACCATAAGCTAGCTTTTTGAAAAGCTACTTGGAGTAGCTTATGAGTAGCTTTTTGTAAATATTACAATTATGCCCTCATTAATATTAATTATTATTTATTAACTATTTTTTTAATATGTTCTTTTTGGTCATTTAAATGCTTATAAGCTACTTTTTGTCAAACGTAACTTTTTCATCAGCTAGCTTATAAGTCATAAGCTAGCTTATCAACTAGTTTGCCAAACATAGCCTAATTGTTGCATTTGCGGTATATGAATATCATATACTTTAAAAAAAAAAAGTTTACCAATTGTTTGTGAATAGACAACCATCAAATCATTCAAAATTCAAAGTTACCAATACGTGTGATTGTGTATGAATGGTTTGTATTACAATAAATGGTTAGAAACGATTTGGATGGTATTACTATCATTTGAAGGGTGTCTAATGCAGGGATATTTTGCCCTTTAGTGTGTCGCTCAATTGATAAAGAGGTAGGGCATTTTGTCCAAATACAAGGGATTGATCCAAGAACCCCCTTCCCCTCTTGCGGCGGTTGAGCCTTAGTTACAGAGTGAGTAAAAAATGTCCCCTCATAATGGTATCGTTGGAATTCGATGGTTCCTTCTAGAGTTAACATTTTCATGTGGCGGGTTGTGTTAGACAGGATCTCATCCTGCGATCAGTGGCGAAACACAATAAAGGCCAAAGGGGGCCATGGCCCCTGCAGTTTTCGAAACAAATACCATGTTTTAGCAATAAAATTTGCATATAATCGTTAGCTGAGATAGTTATCACACCTTGGTTACTGGTGAGGGATATTGGGTTCAAGTCCCTTGGTGCTCATTTGTTTCTTATTTCCAATTTTTTTTTTCTTTCATTATTAAAAATCTTTTTTTTCCTCATTGTTTTTCTTTTATTACCAAATATTATTATTTTTCTTTAATTACTAAAAATCCTTTTTCACATATGTGCGAAACATATTTGTAACATATAATTTTTATAAGTTGTATAAAAATGTTGAAATTGGTTTGTGTTTTATATAAATAATGTAAAACATCTAGATTTGTCTTACATTAGATAATCTCTATTTCTATCTTTGAGTTTTTTAAAATTTATTAATATATTATAGTCAAAAAATATATGATGCATTGATGCTGCAGTGATATTACTGCTGTGTGGATCTTTGTAAATTGCTTGGTTGGTTATAAAAATTCTGCCTTTCAAAAAAAAAAAAAAGGATTTAGTATTATATTAACAATTTCTTTTATTCTATTAAAATTTATTAGTATATAATAGTTAGAAAAAATAAAGACAAAATAAAGTTATATTGTAATCTTTCTGTTATTATAGTATTAAATGAGCTAAAATTTTCTATTTTTATTTTTGTAAAATTTATTAGTAGAAAAACCCAATGAATTAATATTGCTATATTTTGGGTTTCCGAATTTTTGTAATATCATTTTTCGACCCCCGAGACTAGAGGTGGCCAAACTGACCCGACCCGACCCGACGGGCTGACCCGAACCGAAACCGGCCAAGAACCGGTTCTGGCCCGACCCGGTCAAGAACCGGTTTCAAGCCCGAGAGCCGGGACCGGTTCGCGTATATAGGAATTTCCTCGGCCCGACCCGACCCGACCCGATTTTTTTCAAAAACCAATATAGCCGTTATAGATCCGTTTGGAACCCCTTGTGACCGTTTTTTGCCTCAAAAAACACCCTCCAAACCCCTTATAAATACTAGGGGTGTTATGGAGGTCATCACCACCTTACATTGCTTACAAAACGCAAAAAACGCTTACAATTATTCTCATTTCTCGGCTCTCGTTATATTCGTTTCTCGCAAAAAACGCATACAATTCTCATTTCTCGGCTCTCGCTATATTCGTTTCTCGCAAAAAACGCATACAATTCTCTAGTCTCTACTCTCTAGTCTCTACTATCAAAAAAATGGCCGAACAAAATTACATCGTTGTTGCCGACCATTCACGAAAAGCAGCGGTTTGGGAGAATTTCAACTTGGTAAAATTTCCCGACGGTACAAAAAAAGCGCAATGCAAACGGTGTGGAGATTTCCTAAAACCCGAATCAAATAGCACGTTAAAGCGCCACTTCGAGGAAAGATGCAAGAGGTTGAAATCGGGTGACGATCCAACTCAACCCATACTTGACAATTCCGGTCAAGTATGGTCGTATGATAATGATCTTGCCCGAGAAATGCAAATGAAATGTGTCATTCAAATGGCGTTGCCGTTCGGACATTTCGACAATCCTCACATTACAAACATGATCAAAAATGGGTTCCAACCACGCTACAATGGTTCGGTAAGTCGTCAAACTCTTAAACGTGATGCTTTAAAATATTGGAATAAGGTTCAAAAAATTATGCGAGAAATGTTTTTAAACTTACCCAACAAAGTTTCTTTAACTTGTGATGTATGGAGCGCTGTAACCGATACTTCTGATGTTGGTAGTCTCGTAGATGACGAAGATGTAGACACCGACCGCCTTGACGATCAAACGGCTATTACACGACTGATGCAGTACAATACTCTTGAAGACTACAATCCAGATCAGAATACATACTACGCTCCATACAATCCATTCAACTATAATCCATTCAATTACTATCCGGGACCGGGTGATGGGAGTGGAAGTTCGGGAGCAGGACCTTCGAATGTTTAGAATTTATGTATTGTAACTTGTAAGTTTGTAACTTAAAATTATATATAAATTATAAAACGTAAAAGTGTATTTTAGTGATATATATTATAAATAAAACGTATTTTTAAAGTGTATTTTACTTATCCAATTATTCCAATCCAATTTTTTTTTGTTAAAGTTTAGTAATTAATTATTATACAAAGAAAGTAGTTTAAAAACATAAAAATCGCAGGCCCGATTTGAAAACCGGTTCTCGGCCCGACCCGGCCCGGTTTTCATAAAACCGGGTTTATATACACTTAAACGGGTCAGATGTTTTCGGTTTAAACCCGGCCCGACCCGACCCGGTTCTCACCTGACCCGGTTCTTCTTGTTACTGTTTGGAACCGGGTTGTCCCCCGACCCGACCCGACCCAGCCCGAACCCGATTTTTGGCCACCTCTACCCGAGACTTTGATGTTCGTGTTCCGCCACTGCACTCGGAGAAAATTGTTAAGTTGGAGAAACCACATATACCAAATTTGTAGTTTACTCTAAATAAAAAGAGCATATAAAAAAAGTAACATCAATAGGTACTTCAACGATCATCGATGGATTTTGGGTTTCCGAAATTTAGTAATATCATTTTTCGGCCCCGAGACTTTGATGTTGTGTTCCGCCACTACCCGCGATAATCTAATAAAGAAAAATGTGGAGCTCGATTTTTCCCTCTGCCCGCTCTGCATATCTGTTACTGTAACACCCTCAAAATTTGGAAAGAGCAATTAAATAAAATTTCGATAAAATAATCACTTAAGGAATAAAATTCCTTCTACAAACCATTCTTGAAATTACCTCAAGATAAAACATAACAACTCTCACAATTAATAACTCAAGTCATATTATGTGACCAAATAAAGTCGGGTGTTACTTAACACAAGTACAAGTTGATAATCCCAAAATAAGTGTGGAAGACTTCACCAAGCAATTCACTTCTCGAGCACAGTACTAGCACGCATCTCTTCACGGTGTCACTAAAACTAGTCCCCAACCGGAACCTGTTGCACATGCCGACAAATAAAAAGGTTAGGCTAACGCCTAGTGAGTTCAAAAGTTTTATCATGATTACGTAATTGGTAAAACAAGAGAGATGCAATTTAAATCATGAGTTCAAATTAATTTACTTTAGATGCAAACCACCCATTTTTCAACGCACACAAATCCTGTGATGAAATGTAACACCCTCGAATTTGGAAAGAGCAACTAAATAAAATTTCGATAAAATACCCAACAAGATAAAATCATTTCTACAATTCATACCTTAAAATACCTCATAATTTAAAACATTATAGTTCCCCAAATAAAATAACTTAAACGGGTGTCACTTAACACGACACAAGTTGCTAATCCCAAAATAAATGCGGAAGACTTCACTAAACGATTCACATCTCGTGCACACTTCTAGCACTCGCCACTTCATAATGTAGCTAGAGCTACCCCAACCTGATCCTGTTGCACATGCCGACAAATAAAAAGGGTTAGGCTTACGCCTAGTGAGTTCAAGCATTTTATCATGACTACATAAAAGAAATCATAAATCGGAAGGTTGTAGTTTTAGTCATGATTTAGATAAATCTTTCATTGAAAGTTTGCGACCAAGATTATTATTTCCAAAGGTTTTCCCAAACGGGCATACATGACTCATTTTTCCAACGTACCCAAAATCCATGGAAACCATTCCCGAAAAGTGTAAAGCGTTTTCCAAAATGAGTTACGACTCCAACTCACTCAAAACAAATTTGGGCATAAATAACCCAAGGAATACAAACGTGGACAAAACTCCAATATTCCAAAACACCCGATAAGTATGAAGCATAGAACCCTGCCAATAACCATGAATACAATTCGTATAAATAAAGTACGTCACCAAAAATATGGATAAAAACATATACCCAAAACCACACCTTTCGGTGACGGGGGAGACCCGATTCCATCGAAAGTGACGGGCACACAAAGTTAAGTCACTCGTGATGTTACTGGATTACACCTCAAGCCCCGACCTTAGTTCCCATGCCATAAAGACATCACAACCTCAAGCCATAAATAGATTGCCTTTATTGCATACCCCGTAGAGTTACACCTCAAGGACTTACAGGCGACCTTATTGCATATCCAGCCTAGACGAGTTACACCTCAAGCCCCGACCTTAGTTCCCATGCCATAAAGACATCACAACCTCAAGCCATAACTAGATTTCCTTTATTGCATACCCCGTAGGGTTACACCTCAAGGACTTACATACACGGGGACCATAGTGCATACTCGCTAGTGGCCCCATGGCCTACGCATATAACCATGCGTCCCTACAGTCCACTCCTCGTGCACAAAGAGATAGACCATCAAATAAAGACTAACTCACTTGCCTATGGATCCAATGCAACACAGTCTACCAAAACATGCTCAACCCGGAATGACAAAACACCCAAGCATGTAAATATCAATAATGTGCAATAAAATGCATTTTAACATCCGTTAGGTAAACAAGTACCACAAAACCACTATTAACCCAAAACCTGACACAGTTAAGCAAAAGGGTTTTCCCAAAAGGACTCACACCTTTACAATTCTCAAAATAACTCTTGACGCTAAATCGGATATTTCCCAAATGGTTTATAAAATCAATTACACTAACATGATGTACTTGTCAAATAAGCCTCTCTTTGAGCAATTAACCTTTTAAAGACAAAATATGGTTTCTAACTGTTACACCCTCAAAATTTGGAACGAGCAACTAAGTAAAACTTCAATAAAATACCCAACATGCTAAAATCATTTCTACAATTCATTCCTTAAAATACTTCAGAATTTAAAACATTATAATCCCCCAAATAAAATAACTTAAACGGGTGTCACTTAACATAACACAAGTTGCTAATCCCAAATTAATTGCGGAAGACTTCACTAGAACAAATCACCTCTCGGGCACACTACTAGTACTCGACCTTTCGCTGTGCCTCTAGAACTATTCCCAACCTGAACCTGTTGCACATGCCGACAAATAAAAAGGTTAGGCTAACGCCTAGTGAGTTCAAGAGTTTAGAACATGATTTATATGATTTGTAGAAAGGAGTTGCGACATAAATCATGATTTCCAAAAGAGTTTATGAAAGAATGCAAACGACTCATTTTCCAACGCACATAAAATCTATAAGAAAAGTTCCCACAACGTATAAAGCGTTTTCTAAAATGAATTCCTATTCCAACTTACTCAAAACGCATTTTGACATTAAATATCCCAATGAATATAAATGTGGAAAAAACTCCAATATTTAAAACATCCAAATAGGATGAGGTATAGATTTTGCCAATAAACCATGAAGACAGTTCGTATAAAGAAACTACGTCACCGAAATTATGGATAAAAACATATACCCAAAACCACACCATTCGGTGACGGGGGAGACCCGATTCCATCGAAAGTGACGGGCACACAAAGTTAAGTCACTTAGGATGTTACTGGATTACGCAAGCCCCGGTCCTAGTTCCCATGCCATGAAGACATCACAATCCTCGGAACAAAATAAATTGCCTTTATTGCATACCCCGTAGAGTTACACCTCAAGGACTTACAGGGGGTCCCATTGCATATCCAGTCTAGACGAGTTTCACCTCAGGGACTTCAGTGTCCCCTATTGCCTACTCGCTAGTGGCCCCACGGCCTAACGCATATACCCATGCGTTCCCAATAGTGCTCGCTGATACCAGCCATCCAGCACCGTGTGACGGACAAAACGTGTCTTGTTGTGTGAAGGGACGATGTCAACCAACCACACAACCGAATGCACAAAGAGATAGACCATCCAATAAAATTGACTCACGTGCCTATGGATCCAATACAACTCGGTCTACAAAACATGCTCAACCCGAAATGACCGAAGCACCCAACCATGTAAATATCAATAATGAGCAATAAAATGCATCAAGTTGCAATAAATGCAAACCATAAATAAGACTCCACATTGAGTCATTTAAAACCGGACAAATGTCCCCATGACCATCCCAAAGTCGAAAACCGAGCAAAATGCTTAAATACCCATTAGACCCATAATAGCGGTCATCTTAGCATAGAAATGCATCTCATATCAAATAGATAGTACGTACCATAAAATCGTTATTAACCCAAAACCCAACACGGAATTAAACATAAAGGGTTTTCTCAAAGAACTCATACCCTTAACATTTTCTCAAAATGACCCATAACACTAAAAGTGTATTTTCTCAAATGGTTTATAAAATCATTTACACAAGTATGATTAACCCATCAATTAAACCTCATTTTGAGCAATTAATCTTTTAAAGACAATTCATGGTTTCTAACCATCCAAATGTTCAAAAGTCCCAAATATGGGTATTATACACATTTATGAAGATAAATTCTTCAAAAGAATTAAACTATCCAAATAACTCAACCATATACATTTTCAAGTAAAACACACACATATTTGTAAAATACTCATTTTGGCATGTACAAAGTTTTCACAAAGTAACTTGAACTCACCTTGCTAGATTTAGCTAAATCTAGGGTTTCTCCAAACGTAAGCTCCTTTGATGAAGTTTGCATCCTCAAGCCAAAACTTCCAAAACCTAGATTTATGAAATCCCAACCATCAATATCACAATCCAACCATATGGAATTATTCCCTAACCATAAAACATCAAAACCCCCAACTTACCAAACCCTAGTTCTTGTATATGAATAAAATAAGGTTTCTTAACCATTCATCACCAAAATCGACCCACAATATTACAAGATAGAAAGAAGATGAAATCAAACCATCATAACAACTACTGGGTAAGGAAAGATTACCTCAACCTTTGAAATCTTCCACAAACGAGCTCCTAGTCTCCACAAAAGCTCCAAGATTCCAAGATGATCAACAATGGAGGAAGAGGGTTTGATTTGGTGAAGTAAAGAGGAAGGAGAGGGGAGGGGATGGTGTTTTCTTGGGAAAAATCGACTGAGAAAGTGAGGTTGATGAAGAGAGTCGAGAGTGAGAATGAAATGAGAAGAGAAAGAGGTTAAAATGGTTTTAATCACTTCCAGCTCCCGACCGCGACATTGACACCGCGACAATGACCAGGTCATTGTCGCTGGGCATTGTCGCGCTGCGTATACCCGTTTCTGTTTGATGTTCTCATTTTGTCCCCGACCGCGACAATGACACCGCCACAATGACCAGGTCATTGTCGTTGGGCATTGTCACGCCCCGTGTACTACATTATGCCCGAATTATTGTTTTATTTCCTAATCGCTGTTTTGGTCATAACTTCCTCATTATGGCTCCGTTTTCGCTCCGGAAAGAACCGTTGGACTCGTATTCGAATTCCCCATCCAACAAAACCATAAAATCTAGGATTTACACCAATATCCTATTTTTCATATTTTTCCTTAGAATATCGATTCCGCATTGATTCGAAGTTGTACTTATCCCAAAATTACGGGTGTTACACTAACCATCCAAATATTCAACAGCCCCAATTATAGGTGTTTTGCACATTTATGAAGATAAATATTTCTAAAAGAGTTAAACTATCCAAATAACTCAACCACGTATCTTTTCAAGTAAAACACACACATATTCGTAAAATACTCATTTTGGCATGTACAAAGTTTTCGCAAAGTAACTTGAACTCACCTTGCTAGATTAGGCTAAATCTAGATTTTTCCCAAACGTAAGTTCCTTTGAAGAAGTCCGAACCTTCAAGTCCAAAACCTCCAAAAACCTAAATTCATAACTTCCAACCATGAATATTCATATTCAACCACTTTAAAACTATTCCCCAAACATCTTATATTAAAATCTTCATTTTGACCAAAACCCCAATATTAACCTAACTTCTCCAAAATCATCCAAACCAAAATTGAATAAACAAAACACTAGGAGATCATCAATGAAACATTTATAACCCATATGAAAGTATAGAAGCTAGGAGGATGAACTCACCACTTAGGTTTTGATGAAAACCTAGAAAACCCCAAAAATCTCTAAAATGTTTTGGATGAAACTTGCTCTTGCATCTATAGATGAAATCAATAGCATAAAATGGGTAAGGAACGCATCAATCTCCAAGAAAAACCCCAAAATCGGTTAGGGTTTTGTGAGGGAGAAAAGGGAAAACGATTTGGGAGAGAAAGGAAAGAGATTCGAGACTTACCACCACCAAACACCCTTGAATAATCCAATTATCTTCCAAAATCTTTCTAGATCCTTGAAGATCTCTCAAAAACGGAACCATAGCAAGTTGAATCATCAAATTCGGAGTTGAAATGAGAGAGATATGAAGAAATGAAGTTTGAGGGATGAAATTCGTATTTGACAGCAACCAGGTACCCGTCCGCGACAATGACACGCGACAATGACACGGTCATTGTCGCTGGTCATAGTCGCACAAGGTGTACCGTAGGTTGTACCCTTTTCGCGACAATGACACGCGACAATGACACGGTCATTGTCGCTGGTCATTGTAGCTCCGCGTGTACTACATTCTGCCCGAATTCTTGTTTTATTTCCTAATCGCTGTTTTGGTCATAACTTCCTCATTATGGCTCCGTTTTCGCTCCGGAAAGAACCGTTTGATTCGTATTCGAATTCCCCATCCAACAAAACCATAAAATCTAGGATTTACACCAATATCCTATTTTTCATATTTTTCCTTAGAATATCGATTCCGCATTGATTCGAAGTTGTACTTATCCCAAAATTACGGGTGTTACAATCCTCCAAACCTTAGGATGATTTCGTCCTCGAAATCCACATCCTTTACAAACCAAGGCTAACCGACTCATCTCCAACCATGATTCCTCGATTCCGAACTGTAATTTAATTCTCCCCACGCAGTCTTATAAAAACAACTCCTTGACTCATTTCTTATCGACAAAACCCCTCCAAGTACACTGTACTTATGACTGGAAGAACACTCCAACCACTGGAATAACTCCTAGTTAGGCGACTTCGGTCGTCTCCCAACCTTAGATGTTCCATACATCTTGATTTCAGTTTCAAATTCTAAATCAGTTCACAGTTTGTTCACTAACGAACCCAACCTGATCATTAACCCCAATCATTCCTACCATTAACGATCGATTACCTCAACGAGTTCTAATAGGCTCCAAAGTCCATCCAAAACAATCATAGAACCGACAAACCCTTTAACCATATACGAAGGTTATTTCACTAAAATCATCCATCCCAATTGAGCGTCTTAAGGTTCCAACTATCATTACCAATATTCTTTTAAAATTGGCTACAATCCCCGTTTACACTAACGGTTTCCGATCTCAAGGCCACAAAGGTTGACACCTAATTATATCACTAAACTCGAAACACACGAGTTCCGTTTACCGAGGGTTTCCACAGAATTAATGTCGTCATCAAAACGGTTCTACCAACCTCGAAATGCGTTACTGCAAGTCTACCCTCCAATTACCACCAATACATTTACCTTGCTACCGATATCATTTGGCCCTTAATACCAACATGCGTGGAATACTCAATCTTCCACCGTGAAAGTGCTACACGCACCTACTTTTAACTGGGTTACATACCTTTTCCAAGGCCCTAACGAGTTCAAGGTTTTCAAGCGCGTCATTCAATAAATATGCCAATTAATCAAAACCATTCACAAAACATTTTCAACACTAAGATTTTCATCTCAAATATACCGTACGCACAAAACTACTACTATCAGTTCGGCAGTTACGTAAAACTGGACATGCTCGTCCCACATATGAAAATTATGTTGAAAATCATTTCATTACAGTTCAATTTACCCACAAAACGCAAAAGCATAATAAACAGTTTCTTTGAAATGAACCGCCACGGTTCTAGTATGGATTGACTCATGGCATGCACGTAAAGTAACTGCCCATTTTATATGGTGTGCAACTAAATTTTCACATGTACCTCAAAAGAAGTTTAAACGGCGTTTAAATCTAAAGTTCCCCTCACCCATAAAATGGCATGGAACAAGGCTTACCAATTAAAATCTACGCGTGTCAGTTTATTTTACAAAAACGATGGAACGATTTATAAATGCACTTTGGTCAAACCATAAAATGATTCGTGTCCGTTCCGATTTAAAAAAAATCAAAACCAATACGCTCCCATCATTTGAAGATGTCGACTAAAACATTATGACGGAATCTCAATTTGGGGTAGGCATGCAAGCTTGTAACATTTCCTTAGAAATTTCTTTGTAATGAAATAACATGCACCAATTACTCACACCAATATTTCAAAAGATAAAACTCTTTAAATCAGTTTCCCAAGTTTCTCCAACGGGTCATATAGTGACACACGAGAAAAAGGTTTCAGGCAAAGCTTGCACACAACAATGTGTTTTCTCAAAACATAAGAGAAAGTAATGCTTATAAATGGTTGATACCAAAAATTTCAAACCTATTGTCAATTCTCAAAATATACCAACGATGCGCATCAATGATCAAAACCTAAGAATTTACACGCACCGTGGTTTATACAAACACTTTTCTAAAATCTTCTTAACGAGGCATTTTGCTCAAAGTTTCGTACTAGAATCATAGAACGTTAAAACGTTGATGCTTAAAAGTTTACCTGTTAAAATATCGAAAATATCTATTTCTTTATAACCAAAAGTTTACAATTTTCAAAAATGTTCCTCGAATCAAAGTTGACCAAATGTCAATGACTCCCACCTTTGTGTTTTCAAAAGGTAACATATTGCAAACTATGCATGATTTCCATAACACCAAAACATCCTTTTGACCAAATGGCCATCGTTTATATAATGAGTTAATAAAGCATTTTCATGCACGACTCGTTTATCAAAGTGTAGAGAACCAAAAGTTACCAAGCTATGCATATCCCAAAGTCGATATAACGCATTTACATGATAATGATAATAAAACATTTAACTGCCCGAAGGCGCACCAAGCAAATTATTATGAAATGTCGTCAAAAACGTTCTTTCATGCGTCACTTAAGTCACGTATAAATCAATCCATACATTGAACTATTTGCAACGAAATACTTAATAACACAAACTTTTGAAAGAAAAGTTACGCGACACTAGAGTTCCAAACTCATCCATTCTTAGTCGCCTTATGGCATAAAATTAACTTTTCTCAACAAAACTCGAGTGGGACCAAATGCCCAACATAACTCATAAACTTTTCACATAAGCAAATAGAGTATGCATATAGTAAAATTGTACTCACACGACAGAAAACGTCGTACAGTAAAACTCCATGAACTTCAATGGACTCAATGACCCCAAGTCAATAAAACGACACTAATCATCATGCTTCCAAAGCCAAATTGCTATAAGCAAAACCATGAATGCGACGCCAAAATCCCAAAAACCCCCTCCTAGGGTAATATCATATAAACAACATTGTTTAACAACTCACATTAAACAAATTCCCAAAATAACTTTACATAGATATAATGGAAAATAACTTTCCGTCCAAACTTTAACATATGTGGAGGAGATCCAATGTTAAAGTCACAAGCCGTAGTTATTTCCAAACATCTTAAACATCATAAAATATGATTATCATTATATCCAAAACAAATGTTGAACAATAATGGAATAAGGCAAAACAAATCCCGGCGGAGTTTGCGACTCTCGCAATAAAATGGTTTCATGCACGTTAAAACCATGATTCAAAATCTTGTGTGTGTGCCAAACATTTCCCAAAATTCATAACACAATCTATATAAGGATTGGAACCACAAGAAATAGTTGATGAAATTTGTTTTCAAAATAAACTTTGTGCATGACTAGTCGGCATTCAACGTCTCAACTCATATTCCTCCAAATCCATCCGGTCCACTATTGTCATCTGGATACTTTAACCTCTTAAGGTGAGTTAGGAAAATACATCAATTAGCCTTACGGTTTTTCCTCAAATCAAAGTCGGCTTAATAATCCTATGGTTCTAGTCCAACCATCGATCTTGACCCGAAACGGTCTACTTAAAGCAATTATCATGCTTATCGTCACTCCAAGTGACTAATACTATAATCGTCCATCTATTCCAACGACTACTAGCTTAGAACCTTCTTCACTACCCCCAACGATCATCACATTAAAGTAATTCAAGTATGCACATGTACTAGTAGGTCCACCGTGACACTGGCCAGGTGTCACTATGAACGCACCGTACATGATTATCCTTGTTACTCTCGACGTGATTATCATTTCTAATAACATCCATCAACTTCAAAACATCCTATCTTAAAAGTGCCTAAAGGTGAATTTCACTCTCTTTTACTTAAACAAACACTAGTTTGAGTCTAGGCATCCAAAATCAACACCTAAATCTCTCAAACTTATGCTCTGATACCAACTTGTTACACCCTCAAAATTTGGAACGAGCAACTAAGTAAAACTTCAATAAAATACCCAACATGCTAAAATCATTTCTACAATTCATTCCTTAAAATACTTCAGAATTTAAAACATTATAATCCCCCAAATAAAATAACTTAAACGGGTGTCACTTAACACAACACAAGTTGCTAATCCCAAATTAATTGCGGAAGACTTCACTAGAACAAATCACCTCTCGGGCACACTACTAGTACTCGACCTTTCGCTGTGCCTCTAGAACTATTCCCAACCTGAACCTGTTGCACATGCCGACAAATAAAAAGGTTAGGCTAACGCCTAGTGAGTTCAAGAGTTTAGAACATGATTTATATGATTTGTAGAAAGGAGTTGCGACATAAATCATGATTTCCAAAAGAGTTTATGAAAGAATGCAAACGACTCATTTTCCAACGCACATAAAATCTATAAGAAAAGTTCCCACAACGTATAAAGCGTTTTCTAAAATGAATTCCTATTCCAACTTACTCAAAACGCATTTTGACATTAAATATCCCAATGAATATAAATGTGGACAAAACTCCAATATTTAAAACATCCAAATAGGATGAGGTATAGATTTTGCCAATAAACCATGAAGACAGTTCGTATAAAGAAAGTACGTCACCGAAATTATGGATAAAAACATATACCCAAAACCACACCATTCGGTGACGGGGGAGACCCGATTCCATCGAAAGTGACGGGCACACAAAGTTAAGTCACTTAGGATGTTACTGGATTACGCAAGCCCCGGTCCTAGTTCCCATGCCATGAAGACATCACAATCCTCGGACCAAAATAAATTGCCTTTATTGCATACCCCGTAGAGTTACACCTCAAGGACTTACAGGGGGTCCCATTGCATATCCAGTCTAGACGAGTTTCACCTCAGAGACTTCAGTGTCCCCTATTGCCTACTCGCTAGTGGCCCCACGGCCTAACGCATATACCCATGCGTTCCCAATAGTGCTCGCTGATACCAGCCATCCAGCACCGTGTGACGGACAAAACGTGTCTTGTTGTGTGAAGGGACGATGTCAACCAACCACACAACCGAATGCACAAAGAGATAGACCATCCAATAAAATTGACTCACATGCCTATGGATCCAATACAACTCGGTCTACAAAACATGCTCAACCCAAAATGACCGAAGCACCCAACCATGTAAATATCAATAATGAGCAATAAAATGCATCAAGTTGCAATAAATGCAAACCATAAATAAGACTCCACATTGAGTCATTTAAAACCGGACAAATGTCCCCATGACCATCCCAAAGTCAAAAACCGAGCAAAATGCTCAAATACCCATTAGACCCATAATAGCGGTCATCTTAGCATAGAAATGCATCTCATATCAAATAGATAGTACGTACCATAAAATCGTTATTAACCCAAAACCCAACACGGAATTAAACATAAAGGGTTTTCTCAAAGAACTCATACCCTTAACATTTTCTCAAAATGACCCATAACACTAAAAGTGTATTTTCTCAAATGGTTTATAAAATCATTTACACAAGTATGATTAACCCATCAATTAAACCTCATTTTGAGCAATTAATCTTTTAAAGAAAATTCATGGTTTCTAACCATCCAAATGTTCAAAAGTCCCAAATATGGGTATTATACACATTTATGAAGATAAATACTTCAAAAGAATTAAACTATCCAAATAACTCAACCATATACATTTTCAAGTAAAACACACACATATTTGTAAAATACTCATTTTGGCATGTACAAAGTTTTCACAAAGTAACTTGAACTCACCTTGCTAGATTTAGCTAAATCTAGGGTTTCTCCAAACGTAAGCTCCTTTGATGAAGTTTGCATCCTCAAGCCAAAACTTCCAAAACCTAGATTTATGAAATCCCAACCATCA
This sequence comes from Saussurea involucrata, assembly GCA_033807775.1. Taxonomy (NCBI): domain Eukaryota; kingdom Viridiplantae; phylum Streptophyta; class Magnoliopsida; order Asterales; family Asteraceae; genus Saussurea; species Saussurea involucrata. Next base: position 75,475,398 of record CM066317.1, on the reverse strand, counting down.
ATATCACAATCCAACCATATGGAATTATTCCCTAACCATAAAACATCAAAACCCCCAACTTACCAAACCCTAGTTCTTGTATATGAATAAAATAAGGTTTCTTAACCATTCATCACCAAAATCGACCCACAATATTACAAGATAGAAAGAAGATGAAATCAAACCATCATAACAACTATTGGGTAAGGAAAGATTACCTCAACCTTTGAAATCTTCCACAAACGAGCTCCTAGTCTCCACAAAAGCTCCAAGATTCCAAGATGATCAACAATGGAGGAAGAGGGTTTGATTTGGTGAAGTAAAGAGGAAGGAGAGGGGAGGGGATGGTGTTTTCTTGGGAAAAATCGGCTGAGAAAGTGAGGTTGATGAAGAGAGTCGAGAGTGAGAATGAAATGAGAAGAGAAAGAGGTTAAAATGGTTTTAATCACTTCCAGCTCCCGACCGCGACATTGACACCGCGACAATGACCAGGTCATTGTCGCTGGGCATTGTCGCGCTGCGTATACCCGTTTCTGTTTGATGTTCTCATTTTGTCCCCGACCGCGACAATGACACCGCCACAATGACCAGGTCATTGTCGCTGGGCATTGTCGCGCCCCGTGTACTACATTCTGCCCGAATTCTTGTTTTATTTCCTAATCGTTGTTTTGGTCATAACTTCCTCATTATGGCTCCGTTTTCGCTCCAGAAAGAACCGTTGGACTCGTATTCGAATTCCCCATCCAACAAAACCATAAAATCTAGGATTTACACCAATATCCTATTTTTCATATTTTTCCTTAGAATATCGATTCCGCATTGATTCGAAGTTGTACTTATCCCAAAATTACGGGTGTTACACTAACCATCCAAATATTCAACAGCCCCAATTATAGGTGTTTTGCACATTTATGAAGATAAATATTTCTAAAAGAGTTAAACTATCCAAATAACTCAACCACGTATCTTTTCAAGTAAAACACACACATATTCGTAAAATACTCATTTTGGCATGTACAAACTTTTCGCAAAGTAACTTGAACTCACCTTGCTAGATTAGGCTAAATCTAGATTTTTCCCAAACGTAAGCTCCTTTGAAGAAGTCCGAACCTTCAAGTCCAAAACCTCCAAAAACCTAAATTCATAACTTCCAACCATGAATATTCATATTCAACCACTTTAAAACTATTCCCCAAACATCTTATATTAAAATCTTCATTTTGACCAAAACCCCAATATTAACCTAACTTCTCCAAAATCATCCAAACCAAAATTGAATAAACAAAACACTAGGAGATCATCAATGAAACATTTATAACCCATATGAAAGTATAGAAGCTAGGAGGATGAACTCACCACTTAGGTTTTGATGAAAACCTAGAAAACCCCAAAAATCTCTAAAATGTTTTGGATGAAACTTGCTCTTGCATCTATAGATGAAATCAATAGCATAAAATGGGTAAGGAACGCATCAATCTCCAAGAAAAACCCCAAAATCGGTTAGGGTTTTGTGAGGGAGAAAAGGGAAAACGATTTGGGAGAGAAAGGAAAGAGATTCGAGACTTACCACCACCAAACACCCTTGAATAATCCAATTATCTTCCAAAATCTTTCTAGATCCTTGAAGATCTCTCAAAAACGGAACCATAGCAAGTTGAATCATCAAATTCGGAGTTGAAATGAGAGAGATATGAAGAAATGAAGTTTGAGGGATGAAATTCGTATTTGACAGCAACCAGGTACCCGTCCGCGACAATGACACGCGACAATGACACGGTCATTGTCGCTGGTCATAGTCGCACAAGGTGTACCGTAGGTTGTACCCTTTTCGCGACAATGACACGCGACAATGACACGGTCATTGTCGCTGGTCATTGTAGCTCCGCGGTACCGAAACTGTTTTGGCCATAACTTCTTCGTTATAGCTCCGTTTTTGCTCCGGGAATAACCGTTGGACTCGTATTCGAATTCCTTATCCAACAAGACCATAAATTCTAAGATTTAACCCAAAATTCTATTTTTCATATTTTTCTTAAAAGATCGATTCCACACTGATTCGAAGTCGTACTTATCCGAAAATTACGGGTGTTACAATCCTCCCAACCTTAGGGTGATTTCGTCCTCGAAATCTACATCCTTTACAACCCAAGGCTAACCGACTCAACGTCGACTATAATTTATCAGTCCCTAACTGGAATCTAAATTCTCCCCACACAGTCTATAAAGACAATTCCTCGAACAATTGCTTATCAACAAAGCCCCTTCACGTACACTGTACTTATGTCTGGGAGAAGACTCGACAACTGAAATAATTCCTAGTCAGACGACTTCGGTCGTCTCCCAACCTTAAATGTTCCATACCTCCCAATTTCATTTTCAGACTCTAAGTCAATCCAAGGCCTAATTAATATCGAGACCGACCGAATCTCTAATTCCAATTGTCCCCATCATTAACTGTCGATCAATTCCAACGAGTTCTAATAAACTCCAAAATTCATTTCAACCTTAATCATCAACCGACATGTTCTTTAATCACACAAGGAAATTATTCCTATAAAATCTACTCATCACACTTGAGTATCTTAGGATTGCTACAATCGTTACCATTATTTCCTTTCAAATCGGACTACACTTCCCCGATTACACTAAAGGTGCTTGGCCTCAAGCCCAAAAGTTGACATCTAGTCATACCATTAAGTCGAATCAGCACAGACTCTACACACGAGCTTCACTCGTCGAGCCTTCTTACAAAACCAAGGTTATCGATATGGTGTCTAAAGGGTCCCACATGCTATAATTGTCCAAGACCCAAAACAGGGTTGCCAACAAAACGGTTACACCAACCTCAAAATGTGTTACCGCAAATCTAACCCTCCAATTACCACAAGCACATCGACTTTGCTACCGATATCATCCGGCCTATAGTCACATCACGTGCCTAAATGCCCAACTATTCACAGTCGAGGTCCTATGCAACTTTCTCTTAATCGGGGTTACTTAATCTTTCCCAAGGCCCTAACGAGTTCAAGGTTTTCAAGTGCGTTATTTAACAAATATGCCATTCACAAAACTTTTCATAGAAACTTTCAACATAAATATTTCATATCAAATTTAAACGTACGCATAAAACTACTATTATCAATTCGGTAGTTACGCAAAAATGGACACGCTCGTCCCACATATGAAAATCATGTTGAAAATTATTTCATTGCAGTTCAGTTTACCCACAAAACGCAAAAACGTAATTAAACAACTTCTTTAAAATGAACCGCCACGGTTTGGATGATTTTGGAAAAGTTAGGTTAATATTGAGGTTTTGGTCAAAATGAAGATTTTAGTATAAGATGTTTGGGGAATAGTTTTAAAGTGGTTGAATATGAATATTCATGGTTGGAAGTTATGAATTTAGGTTTTTGGAGGTTTTGGACTTGAAGGTTCGGACTTCTTCAAAGGAGCTTACGTTTGGGAAAAATCTAGATTTAGCCTAATCTAGCAAGGTGAGTTCAAGTTACTTTGCGAAAACTTTGTACATGCCAAGTATTTTACGAATATGTGTGTGTTTTACTTGAAAAGATACGTGGTTGAGTTATTTGGATAGTTTAACACTTTTGGAAATATTTATCTTCATAAATGTGCAAAACACCTATAATTGGGGTTGTTGAATATTTGGATGGTTAGAAACCATATTTTGTCTTTAAAAGGTTAATTGCTCAAAGAGAGGCTTATTTGACGAGTACATCATGTTAGTGTAATTGATTTTATAAACCATTTGGGAAATAATCTTGGGAAATTACACGCACCATAATTTCATACCAAACAATTTTCTAAAATCTTCATCGCGAAGCATTTTCCTCAAGTTTCGTACTTGGAACATAAAACGTCAAAACTTCATTACTAAAAATGTATTTGTCAAAATACTCAAAATACACATTTCCTCCAAACCAAAAAGGTTTTCAATTTTCCAAAATATTCGGCAAAATCAAAATTGACCAATGCCAATGACTCATATCTTTGTGTTTTCAAAATGTAAAATAATGTGAACTATGCATGATCTTTACCACATTACACATACTTTGACCACATGGTCTTCATTTATACAATGAATTAACGAAATGTTTTCATGCACGACTCGATTATCAAAATGTTGAGAAACCATGGTTACCAAGCGATGCATACCCCTAGTCGATATAATGCATTTACATGAAAATGATAATAAAACATTCAACTGACCGAAAACGTATTAAGTAAACTTTTATAATATACAATCAAGTGTTCTTTCATGCATTACTTATGTCATGTATAAATCAATCCACATACTGGACAAGTTGCAACAAGTTGTGCTAGTACAAATCTTTGAAAGAGAAATTACGCGACACTAAAGTTCCAAAACTTATCTCTTTGGTCGCCTTATGGCAAAAAAAAAATTAATATTCTCAACAAAGCTCGAGTGGGACAAAATGGCCAACATAATTCATAAATTTTTCACATAAGTAATTAAAGTATGCACTTTGTGAAATTATACTCACACGACTCAACATGTGGCAAAACAAAACTCCATGAACCTTAATGGACTCAATGACTTCAAGTCAATAAAACGGCGCTAAACATCATGCTTCCAAAGCCAAATTTCCATAAGCAAAATTATAAATGAGACGCCAAAATCCCAAATATCCCCTTCTAGGGTAATACCATATAAACAAGATTGTTTAACAACTCACATCAAACAAATTCCCCAAAATAACTTTACATAGACATAATGGAAAATAACTTTCCGTCCAAACTCTAACATATGTGGAGGAGATCCAATGTTAAAGTCACAAGCCGTAGTTATTGCCCAACATCTTAAACATCGTAAAATATGATTGTCATTATATCCAAAACAATGTTGAACAACAATGAAATAAAGCAAAACAAATTCCGGCGGAGTTTGCAACTCCCACAATAAAATGGTTTCATGCACGTTCAAAACCATGATTTGAAATCTTATGTGTGTGCTAAACATTTCTCAAAATTCATAACACAATCCATATAAGGATTGGAAACACAAGAAATAGTTGATGAAATTTATTTTCAAAATAAACTTTGTGCATGACTTAGTCGGCATTTAACGTCTCAACTCATACTCCTCCAAATCCTCCGGTCCACTATTTTCACCCGGATACTTTAACTTCTTAAGGCAAGTTGGGAAATACATCAATTAACTTTACGGTTTTTCCTCAAATCAAAATCGGCTCAATAAGCCTATGGTTCTAATCCAACCATCAATCTCGACCCGAGACGGTCTACTTAAAGCAAATATCATGCTTATCGTCACTCCATGTGACTAATACTAGAATCGTCCATCTATTCCAACGACTACTAGCTTAGAACCTCCTTTACTACCCCAACGATCATCACATTAAAGTAATTCAAGTATGCACATGTACTAGTAGATTCACCATGACACTGGCCAGGTGTCACTATGAACGCACCGTACATGGTTATCCTTGTTACTCTCGACGTGATTCTCGTTTCTAACAACATCCATCAACTTCAAAACGTCCTATCTTAAAGTGCCTAATGGTGAATTTCACTCTCATTTGCTTAAACAAACGCTAGTTTGAGTCTAGGTATCCAAATTTAACACCTAAATCTCTCAAACTTATGCTCTGATACCAACTTGTAACACCCTCGAATTTGGAAAAAGCAACTAAATAAAATTTCTATAAAATACCCAACAAGATAAAATCATTTCTACAATTCATACCTTAAAATACCTCATAATTTAAAACATTATAGTTCCCCAAATAAAATAACTTAAACGGGTGTCACTTAACACGACACAAGTTGCTAATCCCAAAATAAATGCGGAAGACTTCACTAAACGATTCACATCTCGTGCACACTACTAGCACTCGCCACTTCATAATGTAGCTAGAGCTACCCCAACCTGAGCCTGTTGCACATGCCGACAAATAAAAAGGGTTAGGCTTATGCCTAGTGAGTTCAAGCATTTTATCATGACTACATAAAAGAAATCATAAATCGGAAGGTTGTAGTTTTAGTCATGATTTAGATAAATCTTTCATTGAAAGTTTGCGACCAAGATTAATATTTCCAAAGGTTTTCCCAAACGGGCATACATGACTCATTTTTCCAACGTACCCAAAATCCATGGAAACCATTCCCGAAAAGTGTAAAGCGTTTTCCAAAATGAGTTACGACTCCAACTCACTCAAAACATATTTGGGCATAAATAACCCAAGGAATACAAACGTGGACAAAACTCCAATATTCCAAAACACCCGATAAGTATGAAGCATAGAACCCTGCCAATAACCATGAATACAATTCGTATAAATAAAGTACGTCACCGAAAATATGGATAAAAACATATACCCAAAACCACACCTTTCGGTGACCGGGGAGACCCGATTCCATCGAAAGTGACGGGCACACAAAGTTAAGTCACTCGTGATGTTACTGGATTACACCTCAAGCCCCGACCTTAGTTCCCATGCCATAAAGACATCACAACCTCAAGCCATAAATAGATTGCCTTTATTGCATACCCCGTAGAGTTACACCTCAAGGACTTACAGGCGACCTTATTGCATATCCAGCCTAGACGAGTTACACCTCAAGCCCCGACCTTAGTTCTCATGCCATACAGACATCACAACCTCAAGCCATAAATAGATTGCCTTTATTGCATACCCCGTAGGGTTACACCTCAAGGACTTACATACACGGGGACCATAGTGCATACTCGCTAGTGGCCCCATGGCCTACGCATATAACCATGCGTCCCTACAGTCCACTCCTCGTGCACAAAGAGATAGACCATCAAATAAAGACTGACTCACTTGCCTATGGATCCAATGCAACACAGTCTACCAAAACATGCTCAACCCGGAATGACAAAACACCCAAGCATGTAAATATCAATAATGTGCAATAAAATGCATTTAAACATCCGTTAGGTAAACAAGTACCACAAAACCACTATTAACCCAAAACCTGACACGGTTAAGCAAAAGGGTTTTCCCAAAAGGACTCACACCTTTACAATTCTCAAAATAACTCTTGACGCTAAATCAGATATTTCCCAAATGGTTTATAAAATCAATTACACTAACATGATGTACTCGTCAAATAAGCCTCTCTTTGAGCAATTAACCTTTTAAAGACAAAATATGGTTTCTAACCATCCAAATATTCAACAGCCCCAATTATAGGTGTTTTGCACATTTATGAAGATAAATATTTCCAAAAGAGTTAAACTATCCAAATAACTCAACCACATATCTTTCAAGTAAAACACACACATATTCATAAAATACTCATTTTGGCATGTACAAAGTTTTCGCAAAGTAACTTGAACTCACCTTGCTAGATTAGGCTAAATCTAGATTTTTCCCAAACGTAAGCTCCTTTGAAGAAGTCCGAACCTTCAAGTCCAAAACCTTCAAAAACCTAAATTCATAACTTCCAACCATGAATATTCATATTCAACCACTTTAAAACTATTCCCCAAACATCTTATATTAAAATCTTCATTTTGACCAAAACCCCAATATTAACCTAACTTCTCCAAAATCATCCAAACCAAAATTGAATAAACAAAACACCAGGAGATCATCAATGAAACATTTATAACCCATATGAAAGTATAGAAGCTAGGAGGATGAACTCACCACTTAGGTTTTGATGAAAACCTAGAAAACCCCAAAAATCTCTAAAATGTTGTGGATGAAACTTGCTCTTGCATCTATAGATGAAATCAATAACATAAAATGGGTAAGGAACGCATCAATCTCCAAGAGAAACCCCAAAATCGGTTAGGGTTTTGTGAAGGAGAAAAGGGAAAACGATTTGGGAGAGAAAGGAAAGAGATTCGAGACTTACCACCACCAAACACCCTTGAATAATCCAATGATCTTCCAAAATCTTTCTAGATCCTTGAAGAGCTCTAAAAAACGGAACCATAGCAAGTTGAATCATCAAAATCGGAGTTGAAATGAGAGAGATATGAAGAAATGAAGTTTGAGGGATGAAATTCGTATTTGACAGCAACTAGGTACCCGTCCGCGACAATGACACGCGACAATGACCGTGTCATTGTCGCTGGTCATAGTCGCACAAGGTGTACCATAGGTTGTACCCTTTTCGCGACAATGACACGCGACAATGACACGGTCATTGTCGCTGGTCATTGTAGCTCTGCGGTACCGAAACTGTTTTGGCCATAACTTCTTCGTTATAGCTCCGTTTTTGCTCCGGGAAGAACCGTTGGACTCGTATTCGAATTCCTTATCCAACCAGACCATAAAATCTAAGATTTAACCCAAAATTCTATTTTTCATATTTTTCTTAAAAGATCGATTCCACACTGATTCGAAGTCGTACTTATCCGAAAATTACGGGTGTTACATGAAAGCATTAATATAAAACGATTCTCATAAATTCATAATGGACTCATCCCAAAACCAACTTGAAAAATGAGATAGTATTTGATTTCCAAAATGATTGAAATCATGATAAATCGTTATTATTCAAAACATCATAAACACGGATGAAGCATAACCCACAACTCATATGTCGTGGAAAACAATCCATATAAATATAATACGTCATCGAAACACGGATAAAAATAAATACCCAAAACAACACCTTTCGGTGACGGAGGAGGCCCGTTTACATTGCACGTGACGGAACACAAAAGTGGGTCACATGTCTATGTAATAAACAAACACGTGGACTATACTTATAAGACATATCGAGCTCAACCACTCCAGATCTATTGCCCGTGGAGACTCAAATTCAACCCTTCCAGGTCTATACTTTGAGATGTCCAAGTCCACACAAAACATACAAGCACATTGGGATTACACTTTACTGCTCATGGGACAATGCCCGACCATATAGGGCCACATTTTACTTACTATGAAACCCGATGCCTATCCCGTGCCAAGCACATTGGAATTACACCTTAATGCTCATGGGACAATGCCCGGCCATATAGGCCCACATTTTAGTTACCATGAAACCCGATGCCTATTCCATACTACAATGAGAGAAACTAGCGCCTCATCATTGAACATAAAAACTCAAGTACCTATGGATCCATAGCATTACGGTCTAAAACATTACATGACTCCAAACGAATGAACTAACACATTCAAAACATGTAATTCTCAAAAAATATAAATCATGACCAAAGCTCTATCTTGAGCTATCAAAACTTGGACAAATGTCCCCAAAACTCAATATAATCAAATACCGAGCCAGAAGTTCAATTAATCAAAAGACCATTTGTTAAAAGTCATAAAATGTAAACATCTCACGTGTATGCGAAACATGCTCCATAAACATAAATGACTCCCTTTAACTCTAGGTTAAGACAAATCATTTTCCAAAACACCCATCAGGGTGTATTTATACCAAAAGATTCACCCCTCGTAAAATAAATCGTTAAAATGAATCAATACCTAAGGTTTACTTATCGAAATACTCAAAATACATCATTTCCCCAAAACCAAAAAGGTTTACAGTTTCCAAAATGTTCGCAAGGTCGGGAATGACCAAAATCCAATGACCCACACGTTGGTATTTTTAAAACATCTCGTAACACAAACTATGCATATTTCCAACAAACACAAAAATGCATTTTTACCGAATAACCTCTATTTATGAAATAAATCACCAAAGCATTTTCATTTATCAAATTACCCAAAAATCCCAAATATGGGTATTTTACGATGTTTATAAAGTTAAGGACTTCAAATAATCAAAACCCACCAAATAACTCAACAATTGATAATTTCATGTAAAACATATAAATACTTGGAAAAGAACATTTTGGCATATACAACGTTTTCACAAATCAACTTGAACTCACCATGCTAGATTTAGGCATAAATCTAGATTTTCCCCAAACATGAGCTCCTTTGAAGAAACTTGAATCCTCAATCCAAAACTTCCAAAGAAAACCTAGATCTATGAATTTACAACCATCAATAATCATTCTCAAACCCTTAGAATCGTTTCCCTCAACATAAAACATCAAAATCACCCATATTACCAAAACCTTAAATTCTTAAATGGAGAAAATATGAGCTTACCTCAACCATCACTTGAATCCACCATCAATACAACTCTACGGTTACCAAAATGCACTTCAATCTTCTTTTCTTCAAAAGAAAAGAAAGGTTTTAGGAGAGGGTTTGGTGAACTCTAAAAGATTAGAACTTCCAAAAGAGATGAGAGGTTGAGATTCCCACCACTTGCTTCCAAAACTTCTCTAGACTGAGAGGGATCTCTTTATACTACAAGAAAAAGCACCAAGAAAGCTCAAGAACGCGGTTTTGGGGGTTAGGGTTCGGTTCTTGTGGAAGAAAAACGAAAGGGGTGAGAATGAAATGAGGAAAAGTGGGAAAATCACATTTTTATACAACAGGGCCCGTCGGCGACCTTGCCCCGCGAGAGTGACACTCTATCACAATCGCGGGCATAATCGCCCGCTACTCCCCGCTCTCGGTACCGATCTCGTAAGATTGCCCTCCGTGAGAGTGACACCGCGGGCATACTCGCTCGGAGTGTACCAGCCCCGATTTCATGCTTTCCTTTTTCGAGCTGAGGCACATGCGATACAAAACACTGATTCCAAACAAAATGTCTCCAGTTAGGGATTACTAGAATGGTCAATAAAAGAGTGAGGTAAAGGTTTTCCAGAATTATGGGTGTTACAGTTACCGAAACTACTCAACACCTGTTGTTCGAGTGTCCCGTTTCATGTGAGGTTTGGCGGTTCTTCGAGAGATGGGGGTCTGTTTCATACCCTGCTCATAGGTCGTTGGAGTCGATGATCCTCGACATCAAGTCCATTTATAGCTCCTTTTGGAAGACGGTGGAAGCGGTGTTTTTCACCGGTCGTTATGTGTTGTGGTGTTTCCGTAACAAGTGTGTCTTTGATATACACCCCTCTCGGAAAGAGTCTATTGTAGACCAAATTGTGGAGAAGTCGTTTTGTTGGGTTTTGGCTAGGTGTAACGGGAGTAGGAAAAATATGATTGTTTGGAGATGTTACCCTATCGATTGTGTTAGGGCCTTGTAATGCCTCTGGTTTTTCGCTAGCTGCTTGCTAGCTTTAATGCTATTGTTGTTGTTTAAAAAAAACAAGTAGGTGGTTTTAAAAACTATTAAGCTATGTTTTTAAGGATTTATAATAATTAAATGCTTATTTTAAATTATTTAAGTAAATGACTAAACATGCATACGGCATATAGGAGTGAAGTGGTGGCCATCTAAATGTTGGCATGTTGCAAGACAACCATGCATGAATGCTACATTCCTCATAAACCCATGTGACAAAGAGTCCCCCACCTTTTAAGTACCTCCTACCCTTTGGCCTCTTTTGAAAGCCACATGTCTTTGTTTCTAGTGTTTCTAATGCCCCCATAACTCCTTGGTGTGGTATTTTTTTTGCCATATGAACATCATTGCATGGGGCTACTGATGGTGACCAAGGGTGGGTTCAAATGAAAACTCATTTTCAATTGTGAACATGAGGACAAGTCACAACCATTGATCAAGATTTGGAAAACTAATCAATGGTTAAAACTTAATGAAACAAATTGAGAAGTGATTAGGGACAAATATGGAAATTTGAATCAGCGCCTACCATCTTTGACTTTTTATTTTCTTTTTTAATTAAAAAACTTTTATCCCCTTAAAGTTTAAAATAAATTATCTTAAAAATTACTAATATTTTAATCAAACAAATTACATCAAAAAACGAGAATTTCGTGCTCTTCGATATGACATCCATCTCGATATAGTTTTTCTTCATTTTAACCGTTTTTACATGAAATGCTATGTATGTGTTATATTCAGTATGAATATGTATGCACGTTTCCTGCTGTCCATATTCAGTATGAATAACAAAGGGGGACGTTCATTCACTATTCATGACGAATAACACAATATTCAAAATGAATAATACAACATTCAGGATGAATAATACACGAATTCCTGATTCATGTATTATTAAACATGAATCATGTATTATTCACCTTGAATGTTGTATTATTCATCCTGAATGATACATTATTCATGATGAATAATATATAAATGACCCGTGAAGGTGTGAACACATGACGCACTCTCTTTTGTTTTCTGATTCACAACCACGACTTGGTTTTATTCTTTAAGAATATGTATGCACATCTCCAGGTGTCCACATTCAGTATGCATAACAAAGGTGAACGTTCATTCACTATCCATGATGAATAATACAATATTCAGGATTAATAATACAATATTCAGTAGAATAATACATCATTCAGGGTTAATAATACACGATTCATGAATCGTGTATTATTCACCCTGAATGATGTATTATTCATACTGAATGATACATTATTCATGAAGAATAATACATGAGTGACTCGTGAAGGTGTGGAGACGTGACACACTCTCTTTCGTTCCTCGGTTCACAATCGAAAATCGATAGGTTCCCGATTCATCTCGATGGGTGTTGGGTTACGGTAATGAAGAACACGATGCCTTAGGACGTTGAAGAAAGTTTTGTAGAAGGTGATGTCGAGTTACGGACTTACGGTGTCGAGATGTTATAAACACTTGAATACATAAATATTCATAATGAATATAACACATATATGACAGTTCATGTAAAAACGGTTAAAACAACAACAAAAAACTATATCGAGATGGATGTCATATCGAAGAGAAAGGAATTCTCGTTTTTTTGATGTAATTAGTTTGATTAAAATATTAGTAATTTTTAAGATAATTTATTTTAAACTTTAAGGGGGGTAAAAGTTTTTAATTAAAAAAGAAAATAAAAAGTCAAATATGGTAGACGTTGTTGGAAATAAATTGGACATTAACATTACCTGTAATAAATATTAAAGGACAATTGATTTAAATATTTATACTTATCAAGAGAATCCTATATCAGTCATAATCCAGTTACATATTTGGATATATATCTCCTAATATGAGTAAGATAATTCATTAAGTTAATTACCTGATTAACATTAAGATTATTGTATATCTTCTATTATTTAAATTCAAAACTTATAGATAAACTAGGACTCCTTATGGGATGAGTCTTTAGTGGCCTATAAATAAAGGAGATCAAGTCCCTATTGCCTACACGAATCTGCATTCAGTCAGCTCCATTCTGAAGCAAATCGTATAGAGCTTTAGAAGACTTCGATCTACACGCAACGATGAATACTTCCACATCAATCAATTTCGTTGCACCTAACGTGAGTGCTCCAGGTTAGTTTTCTAAACTCTATTAATATACAATGTTGAATCGATTTCTTATGTGTTTATGTTCTTATGTCTTTCGTTATTGTTATTATATGATTAAGTATATCTCAGATGAATATAACAAATGGTATCAGAGCCTAAAATTACATAGGTTCATAAATCCATTTTAGTTTATCAGAAATCTCTTGTAAAATGCTTGAAAATTTCTATCTGTTCATTGAGATTAATTTTATTGAAACTGTGATTTCTTATGTAATCGATTATTATTTAAAAAAAATCTCCATGCCACTTATTGGGAATTTTTTTTATCACTTATGCATGAGTATGAACATTAGAAGAAGCAACGCCTCTGTCAACCCTAATCTCTCTCTATATATACACAAATATTTATTTATTAACTTATAGTTATTGGTTTATTTATTTACTAGGTTTGAACCCGTGTATTACACAGGGTAATTTAAAAAAATTAAATCATGTCAGAAAACTTATCTTACAGATATGAATGATCATCGAAAGTACGATGCTACTTTTCCAAGTGTTTTTTCTTTTTGAGTTGTTTTTTGCAGCCGGTTTCAAAATGTCCTTGTTTTAAGCAGTTTTCACAAAAGATGTTTTGCAAAAAATTAATAAAAAGATAAATAAATATTAAAAATTTATAATTGAGAAGTTATATACAGTACAAAGTGTTTGGATTAGCTTATTGTGTACCAAAACGTGATAAACTAATAGAGGAAATAATACAATCATGATTAAGCAAGTATAAATAATTAAATATACTATAATAAAAAAATCTGCATATTTATATTTTTTAAAAAGGTTCGAAACAACAACTTGGTGCAAATCCCAGCGATGTAAATATCTACCCTAAATTGATCAATTAATTTGCATAATTCATTCTGATGTCATATGACTTCTTCATTCATATCTTAATTGTTCATAGTTTAGTAGGAAAAAAGGATCAAAACACATTCTCCAACAACAGAAATGGAAACATGTCCATATTAACAATAAAACAGAGCTTGATTAATAAAGAGATAGTAAAATTGTAAAAATCTAAAAGATTCTTAGAAATCAAAATCAAAATCAACCCAAAAAAGAAAAGTCGATTTCAAAAAATAAAACAAACCCAAATTAGTTTCAGTCAAATCCCAATTCCCCAAATTGGTCCAAAAATAGTAGTTTTGATTGTTTTTTCGTGAAAGAAATCGACACAACATAAATTCATAAAATAATCAGTTATGAACATTGAGAAGAAATCCATTTAATTTAAAGCTTTTTTATTGGCAAAAAACATTAAGGTTCTGATTGTATCCCACCTCAGTTGGATTGTTGTGTACAGCAAAACCCCAATAGGGTTCTTCTCAACCAAAAGAGACAAACAAAAACCCTTGAATCTTTTGGGGTCTACAAAAGATTGTTGGATAAAATAAGGGTAATTTTTTTTGAATTAGAACTGAATAATTAACATTAATTAGTCAAAATGAAGTTAACTCTATAATAAAATTGAATTTAAAAAATCAAACTATATCAATAATTTGAATTTAAACTTAGAAGTAAATACCGTATTTTTGGGATTCCGGATTTTTTTTGAATTTATTATAAGTATGGATATGTACGTATGTATCTAAAGATATTCAATATTAGTCAAAATGAAGTTAACCCTAATCACGACACATTAATTCGTATATATTTATGATATTTAATAATATAATTAAATCCAAAAATATTCAATATTGGGCTTATTTCGAAGATATTGACGAAACGATTACAATGGTATAATTTGTAAAAAATAGAAATGTTTTTTAATGCCTTTTAGTTCATATACATTATTTATGTTTATATGATAAGAGTCTAAAAGGAAAAATAAAAAAGTAAGAGATTAAAAGTAAAATACATACCTAATTATAAGGGTAGTAAATGTAAGGTATAAATATTAAAAATTGAATTAAGGAGAGATTTAAGGAGGAGTGAATGTGTGTGTGATAATTGAACCTATAATGTAAATGCGTCCAGATACATGTTTAGGCGGGAAAACAATGAAATCGGCTCACCAGAAGACGACATGTGGCATGCTAGTTACTCATTTATTATATGTATAGATTAAGTTGAAATAGATATCTTTATTAGATAAATATAGAAGTGGATTGGTCACTTAAACTAATCTAAAATATTTTGTCAATTAAATTTGAGCTTTAGTCATTAAATTAACTGAATTTGAGTTTCTTTATCATCCTTATCTGGAGTGAGTGATCTTCCCTTTAAATGAAGAACTAAATTAATAAATTTGTATGAAAGTTTACATTTTATAAGGATGTTATTTCATAAAATATATACATAATGTGTATATATAATGTTGAAAGGATTTCATGCTATATATTTAATAATATATAATTTAAGAATTTTTGTTTTATGCTTTGCTTCAATCTATCTTTATTGTAAAGTTTTTGGATCAATTTAATAGTTTGGGTCATGTTTATTAATTTATGTACAATTTCATACGATTATCGAGATTATATATGTTAATGTATATGATAACTAAATGTGTTAGCTCATTGTTGCCAATTTATGTACGTAGGGTTAGCCTAATTAATCATTAATTATTTTGGGTTCATGCTATTTAATTTTAATTGGTTTAGTTAATTTATTTTAAATTAAACCGATTAAGTTGGGATTAAGATTTGACCCTATTTTAAAGCTGGCTGATTAATAATATATTATCATTTGGATAATCAGTTTGTTATATTAATTGAATTAACCGTCGATTGTAAATTCCTTATCAGATTGGATCAAAAGAGATTTATAATTGAATTTGTGCTGCCGTTGTTATTTATTTGTTTTTTGTCAACGTAACTTTTTTTTTGGCCTTTAATTCAATTAAGTGAATATGTTGAACATAGCAATTAAAATATATACATTTAAATTTTATTAAAAGTGTCTCTTAATCTTATTTGGTTGAGCTAACAATTGACTTTGACCATTTTTTTGTTCCACTCAATTTCATTTTGGATCAATTAATTTTAAGTAAATAACTTAAAACTTAAGGCATCTCCGTGTTTGATCTACTATTTGATCTTCTCAATTTTAATTTCTCAACCTTTAGGAACTGTTAATTCTGGTTGTTGAGTGCCTTATTGATTAAGATTTGGTATGAATACTTATCCTTTTATAAAATACGTATATATATATATATATATATATATATATATATATATATATATATATATATATATATATATATATATATATATATATATATATATATATATATATGGGAGGTATCCGTTGCAAACCAGTTAGTTTGTGCAAACCTCGTACAAACCAATCTACCAATCACGTAACTTTGTTTTTTTATCCATAAGGGTATTTTAGGGCTTTTAGCATATTGTTTCATCTCCACCAATCACGTAACTTATTTTTTTATATCCATAACTTCTTTTTTATATCCATAAGGGTATTTTAGGGCTCTATCGGAAAATATAGATTCATGAAGCCAAATTATATATTCATGAAGCCAAATTTTATATTCATGAAGGCAAAATATAGATTCATGAAGCATCAACAAAAAAAAATTGCAGATTCATCATTGTAGATTGGTTTGTACGGGGTTTGCACAAACTGACTGGTTTGCAATTGAGACTTCACCTTATATATATATATATATATTTGTATATATATATATTTGTATATATATATATTTGTATATATATATATGGCGGATTAATTGTATTCTAATGTGTTCACTAATTTAGCTTCAACTTTGTGAATTTTATTTAAGTAAATATAAACTTATTTGGTTCAGGATCCATTATACATTTATATAGTCATATATCTATTTTATGGTGATACGGATCCAAGCCTCGATGGTGACACAATTGAAGGTGCTCGGCTAGAGGGAGACGCCACCGAAAGTGGCTAGGCCCAAACCCATATCGTGAAGACCCAATCCAACCGTATAAGGAGTTTATTTCAATTTAGTATTTTATCTTTATCTTTTCTTTTTTTGAAAAAAAACTTTGTTTAAGGGATTGAGTTTATCTCTTCCATTGTTTATCTCCTTGTATCTCTCCTTTGTTTCTATTTAAGCATTGTAAAAAAACTCTTGGTTGGGTTGTTGAATAAAGTTTATTTTTAAGTTTGAACGTTCGTGTTCTTCTCCATTCGGTTGGCCGAAGGAGATATTATTTGCTAGGGGATTTCTAGTATCTTTCCCCACTCGTATACGAATCTGTATCAAGTGGTATCAGCAGCTCGGGTTGTCAGGATGTCTATGGATGGGAGAGATCGTCGTCATCAACACCGTAGATTCGCCGCCGGAGGCAACGGTCATGAACAATGTGATCCTCGTGACATCGCTGAAATTGAAAGATTACAACAGCGGGTTCGTGAATTAGAGATCAATCAAAACAATCATTATCATGATGATCAATCCGCAACTGAGTCCGTAACTTGGGATGACGACGGCGATGACCGATTCCACAACCATTTCGGCCGACGCAATCATCGGGCCATCCCCACCCCACCGCCGGTGGACCCCTACGGGCCTTGGGCATTCGCACGGAAATATCGGAATTCAAAGGACGATTGGAACCCGATGACTTCCTTGATTGGCTCCAAACGGTGGAGCGTATTTTCGACCTACGCGATATTCCAGACAACTTGAAGGTAAAATTAGTTGCAATTAAATTAAAGAAATCAGCTTCGTTGTGGTGGGATCATGTGCAGATTCAACGACAAAAAGTGGGTAAACATAAGGTGGAGACTTGGGACAAGATGAAGCGCCTATTGAAGGCTAAATATCTCCATGTTACATACAAACAAGATTCGTATGTGGGGTACCATAACCTACGACAAAACAACTTGTCTGTTGCCGACTTTATTGGCGAATTCGAACGCATGCGTATGCGTTGTGGCACCACCGAAGAAGACGAACAGGTTATTGCACGGTTTTTGGGTTGCCTTCGCCCGGAGATCGCGGATGTGGTCTCGTTACAACAATATTATTCTTTTCCCGATGTGTGCAGGTTAGCCTATCGGGTGGAACAACAATTGGCCTCCAAATCCAAACAAGCTTCCAGGTTCCCACCTTCACATCGCGTTTCCACAGCAACCCCTACCAACCCTCGCATCGGCCCAATCAAAGCCGATCCACAGGGTGCCGCCATCCCACCAGCAGGTCAATCCAATGTTTTACGCTGTTACAAGTGCCAAGGGTTAGGCCATCTTAAGCGAGATTGCCCAAACAAACAAGTCCTAGCCTTTGTTGACGATGCAGACCCAGTTTATGACACGGAGGACGAAGGTGAGTCACAGGTTCTCTATCCTGATCAAGGGGAGCTCCTAGTCTCCTACCGGTTGCTAAATACCGATGTCGCAGGGCCGGATGACGATACGACATGGTTACGCAACAACATTTTTCGGACAAAGTGTACGACAAAAGGTAAAGTTTGTACGGTTATCATTGATGGAGGAAGTTGTGAGAACATGGTTGCGACATCTATGGTGGAGAAACTCGGGTTACCTACGCAAGATCATCCCACGCCGTACCAACTTACGTGGCTAAAAAAAGGGAATCTCGTCAAAGTTACCCACAAGTGTTTAGTACAATTTTCGATTGGCAACAAATATACCGATGAGATTTGGTGTGAAGTCATCCCCATGGACGCATGCCACGTCCTCTTAGGACGTCCGTGGCTATACGATCGGCGAGCTAAACATGACGGGTATCGAAACACATATTCTTTCAAAAAAGATGGCCTCCACATTACTCTTGCACCTCTTAACCCAAGGGATGAACCTCCTGAAGTCCCCACAGTCACCAAGACTGAATTCGTGGGTCTTGTTAAGGACCTCGATGATCCAACCATTTTTGGGCTTGTCGTGCTTGAAGAAAACACAGCTCTACCCGACATACCGCTACCTATACGTCCCCTCATGGACGAATTTCGGGATGTTTTTCCGGACGAAATTCCCGCAGGTTTACCATTGATGCGCGAAATACAACATTGTATTGACTTGGTACCCGGTGCTAGCATCCCGAACAAACCGGCGTACCGAATGAACCCGAAAGAATTTGCCGAGTTACACCGCCAAGTCCTTGAGTTACTAGACAAGGGCCTTATTCGAGAAAGCATGAGCCCTTGTGCGGTGCCCGCTTTGCTTGTTCCCAAGCCGAATGGCACGTTTCGTATGTGCATCGATAGTCGCGCCGTCAATAAAATCACCATTAAATATCGGTTTCCTATTCCACGATTTGATGACCTTCTGGACCACTTACACGGCGCACACATCTTCTCAAAAATAGATTTGCGAAGTGGCTACCACCAGATCCGAATGCGGCCCGGAGATGAGTGGAAAACGGCGTTTAAAACACGCGACGGTTTGTATGAGTGGATGGTTATGCCGTTTGGGTTGTGCAACGCCCCGAGTACATTCATGCGCCTCATGAACCATATATTTAAATCATTCATCGGCAAATGAGTCGTCGTTTATTTCGACGACATCTTGGTTTTTAGCAAGGACGAGGAACAACATCTCCAGCACCTTCGGAAAATATTCACTGTGTTGCGACAACAGAAGCTTTATGCTAACGGAAAGAAATGTCATTTTCTCACGAAGGAAGTTCTCTTCCTGGGGTACTTGGTGTCCGGCAACGGTATTCGAATGGACGCCACTAAAATCTCAGCCATCACAACCAGGCCCACACCGGCCTCGCTTCATGACGTGAGGAGTTTTCATGGGCTCGCATCATTCTATCGACGATTTATCCGTCACTTCAGCACGATCGTCGCACCCCTCACCGAATGTTTGAAAGGTAGCAAGTTCGTTTGGTCCGAAACGGCACAACGTGCGTTTGAAACACTCAAGTCAGTGGTCACAGAGGCACCGGTTCTTGCATTACCAAATTTTGATCATGTATTTCAGGTCGAATGTGACGCGTCGGGGTTGGGAATCGGTGGGGTCTTGAGCCAATTGAATCGGCCGATTGCTTTCTTTAGCGAAAAATTCAATGAGACGCGGCGTCGATATAACACATACGACAAGGAGTTTTACGCCATCGTCCGGAGCCTTGAATATTGGCGTCATTATTTACTTCCGGCCGAGTTTATCCTCTACTCCGACCACCAAGCTTTAAAGTTCATCCAAGGGCAAGCTAAGCTCAATCCACGACATGCCAAGTGGGTTGAAACGTTACAAGATTTTTCTTTCGTCATTCGACACAAAGCCGGTTCCGCCAACACGGTCGCTGACGCCCTAAGTCGCCGCCCAGCCTTTGTCACCTCCGCAAAAATACACGTTACGGGCTTTGAAGCTTTCATACACTTGTATCAGGAAGACCCGGATTTCAAAGACTTCTGGGCCAACTGTGCAACAGCCCCGTTCCGAGACTATGTAAGACGTGACGGGTTTCTCTTCAAGGGCCGACGTTTGTGTGTTCCGTTATCTTCTTTTCGGGAAGCCATTATTCTCGAGTGTCACCAAGGAGCTTTAGCCGGACATTTCGGAAGGGATAAAACAGTAGCTTTGGTTGGTGAACGTTTTTATTGGCCTCATATTGCTAAAGATGTTCTCAAGATTCTAAACCGGTGTCATGTTTGCCACGTCGCTAAAACTCATCATACCAACCAAGGTTTATATACTCCGTTACCGACTCCCGATGGCCCGTGGGAGGATGTTAGTCTCGACTTTGTGCTCGGTTTACCGCTAACACAATGGAAGAAAGACTCTATCATGGTGGTTGTGGATAGATTCTCCAAAATGGCTCATTTTATCCCTTGTTCCAAAACATATGATGCTTCCCAGGTTGCATGCCTTTATTTCGCGGAAATTGTTCGTTTACATGGCATACCAAAAACAATTACGTCTGACCGGGATGTCAAGTTCGTTAGCAATTTTTGGCGCACCCTGTGGAAACGTTTGGGCGCCAAGTTACAGTTTAGTAGTTCCCACCATCCGCAGACTGATGGGCAAACCGAGGTTACTAATCGGAATCTCGGGAATCTCCTTCGGTGTCTTGTTGGCGATCACCCAAAGCAATGGGATCTTGCGCTACCCCAGACGGAGTTTGCCTATAATCGATCTAACCACAGCTCCACGGGACGTAGCCCTTTTCTCGTGGTGTATGGTCGGAACCCGTTTACACCATTGGACTTAGCACCATTGCCGGGGGTCGAAAACGTTAGCCCCGAGGGGGATGCAAGGGCTGCCCAAATCAAGTTATTACATGAACAGGTCCGGGAGCAAATTACTAATCATAATCTCCAATATCAAGCTCGGGCTAATAAGCATAGGCGAAAGGTCATTTTTCAAGAAGGTGACTTAGTTTGGATTTATCTCCGAAAGGACCGGTTTCCTCAAGGCCGTTTTGGTAAACTTCATCCGCGGGCAGATGGACCTTTTTGTGTCCTCAAGAGAATCAATGACAATGCCTACAAGATAGATTTGCCGGGACATTATGGTGTTTCCGCAACTTTTAATGTGGCTGACTTAGCTCCCTTTACTTCCAACGATAATTTTGGTGATGACTCGGGGACGAGTCATTTTTTAGGGGGGGCGGATGATACGGATCCAAGCCTCGATGGTGACACAATTGAAGGTGCTCGGCTAGAGGGAGATGCCACCGAAAGTGGCTAGGCCCAAACCCATATCGTGAAGACCCAATCCAACCGTATAAGGAGTTTATTTCAATTTAGTATTTTATCTTTATCTTTTCTTTTTTTGAAAAAAACCTTTGTTTAAGGGATTGAGTTTATCTCTTCCATTGTTTATCTCCTTGTATCTCTCCTTTGTTTCTATTTAAGCATTGTAAAAAAACTCTTGGTTGGGTTGTTGCATAAAGTTTATTTTTAAGTTTGAACGTTCGTGTTCTTCTCCATTCGGTTGGCCGAAGGAGATATTATTTGCTAGGGGATTTCTAGCATCTTTCCCCACTCGTATACGAATCCGTATCATATGGGTCAACAGTTTAATTGAAACAAGTTTATTTGATTGGCATACCTTTTGGTTAATAAACTAGATTGAATATGTTGATACAATTTTTCAACGATTAGTGTAATGCCGTGGGCTACTGTAGTTCTTATTGTATTTGTTCTTGTTAGATTATTTTAGTGGATTTGTTGAGCATATTAAATCCAAATTTAGCCCATAAAACTTAACTAAAGAAGCTTAGTTAGTCTTATTTTAAGTTATTTGGGCCAACTATCGTTTATGTATGTACGATACATTATTTAATAGTTTCTTTTTGGCTATCGATGTGATTCAAACTTTGGGTCAATAATTTAATCTGGATAATTTAGAGCTCAATTAAGATTAATTTTAGGTTAATTAATTTTAAGTTATTTACATTTAAAATTATTTTGGATTGTGAAATACAAAATTAATATACATGTTCATAAAACTGGGCTATAAACGTGATATCGTATAAAAGATCTTGGGATTCACATCTCAAAATATGATTCATTTACCCTAACTTGAGTAATATTCATCAAAAAACTTTAATTGAAGACATGAAAACTCTACAGATGATGCAAATTTAGTCGATCATACAATTCCAATTGAAGAGCCTATAAGCCAAAATATAGAACCAGGTCCTACACATTTAGAGCCTGAGTTATCTGAAAACGTAGAACCTATAATAGATCCTCAACCCAGAAGATCGAATAGACTTAAAAAGCCAACTTTTGGGCCTGATAGCGACTACATGATATTTCTGCAAGAAGTTGATGATTTAATTGATGGCGCTGATCCTATAAGCTTCAAACAAGCCAAAGAGAGTAATGAAATGGTACAATGGCAAAAGGCAATGGAAGATGAATTAGACTCTATGAGAAAGAATTATGTATGGAAACTAGTCAAACCTCACCCTAATCAAAAGGCAATAGGTTCAAAATGGGTTTTTAAGACTAAAAGAGATTCAAATGGCAAAATTGAAAGGCATAAAGCTAGACTTGTTGCTAAAGGTTTCACACAAAAAGAAGGTATTGACTATACAGAAACATTCTCTCCAGTATCCACTAAGGATTCATTCAGAATCATAATGGCTTTAGTAGCTCATTATGATATTTAGTTACATCAAATGGATGTCAAAACGGCTTTTCTAAAAGGAGAGCTAGAAGAAGTCATATACATGAAGCAACCTGAAGGCTTTGTGGAACCAGGAAAGGAAGATCATGTATGCAAACTTCAGAAATCCATATATAGGCTTAAGCAAGCTTCAAGACAATGGTATAAAAAATTCGATTCAGTTATATCAAGTTTTGCCTTTACAGAAAACATTGTGGATGAATGTGTATACATTAAGACATTTGGGAAAAATTTCATTTTTCTCATTCTGTATGTAGATGACATCCTTTTAGCTAGCACCAATATTAAATTGCTTAAAGACACTAAAGAATTTTTATCAGCTAATTTTGACATGAAAGATTTAGGTGAAGCTTCCTACGTTTTAGGTATAGAAATTCAAAGAGACAGATCACAAGGTTTATTAGGATTATCTCAGAAAAACTATATCCAAAAGGTTTTGAAGAGATTTAACATGCAGACTTGTGCTGAAGGAGACTCACCTATGTCAAAAGGTAATAAACTATCCAAAATTTCTAAAAATGGGGGGAAGGTTTTAGCTGATGAAATAGATTACAAGTCTTATGCACAATTAATTGGAAGTCTAATGTATGCACAAGTATGTACTAGACCAGACTTGGCATATGCTGTAGGAATTTTGTCCAGATTTCAACAAAACCCAACTAAAGATCACTGGACTGCAGGAAAGAAAGTACTTAGGTACTTGCAAAAAACTAAAGCTCACATGTTGGTCTATAGACAAGTTAAAAACCTAGAACTTGTGGGCTATACAGATTCAGATTTTGCAGGTAAATATCCAAACTCAAAGAAATCTACATCTGGCTATATTTTTTATACTTGCGGGAGGGGCTATAGCATGGAAAACCATGAAACAATCCCTCATTGCAACTTCAACTATGGAAGCTGAATTTATAGCCATTTATGAAGGGGTTTGTGAGGGCATTTGGATCAAAAACTTCTTGATTCAAACAAATGTCTTTCAAGTCCTCTAAAGATGTTCTGTGACAATGAAGCTGCAGTCTTTTTCAGTGGAAATAGCAAAAGATCAAACAATTCGAAGCATATTGGTCTTAAATATTTCAGTGTGAGACAAATGGTTAAGAGAAAAGAGGTTATTGTTGAACATATTGGTACGGAATCTCAACTTGCAGATCCATTCACTAAAGCCCTTTCAGTGGTGAGTTTCCAAAAACATGTTAGGAATATGGGAATCTTACCTGAACTCGATGCTTGAGATTAGTGGGAGTTGAGATTAGTTTAGCAGTTATTTTATAATTTTTTATAATTTTTTATAATTTTTTTAATTTTCCGTTGTAATTTTCTTTTGGTACTTTTTAATGAAGTGAGGAATTCAAGTATATAAGTCATGTTATCTGTTTTACAAATCAAAGATATATATCATTATCTATAACAAACGAGTGAATCACCACGCTTAAGAAAAAATGTGGACTACATAAGCAAATTTTGATTCACTAGTGTTTAGAACTTTTGCTTGTAAGTTTTAGAAACTTTTTCTAAAACATTCGGTGGACTCTGAGCTACATATTTATGCTAATTCAGGTAGATATAATAAGTTGCATAAAAAGCTCAAATTTAGACACTAATGAACTTATGTGGAATATGATATTGTGTGCTAGTGGTTCTTAATCAAACTAGTTTGCCAAACTAGTGTAGATTCTGAGTTCTGCATACGATATCTATTCTGACCAAGTTTGAATGAATTCACAACTGTTAGAATTTCTCAGCGCGCCTTTCATTTGATATGTATAATGTTTATGGTTTTCTTGTCCTTACAGATTATGTTAAGTCCAGTGGGAGAATGTTGGAAATAAATTGGACTTTAACATTATCTGTAATAAATATTAAAGGACAATTGATTTAAATATTTATACTTATCAAGAGAATCCTATATCAGTCATAATCCAGTTACATATTTGGATATATATATCTCCTAATATGAGTAGGATAATTCATTAAGTTAATTACCTGATTAACATTAAGATTAGTGTATATCTTCTATTATTTAAATTCAAAACTTATAGATAAACTAGGACTCCTTATGGGATGAGTCTTTAGTGGCCTATAAATAAAGGAGATCAAGTCCCTATTGCCTACACGAATCTGCATTTAGTTCAGCTCCATTCTGAAGCAAATCGTATAGAGCTTTAGAAGACTTCGATCTACACGCAACGATGAATACTTCCGCATCAATCAATTTCGCTGCACCTAACGTGAGTGCTCCAGGTTAGTTTTCTAAACTCTATTAAGATACAATGTTGAATCGATTTCTTATGTGTTTATGTTCTTATGTCTTTCGTTATTGTTATTATATGATTAAGTATATCTCATATGAATATAACAGACGTGAGTTTAAATTATCTTCCCTTTTTACCCCTAATCACCTTAATTAATAATTTCAATTAAAAACTCTATTTAATATGAGTCATTGGATCAATAGAGATGGAAGGGCCAAGATTCGTCCTCACGTTCACAATTGAATTTGAGTTTTCATTTGAACTTTCCCCTCTCTCTCTCTCTCAATATATATATATATATATATATATATATATATATATATATATAGAGAGAGAGAGAGAGAGAGAGTCATCTTCAAATGTAAACCATCATTTTCGTGTAAACCGTACCGTGTAAACCGTCGATTTCATAGGTTTTTTTGATGAATTTTTTTTATGGAATTGTTTATTTTGATGAAATTGTTTCATATCAATCATTTCTTGATGCCAATGGCGTGTAGCTCAGTTGGTTAAGGGGCGAGGAGATGTTTGCTCCAATAGGCCGTTGGTCACGAGTTCGAATCTTGCGAGAGACGGGCTCGGGGCCCCCTTGCAATCGCCTTGCCGCTGAGTGAGTCAGGTATGCCCCCCACATTATGGAATTGGCAGCCGGTTTGAGGTTGCTGGTTAAACAACCTTTTTGCTCCAATTGCTCCAATCATTTCTTGATAAATTTTTATGAAATTTGTAGTTTCATAGGTTTTTTTCATTCTTATGAAACTGTTTCATACATTTTCGTTTTCACTTATGAAACTATAAATTTCGTAAAAAAAATTCATCAAGAAATGAATGATATGAAACAATTTAATCAAAATAAACAATTCCATACAAAAAAATTATCAAAAAACCCTATGAAATCGAGGGTTTACACGAAAATGATGGTTTACATTTGAAGATCCCTCTATATATATATACATAGGGTCCCCTTCTTTTGCTAACCAACCCATTGGTACTAACCGTGCTAACCAACCATTGAGCAATCAAATTGCTCCTTTTATTTTGGTTTAGGTGCACGCCAACAAGGGTAAAATGGGTATATCCAATTTCTTCGATATTTATCTCACATTTAATAACTGATTCTACATTCCTATTTTATATCCAATTTTTCCTCTTAATTAGTAAATGTAGTTATCTAATCCATGATTTTCGAAATTATATTAATTCAGAATATATTTTTAATATCAAACAAGATATCGAAATTATATAAATTCAGAATATATTTTCGGAATTATATTAACTCAATTAATACATTTTTTTCAATAAATCAATTCTTTGAGACATTGTGCATATATGCAGATGAGACATTGTGCATATATGCAGGTGTGCATATATGCAGATGAGACATTGTGCATATATGCAGATGTGCATATGTGCACATATGCATATGTGCAAAAGCCATCTCAGACTAAATCATATGCACAGTTTATGTGCACATATACACATAAGCATCATCATCATCAGCATCGCCTTCTGTGAATCGAAAGAAATGTTCACATCGCCAGAATGTTTCTCAAGACTGGGCCCACATCGGGAAAACAAAGGAGGTTCGCGGCGGAGCAAAACGACGGGAGGTTGGTGGAGAGGGAGTGTTGGTTATCGGGAGTTTTGAAAACGCCGCCGATTGGACGGCGGTTAACGGCGAAGCTTTCTCGATCAGGAATGAGGGTTTGGGTTTATCGTTGGAGATCTGTTTCTTCCAGTAACGGATTATGTAACCCTTCGGAGTGAACGAGTCTTCAGATTTTCCGGCGAAAACAAGAACCTGCAAAACAATTAAAGAAATGCAGGTTTGTAAAATTAAAGAAAGTGATGATGAAATTGAAGATGATTACAATGTGGGTGTGGGTTGAATTGAGGAAGAACTTACATTTATCGATGAGAAGATGAGAATCAAGAAAGGGATGAAGTTGATGAATTTGTGCATTTTGCAACTGTGAGGATGATGATGGATTTGGTTTTTGGGTTGCTTGAAAAGAGGAAACCGTTAATATGGATGGAATTTGTTTCCTTTGTTATGATGTGTTTTTTTGACCAAATTACCCTTGTGCACTTATGCACAAAAAATAAGGCACGTGAGACATAATAAATTAGAATATAAAATCAGTTTTAAATTATAGCCATTGATCTAATTAATCTACGGTTATAATTGGTTAGCACGATTAGTACCAATGGGTTGGTTAGCAAAAGAAGGGGTCTCTTACTCTCTCTCTCTCTCTCTCTCTCTATATATATATATATATATAATAGTAATATGCATCATGAATGGCCCTGCAAACCAAACAACGCAATCATTATCATACCATCAATATTATTATGGATGAGTGATGCCTTAACCTTCGGCTCATTGAAAGGCTATAAATTTCGATTATAATAATTTGGAAAGTCTTTTATGCATATCAAACTTACTATAAATAGTGAGCGGATAATACAAATCATCATTATCTAGCAACATAATTGTTATGATAATAATCAAACAAATAATCCTTTTCTAGATTTGGGAATATCACCTTCTAAAAAGGGTAACCAAAAAACATGGCAAAGATATGTTCTCCGTTATAAAGATTTCTTGAAATTGTGAAAGAATCCGTTATGATATATATCATGTCTAATCAATATTATAATATCTCGTCTTTAGTGAATCATTAATTTGTGAGCAACAAGTCTGAGGCTTGATGGGTTAAAAATATGCACAAAGTATAACCCAACCCTTGAGGGTTAGGGCGGGTTAGGGCGAGTTAGCGGGTTAAAAATATGCACAAAGTTCACGATTAAAATACGACAAATAAAACTAAATATACCTTGCAAAGTTATTGGTAGTAGGATAGCTAAACAATTCTTTTGCTATGATAATCACAGTCTTTTCCACAATAATTACAAACACATCTAGAGTCCTTTTATGAAAAATGATCCGAAGAGTAATCGAATTAAATTGGGAATGGGGAGTTGGGGACGACGAACGAGGGAGCAAGTGAGCAACAAGTCTGACTCTGGTAAAATTCCTTGACTTAGGTTGATTGAGTTTGGGCTTTGGGCTTAAAAGTTAAGTTGGACTAATAATAATGTATTTAGTTTTTGGGTTGTAAAATGTATATTTGCGTAAAAACTATATATATATTTATATTCACATGCAAATACAATATATATAAATATAATTTTATTAAAATATTAAATATTAGCGGCGGGTTGGGTTGGGTTAAGTTTTTCCAACCCAATTTCAACCCTTATAATTGACGATTTGACGGTTTGACGGGTTGAGTTTAATTGGGTTGTTAGTGGGTTGGGTTGGTCGGGTTTCGCAGGTTGACAGTTTTTTGTACACCCATGGTTGTTGGTATAAGAGTTCAAACCATCCATGATTAATTAGTACCAATACATAAGAAATTATTGTATTTATTAATTACACGCATGGAATGTGTATAGTTTTTATAAGGCCTAAAACACAAGCAATATTAGCATAATCTTTTATATACCAAAGCATTTGGAATCATTCTTGTTTGACTAGTAACCCTATTTTTATGATTAATCTTTCTCTCTCTTCGTCTTGTTGGTGGGAAGAAAGAAAAGATACCATTAGACCACCCGCATCGGGAGGATGGGGTTGAATGGGGTTGGATGAAACACCATCACACCCCTTAGGGTTGGATAGGGATGGGGTTGGATGGGGTTGAATGGGGTTGGATGAAACACCATCACACCCCTTGGGGTTGGATGGGGATGGGGTTGGATGGGGTTGGGCAACCCTGATGGGGTTGGAATGGATGTGGGCCACAATGAAAAATAAACCAATCATAATTCACCATATTTTTTTTATTGTTATTTTATTGTTTTTTAGATTAAATAAAAATAAATAAAATGGGATGGTGGTGTGGGATGGATGTGGGGGTTTGTGGGTTAGAATGGGTTGAAAGAGAAAAATGATGTGGCGCTGATGTGGCAGTGAAAAAGTGTGGGTTAGATGTGGTTGGATGCTGATAGTCTTAATGCTAAGAAATAAAGCTAATTATTGTTGCACTATCACATCAACCTCGACTCATTTCATGTGCCTTTGATGGAAGAAAGATGCTGCAAATTTTAAACCTACATTGTTGTACATTTGTGCATTATCAGACTCGTCATGACATACTGTCTCTGTTAATTTATTTCTTTTGGAGTCCGTTTGATGGGGAAAAGGGTTGTCAGATTTCAATCCACACTTTTTATTTTAGGTATTGCTATATGCGGTATTCTTTATGTCAAAATCAGGTTAAATAATGCATTAGAAATATAAAAAAACAAGTATTGATGTTGATGTGCATGAGGACTGAGGAGGAAATTAGTAGGTTGGGATTGTATTTAGCAATGTAGAGGGATGCATTTTGCACATCCCTTTTCTTTTCTTTCTTAATAATTCTAAGAGTAAAGTTCATTTTTCGTCCCTGATGTTTGTCAATTTCAACGGTTTTCGTCCCTCACCTTTGTTTTAACATATATGTCCCTCAAGTTTTACACCCTTCAACGATTTTCGTCCATCGACATAACGGCCGTTAACTTTTTCTGTTAAGTCCAATTTAATGAGGGGTATTTAAGTCATTTTACATAATTTCTTAATGTTTTATTTTTACAAAAATCATCGAACTTTAGGGACATGTTATGCAACTACTCTAATATATATATATATATATATATATATATATAACTCGAAGACCAATTTGACAGGGACGATGACCTCCGTCGTCTCACCGCTTCGTTGCCACCCCTTCCCATAGATGACCTTAGTTGCCCACCCTTTATCTGTTGATGACCTCTGTCGCCCACCTCATTCATTATCTCACCACCAATCATTGTTTGCATCTTGACATGGACCTTTCACGACGACTCCCACACCCGTCCCCTTTCCAGTCCCCTTCTCGGTTATACCACCATCGATCTTCTATCTGCTTCTATAGAAGACTTCCAACACCACCTTTCTCTTTCCTTCTCCTCCACATAACCACATGAACCAAATTGGGTCATGGGTTCACGGTGGTTGACTCCTTCCATCTATTCTCAACAGCTCCGGCATCATTGCTTTGTGGGTGTGTTTTGTGTGTCGATGTGTGTGTCTTCCCTTCCAATTGGTGGCATTGCTCTATGTTTCCCCTTCCAACTGTAGCTTATCCGTAGCCTTCATATTCTCCGGTGAAAACGCATGTTTCTATGGCTTTCCATCCTTCACAGTATTGCCAACCTGCCATACAAGGTTCACCTCTGTCATCGTCTCTGGCAACTTCACTGTCGCGAAGATCTTCATCACTCCACCAGAAAAGTCCATGTTGGACTCCGGCAACTGGATCGAGGTCTTCCCTTCTTCAATGGATGAGTAGGAATTGATGTTGTATGCTTTAACGGTCATGGAACCCTTGGAATTCTTGAAGGTGATGAAAACTTGACACGCAACCATGTCGGTGGGGTTGATTGCTCATGTGATCCAACCGTTGGGTGTCGCCAAAGGTGCTACGAATGCGATAGAGAGGGTGGAGTTTTGTGGGGTGAAAGTCCAATGGAGGGTAGAATTGAGAATGGGTAGATCGATGCAGTTGGATTAAAGCTTGGTGTTTGAGAATTTTTTTGATGTGTAGTTGAGTGAATGCACCGATGGCGATCATAAACCAAATACATCAATGTGAGCATGAGGAATGATAACGACAACGATGGGTGGAGGACGACCATGTTAGTGGTTTGTAGATGATTGCGGAAAGTGAAAAAAAAGATGTCCCTGTGGATTACAAAAATATTTTAAAGAGTAAATTATATTCTTAGTCCATGTGGATTACAAAAAGCAAAATTTTAAAACAAATATGTGAAAATAGGTAAAGTGACCAAATATCCTTCATTTAATCGGATTTAAAGTAAAAAATTAACAGCCGTTAAGCGGAGGGATAAAAATCGTTGATGGATGTAAAACGTGACGGACAAATATGTTGAAAAAAAAGATAAGAGAAGAAAACATCTGAAATGGACAAATGTTACGGATGAAAAATGAACTTTAATCTGATTATAATTGATTTCCATCGCAAATAATCAATCTTTCCTTACAAAAGTACTAAAAGATGAAAAGAAAAAAAAACAATGAATCTTGTACCAAATTTACCCTTGAAGGGGGAAATTGAGTAACATGCAAGGGATTAAATATGAAAAGGGTATGGGTGTAAAAATAGTGCTATCATCTAAGGGGGCAAAAAAAATGTTATATTTTTACTGTTAGAAATTTGATATTTCAGGGTTGGAAGAGAAGGGAACAATGAAAACAAAAAGACAATGTGGGTACACTACCCATAACTTTTACCCTCTTTCTCACACATCAATTCCCCTTTTAAATATTTAATGTTATATACACTTCTTTTATATCAAAATTAAGTTAAATCTTACACTTAGATTGTAAAACAATAGATTTTGATGTTGATACATGTGAGAATAAATTTATTAAGTAAAAGTGTATTTATCAATATATACAATAAAGGTGAACAAGTTACACCCAAAAATATACTAAAGTAATAATTTATATGCATGAGTTTTATCGTCCATTTTGTTTACATTTTCTTTTGGAAATCGTCTTTGGTCACTAAGTCCGTTAAACTAAGGACATTTTGGTCTTTTGTATCTTCCTTGTTTTTTGCATTTTTCTTGTCTTTATCTTTTTTAAAATATTATTTAATGTACAAATACTTATAACATATGTACAATAGATTAATGTACTTCCAAACCCAACCCTTGTTCTTCTTCTTCATTATCCCGCCCCTACAATCTGGTGACCCCCTCCGGTCATCTTGTCCAACCAAAATCAAAACCCAACCTATAATCACACCTAAAACCCAAATCTAAAACCGATCAAAACCCGACCTAAATCAAAGCTAGCTAAAAACCTAATCAAAAGAAAAATCCAAGATGGAGAGGGAGATTATACCGATAGAGAGGAACAAAAACCCAGAAGAATCCTTTGATGGCTCCAAACCCAGAAGAATCCTTTGATGGCTCTAAACCCTCAAAGAATTTGTAGTCGGTGGAAAGAAAGAGAGATCGACTATGCTTTGAATTTGGTGGTCTTTGGTGGTGCCTTTCGACAATCCCAGCTTCAGAAACTTATCCAACATGTCCATAGTTAAAATGAAGATTGTGGGCTTTCCAACTCTCTCTTGCTTCTAACCGACCGAAGAAACCCCACATAATTGAGGACTGCTTCCCTTGTTTTCTTCTGCGGACTATATGGCAACATAGAGGACTATGTTCCCACCGATGTTGCCTTCAGGAGGAAAACATGGCTAAAGTCTACCATAGGAGACAACCATGGTTAGTGGGTTTTATGGCTTGCCAAATCTTGGAGCAATATAAGGGTGGAGTAGCCATCATCAATGGCGGTAGGGAGGCGGTGCTCTGGTGCCAAGCAAAGATAGGTGCTGATGACCATGGCCCCAGCTTCACGGAGGTAAATGTTGATGACCAATCGGCTTCACTGATGCAAAAACAAAAACCTTCACAGGTGCTTCACGGGGGAGGGACGATGGAGGTGTTGGTGGTTCTGTGGAGGTAGTGCAGTGGTGGTCGGTGGGAAAGGAAAAGGGGGGGGGGGGTGAGGGTCGTCGGTAAAATAATGTGTGTGTATATATATATATTATAAATAAATTTTATTTTTTTATATAAATATAGTAAGAAAGAGTGAAAAGACCAAAATACCCCTTACTTAATTGACAATTTTAACAGAGTTAGTAACCCTGGTCGATTTTAAAAGCAACATGTAAGCAATAGGGACGATAATTGTAGTTAATGAAGTCTAGGGACCACTTTATTAGAGTTTTGACATTCTATGTTAGTCAAGCGCACCCACTTTAACGGCATACCTTTTGCATACCACAGGGACCAAAATTACAATTTACTCTATAATAAACAAAAGAGTAAATTACTGTTTTCATGCCTGTGGGTTGTTAAAAATTGTGAGTTTTGTTTCTATGGTTTCGAAATTTCAGTTTTCATTCCTATAGCTTGCAATTTTTTCTATTTTTTTCCCTAGGCCCAAAACACTACTTTTAAGTATGAAAGACTAAAATAGAAATGAATTGTAAACCACATGGATGAAAAAAAAAACAATAAATTTAAATCACAGACGAAAAAAGGTAATGAATTATAAACCATAGGGATGAAAATCGTAATTTCAAAACCATAAGTACGAAAATAGAAATTTTCAACAAACCACACGGACTAAAAATGTAATTTACTCTAACTAAAATTAAAAAATGAATAAAATGTAAAAAAACGAGACGTATTCGATGTTTTAGAAGAGAATTGAGTTCTATTTTGTGGTTACATTGATAAAGTATAGGTTTGTCCAACATTGTTCAATGGGGTGGTGAAACATGCATGTTCCACTTTGTTTTTATCTATTCCGCATAAATCCTGCTAAACGTGGAACATGGATTTGTTTTGTTTTATCTGTCATGTTCAGTGTACCAAACGCATCCTAAAGGTGCATGCGCTCAACCAAAATTGTATGTATGACCTTAAATGCAAGGAGTGAAGGGGCATCAGACCTATCACCCCTTGTAGATAATACAATTGAATCAAATTTACAGTTGGTAATAAACTTGTCAAACCAAAAAGTTATTGGTCTAGCGATATTTGGATTACTGATAGAATTTAACTTTTTTGGAAGTCAATGAAACTTTAAGCTTCACTAGAAGTGAAAAGTATGTATGAGTTTTACTGTATATAAATGTTATATAATACAAAGAAAAAGTTGCTCACAAGAAATGTTACAAATTTACCTTATGATGGAGGATGAAAAAAAAATTAAGATATGAATTACGCTTCTCACAAGAATTTATATAATGCATCTTTTTATTGTTGATTGTCAATTAGGATTGGTTCAGTCGTTCAAATCCCTTCTTACGTGTAACATCTTAAATTTTCCATAAGTATTATATGTTTGTTATGGAACAACCTCGTCTTTAATCGTGGTTTGGATGATTTTAGAATTTATTTAATGAAAATGTCGAATGGTAAGAATTGTTCAGTTGATCTTAAGATAAATTGGTTAAATGTTGATGTTGAAGGATCGAAAGTGTAAATAGTTAAAGTGTTAGATTATTTGTGAAAATGTGAAACTTGAGGTATAAAATCGGGAGGATTGGTTTGTAGCAGAAACATCTCATTTTGTTACTCGTGAAGTCGGTTTCAAGTTAGGGC
This sequence comes from Saussurea involucrata, assembly GCA_033807775.1. Classification (NCBI taxonomy): domain Eukaryota; kingdom Viridiplantae; phylum Streptophyta; class Magnoliopsida; order Asterales; family Asteraceae; genus Saussurea; species Saussurea involucrata. Next base: position 75,440,572 of record CM066317.1, on the reverse strand, counting down.
GAAAGATAGGAAGATCGATACCCTAGTTTAAATTGGTAAGAACTTGATCAATTTTTGGGATTTTCTTTAAGCTGTAGTAATCTCAAATTCATGTTGGGATTTCAATCGGTCGTTTACTGAAATAGGATTTGGGAGCTGAAGTGATTTTAGTTCGACCCTGGAATTGAGTCTTGATCACTGTGAGTTCATCTCCCTTACTTAAATTGTATATATTCACATCAAAAGAATGGTTAATTGAACTTTTAAAACTGATTTTAGATTTTGGTTGTGGTTATAAGAAATTAATTGGAGTAAATATTGAATGGCTATGAAATTTCGATTGTTTTCTGAACGAACAGGTTTTTCCCGGTAAAGCCCGGAATATAATCGAATCTGGGATTATCCGGATTGTTTGATTTTTCGGGATCACCCGGATTGTTTGGTTTTCCGGGATCATCTGGACTATTCGATTTTCCGGTAATGTCTCGGATACGTGTCATTTTTCGGTAATGTTCGGATTGACACTGATTTCCGGTAGTATCCGGTAAACATTGATTTCTGGTAATGTCCGGATAAACATTGGTTTCCGATAATATCCAGATATGAGGAATTTCGGGATAACTTTCTAACTATACAAACTAAATTATACGAACGTATTTATAACTCAAAGTTTCGTGTATGAGACAAATTGATATATAACTCTGATTTTGTATGTATACAGATAAGTGTAATGGATCCATAGGCACAAGAATTATCTTGAAACATGGAATAAGCATGGTGTAATTGTAATTCCCGTTTCTGTATTTTGAAATGAGGAATATGCATGGTTTAATTGTAATTCCATCTCGATACCAAGAAATAGGTATGGATTTAATTGTAATTTCTTGGGCATGAGCTGAAATCTAAAATCCTCAGTGATTCGTAGTGACGCTCTTAAACGTGATAATGTGACTTACTTAGTGTTTTTCATACTCATCGAATCAGATATATTTCCCGTCATCGAAAGATGTGATGCGGCATTATGAGAGGAAGGAAAGGTTATTTTCTATATGCATTGCTTACAGATTTAAATTCAAAGCTTATAAATGTATTGATTTTAAACTGAATGTTCTCACTAGGCGTAAGCCTAATATTTTCAAAACTAATTTCCTTACCAGGTGCTAGCACGGACAGGGAATCAAGGGGATGAGCGAAGAGTGGCACATGGATCATAGCTTTTGAAGATTAAATGGAGAGATTAGTTATAAATCGAAGATTTTTGGGAGATCCCGTAGACAACCTTTATAATCTGAACTTGTTTGGCTATAGATTAGATTAGTAGGTTGTTGGTATTTCGTTTGTAATTACGAACCTTCGTTATTAACTTCTCCATTTATGAATGAATGTTTGGAAGATTTTGTCGTAAACCTTTGTCTATTTAAGGTTTAAATTTATTCGAATTTTAGGTTGTTACAGTTTGGTATCAGAGTTGTAGTTTAAGAGATCTAAGTATGATAGTAAGATACTTAGACTTAAACTGTGTTGAGTAAGTTATGATCGTGAGATTTGGGTAGAAATATTAGGATAGGAGGGTCTTATAGTTGACGGAAATACGTGAATTAAGAACTGTGATGATGGTAATGAGAATTCTTATGTGTAGTATGTTCATAATTTCAATTAGCTCTGTTATTATGAATATATTGTTACGTAAGCATACTTGTTTCTGATTGTTATGGTGATTAACGAACGTTAAAGTACGTTTCCTTGTGTTTGAGTTGTATATAGCTTATTTCTTATGGTTATCTTTATGTGCATAGCAGAATTCAATGGTTAACACGCCAAGTAGACTTCATACCTCTTCGGAGGGCCGTGTGGTAAATGAATCTGCAGTAAATCTACCTGAAAGTGGTGAGGCTAAGACAAGTTCACCAAGGCCACCTATTCTGGAGGAAGGAGAAGGTCAAGCTCGTCGACCCAATATTGGCCCTTCTAATCTAGTGATGACGGAATCTACTTTGGAGTCATACATGATGGAAAACATGATGAGAGTCATGAATGCTGCACTGACTCAACAACAAGAGATGTTCATGAAACTACTGGATGATAGGAATGTCGAATCTCAGAGACAAGAGATGGGTACTGATAATGTAATTCCACCTACTAATCTGGTAATGAATGTTAATAGGAGAATGGAGAAAGTTTGCTCTTATAAGACGTTTTTAAGTTGCAAGCCACCGGAGTTTGCTGGGTCAGATAACCCGATTGAGTGTATGAACTGGATTAGGGAAATAGAACATGCTTTTAGAGCATGTGAATGTGATGAAAATTCAAAGGTCAGATTTGGATCTCAAATGTTAAGAGGAAATGCTCTGACATGGTGGAATATTGTTAAATCGACTGTTGAGGCTCCAGTTTTGGCGGCAATGACCTAGGAGTCGTTCAAAAAGAAACTTTTGGAAGAATATTGCAACGAGAATGAAATGGATCGTATTGAAGAAGAATTTCAAGCACTTAAGAAAGGGAATTTATCAGTAAGGGAATATACTCGACTCTTCTTGCAAAAGCTTAATTTAGTGGGGCATGTGGTCCCAATCAAAAAAGAAAAGATTAAAGCTTATCTTAAAGGCTTGCCTGCTGATATGATGTCCAGGGTCCGAAATTCCAAAGCTTCGAATCTGAGGGAGACGATTGAGGAAGTCAAGATTATAGAAGAATTTTATGCTAGAGATAAAGTTGAGAAAGCACAGGTAGGGGAGAAAAGAAAGTGGGAAGGTCGAACAGAATCTTCGCAAAGACTAAAGCTTTTTGTCACGAACGCCCGTTTTGAACCCCGGCGGGAACCGAATTGGTGTCAGAAATGCAAAAGCAGACATTTTGGTCCGTGTCGGATAAATCCAACTGAATGTTTCAAGTGTGGAAAGAGTGTTCACATAATTGGGAACTGCCTTATCCAAGGACCAACATGTTTTGAATGTAAGAAACCTGGTCATTTCCGAAAAGATTGCCCAAAGTTAAAGAGTAGCGGGAACCAAGAAAAGAAACCAAATATCACAAGACCAACGGGCATAGCGTTTCATATGACTGCTAAAGAAGCGAAAGAATATGTGGATGTGGTTTCTAGTACACGTCTTGTTGATTCTATACTCGCACGTATATTATTTGATTGTGGTGCCAACTTGTCTTTTGTATCGCAATCTTTTTATCAAAAGTTAGCTATGTCGATCACGGGGATGTTCCGTTGATTTCAATAACCAAAGCGTGCAAGTGTTTACTGAAAGGGTGTTCATCATGTCTAGCATATGTACTGGATGCTAAAGTAGAGAAGAAGGTGATATAGGATATAAATGTGGTTTGTGAATTTCTAGATGTATTGAGGGTTGTACCGTTATGGTAGAAGGAAAATAATTTCCAATTGATTTAATTCTAATGGAAATAGGTGGATTTGATATAGTTGTTGGTCTGGATTGGTTAGTAAGCAATCAAGCAGAAATTCTTTGTGCTAAGAAATTAATTCGAATCCCTATTCCCGAAAATGATGTTGTACTCATTTATGGGGAAAAGAGAAAAGGGGATGTTCCGTTGATTTCAATAACCAAAGCGTGCAAGTGTTTACTGAAAGGGTGTTCATCATGTCTAGCATATGTACTGGATGCTAAAGTAGAGAAGAAGGTGATATAGGATATAAAGGTGGTTTGTGAATTTCTAGATGTATTTCCTGATGATCTTCCAGGCTTACCACCAGAACGACAAGTGGAATTAAAGATTGATCTTGTTCCAGGAGTGCCACCGATAGCACGTGCCCCGTACCGATTAGCACCGGCTGAAATGAAGGAGATGATGTCTCAGCTCCAAGAACTGCTTGAAAAGGGCTTTGTCAGGCCAAGTTCGTCACCCTGGGGAGCTCCAGTACTATTTGTCAAGAAGAAAGATGACACTATGAGAATGTGCATTGACTATAAAGAATTGAATAAAGTGACCATTAACAATAAGTATCCACTCCCAAGGATTGACGCCTTATTTGATCAACTTCAAGGTGCAAGATGTTTTTCAAAGATTGGTCGAAGGTCGGGCTATCACCAGTGAAGGTAAGGAGTGAAGAAGTCCCCAAGACAACATTTAGAACGAGGTGTAGACATTATGAATTCCTCGTGATGCCTTTTGGGTTGACAAATGCTCCTGGCGTGTTGATAACTCTAATTTTAGAGTTATTATTTCCGTTTATTTTTATTTTATTTTGTCAAATTTTAGCCATTTTACTTCTCAAAACACCCATTCTTGGTAATATTCCTAAAAATGAGCAAAAAGAGTGAACCACAATTTTTATAAACCATTTGGTAGAGTTTTGTTGCTTTTTCACGATAAATCTGCAGTGACTTGCGGAGTGCCCACTCCGGATCCCGCTGGCGAGCCAAGAAGAAAACAAAGAAAAATCAAATTTTAGCATGGAAGTAAAGCCTGGAGAATGGAAGGATCTATGGCAAAGGCATGGGATGAAAAGCAACAAGCATGTTCCTTTAGAGATGGCAAATTGAATTGTTTATTGAAACCAATGGTTCTTAAAGTTGACTTTTTGGAAAAGGTGAAGAGACCTTGGGGTAAAGAGCTACAAACTTGTGGAAAGAAGCCTTACTCATGGAGCTGAATTTTGTGTCTTCCACTTCAGTTTTTTAGCCTCTAGACAATTACCCATCTTTTATTGGTCCAACTTTTCCTCTAAGTATATAAAGAGGTGTTGGTTTTCGTTTAATTCATCATTCCATCTACCACATTTAGTGCAAGTTAGTTGTAGTTTTTAGCTCTAGAATTTACTGCAGTAGTCTTTAATTTTCTGCACTTAATTTCCTAGTGTAATCGGTAGCTTGAAGTATTTTGCACAGTGGTGTAATCACGGTGCCCACTGTGGTTTTAATCGAAGTCAGTTTTAGTTTACTTATGTGCAACTTCTCATCTCTTGTTGTCTTTACTTCAGTAATTATGAGCTAAAACATCCCTTCGGATGTAGGAAAGAGAAGTACCTGGATTTTATGAAAAATGCTTGAGTAATCTTCATACTCCGAATATTTATTGTTTTGGTCATTCACTCTCGATTTTTGCCCAATGATGCAAACAAGTCGATCACTTGTGAGGATCTAAAGTCTAGTTCTCAACTCAGAAATGAGTAGAATGCAGTGACACGAGCTTGGATAATGCTAGGGGATTCGAAAGAATTCTTATGACACTTACAAAAGTGAGGTCGGCACAATGAGCTAATCTCAACCCACTGGAGTAGTAGGCAAACTAGTTTGTGTATTTAAAAACACTTAGAGTATTTGTCTCTACACATTCCATCGAGGCCTGAAAAAGTCCATTTTGAGATTACCATTGACAAAACAGTAAGTACCAAGAGTATGGGATTTTTACTTAAAGGTGTGAGTATTTTGTAACCGGGCTTCTCTAACGGGAATGCCCACTTCACAAAAATACAAGGATCGCTCTTTTAGATCAAGTATTTAATATAAAATCTAGGGAAAATCCAACCTACATTTCTTCTTTTAAAATCTTAAGTAACTCGTTAAAATAGCATTTCACCGAACAACCCAAAATGTTGCTTCTTCTGTGACTGAAACTTGTAAAAGGAAGCTCACGAGGACCGTATTGTCTTGATTGCCCAGTCCCTGTGGATACGATTCTGGTATTTTACCAACTATTACTTGCTGTGATGATCATAGTGGCCAGTGTACACTTGCGCTTCCCACTGTGGACAGTTTGCAACCCACTGCGATTAATTCACATATTTCGCACGTACCAAGTTTTTGGCGCCGCTGCCGGGGACTGACGTGATTTTAAATCTCAAGACATTAGTTTTTGTTCGTGTTGCATGCCAAGGCAACAACACCTGCATTTGGTACCAATCGATCTTGAAATAGAGAAAACATTTCGAAGAAGACGTAGAAACAGAAACACATTTCGACAACCCCCTGTGAACCCCACTGTAAACATGGCAGGTGTGGGAGGTGAAAGACCCATTAACCCACCAGTAGTGGAGACCACAGTGACGATTGCCGATAGCAAAGATCGAAAAATACGGGACTATGCTACTTCCAGAGTTACTGATTTAAGCTCCGGGATTCTAAGGCCCAACATGGTTGCACAACACTTTGAACTCAAACCAGTAATGTTTCAAATGATCCAAGCCATGGGTCAATTTGGAGGATTACAATCTGAGGATCCACACTCGCACTTAAAATCTTTTTTGGAAATGAATGATTCCTTTCAATTGCAAGGTGTGACTGATGAAGCCTTAAGGCTGAATTCACATGAACCTAATTCGATAACCACTTGGCAAGAACTTGCTGACAAATTTCAACAAAAATACTTTCCTCCCACAAGGAATGTAAGGTTTCAAAATGATATTATTTTGTTTAAGCAAGAAGAAGATGAGGTTGTTTCGGATGCATGGGAACGTTTTAAAGAGTTACATCGAAAGTGCCCACATCACGACATCCCATATTGCATCCAATTGGAGAACTTTTACAATGGTCTTTCCAATGCAGCCAAAATCATCTTAGATGCAACAGCAGGTGGAACTTTCACAAGTAAAACTTACAATGAAGGGTATCAAATCTTAGAAAAAGTGTCCAACAACAACACCGAGTGGTCAAATCCTAGAGCACCCATGCCAAAGACCAATACCATTGACTCATATGCACTCAAAACCATGAATGCACAATTGGTAGCTTTAACTAAGATAGTTTTGAATCAAAATAGAGGACTAGTCAACTCCGCAGTGGCCACTTCACATCTCACTGAGAATTGTTACCTCTGTGGAGAAGAACATGTTTTTGACTATTGTCCTGCTAATCCCGAGGTCGTAAATGTTATAGGAACCAACCCGAGGAACAACCCATTTTCACAGACTTATAATCCAGGATAGAGAAATCACCCGAATTTCTCTTGGGCTGGTAATCCAGGACTCCAACCCCACGGGGCGAGTCATGTCCAGCAAAGACCACAAAACCCCCTGGATTTCACCAACATCACAGTAGGCATACCCCACAAAACTTTCACCAAGGGCAGTCCTCACAACAGTTCCAACCACGACCAACTCACCCCACTGAGACACAACCATCACTTGAATCAATACTGAAAGGTGTCATGAATTAAACTCAAGCAGCCATAAGGAACATAGAGACTCAAGTAGGACAACTAGCCGTTGAAGTTAAGAATAGACCACCAGGGACATTACCTAGTGACACCGAACACGCTAGGGTAATAGGAAAAGAACAAGTCAAGTCCATAACACTTAGAAGTGGAAAGGATATGAATGATATCATTTTTGATTATGAGGATCCTCCTCAAGTACCCACTGCCCCTAAAACCGCAGGCCACTCCTAAAGTCACTGACAAACCCACAGTGAGGACCAATGTCCGTGAACTCCCAACTCTCGAGACCACACAGAATGTAACACCCTAAAAACAGGGCCAATTTAAACCTTGAATAATACACAAGTTATGATCATAAAACTTCAAACTTTGATAACCTGAGGATCAATAGTAAAGGTTCTTATATACAACACGTCAACTCAAATAACCTATTAATCTAATCATACAACATAATTAGATTAACTAAGTTATCTAGTCCTTTGTCCCCAAAACATCAAAAGAATAACTAGATCCTCTGTCATTTCTAAGTTCGAATCTTTTCAAAAGTCCTCATCACACAATCCCGCTTACTTTCCGGAGCTTGTACCTGGTAAGAAAATTCAACTTGAAACATTAGGCTTTCGCCTAGTGAGAGTATTCAAATCAAATTAAGATTAACAATAAAAACATCAACAGATATATTCAAACCTGTTCTCGACCATCTTACCATACAACACTCCTTTCAACACTGGGAATCTACCCCACTCCCATACTTATGACCAATTCATCTAGCCATAATAACACTACCAAGAGTTTAACATAAATCATCCCAGATTCAAAGTCAATACTCTTATCCAAGAAATTACAAGTCAAAACCTGCCTATTTCTTAATCCGGAAGTATAGATTACAAATCACTTTATGCCTATCTCAAATCTTCCTTTCACCACTGGGAAATCTCCGATCTTCCCTAAAAATGGAAATCTCCGATCTTCCATTCGAAATGGGAATTACAAATCAAAATCTGCCTATTCCACATTTCACATCCTTCCCACCTCAGAATCAATGGTCCCAATGGGATTAATATTTCGCGATACACAACCGGGACCCCCCGATGATTCAAGGTACACTAAATCACTAAAAATTACATCCCTTTGGTCAATGGCTAGTAATCGGTTCCCATTATACCGTACTAAGGTGCCCCCGATGACCGGATGCCTATTTTTAGCAATCACAACATAATACATAAGTATTATACTCTTACTATCGTATGTGCATGACATACCATATATTTATCTCAAAACATATTCTATATATATATATATACATCTATAAAGAATATTACTCTCTTGACACCGCGACTTCTCAACTATCCCCTCTTTGCTATTTAGCACGGGGATCAACATAGCATAACTCATAGTCATCTATTTGGACTCATTACTGATTAAGATAAGTCCTTACAACTATCGACAACTCAAGGTAAAATCAGTTTTGTCACAGAGGGAAAATTGAGCAACCCACTGTTGCGATTTTCTCAAAACTTGCAAGCCACTATTGCGAATTCCTCAAAACTCGCAAGCAACTACTGCGAGATTCTCCAAAACTCGCAACCCATAGTTGCAAGTTTCTCACTTCACCCCCACAGAGGTTAGCGAGATACTCAAAACTCGCAACCAACTATTGCGAGATTCTCAAAACTCGCAACCAACTATTGCGAGATTCTCAAAACTCGCAATCACTGTTCATCGTATTCTTCATTAAGCCAGTTTATAAAATCAGTGTATTAAGCTTACTACTTCTCAATTAATTCATATAAAAGCATTCAGACATAGTTTAACACCTATCTATATCGATTTCAATGGCTACTTTTAAGAAGAAGTGAATAAAACTCACCTGGTCAGAAACTGAACACTGAGCAGTTCTTCAAAACTTCAAATCAGCTTCCCAGAACAGTTATAAACATATAAATATGCAATTAACTATCTTTCTTACAAGAAATCAGTAAAAGAAATCAAGTTTCTTACCACAAATTCAAGCTATTCCTTTTCTTCTTCTCTTCTTCTCGTTCTTTCTATCTCTCACTCTTGATTTCTCTCTTTCTCTGCGTACTGAGTAAACACACACAATTAGTCACTTAAGACTAATTGTGTGACACCTCTTGATAAAACACTGCTGAGTCATAACTTAACTTACCAACCACACCCTTAACTTTAAAGGAATGACATAACAAACCCTCAAGATAAATTTCACATTTAACTTTGCACTATTGCCAAATTACAAACTTAACCCCAAAGTTAATACTTGTAATTTACAAAATGATACAACGGAAATTCGAGATGTTACAATACTCCCCAACTTGAAAATGATTTCGTCCTCGAAATCAAAGCTAAGTAAACAGATGAGGGTATCTAACCTTCATATCCTCTTCCTACTCTAAAGTCACATTAACACCTTATTGATATAATACCCTTGTACCTATAACCACATTCCTCTATTGCAATTTCTCAACAATTTCTCTAAAATTGTTTCCCATTCCTTCACACAACGACTCATACCATTTTCTCTCACTTTAATAAGTGAAATCACTTCATAACAATACGAAATATTTTGTATATATCTCTTCATTTCAAGTCTTATATACTCAAAAACAGATAAAAGTCCAGGAAGAATAAGGATTCACCTTTCATATTTTCTGAATTTTACCTCTTTCATCATTACTCACTCCCCATCTTGGATTTTCAAGCCTCCTTAGAATAACTGTTTTATCATCCAATCTTTATCCGACTATTTCTTGGTCTACCATACCGTTATCAATTCTCTTATGCCTACACATAACATCCACTACGCACAGCTACAATTCAAAAGAACGGTTCCTCTACAATCACCAGCCAAGACCTTAGCCAAGTTCTCGTAGCACCTAAAACTGTCACAATCTTCCATCTTTCCAACACGGTCGACCCAATCATCTCATTTCTTTTATACATAAGAATCAACTCACATTCCTTAAAGATTTTGCATTTACTTTACCACAATTTGACTAACACACCCATCATCTTCGTTAAACTTTCAATGATTCGAAAACATAAACTTACCTAGCGATTCACACAACCAAAATTACTTTGAATAAACACCCACTGCTGTTCCGACCTTCTATCCCGATATTAGCCATATCACTACGCCATCTTACAAACCACATGTTCCAACAACTTTATTGACAAATAATACTCTTCAACTGGAATCTCCGAAAAGACTTCCATCGGATGCTTCCTCTTTCTAACTTTACATTACATACTAGTTGACACATTTATCTTGGCAATTGAAGCCACTACTCGTTCGTACTTTCTCCACCCATAACATCTCACGACAGACCAGGTCTCTCATGGTCATTCGTACACAATTTAAACGTATTTTCATGTTCTATCGCATGATTAACCGAGTCTATTTCACTAATTATTTCTCCCCAACTTTAGTTGAACCACAACTCACGGGTTTCTAATTCATTTAACTTACTCGTTCATGCTAGCTCTTTTGTGATTTCAACTCATTACACAGACAGGGCACAATCCCTCACAGATCGACACAGTCTATACACTCACTTCCTTTGTGCCTAATATTTATTCCTTTATAAACCATCCACATCGTAATAAAAACGTTTATCTAAAACAACAGTCCTTCACTTTCCTAGCACCCCTACTCGGTGGTCCTTTAACTTTTAATCTTCTGATTCAAGACTTAACATTCATACATGACCTCAAAAGAATAACCAATGCACTCACATCATGTAAACTTCAATTATATTACCAATCCTACAATTTCAACCCCAAGCCTACGTCGAGCTTATTAAATCGGGCAAATGCCCTCAAAACTCAACCGAGTCCAAAACCGAACCATCTGTTCAAAGGATCTAATGATCATTTATCAATATCAACTAATGCAATTAAAATGCATCTAACCCTCATCACACAACACATGCTCCGAGGTGTGATAATCTCACAACCCCTTCATTGCCACGTTCCCAATGAAGTCAAATCATATATGCATCTATATGTACACGTATATGCACCTCTTTTATAACTCGACAATGCATATAACTCACTAAGGTTCATTAGTCCCAAAGGTAATAAGCATATAAAATCATCAAACGGTCTTCACACATAAGACCAACACTTAAACCGAAATCAACACATATTCAAATAAAATGAAATTAAGCATATAGCACCTCCAAGACTCCATCTCGAGTCACTAAAACTGACAAGCACTCAAAAGGCTCATTTGAGTATAAATCAAGCCTTTAAGGCCAAAATAAACGTTTGGTTAAATACGTGTCACTCACACGGTTACGTAAACCAAAATACATCGTTACTCAAACTATTTACTCTTTTAATTCCTCCATTGGCCATCGACCCCAAAAATGAAAGGTTTATAACTCTCAAAACATTCATATGGTCGGATTGACCAAAATCCCCAACCTACACGTTCACACTTTAAAATGTAACACATCATAGTTATCGCATAATCACAAAAACACTAAAAGTGTATTTGGACCAAATCCTCTTCACTTATGCAATAATTTAACAAAACTTTTTTTTTACTCGTGATTTATTTATCAATCACTCAAAATCCCCCAAATATGGGTGTTTCCCAAGATATATATATATAGCTGTTTTGCGCGTACCCTCTGCATAACAACATACCGGTACCGCTCACGGTTTTATTCCTGCCCGCATAGGCATACGCGGGACGCACCCAGACCGCACCCAAAGACAAGAAAAAGGGCCTCATACATTTAAGTAACTGTCGACTTCAACGTCAATAGTCGTTTGTCGATACTTTCTTAACCTATTCTTTAACAAGGGTCCTTAACTGAACCTAATCCTTACAACACATCCTAATCCATTTCACATCCCATCGTCTTCCTCTCAATTTATTCGTGCAACATTAATTTCGCAAGACTACTCATAGCGAATTGCTAATTCTATCACTTTGATGACTACTAATCCTTCCTCCGGACACGACCGTCCCATTGGCAACTGTATTTCTAAGTACCAAACAAGAGTACCAACCTTCTCACAACCGATACTAAAGTCTCCTTTCGACTCTCCCACTGTTCACCTCTTCTTTTGAACACAAATACCAAAACTACAAACATTCTCCCATTGTTTATCCAACATCTCTCCACTCTTGGAGTTCTTTCTTAGCTTATAGTGTAATACTCTACAACCTAACGAGTTCATAGCCTTCATGCACGACAACTTGATAATTAAATCATTTCGCACATTTTCCCATTTTAAGGGAACAACACTTGAAATAACTTGGGCACACATGACCCCAACATTCTTATAACTCCAATATACTGCACAACGATCTCAAGAATCGTTTGCATATTAATTTCCATAAAACTTAATCTTTCTCCACCAAACGATATTGTTATGACAATAACATATTAAATGAAAATATTTTTATAAGACAAAAGTTTGAAAAAAAAATACCAACACAAAGTAAGTTAATCGGTTTTCACACTCATTTATATAATACCATCAAGCCAGTTCTCTTGTTGGTTATAAAAGTTTTACTGGCCAACGTTTTTCTTATCCTTTTTGCTACAATTTAACTTTTCATGTAAAGTATGAAGTATTTTGCAAATTGCTAAGCTCCAAAATTTCGTTGTGCGATGTAAAATGAAATTACCTTTTTCTTTCAATACACACTTGCACATGCTGACTCAACATCGACTAAAATTGCTATTTATGCATTTGTTTTGAAATCAAGAAAACTCATGTAACACACACTAGGACACCATGCTTAAAACTCTACTCGCAAATGAAGGCTACTTACTCAAACAAGGTCAATTGTTTTACTCAGTCAACTTATCATTGACACTCTACTTTCGACTAGTGATCGCCCTCTCGGCTTTGTAACACTTGTTATACATGCATTCCACGGCCCACTTACTCAACCATTTCATACTATTTCCTATCTTGATCAATCACTTCACATTCTATCTCCACACATTTCAATCCACCTATTAAAGGTTGCCTTGGCGGACTTTCATGAGTCCCGCCAGTTCTAGGTTGTCCTTCCAATTCCCAATCATTTACTGATCTGTCCTCCAAAGAATTGAAGGACCTTAATGGCGTATTCTCCATCATTCTACTATAACATAAGGGGATACCCATAAGAAATGGTTATACACATAAAACATACAAAATGTACTTTACCGATCATTAGTCACCGTAACAATTCAGAAATAAGTATGCTTACGTAACAATATATTCATAATAACAGTTGCTAATTGGAATTATGAACATATTATACATGAGAATCCTCGTTACCATCGTTACAGTACTAATTTCACGTATTTCCGTCGACTCTAAGACTATCCCGTCTTAGTACTTCTACCCAAATCTCACAAGTCATAACTTAATTCATCACAGCTTAAGTCTAAGTATCTCCTCAGCATACTTAGTTCACTTAAACTAATGCTCTGATACCATATTGTAACACCCTAAAAACAGGGCCAATTTAAACCTTGAATAATACACAAGTTATGATCATAAAACTTCAAACTTTGATAACCTGAGGATCAATAGTAAAGGTTCTTATATACAACGCGTCAACTCAAATAACCTATTAATCTAATCATACAACATAATTAGATTAACTAAGTTATCTAGTCCTTTGTCCCCAAAACATCAAAAGAATAACTAGATCCTCCGTCATTTCTAAGTTCGAATCTTTTCAAAAGTCCTCATCACACAATCCCGCTTACTTTCCGGAGCTTGTACCTGGTAAGAAAATTCAACTTGAAACATTAGGCTTTCGCCTAGTGAGAGTATTCAAATCAAATTAAGATTAACAAATAAAACATCAACAGATATATTCAAACCTGTTCTCGACCATCTTACCATACAACACTCCTTTCAACACTAGGAATCTACCCAACTCCCATACTTATGACCAATTCATCTAGCCATAATAACACTACCAAGAGTTTAACATAAATCATCCCAGATTCAAAGTCAATACTCTTATCCAAGAAATTACAAGTCAAAACCTGCCTATTTCTTAATCCGGAAGTAGAGATTACAAATTACTTTATGCCTATCTCAAATCTTCCTTTCACCACTGGGAAATCTCCGATCTTCCCTAAAAATGGAAATCTCCGATCTTCCATTCGAAATGGGAATTACAAATCAAAATCTGCCTATTCCACATTTCACATTGTAACATCCCGCAAAACGAAACATACATATAACATACATTCCATAACATATTTACGACAAATTACTTCATCATTCACATTTGGTCCCATCTAAAGTCTGAACATAAAAATTCATTACAACTTGATCCACTTTGAATTACATAGTGATAACAAAATTATAACTACAAAAGCATCCGTAGCATCATGATGATAATCTTCTCCAAAGCTAGCCAACAAGTATTCTAATTACTTGTTCTTACTGGAATCACCACCTGGAATACATAATTTTTAAAACAGAAAATGAGGGTTAGACCTAAGGGTCTAGTGAGTAAATCCCTGACATTTGTAATTCATTCAAAACTCATTTATATAAAACACTATTTATATAAATACAAATACCCCACACGTAAGATAATACCAACTAACAATTATTCATCATACCTGTCTCATTCCACCTTATCTCTCCACCAATGGCCAAATCAATTGGTTGCGAGCCAATTTATCACACCGGTCCAAAGCCCGGCCACGTATTATATTTTCATATAATACTCACGTAATTATAATATCCCATTATAATCACTCACGTATGACATATTCATACACTTATCACAATTCATTAATCACATATTGTATTCTAGTAAAATACTCTTTAAAATAGAACTCACCTGATCTTTTAAGCAAGGTCCTTCAAACTTTCTTCAAAATAGATTATCTTTTAACCCAGATCCTTAATATCTGAAACAAATTAAAGCATACATACTCTTTAACACATAAACAGGAAAACCCAACTTTTCGCAACCCACTATTACGAAAAGTTCACTTTTCGCAACCTACAGTTGCGAGTTCCTCACTTTTCGCAACCAACAGATGTGAAAACCTCACTTCTCGCAACCCACAGTTGCGAGTTTCCTACTTTTCGTAACCAACAGATACGAAAACTTAACTATGCGCTTTAGCTGCTTGCGAAAAGTGGACTTTTCGCAACCAAGGCTTGCGAATTCCTACTTTTCGCAAGAACACTGTTCATCGTCTTTTTCAGATAAGTTTAGCTCATTTGCAGGAATCCATCTTTTACCCAGATTTTGCACAGAAGTGTTCTAAACTCTTTTTAACACTCTAATTGTAACTAAAATTTACAACTTCTTCTAAAATTACCTAAACCCACCTCAAATTCCAAAAGAAGCCTAATTCTCATAAAAGAGAGTTTAAATCAGAAAATTACCTCTTTGATGTTACTGCAGTAAACACAAAATCCCAGCTGAGTAACTTTAATCTTCTTCTTCTTCTTCGATGGTTCTTCTTCTTCTCTCTCTCTCTCTCTCTGCCGTGAACGAATTCACACACACACACACACACACACACTATTTGGGTTTTTGCTTTAATATCTCAAATTGGGATATTCCTATACTTTAAACTACTGAGTCGGTTTTGGCTAACAAGGTTTGGGTAAAATACCAAACAAACCCTAAACTTGCTTCACTTGACCAAAACACACCCTTAAGCTTCTATTACACAATAAAAAGTTATCCCTTAATTTCTTAACTCCATATAACGCTACATAAAGACTTATAAAATTCCAATTTTAAATTAGATAAAATACCTGGTTATTACAACATCTCCCCCTTAAAAGAATTCCGTCCCGGAATTCAGTTAAGAGAACAGATGAGGGTATTTGGCTCTCATTTCCGACTCCGATTCCCACGTCGCATCCTGACCTTTATGATGTTTCCACTGAACCTTTACCTGTCTGATCTCTTTGTTCCTCAATACTTTGACTTTGTGATCAACTATAGCTTCCGGTTCCTCCACATAGTTCAGCTTTTCATCAACCTGAATATCCGGTAGAGAGACTGCCTGGTCTGAAGTCACCAAACATTTCCTAAAATTTGATACATGGAACGCGTTGTGAATCCTGCTTAATTCTGGAGGTAAATCTAGTCGGTAAGCCACTTCCCCAATTCTTTCTGTAACTGCAAATGGACCAATATACCTCGGACTGAGTTTACCTTGCTTCCCAAAACGTATGACTCCTTTCCAGGGCGATACTTTCAACATTACAAAATCCCCAACCTGAAACTCTAACGGTTTCCGACGTCGATCAGCATAGCTTTTCTGTCTGTCTTGAGCTGTTCTCAATTTATCCCGAATCTGGGTAATCTTATCTGCTGTTAACTGTACTATTTCTGGCCCTGCCAATTGCTTCTCCCCCACTTCATTCCAACATAGAGGCGTTCTGCATTTTCTACCATACAATACTTCAAACGGTGCCGCTTGGATGCTAGAATGATAACTGTTGTTGTAGGCGAATTCTATCAACGGTAAATGTTTATCCCATGATCCCCCAAAATCCACTATACAAGCCCGGAGCATATCTTCTAAAGTCTGGATTGTTCTTTCACTCTGCCCGTCTGTCTATGGATGATATGCTGTGCTCAACTTTATCTGCGTTCCCATCTCTTTTTGAAAGCTTCTCCAAAATCTAGAAGTAAAACGACTATCTCGATCGGAAATAATCGAGATTGGAATTCCATGTCGAGTTACTATTTCATTAATGTACAATTTAGCTAAACGTTCCAAGAAATCAGTTTCTTTTATTGGCAAGAAGTGAGCAGACTTCGTCAATCTATCCACAATCACCCAAATCGAATCGAATCCCTTTGAAGTTCTAGGCAACTTGGTAATAAAATCAGTAGTGATCTGATCCCATTTCCACATTGGTATATCTAGTCGTTGTAACTGGCCAAACGGTTCTGATGCTCAATTTTTACTTTCTTGCAGGTAGTACAATCTTCCACATACTTAGCAACACTTCTCTTCATTCCCGGCCACCAATAGAATTGTTTCAAATCTCTATACATTTTATTTGTACCTGGGTGAATAGAAAATCGAGATTGATGAGCCTCTTGTAGTACACGATCACGTAATCCACCCAAACGAGGTACCCAAATTCTGTTTCCCATACACAACAACCCACGGTCATCTTTCCCAAGCAGTGCTGATATCCCAACCAACCGTTCTGACTTCAAACTTTCTTCTTGATAAGCATCTATTTGGCATTTCAATAATTCGTCAAAAATATTTGGGAGCAGTTCAGCTCGAAGAGATATTGCTTTTATCGTTCCACTCCTTTCTTGACGACTTAGCGCATCTGCCACCACGTTCGCCTTCCCGGGGTGATAAAGGATTTCACAATCATAATCATTTACCAATTCCAACCACCTTCTTTGCCTCATATTCAGTTCCTTCTGATCAAAAAGATGTTGGAGACTCTTATGGTCAGTGAACATTTGACATTTAGAACCATAAAGATAATGTCTCCAAATCTTCAAGGCAAAAACAACTGCTGCTAGTTCCATATCATGAGTAGGATATTGTCTTTCATGATCCTTCAGTTGACGAGAAGCATAAGCAATCACCTTTCCATGTTGCATAAGTACACATCCCAAACCCAGCTTAGAAGCATCACTGTAGACCACAAAATCATCTGAACCTTCTGGCAATGCTAATATCGGCGCGCTGCAGAGTTTCTCCTTCAATATTCTGAATGCCTCGTCCTGTTCTGCCTTCCATTCAAACTTTAAATTCTTCCGAGTCAGCTTGGTTAATGGTGTCGCGATTCGAGAAAAGTCTTTTATAAATTTCCGGTAATATCCAGCTAGACCCAGAAAACTACGTACTTCGGTTGCTGTCTTCGGCGATTCCCATCTTTCAATTGCTTCCACTTTCGCTGGATCGACTTGTATACCCTTCTCGGAAACTACGTGACCCAAAAACTGAACTTCCCGCAACCAGAATTCACATTTAGAGAACTTAGCGTACAACTTTTCTTTCTTCAATAACTCCAAAATCAAACGAAGATGTTGCGCATGATCCTCTTGGGATCGGGAATAAATAAGTATATCATCGATAAACACAATGACAAATTTATCGAGATAAGGCTTACATACCCGATTCATTAGATCCATAAAAGCGGCTGGAGCGTTCGTCAATCCGAAAGGCATTACTAAAAATTCGTAGTGGCCGTATCTTGTGCGAAATGCAGTCTTTAAAACATCCTCTTCCTTAACCTTCAACTGATGGTAGCCAGATCTGAGATCAATCTTGGAGAAGTAACAAGCTCCAACTAATTGATCGAAAAGATCATCAATTCTTGGAAGTGGATACTTGTTCTTGATCGTGCGCTTGTTCAACTACCGATAATCAATACACATTCTCATTGAACCGTCTTTCTTCTTCACAAATAAAACTGGTGCACCCCATGGCGATGAGCTGGGTCTGATGAAGCCCTTATCAGATAAATCTTGAAGCTGTGACATCATTTCTTTCATTTCTGGTGGTGCTAATCTGTACGGCGCACGAGCGATGGGATCGGCTCCAGGTACCAGGTCTATTCCAAATTCTACTTGCCTAACAGGAGGAAGACTATTCAAGTCTTCAGGAAAAACCTCTGGGTATTCACTAACAATGGAAATATCTTCCAGCTTACACTTTTCAGGCCTACTATCTATCACATAGGCTAGATAGCTAGAGCAACCCTTATTAACACATTTACGGGCTTTTACCATAGATATAAGACTGGGCTGATGATTCTTTCGATCTCCATAAATTACTACTGATCTCTTATCGGGTAAAACGACATGGATCATTTTCTTATCACAAACTATGTTGGCCTGATTCTCAGCTAGCCAATCCATTCCTACTACCACATCAAATTCAATCAAGGCTATTGGGAACAGTTGTATCGGTACTCCACACCCCTCTATGTCTATCATACAACAATCATAAATCTCTTTAACTGCCACTTGCTTATCATTTGCAGTATCTACTAATAAGGCATGTTTTAACATTTTAGGCTCTAAATGCATGTGAGCAGCAAAAGATGGAGACACAAAAGATCGGTTTGCACCAGAATCAAATAACACTTTAGCACGCGTGGAGTTTATGAAAAATGTACCTGTGACCACATCTGGAGTTTCCTCCGCCTCTTTCGTTGTCATTTGAAATGTACGACCTCTCGTTCTGGGCGGTTCTATTCTTGGAACCACTGGTCTAGTAATGGCTGGCTTCCCCGATGTACCCCCGGATTGTATTCTACCCCGCGGACAATCTGATTGAAGGTGATCCGGAGAATTGCACAAAAAGCAAAATCGTGTTACTCGACAATCCTTTACAACATGCCCAGTTTTCCCACATTTAAAACAAACCCGCGATTCCACTTGACAATTTCCCTGATGGTAGCGATTACATTTCGGACATGGTCTTTCCGCTGGTCGAAACGACGGACGGTTATCAAACCTCTGGAATCTAGACCTCTTTGGATCCTGTGGCGGTCCTTCCCATTTCCTTTTCCCCAAGCTCTTATCACCGGCATCCCTTTTATTATCTCTTTCCACATTCTCGGCAGCATCCACCGCAGCTGTAAAAGTATCTTGCCTTGTTGCAGTCACCAATCTTCGAACTTCTGAATTTAACCCATAAATAAACCTCTCCATTTTCATCTTTTCTGTAGCAACATAATATCCTGCAAAACGAGACTTCTCCAAAAATCGTGCAGTATAATCTCTAACCGACAGATTTCCTTGTTGTAGATTCATGAATTCTTCTTCTAACTGTCTGACAGCAGCTTGTGGGCAGAAGTGCGTTGTGAAAGCTAACACAAATTCCTCCCATGCAAAAGTAGTGTAAACATCCGTTCCTCTTGATTCTATATGAGCCTCCCACCAATACAGAGCATCCCCTTTCAGCATCGCAGCTCCATAAAGCACTTTGTCTTCTTCAGCACACTTACATGTCTTGAATATGGCCTCTAGTTCTTTCAGCCACCTCATCGCCTTTACTGGATCTCGGTCTCCTGAGTATGTAGGGGGCTTACAACTAAGAAACATTTTATAGTCACACCTTTTCATCATCGGTAAGATAGTAGAAGTAAGTGGTATTTCAACTTCGTGTTCCGGATTTGATCTTTCAGTTTCATTGTGGCGATTATGTTCAAACATAGCTTGTATGTTATCTTGTAACCTTCCCATTTCTGCCATCAAATCGTCCAGTGTAACAAACTCTGTGCCCTGTGGTTGTGTTCTTCCTCCAGTTCGGCCCCCAGTTCCCCTTCCGGTACTGCCTCTACCACGATCTCCTCCTCTTCCCCCTGTTCCTATTGGTGGATTTCCTCCACCCGAATTCCTTCCTTCTCTTTGATTCCTTTGTCTAGTGCCACTTGCCATTCTGTAGATTCAAACAAAGTTAATATACACATAAGCACATACCCTATATAACAAGGTATTCTAGTTCAAACATGCACCTGTAAAATCATAATTACACTGGCCTGGTGTAATTTGAAATTACCTTACATGATGTTCCTTCCACCTTTTATACTTAGCATCCCTAGGTTCTAAAAATAATAGGGACATCCTACTTCACATGCAGTTTAAGTCTAGGTACAGATACTAATACCTAAATCCCTTAAACTAGGGCTCTGATACCATCTGTAACATCCCGCAAAACGAAACATACATATAACATACATTCCATAACATATTTACGACAAATTACTTCATCATTCACATTTGGTCCCATCTAAAGTCTGAACATAAAAATTCATTACAACTTGATCCACTTTGAATTACATAGTGATAACAAAATTATAACTACAAAAGCATCTGTAGCATCATGATGATAATCTTCTCCAAAGCTAGCCAACAAGTATTCTAATTACTTGTTCTTACTGGAATCACCACCTGGAATACATAATTTTTAAAACAGAAAATGAGGGTTAGACCTAAGGGTCTAGTGAGTAAATCCCTGACATTTGTAATTCATTCAAAACTCATTTATATAAAACACTACTTATATAAATACAAATACCACACACGTAAGATAAGACCAACTAACAATTATTCATCATACCTGTCTCATTCCACCTTATCCCTCCACCAATGGCCAAATCAATTGGTTGCGAGCCAATTTATCACACCGGTCCAAAGCCCGGCCACGTATTATATTTTCATATAATACTCACATGATTATAATGGGATATTATAATTACGTGAGTATTATATGAAAATATAATACGTGGTCGGGCTTTGGACCGGTGTGATAAATTGGCTCGCAACCAATTGATTTGGCCAACGGTGGAGGGATAAGGTGGAATGAGACAGGTATGATGAATAATTGTTAGTTGGTATTATCTTACGTGTGTGGTATTTGTATTTATATAAATAGTGTTTTATATAAATGAGTTTTGAATGAATTACAAATGTCAGGGATTTACACACTAGACCCTTAGGTCTAACCCTCATTTTATGTTTTAAAAATTATGTATTCCAGGTGGTGATTCCAGTAAGAACAAGTAATTAGAATACTTGTTGGCTAGCTTTGGAGAAGATTATCATCATGATGCTACGGATGCTTTTATAGTTATAATTTTGTTATCACTATGTAATTCAAAGTGGATCAAGTTGTAATGAATTTTTATGTTCAGACTTTAGATGGGACCAAATGTGAATGATGAAGTAATTTGTCGTAAATATGTTATGGAATGTATGTTATATGTATGTTTCGTTTTGCGGGATGTTACACACATCCTTCCCACCTCAGAATCAATGGTCCCAATGGGATTAATATTTCGCGATACACAACCAGGACCCCCGATGATTCAAGGTACACTAAATCACAAAAAATTACATCCCTTTGGTCAATGGCTAGTAATCGGTTCCCATTATACCGTACTAAGGTGCCCCCGATGACCGGATGCCTATTTTTAGCAATCACAACATAATACATAAGTATTATACTCTTACTATCGTATGTGCATGACATACCATATATTTATCTCAAAACATATTCTATATATATATACATCTATAAAGAATATTACTCTCTCGACACCGCGACTTCTCAACTATCCCCTCTTTGCTATTTAGCACGGTGATCAACATAGCATAACTCATAGTCATCTATTTGGACTAATTACTGATTAAGATAAGTCCTTACAACTATCGACAACTCAAGGTAAAATCAGTTTTGTCACAGAGGGAAAATTGCGCAACCCACTGTTGCGATTTTCTCAAAACTCGCAAGCCACTATTGCGAATTCCTCAAAACTCGCAAGCAACTACTGCGAGATTCTCCAAAACTCGCAACCCATAGTTGCGAGTTTCTCACTTCACCCCCACAGAGGTTAGCGAGATACTCAAAACTCGCAACCAACTATTACAAGATTCTCAAAACTCGCAACCAACTATTGCGAGATTCTCAAAACTCGCAATCATTGTTCATCGTCTTCTTCATTAAGCCAGTTTATAAAATCAGTGTATTAAGATTACTACTTCTCAATTAATTCATATAAAAGCATTCAGACCTAGTTTAACACCTATATATATCGATTTCAATGGCTAATTTTAAGAAGAAGTGAATAAAACTCACCTGGTCAGAAACTGAACACTGAGCAGTTCTTCAAAACTCCAAATCAGCTTCCCAGAACAGTTCTAAACATATAAATATGCAATTAACTATCTTTCTTACAAGAAATCAGTAAAAGAAATCAAGTTTCTTACCACAAATTCAAGCTATTCCTTTTCTTCTTCTCTTCTTCTCGTTCTTTCTATCTCTCACTCTCGATTTCTCTCTTTCTCTGCGTACTGAGTAAACACACACACAATTAGTCACTTAAGACTAATTGTGTGACACCTCTTGATAAAACACTGCTGAGTCATAACTCAACTTACCAACCACACCCTTAACTTTAAAGGAATGACATAACAAACCCTCAAGATAAATTTCACATTTAACTTTGCACTATTGCCAAATTACAAACTTAACCCCAAAGTTAATACTTGTAATTTACAAAATAATACAACGGAAATTCGAGATGTTACACAGAAACCCACTATTCCAAAGCAAGCACCACAGCAAACTCAAATCGATCCACAAAATGTTCCATTTCCTGAAAGAATGAAGAGTAAAAATGTCGATGTTCAATTTAAAAAATCCGTAGACATTTTTAAACAGCTTCACATTAACATACCCTTGGTAGAGGCTCTCGAGCAAATGCCAAGCTATGTTAAATTTTTGAAAGATATTTTGAACAAAAAGAGAAAGTTGGGTGAGTTTGAGACTGTGTCTTTGACCAAGGAATGTAGTGCCCTCCTTACTAGCAATATTCCACCTAAGTTGAAAGACCCGGGTAGTTTCACCATTCCATGCACAATAGGAGGACAAGAAGTAGGTCAAGCACTTTGTGATTTGGGAGCTAGTATAAACTTGATGTCGTTGTCCATTTTTAACAAGTTAGGTATTGGAGAGGCTAGACCCACAACCGTGACATTACAACTAGCCGATCGGTCCATTGCCTACCCCAAAGGAAAAATAGAAGACGTTTTGGTCCAAGTGGATAAATTTATGTTTCCTGCCGATTTTCTAATTCTAGATTATGAGGCCGATAAAGATATCCCAATCATCTTAGGGCGTCCGTTTCTTGCAACCGGACGTACTTTGATTGATGTGCACAAAGGGAAACTCACTATGAGAGTCCATGACAAAGAGGTAACATTTAATGTCTTCAAGTCCTTTAAGTTCATAGAAACCGAAGACTGTTTTGCTTTGTGTTCGATTAGTGGTACCCCAAGTTTTGACACAGTGAACACAATGGGCAGTGAGAGTGATGACACTTTTGAGGATGAGTGTAACGAAATTGTGGCAGCCTTTGAACCTCTGGACTTTAAGGATAGAAATGTTCAACCCCCTTCAATAGAACAACCTCCCGAGTTAGAGCTAAAACCATTGCCATCTCACTTAAAATATGCTTATCTCGCTAAGGATAATAAACTCCATGTTATTATCTCTTCCAAACTTAGTGAGAAACAAAAACAACTTCTGATTGATCTGTTGATGAAGCATAAGAAGGCAATTGGTTGGACCATAGCGGACATTAGAGGTATTAGCCCTTCCCTGTGTCAACATAAGATTAACTTGGAGAGTGACCACCCTGGAAAAGTCCAACCCCAAAGAAGATTGAATCCCATAATTAAAGAGGTGGTTAAGAAAGAAGTTTTGAAGTAGTTAGACGCCGGTATTATCTACCCAATATCCAGTAGTAGTTGGGTGAGCCCCGTTCAATGTGTCCCTAAAAAGGGAGGAACAACCGTAGTGGAAAACGAAAAGAACGAGCTCATTCCCACTAGGACTATTACTGGGTGGAGAATATGCATGGAGTATAGACAACTCAACCTAGCCACCAAGAAAGACCATTTTCCTCTACCATTCATAGACCAAATGCTCGATAGGTTAGCTGGAAATGAATTCTATTGTTTTCTAGATGGATACTCTGGATACAACCAAATTCATATCTCCCCAAGGACCAAGAAAAAACCACCTTTACTTGTCCCTACGGTACTTTTGCCTTCCGGAGGACGCTATTTGGATTGTGTAATGCCCCAACCACTTTCCAATGTTGTATGATGGCCACTTTCACAGACATGATTGAGGACACCATAGAAGTATCTATGGATGACTTTTCTGTGATAGGGACATCATTTGACAACTGCCTGGGAAATTTGGAGAAAAGCCTAGTGAGATGTGAGACCCACGACCTTATTTTAAATTGGGAAAAATGTCATTTTATGGTCGAAGAGGGTATTGTCCTAGGTCATCTTGTCTCAAAGAGAGGGTTGGAGGTTGACAAAGCCAAACTTGAAGTAGTGGCACAACTTCCCGAACCCACAAATGTGAAAGGTATTCGAAGTTTCTTGGGTCATGCCGGTTTCTATAGGAGGTTCATCAAAGATTTTTCCAAAATAACTAAACCCCTATGTAACCTTTTGCAACATGAAAAAGAATTTAAATTCACCCATGAATGTCGAGATGCCTTTGAAACAATCAAAAAAGCCTTAGTTACTACACCCATAGTGACTACTCCTGACTGGTCACTCCCGTTCGAAGTTATGTGTGACGCCAGTGAGTGGGCTGTGGGGGCTGTTTTAGGACAAAGGAAAAACAAAATCTTTCACCCCATTTATTATGCAAGTAAAACACTAATTGAAGCTCAGATCAATTACACAGTCACTGAGAAAGATTTACTTACAGTGGTGTTTGCTTTTGATCGTTTCAGGTCTTACTTGATAGGGAAGAAGGTCATAGTGCACACTGATCACGCAGCAATAAAATACTTGATCAACAAGGCTGATTCCAAGCCCCGTTTGATTCATTGGGTTTTATTACTGCAAGAATTTGACCTTGAGATCATTGATAGGAAAGGAACAAGCAATCAGGTAGCTGACCATCTGTCCAGGCTCGAGAAGGTAGTGACCACTGTGGAACCCACTCCGGTCAAAGAGAATTTTCCTGATGAACAATTGTTAGCAACTCAACATCACAACAATGATATTCCTTGGTATGCTGACATTGCAAACGTTTTAGCAAGTGGACTAAAGCCCCACGGGATGAGTGGACAACCATTTAAAAAGTTTTTACATGATACTCGTCAATATGTTTGGGACGACCCTTTCTTATATAAGATAGGGACAAACCAAATATTGAGGCGGTGTGTCCACGGGAGTGAGCAGCATCAAATACTCCATGGTTGTCATACATCCCACTACGGTGGCCACTTTGGTGGAAACCGCACTACTACAAAAATCTTGCAAAGTGGGTTCTTTTGGCCCACTGTGTTTAAAGACTCTTACGAATTTGTGAAAAATTGTGAGCAATGTCAACGCACCGGGAATATATCGCAAAAGAACGAAATGCCTCTCAACAACATCTTAGAGGTAGAGCTTTTTGTTGTTTGGGGGATCGATTTCATGGGTCCTTTCCCAAACTCAAACAATAATCTGTATATCTTGGTTGCGGTAGACTATGTTTCAAAATGGGTGGAAGTTGTTGCATGTCACTCTAATGATGCAAACACCGTGGTGAAATTTTTGCATAAAAATATTTTCACTCGATTTGGAACACCACAGGCATTAATCAGTGACGAGGGCACCCATTTTGTGAACAAAGTCATTAACTCGGTCCTTGCTAAATATAATATACATCATAGAGTGGCCACCACATACCACCCGCAGACCAACGGTTTAGCAGAACTTTCAAACCGAGAAATCAAAGGCATTTTAGAAAAAGTCATTAAACCCCATCGCAAGGATTGGTCAACCAAACTTGATGATGCTCTTTGGGCCTATCGTACGACCTACAAAACTCCTTTGGGAATGTCTCCATTCAAGTTGGTTTTTGGCAAGGCTTGCCATTTACCAATTGAGTTGGAACACAAGACATTTTGGGCCCTTAAAGAGTTTAACATGAGTGAGGATGCTGCGGGGACCAAGAGATTCTTACAATTGCATGAGTTGGAAGAATTACGATTCCACTCCTATGAAAATATAAAGTTGTACAAAGAAAAGACCAAGATGTGGCATGAACGAAGAATCAACCATAGGAAGTTCATTGAAGGCCAACAAGTACTATTGTTCAATTCCCGTCTCAAACTATTTCCTGGTAAGCTCAAATCACGATGGACGGGACCATACACAGTGGTAAAGGTAAGTCCCTTTGGAACAGTGGAATTAATGTCCCCACAATCTGGTCAGACTTTAAAGTAAATGGGCAAAGAGTGAAGCACTTTCTGAGCGACAGTGCCCACTCTCCATCCCACTCTGGTTAAGAAAAGTCCAAATCTTGTGTAAATATTTTATTTCAGTTATTTGCTGTCTTTTTATTATTTCGAGTCTTTTTAATTTCTTGTGGTAGTCTATTTTGAATGTGTGTAGGATGAATTGCCAATTTTTGAAGAAAAAGTCAACAAATGCTTCGCAGTGACATCGACCATGCCACTGCGCATCCCACTGCGTGCCTGACATATGGATGTGACGGTTTGGTGGCCCAAGAAACTAAAAAACCATCACCTTTTTCTTACACCACATCACCTTTTTCTGCCACCTCACCCTAATACCCCTATTTCCAAGAAAAACACTCATAACCCCTCATAACCTCTCAATAACCGTTCCCTCCTAAAACCATTACCCAATGAATAATCCCTTTCTACACTAAAAACCCAAAACACACCTTTTTTGTAACAACCCAATTCCCATATATACAACAAATCACATAATGTAACACAACATCGATATAACAAAAGAGACATCATATTACAAGTACGGTCCCGTAGTCTTTTACATTTAGCAGAAGCCATTCTACTATAAACTATGTACTAAATACATACATAACATTTAATATTGTAATACAACTGCTAAACATGCCAAAATCTTCATCATATAATCATTCACAAAAGCCATCCATCGGTTACTCTAATTACTTGCTCTTACTCGATCCACCACCTGGAATACATATTTTTAAAACAAAAATGAGGGTTAGACCTAAGGGTCTAAGTGAGAAAAATCCATGTTAGTTCGAAATCATATATATATAAACCTTATTTATATAAATCACACAGCACGATCAAATATATCAATTTGAACTCACACATCATATACCTTCCCTTCTCATTCCTCCTGGCCATATTAGTTAGTTGCAAGCCAACTAATAAATTTACAACGCTGTACAACATCTACAGCCAAGCAACGCTATACGGATTCTATAGCCAAACATACCGGTCCTAAGCCCGGCCAACGTATTATAACACATTATAATACTCATGTAAATATAATACCTCAATATATTATAATTCACATATACCATACATATAAACACATAATCACCAATTATCACATTCCCAAACCATACGTATATGTATTCCAGTTAAAAATACTTTTAAAGTAAAACTCACCTGTTTTGATTATTACACACGCTCGCAAGCTCCTTTCAAAATAGTCTTATCTCTTACCACGACTCCACAGAATCTGAAACAATTTAAGGTATATATATTGCCTTACAAGCCAATCATATAAAACCTATCAAGTTCCTATCCCCAACTGATTCACTGCTTACTGCAACCAATTGTCAAAACTTAACAACTACCGGGACTTCTCAGTACCGGGACTTCTCAGTACCGGGAGTCTCTATCACCGGGAGTTAACAATACCGGGAGTTCATGTTATCGGGAGTCGACTATACCGGGATCCACACTACCGGGAGTCGAAATGACCGGGAGTCTACCGGGACTTCCCCGGGACTCTCAAGAACACAGTCGGTTCCAATTTCTCAGATTCAATTGAAACTAACACAAATCACTAAAATCAAACTTTCTAAACCGATAGATATCTTCTACTCATGATTACAAACACAAAATATAAAGGAAATTACCTTAAAATCGACTTTAACCCGATCAATCGATGCTCGAACCGTAACTTTCTTCTTTCGCTTTCTTTGCCTCCACACACTCTCAAACGCTTTCTATTTTTAGAACTGAGGATGCTCTGATACCTAATAGGTATTATGTGATAATTTACACTTTTGGCTTTAAACTATTCGATAAATACCAAAACACCCTTAAGCTTACAACTTATCTCAAACTTACTCTGAACATCAAATCTTATAGTTAAATTATCTAACGGACTTACCCGGGGTATTACATCATCTCCCCCTTAAGAGAATTCCGTCCTGGAATTCAGCTAAGCAAAAAGATGAGGGTATTTGGCTCTCATTTCCGATTCGGATTCCCACGTAGCATCCTGACCTCTATGATGCATCCATTGAACTTTCACTTGCCTGATTTCCTTATTCCGCAGCACTTTAACTTTATGATCAACTATAGATTCCGGCTCTTCCACATAATTCAGTCTTTCATCGACTTGTATCTCTGGTAGGGAAACTGACTGATCTGGAGTAACCAAACACTTTCGGAAGTTCGATACGTGAAATGCATTATGGATCCTGCTCAACTCCGGTGGAAGATCTAATCGGTAAGCTACTTCACCGATCCTTTCTGTAATTGCAAACGGTCCGATATACCTTGGGCTAAGTTTACCTTGTCTCCCAAATCGGATGACTCCCTTCCATGGCGAAACTTTTAACATTACGAAATCCGCGACTTGAAATTCCAAAGGCTTTCGACGTCGGTCAGCGTAGCTCTTCTGTCTAACTTGAGCCACTTTCAATCTTTCTCGAATCTGAGTAACCTTATCGGCAGTTAACTGAACTATTTCTGGTCCCGCTAGCTGTTTTTCTCCCACTTCATTCCAACACAGAGGCGTTCGGCATTTCCTACCATACAGTACTTCGAACGGTGCCGCTTGTATGCTGGAATGATAACTGTTGTTATATGCAAACTCGATCAACGGTAAGTGCTTATCCCATGATCCCCCAAAATCAACAATGCAAGCCCGGAGCATATCTTCTAAGGTCTGAATCATTCGTTCACTCTGCCCGTCTGTTTGAGGATGATACGCCGTACTTAACTTTATCTGTGTCCCCATTTCCCTTTGAAAACTTCTCCAAAATCTCGAAGTAAAACGACTATCACGATCAGAAATGATCGAGATTGGAACTCCGTGTCGAGTTACTATTTCGTTAATGTACAACTTAGCTAATCGCTTCATCGAATCGGTTTCCTTTATCGGTAGAAAGTGTGCAGACTTTGTCAATCTGTCGACGATCACCCAAATAGAATCAAATCCCTTCGGAGTCCTTGGTAACTTCGTGATGAAATCTGTGGTAATCTGCTCCCATTTCCACATAGGTATTTCTAGCCGTTGTAGTTGACCAAACGGCTTTTGGTGTTCGATCTTTACTTTCTTACAAGTATCACATCTTTCCACGTACAGAGCAATTTCTCTTTTTATCCCCGGCCACCAATAGAATTGTTTAAGGTCTTTATACATCTTGTTTGTACCTGGGTGAATAGAGAAACGAGATTGATGAGCTTCTTGTAGGACACGATCACGTAACCCACCCAAACGAGGTACCCACACTCTGTTTCCCAGACACAATAACCCACGATCATCTTTTACTAGCAATGCTGACATCCCCGCTAACCGTTCTGATTTCAGATGTTCATCCTGATAAGCCTCCACTTGACGCTTCTGCAATTCGTCAAATATGTTGGGCAGGAGTTCAGTTCGTAGCGAAATAACTTTTATTGTTCCACCCCTTTCTTGACGACTCAATGCATCAGCTACCACATTTGCCTTTCCCGGATGATAAAGGATTTCACAGTCGTAATCATTCAGTAATTCTAGCCATCTTCTTTGTCTCATATTTAGTTCCTTCTGATCAAAGAGGTGTTGGAGACTCTTATGATCGGTATAAATCTGACATTTGGAACCATACAGATAATGTCTCCAAATCTTCAACGCGAAGACAACTGCTGCAAGCTCCATGTCGTGCGTAGGATACTGTCTTTCTTGATCCTTTAATTGTCGAGAAGCATAAGCAATAACTTTCCCACGCTGCATAAACACACATCCCAATCCCAGTTTAGACGCATCACTATAAAAACAAAGTCTTCCGAACCTTCAGGTAGAGATAGAATCGGTGCGCTGCACAGTTTCTCTTTCAATATCCGGAATGCCTCGTCTTGTTCCGCTTTCCATTCAAACTTCAGGTTCTTTCGGGTCATCTTAGTCAAAGGCATTGCGATACGAGAGAAGTCTTTTATGAATTTCCGATAGTAGCCGGCTAAACCCAGAAAACTACGTCCTTCGGTTGCTGTCTTCGGCGGTTCCCACTTTTCAACTGCTTTCACTTTCATCGGATCAACTTGTATACCTTTCTCAGAAATCACGTGCCCCATAAATTGAACTTTCCGTAGCCAGAATTCACATTTAGAAAATTTTGCATACAACTTTTCCTTCTTCAGTAGCTCCAGAATCAAACGAAGATGTTGCGCATGTTCTTCTTTGGATCGGGAGTAGATAAGTATATCATCGATAAATACAATAACAAATCTATCGAGATACGACTTACATACCCGATTCATTAAATCCATAAAGGCAGCTGGAGCGTTCGTCAGTCCGAACGGCATCACTAAGAATTCGTGATGTCCATACCTTGTTCAAAAAGCAGTCTTTAGGACGTCTTCTTCTTTAACTTTCAACTGGTGATAACCGGATCTTAGATCAATCTTGGAGAAATAGCAAGCTCCAACTAACTGATCGAAGAGGTCATCAATTCTGGGTAACAGATACTTGTTCTTTATCGTGCGCTTATTCAGTTCCCGATAGTCGATGCACATTCTCATCGAACCATCCTTCTTTTTCACAAATAACACTGGTGCTCCCCACGGTGAAGAACTAGGTCTGATGAAGCCTTTATCGGATAGATCTTGTAGTTGTGCCATCATCTCTTTCATCTCTAGAGGTGCCAGTCGATAAGGTGCACGGGCTACAGGAGTGGCTCCAGGAATCAGGTCTATACCGAACTCTACTTGTCTAACAGGCGGAAGACTATTCAAGTCTTCGGGGAATACTTCAGGGAATTCACTAACAATAGGAATATCTTCCATCCTATTCTTTTCTGGCTTAATATCTATCACGTAAGCCAAGTAACTCTGACAACCCTTATTCACACACTTACGGGCTTTTATCATAGATATAAGGCTAGACTGATGATTCCTACGATCACCATAAATCACTACTGGTCCCTTCTCAGGTAATACCACATTTATTAACTTCTTATCACACACTATGTTAGCCTGATTCTTGGCTAACCAGTCCATTCCCACTACGACGTCAAACTCTATCAAAGTTATAGGAAACAATTGTATCGGCACTCTACACCCCTCTATATTTATCACACAACCATCAAATACTTCTATAACTGACACTTGATTATCATTTGCCGTATCTACTGATAGAGTATGTTCTAGCATTTTAGGTTTCAAACACGGGCAAGCAGCAAATGCAGGAGACACAAACGATCGGTTTGCACCGGAATCAAATAACACCTTAGCACGTGTAGAGTTTATTAAAAATGTACCTGTGACCACATCTAGAGTTTCCTCCGCTTCTTTCTCGGTCATTTGAAATGCGCGACCCCTGGTTACTGGCGGTTCCAGTCTTGGTATTCCTGGTTTAACAATCGCTGGCCTGCCCGATGACCCACCTTGTTGTATCCTCCCCCGCGGGCAGTCCGACTGAAGGTGATCCGGTGAATTGCATAAGAAACATAACCGCGTTACCTTACAATCTTTAATGACGTGTCTGGTCTTCCCACACTTATAACACGCTCGTAAATCACCTTGGCAATTTCCTTGGTGGACACGGTTGCACTTCTGACATGGTCTTTCCGCTGGTCGAAACGGCGGACGGTTATCATACCTCTGAAATCGGGACTTCTTCGGATCGTGTTGTGGTCCTTCCCACTTTCTCTTCCCGATACTTTTATCGCCAGCATCCCTTCTAATATCTCTTTCAACATTCTCCGCGGCATCAACTGCAGTTGAGAAGGTATCGGGTCCTTTTGCAGTCACTAGCCTTTTGACTTCTGAGTTCAGCCCAAAGATAAACCTTTCCATCTTCATCGCCGCCGTAGCAACGTAGTATTCTGTGAACCGAGACTTTTCCAGAAAGCTAGCGGTGTAGTCTCGAACGGATAAGTTTCCTTGTTGTAAGTTCATAAATTCCCCTTCCAGTTGTTTGACGGCTTCTTGGGGACAAAATTGTTTCCCGTAGGCTATCACAAATTCTTCCCAAGAGAGGGTAGAGTAAACATCAGATCCTTTAGAATGAATAAAAGATTCCCACCAATACAAAGCATCCCCCTTTAACATTGCTGCTCCATACAATACTCTATCTTCGTCAGCGCACTTACTCGTCTTGAAAATAACTTCTATTTCTTTCATCCATCTCATTGCTTTCACTGGATCCCTATCTCCTGAGTAGGTCGGAGGTCTACAGCTTAAAAACATTTTGTAGTCGCACCTCCTTTGTACTGGTACAACAGTCGATGTGATTGGCATTTCATCTTCCGGTCCGGGATCCGGTATTTCAGTTTCATTATGACGGTTTCGATCAAACATTGTTTGTATGCTAGCCTGCAGTCTTCCCATTTCTGCCATTAGATCATCCCTGGTAACGAACTGTGTACCATGTGGCTGCGCTCTGCCCCCTGTTCGACCCCCAGTTCTACCCCCGGTTCTACCTCCGGTTCTGCCTCCTGTTCCTATTGGTGGATTCGTACTATTCGGATTTCTTCCTCCTCCTCGATTCGAATTTCGTGTACCGCTTTCCATTCTGTAGATTTAAACAAGGTTAATATACACCTAAGCACATACCCCATATAATAAGGTATTCCAAATCAAACATGTACCTGTAAGATCACAATTACACTGACCAGGTGTAATATGAAATTACCTTACATGATGTTCCTTCTACCTTTTATACTTAATATCCCAAGGTTCTACAATAATAGGGACATCCTACTTCACATGCAGTTTAAATCTAGGTACAGATACAAATACCTAAATCCCTTAAACTAGAGCTCTGATACCATTTGTAACAACCCAATTCCCATATATACAACAAATCACATAATGTAACACAACATCGATATAACAAAAGAGACATCTTATTACAAGTACGGTCCCGTAGTCTTTTACATTTAGCAGAAGCCATTCTACTATAAACTATGTACTAAATACATACATAACATTTAATATTGTAATACAACTGCTAAACATGCCAAAATCTTCATCATATAATCCTTCACAAAAGCCATCCATCGGTTACTCTAATTACTTGCTCTTACTCGATCCACCACCTGGAATACATATTTTTAAAACAAAAATGAGGGTTAGACCTAAGGGTCTAAGTGAGAAAAATCCCTGTTAGTTCGAAATCATATATATATAAACCTTATTTATATAAATCACACACCACGATCAAATATATCAATTTGAACTCACACATCATATACCTTCCCTTCTCATTCCTCCTGGCCATATTAGTTAGTTGCAAGCCAACTAATAAATTTACAACGCTGTACAACATCTACAGCCAAGCAACGCTATACGGATTCTATAGCAAAACATACCGGTCCTAAGCCCGGCCAACGTATTATAACACATTATAATACTCATGTAAATATAATACCTCAATATATTATAATTCACATACACCATACATATAAACACGTAATCACCAATTATCACATTCCCAAACCATACGTATATGTATTCCAGTTAAAAATACTTTTAAAGTAAAACTCACCTGTTTTGATTATTACACACGCTCGCAAGCTCCTTTCAAAATAGTCTTATCTCTTACCACGACTCCACAGAATCTGAAACAATTTAAGGTATATATATTGCCTTACAAGCCAATCATATAAAACCTATCAAGTTCCTATCCCCAACTGATTCACTGCTTACTGCAACCAATTGTCAAAACTTAACAACTACCGGGACTTCTCAGTACGGGACTTCTCAGTACCGGGAGTCTCTATCACCGGGAGTTAACAATACCGGGAGTTCATGTTATCGGGAGTCGACTATACCGGGACTCCACACTACCGGGAGTCGAAATGACCGGGAGTCTACCGGGACTTCCCCGGGACTCTCAAGAACACAGTCGGTTCCAATTTCTCAGATTCAATTGAAACTAACACAAATCACTAAAATCAAACTTTCTAAACCGATAGATATCTTCTACTCATGATTACAAACACAAAATATAAAGGAAATTACCTTAAAATTGACTTTAACCCGATCAATTGATGCTCGAACCGTAACTTTCTTCTTTCGCTTTCTTCGCCTCCACACACTCTCAAACGCTTTCTATTTTTAGAACTGAGGCTGCTCTGATACCTAATAGGTATTATGTGATAATTTACACTTTTGGCTTTAAACTATTCGATAAATACAAAAACACCCTTAAGCTTACAACTTATCTCAAACTTACTCTGAACATCAAATCTTATAGTTAAATTATCTAACGGACTTACCCGGGGTATTACATTTTTGCTCTAAAAATTCAAAAAAAACTCTCTTCCTTCTCATATTTTCTCTCAAGAACCAGAAAAGAAAACCCTCATCAATGGCAAGAAGCAAACGGCCTGTCCCAAACCCGAACGAACCCAGCCGCGCCACGCGCCGCCGAATGACCACCGCCGATAACCCGCCGGAGAACATCACCGCCGACCTAAACCAGCCTCCGCCATCTTCCGACGAGCACACAGTAATGACCATCGTGCCGGATGCTGAATCGTCGAATCAAAAGGGATCGAAAGCAGCATCATCATCGAAAGCATCAGACGCAAGTCTGAGTGATTTCAGTATTGAAGAACAACAAACTGAAGATGAAATGCTGCGGTTGCGAGAGGAGTTTGATCAGAAACTTCGTGAACTTCAGAGAAAGAAAGAGGAAGTCGAGAAGAGGAGAAAAGAGGAAGAGGAAAGGTTGCAGCGGGAAGAAGAGGAAAGGTTGAAAAGGGAAGAAGATGAACGGCTATGCAAGGAGGAAGAGAAGAGAAAAGGGTTGAGGAGGAAAGGTTGAAACAAGAAGAAGAGGATCGAGTCAGGCAGGTAGCAGAAGCTAAATTGTTCAGAGAAGAAGAGGAGTTGAGAAGAAAGGATGAAGAGGACTACAACAATCAATACCTCCAAATCGGAAACACCATCGATTTGGAGGCTCTTACAAAGGCAACCCACAGTGAGGAAAACCCCTCTAAGAGGGCTTCGAGGAAGAGAGGCATGGTCACCCGATCTGCGGTGACCATTTCAAAAAAATCTACGGCCGGAAAAGCAAAGATGGCACCAGCTGGAAAAGGTAAGGGTCTTGCTCGCTCTTCAAGTGCATCATCAGATGAGTCTGATCTCTGATGCTGGTGATGACCTAGTTGCAACTCAAAACCCTCATGAATCCATAGTGGGCACTGAGCATGCCCCCAGTGGCGTGCCCACGCAGTTCATGACCCCTGCGGTCGCTGTCCACTATGACTGTATTGTTAAGGAAAAGTTGAACCTGGAGAGGGGTTTTGACCCTGACTTTGTGGAGGCCAACCCTTTTGTCAAAGAGAGGGTTATTCAGCAGGATTGGGCAACATTGGCAACTGCCAATAGAAGGGCCAACACCTCTTTGGTAAAGGAGTTTTACGCCGAAGCCTCTCAAACTAAAGCCACATACGTAACAGTCCGGGGTCGCAAGGTGCATTACGGTGCATCCATGATCAATCGGGTCCTTGGAATAAGGACCCCACTTTCATGCACCTTTGCTAAATTCTTGCAAAGGATGACCCCGGCTGATGAGGATGCCATTTTGAAAGCTCTGGCAATCAAAGGAAAGACCCGGGACAAGAATGGCAGTAGGTAGGCATGGCAACGGGGCAGGTATGGGGCGGGGATCCCCATCCCCGGCCCCGTCCCCGGTTTGTAATTTTGACCCCCGGCCCCGGCCCCGGGCGGGTACGGGGATTCCCAACCCAGCCCCGGTCAACTTTTGGTCAACACCCGGTCAAGATCCGGTCAAAGACCCGTCCCCGGTTTAGACCCGGTTCCCCGACCCGTTTTTATTATAAAATTGTATTTTTAAAAAATATTTTAATATAAAAACACTAATTCTTGTTTTTCTTTTGTTGAGACAAGGCAATGAGTCAAACATGTTTATCAAAAAGCTATCACTTTATAAATTAAATATGTAAAAAGAAAAACTGAAAAATATTCAAGTTGGATATGTGTCGAATGATTAAATTTGTAAGCTACCCAGTTATGTTTTGTTTATAAAATAAATTAACTTGACATATTATTTAATAAATATATTAAATTAACTAGAAAATTTATAACTTATTCGGTAATATAACAAGAAGACTTTAATGATATATTTAATAAATATATAAAATATTAAATTTTTTTATTAATATATATACCGGGTCCGGGGCGGGGCGGGGGATGGTCAACCTGGCCCTGGCCCCGGTACCCGGTTTGGCGGGGAATCCCCGGCCCCGGTCGGGTCGGGTGAACCGGGTTCCCCACCGGGTCGTGTCAAATTGCCATACCTAGCAGTAGGAGGTGCCTACACGCTAGCTCCCTCACTACCGAGGCCGTTGTGTGGTTCCAATTCCTACGCCACTCCCTGTCGCCCACCACTCATGATACCACTCTCTCGATGCACAAATGCGGCCTTCTATACTGCATCCTAGCGGGCAAAACGATCAATCTAGGAATTCTGATGCAGTCCGCGATCTACCAGGTCAGAACTCGTAAAAAGGTAATCCTCCCACTCCCCTGTCTCGTTACTTCTCTACTAATCGATGCTGGAGTGCCATCTGCTCCAGATGATGAGTGGGTCATTTCCGCCAACAATATCAGCGTGGTGACCATAAAGAAGATGAGGAGAGCAATTACCGTTCCCACTAATGAACCCACTGCTGAGGAAGTCCCAGTGACATCTGCCACCAACCCACTCCCCAATCCCACTTCAGGAAGCACCAACAATCCCATGGCTGATATCTTGGCTGTGCTCAAAATCATCACTGATCGTCTCACTGCTTTGTAGGGACTGTGGTGGCTGCGCTCAAAGTCATCACTGATCGTCTCACTGCTTTGTAGGGACTGTGGTTTCCCTTTTGATGCTAAAAACAAATTTAATTTTCCGTCTGTTTGGTATTTGCCTATGGCTAGGCTTTTGACACTTTGCTACACTTTAATTTTATGTTAATGATGCATGAATACCTGCTGTTAAGTAGGTACTTTTGGTACTAACATATCGCTCGTTTGAATGCTTTTTGATCCTCTTCCATTTCAAGGTGCACAACTTTCGGCTTCCAACTTAAAAAGTCACTTTTGTAAGGTTTGATCCTCAACTTATCACATTGAAATGGTATAGGCCGTTTTTGCATCCATTTGCTCAAACTCGACCATTTTGAACCCCAAATGCCTCTTCGAACCCACTTTCTATGTCATAGTGAGGACACTATGCAATCTTAAGTTTGAGGTGGGGACTTCCAGTATGACTTCCAGTCTTTATCACAGTGAGGACATTGTGAAGTCTTAAGTTTGAGGTGGGTAGATAGTACTCTCTCCCAAAAAAAAAATACAAAAACAAAGAAAATCGGAGCGTCACTCCAAGAAAATGATGGTATGCCTTTTCTGGACCATCAGAGTGCTCACTCCAAGAAAATGATTGTGCGCCTATTCTGGACCATCATAATACCCACTCTCACAAAAATAGCCATATCCAAATAAAAGCCTGAAGTGTGCGTACCTACCCTTGCCAAACTCAGAAACACTCACTTCTTAAAATAAAAATCTCAAAGCGAGATTTTCGGTCCATGTTTGGAATTGTTTGCTACAAAACCCTTGGAAAACAAATTCAAAGCCACAAATCCTTCAAACCCAAGCAAGTCCTATTGATCAAATGTGAACAAGGGAAAGATATCGTCGAATGCACAAAGTGAAATTTTAGTCTTGGGGCCAAAAGAAACATCCATGGAGGGATATCAACATTCATTTAAAGTGAGAAATCTGTAAGTCCCTGAAAGCCCAACGTGCATATATATATATATATATATATATATATATATATATATGAGGGTTCAAACGAGGAGCGTACCTATTTACGAGAACGCGAGGAGCACTCTCATGCTTCTGATCACATATGATTTACAACGCTAAAAAATCGGATGGTTTTCGAAAATTCGCGCAAAAGTGGCGCGACCTGGTTCGCGACGCTTGCAAGTCGCGGATCATTAATGATCCACAACTGCCAATCACATGTGATCCATAACTGTCGATTGCTCATCCAGATCAGTTGTGAATCACATGTGATCCACAACTGTCAATCACATGTGATTCATAACTATCAATTGCTCCTCACGTTCTCTTAAATTGGTACGCTCCTCGTTTGAACCCGACTCTATATATATATATATATATAAATATTTTATTTTATTTTATTACTTGGGGACAAGTAATGGTTTAAGTTTGAGGTTGTGATAACTCTAATTTTAGAGTTATTATTTCCGTTTATTTTTATTTTATTTTGTCAAATTTTAGACATTTTACTTCTCAAAACACCCATTCTTGGTAATATTCCTAAAAATGAGCAAAAAGAGTGAACCACAGTTTTTATAAACCATTTGGTAGAGTTTTGTTGCTTTTTCACGATAAATCTGCAGTGACTTGCGGAGTGCCCACTCCGGATCCCGCTGGCGAGCCAAGAAGAAAACAAAGAAAAATCAAATTTTAGCATGGAAGTAAAGCCTGGAGAATGGAAGGATCTATGGCAGAGGCATGGGATGAAAAGCAACAAGGATTTTCCCTTAGAGATGGCAACTTAAATTGTTTATTGAAACCAATGGTACTTAAAGTTGACTTTTTGTAAAAGGTGAAGAGACCTTGGGGTAAAGAGCTACAAACTTGTGGAAAGAAGCCTTACTCATGGAGCTGAATGTTGTGTCTTCCACTTCAGTTTTTTAGCCTCTAGACAATTACCCATCTTTTGTTGGTCCAACTTTTCCTCTAAGTATATAAAGAGGTGTTGGTTTCATTTAATTCATCATTCCATCTACCACATTTAGTGCAAGTTAGTTGTAGTTTTTAGCTCTAGAATTTACTGCAGTAGTCTTTAAGTTTTTGCACTTAATTTCCTAGTGTAATCGTTAGTTTGAAGTATTTTGTACAGTGGTGTAATCACGGTGCCCACTGTGGTTTTAATCGAAGTCAGTTTTAGTTTACTTATGTGCAACTTCTCATCTCTTGTTGTCTTTACTTCAGTAATTATGAGCTAAAACATCCCTTGGGATGTAGGAAAGAGATGTACCTGGATTTTATGAAAAATGCTTGAGTAATCTTCATACTTCGAATATTTATTGTTTTGGTCATTCACTCTCGATTTTTGCCCAATGATGCAAACAAGTCGATCACTTGTGAGAATCAAAAGTCTAGTTCTCAACTCAGAAATGAGTAGAACGAGTGACATGAGCTTGGATGATGCTAGGGGATTCAAAAAAATTCTTATGACACTTACGAAAGTGAGGTCGGCACACTGAGCTAATCTCAACCCACTGGAGTAGTAGGCAAGCTAGTTTGTGTATTTAAAAACACTTAGAGTATTTGTCTCTACACATTCCATCGAGACCTGAAAAGGTCCATTTTAAGATTACCATTGACAAAACAGTAAGTACCAAGAGTATGAGATTTTTACTTAAAGGTGTGAGTATTTTGTAACCGGGCTTCTCTAACGGGAATGCCCACTTCGCAAAAATACAAGGATCACTCTTTTGGATCAAGTATTTAATATAAAATCTAGGGAAAATCCAACCTACATTCCTTCTTTTAAAATCTTAAGTAACTCGTTAAAATAGCATTTCACCGAACAACCCAAAATATTGCTTTTTCTGTAACTGAAACTTGTAAAAGGAAGCTCATGAGGACCGTATTGTCTTGATTGCCCAGTCCCTGTGGATACGATTCTGGTATTTTACTAACTATTACTTGTTGTGATGATCATAGTGGCCAGTGTACACTTGCGCTTCCCACTGTGGACAGATTGCAACTCGCTGCGATTAATTCACATATTTCGCACGTACCACGTGTTCATAGATTTAATGAATAGGGTGTGTCGACCTTTCTTAGACAAGTCAGTCATTGTGTTCATAGATGACATACTTGTTTATTCAAAGAATGAAGCTGGTCATGAATGACATCTTCGTGAAGTCTTAGATGTCCTAAGAAAAGAGAAATTACGTCAAATTCTCAAAATGTGAGTTTTGGTTGAAGGAGGTACAATTTCTAGGACATGTAATCACTTCCGAAGGAGTGAAGGTTGATCCGGCGAAAATATAAGCAATGATGAATTGGGAAACACCGAAGAACTCATCGGAGATTTGAAGCTTTTTGGGCCTAGCGGGCTATTACTGGAGATTTATAAAAGGCTTTTCCAAGATTGTCTCTTCCCTGACAATTTTAACACGGAAGAATGTAAAGTTTGTATGGATTGAAAAGCAAGAGTCAGCTTTTAGAACTTTACAAAAAGAAATTATGTGAAGCCCCTGTTCTTGCACTACCAGAAGGAACAAAAGATTTGGTGGTATATAGTGATGCATCCAAGATGGGTTTGGGGTGTGTATTGATGCAACGCGGCAAAGTGATTGCTTATGCATCAAGTCAACTCAAAGAACACGAAAATAATTATCCTACCCATGATTTAGAATTGGCAGCAATAGTGTTTGCTTTGAAGCTATGGAGGCATTACTTGTATGGAACGAAATGCACCCCTTTTACTGATCATAAAAGTTTAAAACATGTTTTTGATCAGAAAGAGCTAAATATGAGACAACAGTGTTGGTTAGAACTACTTAAGGATTATGATTGTGAATTGCATTACCATCCTGGTGAAGCAATGTAGTATGCCTTAAGTAGAAAAGAATATAGTGGGTGCTTGAAATTGACTAACGCCCGAATTGATCTAATGTCAAGTCTGATTGAAAAGATCAAGGCGGCTCAAACGGAGGCCTTATTGGAAGAAAATCTTAAGAGTGAAGTTATGGTTAAGCAACATCTTCGACTGACTGAAGATGGTCGAGGAGTTAAACTTGTTCAGGGCTGCATATGGGTGCCAAAGATTGGGGGAAATCGAGAGTTACTTCTTGAAGACGCTCACAAGTCCAAATATTCTATGCATCCTGGAAGTACTAAAATGTATAGACACTTAAAGTTACTATATTGGTGGCCGACTATGAAGTTAGATGTGGCACGGTGTGTAGATAAATGTGTGACATGTTCGTTAGTAAAGGCTGAACATCAACGACCTTATGGGAGTCTGCAATCTTTGGAAAATTTTGAATGGAAGTGGGATAAGTGTAACACCCCAAAAATAGGGATCAACAAAAACATCCATAAAACGGAAGAGTGATATATAATGCCATTGCACGAGCTGACAAAAGGGGAATATACAAATTCCTGTTTCACAATACATTGTACAATATCGAAAACTAAATGACAACCGACTAATCTAATCTCTAATATAGAAATAAGATTACAAAAGGGTGTCATCACTAGTCCGACTTGATCTTCTATCCTTGGCATCTCAAAATGTACCCCAACGCTCACAAGTTTCCAACTAAGCCTTCTTAAGGGCGGCACCGCCAAGATCTGTGATACACATTAAACAAGCAACAAGTGTTAGGCCTCAAAAGCCTAGTAAGTTGAACACATATTAGAGCATGCAATAATTTCATAATAAGGAATATCAACATGGTCATTCACAATTTAGACTCAATGGGGGAGACCCAAAACACCAATCCGAGTTACACCATAAGTGACGATATACCTTAGTGTCTACCCTCATGGGTAACGCCTTAAGGCCCGGCACCGAGGGACTACCTCCAAGGTATTAATCCCAAAGGCGTGGGTCTAGGCACATACCTCCAAGGTGGCGCCCAAGACTATATCCTCCTAGTGCCTACTTGGTGGTTCCTCCAATTTGTAAACACCAACAAATAACTACTCCAAGTAGTACACAACACCATACATCACTTCCATGAAAATTGGTCCAACCTTCCCATTAAGCATGTAATTCCCACATTCATGTAATTCTCAAGTTTAACCACATACATTACATGTAATAACATGAGTTTGTCATTTAGCAAGAAACCATGTAGGAATATGCATATTAAACCAACTATCACCATGAAGCCATATCTTTCTTCATTAAGACAAAAATTAAGCCATTAAGCTCAAAACCCTAAAATTTGGGTATAACCATCTCAAAAAGAATACTATCATGTAATGTATAGATCCAAGAAGAGTGAGTGGTCACATAACCTTTCTCTTACCATTAATCCCCTAAATCTCCACTTTACGGAGACATGAGCTTATTAACCCCAAAAGGTATACTTCAAGGGAAATTTGTTAGAACAAGTTAAGTAATAAATGTAAATCACGTACCAAGTATGATTTGAGGCTTAATATACTCACCTTAAGGCTCAAAAGGTGGAAACCCTAGAAATGAAGACTCTTGAATCTTGGCCACTTTAGCTAGGTTTAATGGGTTCACCTAAGAACAACCATTTAATGGCCATTTAGATGGGTTCACCTAAGAACAACCATTTAATGGCCATAATTCTCCCATAAACTTGTCATAAATGAAAAGGGATGAACGAAACATGAACTTACCTTGGTTTAGAGAGAAAATCGCCCAAAAATGAAGTGAGGAGGAGTGTAGCTCGATTTGGTAAAGTGAGAGAGAGAAGAGTGAAATTTGGGAGAAAAGGCAAAAGTTTTCGTCAGGCGCATCGCGGACGTCCGACAAGTTCCATGCGGACGTTCGTCCCCAAAAATCTCAAACTCGGCCAAATTGTTCTGTTGCTTCCGCGGATGACCCGCGGATGTCCACACGACACGGACATCCGACAAGCTCCATGCGGACGTCCGCCAAACCAATTTTCAAAATCCTTTCTTCTAAAAATCCAACCCAACAATTATGACTTAATTGGCTATCTTATTCACAAAGTTTTGGGGTGTTACAATCTTCCCCCACTTGGAAAAGATTTCGCCCTCGAAATCTTAGGTTACTTAAACAAATGAGGATAACTGTGTTTCATATCCTCTTCCGCCTCCCA
This sequence comes from Saussurea involucrata, assembly GCA_033807775.1. Taxonomy (NCBI): domain Eukaryota; kingdom Viridiplantae; phylum Streptophyta; class Magnoliopsida; order Asterales; family Asteraceae; genus Saussurea; species Saussurea involucrata. Next base: position 75,396,851 of record CM066317.1, on the reverse strand, counting down.
AGTTACATTTGCACCCCGACGGTGCTTCCATTGCACTTTGACCTTGCTTACTTCCCTATGTCGAAGTCCTTGAGTTGATCTCTCTAAAATAGCTTCGGGTTCTTCTATGCAACGATTGTTCTCTACTCGGATTTCCGACAATGGTATTACACTTTTGGTACGTGCGAAAAATGTGATTTAATCGCAGTGGGTTGCAAACTGTCCACAGTGGGAAGCGCAAGTGTACACTGTCCACTATGATCGTCACAGCAAGTAATAGTTGGTAAAATACCAGAATCGTATCCACAGGGACTGGGCAATCAAAACAATACGGTTCTCATGAGCTTCCTTTTACAAGTTTCAATTACAGTAGAAGCAATAGTTTGGTTTGTTTGGTGAAATGCTACTTTAACGATTTTACTTGAGATTTAAAAGAAGGAATGTAGGTTAGATTTTCCCTAGATTTTATATAAAATACCTGATCCCAAAAGTGATCCTTGTATTCGAAGTGGGCATTTTTGTTAGAAAAGCCCGGTTACAAAATACTCACACCTTTAAGAAAAAATTCCATACTCTTAGTATTTATCGATTTATCAATGGTAATCTCAAAATGGACCATTTCAGGTCTCGATGGAATGTGTAGAGACAAATACTCTAAGTGTTTTTAATACACCAACTATCTTGCCTACTACTCCAGTGGGTTGAGATTAGCTCACTGTGCCGACCTCACTTTCGCAAGTGTCATTAGAATTCTTTTGAATCCCCTAGCATCATCCAAGATCGTGTCACTGCGTTCTACTCATTTGTGAGTTAAGAACTAGACTTTAGATCCTTACAAGTGACCGACTTGTTCGCATCTTGGGCAATAATCGATAGTGAATGACCAAAACAATAAATATTCCAAGTATAAAGATTACTCAATCATTTTCTCTAAAATCCAGGTACTTCTCTTTCCTACATCCCAAACGATGCTTAGCCCATAATTACCGAAATAAAGAAAACAAAAGATGAGAAGATGCACATAAGTAAACTGAAAGTGACTTTGATTAAAACCGCGGTGGGGAACGAGGTTACGTCACTGCCACTAATTACTCGAAACTAACAATTACACTAGGAATTGAAATACAGAAAATTTAAAGATCTACTGCAGTAAACTGGAGAGCTACCAACTACAACTAAGTTTTCACTAAATGTGGTAGATGGAGATATGAAGGATGAATTAAATGAAACCCAACACCTCTTTATATACTAAGAGGAAAAGTTGGACTTAACAAAAGATGGGTAAAATCTAGAGATTAAGGACTGAAGATAGAAGACATAAAATTCAGCTTCTTTGAGTAGTTCTTCCATCCACAAGCTTGTAGCTCTTTTACCCATAGGTCCATTCACCCTTTCCAAAAAGTCCACTTAAAGTACCATGGGTTTTATTAAACAATTCATCTTGCCATATCTTGGGGGAACATGCTTGTACTTCTCAATCCCATGCCTCTGCCATTTGAACCTTCTATTCTCCAGATTTTTACTTTCAAGCTAAGAGTTGTTTTTATTTTGTCTTCTTCTTTGCTCGCCAGTGGGGTCCGGAGTGGGATGTGCAAGTCACTGCAGATATTTCGTGAAAAAACAATAAAATACTACCAAATGGTTTATAAAAACTGTGGTTCACTCTTATTGCTCATTTTTTGGAATATTACCAAGAATGGGGGTTTTGAGAAGTGAAATGGCTAAAATTTGACAAAATAAAAGGAAATAATAACTCTAAAAATAGAGTTATCACAACCTCAAACTTAAACCATTACTTGTCCCCAAGTAATAAAAAAATTAAAAAATAAAATTATGCACTTTTGAGCTTTCAGGGACTTACCGACTTCTCACTCTGAATGAATGTTGATCTCTCTCCGTAGATGCTTCTTTCGGTTCCAAGTTTAAAACTTCACTTTTGTACTTGACGATATCTTTCCCTTGTTCACATTCAATAGGACTTTCTTGGGTTCGAAGGGTTTGTGGCTTTGAATATTTTTCCAAGGGTTTCGTAGCAAACAATTCCGGACATGGACCGAAAATCTCGCTTTGAGATTTTTATTTCAAGAAGTGAGTGTTTCTGTGTTTTGCAAGGGTGAGTATGTACACTTCAGGCTTTTATTTGGGTATGGCTATTTTTTGTGAGAGTGGGTATTCTGATGGTCCAGAATAGGCACACCATCTTTTTCTGGGAGTGAGCACTTTGATGGTCCAAAAAAGGCACACCATCAATCTTTTGTAGTGACACTCCGATTTTCTTCTTTTTTTGGGAGGGGGTTATAGCTTACCCACCTCAAACTTAGGACCTCACAGTGTCCCCACTATGGAAAGACTGGAATGTTGGTTTTATATGCTCAAGAATGATTATAAAATAATATTACCGGTAATATATGATCCTATAGGGTCACACCGAACAACAAGTAGACACTAAATTGATATTTATAAGAAATTGATTCTTTATAAATATTATTTCTTGATGAATATTATTAATTATATTAATGAATATAATTCTTAATATAAGATGCAAATAAGAATTCTAGTTTATAAAAATATGATGATTTTAATAACTAGAGGTTACAAGGAGGGACTAATTGTAGTAAGTTTAAATAGTTAAAATATAGATTTTAACAAATTTAAACTAGAGGGGTTTCAAGTATAACTTTGCATGAAAGGCTCAATTGTTATTGGACCAAATTTTGGCCAAATGAGAAAAAAGTCTTGCATGCATATATTGGGAACAAGATGAGAGAAATGGACACTTGACAAATACACAAAATAAGATTTTGCTCTCTCTCTCCCTCCTCTCTCTAATCTTGGCCGAAACCACCATTTTGGTGGTGGTTTTTGCTTCTACTCTTCAAATACTAGTGTAGTATAGAGTTAGAAATATTTTTGCATCTTGTATCAAGAAGTGTACTAGCATACATTGGTGTTGGAGCTTGTTGGTGGACTACTAAAGAGGAATTCTTTCTTGAATTCTTGCCATCTTCAACTATCATATTCATAGGTCTACAAAGGTCGTAATTTCTTGATACCCTCTATGTTTTATTTTATCTTTCATGTTCATGCAAATGGATCATTGGTGGGTGTTAAAGGTTTTTAATGTTGTTCAAACTTTAAGCTTCCGTTGCAAATTTTATGATTCTTGAAATCATGTTTTGAATAAAACCCAACAAGTGGTATCAGAGCCATCTTTGCATGCATGTTTAGATTTTTTCTTTTGTTATGAAATTTTGGTTTTTGGAAGCCATGGATGAACTTCATATTGCATGAAAAGTTCATACATGTTTTCTTTTTGGCAACTTGTTGATTTATAGTTAAAATGTATGATTTTATGTGACCAAAATTTTGCATGCATTTTGGTCATAAAAGTTGTCTTTAAAATAAAAATACAAAGAGATATTTTGTGTTTTTATTTTTGTGTTTGTTTGTGCATAAACAAGCCATGGACCCTTTGTTGTTGTTTGTGTTGTTTTATTCAAAAATATGTAATATTTATTATTCATAAGGTATGTAATAGTAAATAGGTATTTTTCGTCTTTGTATTTTTTTATGTAAAATTTGATGTTAGATTAGTATTTTTACATAAATGTACAAAGATTGAAGAATGGAAGCCTCTTGGTGAAGTTCACTACCATTTCTCGGTTTCGAAGAGGAGCAACACAACACTTCATGGAGTCTCGAAGATTTTTGCATGCATTGGATGTTTTTGCAAGTGGGAGCATGAAGACTTATTTTTCTTGGTCCCTTGTCCCTTAGGAATGGACTTGATGATTCATGCATATGGCTTGCATGGATTGTCATTAGTTAAAATGGCTTGTTTATTGCACTTTTACATTATGATTGTTGGTTGTTTGCTTTATTATTATCTTGCGTGGTTGAAATGGGATTTTAATTGCTGGATAATAATTTATATGCAATTGGAAATCAACATATGGAGTTTGTTTTGCAAATGGTAACATTTAAAAAGTAAAATGTTTAAAATGAGTTTTATTCTAAAACCCGTAAAATTTTGAAATATCAAAGTAAGTTAAAATTGCGATTTTAAAACTCATACAAACTCCAAGTGTCATGTATTATTAGTTGCATGCAATATACGTGACATAATATGTTCTTTCTGATGCGTTAAAATATAGGATATTGCATGTTAGTAAAGAACATAAAATTGGTTCAAACGCGCTTATTTAAAATTGTTTAAAACGAAGCGACGATTTTTAAAATTAGATTTTAAATGAACCCAGTTTTAAAATAGAGATTTTAAATTAACCAATTTTTAAAATAGAGATTTTAAATTTTGAGAAATAGTTTCTTAAAAGAGAACCTTGAATATTGAATGCATACAAAAATATGGTACTAAAAGTTTTATATAAATAAAGTGAGATTTAAAATAGGATTTCAAAACTCATACAAACTCATAGTCTAAATTAATAAAAATGTTTACTAATAGACTATAAGTGGTTCTTATAGTGCTCAAACTCAAATATTAATATTTGATATTAATAATTGATGACACATAATTAGTTGATAAAATTGAGATTTTATTTAAACTAATAGGAACCATTTGATGAGAAATAAGTTTGTACCATATATTGAATGCTTACAAAATCACATGATACTAAAATGTTTTCAAAACTAGAATTGTAAAACATATAAATCCCTTTTAAAAATGCAAGTCTATGTCGTCCTTTTGAGGAACACTCAATACGTCACTATGACACCCTTGTGGGATAAAGGTCACCTAACCACTTGGATTGTCTAGAGATGGATGAGGTGATTCTTATGTCTTTGTGGGATAATGGTCACCTAACCACATGGATGTGAATTTCACACGTTGTCTCAAGTAGGATGACTTGATTGTGAATCTTTTGTGATAAAGGTCACCTAAGCATTAGAGACCCAAGGCATAGATGGGATCAAACATGCCGATTAACAAACAAGTTGTTAAGGATCCCATAACGCTAGGAATTACATTCGATGTAATCGATAAACGTTGTCTACCTTGTTGGATTAAATGGACGGGATAAAGGTCACCTAACCGTTTCATTTGTTTTGCAACGTTGGATCCTAGATTTTATGCAAATTAATGTTTTTTTAGAAAACTAAAGGGTAATTAATTTGCTAAAAAATTAATATTGAAAATACTATATTAACTTTGTTAAATTTTGTAGATGGCCCAAAATGCAAACACTACAATTGATTCACCCCTAAGAGCTTGGCTTAACGAAGAAAAGTTAACCACTCAAAACGTCACGAGTTGGTTTCACAGATTGAGACACGTTCTCAAAAGTGAACAGAAATCATATCTTATTAACGTACCTCTTCGTCAAGAACCTCCTCTTACCTCCACTGAAGATCACAAGGCTTGGTTGAAACATAATATTCAATCGACATATCACGACTTATGCTTGAGACTATGGATCCACTCTTACGAGAAGATGTGTAGATATACTCATATACGACACTAGAGATGATGATTCCCTTAGGGGAGCTTCATGCAAGTTATGTGTTCTCTGAATACTTGAGAACTCATCAGGCACTTTATAGAACTAAGATGGAGGAAGGCCAAGATGTAACCACACATGTTCAGAGGATGAGGACGTACCTTGATTATTTGGATAACCTTGGTCATCCTTATCCCGAACTGCTGGCCATAGATATGATCCTTAGATCATTGACCCCAAAAGTTGATGCCTTTATCAAAAGGTTGGGCCTTAAAGTTTTTTCGGTCTCACAGTTGCATACAATGCTAGAGACGTTTGATAAGAATCTTTCTATGGAAGCATTTACATGTGGTAAGTGTGGTTACCTTGGTCATGGAAGAGAGAATTGTCATCTGAATGTTTTCTAACGAAGGAATGTCCTTCAGGTATCTATTGGTTAGATAGAACTTTTATCTTTCTACTTTGCACTTGAGTATTTGATACTAAGTGTAAAACTCGCTTTTGTAATATGTTACAGATGATCAAGAAAGATGACTGAATGACAAGCAAAATGGTGATCCATATAAGTAAGGAAGCAAGATTGCGTACCAAGCTTATAAGAGATTTTATTATGAAACCATATGGCTTGTATTGTTAAACAAGTTTTGTTTCGAACAATGTTTAAATTTAGTTTGACTAAATTATTATTTTTCAGTCACATGTTTATTGATTGAATGAAATTCACTTAACCGTTTTAGAAACGATTATATTCATATTCAAATTGAATTATTCTATTTCGAGAACTAGTCCTCCTAATTGAATAATAAAGTGAATCTCAAAAGTCTTCTAAAAACATAGTTCTATATAATCACCATAAGACTCAAATGTGATTTGAATCAAGTCTACACATGAAATAGTCAACTTAATCAAGTAAACATTAAACGCATATCTAAATTTCAAAACTGTGGTATTTTGAAACTAAATATAAATATTTTCATTTGAAATATGCGATCTTGATAAAGTTGAATATAGCTCTTTTTCTCTAATTCATAGAGAAGGAGAAAACGTTTTTTTTAGAATTAATACATGTTGATGTATATGGTCTCTCAAAAACCAAGTCTAGATATGGTGATAGATAATACCTTCACTGACGATTTCAAATGTTGAAGTTTATGGAACATAAAGATGAAGCATTTGATGTAATTCAAGTTGTTTCAAAGTGAAGATTAAGAAAACAACTCAACAGGACCTTTAAAGTTTTTTCTAATATAGGAGGATAGTAACTAAACCAAGAACTCTTGGATCATTTTAGAAATTGTATATATCCGAAAGGATGAATCGAACCTTATTAAATATGGTTCGCTCTATGATGAGTAGAAATACTATTCCTAGTTACTGTAACCGTACTTTTTGACACCAACCAAAACGTAGACAAGACACCTTATAAGATTTCGTTTGAAAGTTTTTTCATCCTTAGTCTTAGTTGAAGGTGTAGGTTTATGAAGCTCATGTAAGACAATAAGCTTCAAGTAAACTCGACCCAAAATCTACCAAATGCATATATTGTAGAATATACTATAAATTGTTTTATATACCGATTCTACAATCCCACAAACAATAAAATTGTTTATTGTTCCAAAACCAAGTCTTAGAAAAGCAAGTTTTTAATGGGCAAGGCAAATGGGAGATTTAAGGAACTTGAAGGAAATCAAGAACCTCATAACCTAATGCACTTATTGGTTGGCACTAGTTATCAAACAAAGGTTGTTGAAACTGAGCAATTTGATTGATCAGAAACTTAGTAAAAACACCAAGTGTTCGCAAATCTAGTAGAATCATTCAGAAATTCGAGAGATATCGATTTCTTATAACTAATAAAGAATGATGTATGACTGGGTTCTAGTAAACCCATCAACTGCTAAAGTGCTATGTCAGATTCTGAATCTGGTGAGTGGCTTAGAGTCATGAACACTGAGATACAATCCGTTCATGGATCAGTACAAGTATCACAAAGCATAAGTCTTCATTTTGACAGGAAAAATTAAAAGTTTAATTTTCATCAAAATAAAAGATGACTCATGCATTTACTAAAACTAGTGGGAGCGCAGTAAAATTCCTAATCCTGTATGTGCAAGACATACTAGTATTTGGAAATTAACTTTCCGACATAGCAAAACATCATGTTTTGGCTCGGACAGTATTTCCTTAATAAAAGACTTAGAACGGGCTAATTTTGTTCTTGAAATAGAGATCCTTAAAGATTGGATCAAGACGACTTATAGGTTTAAGTCAAAGTGCATATGTAGACATGATCTTGAAAGGTTCAAGATGCAAGGCTCTAAAGGTAGTTTCTTGCAAGTATGATATCACATCATTTTGAACATGTCTCAATGTTCTAGCACAAAGGCTGAGCTAGATAAAATGTTTTGTGTTCCATATGCTTCGGCAATTGGATCTATCATATATACCATGACATGCACTAAATCGAGTGTATCATAATGCTTTAGAGCATTAGAAAGAGATACCAACGAAATACAAGGGAAGGTCATTGGATGAATATAAAGAACGATTTAAAGTACTTACAAAGAACCAAGGAAGTGTTCCTTAACTGAGGGTTGGAAGAAGATCATAGTAAAATGTTGCACTGATGATAGCTTCCATAAAGATCGAGAAGGTTCTCGATCACAAAAGGGGAAATGTCTTCATTATGAATGAAGAAGTAGTTCATTTGAAAAGGTTCCAAGCGAAGGTAAAATTGCATAATACACTACAAAATAAGAATACACTGCTGCTTTAGAAGCTGCAAAAGGAAGATGCTTGGATGAAAGAGTTCATTGAAAGCTAGGTAGATGCCTCCCATTCAGGATCATCTAGAATTTTTTTGTGAGAATGTGGGTGCCATCACGCAAGCTAAAGGACCCGATGTCACATCAGAGTACCAAGCATCTAATCCAAACATTTAACTATATTCGGAATAAAGTTAAAAATGGAGAAGTTAGTATTCACAAAGTTCACACAAATCAATTTGATTTGTAATTAATATTTGGATATTGGAACAAGTTAAGCAACAAGTATATTGTTTAAGTTACATATATAGTATATGATTACTTACATACTTGTTGTGTTCTATATTAGCATGTTTTAATCCATATATAAACCAGTTATTCTAAAATGTCCATAGTCGATCATAGTTGTGGGAGAAACCATGAAGTAAGACTAATATGAATTGGATTGGTTGACTTTTAAAAGTAAAAGTGGCAAAGTGTTGCAACCAAGTTCATATGTACTTGTTAGGGAATGAGTACTGGACCTGACCCGCTTCAAGATCACTTCATGGATCGTCGTCATAAGTGATTCTTGAATAAAAGGTAGTATCTTTGTATCCTTCGACCTGAGATGCATATTTGGGACTCAAGTGTAGGGAGTGTTATGCTTTGATATGGTTAACCGTTGTTCTTGAAAAAGGCAGCTATAAAGGCCATCTTTGGGCATGGCATGAACTGCATGAGAGGCGTATGTAATCAAGATGGGATTTGTTTCTCTAAATATGTTAAGAGTGAGACATCTAAGGCGCCTTACCAAAAGTTGAACAATAGATGAGAATGATAGTGATCTATGTCTCATGTTCAACATGATGTCTAAACAAAGGGATAACTGATATCACACCTTATACGTCAATTGAAGCTATGAGCTTATAGGAATTGGATGTTGTTGAATGGCACTTACAGTCATACATTGCTGGGGCAGTGAGATGTTGCTAGACGTCCACCACTGTCTCTATCATTCTATAATCCAATATTGAGCAAGTGGGAGATTGTTGGTTTTATATGCTCAAGAATGATTATAAAATAATATTACCGGTAATATATGATCCTATAGGGTCACACCGAACAACAAGTAGACACTAAATTGATATTTATAAGAAATTGATTCTTTATAAATATTATTTCTTGATGAATATTATTAATTATATTAATGAATATAATTCTTAATATAAGTTGCAAATAAGAATTCTAGTTTATTAAAATATGATGATTTTAATAACTAGAGGTTACAAGGAGGGACTAATTGTAGTAAGTTTAAATAGTTAAAATAGATTTTAACAAATTTAAACTAGAGGGGTTTCAAGTATAACTTTGCATGAAAGGCTCAATTGTTATTGGACCAAATTTTGGCCAAATGAGAAAAAAGTCTTGCATGCATATCTTGGGAACAAGAGGAGAGAAATGGACACTTGACAAATACACAAAATAAGATTTTGCTCTCTCTCTCACTCCTCTCTCTAATCTCGGCCGAAACCACCATTTTGGTGGTGGTTTTTGGTTCTACTCTTCAAATACTAGTGTAGTATAGAGTTAGAAATATTTTTGCATCTTGTATCAAGAAGTGTACTAGCATACATTGGTGTTGGAGCTTGTTGGTGGACTACTAAAGAGGAATTCTTTCTTGAATTCTTGCGATCTTCAACTATCATATTCAAAGGTCTACAAAGGTTGTAATTTCTTGATACCCTCTATGTTTTATTTTATCTTTCATGTTCATGCAAATGGATCCTTGGTGGGTGTTAAAGGTTTTTAATGTTGTTCAAACTTTAATCTTCCGTTGCAAATTTTATGATTCTTGAAATCATGTTTTGAACAAAACCCAACATGGAAGTCCCCACCTCAAACTTAAGATCGCACAGTGTCCTCACTATGACTTGGAAAGTGGGTTCAAGGAGGTATTTGGGGGTACAGAAAAAAACGAGTTTGGATGCAAAAATGGCCTATATCATTTCAACGTGACAAATTGAGAGTCGTACTTACAAAAGTGACTTTTTAAGTTGGAAGCCGAAAGTTGCACCTTGAAATGGAAAAAAATAAAAAAGCATTCAAAAGAGAATTAAGTTAGTACCCAAAAGACCTACTTAGCAGTAGGTAATGCATGCATCATTGATCAAAATAAAGTAGCAAATTGTCAAGTGCCTAGCCATAGGCAAAATACCAGATAGACATAAAATATAAATTGTTTTTGGAGCAATCAGAGTGGGAACCAGAGTCCCAACAAACCATTTAATGGGTAGGAGTTGTCGGCGGTGAACTTTCTGCAGAGTCGCCACTGAAACCATCTTCACTATCGTTGGAGGGACAAATACCTTCTGGGAAGTCAGGGATTTGCGCAACAAGTAGAGGATCAGCACCTTGATACATCTGATTTATAACTGCATCCCGATCTCTTGTGTACATCTAGAAAGTTTCTGTAGCCTTGTCCATGTGCTTCTGCTGTGCTTCCATAAGATCGACGCGATAAGTGAGAGCTGTCAATGCGCTCAGAATGGCGTTCATGGGATTGCTTGTGCTGCCTGGAGTGGGATGGCGTTGTGGGTTGCTTGTGGATCTCACTGTGGCTTCTTCATCAACAGGTTCTTCAGGGGGAGCGGTAATTGCTCTCCCCATTTTCTTGATTGTTACGATGCTAATGTTGTTCAGAGAAGTGACCCACTTGTCATCTGGAGCAGATGGCACCCCAGCGTCGATTAGTAAAGACGTAATAAGACAAGGAAGAGGGAGGATTACCTTCTTTCGAGTTCTCGCTTGGTAGATGTCGGACTGCATTAGGATTCCCAAGTTGATTGTTTTCCCTGCAAGAATGCAGTAAAGCAGAGCGCACTTGTGCATCGAGAGGGTTGTATCATGAGAGGTGGGCGATAGGGATGTACGTAAAAATTGGAACCACACAACGGCCTCGGTAGTGAGGGAGCTAGCGTGTAGGCACCTTCTCTGGCCATCCTTATCCCAGGGCTTTCCTTCAACTGCCAGTGCTTTCAAAATAGCTTCTTCATCCGTCGGGGTCATTTTGTGCAAACATTTAGCAAAGGTGCAAACAAGTGGGGTCCTTATTCCAAGGACCCGATTGATTGCGTTGCATTGTAGTGTATGACACAACCCCGGACTGTCACAAAGGTGTCCTTAGTCTGAGAGGCCTCGGCATAAAACTCCCTTACCAAAGAGGCGTTGGCCCGTCGATTGGCATTTGCCAATGTCGCCCAATCTTGCTGTAAAACCCTCTCTTTGATGAAAGGGTTGGCCTCCACAAAGTTAGGGTCGAAACCCCTCTCTAAGTTCAATTTTTGCTTAACAATACAGTCATAGTGGGCAGCGACCGTAGGGGTCGTGAACTGCCTGGGCATCCCACTAGGGGCATGGTCAGTGCCCACTGTGGACTGATGTGGGTTTTTAGTTTGAACTTGTTCATCACCAGCATCAGATTCATAAGATGATGAACTTAAAGAGGGTGCAAGACCCTTACCTTTCCCAGATGTTTTCTTTCGTGATTTCTTGGCCGGTGTTTTCTTCGAAATGGTCACCCCAGATCTGGTGACCATTCCTCTCTTCCTCAAAGCTCTTTTGATTGGGTTCTCCTCACTGTGGGCTGTCTTTTTAAAAGCTTCCAAATCGACAGTATTGTCGAGTTGGCGGTATTGATTTTGGTAGTCTTCTTCTTCCTTTCTCCTTATATCTTCTTCTTCTTTGAATAACTCGGCCTCTGCCCTTTTCCTTTCTTCATCGATCAATCTCTCCTTCTCAGCCCTAATTCTCTCCTCTTCCTCTTTCGCCAACCATTTGGCTTCTTCTCTTTTTATTCTCTCCTCCTCTTCCCTTGCCAGCCTTTCTTTTTCTTCCTTCCTTTTCTTCTCAACCTCTTCTTTCTTTTTCCGAAGTGCAAGAAGTTTTTGGTTGTACTCCTATTGCAACTTCAACATTTCCTCATCAGTTTGTTGTGCTTCGGTATCAAAACCACCCAGACTAGCGTATAAGGCTTTCGAAGATGAAGCATCCTTCGATCCCTCTTGCTTCGATGACTCTGCATCAGGTGCGACAGTCGTCATTGGGTGCTCTTCGGAGGATGGCGGTGGTTGGTTTAGGTCGCCGGTGATGTTTTCCGGCGGGGTATCATCGTCGGTCAGGCTTCTCGCCATTGAAGAGTGTTTGTTGTTCTTGAGAGAAATTTTTTGGGAAGGAAGAGTATGTGTTTGAAATTTGGGAGTAAAAGGTAGCTTTTGGGATTTTTATGTGGAAAGGGATTAATTTCTGGGTATTATCTTTTGGAGGTAACGGTTATTTTGAGAGAGAGAGAGAGAGAGGTTATGATGAGTTTTCTTGAAAATAGGAGAAGTAGGTGTGAGGTGGCAGAAAAGTAACATTTGTGTAAGGAAAAGGTGATGTACTTTCAGTTCTTGGGCCCCCAAACCGTCCCATCCAAGCGTCAGGTCAGCAGTGGGAAGCGCAGTGACATGCTCAATGTCACTGCGAAGCAGTTGTTGACTTTTTCTTAAAAAATTGGCAATCCATCCTACACACATTCAAAATAAACTACCACACATAATTAAAAAGACCAAAAATAATAAAAAGACAGCAAACAACTGAAATAAAATATTTACACATGATTCTGACTTTTCTTAAACAGAGTGGGGTAGAGAGTGGGATGGAGTGTGGGCACTATCGCTCAGAAAGTGCTTCACCCTCTGCCCATTGACTTTAAAAGTCTGACCAGACTATGGGGACATTAATTCCACTGTTCCAAAAGGACTAACCTTGACCACTGTGTATGGTCCCGTCCATCGTGATTTGAGCTTACCAGGAAATAATTTGAGATGGGAATTGAACAATAGTACCTGTTGGCCTTCAATGAACTCCCTATGGTTGATTCTTCGATCATGCCACATCTTGGTCTTTTCTTTGTACAACTTTGCATTTTCATAGGAGTGGTATCGCAACTCCTCCAACTCATGCAATTGCAAAAACCTCTTGGTTCCCACAACATCCTCACTCATGTTAAGCTCTTTGAGGGCCCAAAATGCCTTGTGTTCCAACTCAATTGGTAGATGGCAAGCTTTGCCAAAAACCAATTTAAATGGAGACATTCCCAAAGGAGTTTTGTAGGCAGTACGATAGGCCCAAAGAGCATCATCAAGTTTGGCTGACCAATCCTTGCGATGTGGTTTAACAACTTTTTCTAAAATACCTTTGATTTCTCGGTTCGAAAGTTCGGCTAAACCGTTGGTCTGCGGGTGGTATGCGGTGGCCACTCTATGATGTATATCATATTTAGCTAGGACCGAACTCATGACTTTGTTCACAAAATGGGTGCCTTCGTCACTGATCAATGCCCGTGGTGTTCCAAATCGAGTGAAAATATTTTTATGCAAAAATTTCACCACGGTGTTTGCATCGTTGGAGTGACATGCAACAGCTTCCACCCATTTTGAAACATAGTCTATCGCAACCAAGATATACAAATTATTTTTGAGTTTGGGAAAAGACCTATGTAATCGATCCCCCAAACATCAAAAAGTTCTACCTCCAGAATGTTATTAAGAGGCATTTCGTTCCTTTGTGAAATGTTCCCGGTTCGTTGACATTGCTCGCAATTTTTCACAAATTCAAAAGAGTCCTTAAACACAGTGGGCCAAAAGAACCCACTTTGCAAGATTTTTGCAGCAGTGCGGTTTCCACCAAAGTGGCCACCGTAGTGGGATGTGTGACAACCTTGGAGTATTTGATGTTGCTCACTCCCGTGGACATAACGCCTCAATATTTGGTCCGTCCCTATCTTATATAAGAAAGGGTCGTCCCAAGTATATTGAAGAGTATCATGTAAAAGCTTTTTAAATGGTTGTCCACTCATCCCGTGGGGTTTTAGTCCACATGCTAAAAAGTTTGCAATGTCAGCATACCAATGAATATTATTATCGTGATGTTGAGCTGCTAACAATTGTTCATCGGGAAAATTCTCTTTGACCGGAGTGGGATCCACAGTGGTCACTACCTTCTCGAGCCTGGACAGATGGTCAGCTACCTGATTGCTTGTTCCTTTTCTATCGAAGATCTAAAGGTCGAATTCTTGCAACAAGAAAACCCATCGAATCAAGCGTGGCTTGGAATCAGCCTTGTTGATCAAGTATTTTATCGCTGCATGATCAGTGTGCACTATGACCTTCGTCCCTATCAAATACGACCCGAAACGATCAAAAGCAAACACCACCGCAAGTAATTCTTTTTCAGTGATAGTATAATTAATCTGAGCTTCAATCAGTGTTTTACTTGCACAATAAATGGAGTGAAAGATTTTGTTCTTCCTTTGTCCGAGAACAGCCCCCACAGCCCACTCGTTGGCGTCACACATGACTTTAAATGGGAGTGACCAGTCAGGAGTGGTCACTATGGGTGCAGTAACTAAGTCTTTCTTGATTGTTTCAAAGGCATCACGACATTCTTGGTTGAAATTGAATTCTTTTTCATGTTGCAAAAGGTTACATAGGGGTTTAGTTATTTTCGAAAAATCTTTGACGAACCTCCTATAAAAACCGGCGTGACCCAAGAAACTTCGAATACCTTTTACAGTTGTGGGTTCGGGAAGTTATGCCACTACTTCAAGTTTGGATTTGTCAACTTCCAACCCTCTCTTTGAAACAAGATGACCTAGGACAATACCCTCTTCGACCAAAAAATGACATTTTTCCTAATTTAAAATAAGGTTGTGGGTCTCACATCTCACTAGGCTTTTCTCCAAATTTCCCAGGCAGTTGTCAAATGATGTCCCTATCACAGAAAAGTCATCCATAAAAACTTCTATGGTATCCTCAATCATGTCGGTGAAAATGGCCATCATACAACGTTGGAACGTGGCTGGGGCATTACACAATCCAAATGGCATCCTCCGGAATGCAAAAGTACCGTAGGGATAAGTAAAGGTGGTCTTTTCTTGGTCCTCGGGGGCGATATGGATTTGGTTGTATCCGGAGTATCCATCTAGAAAATAATAGAATTCATTTCCCGCTAACCTATCAAGCATTTGGTCGATGAAAGGTAGGGGAAAATGGTCTTTCTTAGTGGCCAGGTTGAGTTGTCTATAATCTATGCATATTCTCCACCCAGTAATAGTCCTAGTGGGAATGAGCTCATTCTTGTCGTTCTTCACTACGGTCGTCCCTCCCTTTTTAGGGACACATTGGACGGGGCTTACCCAACTACTACTATCTATTGGGTAGATAATACCAGCATCTAACCACTTCAAAACTTCTTTCTTAACTACCTCCTTCATTATGAGATTCAACCTTCTTTGGGGTTGAACTTTTCCTGGGTAGTCACTCTCCAAGTTGATCTTATGTTGACATAGGGAAGGGCTAATACCTCTAATGCCCGCTATGGTCCAACCAATTGCCTTCTTATGCTTCATCAACAGATCAATCAGAAGTTGTTCTTGCTTCTCACTAAGGTTGGAAGAGATAATAACGGGAAGTTTATTATCCTTAGCGAGATAAGCATATTTCAAGTGGGAAGGCAATGGTTTTAGCTCTAACTCGGGAGGTTGTTCTATTGAAGGAGGTTGAACATTTATGTACTTAAAGTCCAGAGGTTCAAATGCTGCCACTATTTCGTTACACTCATCCTCAAAAGTATCATCACTTTCAGAGTCGGAGTGCTCACTCTCACTGCCCACTGTGTTCACTGTATCAAAACTCTGGGTACCACTAATCGAACTCAAAGCAAAATAGTCTTCGGTTTCTATGAACTTAAGGGACTTGAAGACATTGAATGTTACTTCTTGGTCATGGACTCTCATAGTGAGTTCTCCTTTGTGCACATCGATTAAAGTACGTCCGGTTGCAAGAAACGGACGCTCTAAGATGATTGGGGTATCTTTATCGGCCTCATAATCTAGAATTAGAAAATCGGCAAGGAAGATAATTTTATCCACTTGGACCAAAATGTCTTCTATTTTTCATTTGGGGTAGTCAATGGATCGGTCGGCTAGTTGTATTATCACGGTTGTGGGTCTAGCCTCTCCAATGCCTAACTTGTTAAAAATGGACAATGGCATCAAGTTTATACTAGCTCCCAAATCACAAAGTGCTTGACCTACTTCTTGTCCTCCTATTGTGCATGGAATGGTGAAACTACCCGGGTCTTTCAACTTAGGTGGAATATTGCTAGTAAGGAGGGCACTACATTCCTTGGTCAAAGACACAGTCTCAAACTCACCCAACTTTCTCTTTTTGTTCAAAATATCTTTCAAAAATTTAACATAGCTTGGCATTTGCTCGAGAGCCTCTACCAAGGGTATGTTAATGTGAAGTTGTTTAAAAATGTCTAAGAAAATTTTGAATTGAACATCGATAGTCTTGCTCTTCATTCTTTCAGGAAAAGGTACGCTTCGTGGGTCAATTGGAGTTTGCTGTGGTGTTGGCTTTGGAATAGTAGGTTTTGGTATGGTCTCAAAAGTGGAAGCTCAGGGATATCGGTCCTCACTGTGGGTTTGACAGTAACTTTAGGAGTGGCCACTGTGGTTTTAGGGACAATGGGTATTTGAGGCGAATTATCAGAATCAAAAATGATATCCTTCAGATCCTTTCCACTCCTCAGCGTTATGGACTTGACTTGTTCTTTTCCTATTACCTTAGCATGTTCGGTGTCACTAGGTAACGTCCCTGGCGGTCTATTCTTAACTACGACGGCTAGTTGTCCTACTTGAGTCTCTATGTTCCTAATGGCTGCTTGAGTTTGATTCATGAAACCTTTGACAATTGATTCGATTGATTGTTGAGTCTCAGCGGGGTGAGTTGGTCGTGGTTGGAACTGTTGTGAGGACTGCCCTTGGTGAAAGTTCTGTGGGGGATGCCCACTGTGATGTTGGTGAAATCCAGGGGGATTTTGTGTTCTTTGCTGGACATAACTCGCCCCTTGGGGTTGGAGTCCTGGATTACCAGCCCAAGAGAAATTCGGGTGATTTCTCCAACCTGAATTATAAGTCTGCGAATACGGGTTGTTCCTCGGGTTTGTTCCTATAACATTTACGGCCTCAGGATTTTCTGGACAGTAGTCGAAAACATGTTCTTCTCCACAGAGGGAACAGTTCTCAGTGAGATGTGTTGCGGAATTGACTTGGCCTCTATTTTGATTCAAAACTAATTTAGTCAAGGCCACTAACTGCGCATTCATGGTTTTTAGTGCCTCGGAATCAATGGTATTGGTCTTTGGTATGGGTGCTCTCGGATTTGATCACTCGGTATTGTTGTTGGACACTTTTTATAAAATTTGATATCCTTCATTGTAAGTCTTACTTGTGAATGTTCCACCTGTTGTTGCGTCTAAGATGATTTTGGCTGCATTGGAAAGACCATTGTAAAAGGTCTCCAATTGGAGGTAATGTGGGATACCGTGGTGTGGACACTTTCGAAGTAAATCTTTAAATCGTTCCCATGCATCCGAAACAGCCTCATCTTCTTCTTGCCTGAACAAAATAATATCATTTCGAAACCTTACATTCCTTGTGGGAGGAAAGTATTTTTGTAAAAATTGTCAACAAGTTCTTGCCAAGTGGTTATCGAGTGAGGTGCATGTGAGTTCAGCCAAGCCTTTGCCTTATCCCTTAGTGTAAAAGGGAAAAGCCTTAGCCTTAACGCTTCATCACTCACACCTTGCAATTGAAAGAAATCAGTCATTTCCAAAACGGATTTTAAGTGCGAGTGTGGATCCTCAGACGGTGATCCTCCAAACTGACCCATGGCTTGTATCATTTGAAACATCACAAGTTTGAGTTCAAAATGTGTTGCAACAATGTTGGGCCTTAAAATTCCGGAGCTTAAATCACCAACTCCGGAAGTAGCATAGTCCCGTATTTTTCGATCTTTGCTATCGGCAATCGTCACTGTGGTTTCCACTAATGGTGGGTTGACGGGTCTTTTCGCTCCTGCCATGTTTACAGTGGTGTTAACAGTGGGTTGTCGATTTTTGTTTTTACGTCTTCTTCAAAACGTTTTCTCTATTTCAAGATCGATTGGTACCAAAGGTCCGTGTTGTTGCCTTGGCATGCAACACGAACAGCTTAGAAAAACGAGTTACTTGGGCTCGAACAAAAACTAATGTCTTGAGATTTAAAATCACCCCAGTCCCCGGCAATGGCGCCAAAAACTTGGTACGTGCGAAATATGTGATTTAATCGCAGTGGGTTGCAAACTGTCCACAGCGGGAAGCGCAAGTGTACACTGTCCACTATGATCGTCACATCAAGTAATAGTTGGTAAAATACCAGAATTGTATCCACAGGGACTGAGCAATCAAGACAATACGGTTCTCATGTGCTTCCTTTTACAAGTTTCAATTACAGAAGAAGCAATAGTTTGGTTTGTTTGGTGAAATGCTACTTTAACGATTTTACTTAAGATTTAAAAGAAGGAATGTAGGTTAGATTTTCCTAGATTTTATATTAAATACCTGATCCCAAAAGTGATCCTTGTATTCGAAGTGGGCATTTTCGTTAGAAAAGCCCGGTTACAAAATACTCACACCTTTAAGCAAAAATCCCATACTCTTAGTATTTATCGTTTTGTCAATGGTAATCTCAAAATGGACCGTTTCAGGTCTCGATGGAATGTGTATAGACAAATACTCTAAGTGTTTTTAATACACCAACTAGCTTGCCTACTATTCTAGTGGGCTGAGATTAGCTCACTGTGCCGACCTCACTTTCGCAAGTGTCAAAAGAATTTTTTCGAATCCCCTAGCATCATCCAAGCTCGTGTCACTGCGTTCTACTCATTTGTGAGTTCAGAACTAGACTTTAGATCCTTACAAGTGATCGGCTTGTTCGCATCATTGGGCAATAATCGAGAGTGAATGACCAAAACAATAAATATTTCAAGTATAAAGATTACTCAAGCATTTTCTCTAAAATCCAGGTACTTCTCTTTCCTACATCCCAAAAGATGCTTAGCCCATAATTACCGAAATAAATAAAACAAAAGATGAGAAGATGCACATAAGTAAACCGAAAGTGACTTTGATTAAAACCGCAGCGGGGAACGAGGTTACGTCACTGCCACTAATTATTCGAAACTAACAATTACACTAGGAATTGAAATACAGAAAATTTAAAGATCTACTGCAGTAAATTAGAGAGCTACCAACTACAACTAAGTTTTCATTAAATGTGGTAGATGGAGATATGAAGGATGAATTAAATGAAACCCAACACCTCTTTATATACTAAGAGGAAAAGTTGGACTTAACAAAAGATGGGTAAAATCTAGAGACTAAGGACTGAAGATAGAAGACATAAAATTCAGCTTCTTTGAGTAGTTCTTCTATCCACAAGCTTGTAGCTCTTTTACCCATAGGTCCCTTCACCTTTTCCAAAAAGTCCACTTAAAGTACCATGGGTTTTATTAAACAATTCATCTTGCCATATCTTGGGGGAACATGCTTGTACTTCTCAATCCCATGCCTCTGCCATTTGAACCTTCTATTCTTCAGATTTTTACTTTCAAGCTAAGAGTTGTTTTTCTTTTGTCTTCTTCTTTGCTCGCCAGTGGGGTCCGGAGTGGGATGCGCAAGTCACTGCAGATATTTCGTGAAAAAGCAACAAAATACTACCAAATGGTTTATAAAAACTGTGGGTCACTCTTATTGCTCATTTTTTGGAATATTACCAAGAATGGGGGTTTTGAGAAGTGAAATGGCTAAAATTTGACAAAATAAAATAAAAATAAAAGGAAATAATAACTCTAAAATTAGAGTTATCAACTTTTCTCCTCCGCTAGACACTTCCGCAAATAACATACATGGAACGTCGGATGGATTCCGTCCATTTCCGGTGGTAAGTCAAACTTGTAGGCTTGTGAACCCACACGCTCCAAAATAGTGAACGGCCCTAGGAAGCAGGGGCTCGAGAAACTTCCCTCGTTTCTCGAAATCAAGCCTTTCCAAGGTGACACCTTCAACATCACACGCTCTCCTACATTGAAGTCTACCGGTCTCCTTTTCTTGTCGGCGTAGCTCTTTTGTCGGTCTTGGGCCGCTTTCAAACGTTCCCGAATGATCTTGACTTTGTCGGCCGTTTCTTGCACGATTTCCGGTCCGGAAAAGTGTTTCTCCCCCGCCTCTAACCAACACGTGGGTGTCCTACACTTTCTCCCATATAATGCCTCAAATTGTGCCACCTTCAAGCTAGAGTGATAGCTATTGTTGTAAGCAAACTCCACTAACGGTAGGTGAGTGTCCCAATTGCCCCCAAAATGTATTACACAAGCCCTCAACATATCCTCCAAGGTTGGAATAGTCCTTTCGCTTTGCCCATCCGTTTGAGGGTGATATGACGTGCTCAAATTTACTCTCGTACCAAGTTGCTCTTGCAATGTTTGCCAAAATCTCGACGTGAACCGACTATCCCGATCGAAAACTATAGACACGGGCACCCCGTGCCTCGAGACCACTTCATCAATGTAGAGTTTTGCCAACTTGTCCATAGACAAGGTTTTCCGCATCGCTAGAAAGTGTGCACTCTTCGTCAACTTGTCCACTATCACCCAAATAGTGTCGTGACCTTTCAGAGTCTTTGGCAATTTAGTCACAAAATCCATGGTGATTTTCTCCCACTTCCACTCGAGGATTTACAAAGGTCATAAATTGTCGTAAGGTAGTTGCTTTTGAGCCTTTACTTGTGAGCAAGTCGTACACCGCTCCACATAGTGCGCCACATCCAACTTCATGACTGGCCACCAATAATATAATTTAAAATCCCGGTACATTTTGGTACTTCCGGGATGCATGGAGTACTTGGACTTATGAACCTCGTCCATGAGTAGCTTCTGATTTCCACCGATCTTGGGCACCCACACGCGTCCGATGAACAGCTTAACTCCACGACTATCTTCCGTTAACAGTTGCTTTTGCTTCACCATTACCTCATCCTTGAGGTTTTCTTCTTTTAAGGCTTCGGATTGTGCCGCTCTAATCCGCTCCACTAAGCTTGACACTATGTCTGTAATACCCCGGGTAAGTTCGTTAGTTAAATCCTAGTTCTGTTAAATTTATTTAACTTTATAATTGATATTTAGGGTAAGTTTGGGTTAATTTATAAGTGTAGGGTGTTTTGGTCATTATGATTACCTCAAGGACTAAATTAGTAAATTTGGTTTGATAATATCCCATTAGGAACTTAGATATTTCATACAGCAAAAGTATCCAGATTTGTGTGTGTGTGTGTGTGTGTGTGTGTGTGTGTGTGTGTGTGTGTTTTGAGAAGAGGAGAAAAGGAAGAAAGTGTCTTAAGGTTAAAGCTTCAAATTGGTGTGTGTAAAAGTGATATTAAGGTATGTTCCTTTACATTTTATGTTCATAATTGCTAATAGATAGTTCCTATCGGATTAGAATCACTGATTTCGTATTGGATAGTAATTTCTGTCAAATATGGGTGGAATTTGAACAAACCGACAGAGGTTTCCGGATAAATGTTGATAGTGTCCGGTAGTTTGTTGTTAGTGTCCGGTAGTTCTTCCTTGCAGGTATCCGGACGAATCGATTATCCGGGTAAGTCTCTCTTTTTAATAGTTTCCGGATAAGTTAAGATACCGGGTGGTATCCGGGTTACCTTGGTTCCCGGATATCGTCCGGATTGTGGTGTTGTCCGGAAACGTCATGTTGTCCGGATTGTTTATACTGTCCGGGAAAATGTGTTGTCCGGATTGGTTAGATTGTCCGGATAATTCTGCAGTATCCGGATACTTTAGCTGTTTGGTCATTTTTGAGAATTCAGATACTTTTGAGTATCCAGTAGCCTGTGTTTTGTTGACTATTGGATAGGGAAAGAATGAGGATTGAATATACTGTGGACTCGACTTAAGTGCGGGTTTGGGGGTAACATTTGAGGATAGAGTTATCTAGAGCCTTTAGCTTTAGTAAGTCTTATGTATTCTATATGGTAAAGAATACTTGTATCTAATTGTTTCAGATTCTGTGGATTTGGGGTGAAAGCTGAACTGTTTTTGAGAAAGGATTGGAAGCATTTAGATAAGCAAACAGGTGAGTTTTACTTTAAAACGTTTTTAAACTGGAATACATATATGTGTGGATTGGGAATGTGATAGATGGTGTGATTATGTGTTTATGTTTGAAATATAATATATTGAGATATTGTATTTACATGAGCATTACACTATACGAGAATACGTTGGCCGGGCTTAGGACCGGTGGTGTTGGCTGTAATATTCGTACGGTGGTGTTGGCTGTAATATTCGTACGGCGGTGTTGGCTGTAACCATCGTACAACGGAGTTAATTTATTAGTTGGCTTGCAACCAATTAATATGGCCAAGAGAATGAGACAGGAAAGTATATGATGCATGAGTCATAACTGGTATTTGTATTTGTGTTATGTATATAATGGTTGTGCAAATGGTTTTAAAACTAACAGGGATTTTCTCACTTAGACCGCTAGGTCTAACCCTCATTTTGTTTTAAAAATATGTATTCCAGGTCGTGGATCGGGTAAGAGCAAATGAGAAGAGTACTATGTCTTTAGCTTTTGGAAGAAGGATGTTATGAAGACTAAGACGTGTTTTGCTGTTCTAATTTCAGAACTAGATATCATGTATGTAATTAGCAAAAAGTTTGTAACGAAATAACTTATTCTGGATGTAAAGACTAAGGGACCTTATTTGTTATATTATGAATCTTTTGGTTATGTAACGATGTTATGAAATATATGTTATTTGTTGTATGTTTGGGAACCGGGTTGTTACAGATGGTATCAGAGCCCTAGTTTAAGGGATTTAGGTATTCGTATATGTACCTAGTCTTAAACTGCATGTGAAGTAGGATGTCCCTATTATTGTAGAACCTTGGGATGTTAAATATAAAAAGGTAGAAGGAACATCATGTAAGGTAATTTCAGATTACACCTGGTGATAACTCTATTTTTAGAGTTATTATTTCCTTTTATTTTCCAGTTTATTTTGTCAATTTTAGCCATTTCACTTCTTAAAACCCCCATTCTTGGTATATTTCACAAAACGAGCAAAAGGAGTGAACCATGGTCATTAATAAATTATTTGGTGGAGTTTGGGTGTTTTTTACGATTTTTATCCACAGTGACTTGCGGAGTGCCCACTCCGCTCCCCACTCCTGAGATGACGAGAAGGAAAAAGAGAAAGAAAGTAGCAGCTGGGATTTAAACATTTCTGGAGAAAAGAATGGGTCAAAGTGCAGGTCAAATGAAGATAAAGGAGGACATGCCTTCCTTAAATAGGAATAGTAAAAAGTACAACAACCTTGTACTATAAAGAAAAATTTGGTGAAAAAGTGTTTACTATTCAAGGCATGGTGTGCAAATCTGCAGATCTGAAACATGGGACTAAACCATGGTTTTGTGCCATGCCCATACCTTCCTCCTAGTATTTAATGAGGCCTTGGGGTGCCATTCAATGCATCAAGGTTTTTACATTCTTACAATTCAAGTCAAGTAGTAGTTTTTGCTAGATATTGTTTAGTCTTGAATTCTCTCAACTACTACATTAGTGTAACTTTAGTTCTTTATTTTACTGCATTAGTTAACTTTAAATTTCTTTATTTCTTTCTTGTAATTCGTAATACACAGTGACAGGGGCGAATTCTCGTTCCCCACTGTGGGCTAAATGCAAGTCACTTTCAGTTTTATTATGTGCAACTTCTACTCTTTTGCTTTCTTTACTTTAGTTATGGGCTAAACATCCTTAGGGATGTAGGAAGGAGAAGTACCTGGATTTTATTAAAAATGCTTGAGTAATCTTTATACTTGGAATATTTGTCGTTTTGGTCATTCATTCTCGATTCATACCCAAGGATGCGAACAAGCCGATCACTTGCAAGGATCTAATATCTAGTTCTTAACTCAGAAATGAGTAGAACGCAGTGACACGAGCTTGGATGATGCTAGGGGATTTGAAAGAATTCTTATGACACTTACGAAAGTGAGGTCGACACAGTGAGCTAATCTCATCCCACTGGAGTAGTAGGCAAGCTAGTTGGTGTATCTAAAAACACTTAGAGTATTTGTCTCTACGCATTCCATCGAGGCCTGAAAAGGTCCATTTTTTAGATTACCATTGACAAGACAACAAATACTAAGAGTATGGGATTTTTATCAGGCTTTTCTAGCGAAAATGCCTACCTCGAATACAAGGATCACTTTGAAGACCGAGTATTTAGTATAAAATCTAGGGAAAATCTAACCTACATTCCTTCTTTTAAATCTTTAGTAAATCGTTAAAAGTAGCTATTTCACCACACAAACCAAAGTATTATTTTCTTCTGTTATTGAAACCTGTAAAAGGAGCTCATGAGAACCGTATTGTCTTGATTGCCCAGTCTCTGTGGATTCGATTCTGGTATTTTACCAACTATTACTTGATGTGACGATCATAGTGGACAGTGTACACTTGCACTTCCTACTGTGGACAGTTTGCAACCCACTGCGATTAAAACACATATTTCGCACGTACCAAGTTTTTGGCGCCGTTGCCGGGGACTGGCGTGATTTTTAAATCTCAAGACATTAGTTTTTGTTCGAGCCCGGGTAACTCGTTTTTCTAAGTTGTTCGCGTTGTATGCCACGGCGACAACTCGAACATTTGGTTCCAATAGATCTTGAAATAGAAAAAACGTTGCGAAAAACACGAAGAAGCAAGAAAACAAATCGACAAGTCACTGTGATCCCCACTGTGAACATGGCCGATAGACCACCTGTCATGGAGACCACAATAACGATTGTCGATAGCAAAGATCGAAAAATACGGGACTATGCTACTTCCGGAGCTAGCGATTTAAGCTCCGGGATTCTAAGGCCCAACATTGTAGCAAACCATTTTGAACTTAAACCGGTAATGTGTCAAATGATCCAAGCCATGGGTCAGTTTGGAGGATCACCAACTGAGGATCCGCACTCACACTTAAAATCTTTTTTTGCAAATGACCGATTCCTTTCAGTTACAAGGTGTGAGTGATGAAGCATTAAGACTAAGACTTTTTCCTTTTTCACTAAGGGATAAGGCGAAGTCATGGCTGAACTCGCATGCACCTCACTCGATAACCACTTGGCAAGAGCTTGCCGATAAAGTTTTGCAAAAATACTTTCCCCCAACGAGGAATGTAAGGTTTCGAAATGATATAATTTTGTTTAGGCAAGAAGAAGATGAGGCTGTTTTGGATGCATGGGAATGATTTAAAGATTTACTTCGAAAGTGCCCACATCATGGCATCCCACATTGCATCCAATTGGAGACCTTTTACAATGGTCTTTCCAATGCAGCCAAAATCATCTTAGATGTAACAGCCGATGGAACATTCACGAGTAAAACCTACAATGAAGGATATCAAATCTTAGAAAAAGTGTCCAACAACAATACCGAGTGGTCCAATCCTAGAGCGGTAGTACCAAAGACCAACACCATCGATTCTGAAGCGCTCAAAACCATGAATGCGCAGTTAGTGGCCTTAACAAAAATCGTTTTGAATCAAAATAGAGGCCAAGTCAATTCTGCAACTCATCTAGCCGAAAACTGCTCCCTCTGTGGAGAGGAGCATCTTTTTGACTATTGTCCAGCAAATCCCAAAGCCGTTAATGTTATAGGGACCAACCCGAGGAACAATCCATATTTGCAGACTTATAACCCAGGTTGGAGAAACCACCCAAATTTCTCTTGGGCTGGTAATCCAGGACTCCAACCCCACGGGGCGAGTCATACTCAGCAAAGACCACACAATCCCCCTGGATTTCAACAACACACCAAGGACAGTCCTCACAACCATACCAACCACGATCCAATCAACCAGCTGAGGTTCAACAATCGATTGAAGCTATTCTCAAAGGTTTTATGAATCAAACTCAAGCTGTCATTAGGAACATAGAGACTCAAGTAGGACAACTAGCCGTTGAAGTTAAGAATAGACCACCAGGGACATTACCTAGTGACACCGAACACGCTAGGGTGACAGGAAAAGAGCACGTCAAGTCCATCACTCTGAGGAGTGGAAAGGATCTGAAAGATATCGTTTTTGAGTCTGATGATTCGCCTCAAATACCCACTGTGGTCACCACAGTGGGCACTCCTCAAGTCACTGTGATCCCCACAGTGGGGACCGACATCCCTAACCTTCCCACTCTTGGGCCTGTTGCAAAGCCTACTGTTCCAAAGCCAATACCACAACAAGCTCAGATTGACCCACGAAGCATTCCCTTTCCTCAAAGAATGAAGCCTAAAAATGTCGATGTTCAGTTTAAAAAATTCTTAGACATTTTTAAACAGTTTCACATTAACATACCCTTGGTAGAAGCTCTCGAGCAAATGCCAAGCTATGTTAAATTTTTAAAGGATATTTTGAACAAAAAGAGAAAGTTGGGTGAGTTTGAGACTGTGGCTTTGACCGAGGAATGTAGTGCCCTCCTTACTAGCAAAAATCCACCTAAGTTGAAAGACCCGGGTAGTTTCACCATTCCATGCACAATAGGAGGACAAGAAGTAGGTCAAGCACTCTGTGATTTAGGAGCTAGTGTCAATTTGATGCCATTGTCTATTTTTAACAAGTTAGGTATTGGAGAGGCTAGACCCACAACCGTGACTTTACAACTAGCCGACCGGTCCATTGCCTACCCAAAGGGTAAAATAGAAGACGTTTTGGTCCAAGTGGATAAATTTATCTTCCCTGCCGATTTTCTAGTTCTAGATTATGAGGCCGATAAAGAGATCCCAATCATCTTAGGACGTCCGTTTCTTGCAACCGGACGAACTTTGAGTGATGTGCACAAAGAAGAACTCACGATGAGAGTTAATGACCAAGAGGTAACATTCAATGTGTTTAAATCCCTCAAGTATATAGACACCGAAGACTGCTTTGCTTTAAGTTCGATTTATGGATCCTACAGTCTTTGCACAGTGCCCACAGTGGGAAGTACAATGCCCACAGTGGGGAGTGAGAGTGAGCACTTTGACCTTGAGAGTGATGACATTTTTGAGGATGAGTGTAACAAAATAGTGGCAGCCTTTGAACCTTTGGATTTTAAGGACAGAAATATTCAGCCCCCTTCAATAGAACAACCTCCCGAGTTAGAGCTTAAACCATTGCCTTCCCACTTGAAATATGATTTTCTCGCTAAGGATAATAAACTTCCCGTTATTATCTCTTCCAAACTTAGCGAGAACCAAGAACAACGTCTGATTGATTTGTTGATAAAGCATAAGAAGGAAATAGGTTGGACCATAGCGGACATTAGAGGTATTAGCCCCTCTTTATGTCAACATAAGATTAACTTGGAGAGTGGCCACCCTGGGAAAGTCCAACCTCAAAGAAGGTTGAATCCCATCATGAAGGAGGTAGTTAAGAAAGAAGTTTTGAAGTGGTTAGATGCCAGTATTATCTATCCCATTGCTAGTAGTAGTTGGGTGAGCCCCGTCCAATGTGTCCCTAAAAAGGGAGGGACAACCGTAGTGAAGAACGAAAAGAACGAGCTCATCCCCACTAGGACTGTCACGGGGTGGCGAATATGCATGGACTATAGACAACTCAACCTAGCCACTAAGAAAGACCATTTTCCCCTACCTTTCATCGACCAAATGCTTGATAGGTTAGCAGGAAATGAATTTTACTGTTTTCTTGATGGATACTCCGGATACAACCAAATCCATATTGCCCCCGAGGACCAAGAAAAGACCACCTTTACTTGTCCCTACGGTACTTTTGCATTCCGGAGAATGCCATTTGGATTGTGTAATGCCCCCGCTACTTTCCAACGTTGTATGATGGCCATTTTTACCGACATGATAGAGGAGACCATAGAAGTTTTTATGGATGACTTTTCTGTGATAGGGACATCATTTGACAACTATTTAGGAAATCTAGAAAAAAGCCTAGTGAGATGCGAGACCCACGACCTTATTTTAAATTGGGAAAAATGCCTTTTTATGGTAGAAGAGGGTATTGTCCTAGGTCATCTTGTTTCAAAAAGAGGGTTGGAAGTTGACAAAGCCAAGCTTGAAGTAGTGGCACAACTTCCCGAACCCACAACTGTAAAAGGCATACGAAGTTTTTTAGGTCACGCAGGTTTTTATAGGAGGTTCATCAAAGATTTTTCAAAAATTACCAAACCCCTATGTAACCTGTTGCAGCTTGAAAAAGAATTTATTTTTACCCAAGAATGCCGAGATGCTTTTGAAAAAATCAAAGAGGCCTTAGTTACTGCACCCATAGTGACCACTCCTTACTGGTCACTCCCCTTCGAGGTCATGTGTGACGCAAGCGATTGGGCAATGGGGGCAGTTCTCGGGCAAAAGAAGAAGAAAATCTTTCACCCCATTTATTATGCAAGTAAAACACTGATTGAAGCTCAAATTAATTATACTGTCACTGAAAAAGAATTACTTGCGGTAGTGTTTGCTTTTGATCGTTTCAGGTCATATTTAATAGGGACGAAGGTAATAGTGCACACGGATCATGCAGTGATAAAATACTTGATCACCAAGGCCGATTCCAAGCCTCGGTTGATTAGGTGGGTTCTATTGTTGCAAGAATTCGACCTTGAGATCGTTGATAGGAGAGGAACAAGCAATCAAATAGCTGACCACTTGTCCAGGCTCGAGAAGATAGTGGGCACTGTTGATCCCACTCCAGTCAAAGAGAATTTTCCCGATGAGCAATTGTTAGCAGCTCAACATCACGAAAATAATATTCCTTGGTATGCTGACATTGCAAACTTTTTAGCAAGTGGACTAAAACCCCACGGGATGAGTGGACAACCATTTAAAAAGTTTTTACATGATACTCGTCAATATGTTTGGGACGATCCTTTCTTATATAAGATAGGGACGGACCAAATATTGAGACGTTGTGTCCACGGGAGTGAGCAACGTCATATACTCCAAGGTTGTCACACATCCCACTACGGTGGCCACTTTGGTGGAAACCGCACTGTTGCAAAATTTTTACAAAGTGGGTTCTTTTGGCCCAATGTGTTTAAAGACTCTTTTGCATTTGTGAAAAATTGTGAGCAATGTCAACGCACCGGGAACATTTCACAAAGGAACGAAATGCCTCTTAACAACATTCTAGAGGTAGAACTTTTTGATGTTTGGGGGATCGATTTCATGGGACCTTTTCCAAATTCAAACAATAATTTTTATATCTTGGTAGCGGTAGACTATGTTTCGAAATGGGTGGAAGCCGTTGCTTGTCATTCTAATGATGCCAACACCGTGGTGAAATTTTTGCATAAAAATATTTTCACCCGATTTGGAACACCACGGGCATTAATTAGTGATGAAGGCACCCATTTTATAAACAAAGTCATGGCCTCGGTCCTTGCTAAATATGATATACATCATAGAGTGGCCACCGCATACCACCCGCAAACCAACGGTTTAGCCGAACATTCAAATCGCGAAATCAAAAGTATTTTAGAGAAAGTCGTTAAACCACATCGTAAAGATTGGTCAACCAAACTTGATGATGCTCTTTGGGCCTATCGCACGGCCTACAAAACTCCTTTGGGAATGTCTCCATTTAAATTAGTTTTTGGCAAAGCGTGCCATTTACCGATTGAATTAGAGCACAAGGCATTTTGGGCCCTTAAAGAGTTTAACATGAGTGAGGGTGCTGCGGGAATTAAAAGATGTTTGCAATTGCATGAGTTAGAAGAGTTGCGTTACCACTCTTATGAAAACGCAAAATTATACAAGGAAAAGACCAAGATGTGGCACGATCGAAGAATCAACCATAGGGAATTCATGGAAGGCCAACAGGTTTTATTGTTCAATTCTCGTCTTAAACTTTTTCCGGGTAAGCTAAAATCCCGATGGACGGGACCATACACCGTGGTCAAGGTTAGTCCCTTTGGAACAGTGGAGTTAAAATCCCCACAGTCTGATCAAACATTCAAAGTCAATGGGCAAAGAGTGAAGCATTTTCTGAACGAAAGTGCCCACATTCCATCCCACTCTCCACCTCACTATGATTAAGAAACATCGGGACCACTTGTAAATATTTTATTTCAGTTGTTTGCTGTCTCTTTATTATTTTTGGTCTTTTTAATTCTGCATGGTAGTTTGTTTTGCATGTGTGTAGGAGAGTTTGTCGATTTTTGAAGAAAAGGCCAACAAAAAGCAGCGCAGTGGGCAGGAACAAGTCCCTGCGTTCCCCACTGCCAATCTGGCGCTTGAAAGGACAAGTTAGGTGACCTAATGGCTGACACACATCACCTTTTATTACACAAGATGTCTACTTTTATGCCACTTGTCCTTTTTGCATTGTTTCAAGAAAAAAAAGCCATCATCATTCCCTTTCTCTCACTCAACCGTTCCCTCCATACCCAATAGCCAAACAAATCTTTTCAAATCCTAAAAACCACTTTTTCTTCTAATTAAACCAAAATACTTTCTCTCTTCTCCATTTCTCTCTCTCGAACCAGAAAAGAAAAACCCATATCCTTCCCAAAACCCTAACAATGGCCAGGAGTAAGAGATTGAACACAAACCCGGATGCAACCACCCGTGCGGCGGTCCGCCGCAGAACCACCGAGGACCACCAGCCGAAAACTGTCACCGGCGACCTGAACGAACCGTCGCCGGTCTCCGGCGAACATCCGATAACCTCTGATGCACCGGACGCAAGTTCCTCTAAACACGAAAGCCCGAAGGCTATGTCTTCTTCACGAGTCTCGGACACCAGCACCATCCATTTCAATACCGAGGCATTACAAGCCGAGGAAGAAGAAAGAAGATTAGAAGAGGAGTTCAATCAGAAAATGGCTGCCATTAGAAAACGAAAAGAGGAAGTCGAAAAGAGGCGAAGAGAGGAGGAGGAAAGGATCCGACAAGAAGAGGAAGAAAGAAGAATAGAAGAAGCAAATTAGGGCTGAAAAAGAGAAGATTTTTGAAGAGGAAAGAAAGAGGGCTGAAGCTGAGGTATTTGCTGAAGAAGAGGAATTGCAGAGAAAGGTTGAGGAAGATTATCAGGGCCAGTATAGTAAACTTGGGGATGTTATGGAAAAGGATGCGGTGATGAAAGATGCCCACAGTGGGGAGAGCCCCATTCTTCGGGCCATGAGGAAAAAGGGAGTGGTCACCAGGTCTAAGGTGACCGTGGCACCGAAAGAACCGACCAAGAAGCCAAAAAGACAAGCGTCACGAAAAGGTAAAAATCCCGAACCCTCTTTGAGTTCATCCTCTATGGAGATTGATGTTGGGGATGAACAAATCCAAGCCAAAAACCCACATCAATCCACAGTGGGCACTGAGCATGCCCCCAGTGGGGTGCCCAGGCAGTTCACCACTCCAGAAGTGGCTGCCCACTATGAATGCATTTCAAAACAGAAACTGAACTTAGAGAGGGGTTTCGACCCCAATTTCATTGAGGCCAACCCATTTGTTAAGGATAGAATTGTGGCGCAAGACTGGTCGATATTAACCACTGCCAATAGACGCGCCAATGCCTCTTTAGTACGTGAATTTTATGCCGAGGCCTCTCAAGTTAAGGACCCCACTGTGATGATTCAGGGAAAACAAGTTAGTTATAATCCAGGAGCGATTAACCGGGTATTGGGAAGAAGGAGCCCAGGTGTTTGTGAGTTTGCGCAGTTTTTAAAGAAGATGACCCCGGCGGATGAGGATCTCATCTTACGAGAGATAGCAGCCGAGGGGAAGCCATGGAATAAAGATGGCCAGAGAAGGTGTCTAAACGCTAGCTCCCTTACTACCGAGGCCGCTGTTTGGTTCCAATTTCTCCGTGCCTCTTTGTCCCCGACATCACACGATACAACTTTGTCAATGCATAAGTGTGCTCTGTTATACTGCATCCTCACTGAGAAAAAGATCAACGTGGGAATTGTCATGCATGCGGCCATTGATCAGACGCGAACCTGAAAGAAGGTAATCTTGCCCCTACCTTTCCTTATTACTTTATTAATGATAGAAGCAGGTGTACCCTCAGCTATGGAGGATCAGTGGTTTGATTCCACAAGTAACATCAGTGTGGCAACATTCCGAAAAATGGGAAGATGCATCACCACTCCTCCCAACGAGCCTGCTGAAGATATTCCCACAGTGGGGACTGTTAACCCCACTGTGGGCATTGCTGAGGAACACATTGTACGAACACCTCGTACACCACTCCGTCCATCCGCTGCAGAAAGTTTAAACAACCAAATGGCTGAGATCCTGAGAGCTGTAAAGAAGCTCACGTACCGAATCGATTTGCTGGAAGGTGAGCAAAGGTATAAAAACAGGGCCACCCAAAATTTTTGGATGTATACGAGAGAGCGGGATGAAGTGCAGGCCCAGACTTTCAAAGAAACCAACCCGGTTTTAGCAGCTCAACTCCCAGAATTTCCAGAAGATATCTGCCCGACATATGCCAGTGATGACGACTATGAAGAGGACGACGCCGCAAGTTCACCAGATGCAACCCCGACTCCCTGATTGGTTTGTTAAAAACAATGGTTTCACTCGTTTGCTCCCTAAAACAATTTTAATTTCTGTTTGTTTTATATTTTATGCCTATGGCTAGGCTTTGTGACAATTTGCTACATTTTTATTATGAATGCATGAAATCCTACCGCTAGGTAGGTACTTTTGGGTACTAACATGTTTATTGTTTGAATGCGTGTTTGATCTCGTTTCCATTTCAAGGTACAACTTTTGGATTTTGACTTAAAAAGGTCCCTTTTGTAAGTACAAAATCTCAACTTGTCCCGTGAAATGAAATAGGCCATTTTTCGCATCCAAACACAACCCTTTTTGTACCCTCAACCACCTCGTTCGCCCCATATTTCCATGTCACAGTGGGGACACTGTGAATTTTTAAGTTTGAGGTGAGGGAACTTCCAGAGTGACTTCCAGTCTGCCCACAGTGGGGACACTGTGAAGTCTAAGTTTGAGGTGGGTAAGCAATACCCACCTCCCAAAAAAAAAGAAAAAAAACACAAAAATACAAAAACAAAAGAAAATCGGAGTGTCACTGACAAAATTGATGGTGTGCCTTTTCTGGACCATCAAAGTGCTCACTCCCAGAAAAAGATGGTGTGCCTATTCTGGACCATCAGAAGAAAAAAATAGCCATACCCAAATAAAGCCTGAAAGTGTACGTACTTATCATTGCAAAATACTAAACACCCACTTCTTGAAATAAAAATCTCAAAGCGAGATCTTCGGTCCATGTTTGGAAATTCTTGCCAAAACCCTTGGGAAAAGATTCAAAGCCATAAACCCTTCAAACCCAAGAAAGCCCTATTGATCAAATGGTAAACAAGGGAAAGATTTCGTCAAGTACAAAAGTGAAGTTTTAAGTTTGGGACCGAAGGAAGTATCGAAGGAAGGAGATCAACGCCCATTCAAGTCAAGAAGTATGTAAGTCCCTCAAGGTTCAAATGCATTGTTTTTCAGTTTATTTCTTTCTTTTTATTACTTAGGGACAAGTAATGATTTAAGTTTGAGGTTGTGATAACTTTATTTTTAGAGTTATTATTTCCTATTATTTTCCAGTTTATTATGTCAATTTTAGCCATTTCACTTCTTAAAACCCCCATTCATGGTATATTTCATAAAAACGAGCAAAAGGAGTGAACCATGGTCTTTAATAAATTATTTGGTGGAGTTTGGGTGTTTTTCACGATTTTTATCCACAGTGACTTGCGGAGTGCCCACTCCGCTCCCCACTCCTGAGATGACGAGAAGGAAAAAGAGAAAGAAAGTAGCAGCTGGGATTTAAACATTTATGGAGAAAAGAATGGGTCAAAGAGCAGGTCAAATGAAGATAAAGGAGGACATGCCTTCCTTAAAGAGGAATAGTGAAAAGTACAACAACCTTGTACTATAAAGCAACATTTTGTGAAAAGGTGTTTACTATTCAAGGCATGGTGTGCAAATCTGCAGATCTGAAACATGGGACTAAACCATGGTTTTGTGCCATGCCCATACCTTCCTCCTAGTATTTAATGAGGCCTTGGGGTGCCATTCAATGCATCAAGATTTTTACATTCTTACAATTCAAGTCAAGTAGTAGTTTTTGCTAGATATTGTTTAGTCTTGAATTCTCTCAACTACTACATTAGTGTAACTTTAGTTCTTTATTTTACTGCATTAGTTAACTTTAAATTTCTGTATTTCTTTCTTGTAATTCGTAATACACAATGACAGGGGCGAATTCTCGTTCCCCACTGTGGGCTAAATGCAAGTCACTTTCAGTTTTATTATGTGCAACTTCTACTCTTTTGCTTTCTTTACTTTAGTTATGGGCTAAACATCCTTAGGGATGTAGGAAGGAGAAGTACCTGGATTTTATTAAAAATGCTTGAGTAATCTTTATACTTGGAATATTTGTTGTTTTGGTCATTCATTCTCGATTCATACCCAAGGATGCGAACAAGCCGATCACTTACAAGGATCTAATATCTAGTTCTTAACTCAGAAATGAGTAGAACGCATTGACACGAGCTTGGATGATGCTAGGGGATTCGAAAGAATTCTTATGACACTTACGAAAGTGAGGTCGGCACAGTGAGCTAATCTCATCCCACTGGAGTAGTAGGCAAGCTAGTTGGTGTATCTAAAAACACTTAGAGTATTTATCTCTACGCATTCCATCGAGGCCTGAAAAGGTCCATTTTTTAGATTACCATTGACAAGACAACAAATACTAAGAGTATGGGATTTTTATCTTAACGGTGTGAGTATTTCGTAACCGGACTTTTCTAGTGAAAATGCCTACCTCGAATACAAGGATCACTTTGAAGACCGAGTATTTAGTATAAAATCTAGGGAAAATCTAACCTACATTCATTCTTTTAAATCTTTAGTAAATCGTTAAAAGTAGCTATTTCACCACACAAACCAAAGTATTATTTTCTTCTGTTATTGAAACCTGTAAAAGGAGCTCATGAGAACCGTATTGTCTTGATTGCCCAGTGTCTGTGGATTCGATTCTGGTATTTTACCAACTATTACTTGCTGTGACGATCATAGTGGACAGTGTACACTTGCACTTCCCACTGTGGACAGTTTGCAACCCACTGCGATTAAAACACATATTTCGCACGTACCACCTGGCCAGTGTAATTGTTATCTTACAGGTACATGTTTGAACTGGAATATCTTGTTATATGGGGTATGTGCTTATGTGTATATTAATCTTGTTTGAATCTACAGAATGGCAAGTGGTACTAGACAAACGAATCGGGAGGGAGGAGAAAATCCTAATAGGACGAATCCAACAGTTGGGACAAGGGGAAGAGGGGGAGAAAGAGGTAGAGGCAGAACAGGCGGCAGAGTTCAACATCGAGGTGCAGAATTTGTTACAAGAGATGACTTGGCGGCTGAAATGGGAAGATTACAAGCGAATATCCAAGCTATGTTCAATCGAACTCGTGATACTGAAACAGAAATACCAGATCCTGGTCTGGAAGATGAAATGCCCATTACACGGACTGTGATACCGGTACCAAGAAAGTGTGATTATAAAATGTTCCTAAGTTGCAAACCTCCAACTTACTCAGGAGATAGAGACCCAGTGAAAGCTATGAGGTGGCTGAATGAGATAGAAGCTATCTTCAAGACCAGTAAGTGTGCTGATGAAGATAGAGTGCTATACGGAACAGTAATGTTGAAGGCAGATGCTCTATACTGGTGGGAAGCTTTTATTTCTTCTGGAGGATCTGACATATATTCTACTTTCTCTTGGGAAGAGTTCGTTATAGCTTTTAGGAAACAGTTTTGTCCCCAAGCAGCAGTTAAACAATTGGAAGGGGAGTTTATGAACTTGCAGCTAGGGAATTTATCAATTCGGGACTACACTGCTCATTTTCTGGAAAAGTCTCGTTTTGCGGAATACTACGTTGCCACGGAGGCAATGAAGATTGAAAGGTTTATCTTTGGGTTGAATTCAGAAGTCATAAGTCTGGTGATTGCTAAAGGACCAGAAACTTTCTCAGCCGCAGTAGACGCCGCGGAAACTGTAGAACAGGATAAAGAGAGAAACGCTAGTGATAAAGGTATGGGAAAAAGAAAGTGGGAAGGACCACAGTATGATCCAAAGAAATCCAGATTTTAGAGGTTTGATAACCGTCCGCCTTTCCGACCAGCGGAAAGACCCTGTCCGAAATGCAATCGTATCCACCAGGGAAATTGTCAAGTTGATCCTCAGGTTTGTTTTAGTTGTGGGAAGACCGGACATGTTGCTAAAGACTGTCGAGTAATGCGGTTTTGTTTCTCATGTAATTCTCCGGATCACATTTAGTCGGATTGTCCAAGGGGAAGAGTACAGCAAGGGGGTACGTCGGGGAAACCAACGGGTGTTAAACTAGTAGTACAAAGGCCCGAGCAACCAAGAGCAAGGGGCCGTGCCTTTCAGATGACAGCTCAAGAAGCGGAGGAAACTCCGGATGTGGTTACAGGTACATTTTTAATAAACTCTACACGTGCTAAAGTGTTATTTGACTCCAGTGCAAACCGATCGTTCGTATCTCCTTCATTTGCTGCTTATATGCATTTAAAGCCTAAAGTGTTAGATCATGCTTTAATGGTAGATACTGCAAATGATAATCAAGTATCGGTTAAAGAGGTATTTGATACTTGTGTGATAAATATAGAGGGGTGTGGAATACCTATTCAACTATTTCCTATAACTTTGATCGAGTTTGATGTGGTAGTGAGAATGGATTGGTTAGCTGAGAATCAGTCTAGCATAGTTTGTGATAAGAAGTTGATAAATGTTGTCTTGCCTGAGAGGGGACCGGTAGTGATTTATGGTGACCGTAGAAATCATCAATCTTGCCTTATATCTATGTTAAAAGCTCGTAAGTGTGTCAGCAAAGGTTGCCCGAGTTACTTAGCTTATGTGATAGATATTAAGCCAGAAAAGAATAAGTTGGAAGATATTCCTGTTGTCCGTGAATTTCCAGACGTTTTCCCCGAAGACTTGAATTGTCTTCCTCTCGTTAGACAAGTAGAGTTTGGTATAGATCTGATTCCTGGAGCCCCTCCTGTGGCTCGTGCACCATATCGTTTAGCACCTCCAGAGATGAAAGAAATGATGACACAACTGCAAGACCTATCCGATAAAGGCTTCATCAGACCCAGTTCTTCGCCGTGGGGTGCGCCAGTCCTGTTTGTGAAAAAGAAGGATGGTTCGATGAGAATGTGTATTGATTACCGGGAACTAAATAAGCGTACGATCAAGAACAAGTA
The DNA here is from genome assembly GCA_033807775.1 of Saussurea involucrata. NCBI lineage: Eukaryota > Viridiplantae > Streptophyta > Magnoliopsida > Asterales > Asteraceae > Saussurea > Saussurea involucrata. The sequence continues at coordinate 75,359,415 of CM066317.1, read as the reverse complement.
TCCGCTTCCCAGAATTGATGACCTCTTCGATCAATTAGTTGGAGCTTGTTATTTCTCCAAGATTGATCTAAGATCTGGTTATCATCAACTGAAGGTTAAAGAAGAAGACGTTCTGAAAACTGCTTTTCGCACAAGGTACGGTCACTATGAATTTCTAGTGATGCCATTTGGACTGACGAACGCTCCAGCTGCTTTTATGGATCTAATGAACCGAGTATGTAAGCCATATCTCGATAAATTTGTTATTGTATTTATCGATGATATCCTTATCTATTCCCGATCCAAAGAAGAGCACGCACAACATCTTCGTTTAATTCTGGAATTGTTAAAGAAGGAACAGTTATACACTAAGTTCTCTAAATGTGAATTCTGGCTGCGAGAAGTTCAGTTTCTCGGACATGTAGTTTCCGAGAAAGGTATTCAAGTTGATCCGATGAAAGTGGAGGCAATAGAAAAGTGGGAACCGCCGAAAACGCCAACCGAAGTACGAAGTTTTCTGGGATTAGTCGGTTACTATCAAAAGTTTATAAAAGATTTTTCTCGTATCGCTACGCCTCTCACTAAGCTGACCCGAAAGAATCTAAAGTTTGAATGGAAAACAGAACAGGATGAAGCATTCCGAATATTGAAAGAGAAACTTTGTAGCACGCCGATATTAGCATTACCTGAAGGTTCCGATGATTTTGTTGTTTACAGTGATGCTTCCAAACTGGGATTGGGTTGTGTACTAACGCAGCGTGGGAAGGTTATCACTTATGCTTCTCGTCAACTAAAGGATCATGAACCGCAGTATCCTACACACGACATGGAACTTGCAGCAGTTGTATTCGCGCTAAAGATTTGGAGACACTATCTCTACGGTTCTAAATGTCAAATATTTACTGATCATAAGAGTCTTCAACATCTTTTTGATCAGCGGGAATTAAATATGAGGCAAAGAAGATGGCTAGAACTGGTGAATGATTACGACTGTGAAATTCTTAATCATCCAGGAAAGGCGAATGTGGTAGCTGATGCACTAAGTCGTCAAGAAAGGACTGGAACAATAAAAGCCATTGCACTAAGAGCTGAACTTCTACCTAACATCTTCGACGAATTGAAGAAGTGTCAAGTGGAAGCTTTTCAAGAAGAACATTTGAAACCGAAACGGTTAGTGGGTATATCAGCATTGCTCGTAAAAGATGATCGTGGGTTACTGTGTTTGGGAAACAGAATCTGGGTGCCCCGTTTGGGTGGTTTACGTGATCGGGTACTACAAGAAGCTCATCAATCCCGCTTCTCTATTCATCCCGGAATGAATAAGATGTATAAAGATTTTAAATAATTTTATTGGTGGCCGGGAATAAAAAGAAGCATTGCTCAGCATGTGGAAGGTTGTACTACTTGTAAGAAGGTAAAGATTGAACATCAAAAGCCGTTTGGTCAGTTGCAATGGTTAGAAATACCTATGTGGAAATGGGATCCGATTACTACTGATTTCATTACGAAGTTACCAAGGACTCCGAAGGGATTTGATGCCATTTGGGTGATCGTTGACAGATTGACAAAGTCTGCTCACTTCCTACCAATAAAAGAAACTTATTCGATAGAACGACTAGCCAAGTTGTACATTGACGAAATAGTAACTCGACATGGAGTTCCAATCTCGATTATTTCTGATCGTGATAGTCGTTTTACTTCAAGGTTCTGGAGGAGTTTTCAAAAAGAAATGGGAACCCAGATAAAGTTAAGTACAACATATCATCCTCAAACCGACGGTCAGAGTAAACGAACAATTCAGACTTTAGAAGATATGCTACGGGCCTGCATTGTTGACTTTGGGGGATCGTGGGATAAGCATTTACCGTTAATCGAATTTGTCTACAACAACAGTTATCATTCCAGCATACAAGCGGCACCGTTTGAAGTACTTTATGGTAGAAAATGCCGAACGCCTCTGTGTTGGAACGAAGTGGGAGAGAAGCAGTTAGCGGGGCCATATATAGTTCAGTTAACCGCGGATAAGATTACTCAGATTCGGGAACGATTGAAAGTGGCTCAAGACAGACAGAAAAATTACGCTGACAGACGCCAAAAACCGCTAGAGTTTCAAGTTGGAGATTTTGTAATTCTAAAAGTCTCACCTTGGATAGGAGTCATCCGATTTGGAAAGCAAGGTAAACTTAGTCCGAGGTACATTGGACCGTTTACAATTACAGAAAGGATCGGGGAAGTAGCTTACCGGTTAGATCTCCCACCAGAATTAAGCCGTATACACAACGCCTTTCACGTATCGAATTTTCGAAAGTGTTTGGTTACGCCCGATCAAGCAGTTTCTCTACCGGATATACAAGTTGATGAAAAGCTGAATTATGTGGAGGAACCTGAAGCCATAATTGACTACAAAGTTAAGGTGTTGCGGAACAAAGTAATCAAACAAGTAAAAGTACAGTGGAGACACAATAGGGGTCAGGATGCTACATGGGAATCAGAATCCGAAATGAGAACTAAGTACCCATACCTTTTTGCTTAACTGAATTCCGGGACGGAATTCTTTTAAGGGGGAGATGATGTAATACCCCGGGTAAGTTCGTTAGTTAAATCCTAGTTCCGTTAAATTTATTTAACTTTATAATTGATATTTAGGGTAAGTTTGGGTTAATTTATAAGTGTAGGGTGTTTTGGTCATTAATGATTACCTCAAGGACTAAATTAGTAAATTTGGTTTGATAATATCCCATTAGGAACTCAGATATTTCATACAGCAAAAATATCCAGATTTGTGTGTGTGTGTGTGTGTTTTGAGAAGAGGAGAAAAGGAAGAAAGTGTCTTAAGGTTAAAGCTTCAAATTGGTGTGTGTAAAAGTGATATTAAGGTATGTTCCTTTACATTTTATGTTCATAATTGCTAATAGATAGTTCCTATCGTATTAGAATCACTGATTTCATATTGGATAGTAATTTCTGTCAAATCTGTGTGGAATTTGAACAAACCGACAGAGGTTTCCGGATAAATGTTGATAGTGTCCGGTAGTTTGTTGTTAGTGTCCGGTAGTTCTTCCTTACAGGTATCCGGACGAATCGATTATCCGGGTAAGTCTCTCTTTTTAATAGTTTCCGGATAAGTTAAGATACCAGGTGGTATCCGGGTTACCTTGGTTCCCGGATATCGTCCGGATTGTGGTGTTGTCCGGAAACGTCATGTTGTCCGAATTGTTTATATTGTCCGGGAAAATGTGTTGTCCGGATTGGTTAGGATTGTCCGGATAATTCTGCAGTATCCGGATACTTTAGCTGTTTGGTCATTTTTGAGAATTCAGATACTTTTGAGTATCTAGTAGCCTGTGTTTTGTTGACTCTTGGATAGGGAAAGAATGAGGATTGAATATACTGTGGACTCGACTTAAGTGCGGATTTAGGGGTAACATTTGAGGATAGAGTTATCTAGAGCCTTTAGCTTAAGTCTTATGTGTTTTATATGGTAAAAAATACTTGTATCTAATTGTTTCAGATTCGGTGGATTTGGGGTGAAAGTGAACTGTTTTTGAGAAAGGATTGGAAGCATTTAGATAAGCAAACAGGTGAGTTTTACTTTAAAACGTTTTTAAACTGGAATACATATATGTGTGGATTGGGAATGTGATAGATGGTGTGATTATGTGTTTATGTTTGAAATATAATATACTGAGATATTGTATTTACATGAGCATTACACTATACGAGAATACGTTGGCCGGGCTTAGGACCGGTGGTGTTGGCTGTAATATTCGTACGGTGGTGTTGGCTGTAATATTCATACGGCGGTGTTGGCTGTAACTGTCGTACAACGGAGTTAATTTATTAGTTGGCTTGCAACCAATTAATATGGCCAAGAGAATGAGACAGGAAAGTATATGATGCATGAGTCATAACTGGTATTTGTATTTGTGTTATGTATATGATGGTTGTGCAAATGTTTTTAAAACTAACAGGGATTTTCTCACTTAGACCGCTAGGTCTAATCCTCATTTTGTTTTAAAAATATGTATTCCAGGTCGTGGATCGGGTAAGAGCAAATGAGAAGAGTACTATGTGTTTAGCTTTTGGAAGAAGGATGTTATGAAGACTAAGACGTGTTTTGCTGTTCTAATTTCAGAACTAGATATCATGTATGTAATTAGCAAAAAGTTTGTAACGAAATACCTTATTCTGGATGTAAAGACTAAGGGACCTTATTTGTTATATTATGAATCTTTTGGTTATGTAACGATGTTATGAAATATATGTTATTTGTTGTATGTTTGGGAACCGGGTTGTTACAATGTCGATCCTTGAGAGGTTGGCGCGTAAGCTTCCACTATACTCCTTTCGGCTCAAGGCATCGACGACCACATTGGCCTTACCCGGATGGTAAAGCAATTCACAGTCGTAGTCTTTGAGTAATTCCAACCATCTCCGTTGCCTCATGTTCAACTCCTTTTGATCAAATACATACTTCAAGATCTTGTGATCCGTGTACAACGTACATTTCGTGTCGTAGAGATAATGACGCCACAACTTCAATGCGAATACCACCGCGGCCAATTCCAAATCATGCGTAGGGTAGTTCTTTTCGTGCACCTTGAGTTGTCTCGAGGCATAAGCGATCACCTTTCCCCGTTGCATTAACACACATCCCAAGCCCATCTTGGATGCGTCTCTATAGACTACAAAATCTTCCGATCCTTCGGGTAAGGATAGGATTGGTGCTTCACACAATTTCCTTTGTAGAGTACGGAATGCCTTCTCTTGCGCTGCGGTCCAAACAAACTTCCCATTCTTCCGAGTCAATGCCGTCAACGGAGAGGCAATCTTAGAAAAGTCTTGAATGAATCTCCGGTAGTAACCCTCCAAACCCAAGATACTTCGGATTTCCCCCGGACTCTTGGGTGGTTCCCAATTCATCATTGCCTCGATTTTGGAAGGATCCACCTTCACTCCGTCTCGGGTAACTACATGACCCAAGATTTGGACTTCATCCAACCAAAAGTCGCACTTAGAGAACTTTGCGTATAGCTTCTCCTTCCTTAGGACTTCCAACACCTCTCGTAGATGAGACTGGTGGTCCACTTCGTTCTTGGAGTACACCAAAATGTCATCTATGAAAACAATCACCGACTTGTCAAGATAGGGTCGGCACACCCGATTCATCAAATCCATGAACACCGTCGGTGCATTCGTCAACCCAAACGGCAGTACTAGGAACTCATAGTGGCCATACCGCATCCGGAACGCCGTCTTTGGAACGTCATCTTCTCTAACCTTCACTTGATGATAACCCGAACGTAAGTCAATCTTCGAGAAGCATCCCGCTCCTTGGAGTTGGTCGAACAGATCATCGATTCTAGGAAGTGGATACTTGTTCTTCACGGTCACCTTGTTCAACTCCCGGTAGTCGATACATATTCGCATGGTGCCATCCTTCTTCTTAACAAACAAGACCGGTGCTCCCCAAGGAGATGAACTCGCCCACACGAACCCCTTCTCCGAAAGTTCTTGGAGTTGCGCCATCATCTCCTGCATTTTGGACGGAGCCAAACGGTAGGGAGTCCTAGCTATCGGAGCCGCTCCCGGTACCAAGTCTATCTTAAACTCCACTTGACGATCCGGTGGCAAACCCGACAAGTCTTCCGGAACCACGTCGGAAAACTCGCGTACTACCTTCACGTCCTCAATCTTCCTCTTCTCCAACTTGGTATCAATCACGTATGCTAAGAAGGACGTACTCCCCTTGACCAAACATTTTCGGGCCTTCAGCATGGAGATGATTGCTACATCCCCTTTCCTTCGTTCCCCATCAATAACCACGTGATTCCCGTCCGAAGAAGGTATGCGAATTAACTTATTTATGCACAGGATTTCGACTTGGTTCTCGACTACCCAATCCATTCCAACCACCACATCAAATCCCCCGATTACCATTGGCATTAAGTCGATCGAAAATTTCTTTCCTTCAATTTCTAACATGCAACCCCGCAAAATATCCCGAACTACAACTTGTCCACCGTCGGCTATTTCTACCACTATGGCTTCTTCTAAACAACTAGTGGACATAGACAACTTTTGTCAAAAGGATATCGACACAAACAAAAAACTTGCACCCGAATCGAATAACACACGCGTAGGTACGGAGTTTAGAAGAAACATACCCGACACTACGTCCGTCGAAGCCTTGGCCTCCTCGGCTGTCATCTGAAAAGCTCTCCCCGTTGCCTTCGGAGGTTCCGCCTTGGGTCCTCCGCTTCCTCTCGACTTCAACTTCGGGCAATCCCTCTTCACGTGCCCCGGTTAACGGCACTTGAGACAAATCAGTCCCCTCGCGGGACAATCCCGACTAAAATGTCCACTCTTTCCACACTTGAAACACTCGGGTGAGCTCGAGTGTTGCCGAGAACCACATGAGCCAACATGCTGGCTCCTGCATTTGTTACACCACCTCGCGTCACGACGATTATCCCCAAATCTATTCCCAGCAAACTGTCTTTGTTGACGAACGGGTCCAGGCGACCCTTCCCACTTCCTTTTCTCGCCTACTTGTCCACTTTCCAACTTTCCTTGAGCCAAATCGTCTTCCACCAACAATGATTCTTCAATCGCCTCCTCTAAAGTCGCCACTTTAGCGTTCCTCACGGTCGTCTTCATCTCGGCTGGCAAACACCGATGGTACACCTTTATTTTCATTTTCTCATCGGGAGCTAGATGCTCCACCAAACTTAACTTTTCGAGGAACGACTTTGAGTACTCGACGATGGTCATATTTCCCTTTTTTTAACCCACATAACTCTTCTTCAATCTTGTCTAGAGCCCTCTCACTACAATACTTGTCGAGGACCTTCTTCTTGAATGTTGTCCACGTGAGCTTAGCCAACACCTCGGGTGTGACAGACGATCCGGTGAGATTCCACCAAGTGAGGGCCTCGCCCTTGAGCAGATGTGAAGCAAACTTAACCCGTTGGGAGTCCTCGCATTCGCTAGCCTCAAATGCCATTTCCATCTCCCGGATCCAATACATACACCGAACGGGGTCGGTAGTTCCGGAGAATTCCGGTGGCTTGCAACTAAGGAAGGTCTTGTACGAACATCCCCTTTCTCTCCTCCCGTCACGCACGATCGCTTGTTCTTCTGCAACTACTCCATTCGCAAGACGGCCCCACCCATTCATCGCATTTTCCGCCACTGTCTCGAGTCGTCGATGACTGTTGTCCCGATCCTCTAACATTTTCATGAACCTTTCTTGTTGTTGAGCCATGGTGGAGTTCATGGCTTGTAACATACTATCCCTCAACCGGGTTCCGAGGGTAACTTCCTCCATTACCGGATTGGAGGTGCCGATGTTGGTTCTTGGTACATGTTCCACTCCTCCGCCTAAGAGGGGTGGCCTCGGAGGAAGTCCAACTGTTGCTCGGATCTATGGTTGATCGGCCGTAGAGTCGATCACGACATGACCTTCCGGTGATGATTGGAGTCTGCTTCGCGTGTTTACCATCTCAGTCTGCCAAACATGCGAGAATAAGGATGAGAAATAGACTAACGTTGCGTACTAATACGTCCATTAATTACTACAATAATAGCATTCAAGCATACTTACGTAACAGCACATTCATAATAGCATTAGCTAAGTGAAATTATGAACATGTTATACACAAGCATTCTCGTTACCGTCATCATAACTTTCAACAAACGTAATTTCGCAAGTCTTAACACTCTCCCATCCTAGGATGTCTACCCAACATGATGATTTTCAATGACACTATTTTCAGCTTAAGTCTAGGTATGCTACAGTCAACACCTAGTTCACTTAAACTAGAGCTCTGATACCAACTTGTAACACCCCAAAAATAGGGATCAACAAAAACTTCCATAAAACGGAAGAGTGATATATAATGCCATTGCACGAGCTGACAAAAGGGGAATATACAAATGCCTGTTTCACAATACATTGTACAATATCGAAAACTAAATGACAACCAACTAATCTAATCTCTAATATAGAAATAAGATTACAAAAGGGTGTCATCACTAGTCTGACTTGATCTTCTATCCTTGGCATCTCAAAATGTACCCCAACGCTCACAAGTTTCCAACTAAGCCTTCTTAAGGGTGGCACCGCCAAGATCTGTGATACACATTAAACAAGCAACAAGTGTTAGGCCTCAAAATCCTAGTGAGTTGAACACATATTAGAGCATGCAATAATTTCATAATAAGGAATATCAATATGGTCATTCACAATTTGGACTCAATGGGGGAGACCCAAAACACCAATCCGAGTTACACCGTAAGTGACGATATACCTTAGCGTCTACCCTCATGGGTAACGCCTCAAGGCCAGGCACATCGGGACTACCTCCAAGGTATTAATCCCAAAGGCGTGGGTCTAGGCACATACCTCCAAGGTGGCTCCCAAGACTATATCCTCCTAGTGCCTGCTTGGTGGTTCCTCCAATTTGTAAACACCAACAAATATGTAACACCCTAAATTTCAGGGCCAAATTAAACCTCAAAACACAAGTGTTATGATCATCAAATATCAAACTTCCATAAACTAGAGGATCAAAAGTATGTTTCTATATACATAAGTCAACTAACTTAAATAATCTGATCAATCTAATTTATACCTCATAAAAAGATTAACTAGATTATCTAAGACTTGTCCCAAAAATCAACAAAAGAATATCCTGATCCTCCATTATCGTCAAGTCTGAATTTCCTTCAGTTAACATCTCACTCCCCAAGCTACTTCCCAGAGCCTGTTCCTGGTAAAACAATTCAACTTAAAACATTAGGCTTTCGCCTAGTGAGGTTAATCAATTCAAATTTAAAACTCAACAACGAAAACATCAGGTGTCTCAAACCTGCATCTTTCATCTTACCAAATCAAGTTCCAACCACTGTGACTATTTCACCTAGTCATTAAATCGAATAACAACATCAACTACTTATAATCCCACCAGATTTATAAGAAGTTAAACTCAACAACCCATGAAATGCAAATTACAACTCGATGTAATTTTCTCACACTTCATCATTTAATAAACCCCGGAAATGCGAATTACACCTTAATGTAATTCTCTCACACTTCCCATCGCTTGAAATGCGAATTACACCTCAATGTAATTCTCTCACATTCCAATATCTCACCATCCTGAATCACTGGTTCCCAATGGGATTTTATTCATCGGTGATCACAACAACCGGGAACCCTCATAGATGATTCAGAATTCGCTCCACCACTAGAATTACATTATAGGTCCCCAGCTAGTATGCGGTTCCCATTAGACCGTACTAAGTTTCCCACTAGACCAAATGTAAATTCTAGCCATCGCAACACAATAAATATGTGTCATCACTCTTTCTATCGCATCTATAGTGCCAACAATATCAGATAAATCTCTATATTTAATAACTGATATAAACTCTACATCTGATAATATCTCATGCATATTCTTCATCATTAAGTCATGTCAAGATCATATAAATGATAACATGAAAACTTCACATAAAATCATCATGCATTTTTATGTCAAAAAGCCTCAAAGTTCGCAAGCTATAGATTGCGAATTTCATGAAATTCGCAAGCCAAAGCTGCGAATTTCAGAAGTTCGCAGGCCATGTTTGCAAGTTTCACAAAGCTCGCAAGCTACTCTTGCGAATTTCTTAATTTCGCAACCAACGGTTGCGAATTTCAACTGATTCTCGCAAGCCAAGGCTGCGAGATTCATTTCACTGTTCATCACCATCAACCTCTCATTAAGCTGCTTCTTACCAGATTAAGCATTAAGCACATAAAATGATATTTAAGCTCAATAAACACATACACACATGTTTACATGTTAAGTTTTAAGCAAGAATCAATTAAACTCACCTTAAAAGTCGATTTATACACTGCTCCACTCAAGAGCTTAACGAACAGCTTAATGGCAGTTTTATCAAAATCTGTAAATGAACAGACTTTTAAAATCCATACATCCTAACCACAAACAATTAAGAAACAAGTTCTTACCTCTAATTCACCACTGATTTCTTCTTCTTTTCTTTTCTTTCCTTCGCCCTTTTCTCTTTTCTCTCTCGATCTCTCTCTGTTTCTTTCTAGGAGTACTTAGAGATGGGTTCACCTAAGAACAACCATTTAATGGCCATAAATCTCCCATAAACTTGTCATAAATGAAAAGGGATGAATGAAACATGAACCTACCTTGGTTTAGAGAGAAAATCACCCAAAAATGATGTGAGGAGGAGTGTAGCTCGACTTGGTAAAGTGAGAGAGAGAAGAGTGAAATTTGGGAGAAAAGGCAAAAGTTTTCGTCAGGCACATCGTGGACGTCCGACAAGTTCCATGCAGACGTCCATCCCCAAAAATCTCAAACTCGGCCAAATTGTTCTATTGCTTCCGTGGATGACCCGCGGATGTCCACACGACACGGACGTCCGGCAAGCTCCATGCGCACGTCCGCCAAACCGATTTTCAAAATTCTTTCTTCTAAAAATCCAACCCAACAATTATGACTTAATTGGCTATCTTATTCACAAAGTTTTGGGGTGTTACAATAAGATTACCATGGATTTTGTGACTAAGTTACCGAAGACGTGGAGAGGTAACGATACTATTTGGGTAATAATATATCGTTTGACCAAGAGCGCTCACTTCTTACCAATGCGAGAAGCTTCACCAATAGATAAGCTAGCCAAGTTATACATTGATGAAGTAGTGTCAAGACATGGCATACCTGTGTCTATAGTCTCTGACCGTGACAGTCGATTTACTTCAAGATTATGGCAAACTCTGCAAAAAGAGTTGGGTACGAGAGTAAACTTGAGCACATCATACCATCCACAGACGGATGGGTAAAGTGAAAGGACAATTCAGACCTTGGAAGACATGCTAAGATCTTGTGTAGTTGATTTCGGAGGTAACTAGGATACGCATTTACCCTTAGTGGAGTTTGCGTATAATAATGGCTATCATTCAAGTATCGGGAGGGCACCTTTCGAAACTTTATATGGGCGAAAGTGTAGGAATTCGATATGTTGGTTGGAAGCTGGAGAAAAACAATTTGCAGGTCCATAAATTATTCAGCAAACGGCAAATAAGGTTAAAGAGATTCAGAAACCGACAAAAGAGTTACGCCGATCAGAAAAGGAGACCCAAAGAATTTCAAGTTGAGGAGCGTGTGATGTTAAAGATATCCCTTTGGAAAGGCATAATAAGATTTGGGAAGCGTTGAAAATTGAGTCCTCGTTTCCTTGGACCTTACACTAGAATCAAACGAGTAGGACTTCAAGCTTACCAGCTGGAACTTCCACCAGATTGGAAGGAATCCATAATACTTTTCATGTATGTTATCTTCGAAAATGCCTAGCTGAAGAAGAGAATGTCATACCAATGTCTGAAATAAAAGTAGACGAGAAAAACCGTTGCGTGGAAGAACCTGAAACAATTTTGAAAAGAACGACCAAGAAATTACGACATAAAGAAGTCATTATGGTCAAAGTACAATGGAAACATCATAGAGGTACCAACGTGACTTGGGAAGCAGAAGTGGACATGAAAATTAGATATCCTCGTCTGTTTGAATAACTTTGATTTCATGGGTGAAATCATTTTCAAGTTGGGGAGAATTGTAACATCTTATACTTTCCATAAGTATTATATGTTTGTTATGGAACAACCCCGTCTTTAATCGTGGTTTGGATGATTTTAGAATGTGTTTAATGAAAATGTCGAATGGTAAGATTTGTTCAATTGATCTTAAGATAAATTGGTTTAATGTTGATGTTGAAGGACCGAAAATGTAAATAGTTAAAGTGTTAGATTATTTGTGAAAATGTGAAACTTGAGGTATAAAATCAGGAGGATTGGTTTGTAGTAGAAATATCTCATTTTCTTACTCATGAAGTCGGTTTCAAGTAAGGGCGAGAGAGAGGAAGATCGATACCCTGGTTTAAATTGGTAAGAACTTGATCAATTTCTGGGATTTTCTTTAAGCTGTAGTAATCTTAAATTCATGTTGGGATTTCAATCGTTCGTTTACTGAAATAGGATTTGGGAGCTGAAGTGATTTTAGTTTGACCCTGGAATTGAGTCTTGATCACTGTGAGTTCATCCCCCTTACTTAAATTGTATATATTCACATCAAAAGAATGGTTAATTGAACTTTTAAATCTGTTTTTAGATTTTGGTTGTGGTTATAAGAAATTAATTGGAGTAAATATTGAATGACTATGAAATTTCGATTGTTTTCCGAGCAAACAGGTTTTTCCCGGTAAAGCCCGGATTATAATCGAATCCGGGATCATCCGGATTTTTTTATTTTCCGGGATCATCCGGACTATTCGATTTTTCGGTAATGTCCCGAATACGTGTCATTTTTCGGTAATGTCCGGATCGACACTGATTTCCGGTAGTATCCGGTAAACATTGATTTCCGGTAATGCCCGGATAAACATTGGTTTCCGATAATATCCAGATATGAGGAATTTCGGCATAACTTTATAATATGACTTTACAAACTAAATTATACGAACGCATTTATAACTCAAAGTTTCGTGTATGAGACAAATTGATAGGCATACAAGAATTATCCATAGGCACAAGAATTATCTTGAAATGTGGAATAGGCATGGTGTAATTGTAATTCTCGTTTCTTTATTTTGAAATGATGAATAGGCATGGTTTAATTGTAATTCCCATTTCGATACCAATAAATAGGCATGGATTCAATTGTAATTTCTTGGGCATGAGCTGAAATCTAGAATCCTCAGTGATTCGTAGTGGCGCTCTTATACGTGATAATTACTTAGTGTTTGTCATACTCATGGAATTGGGTATACTTCCTGTCATTGAAAGATGTGATGTGTACGTTATGAGTGAAAGGAAAAGTTATTTTATATATGCATTGCTTATAGATTTAATTTCAAAGCTTATAAATGTATTGATTTTAAACCAGATGTTCTCACTAATATTTTCAAATCTAATTTCCTTACCATGTGCTAGCACGGGCAGGGAATCGAGGGGATGAGCGAAGATTGGCACATGGATCATAGCTTTTGAAGATTAAATGGAGAGATTAGTTATAAATCGAAGATTTTTGGGAGACCCCGTAGACAACCTTTATAATCCGAATTTGTTTGGCTATAGATTAGATTAGAAGGTTGTTTATGGTATTTCGTTTGTAATTACGAACCTTCATTATTAACTTCTCCATTTATGAATGAATGTTTAGAAAAAAAATTCGTAAACCTTTGTCTATTTAAGGTTTAAATTTATTCGAATTTTAGGGTGTTTCATTACGATACCAAAAGTCCAAAACTCAAACTTTTAACCATATTTGGGTATATGTAACAACTAAACTAAGAAACCTGTTGAAATGACTTAATTGTCCATCCTTATTAAATTGAATTATTATTATAAAGTCAGTCTTGTAATTTGTCTACAAATTATATAACATGGGGAAGATGACAAAATACACCCTATAGAATCCCCATGGTGGTTCTTTAAAAAAGAGGGTGTATTATAACAGTAAACAGATTGCTATCCCCATAACACACAGTGGCCTGGGTTCTTTGGTCCTCCACATGACCACATACACACACTTACTCTCACTCTCACTCTCACTCTCACTCTCACTCTCACTCTCACACGTGATAGGTTTAGATTCTCTTTTTATAAGGTAGCTTTTTTTTTTATATTTTTGGACGATCAAAAGCTAGTTTTTTGAAACGTTATTTGGAATAGCTTTTGAGTAGTTTTTTGTGAATATTTCAATTATTGTGCTCATTACTATTAACTATTATTTATTAACTATAATTATAAATAAATATTAATTTTTTAAATTTAATTATTATTAATTAATTAATATTAACTGAAAATTATTAAATTAAATTTTAATTATACATTAATATTAATTTTTAATTATTTAGAGATATTGTTCACCATATACATTAATTTTATATATTTTTTAATAGTAATTAATATATTTTAGAGTAAACTCTAATTTTGGTCTCTGACGTTTGGTTATTTCTTTGAAACGGGGAGCTGTGGTTTCATAATTCAACTTTACGTCCTCAGGGTTTTGATTTTGCTTTGAAACAGGGGCCTGACCACTAACTCCATCTAATGACATCGTTAGTGGCATGGGTATTTTCGTTCAACTTTGTTTTTTTCCCATTTTTTTACAATATTTTTTGTTTTTTCTTGGTTTTGTTAATAAACATTAAATAACAGGGACCAAAGATGTACATATAGATATACAATACAACAGGTTTGCTCCAAGAATTTCATTGGTAGCATCAAATGTATCCATGGTGATCTACAAACCAGCAGTAAACAAAAAGAAAAACAACACACCTACAAAATACAGTTGCTCTCACTCACTGGACCACCATTTTTGTTTGCTTCAACTCTCTCTCTATATACAAACCCTTCACTTAGTAGTTAGTAGGAATGAGTCGACGGAGGTTTGCTGTTGTTTAAAGCTTCCTTAAGCTTTTGGAACTTTGGGGAAGATGATGCATTGAGGGATTGAGGAGGGTCGATTGTCCCTCTCTCTCTCTCTCTATATATATATATATATATATATATATATATATATATACACACACACACACATATATATAAGTTTACACAAGATGCAAGTGCAAACCTACCATCATAACCCACCAGAAACCTCACCCGAAAGCTTACCACATGGATTAAAACTTATCAATTTCTTCTTCATGATCTTGTTGGTGAAACTTGTTGGGGGAAATTCGAGAAAGAGATGAGGAAGAGGTGATAGTAAGAACTTGGATAAAACGTAGAGATCGCGTGAGAGCTCGCTTTCCGTAAGAGATATTTCGACCCTATATGCTTGGGTATCACAAAATTCTCTAGGGGATAATCTCTTTGTTTCAGTGTATCGATCAAGGCAATGATCGATTCATACTTATACACCTTTAGAGAGTTGTAACCGACCTATATTGATACTGGTAATAATATCCCACTTAATGGGATTGATTGCGGAATTAATGACGGGAGTTACAAATGAGAAAAGCCTTCCAGACTCCGGCGTTACTTTCGTGCTAGTTCAACTAGCGCCAAAAGGAGCGCGGGCAACATTCCAGAGCTTGGCGCTACTTTCGTGCTAGTTCAACTAGCGCCAAAAGGAGCGCGGGCAACATTCCAGAGCTTGGCGCTACTTTCGTTCTAGTTAAACTAGCGCCACAACTAGGCCCGACACCCAGCTCATGAAACCACTTTGTAACTTGCCGATTTTAACCGTCCAACAATCCCGGGTTCTAGTTAGCTTACACGAGTGTGCACTCCACACCTCCTAACTCATGTTATAGCTTAGCTAACAACCCCATTATTACCTTTGTGAATCCAACTACACAAAATGACCGATGATTTCACTAAAATCACCAACATTCCTCCCCCATTTTAGTGCAATCCTTGATTCACAAATAAAATTACAATACAGGTAAACAAACTCATGCATAAATGAAAATATCTAAAATATTGAATTTCCATCTTAGTACATTACACATTTCAAATACTCGAGAATCCGGGTGTCCTATGGATTGAACCCGTCAACCCATTTGAGTACCAAAAAATAACATACACATGAATTAAAAGACTCTCTAACGTATAAACTTGACACTATACAGGCCATGTGTCCTTATCCATTCGTGAGTGCATCAAAGCCAATTCCAAGTTTCTTGAAGCGGCCACACTTCCCACTCATATAGGTAGTTCTTTTCCTCATGCACCTGCACATGCATTTTTACAAAAGAACAATTACCTCCTTCACTTGCAGTACCGAGCACACACCTTGGGATGACCGTCTTGTGCTCCAATCTCTTAGAGTGAGCTTCCCCATTGAATTCAACTTCTAACGTTGTATTAGAAAGGAATTGGGTATCTCACCGTTAGAGATTTAGATGGACTTTAATCCCATCCCTATCACCGACTTGTGAACCAAGTCCCTAGCTAACCTCTTCGTCAAGTGGTCCGCTAGATTTTGTTGCGACCGAACAAACTCAACCGAAATCACCCATTCGTGATTAGCTCACGAATCATGCTATGTCTAACACCTAAGTGTCTAGACTTGCCATTATACACTTGGCTATAAGCTTTAGCCAAAGTAGCCTCACTATCACAACGGATAGAAATGGGTGATATTGGTTTCGGCCATAATGGAATTTCATGGACCAAATTCCTTAGCCATTCCGCCTCTTTACCGGCAGCGGCTAACGCCACAAATTCCGACTCCATAGTCGAACTCGTGATGCAAGTTTGCTTCTTGGAAGCCCATGAGATGGCACCTCCCCCAAGCAAGCACACCCGACCACTCGTAGAAGAGTGATCTTCCAAATTGGTGATCCAACTTGCATCCGAATATCCCTCCAATATTGAAGGAAACCCGACATATGACATTACAAGTTTACAAGCCTTATGTTCCATCCCGGGCATAACAAAACCTTCCGTCTGTTTCATGTAAACTTCCTCCTCCAAATCACCATTCAAGAATGCCGTTTTGACATCCATTTGGTGAATCACTAAATTGTGAATAGCACCTAAAGCTATCAACAATCTAATCGTGGAGATCATTGCAACCGGGGCATAATTAACAAAATAATCTATGCCTTCCCGTTGCCTAAAGCCTTGGATCACTAATCGAGCTTTGAACTTGTCGATTGATCCATCCGCTTTCATCTTCCTTTTGAAGATCCACTTGCAACCCAAAGGTTTGCATCCCGGTGGCAAGTCCGTTAATACCCAAATATTATTTCCCATGATGGAGTCCATTTCATCATGTATTGCTTCTTTCCAGAAAGCAATATCTTGAGACTTCATACCCTCATCAAATGATTTTGGATCCTCCTCAACACTATAACAGTAAAGGAATTGGGATCCAATCTCATTTCTTGATCCCTCTACCAAGTATACTTGGAAATCGGGACCAAAGGATTTTTCAATCCTTCCTCTTTTGCTCCTTCGAAGCATCGGAGATTCGGTTGGAACAATTGCTTGTTATTCAACCTCACTAGTTTCACTAGTACTTGGAACTATGTCCTTTGGCCTAGACATTGAAGAGAATCAAGTCTCATCAAAATTACATCTCCCGATTCTATAACAGTGTGAATCGCTATAGAATCATTAGGTTCAATAACATAGAACCTATAAGCTTTGGAATGTACGACATATCCAACAAAGATGCATCACCCAAAGTCTTCCTTTTGGGTTCGGGTAATCGAACAACCGCTCGACAGCCCCAAACTTGAATAAAACTCAAGTTAGGCCTTTGAACCAAAGTTCATACGGGGTAATCTTGTTCCTTTTATTGGGAACTCGATTCAACAAGAAACAAGCCGTTAACACGGCTTCACCCCAAAATCCATCAAGCAATTCAAAAAGTAACATAAACAGAATTTTTAAACAAAAACTCACTTGCAATATAAACAGAATTTTAAATAAAATTCATATGGAATATAAACATAATTTTAAACAAAAATTCTTATGCAACATAAACAGAATTTTAAACAAAATTCATTTGCGATATAAACAGAATTTTAAACAAAAAATTCATATGCAACATAAACAGAATTTTAAACAAAATTCATTAGCAACATAGACAGAATTTTAAACAAAAATTCACATGCAACATACGCAGAATTTCAAACAAAATTCATATGCAACATAAACAGAATTTAGACAAAATTCATTTTCAACATAAACAGAATTTTTAAACACAAAATTCATTTGCAACAAAACAGAATTTTAAACACAAAATTCATTTGCAACAAAACAGAATTTTAAACACAAAATTCATTTGCAAAATAAGCAGAATTTAAACAAAATTCATTTGCACCATAAACAGAATTTTAAACAAAATTCACATGCAACATAAATAGAATTTTAAGCACAATATAAAGCAATTCAATTGCATCATAAACAAAATTTGAAACAAAATTCTTTCATTCAAATTTAACTTAAACATGTTATTCAGCATAAAACCAAATCCTACACAAGAGCCATCATATGACAAGATAAACTTGTCCAACTCACAAACTCGCCTATATCCTAACTTATTCAGGATGTTACCAGAAACCAAATTCTTTCGAATTTGTGGTACAAACAAAACATATAAAAGTTCAACAAATTTGCTAGAACTAAACTCTAGCCTAACTAAGCCACGTCCAAGAATGGGAGTAACTGACTCGTTCCCCATGCATAGCATTGATCCGTCTTCAACCGGTTCCATGGAAGTGAACCAACGACGATCTTTGCACACGTGATTTGTAGCACCCAAGTCGATCCACCAAGCGACATCATCATCCTGCACATAAAATGATTCGGATATCAGTGGCACATATTCCAAATTTGAATTAAAACCAAAGTCAAGAAACTGACCTTGCCGTGGGTTTTGATCCTTGGATCCTTGCCCACTTCCACTCGTGCTTGCTCCACCCTTATTCTTGACAACCCGACAATCCCGCTTGAGATGGCCGGTCATCCCACAGGTCCAACAGGTTAAAGTAACCTTTTTATTGGGCCCTTTCTTAGCATCATTGAATTTTCGTTTTCCCTTGAACTTGTTAATCTTACCCTCTTCCACCATGTTCACCGAAGGTGCAGAAACCTCCCTTACTTTAGGTTTCTCAGCCTCTTGCGCCCGAAGAGATTCCTCTATGCGCAAGTGACTACCGAGTTGCACAAGAGACAACTCTTCCTTCTTGTGTTTCAACATGTGTTTAAAGTCTTTCCAAGAGGGAGGCAGTTTATCAATAATACTCGATATGGAGATGGATTCGTCCATCTACATATTGTGTTGAGCATATTGGCCTAGAATTCGAAGGAGCTCATTGTATTGCTCCATCACTGGCCTTGAGTCCACCATCTTGTAATTGTTGAAATTACAAACCAGGAACTTCTTACTAGAAGCATCCTCCGCCATGTATTTAGACTCGAGAGAGTCTCATAGCTCTTTGGCGGATTCCACGTTTTGATAGATGTCAAAGAGGGAGTCACACATACCGTTTAAGATGTGGCCATGACAAATGTAGTCGTCGTTCTTCCATTTGCCACGACGCCGGGTCACCTCCAATGTTTCGTTCTCCATTATCTCCGGCATTGGGGTGCTCAGCACGTACACGACCTTCAACGTCGTCAGCAAGAAGTGCATCTTCGTTTGCCATCTACGGAAATCAACGCCTTCAAACTTCTCAAGTTTAGTGAACTTGGAAGTCATGTCTCTCATGGACTGATCATTCGCCATCTCTCTCGTGATAAGCAAATATCTCTTACGATTGTTGGGGGAAATTCGAGAAAGAGATGAGGAAGAGGTGATTGTAAGAACTTGGATAAAACGCAAAGATAGCGTGAGAGCTCGCTTTCCGTAAGAGATATTTCGACCCTATATGCCTGGGTATCACGAAATTCTCTAGGGGATAATCTCTTTGTTTCAGTGTATCGATCAAGGCAATGATCGATTCATACTTATACACCTTTAGAGAGTTGTAACCGACCTATATTGATACTGGTAATAATATCCCACTTAATGGGATTGATCGCGGAATTAATGACGTGAGTTACAAATGAGAAAAGCCTTCTAGACTCCGGCGCTACTTTCGTGCTAGTTCAACTAGCGCCAAAAGGAGCGCGGGCAACATTCCAGAGCTTGGTGCTACTTTTGTGCTAGTTCAACTAGCGCCAAAAGGAGAGCGGGCAACATTCCAGAGGTTGGCGCTACTTTCGTGCTAGTTCAACTAGCGCCACAACTAGCCCCGACACCCAGCTCATGAAACCACTTTGTAACTTGTCGATTTTAACCGTCCAACAATCCCGGGTTCTAGTTAGCTTACACGAGTGTGCACTCCACACCTCCTAACTCATGTTATAGTTTAGCTAACAACCCCATTATTACCTTTATGAATCCAACTACACAAAATGACCGATGATTTCACTAAAATCACCAACAAAACTGTGTTTTTTTCTTGGGTTTGGGCAGAGTTTTGTGTCCCTGTTTCTTGGGTTCAACTCAACCACCACCAAACCTCTATCCCCTTCAACATAATTTGATGAAATGTAGTATAAATGAACTCGGTTAGATAGTCTTTTCTCCGATTAAAACATTGAAACATATATGTATTCTTTTAGATGTGCAACTTAAATGAAACTAGACGACGAAACCATGTTTCATGTTCTTCGACGGTTAACAAAACTCGTGGCCGATCTCCTGTGAGTATTTAACAGGGACGATATCATAGAAAACCAGAACAAAATCAAGATTTGAGACACATGGACCAAATCGTCGGGGACACAAATGGAGTTTTACGTTGATGGAGGAGTTGAGAGATCGATGGAGTTTTACGGATCGGTCTCTCTCTCTCTCTCTCTCTCTCTCTCTCTCTCTATATATATATATATATATATATATATATATATATATATGTGATAAAAACGTAAGTTTTGATGGAATGGGTTGCTTCCTAACAGTGGTATTAGTGAGTGCCGGTAAGTTTTCCGGTGAAGGGGTCGTCGGAGTTTCAATTCATGGCCACATGGATACGATGAGAATATATACATATATATACTCACACACATGCTATATTAGAGTTGATTATATATTTGATCCCTGCAATTTGATATCTTTTACAAAAACAAGGAAAAACAAAAAAAGTTGTGCAAAAAAGGGTACAAAACATAGTTGGATGAAAATACCTTTGCCACTAACGATGACATTAGACGGAGTTAGTGGCCAGGTCCTTGTTTCAAAGCAAAATCAAAACCCTGAGGACGTATTATGAAACCACAGGCCCCCGTTTCAAAGAAATGACTAAACGTCAAGGACCAAAATTGGAGTTTACTCTATATTTTAATTATCAATTACTACATATTTTTAATTATTATTTGGTTATTTTTTTCATATTATATGTAACGGTTAATTAAAATCATAAGTTAAATATATATTTTTTCTAAAACTTGTTTTAATAAATTCAAATTTATAATATATATGTAATAATAAATTTTAAATTCTTTTAATTAATATATTATATTATTTAATTTTTATTTACTATGTTGGTTGTGTTAATTAATATATTATATTGATATATAAATTTATTTTAATTATATAAATAAATATTGTAATTGATAATTTTTTTAAGATGTCCTTTTTGGTCATATTACATGCTTATAAGCTAGTTTTGTCAAACGTGGTTTCCTTATTAGCTACCAGCTAGCTTATAAGTCATCAGCTAGCTTATCAGCTAGTTTGCCAAACATAGCCTTACCTGTATTGGTATATCGAAGGGACAAGACTAGACATGATGAGATAAATTGGTTATCCCACGTTTTTCATTGACAGGAGACAAGACAAAAAAATCACTATCCTATATTTGGAGCAACATGAAACAAAGACAAAGACTGGAACAGGGTGGGACACGATGAGACAAAAGAAAACTTTTTTCTTGTTCCACCAAATAGGTGGAACATGGGACAAATATGAGACTGAAACTAAAAAATTACTGATCTACAACTACCTCCTCCACCACCATTGTCCATCATTTTCACGTTCTCCACAACCATCGTCGTTCAGCAGCCACCATTGCCTCTACCTATTGATGGAAATTTTACACGTCGAGTCGGGTACCCCGCGGGTACCCGCTCCTAATGGGGCGGGGATTCCCCGGCTAATCGGGTAACGGGGCGGGGATGGGTATTGTTTTTCATACCTGAAGCGGGGTCGGCGTCGGTGTAACACCCCAAGTCCTTGAAAATTTAACCTTTTGGATATCTTGGGGCTAAAGTGCAAAGTGTGTAACTTTAAGGATTTAGTGGCAAAATCTGAAATATTTATATATGTGTAAATGGGGTAAAACCCTAAATTGTTTTCATTCTTCTTCATTGGAGGCTGGAATAGAAGAGAAAGAGAAAGAGAGAGTTATCTTGTGTGTTCTTGGAGGAAATCAAGAGATGAGCAGATTTTGGGAAGGTTCTATTCATCTTCTTCAGGTAATCATCTTCTCCATTAATCCTCTCATAGTGTCTTAGTGGGTTTTGGTGTATGGGAGTGGGGAAGTTATTCATTGAAGTGTTTTTCGATTGGAAATCCATTGGTTTAATGTTTTATGGGAGTTCTAATTTGAATACTTGAAGTTTTGGGGAAAAACCACCATTAATGGTGTGTCTTCTTGATTTATACTTTTGTTTTGGGGTTTTGTGTGTGAAATCAAGAATCAATAAGTGGATTAGATTGGATTAAATGATGTTTTGATGTTTGGGAATTGTGGGGAAAGGTTAGACCATCGATTACCTCAAGTTGGAGGCTAAAAAATCGACTTGGGTTGAGTTGGGAGTGAGAAAGAGCCATTTTTGGCTAAAAAATCAGGTGCAGGCACTCCGCGATAATTGTGGCTCTAGCTAGCTAGCGCAGGAAGTGGCGCCAAAGTCTGTCCAATGCCTCGCACAGTTGGCTAGCGCAGGCAGTAGCGCTAGGCTCTGTTTCGCGTTTTCGGCTCTTGTTTCGCGTACTGATTGAGGATTTGTTTGTGGTATCATCTAGGGGTTGTTTTGGGGTTTATTAAGGATGTTTTGGGATGTAAATAGATGGGTTAACACCACTATTATGATGTCTAATTCAGGTGTTCGGTTTGAGCTAAAGTGTGTCTCGGAGTGTGTGTCGATTTGCTAAAGCTCGGGTGAGTTCCCTTAACTCTTTTGGTGCAAATGAAATGTTTTGCTAAAGCTTTTCATAACTGATTATGGTATGGAACATGATGGCATAATTAATCATTTTGAAAATCACTATTATTACATGGCGTGGAAATGTTTTTAATGCATGCAAGTTGTTTATATGTTATAACCTACGTAAGCTTTAAATGCATGATCTTGTGAGCGGTTGCTATGTGTGGAGTCGGGTGCACAGTGGGAGTAGGGTACCTTGGGATATCATATAACCCTTGGGAGTTGATTGATTTACCCCGTACATATGGAATCCGTTTCCTGTGTATGTGGAGATGGGGAGTCTGCTTTGACTCCGAGGGTAAGAGGGGAGTCTGCTTGGGCCCCGATCGTGGAAATTACCGAGAGGGGAGTCTGTTGGGGCCCTGATCGTGTAAATTACCGTCTGGTGGAGATTGTCTACGAACACTGTGCAAATACCCAAATGTGATGTTCCTTGGTCGGAATATTTTGATGGGCCTTTATGGCGGTTTGCATATATATTTTTATATGGTTGGTTAAACTGTTTTCGAGAGGGAATTCACTAGACCTCATGGTCTAACCATCGCTTTTCAAAAACTAAAACCATTTTCAGGTTAGAGTCTTGTTCGGGGCCTCATATGGTGATGATGTAAAGATGTGGAGCTGTAGAAGAGGTTTAGTCAAGTGGCGACTTGTAGATTACCGTCGGGCTTCCTGTAGCATCTCAGTTGTGAAAGTGTTATCCGCTGCGAACTTAGAGTTGAATTAATGTTAATTGTATACTTTGGGGACCATTTTTGGTTGTAATGTTGAGAATTATATTTTATGTATTTGGGTTGTTACAAATGGTACCAGAGCCATAGTTTAAGGGATTTAGGTGACCGAATGGGCCTAAACTTAAACTGTGGAGTAGAGTGGGGCACAACTGAGATATAGGAAGCCAATAGGAAAGACCTTAAGCATAGATAATCTTAAAAATGGTAGGGAGGACCCACATGTAAGGTAAATTCAAGATCACATCTGGCCAATGCTATCATGAATTTACTGGTGCATGGGTGTACTCGGTCTCTGTTGTTGGGATTATTGTCGGGAGCGACAATATGTAGAAAGTTTTAACCTTGTAATTGATAGCAAAGGGTTGATGTGTCTTGGGAGATCACTTGTGATGTGATGTCTATACCTTCTAGAAGAAGTGTTGTTTAAAATATTAATGAGCCGACTAGAGGTATAATTTCTGGGATTCAAAATGAATGAATGGTTGGTTAGGGGCAAACTCCTAGTTGCTAGTGAGTCCCCACTCTTAGAATTGATGTGTCGATTAGTGGGATAGGAAGTGAGAATTATGTTGGAATCTTGAAAGCTTCAATATAAGATCGAGTGAGAGGATCTAGTCTTTGACTCCTTAGTCAAGCGGTTTCGTGGCAAGGATAATAAATGAAAGATATCAGTGTTGTATTGAGGTATGCATAAGAGTAGAAGGTGACATAATTGGTCAATTTGTAAACCATGTTGAGTGGTCGATCAGGTGGGTTGTGAAGCACTTATACAACAAGTTGTAGCAAAGGTAAGAAAGCGGTTGTTGGTCATAGTATGGTGTCAATGAAGAGTTGAAGTGAGTACAACGGTTGACCTGGTTAGAGCGAATAGCCTTCAATTGCATATTGAGTTCATGCATTATGTCATTAAATGTGTTACACGAGTTCTTTCATGTTAAAAGCATGTATGTGCATAACAAATTTTCTTGTTTTGGGAAATAAGTTGACGTGCGCAAGTGTGTGTTTTCTTTAAAGTAAAAGACAAACTTGTTTTCACTGTACGATAAAGCTTTGAACTTAGTGATCTACGAACTATTTCACGCTTTTCTTGTGGAGAGAATTTTCGTTACGAAAATATTGGAGACGTTTTATTGCGAGGTTTTGTTTCATAAACAAAATGAGTATTGACACGCTATTATCATATAAACGAGTGTTGGAGTTGACTGACCCACTTTGGGTAAGTGATTTCGTTCGAAACTTTTCTAGTCGTGTTTGAAAGGTTTCATTAGTCATATTTTGTTGTGCCGACATCGAGTTGGTTGGACAAGGTTATGAATCATCGTGGGATCTCATGTGAACGACCTTCGAGGTCGCTGTGTTTTATTATTCAACTTGAGTGGTGGTGTGTCATGCATACTCAAACTCGTTTTACGATATCGTACCTACTACATTTTCAAACGTGCAAAATGATTTCAGTCGTTGTGTCATCATGCATGAAGGCTATGAACTCGATAGGGGGTGGAGGATATTTTATTGAAGATAATGAAAGGCTTTGGGAGTTAAATTGTCAGATGAATAGGATATGGTCGAGTTATGACCTTAGTGTTTCCGTTAGAGGAGGTGGGTGAATACGGGGAGTCTCGGACAATGAATTCGGAATGTTGGTATGATTGTAGTTTGAACTACTGTTTGATTATTTGAGAATGGTTATGTTTGGAGTGAAATTCAAAGTGGTCAAAGTGCTTCAGTTGGAGCATTTTAGTAAGTAGTAGTACAGTACTTGATGAAATGTTATCGACCTTGAGTTTGAGTGCTGAGTTGGTCTTGTAATTGGACTTTGCGCTAAGAAAGTGTTTTGTTTCCTCAAGTGAGGACGGTGGGGTATAAAGTTGGTTATGTTGTGTTAGATGAAGCGGGTTCCATTAGGAATCCTGGTTGTCGGGAAATTATGGAATCATCATCATGTTGTCTGTTGATATAGAGGTTTGCGACTGTTTAATATATCCTAAGTTGGGGGTATTGTCAGGAGATTGAAACTCGAGAAATAAATTGGTTGCGTGTGGACGTGTGAGGTCGTTCGAGAAGGTGTAAATAAAATGGTGTTGGACCACCTAGTGTGGGCATTAGGAGAACGGAAGATCACCAATGTGGATGTGATTTCCAATGAAGTTTTGGTGATTCGTTTATGCGTGAAGCATTTAGCACAGCAGAGATAGATTGCGGGGAGTTGATGAGAAATGAGAACTTGTTTGAGGAGTTAGGAGAAGTAGATTCCTTCGGGAATCCTTGCCTGTCGTGAGGTGGTTGGGCATTAGCATGTCGATTGTCGATGTCGAAACCAACGACCATTGTTGAGGCCGTTATCAAAAGGTTGGAATTGGAGAAGTAACTCTAGCGTGGTCAGGTTATCAAGGTTGTACAAGGGTGTAAGAGATCCGTCGAGATAAACGTGTGTGCACCTGGTCTGATGTTGGACCGCCTTGTATGAGTGAATTGGACAATCATGATTTTATGATTCATCTGAATCAGAGAAAGACAAAATCATGGTATGGCTTTATTTCAAATATAATGGTGATATGGGTGGTATGAAGGGAGTAATATCTTTTGTGTGTGTAAAGGCATCAAGAAAAGCTTGTTTGCAATGGGGTCTCGTGGTGCGATAGTGGTGTGGGAAAGTTGGTAGCACTTTGTACCGAAAGAATGTGTAAGTCATAGATGTAATGATGGTTTGCCGTGTTATTGAAGTATTGATGTGTTGTAATCTGGGTCAAGAGAATGGGTAAAATCTAGTTTGGAGATTACTTGGGGAAGTATTTAAAGGTGGCGAGTATGCTCGATTGAGGTGTATGGATTTTCAGGCGATGTACGTTAATGCTATTTTGAGATCAGGAGATTGAGTTGCGATTGGTGACTGGCTAAAAGGAGAACCCTTGTTCATCACGATCCCATTGGATTTTTGGGTGAGTTTTCATACTTCACTTGATTGTCGAAGAGGATGATGTATCCGTTAAGTTGTGGTGCTTCGTTATGAAGTTTAGTCAGGAGCGTTGAAGTATTATGTGGGTGTAAAGAAATACAATGAGTGGGCCGACTGTGTTGGAGAGTTAGGAACTCGTGGTAGTTCTCAGTGTTAAGTACTTTACGAGAACTTGGCTAAAAGTCTTGACTAAGGATTTTGGAGAAACCGTCCTTTTGGACTGTAGCGGTGTGTGATGGGCGTTCCGTGAAAGCACGAGAGGAAGTGAAGATGGTATGCCAGATCAAGTATATAACTTGAGGTAAGATGACGTCATGAGACGCTGAAAGGTGGGACGATGGTTAGGGAACTGCTATTTGAAGGGCATGAGAAAAAGAACCATTGTGTATGTCATGGTTAAAGAGTTGAAAAAGCTAATTTCGTGCGACCAGTCTAAAACTGGCACATGTTAGCGAGCCGTTCTTTTAAAGCACCTTTGATGGTTTCAAGATGGAATGGAAACGGGTGGTCGTTCAGTATTGTCGTGGGAAATGTTTCACGTGTTTGTGTCGTTCAGTATTCCATCAATTGGAATAGTTTGAGTGAGCTTGGTCACTCCTCCTTGTGAGAGGGCAAGTGAATTTTGGAGGTAATTTTTAACTAGTGAAATCATCTGATGGATGTTGTGAGAAATATAAATGTGCGTCCGTAAGGTTGGATCAGCTTGAGTGAGCGGATTATGCGGATGTTAAGGTGTGCAAGTCTTCTCCATATAATCATGTATGGAAACGGGTTATAGCGTGATGATTGATATGTGTTGGATCACTGATTGCTAACTATTGTTGCATGTGTGATCAGTGTGGGTTCAAGAAATGCTATTTGTGCCAGACGAACGCTATATTGGCGGGATTGCGAATTTTTTCTTTTTGAAATAAATGTTATTCGGTGGTGAGAATAGGGTAACGATATAAGGACGATCTTGTGTGATGTCGACGAAGGGAGTGGTTAGTCTCTGTTTAGAGATTCGGGTTGTTGCAAATGGTATAGAGTTGCTTTCTTTTAAGGGAGTAATTTAGTGTGTTTCAATCCTTATTGTAGAGAGTGTTGGTTGGAAGGCAGTATCGTTGGAAACAATCATTGGGCTGGATGGTCGAGAATTTGAAAAGCAAAGAAGTTGGTCTTGTAGAGATGTAATTGCAACTCCTTAAGAGTTACTGAGCAATGTAAGAATTGGAATCAGAAGCTAACTCCAATTTCAGCATGTGTCCTACAATGGAATTCCGATGACGGAATTCTTTTAAGGGGGGAGGTATTGTAACACCCCAAGTCCTTGAAATTTTAACCTTTTGGAAATCTTGGGGCTAAAGTGCGAAGTGTGTAACTTTAAGGATTTAGTGGCAAAATCTGAAATATTTATATATGTGTAAATGGGGTAAAACCTAAATTGTTTTCATTCTTCTTCATTGGAGGCTAGAATAGAAGAGTAAGATAAAAAGAGAGTTATCTTGTGTGTTCATGGAGGAAATCAAGAGATGAGCAGATTTTGGGAAGGTTCTATTCATCTTCTTCAGGTAATCATCTTCTCCATTAATCCTCTCACTGTGTCTTAGTGGGTTTTGGTGTTTGGGAGTGGGGAAGTTATTCATTGAAGTGTTTTTCGATTGGAAATCCATTTGTTTGATGTTTTATGGGAGTTCTAATTTGAATACTTGAAGTTTTGGGGAAAAACCACCATTAATGGTGTGTCTTTTTTATTTATACTTTTGTTTTGGGTTTTGGGTGTGAAATCAAGAATCAATAAGTGGATTAGATTAGATTAAATGATGTTTTGATGTTTGGGAATTGTGCGGAAAGGTTAGACCATCAATTACCTTAAGTTGGAGGCTCAAAAATCGACTTGGGTTGAGTTGGGAGTGAGAAAGAGCCATTTTCGGCTAAAAAATCGGGTGTAGGCACTCCGCGATAGTTGCGGCACTAGCTAGCTAGCGCGGGAAGTGGCGCCAAAGTCTGTCCAGTGCCCCTCACCCTTTGTGGCGTGAGTTGGCTAGCGCGGGCAGTAGCGCCAGGCTCTGTTTTGCGTTTTCGGCTCTTGTTTCGCGTACTGATTGAGGATATGCTTGTGGTATCATCTAGGGGTTGTTTTGGGGTTTATTAAGGATGTTTTTGGATGTAATTAGATGGGTTAACACCACTATTATGACGTCCAATTCAGGTTTTCGGTTTGAGCTACAGTGTGTCTCGGAGCGTGTGTCGATTTGCTAAAGCTCAGGTGAGTTCCCTTAACTCTTTTGGTGCAAATGAAATGTTTTGCTAAAGCTTTTCATAACTGATTATGGTATGGAACATGATGGCATGATTAATCATTTTGAAAATCACTATTATTACATGACGTGGAAATGTTTTTAATGCATGCAAGTTGTTTATACGTTATAACCTACGTAAGCTTTAAATGCATGATCTTGTGAGCGGTTTCTATGTGTGGAGTCGGGTGCACAGTGGGAGTAGGGTACCTTGGGATATCATATATCCCTTGGGAGTTGATTTATTTACCCCGTACATATGGAATCCGTTTCCTGTGTATGTGGAGATAGGGAGTCTGCTTGGACTCCGAGGGCGAGTGGGGAGTCTCCTTGGGCCCCGATCGTGGAAATTTCCGAGAGGGGAGTCTGTTGGGGCCCCGATCGTGTAAATTACCGTGTGGTGGAGATTGTCTACGAACACTGTGCAAATACCCAAATGTGATGTTGCTTGGTCGGAATATTTTGGTGGGCCTTTATGGCGGTTTGCATATATATTTTTATATGGTTGGTTAAATTATTTTCGGGAGGGAATTCACTAGACCTCATGGCCTAACCCTCGCTTTTCAAACACTAAAACCATTTTCAGGTTAGAGTCTTGTTCGGGGCCTCATCTGGTGATAATGTAAAGATGTGGCGTTGTAGAAGAGCTTTAGTCAAGTGGCGACTTGTAGATTACCGCCAGGCTTCCTGTAGCATCTCAGTTGTGAAGGTGTTATCCGCTGCGAACTTAGAGTAGAATTAATGTTAATTGTATACTTTGGGGACCATTTTTGGTTGTAATGTTGAGAATTATATTTTATGGATTTGGGTTGTTACAGTCGGGGATGGTATTATTAGCCCCTAATAATACCCGATATATATTTTTATATATAATTTAATTAGTTTCTTTTTTTTTGTGTAATAATTTTATACTTTAAAGTTTGTCATGGAGTACGATTACACGTGGTTGATTATATCATTATATGCTCTTGAAACTTGAGGTTTATTTATTTGTTTTAAAATTAAAAAACTCGCCTTTTCTTTTCATTAAAAATATTTTAATTGATTTTTTCTCTAAACGGGTACCCAACAGGTCCCGTACCCCCCCCCCCCCCCCCGAAACTCGTCAGGGATTAGGCGGGGTCGGGCCGAGGACGGGGGATATAAAACGGGGTCAGGGTCCAGGACGGGGGGATTCCTCGCTGCAACAACCTTCACCGTGCATTCGCCAGTTCATAAAGATCTTCTAAATTTAATCAAACATAGTATTTCCATTGTATGAATTGGGTTTTTTTTTCAAACAACCATTAATTATATCAGATTTTTCATTCAAATTTCGTACTATTGTTTGTGTATGTATTTATGTATATGAAAATTGTTTAATCATAAATTATCCAAATATTTAATTTAATTTTATTTTTATCATTTAATTGGACTAGAAGCTTATTCGGTCAGCTATACATGATTGTTTCATAGTGGCTTAATGATATAGAAAATGACTTATCCAGTGAGTTTCTAGGGAGAGTTTTATGCAGAAGCCAAATTGTTTTGCAGACATGTCACTTCCAATTAAAAAACACGCTCATTTCATCTATTGAAAAAAAAACCTCCTAAACAAAACCCTTCCAATCTATACAGAGAGATTAGTCCATATAGTTGGTTTTATGTATACAAGAGTTCATGCAAAATCAACCAAACAACCCCTTAATTAGTATATAGGGTTGGGTTCCGATGAGAAGTTGAGTTAACGGTGAGAAGCATGAGAAATAGTTATCAACCGTTGGATGAGAAATGAACTCACATTAGGTTAAGATGGAACGAAATAAGATGCACCGGATCAATTCTCTTCTAAGCCGCAATTCATGGGAGGGCTTGAGATTAAAAGACATCAACAGTTCAGATCCACATCTCACGCTTCTCACCGTTAACTCAACTTCTCACACGATTCTTCGCCTTAGTATGTAAACTTCAAGTATACGTTATTTTAGATTTTTCAACTAATAAAAATGGTCCGCATGTGTTGAATTTTTTCCTTTGTGTTACCCTGTCGGTGTCTACGATTGTTTGTGCACACCTCGATTAATTTCATGGAGCCATAAAGACAACAACTTAGAGAATTCACAATAGCTTTGAGAAGAATCAAACTAGCGACCTATAAGTACTAGTCCCAAGGTGTACCCTTTATTTGACAGTTGATATCGACCTCAAGATTCGTCTTCGTTGAATTGTTACAGTGAAATGGTAAAACTTCCACGATAAGATATTTGGATCAAATCCAACCCCAACCACTTTATCATTGGATACCGTAATTTACCTCTCTGAGTATCGTGTTGCATAGTTTTTAGTATATAATCGTAGTATAATATTGTAAATTTGAATATAGTTTTGAATTTATCTTAATATTTGAAAAATAATATTTCATTATATTATACAAATTTTGATATAAAATGTACAAGTTAAGGATGAATGAGAGATGTGAAGCGAAGAATCTCATAACATTTAAATGGAAAAGGTAGAAATTATTATTCTTCTAGATTTAGCAAAAATGATTTTGGTTTTATCCTACTTTTAAATTGTACAAGATTTAATGCATATGATACACGTTTTTATAATATTATTGTCCTAACATTAATAAAGTTAATAATAAGACATGTCACCGATAAGGTCTAAGATGATGTTTGCACGTATAATACATCTCTATAAAGATCCACAAATGTCCGATCGTTTAACTTTGAAACTACGTTCGATCAGGCTTTTTTACACAAAGCTTTTTCCAACATTTGAAAAAACTAAATGAGCTTTTAGAATTGACGGGGATAGCCAAAAATTGCCATGATCCTTTCATAATAGGGATCGCCAGTCCCAGACTCGGCCCGGTTATGAAATAATATTAATTACTTTTACACAAAAATGATACATGGTTTCTATAATAAGATTTTTGAAATTCAGTATTTGATACACTTTAAATAATTAATTAAATCATGGAAAACTTTGAAATTTAAAAAATAATGTTGAAAGGTTGTACTACACATAAGGGCCTTGAAATTCCATAAATTTGTAACCGTTGATCGGCCAAGTTTTGAAATTTAAAGTTATAACTGGTCCCGAAAAGTCTTTCACCACCGAGCCAGTCCCCAATCCCAGGCATGTCCAGGCCCAATTTGCCCATCTCTAAATTGGTCTGGTATGTGCCTGGGCTCTAAGCTTGCTAGGCCCAAAACTCTTTGTGCTTTTTGTTTTACTCTCCACATTCATGACACTTTTCAGGAAAAAACAAGAGGTTGTTCGGTTCGTTTTCCATTAAGTCTTGTATGGATATAGTTGTCTGTATTAATAAAATTGTCTGAATGATATAAGATAAATTATTGTTCAGTTATTTGTAACAACCGTTGTCCTAAAATGTAAACTTTTGGGAAGGTGGTAGCAAAAGTTAAGAAAAGAAACTTGAGTACTTCAATGCAATTAGAAGAAAGGTATAAAAAGGGAGATGAAATCCCTATTTACTCATTATGTGCGGCAGCTCATCGTGAATAAGGAGAAGAGAGGTGAAGTTTAGGAGTCTTGCAGGTAGCGGTGTGAGAGGATTGCTTGGGGAGATACTCATCAAGGTAATCCTCTATTTTTATTTCCTCATTGATTCAAGTATTGAACATTGATTAGGGTTGAACTGAGGCTTTAAAATAGCAAGTGTTCTTGTATTTGGGGAATTTTTTATTATTGCAATAAAATAGACGGTTATGGTGTCAACTTTAGTCTGAAATGGTATTGATCTTCTCAAAGTATTGAGTTTGATTTGGAGAAAAATCATAATTATTGAATCAATAAGGGGACTGTCGGACTGGTTGTTCGAGTCGTCCGGAAAGTCGCCATGTCCGGACTGTAGGTATCCGGATACGGGTGAAATCCGTATCGAGATTGTCCGGTTAGTTTAAAGAATTCGGATGAGCTCTCGGTGGAAAGGAATACCCGGATTGTTGGGTTTCCGAATTGGAAAACCCGGATTGTTGGGGTTTTCGGATAGGGGTATCCGGATTAGTCTGTATCCGGATTAATGGTTATCCGGACAATGGTAGATCCGGATTAATGGTTATCCGGACAAGGGTGGATCCGGATTAAAGTTATTATCGGAATTGTTGGTTGATGGTGAACCGTCTAGCCTTTCGTAGGTTTTGGGTCGGTTCAAAAGTAAGGCTTGGTATTGGAGGAGGATACATTGCTTACAAGTGAGTCCCCTTACATCATTTTTATGCGAAACAAAATGTTAAATGTTTTTACTGATTATGGTATGAGATACGAGTAGGTTATTTATAAACATGTTATAAAATCCTCGCATGAATGATATGTTTTGGGAGCGTTATATATGCATGCTACAAACCGGTTTTTTCTTCTAAAGATATGTGCATTGCTATATGTTTTCTAGCCTTGCTTGGTATGCTTATGTGGAGTCGGGTTGCGTAGTGGGATTAGTGTACCTTGGGATCTGATGATCCCTTGGGAGTTAAATCATTAATCCCGTGGGCATGGGGAGTCTGGTTGGGTCCCGAAGGCGAGAGAGGAGTCTGCTTGGGCCCCGATCGTGGTTGTTACTGGTTGTGGATGTGGTCTATGAACATTGTGCAAGTACGGAAATACCCTTGTCTACTATTAGATTACTTTGTTGGGCTTTATGAGGGATAAATTACTGTTTTATGCATGAAATTGTATAAACTGTTTTGAGAGGGAATTCACTAAACCTCATGAGTCATGATCTAACCCTCGTTTTTCAAAAACTAAAACCATTTGCAGGTATGTGGATTAGCGGTGCTTCTTCCAAAAGGAAGGAGAAGGTGTAGAGATTTAGAGATGGAGGTGATCAAGTTTAGAGCACCTTAGGTTTTTACTTTTAGTATTATTTTAGATAGTATTACTCTCGGCTGTGGAATGTTGTTTCCGCTGCAACTTTTGTAACTCTGAATCAGGATATTTTATTATGTATTGGGACCCGTTTTGGGATGTTTCATCTATATTGCATGTTTGGTTTTTGGGCTGTTACAAATGGTATCAGAGCTATAGTTTAAGGGATTTAGGTGACCGGATGGGCCTAAACTTAAAGTGTATGATGGGGGGACACAGCCGAGATATAGGGACTGCCTTTAAGATCACTCTAGGTTCACTAAGGATAAAGTAGTGAGAACTGTCATGTAAGGTAAATTACACATGTTCAATGTAATTGCGAATTTACAAGTACATGTATGTGCTTAAGTTGTCTTATTTAGCGAAACTGTTGTTTAAGTGGTTGTTATACGCGGTTATTTCAGTTCTCGTAATGTCTGGAAGATTTCTATTGTTGAGACAGTCGATGGAAGGGTACTAATATGGAGTAAATTCTAACCTTGCGACGATAGCAATGGTTTTGATGTGATGCGTGAGGTCACTCATGATGTAAATGATGACACTGTTGGGTCACCAAAGATTTGAAATTGACTCACCGATGTTCTTCCTTACATCTTACTTAGAATATTTTAGCATGGTTCTTTATGATGACATGTACATGATAGCAAATGTTTGGTGAAGTCAAAGATCAACCAAAGTTCAGATTGAAGATTCTCTCAGTGTGGAAGTGAGAAATCCTACATCAACAAATTACAAGTCATTGCCTACCGATGGTGTCCCCACACATCGGTGGACACTCTCCCCACCGACCTTTATCATGTCGGCCAACATCATCCCACCGATAAGGATGCTCAAATCGGTGGGATCACTATTCTTTTCTCATGAATGTTTTTCTTCAAAGAAAGTCACAAGTTTCAAGGCACTCATATCGGTAGAACACTATCGGTGAAACTGTCTTGGAAGACACATCAAGAAGATCATTTATTATGGGACATTATCTATTGCCAGGTAAAAGTGACTATTTGTCATTTTATCTATTATCAGATAAAGTCTCAATCAGCATGGGTATTCTTCCTAGTACCAAGGAAAAGATGATAAAGACATATCAACTTTTCAGAAGTCAACATCTACAAGCGAATCTCCTGATGACAAGTGTCCCAAGCATTTAATGCTCATCACACTATAAAAGGAAGAAGATGCTCACATGCAAACCACGCTTACTGAAATAATTCCCAGTGCAAGCATCCTCCACTCTCTCAAGAACTTTAAAGGTTTGTTCCAAGTGTTGAAGTTGTTTTAGTTTTCAGTATACTTTGTGAAAGATTGTTAGAATAACAGTCTTTAGATTTCTATGTGTAATTCTTGTTGAAAGTTTTTCAATAATAGAATTAAAATTGTGAAAAAATTTGAGTATTGTATTCAACCCCCCTTCTACAATACTTGTTAAGCCATCTGGGACTAACAAGTGGTATCAGAGCAGAAAGTTTAATTCATAAACTTGATCTGCGATGGCTGCCTCTTCCTCTTCAACAAATGATAACTCTTTTCAAAACAACTTTTCTGAAAATGGCTCCATAGGCAAACCTCCCAAGTTTAATGCTAACAACTTTTCTCTTTGGAAAAGCCGCATGATGCTCTTCATGGAAGGAGTGGATACTAGATATCCAACCATTCTCAAGGAGGGACCTATTATCCCTAGAGTCTGGGCTCGCTATCAAACGCAGAGGTCTGGAAAGGAAACCATTGATAAGGAGGACTCTAGTGACTCTGATGATTCTGATGAGTCTTCTGACAAAGAGAAATCCAAAGCTACTGGTCGTTACATCCTCAAAAACCCAAAGAAATATATTGATGAGGAAAAACGATTTGTTTCTCTTGATTCTAAGCTCAGGGCAATTATTGCTCTTTCTCTTCCTGATGAGGTCTATCATTCTCTGGTTAACTTTGAAACTGCTAAAGAGATGTGGACCACTCTGTATTTTCTGTACGAAGGTACAGATGAAGTGAAGAAGAGCAAAAAGATTGGTCTCATTAGAAAGTATGAACTCTTTGCTCATGAAAAAGGTGAATCTCTTCCTAGCTACTATAATCGTTTCAACTCTCTTCTAAATGATCTGAAGTTATTGGGCAGAGTCTATGATGATGAGGAAGTCTTATGCAAGTTCATGGATTGTCTCCCTGAATTTTGGGAGAATATATGCACTTATATCAAGACTACCAAGGACCTTGAGTACATGCCCCTAACTGTCTTGTATGGAACTCTCTTCAACTTTGAACAAACCAAGTTACAAAGGAAATCTTTCATCAAAGAGATAAAGGGCTCTTCTATAGCCCTTGTCAGTGAAAATTCCAAGAAACCTCAAAGTGTTCCTCGAATCACCTATCCTTCATCAGACTCTGACAATGACAGCCAAAACAACTCTACTCACCAAACGGAGGCATATCTAAGTGATGCTGATGATGATGGTGAGGAAATTTCGGTTGAGCAGTTGTCTGATGAAATGGCTATGATGGCTGGTTTCAAGAACAAGTCTCGTCCTTTTAACAAATCTAGAAATTTCAGAAAACCTTCTTCTTCCACCCGAACTCCCTCTTCTGATAAGTCTAATGAGGAGTGTTTCAACTGTGGTAAGAAAGGATATTTTGCTTCTGAGTGCAGAAGCAAGCGCGTTGCAAAATCTAGGACCACATCCTCTGACAAGTATTCTTCTAAGTATGAGAAACCCAAAAACAACTCCTTCAAATCAACCTTTTCCAAGAAAGATACTCAATCCTCTTCCCAAGATCATCAAGAACGTTCTGAGAAGTACAAGGCTAAGTACAAGAAAGAAAAAGAAAGAAGTGAGGGTCTCCTCAGAAAAGGAAAGGGGCTTATGGTAGAAATACACAATTGGGATGAAGAAGAAACTTCTGACAGTGATTCTCCCAACATGTGTTTCATGGCCATATCTGAAGACATGGAAGATTCTGAAAAGGCTGTCTCTCCAATGGCTATGGTGTCAACTGGGTGCTCAACATCATACTCTCAGGTACATCCCTTTAATGACATGACTGACATTGAAAAGATTGATGCATATGAATCCTTAACTAAAGACTTATATACTGTCAAGGATGGCAAGAAATGAAAGTCTGCTCAAGTGAAAAATCTCACCTCTCAACTTGAAATGTGTATGTCTAAACTTGAAAAGTTTGAGGAAATCAAAGCTGAGCTTGAGGATCTGAAAACCATAAATCACATGATTTCAAAAGAGAAAAACAAGCTTTTTAAGAAATTAAAAAGAGAATAAGAAACCGTTAGAAAATGGACATGTTCTTCAAAAAATCTTGAGAAAATCTTTCAAGACCAAATCTCTGGCGAAAATAAATTTGGTTTAGGTTATGGAAAGATCAAAGTTGAAACCTCTTCTCTTGCTCTTGCCTCTACCTCTAGTGTGTGGGATGATGCCTCAGAGTCAAGTTCTTGTGACGCTATTTCTTTAAACTCAGATGATTTAAATGATGTTGGGAACTGAAGATTTGCCAAGTATGGTTAGTACTGCCAGAACAACAATACTACTGCCAGAGCAAAGTTAGTACTACAAGTAAAAGTTAATGCTGCGGGAACAATGTTAGTACTGCTTGTGCATAACGATGTTAATGCTGCTTGTGATCATAATTATGGAATACGAGAATGTTGGAGATAAAGATGGAATGATTGAAGATAAGCATGAAAGAATATTCTGAAGATCAATTTTGTTTTGATAGTTATCTTGTAATTATTTAGTATAAATAGATTTTGATAGATAGCTATTCGGTGAGATTCTTTAGAATTCGTTTTTGTTTTAGAGAGAATTAACCTCAAGGTTTAGAACCCTATTTTCTAGAGAAGTAGAAGTCGTCTTGTGGAGCCTGTTCAACAAGATTGAGGTTTGGTTGTAAACTTGTGAGTTGAAGTATTGAATACAAACAGATTGTGTTTTCTGATTAGTTGTTCATTGAGTGTGTTTGAATTAAAGTTCTATTCCGCAAGATTCTTTAATTCTGATTTCTAAGTATAATTATTCTTATTTGGAATCGATCCTGACAAGTGGTATCAGAGCTTGGTTTCTTAGAAATCTACAATCATTATGGACAACACAGTTGAATCAAACAGTACTCTTGTTTCAAAGGTTCCCATGCTCAGGCCTAATGAGTTTGACATGTGGAAGATTAGAATCAAGCAGTATATTTTGCTTACTGATTATTCCATCTGGGATATTATAGAGAATGGTCCATGTGCTGAAGGAAGGGTTGGACCAGATGGCAAAAGACCCCCTCCAAAGACTGATGCAGAAAGAAAGGTTAGACAAACAGAGATGAAAGCCTTAAGCACTCTGCTTTTGGCTATTCCCAATGAGTATCAGCACCAATTTCATCACTGCACTGATGCTCAGATTTTATGGAATGCATTGGAAAAGAGATTCACTGGTACCAAGAGCACCAAGAGGAACCAGAAGGCAATTCTTAAGCAACAATATGAAAATTTTACTTCTACAAAGAATGAGTCTATGACTCAAACTTTTGATAGATTTAATAAGTTGATTGGAGAATTGGCTACAGTTGGAGTTCGTATGGAGGCTGATGATGTAAACAGGAAGTTTCTAAGATCATTAGGTGAGGAATGGACAATGTATACTGTGTCTTTCAGACAGAATGACCAGTTAGAAGATAAAGAGCTTGATGATCTTTACAATGATCTTAGGGTATTTGAAGCAGAGGTTGAAGCCAAGAAGAAGCCCTCAGGATATGTGTATAATGCTGCACTCCTATCAGCATCAACTGATTCTACTGCTAACCCTGAATCAGTTAGTACTGCTGGTGGAGTCAATCAGGAGAAGGCCAATGATTCTGTACTAGAAGCTTTCTTTTCTAGTCATGTTAACTCCTCATTAATTAATGATGACTTAGAACAGATTAATGCTGATGATCTTGAGGAGATGGATATCAAGTGGCAGATGGCTATGCTTTCTATGAGGGTGAAGAAGATTATAAAGAGGACTGGTAGAAACAACTTTTCCCAAAGAAGAGAAGATGGTGCTGGGTTTGACAAGTCTAAGGTGGAATGCTACAAGTGTCATAAGATGGGACACTTTGCCAGAGAATGCAGAGGTGGAGTATCTCAAAACAACCATCAACAAGCTCAGACTGGAAGCTTCAACCAGAACAGAAACTCTGTTCAAGCCCTTGTTTCTCAACAAGGAATGGGATTTGATTGGAGTGATCAAGCAGAAGAGGCAATTCAGAATCATGCACTCATGGCAGAAGTCTCAGATCTTCCTACTGAGGTAAAATCTAATCTCTGTTCTCAAGCTTGTATAGACACTGTGAAAAAGTATAGAGATCACAACCAGGGAATGTGTGATGACCTTAAGATATTAGAAAAGGATAGAAGAGATTATGTAGTGATTGTTGAGAGGTTTGAAGAACAAATTAAGGCTTTTCAAGCCAATGAACTTCAACACTCATATGATACAAACTACTGGAAGTGGGAAAAGAATGGTCTGGAGTTCCAACTGAAAGAGTCTAGGGAGGAATGTGAGAAATTAAAAGGAGAACTTGAGAAAGTAAAACTTGATGTTGAAAAGTTTTCATGTGCTTCTAAAGTCATGGACACCATAATAAATGCTCAAATCCATAGTAAGATGAAACCAGGCCTAGGGTATAATGCCACACCCCCACCCTACAACAACACATACATCCCTCCTAGGTCAGACCTGTTAGAAACCAAGGATAGGAAGGACTTACCTGAAGGAGCTACTAAAGTAGATCCATTATATGAAGTTGTTGTTGAGGATAAAACTGAAAAAGAAGAGTCTAAGAAAAGGAACAAGAATGTCAGTGGTGAGATCCCCTAAGAGAATTACATCAAGACTAATGAGGAAGGTGGAAGTCCCTGGGATAAGAACAATGAGATGAAAAGATCTGAAAAAGGAAAGGGAGTTCATTATACACAGACCACTGTTGTGAATTCCAATACTTGTGAACATTGTTCTTGCAAGAATTCTCAAAAGAATGAACCCCAAAAACATGATAAAAAGAGGGGAAATCAACGAAACTGGAATAATCAGTGGGCTCAAAAACAAGGAGTTGATCTGCAAAGGATTAACAGACCAAAACCTTGTTTTATCTGTGGCAAATTGAATCACCTTGCCAAACACTGTTATTTCAATCCTATTAACCAAAGGATAAATTTTCAAAGAACTTTTCAAAAATCAAATGGTTATAGGAAGCCTGTAAGAAACCATGTGGCTAAGAAACAAGCTAAATCCAAAAGCCACATGAGGAAAAAGACTGAAAAAGAATGTGTCACAATGTGGGTTCCTAAAAGCACTAGTGTTAGTACTGCTGCCTCAGATAGTACTGCTGCTAGCAGTGTTAGTGCTTCTAACACTGTTAGTACTTCTTCTAGAAGCAATACTGCTGCTAGCAGTGTT
This sequence comes from Saussurea involucrata, assembly GCA_033807775.1. Lineage (NCBI taxonomy): Eukaryota > Viridiplantae > Streptophyta > Magnoliopsida > Asterales > Asteraceae > Saussurea > Saussurea involucrata. The sequence continues at coordinate 75,319,423 of CM066317.1, read as the reverse complement.
AGTACTGCTAACACTGTTAGTACTTCTTCTAAAGATAATACTGCTTCTAGTGTCTGTGCTGCTAGACCAATCATCTTGACAAAGTACTCCAGTACTGAAGTTCCTCAGGTTGAAAAACTTATCCAAACTGAATGTAAGTACTTTGATGAGCAAGGGAGACCCAAGACCACTTTGGCTTGGGTTCCCAATAAAAACTAATTGATTTATCTTATGTGCAGGGCAACCAACAGCTCAAGGGGAAGAGCATCTGGCATGTTGATAGTGGTTGCTCCAGGCACATGACAGGTAACATGGCCTGCCTCAAGAATTTCAAAAGAATTGATGGAGGACATGTTGCTTTTGGGAATAATCCTGCAGGAGGTAAGATAAGTGGTAAAGGTGATGTATCAAAAGGTAAGATGACATTTGAGGATGTTTACTATGTTGATCAATTGAGATACAACCTGTTAAGTGTATCACAGGTCTGTGACAAGAAACATAGTATATTATTTACTGATTCTGAATGCATTATTCTTGCTCCTGGATTCAAAGTAGTTGATGAAAACATGATACTATTGAGAACTCCTAGAAAGGATAATGTGTATTGTTTAGATTTAGAAAGTGTTTCATCTGATTCATCCCTAAACTGTTTGGTATCAAAAGCTTCAATGGATGAATCATCACTTTGGCACAGAAGGATGTGTCACATGAATTTTAAAACAATGAATAAACTTGTTAAAAATAATCTTGTTAGGGGTTTACCATCAAAAGTTTATTCATGTGATGATCATTGTGTTGCTTGTCTCAAAGGCAAACAACACAAAACTTCTCATAAGTCCAAAGAGATAAACATTATCCCAAATCCTCTTCAGTTGTTGCATATGGATCTGTTTGGCCCTACAAATGTCATGAGCATTGGCAAGAAGTCATACTGTTTAGTTATTATTGATGATTACTCTAGATTTACTTGGGTATATTTTCTGAGAACTAAAGATGAGACAAGTGGACTGATCAAATCTTTTATTCTTAGAATTGAAAACCAATCAAATCAAAAAGTGAAAGTCATTAGATCAGATAATGGGACTGAATTTAAAAACCTTGATCTAAACACCTTTTGTGAGGAAAAAGGAATTGAGAGACAATACAGTGCTCCTAGGACTCCACAACAGAATGGTGTTGCTGAGAGAAGGAATAGGACACTGATTGAGGCTGCTAGATCTCTGTTAGCTGATTCAAAATTACCCACTACTTTTTGGGCAGAAGCAGTTAATACTGCTTGTTATGTCCAAAACAGAGTTTTAGTAATAAAGCCTAAAAACAAGACGCCTTATGAGCTTTTTCAGAAAAAGAAACCATTTATTGGATTTTTCAAACCATTTGGGTGTCCTTGTACAATTCTCAATACCAAATCTCACTTAGGTAAGTTTGATAGCAAAGCAGATGATGGTTTTCTTGTTGGTTACTCATCTCAGAGTAAGGCTTACAGAGTGTTTAATACCTCTTCTAGAATAATTGAAGAAAGTGACAATGTCAAATGCAATGAGAACACACCAAATCCTATTGGTTCAGGTCCTGATTGGCTATTTGACATTGATTCACTCACTAATTCTTTGGGTATCAGTAGTGATGTAAATTCAGGACAAAGGGATGCACCACCATCAGATCACAGAATTCAGTCTGTGATATTTCCATTCCCTACCATTGATCATGTTGACTTCTGTGAACAAGAAAAGGAAGCTGAACCCATTCAGAATGAAGAAGAGAGAAGAATAGAGGAAAATCAGCCTTCAAGTCCAAATTCCAGAGAGTCTGAAGTGACTGAAGAAGCTGAAGAAAATCCAGACTTAAATGAGTCAAATCTGGATGTGAACTTACAAGAGGAATCTGGTCATCCATCAAGAACTCAGAAAAATCATCCTCCTGAGTTGGTAATTGGAGACATTGCTTCTCCCATGATGACTAGGAATCAAAGCAGACTTCAAGAGCTACAAGATCAGCAAAATACAGTTAATACGGTACTCACTTGCTTTCTATCCCAAATTGAGCCCAAAAAGGCTTATGATGCTATGAAAGATCCAAGTTGGATAGAAGCAATGCAAGAGGAGTTGCTATAGTTCAAGCTACAGAATGTTTGGAACTTGGTGGACCTTCCAAAAGGTCATAGGGCAATTGGCACCAAGTGGATTTTCAGAAATAAGAAGGATGAGAGAGGAATTGTGATCAAGAACAAAGCCAGGCTGGTTGCACAAGGGTATACTCAGGAAGAGGGTATAGACTATGAGGATGTCTTTGCTCCAGTTGCAAGGATTGAGGCAATTAGGTTGTTTCTAGCCTATGCCTCATATATGAAGTTCAAGGTCTACCAGATGGATGTAAAAAGTGCTTTTCTATATGGGACTATAGATGAAGAAGTGTATGTCTGTCAACCCCCTGGATTTGAGAATCCATTGTATCCTGACAGAGTGTACAAGTTAAAGAAGGCACTTTATGGTCTACATCAAGCCCCAAGAGCATGGTATGACACCCTGTCTACCTATCTCTTGGAAAATGGATTTGAAAGAGGAATCATTGATAAGACCTTATTCATTAAAAGGAAAAAGAAGGACACCCTACTTGTTCAGATCTATGTGGATGACATTATCTTTGGATCCACAAATGATCACATGTGTAAAGACTTTGAGGAGTTAATGCACAAGAGCTTCAAGATGAGTTCCATGGGTGAACTTACTTTCTTCCTTGGGCTTCAAGTGAAACAGAAGAAGGATGGGATTTTCATATGCCAATCCAAATATGTGAAAGACATCTTGGATAAGTTTGGATTATCAGACTCAAAGCCAGCAAGCACACCGATGGAGACACACAAACAGATCATTGCTGATCTTGAGGGGGAGGATGTGGATGTCCATCATTACAGATCAATGATTGGATCACTCATGTATCTCACAGCCTCTAGATCAGATATTATGTTTCCAGTATGTGCCAGATTTCAAGTTACACCAAAGCAATCACACCTTCATGCAGTCAAGAGGATATTTAGATACCTAAGAGGGCAACCTAGATTAGGTCTCTGGTATCCTTATGAATCATCCTTTGATCTACTTGCATACTCAGATAGTGACTTGGGTGGAGCTAACATGGATAGGAAGTCTACTTCAGGTGGATGTCAGTTTTTGGGTGCAAGACTAGTATCTTGGCAGTGTAAGAAACAAACCACAGTGTCCTTATCTACAACAGAAGTTGAGTATATAGCTGCTGCAAGCTGCTGCTCTCAGGTTCTATGGATACAGAATCAGATGTTGGACTATGGGGTAACATTTCTTCACACTCCAATCTTCATTGACAACAACAGTGCTATTAGCATTGTTAACAATCCAGTCAAACACTCAAAAACAAAGCACATAGAGATCATGTATCACTTTATTCGAGATTGTAATGAAAAGAAATTAATTCAAGTTGCTAAAGTTCATACCAATGACCAGTTTGCTGATCTATTCACAAAAGCTTTTGATGTGGGTAGATTCACTTTCTTGGTAACAAGTGTGGGCATGATCAACCTTGAATAAAGTCATGATTTTCAGTTTTTATACCTGTATTTCCTTCTATATTTGGTACTACTAACTCTTCTTCTCAGGATCTTCTGTATGACTCAGATTGACAAGTGCTGAAAATTTACTACTGCCAGTGCATAGTTACTACTGCCAGTGCATAGTTACTACTGCCAGTGCATAGTTACTACTGCCAGTACATAGTTAATACTGCTTCGTACTTAATACTGCATGTGTCGTTAATACTGCTTTAAAAGAAAAATTAGGGCTAATACTGCTATAAATACCTCTTTCAGCCCGCCAAAGTTCATAACGTCTCTTTGAATTCTATTCATCTCTCTCTCTTTCTAACTATTCTCTCCCAAGAATCTCTGTTTTCTGTCAAGAATCCTCAGGTACAATGGAGTTTATCGACGAACACAACGAGATTGCCATGTTCCAGAAGCCAAAACAGTCCGCAGTTTTTCACGACATTGTGGATTTCCTCAAATACACGCATATATCCTATGCCCTAACGGTGACCCCGACAATCTACACCGAGCATCAGAAGCAGTTCTGGGAAAATGCCACCGTGGTGTCTGAAGATGGGCAGAAAATCATCAAAACAAGGGTGTGTGACAAACCCTTGAATGTTACAGAGGAGCTTATTCGCATCACTCTTCGATTGGATGATGCCTCAGGTATGACGTCTATTCCTAATGACGACCTATACTCAACTTTAACGAGAATGGGGTATGAAGGTCCCATTGGAATCTTTAAGTTTTTCAAGTCTAAATTTTCTACACAATGGCGATTCTTTGTTCATACCTTATTACATTGCATTTCAAAGAAAACTACTGGATGGAGTGAGTTTAGCAGTACCATTGCTTATGCCCTGGTCTGCTTAGCCACGGCCAGGAAGTTTAATTTTTCACAAATGATTTTCAATGATCTTGTGTCAAACCTGGAATCCAAAAAGAGTTTTTATATGTACCCAAGGTTTGTCCAAGCAGTGATTACTCAGGAATTGACGGATTTGCCTCAATTTACTGAGGTATATGTACCTAAACCCCCTAAAGGAAAGGTCTTCTCAAATATGAGAAGAACTTCCAGGGACTCGGAAGGAGTTGACATTCCATTGTTCTCTACAATGATGGGTGTGTCCCACACACAAGAAGGTATGGCATCAGGGTCAAGGCCCTCATTAGACCAACCCACTGATAGCCAAACCCCACCTTCAATCACCAAAGAAATTCCTCAGTCCATTCTTCAAAGACCCACTCCTCACATAACCAAAAAGTTTACAAGAAGAATGGTACACAAGGCTCCTTCCCTTGATGTACCTCCTACAAGCCCAAAGCCTTTAAGCCCTCTATTGGAGCATTCTCCAATAGAGAATATCGAAAGGGAAACCACAGGGGTGTCTCCCAACCCCAAGAAGGTGCTCACTAAGGAGAAGGTTGAGCATGTGAGTAGCAAGGCTGCCACTACTTCTGCTAGCACAGAGAAGGACAGTGGTAACATAACTAAGACCTTCCTCACGGCAACTCAGAATGAGAAATCATTCAGAGGTCCCAGGTGCCAAGAAACCACGGGGGTAGGTAGTGCTTTTGCTAGGCAAAAGACACCTACTAAAATTTCCAGTGATCCTTTAAAGGAAGTAAAAACTCCTAAACAAGGTGAGGATAGATATACATATGAGGAATTGATGGAAACCATTGCCAATATCAACACAGATGTTGTAAGTCAGCAAAAGGAGATAGATGGACTCAAGAAAGTGGTCCTATATCAACAAACACAGCTTGAGAAGCATAAGAAGCTGATTACAAAGTTGATGCATAGGAAGAAGAAAGCTCAGTATGTTCTTAAAAGAAGAAGCCCCAACAATGATGCTCCCAAAAAGGGGGAGTCAGAAGATGAATTCAACATGGAGAGTGCACAGGAAAAGGGGGAGAATGAGTGTGTTGAAGAAATTGCAAAAGAAGCAGAAACTGATCATGCAGCAGAAAAGGTTAATGCTGCTGAAATTCAGAAAGAAGCAGAAACTGAACCAACAGCAGAAACGGTTAATGCTGATGAAAGTCAAAAAGCAGAAGCGGCAGAAACCATTCCAGAGGCAGCAGAAACAAAAGAAGCAGCAGAAACCATGCAAGAAGCAGTATCTACAAAGGAAGAAGCAGCAGAAACAAAGGATGCAACAGAAACTAAAATGCCTACTTTGGAAGAAGTTGAAGTTGCAGAGGCTTTGATTAAAGCCAAACATGACACTCCTAAAAAGCAAGAAGAAACCCTGGGTGAAAAGCTGGTGTCACTAAAAAGAACAAGAACCAAGTCTATAGCTACCAAGAGTAAAGTTGTCAAGAAACCTAGGGTAGAACCAGTGGTAGAAGAAGAAAAAGAAGAGGATGTTCCAGAAAAGAAAGATGATACAAAGGTTGCTGAAGAAGAAGTAGCAACTCCATCAGGTCAACCAAGTAATGCTCAATGTGATATGTATATCACTATGGTTGATACTGATCCAATCAAAGTTGACCCATTATCTTCCATGCCTCCTGAGATCATCTTCTGGGATACCTTGGTAGATCAGAGAAAGGAGTACATTAGAGTAAAAAGAGCAGATGGGAAGTATGAGGTCTGGTCTACATGGGGAAGACTTATCAGAATGTGCTCTAGATCTGACGTAGAGGAGATGTACAAGGTTGGAATGAAACTGTATGGAAATATGCTGAATGAGAAAGGGATGTCTATCACCAAATTGGTTCTTGAATACATGTGCCTAATGTTCAAACCAGAAGCAGTTCAGTATATGATAGAAAGAATTTTTCAAGCCATTACCAACTGGATGCTCATTGAAAAATGTGGAGTGTATGTGTTGATCCAAACCCTCAGTGATTTGATAATGACCCTATCTTAAATACATAGTGAAAATTGTAAGTAAACAATATGTATCAGAGTTTCACTATCGCTGATAAGTACTAAGATCTTACAGTACTGCTGATAGGAACTCTCGCACTTTTAGATTAAACATTCAGCGAACACTGTTCACCATATCGCTGAGTCTGTTCAGTCCTTATGGTGATCGCTGATAAGTTAGTTGTTTACTTATGATCCCTGAAGACAAGTTTCACGTCAACAAAGGTTCTACGCTGAAGTCGAAGATCAAGCTTAAGAACCAGCGACAAGTCTCCTAATGAACTGATGCGGATCAGCGAAGACTCAGATTTGTCCACTCAACGTGAAGTATCAAGTACAAGACTTCAGCTATCGCTGAACTTTATCATCTGCTGAATAGTAAATGATAATCGCTGAATCAACGAAAGCTGGTCATGAAGTCCTCCGTACAAAGTACTTTTGTCTTAACCTCCCTTGCACGCCACCGTACGAAATGTCAGAAAAGAACCTCCGAAAATCTGAAATCGTACAACCACTCTGATACTACACTGTTCATTCATGCGGCTACTAAGGTTGTCAACAAAGGTCAATGACATGCAACCAATCCGCTGATGACACGTGTAAAGTATATACAGAATTGCATTAAATGCATGCAGTATATAAAGAGATGAACTCACTTCATTTGAAGTAACTTGCTAACTCTGGACAAGTTCAAATCTCTCAAGATAGGATTTTATTAGTAATCTCCTTATCTTTCTTAGTGCAAGAAAACCTTAGTGTTCCAACTTGTTTAGATTTAGGTTTATCCTTAATCTTGTTTCCGCAACAAGCTGTAAATTGTTAATGATTTATCAATAAACAATTTAGAAAAGTAAAATAGTGTGTTTGTATTCAACCCCCCCCCCCCCCCCCCCCCTTCTACAAACTTGTTTAAGCCTTTCGGGACCAACAAGTGGTATCAGAGCAGATTTGTTTAATCTCATAAACAAGATCTAATCTAAGATATTTCTCTTCCTTGCTATTATCTGAAAATGGCCAACTCAAACACAAACACTCACTATATCGACAATGGTTCTCTTGCAAAACCCCCTAGATTTTCCAGAGACAACTTCAACTTATGGAAAAATAGGATGACACTCTACTTAGAAGGTGTAGACCCTACTATACCTTACTATCTTGAAAACGGTCCACACATCCCTGTAACGATTGATCCTGCCGTTCCAGCCACTGCAACTAGAGCTGCTATTCCAGAAAGGCTGATTCCAAAGGAAATCCATCATTGGACCGATGAAGACAAGAAGAAAGTGGCTATAGATACAAAAGCCAGATCCATACTATCCATGGCCCTTCCTGACGAAGTCTACCATTCCGTCATGAACCTGAAATCCTCAAAAGCCATGTGGGACACAATATGTGTTCAGTATGAAGGAACGTCTGAAGTCCAGGATTCAAGAAAGATCAACCTGGTAAGACAATACGAAAGTTTCATCTCTGGTAAGAATGAAACTCTCTCTGAAGTACATCAACGTTTTAACTGCTTAATTATAGATCTTAAAACGGTTGGTAAGGAATATTCTAACTTTGAAGTTCTGACAAAGTTTTTAGAATGTTTACCTGAAAGCTGGGACAATTATTCCATGTGTCTCAAGCTGTCAAAAGATCTAAGATCAATGACACTCGCTACCTTATATGGCACATTGCTGAATCATGAGCAATCTAGCCATTTTAAGAAGAATCTTATAAAAGATTCCAAAAGCACCCCTGTTGCTTTAATCTCAGAGGAACCTTCTACTCAGCGACCCGTGGTCACTATCACTGAGTTAGAAAGTAACTCTGAAAGATCATCAGATTCTGATTCTTCAGATGATGAATCCTTGGCTCTCCTAACTAAAAAGTTCAGGAGATTCGCCAAGAAGAAAATGTTTAGAAAGAACAAAACTCTTTCTATAGCTGACAAGCCTAAGTCATCAGCTTTTGTTGATAAGGCTACTGCTACTTGTTTTAACTGCGAAAAGACAGGTCATTTTGCTAACGAGTGCAGGTCAAAGAAAATCATGAGACCTTCAGCCTTTACAAAGAAATCCTTTGTTCCAAGGAATAAAGACGACAAATACTTAAAGCTGAAGGAGAAGTATGCAAAGCTGAAAAGGTTTAAGAAGAAGGGAAAAGGCCTAATGGCTGACTATGATTGGGCTGCTTCTGATGAAGAAGCCTCATCATCTGATTCTGAAGATGATGAAGCAAATCAATGTCTCATGGCCAAGATTGAAGAAGAGGAAGAAAGTTCAGACATTCCCTCCACTTCAACATCTGCCATTCAGGTATCACCTTCCTTCTTTACCAATATTGTAAATATTGATGAAGCTGACAGTCTCTGTAAAATCGAACTACTGACTAGAAGCTTATACGAAGCCATGAACGGCAAAGCTGTGGTTGAAAACCAAAATCTTGATCTCGCTGAAAAGCTTAAAAATTGCCACCTTCAAATAGAAAAGCTTTCTAAATTTGAAGAAGATTTTAAAGATCAAGTCCATTTAAATCAGCTAGTCAAAATTGAACGAGCGGAAGCTATCGCTGCATTAAAAGCTGAACAAGCTACTGTTGAAGGATGGTGTAATTCTTCAACAAAGATCACTGAGATAATTAAGGCTCAGATTCCTCTGAGTGATAAACGTGGTCTGGGTTATAAAAATGATACTCCAATACCAACCACTGAACGTTCAATGCTTAAATTTGGAACGTTCGTATCCTCAGTAGCTGACACTTCTTCATCTCAGTACTCCTCGTCGATTACACCAATCCCTGAGGAAACTCCTACCTCCTCAAAAGGTAAGGAGAAAATGGTTTATTCAAAACCTACCTCTGTCTCTAAAGATAAAGGTAAAGGAATTGTAATTTATCAAAATCCTCAGAAGGGTACTTTAGTACCTAAGCTGAATGCTTCCAAAGCCTTAGTGATTCATTCATCTGGTTCTAGAAATCAGACCTCTGGATCAGTTCAGCGACCTACTCCTAGACTCAGAGTAGATGTCCTTGGTAAGAAATCTGAAGAACTGAATGTTCGTCCTATTTCAAAAACCAATAGTGTACTTGGTGCTGGCACTTCTAATTCCAAATTAAAAGCTCAGCACACAAGTGGTCCTAGAACTAATTTTAGTTATAGGAAATGTTATCACTGTGGACTTACCGATCATATTGCAAGTAAGTGTCCCACAGCCACCAAAGCTGATAAGATAGCTAAGGTGAAGATAGCACCAAAGAAGACCAAACCAGTTGCAAGTCAGGTCAAGGTGACTCCTACCGCTGAGGTCAAGAAATTGACCAAAGTGAAGAAAGACAAAGCTGAATCTTCAAATGCTGCGAAGACTGCTGAACCCATTCCAACCACTTCCACTGACAAACGCGTATACATGGTGAAGTGGGTACCCAAGCAAAACTAATCTTCCTTTGTATTGCAGGTTAAGAAGGGTATCTGGTATCTCGATAGCGGATGCTCTAGACACATGACTGGAAAGAAAAGCCTGCTCGCTGAATACAAGGAAGAGAAGGGTCCCTCTGTAACTTTCGGTGGAAATGGAAAAGGACACACCCGAGGGTATGGTGTACTTTCAAATGGTACAACATCCTTCAGAAGAGTCGCATATGTTGAAGGGCTGAAGCATAATCTTCTGAGCATCAGTCAGCTTTGCGACATGGATAACAAAGTGATTTTCACCAAGGAATCCTGCTTTGTCTCTGACAAAAAGGAGAAGATAGCTCTCAGCGGTTATCGTTTGGAAAATGTTTACGTTATAAACATGGACTCAACAACCACTGAGAACTCCTGTTTCTTCTCAAAGGCATCTTCTGATGTCAACTGGCTATGGCACAAGAGGCTCTCACATCTCAACTTCAAGACACTGAATACTCTTTCATCCAAAGAGTTAGTCACTGGTCTACCTCAACATTCATACGCCAAAGAATCCTTATGTTCAGCGTGTGAAAAAGGGAAGCAGACCAAGGCAAGCTTTAAGTCAAAGCAAGTTTCCTCAGTGTCATCTCCTCTTCAACTACTCCATATGGATTTGTTTGGCCCCGTTAACAAACAATCCATCGCTGGAAAGAAATATACGCTGGTCATAGTTGATGAATTCTCTCGTTATACATGGGTAATGTTTCTCCGTTCTAAGAGTGACACCCCTGAAGAACTCATCACCTTTGTTCGGAAGATGGAAACTCTGAACAATATGACTGTTCGCTCAATAAGGAGTGATCATGGAACTGAATTCAAAAACAGTTCTCTTGATTCCTTCCTTGAGAGCAAGGGTATTTCTCATAACTTTTCGTCAGTGAGAACACCACAACAAAACGGAGTCGCTGAAAGAAGAAATAGAACAATTATTGAAGCTGCACGTTCAATGCTCAGCGATTCTCACCTGCCTACTCAGTTTTGGGCAGAAGCTGTCAACACGGCTTGTTTTACGCAAAACAGGTCGCTGATAGTCAAAAGATTCAAAAAAACAGCCTATGAACTTTTTCATGGGAGAAAGCCTTCAATCAGCTTTCTTCACATCTTTGGTTGTCAGTGTTTCATACTGAACAACAGAGATGCCCTTGGAAAGTTTGATACTAAGGCTGATGATGGAATCTTTCTTGGATACTCCTCAGTTTCCAAAGCCTTCAGAGTCTTCAACCGAAGAAGACAAACTGTAGAAGAAACTATTCACGTCACGTTTGACGAATCCCGTTCAGCGAACTCTAAACCGAACGCTGATACAGAAGAACTGAATCAATGGATGTTTTCTCATCTTGGTGATTCAGAAGATGTTCCCACTACTCATACTCATACAACTGAAAATGATGGTCCTACTATCATTCCCAATATGCAGAATAGTGAAGCTGAAACATCTTGGGTCTCAGCTGTTCCTATAAATACTATACCCGCAGTTGATCCAAATGTCTCAGAAATTCCATCTATTTCTCAGCAATCAGTGAATGAAGTGACAAATGCAAGCATTCCTCTCTTAGCTGATTATCCAGAAGTAGCTGAAGCCTCATCTTCAGTTTCTCCAGTTCAGACTGAGTCAGCGACGCATGCTCCGGCTCAGCGATGGACTGTAAATCACCCAATCGATCAAATTCTTGGTGATCCCAACGCTGGTATTCAGACTCGTAGAAGTGCAGGTAATATTTGTTTATTTGTTAACTTTATTTCTCTAACTGAACCAAAGAAAATAGATGATGCCCTCAGAGATCCAAACTGGGTCAGCGCTATGCAAGAAGAGCTGACTGAATTCGAAAGAAACAAAGTTTGGAAACTTGTTCGGAGACCAACTGACAAAACAGTGATAGGCACTAAGTGGGTCTATCGAAACAAGTTGGACGAACATGGTACTGTAACTCGCAACAAAGCTCGTCTTGTTGCTCAGGGATACAGACAAGAGGAAGGTATAGATTATGACGAAACCTTTGCTCCTGTAGCAAGACTTGAATCTATTCGTCTTTTCTTAGCATATGCTATACACAAAAACTTCACTGTACATCAAATGGATGTTAAGTCAGCGTTTCTAAATGGAAAGCTGAATGAAGAAGTTTATGTGGAACAACCTCCAGGATTCTCAGATCCTAAGCGTCCAGGTTATGTTTATAAGCTGGATAAGGCACTTTATGGCTTGAAGCAAGCTCCTCGTGCATGGTATGACACTCTTTCTACGTATCTCCACCTTGAAAAATTTGAGAGAGGTAAGATTGACAAAACTTTGTTTTTTAGAAAAATAAAAGGTCATATCATTTTAGTTCAAATATATGTTGATGACATTATATTTGGTTCTACTAACCCTGAGCTTTGTACTCGTTTCGCTGATAGAATGAAAGATGAGTATAAAATGAGTATGATGGGTGAACTAACATATTTCCTTGGTCTTCAGATTAAGCAAACTGAAAATAGAACTTTTATAAATCAGGGAAAGTATGTTAAAGATATGCTGAAAAAATTCGACTTAACTGAAAGTTCAGCTATGAAAACCCCTATGGCACCACCGCTGATACTTGATAAGGACACAAAGGGTGTTCCTGTCAATGTCACGCTGTACCGTGGGATGATCGGCTCTCTACTGTATCTTACAGCTAGCCGACCCGATATTATGTTTGCAACATGTCTGTGCGCACGATATCAAGCTGAACCTAAGATATCTCATATGAAAGTTGTAAAGCGAATCTTTCGATATCTTAAGGGTACAGCGAATCTAGGTCTTTGGTATCCCAAAGATTCAGGATTCGATCTAACCGCCTATTCAGACAGTGATTTTGCAGGTTGCAAAATGGATAGGAAAAGCACCACAGGAGGATGTCAGCTCCTGGGTGGAAAGCTGGTAAGTTGGACAAGTAAGAAGCAAAACTCGGTGTCCACTTCCACAGCTGAAGCTGAGTATGTAGCCGCTGGAAGCTGCTGTTCTCAAGTCTTGTGGATGAGAAATCAACTACTAGACTATGATCTTCAGCTCTCCAAAATTCCAATCTATTGCGACAGCACAAGTGCCATCGCTATAGCAAACAATCCAGTGCTACACTCAAAGACAAAACACATAGAAATCAGATATCATTTTATCAGAGATCATGTGATGAATGGTGATATAGAACTTCATTTTATCCCAACTGATTATCAGTTAGCTGATTTGTTTACCAAACCTCTTGATGAGACAAGATTCAACTTTCTCATCAACGAGCTTGGAATGCTGAACTTTGAAGGATAAATCTTCAGCGGTTCACATTTAATCAGGATAAAATAAACTTGTACAATCCATTTCATCATCTTCTCTCTGAATAAATTGGGTTAAACTGATATCAAGGTATGTTTTCTCTGACAAAACGCATGAAAATGCAAGATTTCAAATTCTTTCATCGCTGAATAATATTTTGAAAATTCTTAAAACCCTCACTGATATTTCTATTCAGTGCTTCATATTTTCCAAAGAGTCCCTGAGTTTTTCTTTCAAAACCTCAGAGACAACGAAAGAATGTGAAAGGACAGTTGTGACGTCATTGCAACGGATAACACCAGGCACGTTTCTTTTTCTGACACACGTTTGCACGTTTCGTTGTCTATCCAATCAAATGCAAACACGTGTCCGTGTCATGATGAAAAACTTTCCCGCTCAAGTTTTTCTCTCTCTACTCTCTTCCTATATAAACTCTCTCAAAGTTTATATTTGTGTTTTATGCGAGTCAATCTTTCTCCGCAAGAAAAGAACACTGTTGCATTTTGTGCTCTCAATCTTCAAGAACTGTTCATCATCTTCTTCATCAAACTCAAGGTTAATATGTTCTTATCTATTATCAAATGCAAATAACTTGTTTTCGATCTTATCATTGTTTTACACAAGATCAAACAAAAGAACTCAAAAATAAAATCATTTTCTTTCATGGTTTTATAAACACAACCATTTCATGGTTGTTCTTCAAGTTTTAAATCTAAAATCTTAAACTTGTTCTTCTTTCGTATCCATTTTTTTAAAAACTGGAATACAAGGCTTATAGGTGTTATATTCGTTTTTTAAAAACAAGAAAAACCCTAATCTTCATTAAGACTTTTTTGTCTGAATGAAATGGACAAAATTCGAGAAATCTTAATGGAAATTTTCTTTCCACATTAAGATATTTCTTATTTGTTAACATCTTTGGTTGAACTGATAATACAGTGAAATGGCAACTTCAAAGCTGAATGTTACCGCTGAGTCCATCTCCACTGATTCTGAGGAACTGGAAATCACCAAAGCTCCTCAGGTTAAGTTTGAGCTGGATCAACTAGACTGGACAAAGGCAAACAACCTTTCAGCGCTTCTCGAGTTTCCTCCTCGGAAGCAGGTATCCCATCTAGACGACGCTGTAAATTTTTTGAAGAATAGCCCCATCTACACAGCACTGACAATCACACCTCCTGCCAGTCAGCGTCTATTATCCCAATTCTGGTACTCTGCCAGACACACCAACCTACCCTCAGCCAAAGATCCATCTAAAACCATCGACTGCATACTCAGCGATACTGAGTATGGCACCATCAAGATAACCCCAGCAATAATCCGCAAAGCTCTGAAATTCCCTAACGCTACCTCAGAAAATCCTTTCATTCCATTTCCTGACCACAAGAAGCACGCTGACAGGGAAGAAATCATTGCTTTCCTTGATGCGATGGGTTACATCTGGGAGACTGGAAGAGACAAGCTACCTGAGAAGAAGCTGACGCTGATAAAGAAATCCAAGATGCCCAGCGAGATGAACTTCATCTTCGCTCACCTGATCAGCTGCATGACAGCGAAATCCGGATCTTCTGATCAAGCCGCTCAACCTCAGCAGGCCATGGGTTACGCACTGCTGAAAGGTCTCAACATTGACTGGGCCTCCATCATCTATGAAGACCTCATTCAACGTGTTGATTCTGCCGCTGACCGACCAGCATGGGTTCCTTACCCGCGATTCATCAGCGCCATCTTTCAATATGGCCTGAAGGACAGCTATCCTGAAGAGGGTGATCTGAAACTCTCTCAGATTGGCCCTAAAGTTCTCGACTTCAAGCCTGTCGCCAACAAGGTACGTCTCTCTACTCTTCTCACTCTTCTTAATTCTCCGCTTTCTGTGGCTCCTTCAGCGACAATACCCATCGCTGATACCCCGGCCATAAAATCCATTCCTTCTAAGAAAAGGAAACAATCTCTTACCCCTCTTGATTCCAAAAGGATCAAGAAAACCAAGGAGCAACCCCAGCAATTGCATGCTGAAGACTCCTCAGCTCATTCTGAAGAGCTGAAGGAAAGTTCCGTGGTACGCTCTGCCACACCAATTCAAGCCATCCCTTCTAAACCTACTTCAGCGTCCTTAAACGCTGAGGTTAGAACTTTGGAATCTACCCAACCTTCGTCAGTCTCTCAAAAGACTGATGAAGTACTTCTCAGCGAATCCAACGCTGAACTTGAAACCCAACCCCAATTCTTATCCTTCGCTCCTCCCTCTACTTCTTTGGACACTCCTCCAGTCAAAACTGGAGATGCCATCATTCAAGAAGCCATTGAAGCTTCTCAGTGAATGACGAAGAAAGGACCTGCAGAGATCTCCATCCCTCACGGAACTTTTGAGGGAGATATGGAACACTATGGAGGGACTCGAAACTTTGATGAGTTCGTCAACGCTCCTGCAGGTACAGATCCCACCTTAAACACTGTAACTAAACCTGAAACTTCTGAGCTTTCCTTTGTTCACAAGTACTTATATGTTACAGGTCCTTTTTTGGGAGACATCAACCA
Source organism: Saussurea involucrata (assembly GCA_033807775.1). NCBI lineage: Eukaryota > Viridiplantae > Streptophyta > Magnoliopsida > Asterales > Asteraceae > Saussurea > Saussurea involucrata. Next base: position 75,303,753 of record CM066317.1, on the reverse strand, counting down.
GTCTCTGAAGTCTATGGAGATGAAACTTGCGGATCTCACCACCGGTCTATCAAATAACTCTACAGCTGTAACAAACGCTGGAGAGAATCTGACGAAGCTGACTACTGTGGTGGACAAGAAGGCCTCCTCTGATGACATCAAAGACCTTGATAAAACTCTCGCCGACTTTGCCAAAGTGCTCTCCGACATCTACACTGACTACACCAACCTCAAATCATCAGTTTCCACCATTTCCAGCGAGGTTACAACGCTGAAGAAATCGGTTGGTACACTCGAAGGTGATATGTCAGTGGTCAAGACCGACTTGGGCTCAGTGAAGACCGATCTTAGTTCTGTCAAGACAATGATCGAGACGCTGGTGAACAACGCAAATAATCCAGCTCCTGCTCCGGCCCCTGCACCTGTTTTGGATTCATTCACCGCAGAGGATCGCCAAGAGCTGAAGAAAATCACGCCTGCTATATCTGGCCTAGAAGACAGAATAGCTAAGCTTGAAGGTTGTGTGAAAGTCTCTGGCCCAGAAGACAGAGACAACACCAATGCTGAATCTACCCATTCCTCCCCCGCCCATCATGAGAAAGAGGGGGAGAAGAGCGCTGAACAGGAGAAGAGCGCTGAAGATCAAAATAAGAGCGCTGAAGACCTTTCCCATGATGAATCTATCAGGGGAGAGGGTATTGAAGATCGGATTACTGGACCTCAGGGAGATGAAAACCCTGAGGGAACCGAGAACCTCGCCTCTGTATCTGAGGGGGAGAAACTCGAAGAAGATGCTGAGGAATCTGAAGCAGAAGAAGACGAAGACTTCGACATCCCTGAAGCTGAACCATCCTCCTCTCCAAGGAACGATGATGATGATGATGAAGATGACGATGATTTCTTTGTTGTCAAACCTGCTCCTCGAACCAAAGCTCTTAAAGGTATTTCAATAAAAGAACCTTCAGGGGAGAAGACAAAGACAAAGCACTCAGCCTCTGGCGCTGAGAAAAGCAAAGACAAAGGCATCGCTGAAGATGATAATCTGGCGATCCTACTTGCAAAGCCGATTTGTCAGGTACACTAAACTTATTTTTCCTTCCCTGATCATCTCTGAACAATCAGTTATCCATTCCACAAACACCATACACATCCACATTTTTTTTCTATCTTTTCTACCCAAGTTCTTCTACCCAGTTCTTATTTGTAAGATCGCTGCGTTTCAGCTAGTCCTCTCCCCTGTTTGAGGATATCGCTGAAAGATCTGTTGCGACTTCACCAATAATTCCAGCTACCGTTGAAGACATAATCCCAGTCTTAGATTTAATCTCTGAGACTGATGAACCAGAAGAACAACCTCTCTCGCACAGAAACAGACCTTCCTCAGTTCCTCAAAGGCTGAGTGAAGAAGATCAAAAGAGGAGAGAAGAAATGATAAAGCGATTCGAGGATCAACGAATCATCCTAAGGCGCGATCAACTACCTTCAGTTCCTCCTAAGTTCAGAATTTTAAAAGCTGAATACCAGGATCATCTCAGAGTTGAACGCCTCATCGCTGAAAGGAAGGAAGCTGAAGATAAAGACAGAGAATACGCCATCAAGCTCACTCAAGAATCTGTCAAAGACCCCAAGCTGAAGCGTATTCCCATTCAAATCCAACGAAAGCTTTGGGAACAAGCCCAGAAGATCGTGGAAAAGAAAGCTGAAGTTTCTCAGACCACCCTGATCTGGTGTAAAGAGAAAATCCACTTCAGATATCGTCCAGCGAAGATCAACAAGGTATTCATCTCTGGAAGAACCTCCATCGGAGTACCTATTGTTGACATCAAACTGTTCAGAGAAGATGACTCATCTGAAACCTTTCGTGCTGACACTGTAAAAAGGTATGGTCTCTCTGAATGGCTGGAGATGAGGTTAGCTATCCAACCATCAAAATCTAAGTACAAGGATCATTTCGAAAAGCTGATAAACAGACAGATCGATTTGATATCTTCTTGTGTGGATATTCCTCCTGTTCCTGATCTAAAGCCGAAAAGAAAAAAGGACTCTCCAAGGAAGAAACGTCAAGATTCAAACTCAGGTCCTGTCATACGAAATGAAACTGGAATTGGTTTCTCTCGCGCTGAAGTACTTGGTCCTGATCCTGATCTATCTGCCCTTGACGTCTCTTTGCCACCATGTGAACTTTTCGTCCCTGGTAAAGTCATCAGTAATCCTTATGGAATATTCTTTCTTGACTACGACGGACGTAAATGCTTTCAACGGATCGCTGAGCTTCCAATCACTCCAATCGAACAGCTCAAAGATCTCATCTACTGGTGCGACTTCAGAAAAGACATTCAGGCACGACACCTAAAACCCTTGATTTTTGAAGCTGCTCTGAAGCTAAAGAATAAAGGAGAAAAGGTTCCTGACTGGATGATTCCAACTGAAAAGACAACCCTTGATGAACTTCTCATTAAGGAAGAACCCTTTGAAGGCTGACAACAATCACCATTTTTCTCTATTGTATCAGTCATCCTTCAGTACTTGTAATTTATTTCGCTTGTACTTATAATCTTTCTTATTCATATTGTAACCTGATTCAAAGATTTAAAGAAAGATTTCAGCGAATGTACTTTACTCCATCAGTACTGAAAAGATCCCAGAAAACAGTAAAAGGGACAAATATTTTATGAGTTCTTTTTATCCTTATGTTTTCATTAAATAGCAATTTTCTCTGTTGCTATGTCATAATCAAATAGGGGGAGATTGTTGATCCAAACCCTCAGTGATTTGATAATGACCCTATCTTAAATACTTAGTGAAAATTGTAAGTAAACAATATGTATCAGAGTTTCACTATCGCTGATAAGTACTAAGATCTTACAGTACTGCTGATAGGAACTCTCGCACTTTTAGATTAAACATTCAGCGAACACTGTTCACCATATCGCTGAGTCTGTTCAGTCCTTATGGTGATCGCTGATAAGTTAGTTGTTTACTTATGATCCATGAAGACAAGTTTCACGTCAACAAAGGTTCTACGCTGAAGTCGAAGATCAAGCTCAAGAACCAGCGACAAGTCTCCTAATGAACTGATGCGGATCAGCGAAGACTCAGGTTTGTCCACTCAACGTGAAGTATCAAGTACAAGACTTCAGCTATCGCTGAACTTTATCATCTGCTGAATAGTAAATGATAATCGCTGAATCAACGAAAGCTGATCATGAAGTCCTCCGTACAAAGTACTTTTGTCTTAACCTCCCTTGCACGCCACCGTACGAAATGTCAGAAAAGAACCTCCGAAAATCTGAAATCGTACAACCACTCTGATACTACATTGTTCATTCATGCGGCTACTAAGGTTGTCAACAAAGGTCAATGACATGCAACCAATCCGCTGATGACACGTGTAAAGTATATACAGAATTGCATTAAATGCATGCAGTATATAAAGAGATGAACTCACTTCATTTGAAGTAACTTGCTAACTCTGGACAAGTTCAAATCTCTCAAGATAGGATTTTATTAGTAATCTCCTTATCTTTCTTAGTGCAAGAAAACCTTAGTGTTCCAACTTGTTTAGATTTAGGTTTATCCTTAATCTTGTTTCCGCAACAAGCTGTAAATTGTTAATGATTTATCAATAAACAATTTAGAAAAGTAAAATAGTGTGTTTGTATTCAACCCCCCCCCCCCCTTCTACAAACTTGTTTAAGCCTTTCGGGACCAACAAGTGGTATCAGAGCAGATTTGTTTAATCTCATAAACAAGATCTAATCTAAGATATTTCTCTTCCTTGCTATTATCTGAAAATGGCCAACTCAAACACAAACACTCAGACTGTTGTTAGTACTGCTTGTGCATAACGATGTTAGTACTGCTTGTGATCATAATTATGGAATGCGAGAATGTTGGAGATAAAGATGGAATGATTGAAGATAAGCATGAAAGAATATTCTGAAGATCAATTTTGTTTTGATAGTTATCTTGTAATTATTTAGTATAAATAGATTTTGATAGATAGCTATTCGGTGAGATTCTTTAGAATTCGTTTTTGTTTTAGAGAGAATTAACCTCAAGGTTTAGAACCCTATTTTCTAGAGAAGTAGAAGTCGTCTTGTGGAGCCTGTTCAACAAGATTGAGGTTTGGTTGTAAACTTGTGAGTTGAAGTATTGAATACAAACAGATTGTGTTTTCTGATTAGTTGTTCATTGAGTGTGTTTGAATTAAAGTTCTATTCCGCAAGATTCTTTAATTCTGATTTCTAAGTATAATTATTCTTATTTGGAATCGATCCTGACAAATGAAGCTTTAAAATTCGGAATGTTTATAAAAGCTAAAGATTCATCTTCTGTCCAAACCTCTGAGAAACAAGACTCCAATGATGTTTCTAAACCTATTCATGATCTTTTAAAAGATTTAGTCATTGATGAAGTTTCTTCTCCTGATTCTTCAAAATCAAAGATTTTCAAAAGAGACAATGCAACCAATCTTTCTTTAAAAGGAAAATCCTCAGACCTTGGAAAAGACCATTTCAAAAGTTTTTCAAGGAATCCTTCCACCAATTGTGCTCCCACAACTTCTAGTAATGGGATTTTAAGTTTTCCTCCCCTCATCTCTTCCTTTGGTCCTAAAGTTATTCAAGTTAATGTCATAGGAAAAGGAAAAGAAAAATTGCAAAACCCCAAAAAGACATTTATCTATATAAAGTGTTACAACTATGGTGATACTTTTCATCTTGCAAAGGATTGTCCAAAGGAAAGAATTGAAAGAACCAAACCTAAGGACTCTTCTTCTTCTAACCCCAAAGGACCCACCACCAAATGGGTACCTAGGAACTAATATGTGTGTGCATGCAGGTTTTTTAGCACCATCAAATCTGGTATTTGGATAGTGGGTGCTCACGCCACATGACGGGAAACACATCTCTTCTCATTAACTATGTGTCTGAAAAGGGTCCATCTGTAACTTTTGGAGATAACTCTAGAGGTTACACCAAAAGATATGGAACACTCACAAACGGATCTGTCACCTTTAATAAAGTGGCATTTGTTGAAGGTCTCATGCACAATCTCCTTAGCATCAGCCAACTGTGTGACCTAGGATACAAAGTTATCTTTGAACTTTGTATTTGTACTGTTGTTGACAAAAACATGAAAGTGGTTCTCTCTGGAAAAAGGATGGAAAATGTCTATATCATCGATATGGGACAAAATAATAATTCATCCAGTGTATGTTTTGTGTCGAAAGACACAGCCGAAAGGAACTGGCTGTGGCATAAACGTCTATCTCATCTAAACTTCAAAACTCTCCACAAAATATCAAACAAAGAGCTGGTGACTGGCATGCCAAAGTTGAACTTTGTCAAAGAAAAGTTGTGTGATGCATGTGAAAAAGGAAAGCTCACCAAAACTTCTTTCAAGACCAAGCAATGCTCCTCCATCACTCTTCCTCTCCAAATGCTGCACATGGATTTATGTGGACCAATCAGCACTCCCAGTCTAGGAGGCAAAAGGTACATTCTCGTAATTGTTGATGAATTTACTAGATATACTTGGGTGTCTTTTCTCAGGTATAAACGTGATGCAACTGAAGAAATCATCAACTTTGTCAAGAAACATGAAGTTCTAAATGGGCAACTTGTACGATCGGTGAGAAGTGACAATGGCACTGAATTTAGAAACAATGCTCTTGAGGACTTCTTCAATGAGAAAGGAATTTCTCAAAATTTTCTCAGCTGTCAGGACTCCTCAGCAAAATGGAGTCGTGGAAAGGAAAAACAGAACTCTATGTGAGGCAGCAAGATCAATGCTAAGTGAATCAAACCTTCCCACCTACTTTTGGGCTGAAGCTGTTAATACTGCTTGCTTTACCCAAAATAGGTCGGTGATATCCAAAAGACATGATAAGACTCCCCATGAAGTTTTCCATGGCAGAAAACCAAATATCCGTTTTCTTCATGTCTTTGGTTGTGTGTGCTTCATCCTGAATGATCGTGACAATCTTGGGAAATTTGATCCCAAAGCTGATGAAGGAATCTTTGTTGGATACTCTCTATCCTCCAAAGCATATCGTGTGTATAATCTCAGAAGAAAATGCATTGATGAGTCTATTCATGTAAAATTTGATGACCTAAGATCATCATCTCTTTCGAATGATGATGATGAATTACACAGGTGGATTTCCTCATGCATAGGTGATCCTCCTATAGTCAATCCTACCGATGCATCCTCCATTCCTTTCACTCCATCAAATCCTTCTTCTTCAAATAACCAAGTTGGGTCACCTTCCTTAGTACCCGACACTTCACCTACCGAAATTGACCATCCTTCCACCGACATACATCCTTCCACCGACATACAGCCTTCCACCGATCCTCTGCCTACAACCGACATTTCAGCCTTCCACCGAACCACTGATCCCACTCCACCGACATACTCCACACAAAATGTTCCACCACCTTTACCTCCTGCCTCAAAATGGACTAAAGATCACCCCATAGATCAAATCATTGGTGATCTACAAGCTGGAGTACAAACACGAAGAGGAGTTGGAAACATTTGTCTCTATGTGAACTTTCTCTCTCTTATTGAGCCTAAGAAGATTGATGAAGCTCTAGCAGATCCCTGTTGGATCACTGCCATCCAAGAAGAACTATCTCAGTTTGAAAGAAACAAAGTTTGGAGATTGTTTCCCAGACCTCCAAAGAAGACCATCATTGGAACCAAGTGGGTCTTCAGGAACAAGATGGATGAAGAAGGAACTGTTGTCAGAAATAAGGCCAGACTGGTGGCTCAAGGATACCGACAGGAAGAAGGCATTGACTATGATGAAACTTTTGCCCCTGTTGCAAGACTTGAAGCCATAAGAATCTTTCTGGTTCATTCTGCCTACAGAAACTTCAGAGTCTTTCAGATGGATGTAAAAAGTGCTTTCCTCAATGGGGAATTTGCAGAGGAAGTTTATGTGAAACAACCACCTGGTTTTGAAGACCCAGCTCATCCAGACTATGTGTACAGATTAGACAAGGCCCTCTATGGTCTCAAGCAAGCTCCACGTGCTTGGTATGACACTCTTGCTGATTTTCTTCTAAAGAATGGATACTCCAGAGGTAAATTTGACAACACTCTCTTTATCAAGAAGACCTCATGTAATCTCATTCTTGTTCAAATCTATGTAGATGACATCATCTTAGGTGCCACTGATGAATTACTGTGTGATGAGTTTTCCTCTCTCATGATGAGTGAATATGAGATGAGTATGATGGGAGAGCTTACAGTCTTTTTGGGCCTTCAGGTCAAACAAACTTCAGAAGGTATTTTCATAAATCAAAGCAAATATATTCGTGACCTTCTGAAGAAATTTAACTTCTTAGATAGTGTTGATCCAAACCCTAAGTGATTTGATAATGACCCATCGCAACCAAAGAAAAACCCTTCGTTCCCCTCCCTGACCACAAGAAAAACTCAGACAGGGAAGCCATCATTGCATTCTTCGATGCAGTGGGCTATGTATGGGAAACTGGGAGGGACAAGAAGCCCGAGAAGAAGCTGACCCTCATCAAGAAATCCAAAATGCCCAGCGAGATGAATTTCATCTTCGCTCATTTAATCAGCTGCATGACTGCCAAGTCCGGCTCCTCTGACCAAGCCGCGCAGCCTAAGCAAGCAATGGGATATGCATTGCTGAAAGGTCTACATATAGACGGGGCATCGATTATCTATGATGACCTGGTACTCAGAGTGGACTCCGTCGCTGACAGATCTCCATGGGTTCCCTATCCTCGATTCATCAGCACCGTATTCCAAAAAGGCCTGAAGGACAGCTACCTAACAGAGGGTGACCTGAAACTCTCTCAGGTTGGCCCTAAGGTACTCGACTTCAAACCGGTGGAAAACGAGGTACGTCTTTCTACTCTTCTAACTCTTCTAAACCCTACTACTTCTACTTCTGCAGCTCCTTCAGCGGACAAACCCACCGCTGATACCCCAGCTGCAACCTCCATTCCTTCTCTTAAAAGGAAACCCTCTGAAACCCAACTTGGTTCCAAAAGAACTAAGAAAACCAAGGAGCAACCCCAGCAATCTATTGCTAAAGACTCCTCAGCTCCTCTTGATGGGCTGAAGGAAAGTTCAGTGGTACGCTCTGCCACAGCTGAACAAGCCACCCACTCTATCCTAACTTCAGCGTCTCTAAACGCTGAGGTTACAAATTGGAATCTACCCAACCTCCTTCAGTGTCTCAAAAGACTGATGAAGCGATTCTCAGCGAATCCAACGCTGAACTCAGTACCCAACCTCCATTCTTATCCTTTGCTTCTCCCTCTACTCATTTGGACTCTACTCCAGTTATCATTGAAGCACCTGTCATTCCTCCAGAAGCTAAAGAAAATACTCTTCAAGGAGTAATGGGCATAGGACCTGCAGAGATGACCATACGTCCACGCACTTTAGCTGACGATATGGAACTTTTCTCCGGAACCCGAGATTTTGATGAATTCACCAATCCTCCTGCAGGTACACACCAACCCATATACACTGTAACTGAACCCCAAACTTCTGAGCTTTCCTCTGTTCACAAGTTGTTATATGTTACAGGTCCTAATTTGAGAGACATCAACGCCTCTCTGAAGACAATAGAGACGACACTGACAGGTCTCACTACTACTCTTTCCGACAACTCTTCAGCTGTAACAAACGCTGGAGAGAATCTTACAAAGCTGACAACTGTCGTCGAAAAGAATGCCTCCAAAGCTGACTTGGATAAGGTTGATAAATCACTCACCGACTTCGCCAAAGTTCTCTCTGATATCTACACAGACTACCACGACATCAAGAATGTTGACACCATGTCCAGCGAAGTAACAACGCTGAAGACATCAATTGGCATTCTCGAAGGTGATATGGCTGCTGTAAAGGCTGATGTCAATTCAGTAAAAACTGACATGAGTTCTGTGAAGACCGATGTCAATACGATGAAGAATGACATCACTTCTATTCAGACATTGTTGCAGCAGATCCTGACCAACACGACCGCCCCTGCACCTGCCCCTGCACCTCCATCTTTTACTACAGCGGATCGTGCTGAACTCGTAAAGATCAATCCTGGTATTTCTGGTCTAGAAAACAGATTATCAGCGATTGAAATCTGTGTGGGGATCCCTGGCCAAGAAGACAGGGAAACAACACAAGTTGCTGAATCATCACATTCCCCCCCCCCCACTCATCATGAAAAAGAGGGGGAGAAGAGCGCTGAAGACCTCTCCAAGAGCGCTGAAGACCTTTCCCATGATGAATCTATCAGGGGAGAGAAGACTGAAGACCTCACCTCTACTAAAGAAGGTGAGAAGACAATTGAAGACGAATCAGCCGCTGGACCTCAAGGAGATGAACACCCTGAGGGAACCGAGAAGCTTACCTCTGTATCTGAGGGGGAGCAACTCGAAGAAGAAGCTGAAGAAACTGAGTCTGAAGCTGAAGATGAAGAAGCCATCGACTTATCTGATGATGAACCATCCTCTTCTCCAAAGAATGATGATGATGAAGATGACGATGATGATGACTCTTTTATCGTCAAGCCTGCTCAGAGAACTAAAGCTCTTAAAGGGATTCTGATAAATGAACCTACAGGGGAGCGGACAAAGACAAAGCCATCAGCATCTGAAGCTGACAAGGGCAAAGGAAAAAGTGTCGCTGAAGATGAAAATCTGATGATCTTTCTTAAAAAGCCGGTTTGTCAGGTACATTAACCTCTTCCTTACTCCACATCCCTCCTCTATACACATTATCAGTTCGACACTCCACAAATCTCCATACACTTTATCCCATTCTTTCTATCTCTGTTCTACCCAAGTTCTTACTTGTAAGATCGCTGTGTTTCAGCTAGTCCTTTCCCCTGTTTGAGGATATCGCTGAAGTTCCTACAGCTGCGACTTCACCAACAATAATCCCAGCTCCCAACGCTGAAGAAATAATCCCAGTCTTAGATTTGATCTCTAAGACTGATGAACCTGAAGAACAGATGCTCTCTCACAAAAACAGACCTTCCTTGGCTCCTCAAAAGCTAAGTGAAGAGGATCAAGAAAAGAGAGATGAAATGATCAAGAGACTCGAGGATCAGCGAATCATTCTGAAGCGTGATCAACTTCCTTCGGTTCCTCCAAAGTTCAGAATTTCCCAAAAGGAATACAAGGAACACCTCAGAGCTGAACGCCTAATCGCTGAAAGAAGGGAAGCTGGAGAAAAAGTCAGAGAATACGCCATCCAGCTTACTCAACGATCTGTAAAAGACCCCAAGCTGAAAAGAGCTCCCATTGATGTTCAACGTCAGCTATGGGATGATGCTCAAAAGATCGTTAGAGAAAAGACTAAGGTCTTTGATACGACTTTGGAATGGGCTAAACAAATGCTGACCTATCGATCTAGACCATCCAAAATCATCAAAGTAAACATCAGAGGAAGACTGTACGCAGACGTTCCAGTTGTTGAAGTGGATGTCTACAGAGAAGACAAAACCAAGCAAACCTTCTATGCTGCTACCTTAGAAAAGTTTGGTCTCTCTGAAAGGTTAGAAACGAAATTAGCCATTCAGGGATCGCGCTCAAAGTTCAAAAGCCATGTCGAGAAGATCTTAAACAAACAGATCGACCTGGTTTCTTCTGCTGTGGATATTCCTCCTTCTACTCTTCTTCCTCCTCAACAAAGAAAAGTCTCTGCTAAGGAAAAGAAAGTCTCAGACTCAGGTCCTCTTATACGGAATGAAACAGGTATTGGTTTCTCTCGTGCTGAAGTTCTTGGCCCTGATGCTGATCTCTCAGCGCTTGACACCTCCCTACCACCTGGAGAAACTTTCATTCCTGGCACAGTTGTAAGTGATCCCTATGGTATATTCTTTCTAGACTACTATGGAAATCATCACTTTCAACGAATCTCTGAGCTCCACATCGCTCCCATCGAACAACTCAGAGATCTCATATACTGGTGTGAAGTCAGACGCGACATTAAAGCTAGACACCTGAAGCCCTTGATTTTTGAAGAAGCTCTGAAGAAAAAGAATCAAGGAGTAGATGTCCCTGACTGGATGATTCCCACATCAAAGACCCTCGATGAACTTCTCATCAAGGAAGAACCTTTTGACGGATAGGATCGCCTTGTAATTCTTTCTATCCTTATCTGTCTACATCTTTTGTACTTGTAATTTTATTCGTTGTACTTGTAATTTTTCCACTTCCCTCTGTAATCTTTACAAAGTTTAAAGAAAAATTTCAGAGAACGTACTTTACTCCATCAGTACAGAAAAGATCCCAGAAAACAGTAAAAGGGACAAATATTTTATGAGTTCTTTTTATCCTTATGTTTTCATTAAATAGCAATTTTCTCTGTTGCTATGTCATAATCAAATAGGGGGAGATTGTTGATCCAAACCCTCAGTGATTTGATAATGACCCTCTCTTATATACTTAGTGAAAATTGTAAGTAAACAATATGTATCAGAGTTTCACTATCACTGACAAGTACTAAGATCTTCCAGTACCGCTGATACGAACTCTCGCTCTTTAGATTAAACATTCAGCGAAACTGTTCACCATAATACTCTGAGTCTGTTCAGTACTTATGGTGATCGCTGATAAGTTAGTTGTTTACTTATGATCCCTGAAGACAAGTTTCACGTTAACATAGGTTCTACGCTGAAATCGAAGATCAAGTTCAAGAACCAGCGACAAGTCTCCTAATGAACTGATGCGGATCAGCGAAGACTCAGATTTGTCCACTCAACGTGAAGTATCAAATACAAGACTTTAGCTATCGCTGAATTCTATCATTCGCTGATAAAGAATGATAGATCGCTGAATCAACGAAAAGCTGATCATAAAGTCCTCCGTACAAAGTACTTTTTGTCTTATCCACCCTTGCACGACTCCGTACGATATGTCAGAAAAAGAACCTCCTTATTGTCTGGATTCGTACAAACAATCTGATACTACACTGTTCAAACATGCGGCTACTAAGGTTGTCAACAAAGGTCAATGACATGCAACCATTCAGCTGTTGCCACGTGTAAAGTGTTAACTGCAATGCATTAAATGCATACAGTATATAAGATGATGAACTCACTTCATTTTGAAGTAACTTGCTAACTCTGGACAAGTTCATCCTTCTTATCTTGAGATAGGTTATTATTAGTAATTTCCTTCTCTTTCTTAGTGCAAGAAACTTAGTGTTCCAACTTGTTTAGATTTAGGTTTATCCTTAATCTTGTTTCCGCAACAAGCTGTAAATTGTTAATGATTTATCAATAAACAATTTAGAAAGGTAAAATTTGTGTGTTTGTATTCAACCCCCCCCCCCCCCCCCCCCTTCTACAAACTTGTATAGCCATTCGGGACCAACAGATAGCTCTCCTATGAAAACTCCCATGGCACCACCTTTGAAAATTCATGCTGATCCGGATGGTAAATCTGTTGATGTAACGTATTATCGAGGGATGATTGGTTCTCTTCTTTATTTAACTGCTAGCAGACCAGATATTATGTTTGCTACTTGTCTTTGTGCCCGTTATCAAGCCAACCCAAAAGAGTCTCATTTGGCAGCTGTAAAACGGATTTTCCGGTATCTCAAGGGTACCTTGCATCTGGGTCTTTGGTAGGCTTTGAACTAATTGGATATTTAGATTCAGACTATGCAGGTTCCAAAATTGACAGAAAAAGTACCACAGGTAGCTGCCAACTTCTTGGTGGAAAATTAGTCAGCTGGTCCAGCAAGAAACAAAACTCAGTTTCAACCTCAACTGCTGAAGCTTAATATGTGGCTGCTGGAAGCTGCTGTTCTCCAATTATGTGGATGAAAAATCAATTAAGGGACTACAACCAAGTCTACTCCAAGATACCAATTCTATGTGACAATTTCAGTGCAATAGCTATTGCAAACAATCCTGTTCTACACTCAAGATCAAACCACATAGACATCAGATATCACTTCATCAGGGATCACATCTCCAAAGGTGACATTGAGCTGCATTTCATTCCAACTGATCTTCAGCTTGTCGATCTGTTCACCAAGCCCTTGGATGAAGCCAGGTTCAACATTCTTATAAGTGAACTTGGAATGCTATACTTAGATAGTTAAAAAAAATAATGCTTATCGGTGGTATAGTCTCACCGACTAATCCACCGATGTTTTCGAGATCTAAATTCCTTATTCTTTCTCTTCATCGACGTCCTATTTCTACCGATACCACCACCGAATCCCCATCAGTGATCTCCTCGAATCCCACTGATTCTCTTTTGGTCGACCACTCGATTCCCTTTTATATCGGTGTACCCCCCCTCACCGACCTCTCGGTCCTCCGACCCACTTGCCTACTCATCGGTAGAAATTTTGCTCCAGACACTCTCTTCTATCGGCAAGATTTTCCCACCGACTTCCTTTGGTCCACCCTCATCGGTGGACTTTCTAACATCGGTACACCATATCTCGCCGAACTATTCACCGACTCACCACTCCCATATATCCCGCTGACATCTCGCTCCATCGGTAGAAATCTTTCTCACCGACACCTTCTTCTTCTATTGGTAAGATCTTTCACCGACACCCCACCTATACCGACGTGACTCTCACAAGTCACTGATTCCCATCTCACCGATCCATCTTTCTTACCTAATTCACCAACACTCCAACCTTGGTACTCTCACATCGGTGGGGTAAATTCACCGATATCACATCGGTGGGAAGCATCTCACCGATCTCTTCCAAATTCTTATCCGACACGTTCCCCTATGCTATCATCATCCTAACCCTATATGTCAGTATGACTATTGACCTTTCCCATTTCTTGTAAACCACTTCTTAGCCACATCTTCCTACACCCTAATCATTACCTTTTTGAAAAACATTATTTTTATTCGACCAACCCTCTCTCTTCCCTTCATAATTGTTGCCGCCCTATTTTCAAACCCACGACCATCTATCTTCCCATTTACATCCCATTTTCTCTCTTTCCTCTTCATCCAAACCTGCAACTCTCGAATTCTATCTATCACAATATTTCAAACCTACACCTCCTCACATCCATGGCTTCCTCGACTTCCTCCAAGGTTCCAAAATCTACGAAGATTGTCAAGGACATTCCTACATGTTTTGCATACTTGAAGTTCAATCCTTGCAATCACGTTGCAAGGTTTGAATCCGATCCCGCATATCCCGAATTTAACACAGTTATAAAGTTCTTGACCCGCTATTCTCTCCTCCATGCTTTCTCGTGCAACCCCAAAATGAGCAAGGTGCTTATTGGCAAATTTTGGCTCACTAGTGTGTATGACCCATCGAACGAGGCCATTCACGCCTCTATTTTTTTCTGACGAGGAAGGTGATCACGATCTCACTTTCGGCGTTGATGATGTCCGTCGTGCCCTCAAGATCGATGCCTTTTCAGTGTATGAAGACATGCACGTCGACAACCTTCATGAACAAGTAGTCAGTACCCTTGGCTATATCCACCAATCTGATGACAAAGCTTCTAAATCTTCCAAAGGCCCAAGTACACTCACAAGAAACAAAATGGGTGTTGTATGGAACTTTCTCTTCGCTCATGTGGTCTATTGTCTTTCTAGAAAGACAAGTGGTCAAGACCAATCCCCTTCTTACATTACCAAATTAGCCCATGCACTTATTTTCCAAAGAAAAATAGATTTCGCTCAGTATTTCTTTACTGAACTGATTGAAGTGGTCAAGCACCTGAAACGCTGCCATGTGGCCTATCCTCGCTTCATATCTATGATCGTACAACACGGATCGCAAGTCCCTGTCTCCTCGATTTATTTACGACTGGTCGCCTCCCATAGTCGGCCAAAAGAAAATCGACGTTGGCCGCCTCGCTACCGATCTTCCTCTCAGATCAGGTATGATCACTTTTGCTCACTCTCCCGATCTTCACTGGGGTGATGCAGAAATTCCCGGGTTTCAACACCCGGAAATTCCCGAAGAACTTCCAGCTGTAGTGGCCCATTCTCCCCGTCCTCGAGTAAAGTCGGGTGGCGCTAAAAAGAAACAACCAAAGGCCCCCGACACCTCCGCACTCGTTTCTAGGACTACGCCACCGAGAGATCCCTCGGAGGCTACCTAAGTTCAAATCCCGTCTCAAAAGCGGAGGCACTCGAAATCCCCTCCGAGATCTCCTCTAAAGAGGTCTTGGAAATCTTCGGCCACGCCATCTAAGCCGACTGTCGATTCTCAAAAATCGACAGTTGTTGAAATTCTCCCATCTGGGCCACGGGAATCAGTTTTACCCCCTACCGACTCCTCTGTTGCCTCTCAACAGGCTTCGGTTGTAATATTGGAGAACCCACAATTTACCTCCCCACTCACTTCCTTGGGTGGTGATGATGACTTCGAGGTCTCTCCCCTCGAAGGTTCCGATTTCACACTGCACAGCCTAACACCCAATTTTACGATCGATGATGCACAACCCACCGAGGGTTCCCCCAATGCTCCAAAACATGTTGATTTCGTTGAATTTTTGTTGTTAGACACTGGCTCTCCTAGAAATGTCTCAGCTGAATCTATTGTTGCCATGATCACCGACAGACCAAGCTCCCCGACTACGTCCTCACCACCGACATTGAACTCGCCGAAAATACCATCACCGACCCCACACCGATCTCCCACTCCTCACCAATCACCCACCCCACACCGATCTCCTACCCCCGACAGTCTCCATCCCGCACCGATCAGTCCCCCACCGATCAATCTCCCTCCGATAAATCACCCACCGATCAAGCCCCCCGATCTTCCTCATCTAACGATGGTTCTTCCCAATCACCTCCACCCCTAAGAAAGCCACCTTCACCCCCAAGAAGGCCTCTTTATCCAGATCCTTTATGCACTCACCCCTCCTCATCTAATTTTACTGAGGAACGAATGCTTCCACATACCCCATTATCACTCGCTACTCCCCGATTCCAACTCCCTGAGGTTCGTACTTCTTCTTCTATAGGTGTTCGGCTACCGAGTGATTTAATTGCTGAAGTCCAAGAGAGTGCCTGCCAATTTCAGATGGTGGGTACTCAATTCGAATCATTCAAACGACCATTATCTCCATGATTGCTCAGACAAATGAGCGTGTCTTGGTCTTGGAATCCCGGCAACCTCAGCTATTGGCTTCTACTCTACAGGATCTTCTTCGGCCTCTCACTGAAAACATGGCCACCTTCTCTAACAAGTTGGAGGAATTAACCACCTCCAACTCCAACATGGCTTTTTCTATTGCAGCTATCAAAGCCTCCACCGAGTTTAAAGATTCTGAGCTTGGTCGACTTATTTCTCGGGAGATTCGTCATCAATCACTTCGGACCTCTTTGTCTCAATCACTCGACCGTCTTCATCAATAGATAGACACTCTAAATGCTAGTTTGGATTGGGATCTTGATCTCGGTGACTTTTCTCTGACCAGTATTGATCCGGTCGGTGTTCAACTGCTGCACTCCAATGTTGACCAAATTATTCAACAGTTAGGTTTGGGAGTTTCGGCTGCTGCTGAGGGGGAGAAATCTCTCAAGACACCGAAAATGCCTTCGGTGAAGAGAACTAACAGCAATCAGCCTTCATCCACCAGCGACAGACCACCGATCCACATCTCTAAACACAAGATCGTCACCGACTCAACGACAGGTACTTCGCTTACATCGACTCCACGTCTATCGGTGGACATTCCATCGGTAGACACCACTATTGCCGACTTCCCCTCGTCCACACCGACGCCATCCGTGGAAAAATCCACACCGACCCCAACTCCATCGGTGGAGAAAAACCCATGCAATATCTGAGGGGGAGCAAATCTCTATTGCTCCCAAAGACAAAGGGAAGAAACTCATTTATGCCGACGATGAGGGAAAAGAAGAAAAGATAAGGAAAGAACTAGCAAAGTATGGGTCCCAACCTTCTGATGCTCAAACTCTAAAACTGAAACCAACTTCTCAAGAAACCACTCCCAATCTTGGTCTCTCTCCCCAAGAAATTGAGGAGGCAAGACTAGCTCAAAAGGTCTTGGATGAAACAAAAGCTTTATCTTTAAAAGTGGCGAAAGAAGAAGCCGCAAAAGCCAAAACCACCGATCCCATCCTTGCCCAGAAATCTGAATTGGGTACGATAAAAGAAGAAAAGGAAGAAGAAATAAACTGGTATAAAAAGACCATGCACAGGTCTCCCATCTCTTGTGTCAAAATCACAACTTCAAAGCTTCACCCCACCGACATAAGACTTGTCATCGATACAGAAGATGGATCATCAAGGAGTGTTAGAGATTTCCATCTCAAGCTATTTGTCCTCTCCGAATGGTTTGAAATCTCTAAACTCTTGGTAAGAAGTGCCAATCCTAAGAAAGACGTTTTCATTAAATGCATTAATGAACTGAAGAAGAAGCACAATATTGTTCTTTCTAGCGATGAACGTGCCCGACTTCAATCTTTAAGAGAAGACGTTCGTTTACCCAAAACCAAAAACCAATCGGTGAAAGATACAACTTTCAAAGATATGGCTGCTAAAGGAAAAGTCCCTTACGTGGGCAATCTTGACTTGTCCATCCCTACATCCACTCAGTATCCCCCCAACTACATTGTGCCATTCACCTATCCCTGGTCTCTTCTTCAACGACGCACTTGGACACCGACGATTCTTCCGATTCTCACAGAATCATCTCGTCGACATCCTCCTTCTCCAAGGGATCTACAACCTCATGCCTTACATCCTTAAAGCTCGACCTTTTTATCAGAATGTGATGGCAGAAATAAAGCGTCGTAACCAAGCACCAAGTAAATAATCTAAGTGTTTTCCTTTTTCCCGTTTAAGTACTTGTAAAATTTTATTCATTTCCGGATGTATGAAGATTTAAATTAAATGCAAGTACTTCTCTTCTATTTGAATTTCCTTGTTGCACATAGTTATATTTCCTTACTTGTAAATATTGTTTATAGTGTACAAACTCATACAAAAGAAAAATAGATCAAAAAGAATGGTTTATGTGAAAAGAACCCAAAACGAGTAAAAAGGGTCAAAATGCATTTTATTTTCAGATACTCTTAAATATTCCAAGTCTAGAGTTCAAATTCAAATAGGGGGAGATTGTTGGGTCACCAAAGATTTGAAATTGACTCACCGATGTTCTTCCTTACATCTTACTTAGAATATTTTAGCATGGTTCTTTATGATGACTTGTACATGATAGAAAATGTTTGGTGAAGTCAAAGATTTACCAAAGTTCAGATTGAAGATTCTCTCAGTGTGGAAGTGAGAAATCCTACATCAACAAGTTACAAGTCATTGTCCACTGATGGTGTCCCCACACATCGGTGGACACTCTCCCCACCGACCTTCATCATGTCAGCCAACATCATCCCACCGATAAAGATGCTCAAATCGGTGGGATCACTATTCTTTTCTCATGAATGTCTTTCTTCAAAGAAAGTCACAAGTTTCAAGGCACTCATATCGGTAGAACACTATCGGTGAAACTTTCTTGGAAGACACATCAAGAAGATCATTTATTATGGGACAATATCTATTGCCAGGTAAAAGTGACTATTTGTCGTTTTATCTATTATCAGATAAAGTCTCAATCAGCATGGATATTCTAACTAGTACCATGGAAAAGATGATAAAGACATATCAACTTTTTAGAAGTCAACATATACAAGAAAATCTCCTGATGACAAGTGTCCCAAGCATTTAATGCTCATCACACTATAAAAGGAAGAAGAGGCTCCCATGAAAACCACGCTTACTGAAAGAATTCTCAGTGTAAGCATCCTCCACTCTCTCAAGAACTTTAAAGCTTTGTTCTAAGTGTTCAAGTTGTTTTAGTTTTCAGTATACTTTGTGAAAGATTGTTAGAATACTTTTATCTGTTCTTTTCTGCAACAGTCTTTAGATTTCTATGTGTAATTCTTGTTGAAAGTTTTTCAATAATTGAATTAAAATTGTGAAAAAATTTGAGTATTGTATTCAACTCCCCCTTCTACAATACTTGTTAAGCCATCTGGGACTAACAGACACCTCCTAAAGGGGTATTTTTCAAGGCGATAATGAACCGACTAAAGGTAGAACTTCTTGGATTCGGAAGGGATGAATGACTGGTTAGGGATAAACTCCTAGTTTCTAGTGAATCCCCATTCTTGGAATTTATGGGTCGATCATTTGGGATAGGAAGTGAGGACTGTGTTGGAGTCCTGAAAGCTTCAATTCAAGATCGGGTGGAGGAAATGAGCCTCTAACTTTTTAGTCAGCAGTATAGTAGCAATGATAATGAAAGAAAGATATCAGTGTTGTATCGAAGTTTGTGTTTGAGTAGGACGTGAGGCAACTGGTCGTTATTCGACCTTAAAGGTGAAAGATTGAAATCGCATGGTTTGTGAATCTTTGGTCTATACGAAAACTCTGGGAAGTGGTCATCAGGAAGGATGTGAAGCAACTGTACCACGGGTTGTAATAAGGGCGAGAAAACAGTTGTTGGTCAAAAGTGGGGTGTCAAAGATAAGTGATTGAAAAGACAACGACGCACCTTGTTAGTGTGAATAGCCTTCAATTGCAAATCTAGTCTCATGCATTGTGTCTTTAAATGAGTTTCATGAACTTCTTCATGTTAAATGTATATGCGAGCGTAATGAGCTCCTTGTTTTGGGAAAATAAGTCGACACGCGCGAGCGTGAGTTTAAAGAAAAACATAAACTTGTTTACGTTGCACGATGATTTTGAGCGTGGTGTTTTATAAATTATTTTACCATTTCCATGATTGGGGGAAACACTGTTGTGAAAATCATGAAAACGTTTTACTACAAAGTTTTTATAACTGAATTGAGTATTAGTACGTTGTTAGCATACAAATGAGTGTGGGGACTGACTGACGCACTCCATATAAGTTATTTAGTTCCAAAATTTTCTAGTCGTATTGGAAATGTTTCATTGAATATATTTTTGTTTGTGCCGACTGTTTGGGTAAAATTTCATCAGTCTCGACCACGACCAGAAAGTTACCCACGACACTCGACCGTCGTAAGGAACCTTACGACCTCGACCGACTAACGTATGACATTTCTGTTATGTTTTCGCTGTTTAATGCAGGGTCAGTGCCATTAATGACCAACGGCTATAATCGACAAAGATCATTATGAGCAATAACTTCAGCGACAGTTACGACTGTTACATGAAGCTTTTATGGAATCAATAAAGGCATTCGAAGATTATAAATACAAGAGCTCAGCCTCTTTTGCGGATAACTGAACTCTCAAGAACACTCGAAGCAAAGAATTCTCTCTCGAAAGATCGCTCACGACGCACGACTTACACGCACGACTCTTAGTTTCTACACACGACGCACCAGTTTTTACATTCGATACACTTGTTACTTTACAAATTAGCTTATTTCTATTATTTGTATTGTAATCATTGTACTCTCGACACCCGAAACATAAGGACATCGCCGCTGTTTGGCGACCATAGTGCAGCGGCGACATCCAAAGTCGTCCGCGGGTTTTTTCCTCGTTGAGGTTTTTCTCGTGTCACCAAAATCTTTCGTCTCTTTTACATTTTCTGTCTTTTTCGAACGATTTCTATCTTTAGTTGTTAAGCTCCACAATCAACCTTAAGTTATCCTTCTGGACGATTTTTGGCATTAACAGTTTGACGCCCACCGTGGGGCATCAGCTAGAGAAAATCTTCGACAAACGTGCGTCTTACTAACGGTTTCTTGGAGTTTCCTCTTTTTTCTGTTTCAGAAAAATGACAGCCCATGGAAATCAAGAGCAGCTCATTGCCCAGATGTATCAAGAGTTGGAAGTTGCGCGAAATCAAATCAACGTCCTTGCTGATCAAAGTCGAAGGGTAGCTGAGGAAATAGCGCGGCTGAGAAATCAAAATCCGAATGGATCGTTCGGGCCGTAGAACGGTCCTAGACCATTCGTTCAGAATCCCGGTCCAGGATCGTTCGGTCAGAATCCAGGGTCCGCTCCATTCATCCAGAATCTGGGATCGGGTCCATTCGTTCATAATCCAGGACCAGGGCCGTTCGGTCAGAGTCAGCAGCAAGGCCCATTCATGCAGAATCAGCAGCCGGGATCGTTCATCCCAAATCCCCAGTTCGGGCCGATCCCTCCTCAGCATCTAAGGCCACCACCCATGAACAATGGGTCCCAATCGTACTTCGTCCCTTTCAACGGGGACGCCAATGGTTCGTCGAACGGCAATGGCAACAGTCCGGGAGTTAACCCTCAAGCAGGGGTAAATCCTGATCCTAATGACCCCGTCGCTCAGAGGTTGAAAATGCTAGAAGATCAAAACGAGTGTGTCCTATCTTTGCTCGCTAAGCTGCCAGGGGCGACCGTACCTGTCGATGTCGAGCCTCGTTCAGAATTTCAGGCGTCACCTTTCGTCGACAAGATCGCGACAGTCGACGTCCCGAAGAAATATAACATCCCCACTTTCACGCCCAAGTATTCGGGGATAACCGACCCGACAGAGCACATCGCGCAATACAAGCAGCTAATGTGGACGGTCTCGATCCCACATATGTATCAAGAAGTCTGTATGTGCAAGAGTTTCGGGGCGACCCTCACAGGTCCTGCCCTCCAATGGTTGATTAACCTCAAACCCAAATCCATCGGGTCGTTTGCTGAGTTAGTCAACCAGTTCTCCCAACAATTCGCCAGCAGTCGTAATATGGAGAAGCAGACCAGCGATTTGTACTATGTCGTACAAAAGGCTGGAGAATCGATCCGGAGCTATTTCAATAGGTTCAATGAAGAAATGATCAGTGTCCGTAACTGCGACGTCAAGACCGCAATCGAAGCCTATAAACGCGGTCTAGACGATAGTTCGGGTTTGTACACCAATTTGACCAAGTATCCCCCAGCGAATTTTGAAGATGTCCGTGCAAGAACCATAGCATATATGAGGGTAGAGGACGACGCTGCCCTTCGTCGTAAGCATACCGACGACAAAAGGTCGTTAAGTGTAATGAAGCCAGAGTTCAAGACAAAAGGCAGTATCCAAGCCAGAGTCTGCACGACAAATCTCGAACGTCCGATTCAAGACGAAAGCGGAATCCAAGACCGCGACCAAATTTCCCCGGTACCCTAAGATATCCTCCTACGAATTCAAAGGAACTACTAAGGACTTGCTCGAGGCTCTAAAGACCGTCCAGGCGACCATCCGGTAGCCGAAGAAAACCGAAAAAGACGACGACAAGAAAGATAAATCGAAGTGGTGCGACTTCTATGTCGACCATGGTCATGCGACAGATGATTGCATAGCTCTCAAAAAGGAGCTAGCATATCACGTCCTGAAGGGCAATCTCAAAGACATCATCGATGACGTTGTTACTCCAGTTAACGACGTTCGACCGCCAACCCCCGAGCATGCAAAGGTCGTCAACTGCATCACTGGTGGTTCTGACGTGTGTGGTCTGACGTATTTCGCAGCCAAGCGTCATGCCACCCAGGCACCTGACGATCGACCTACCCCGCGTTCATCAAGACGCAAAGGAGATCTGGAGTTGGAAGCCATGAAAATCACGTTCGACCAAGGCGACCTCAGTGACTCGTATCAGAAGCATCATGACGGGTTGATCATTCAACTCACGATTGGTAATTGTTTAACCCGGCGAGCCTTGGTCGATGAGGGTAGTTCAGTGAACGTCATCTTCCTTGATACCATCAAGGCCACGGGAATCGATCGATAAGAAATCATCCGACGCTCGACAACCTTGGTCGGTTTCAATGGATACGCAACGAGTACTTTTGGAGAGATTACCTTGCCTGTCTATGCAGGGGGAGTCAATAAGCAAACGAAGTTCAACGTCATTGACTGCTCGTTGGCCTATAACATCATCTTAGGTCGACCATGGATCCATGAAATGAAAGCCGTCCCCTCGACATACCATCAGACCATAAAGTTCCCTACGCCGTGGGGAGTCTAGGAGATCAAAAATGAGCCAAAAGTCGCTCGTGACTGCTATAAGACCACCCTGAAGCCGCGGAAGTAGTAGGCCATCTAGCAATTGCAGGTCCAGGATGCTCCTAGGACAGTCGACGACTATCGCCTGGAGGAAATCGTCCTGGACCAGAGCAAGCCTGACCAGAAAGTCTTTGTAAGATCGTCCCTCGATCCCCGCCTTAAAGACAAGCTAATATCTTTCTTGCATGAACATGCCGATTGTTTTGCCTGGTCACACGAAGACATGGTCGGCATAGACCCTGGCGTCATTTCCCATAAACTCAATGTCGACCAGTCATTCAAACCTGTCAAACAAAAGCAGCGGAAATTTGCTCCTGAAAGGAATAAGGTAATAAATGACGAGGTCGACAATCTCCTCAAGACAGGGAAAATTCGAGAAGTAAAGTACCCCGATTGGCTTGTTAATGTCGTGGTCGTAGCGAAGAAAAATGGCAAATGGAGGGTGTGTATTAATTTTACAGATCTCAACAAAACTTGCCCAAAATATCCTTTCCCGTTGCCACATATCGACGCCATAGTCGACACGACTGCAGGGCATGAACTATTGACGTTCATGCATGCTTATTCTGGATACAATCAGATCCTGATGCACGTCGAGGACCAAGAAAAAACTGCATTCATGACGGATCGAGGTATTTATTGTTATAAACTTATGTCGTTCGATCTAAAAAATATAGGTTCCACCTACCAGCGTCTGGTAAACAAGATGTTCAAGGATCATCTTGGCGACACAATGGAGGTGTATATCGACGACATGCTGGTCAAATCAAAGCAAGCAATCGACCATGTCGATCATTTGAAGCAGTCGTTCGACATCCTTCGGAAGTACAGCATGAAGCTTAACCCGACGAAGTGTTCCTTTGGTGTCAGTGCCGAAAAATTCCTGGGGTATATGGTCACTCGTCGAGGAATCGAGGCCAATCCCGACCAGATCAAAGCTATCATCGAGATCAAATCTCCAAGAAATTTCAAAGAGGTCCAAAAGCTCACCGGTCGGGTGGCGGCTCTAAACAGGTTTATCTCTCGATCCTCAGATAGATGTCATTTTTATAACGTCCTCAGGAAAAATAGAGGCTTCGACTGGACCGACGATCATTAGCAAGCACTGCAAAAACTCAAAGAATACATGACATCGCCTCCTTTGCTGTCAAAACCTCACGATCATGAGGTCTTGCAGCTATATTTGGTTGTTAGTCCTAATGCAGTAAGTGTCGTCCTGACACGTGAAGATGAAAAGCAGCAACTGCCGAGCTACTATGTAAGTAAATCTCTCTTGGACGCCGAAACCAGGTATTCCTCTATGGAAAAATTGCTTTTGTCGCTAGTCACAGCTGCTAAAAAATTGTGACAGTATTTTGAATTGCATCCTATTACTGTCGTGACTAACTTTCCTCTTAAGTCTGTCTTGAGGAAACCTGAGTTGACAGGTCGTTTGGCAAAATGGAGCATATATCTCAGCAGTTACGACATCGATTTTAAGCCCAGGACCGCGATCAAGTCACAAGCCTTGGCAGATTTCATTGCTGATTTCAGCCCTGAGCTGGAAAAAGAAGCAGAGCTCGAAATGTCTATTGTGGCGACTCACGACGACGTACCATGGACTCTATATGTCGACGGATCGTCCAACACTAGAGGTTCAGGGCTAGGCGTCGTCTTAAAGTCGCCACAGGGGGGAAGATGATGTATTCCGTGCGATGCGACTTCAAAACCACCAACAATGAAGCCAAGTACAAAGCCCTGATCGTGGGAATGGATATGGCCTACGACTCGGGGGCAACCGCGCTACATGTCAAAAGCGATTCTCTCTTGGTCGTGAACCAGATGAATGGGGAATTCGCAGCTAAAGATTCAAAAATGACAGTGTACCTAAAGGTAGCAAAAGAAAATTCCGAAAAGTTTAAATCTTTTTCTATTGAACAGATTCCAAGGGACCAGAACACTCAAGCCGACACTTTAGCAAACCTTGGGTCTGCATTGGTCGAACCAATATTCAGCAGCATTCCTATGATCCATCTGGCGACGTCATCCATCGAAAATAACGACGTTGTCTAGATCGAAGACCAAGAAGATGATTGGTCGTGCGACATCAGAAATTTCCTTGTGCACGACCAACTTCCAGAAGACACGATGGAAGCTCGTAAGATCAGATTCAAGGCATCCAGGTATGTCGTGATCGGAGATAGACTCTATCGACGATCATCGACAGGTTTTAACCTGAGATGCGTCATCAGCAAAAGTCAAGTTCAGAAGATCCTTCAAGAGACGCACGATGGAGAGTGTGGCAATCACTCAGGAGGTCGCAGTTTGGCTAATCGTATCTCTCGACAAGGTTACTTTTGGCCAACATTGCGACAGGATGCCGTCAGGTATGTCCAGAACTGTGATCCCTGTCAACGACATTCAGGTACGTCCCATAAACCTTCTGAACCTTTACACTCGACACTTATCCCATGGCCCTTCATGAGGTGGGGAATGGACATTGTTGGCAAGCTACCACCTGCCCCATGGCAAAAAGTATTTATCCTTGTACTTACGGATTATTTTTCTAAGTGGGTAGAAGCAGCTGCCTTTTCCCAAGTTCGGGACAAGGAAGTCGTCTCTTTTATCCAGACTAACATCATATGCAGGTTTGGGATTCCATCCGAAATTTTCTGCGATAATGGATCCCAGTTCATAAGCAACAGGACTCGACAGTTCTGCGAAGACCGCAACATCAAGCTGACGACCTCGACTCCCAGGTATCCCCAGGCGAATGGACTTGCAGAGTCGAGCAATAAGACCATTATTGCTTTGATCAAGAAAAGGTTAAAAGCTGCGAAGGGAAAGTGGGTCGAAGAACTCTCTTCGGTCCTGTGGGCAAATCGCACGACACCTCGCACGTCCACATGACAAACCCTTTTCTCTTTAGTCTATGGTTGTGAAGCAGTCTTGTCGATCGAGGTCCAACTCCCAACTTCGAGGCATACTTCCGTCGACCACAACCTGGTTGATTTAAGTTATGACCTCAACGCCCTTGAAGAGCTCAGAGAATCAGCCTTGATCAGAATGGCATCACAGAAGCAAGCGGTCGAGCGACATTTCAATCAGAATGCCAAAGTTAAAGTCTTTCAAGAAGGCGACTATGTCCTACGATGAGTGTTTCAGAGCACTCAAGAGCTCAATGCAGGTAAGCTTTCCACCAAGTGGGAAGGTCCTTATCTAATCTCAGAAGTCGTGGGTAAAGGTGCCTATCGGCTCCGAACCCTCGACAATCAAGATGTCCCACGTAGTTGGAATGCAACACATTTGAAAAGGTTTTTCTTCTAAAACCCTTCTCTTTCATACGATTTTTTATTCATCACAACGATTACTGACTTAAGCATCGGAGGGTCGTTGGTTAGCCAACGACCAACCTCTGACATTGTCTTATCGCAGGATCGCACGACTTAAGCAAGTTACCAAGTCTATTGTACGACTTCAATAAACTTTCGCAGGAACGCACGACTCAAGTTCGTCGCACGATTTAAACATACGATCATAAAGTCTTACGACCCCACGATCTAAGTTTTTTAACTTAGAGAAATTTCATGTTCTGAATGAATTCTCTGATCGCATGTACCAATGTTTGCTTACAAGGTTTAATAATATAAAAGTCTTACGACTTATGTTCTAATTGTTATGTCATGATGGATGCCTAAGTCGCATGTCTTCTCGTTCATTTTACACTTAGTGAATTTCACAGTTGATATTGTTCACGAAATGTATAAGACACACGTTCAAAGAAATGTAAGTTTCATTCATTGAATATTCGATCACTTACATCCAAATGGCTCGACCACCAACGGTCGAACGATAAAAAACAAAAGGCTAAAAAAAATTAAGTCTGAGGAGGATCGTCAGTCGCATCCTTACCAGAGGCCTCGCCCTTTGAGCCTTCATCCACCTCCTCTTCGTCGATCTCCTTCTCATCATCCGAGTCAAGGTCTCGCTCCGACCCGACATTCGACAAGAAGAACGCCAACTCCTCCGACGCAGAAGCGAGGGGATGCTTTCCCGATAAATGTCGTCGCATGATTGCCGCCCGTGCGGTCAATCGTGCAAGGGCAAAGACGGATTTAGCCTCATCCTTCAGCTCTTCAACCTCCTTCTCCAGACCCGCCACCTTGGACTTGGATTCCTCGACTTCTTTTTCTTTCATAGCCAAGGATTCCTTCGTCCTGTCTAGCTCCTTCCTTTGGTCGGCGATCAATGACATGGATTTCTTCAGACGAGAATTCGCCTCGTCCTTTGCACGGCCGACGGCTTCCAATTCGTTCAGAGCGTCGTCGAGTCGTACCGCCATATCCTCGGTACGCGCCTGAGCAGACTTCTCTCACTCCAACGCCGCGTTTTCTCTCACAAGAGCAGAAGACACGAGACATTCTATCTTTGTAGTTTCGGCGTGCAGAGCCAGAGAGGACTGGAATGCCTGAGAAACATAAGAAACGAGTTAGGGAACGCTCGACAAAGTTAACAACGACAAAATGTAACAAGTCTTGAAAGAAAGACTTACCAGGAACGCCAGTCCGGCAACATGGGATCCCGTATCCTCGATCGAGACTCCCCGGAAGCGCTCCCTGAAACAGGGGAGCTGATACTTCCCCAAATGGGGAAACAGCGTCGTCCTGTCTAGGACGTTATCCGCCATGAAGTCTGACGGCAACGTAAAGTTGACCGTCATGACCTCACCCTCTCCCGTCTTCGCGCCCTTGCCCTTGTCGGTCGACGAAGGGGTCGACGCGGAAGTAGGGGACATCGTCGATTTCGCCGGAGGCGCAGAGTCGATAGGTGTTGCGTCGATCGCGTCAGAAGACGTCCTTGTCTTCTCGGTGGATGCGATCGACGCCTTCGCCTTCTCAGGCGTGACGACTCTCGGCGAGCCGCCGGTCTTCGAAGACGGTTCCTTCGGGACTGACATCCTTGTCCTCTTTAGGGCCCCCGACCCAGTTGTTGGGGCCTCTTTCCTCTTCAGGACCCCCGACCCAGTTGTCGGGGCATCTTTCCTCTTTTCTCTCGCCTTGCGAGAAAGTTCGGCTTGGGCCGCCCTTTTAGCCATCACAGACGACGGCTTGACATTGGATTCTCCTGAAAAACAAATAGAAAATAGCGTTACGAGATAGGTATAAGCGAAAGAGATCGGGGTCAAGTAGGAAAGGGTAAGAAACACTCACCAGTCATCTCTACCTCTTCTTCTTCTCTCGACTCCTCTTTCTCTTCTTCTTCTCTCGACTCCTCTTTCTCTTCTTCTCCCTCTGTCTTCTCTTCCTCTTCTTCTTCTCGACTCGCTTGTGGATTTTCACCCAAGTAGTCCAAATCGTCGTCTTCGTCTACCAAATGACGTGTGACGAATGATCGATCGTCGGTGCTAATCTCCAAGAACTTCTCGATTTTGGTCTTGGAATCGTCGTTCGGCTTCACGTTTTCAAAATTGATGTCTGAAAACATAGAGAAAGAAGATTAGTCGAAAAGCAAATAAACAAGTACAATGAAAACGCTCGACCGAAAGCTAAAACTCACCCGTCATGTTCCAACCGGACCTGATCCAATCACTGTCGGGGTCTAGTGTCGCTACCCGCACGAATGCGTACCTGGTCTTCCATTTGCGGTCGTTGACTGCAGTTTTCAGAACCAAGGTACGATCGCCCTTGTGTTTAGAGAACAAGTTGTAGCGACGGTATGTATCCATCTTGACCTGATAAGCCGTCAAGAGGTCCTTCACATTCATCGACGACTCCCAATTCGAGGTAAGTCGCTCGATGACCTGGATAACACGCCAAAACTGGGGCATTAGTTGCCCCGGCGAGAGGTCGAACTCGCACATAAAGGATTTGGCTAGAGGCGAGTAGGGCCACTGGAATCCTATCTTAAATGGGTACTCGTATATCACGACGTACCCATCAGGACACATCTCCGATCGAATCTGACCGGCCTTGCTCACTATAATCCCCGCAGGGATTTTTGCTAAACTCCTAAGGTCATCGATATCCTCTTGACTTCGAATGGTACTCTTTGGTTCAGTAGACATTTCCAATCCTATAGGCCAATTATGCAGATCTGAAAAACCCCAAAGGTCCCAGTTTTTTCCTAGGTTTCCTAGCAACTGACTTACGACGCATACAAAGGGGTGAGAGTCGTACCTTATATAGGCGCTCTAAACCTCGAAATGCCTAATCGGTTCGAAGATTCTGCAGGTTTGGAAGTGATTCGCTGAAGAATAGCAAGATATCTCACTCTAAAAACTCTCTGAAAGCGTAAAATGGAAACGATCCACCGTAGGTCTCTATTTAGGTAAACGATCGTGTCAGGTCGAGTCACTCGATAAACGACACGTGGCTACTCTTTTTCAAAAGGCTCGACGGATCGTCGACACCTGGCACTTACAGTTGTTTGGCATGATCGTGCGTCAGCATGACGTCACGATCTTATCCCTTTTTCGACTTCCCCTTTAGTTGGAATTGGGCCGATCCAGTTCCAAGGCAACTGAAGCGACATTCGACACGTGTCATGACCCCAGACGCCCGACTGACAAAAATTTAAAATTTTGAAATTTCAATTTGCCACTCTATTTTTAAATTTTTGGGGCAAACTGTTTGGGTAAAATTTCATCAGTCTCGACCACGACCAGAAAGTTACCCACGACACTCGACCGTCGTAAGGAACCTTACGACCTCGACCGACTAACGTATGACATTTCTGTTATGTTTTCACTTTAATGCAGGGTCAGTGCCATTAATGACCAACGGCTATAACCGACAAACATCATTATGAGTAATAACTTCAGCGAGAGTTACGACTGTTACACGAAGCTTTTATGGAATCAATAAAGGCATTCGAAGACTATAAATACAAGAGCTCAGCCTCATTTGCGGATAACTGAACTCTCAAAAACACTCGAAGCAAAGAATTCTCTCTCGATAGATCGCTCACGACGCACGACTTACACGCACGACGCTTAGTTTCTACACACGATGCACCAGTTTTTACATTCGATACACTTGTTACTTTACAAATTAGCTTATTTCTATTATTTGTATTGTAATCATTGTACTCTTGACACCCGAAACATAAGGACATCGCCCCTGTTTGGCGACCATAGTGCAGCGGCGACATCCAAAGTCGTCCGCGGGTTTTTTTCTCGTTGAGGTTTTTTCCGCGTCACCAAAATCTTTCGTCTCTTTTACATTTTCTGTCTTTGTCGAACGATTTCTATCTTTAGTTGTTAAGCTCCACAATCAACCTTAAGTTATCCTTCTGGACGATTTTTGGCATTAACACCGATATTGACTCGGTTGGGCAAAGTGGTGATCTATCGTAGGTTTGCATGTGAGCGATCCTTGAGGTCGTTGTGTTTACTATTTAACTTGGGTGGCGTTGTGTCATGCATACTCAATTGGCTCCGTGATATCGTACCTCTTGATTTTTTTAGTATGCAAATGATTTAAATCATTGTGTTGTCACGCATGAAGGCTATGAACTCGCTAGGTCATCAAGGACATGGCAATTAAAGATAAGGAAAGGTCCTGAGAATTGAAATTATTCGGTTGATTCGATTATGGTCGAGTTATGACCTTAGCGTTTCGGTTAGAGGAGGACGGGAATGGCGGGAGTACCGGGCAATGAATTTGATAAGGATCGGTAACGGGTGGTGTGGTTGTTTGTGAAGAGAGTATACCCATGGTAAAGTTTGAAGTTGTTGAGGTGCTCTTATGAGTAACATGTTAGTAAGTAGTTACTGTACCATGATGAAATATTATCGGCTATGAGCCGGAGTAATGAATGGTAGTGTAAATAGACTACGTACCAAATAAGTCTTATTCCTTAACTTGTAAGGACTGTGGAGCACAAAGTTAGTTAAGATGCGTTTTAGGAAAAGTAGATTTTGATGGAAATCTTTGCTGTCGGCGAGATGGTCGAAGCATCACCATGTTGATGGTTGACGATGAAGTCAGTGAACGTTTGGATGACCGGTGTCGAGGTCATTCCGAAAAAGGTGTGTACCCGGTATGAGGATGGAACGCCATATGTGGGCGCTATGAGAGTGGAAGACGGCTACTGTAACTACGTGATTTATTAAAAGATTTTGGTGACCCGAATAGCTATGAAATAAATAGCGCAACTGAGGTGGGTGTGCGTTGATAATTTTGGTCTGAAAGGGGGCGTGACTTATCTTCTTGAACTACATGAGCTTGTTTTTTAAGATCGTGTTGAGTCGATGGGAGATGAGAACTTGTTGGACGAATTGCACGGTCATGACTCTGTCGTTCAACTGGAGTTGGTAAAGACAAAGTCATGAAAAGACCTTATTTCAAAATGTTGGGTTATGGTCGGTATGAAGAAGACGGTATCCATTATGTGTGTGAAGAGGATCGTGAAGAATTTGCTTGTAGTATGATATTGTGGTGTGATAGCTGTGTAGGCAAGTTGGTGGCTTTTATGCCAACGGGGACGTGTAAGTCATTGTTGTGACAATGTCTTGTTAGGAATCAAGAATACAGAGGTACGAGCCTATAGAACAGATCATGTTCAAGTAAGGTCGTCATTGTTGTGATAATGGGTTGCCGTTATATCAAGTAAAGGGCTTGTGGTGTTATATGAGATTAGTATAGGTATGGACCATATTTGCGGATTTCTAGGGAGGTAATCAGGGGTGGCATTTTTGCTCGGTTGGGGGTGTATGAATTGTGAGGCGGTATTATACTATTGTTATTTGAAAACAAAGGATGGCTACCTAAAAGAGAAGCATGTGTTTTATCCGGTTACGTGAAATATTGGGTGAATTTATCTTACTCTAATTCAACGTCGATGTGAATGCAATATTCAATTAGTTCGTGGTGTTGTGTAGTGGATTAAAATTCATTGGGATTATTGAAGTATTCTTTGTGTATAAAGAAATTCTGGTGAGTAAGTTAACTCTACTTGGAGAACGAGAAAGACTTGGTTGATTATCTCGAGTAAGAATTGTGGTGAAACCGTTTGGTTAGGCATAGTAACGCAAATGTACTTTTGACGCGTTCGAATAAGTGGGAAAAACTTAAAGTAAGAAGTGTTTGGGTAAAAAATCACACCCTCGAACGACTTGGGAAATTCCCTCGACATGACCCATGGACATTGATTACCCTAATGACCAAGGATAATACCCATTATTATCATATCCCCGACATACGTTAATAACCACGATAGTTGGTTATGGAAATACATCTTGTGTCAATAGTTATTCAAGATAGTGTCTTTACATCTCATGATCGCACGTCACGTGTCGCATGTTACACGTCGCACGTCGTATGACATACATCGTTAGCGACTTGTCGCCAGTCACCTGTCGCTAGTCTTATGTCACTAGTCACACGTCACTAGTCTTATGTCGCCAGTTACGACTCGTCGGTCTTACGTCGACAGTCTCCTATCGTCAGTCTTATATCGCTCTGAACCTGCTAAAGCACGTCCTGACATCCTGGTCCTACGACCTGGTCTTGCGACATTTTCACCCTAGTCTAACGACATTGTCATAAGACTATTCTTATATTAAGATAAGGTCTTACAAGACGTTTACAGTCATATGCATGGTCTTGTATTTCGACAACGGTCGTATGCTCCATAAGACCGACGTCCTGGACTTAAGACGGTCTTACGCTTACACTAACCATTCATGGTCAACAGCCGTTTCTTTTGTTCATTAATGCAGGTCTACGGGCATTTATGGCACAACGACCAGTAACGGATGAATCATCAATGACATTAATAGCCCGACAGTGGTTACAAAGAATCATCAAAGCGCATTTAATGTCGACAGCGGTTACAAGACCAACCATTAAAGCTCATTAATGACCGGTGAAACCTATATAAAGGTTGCTCCACCTTCAAGCAAAGGGAGAATAGAGAGCTACTTACACCTACTTCTATATTTTTCTCTCAAACAGCAAGGCATTCGAATACGCAAGTATCGCACGACGACAGTTCGAACCACTCGACAACGACAGTTCGGACCACACGACGGCAGCTTATTTCGCACGTTTTACGCACGACACACGACTTTACGCACGACTAAGTTTACTTTTTCTATAATTGTAACTTATTGTACACAAAATACCTGTAACACAAGGACTGTCGCCCCTGATTGGCGACTATAGTGCACTATCGACTCTCATAAAGTCGATCGCGGTTTTTTCCCTCGTTTTGGGGTTTTCCGCGTCACCAAATCTCTTGTCTCTTTTACCTTTTCCTTGTGATTACGTTGTTTGGCTTGAGATACGTTTCTTTAGTTGTTAAATGTCCACATCGACCTTAAGTTGTACTTTTGTGCGATTTTTGGCATTAACAGTTTGGCGCCATCCGTGGGACCCCATCTAGAGAAAATCTCAAGCCAACACACACCACTCTAACGATCTTGTAAAGTCTTTCAGGTACATGGCAAACTATCAAGATCCCCTTATTCAACTTCAATCGGAATTGAATGCGGTTCGAAACCAGATTCAAGCCCTGATAAAAAAAATGCTCCGTCAAAAGTATCGCATGTATCGCATCATCCAAGGGACTCGGGGGCTCGGAACACCCTTCACAAACTGAAAAATGCCACATTTAATTTCAAAAGTCCTCGGAAAAAGGCGCTTATCGACTACATGTTACGGTAACTGTGACGTCCCACTTAGAACAACTCTATATATATACTCTTATATTCTCCTCGTTTAATTATTTTGATCTAATATATGATCGTTGATTCAAGCATCAAAAGATCATTGGTCAAAACCAACGACCACCCCCTATTTTTCATTGCAGGCTCGCAAGATCATATAAATACAGGTCTTACGATTTATATCGTGAGAGACAAAAGTCTCTAGGACTTACATCGCAGGTCTTACGATTTATATCGTGAGAAACAAAGTCTCTACGACATAAAACACAGGTTCCGATTTATAGTCGTCAGTAAAAGACGACTTACATTTTTTCTTACGATCGCCAGTCATGACAAACGCAGGTTAAAAATTTGTTGGTCGCCAATAAAAGCGACTCGCACGATCGCTAATCATGACCTATGTCGTCAATAAAGATGACTTGTACATTGAATCTCACAATCACCAGTCTTGGTAAGACGCATGTCAAAACGCAAAAGTCGCCAATAAGTACGACTCACATATTTTAATCTCACGATTGCCAATAAAGGCAAGTCGCAAGATTAACCGTATAATCACAAGCAAAAGTCTTTCAAGAAGGCGATTACGTCCTCCGACGAGTGTTCCAAAGCACTCAAGAGCTTAATGCAGGTAAACATTCCACCAAGTGGGAAGGTCCTTATCGTATCTCAGAAGTCATGGGTAAAGGTGCCTATCGGCTCCAAACCCTCGACGGTCGAAATATCCCACGCAGCTGGAATGCAACGCATCTGAAAAGCCAACGACCAACCTCTGACATTGCTTTATCGCAGGATCGCACGACATAAGTTACTAAGTCTATCATACGACTTCAGTAAAATCGTACGGTATAAACAATCAGTTTTATTAGACGACTCGATTGTATAACTACATGAACACATGATTCAAGTCCTTCGTATGATCAAATCACACGATCGTAAGGTCTAGCGACCCCACAAGCTAAGTTCTTTAACTTAGAAAAATTTCATGTTCTGAATGAACGCTTTGATCGCATGCGCTTATGTTTGCTTATACGATTCAAAAAGTCTTAAGACTTACGTTCTAATCGTTGTATTACAATAGATGCCCAAGTCGCACGACTTCTTGTTCATTTTTGTACTTAATGAATTTTTACCGTTGACATTACATTTGTCCATGACATGTATGAGTCGACATAATACTCAGGTTCAATAGAAAGGTAAATTTTTTACCGATTATCGCTAAAGCAAAACTTACACAACGTAACATAAGTCTTTAACGACCGTATCGGCTCGGAACGCCAGATCATAGGTCTCTAACGACCATATCGGCTCGAACGCCAGATCACAAGTCTATAACGACCGTATCGGCTCGAACACTAGATCACAAGTCTATAACGACCATATCGGCTCTAAACGCTATATCACAAATCTATAACGACTGTATCGGCTCGGAACGCCAGAACATAAGTCTTTAGCGACTGTATCACAAGATCCTTAAATTTTATCTTGGTTCGATCATCTTATGATCGCCGCCAAGATTTATTTCGACACCATCGTCTTACGATTGTCTCCCATCCCATACGTCTCATTTTGATAAAGATCGTCTTACGATCACCATCGGTTCCTCACGTATTAAGATCGTCTTACGATCGTCGGATGAATACCACAAGTATATCGTGCATTAAAGATCATCTTTCGATCGCCGCGACTTACTTCATACTATCGAATGGTCACGCGATTCTAGCTGACCAAGCCGATTTTCTTCTAAATGATCCAATTAGCAAAAGTGACACGTCTCCATAGAAACACATTGGTACGAGATCTGAAATTCAAATGGCTTTGAAATTCAAATCTCGGGGGGCTAACTGTTTGGGTAAAAAATCACACCCTCGACCGACTTGGGAAATTCCCTCGACATAACCCATGGACATTGATTACCCTAATGACCAAGGATAATACCCATTATTATCATATCCCCGACATACGTTAATAACCACGATAGTTGGTTATGGAAAGACATCTTGTGTCAATAGTTATTCAAGATAGTGTCTTTACATCTCATGATTGCACGTCACGTGTCGCATGTTACACGTCGCACGTCGTATGACATACATCGTTAGCGACTTGTCGCCAGTCACCTGTCGCTAGTCTTATGTCACTAGTCACACGTCACTAGTCTTATGTCGCCAGTTACGACTCGTCGATCTTACGTCGACAGTCTCCTATCGTCAGTCTTCTTTCGCTCTGATCCTGCTAAAGCATCGTCCTGACATCCTGGTCCTACGACCTGGTCTTGCGACATTTTCACCCTAGTCTAACGACATTGTCATAAGACTATTCTTATATTAAGATAAGGTCTTACAAGACGTTTACAGTCATATGCATGGTCTTGTATTTCGACAACGGTCGTATGCTCCATAAGACCGACGTCCTGGACTTAAGACGGTCTTACGCTTACACTAACCATTCATGGTCAACAGCCGTTTCTTTTGTTCATTAATGCAGGTCTACGGGCATTTATGGCACAACGACCAGTAATGGATGAATCATCAATGACATTAATAGCCCGACAGTGGTTACAAAGACAATCATCAAAGCGCATTTAATGTCGACAGCGGTTACAAAACCAACCATTAAAGCTCATTAATGACCGGTGAAACCTATATAAAGGCTGCTCCACCTTCAAGCAAAGGGAGAACAGACAGAGCAACTTACACCCACTTCTATATTTTTCTCTCAAACAGCAAGGCATTCGAATACGCAAGTATCGCACAACGACAGTTCGGACCACACGACGGCAGCTTATTTCGCACGTTTTACGCACGACACACGACTTTACGCACGACTAAGTTTACTTTTTCTATAATTGTAACTTATTGTACACAAAATACCTGTAACACAAGGACTGTCGCCCCTGATTAGCGATAATAGTGCACTGTCGACTCTCATAAAGTCGACCGCGGTTTTTTCCCTCGTTTTGGGGTTTTCCGCGTCACCAAATCTCTTGTCTCTTTTACCTTTTCCTTGCGATTACGTTGTTTGGCTTGAGATACGTTTGTTTAGTTGTTAAATGTCCACATCGACCTTAAGTTGTACTTTTGTGCGATTTTTGGCATTAACAAGAAGGTTGGTAAGTGACACCAAATAGGTGGAGCAATGTTAAAAGCGGTGTTATTGACAGGTATATGAACTCCTCATGAGGGTATGAGAACGTGGATTATTGTGTATGTCATTGTTAAAGTGTGGGAAGGACTCGCACGGGTTAATAAGGATTAATAAGTCTTTCTTGGAAAGTGTGTGATCTATGTCTTCTAAAAGACATGGCATAAGTGATTGTACGAGACACTCGAAGTGTGAAACCGTCTGATTTAAGTAAGTATTAGTATGATAAACATTCTGAAGTGAACATGGTGTTCAGTGATGCATTATTGGAATTGCTTTGTGTGAGTGTGGTCACTCCTTCTAGTTGGGCGAGAGAAACTTGGAACTTATTTCTTGTATGGTTGAACACTTGTGGGATGCAGTAAGAATTTGTGGAGAAACTTGGAACTTATTTCTAGTATTGAACATTGATTTTGGTTGAGTTGAGGCTTCAAAATAGCCTGTATTCTTGCATTTGGGGAGTTATGGATTATTGCAATAAAATAGACGGTTATGGTGTTAACTTTAGTCTGAAATGGTTTTGGGAGTTAAGGTATTGATCTTCTCAAAGTATTGAGTTCGATATGGAGCAAAATCATAATTATTGAATCAAAAAAGGGGCCTATTGGACTGGTTGTTCGAGTCGTCCGGAAAGTCGCCCTGTCCGGAATGTAGTTATCCAGATACGGGTGAAATCTGTATCGGGATTGTCCGGTTAGTTTAAAGAATTCGGATGAGCTCTCGGTGGCGGATTGTTGGGTTTCCGGAAAGGAATACCCGGATTGTTGTGTTTCGGGATAGGAATACCCGGATTGTTAGGGTTTCCAGATAGGGGGTATCCGGATTAGTCTGTATCCGGATTAATGGTTATCCGGACAAGGGTAGATCCGGATTAAAGTGTTTATCTGAACTGTTGATTGATGGTGAACTGTCTGCCCTTTCGTAGGTTTCGGGTCGTTTCAGAAGTAAGGCTTGGTATTAGAGGAGGATGCATTTCTTATAGGTAACCTTACATCCTTTTTATGCGAAACGAAATGTTAAAACGTTTTTACTGATTATGGTATGAGATGCGAGTATGTTTTATTTATAAACTTGTTATAAATTCCTCGCATGAATGATATGTTTTGGGAGCGTTATATATGCATGCTACGAACTGTTTTTTTTCTTCTTCTAAAGATACATGCATCGCTATATGTTTTCTAGCTTTGTTTGGTATGCTTATGTGGAGTCGGGTTGCATTGTGGGATTAGTGTACCTTGGGATCTGATGATCCCTTGGGAGTTAAATCATTAACCCCGTGGGCACGGAATGTGTTACATGCACACGAGGGAATGGGGAGTCTGCTTAGACCCCGATGGCGAGAGAGGAGTCTGCTTGGGCCACGATCGTGGTTGTTACTGGTTATGGATGTGGTCTATGAACATTGTGCAAATACCTTTGTCTGTTGTTGGATTATTTTGTTGGGCTTTATGAGGAATAAATTACTGTTTTATGCATGAAATTGTATAAACTGTTTTGAGAGGAAATTAACTAGACCTCGTGGTCTAACTCTCGTTTTTCAAAAACTAAAACCATTTTCAGGTAAGCGGATTAGCTGTGCTTCTCCCAAAAGGAAAGAGGAGGTGTAGAGATTTAGAGATGGTGGTGATCAAGTTTAGAGCACCTTAGGTTTTTACTTTTAGTATTATTTTAGATGGTAGTACTCTCAAATGTGGAAGGTTGTTTCCGCTGCAAGTTTTGCAACTCTGAATCATGATATTTTGTTATGTATTGGGATCCATTTTGGAATGTTTCATCTAATTGCATGTTTGGTTTTTGGGCTTTTACAATATTGTACTAAATAAACAACATGAATGTCATCGGCTGACCCATTAAGCCATTTGCTGACCAAGGTTTTCTAGCTGACTCATTAAGCCATCGGCTGAGTGAATAAGCCATAACCGAACAACTTTTTATAGTGAGTGAATAACCTATAACCCTTATACAGCCCATTAAGCTCCTTCCGAACAGCCCCAAGTCTCTTTATGTGAACCATTGAAACCTGTATGTAAAAATCATCATTTGTTTCGTTTTTTGATGATTGAAAAGCCGACTCAGCTTTCTGTTCGCCAAAACCACAACTTTAAGCGAAACTTTATTAAAAGAAACCCCGTTGCGACTTCTACCAACACGGCAAAGACGTACAAACATCAAAAATACCACCATGATTGAAGTGCCCAACAATAATATTGCAACTATACCGATATCACTTACCTTATTAATTGAGCATGACAAGGACAAGAGATTCTTACCCGGTAAGATGCAAGGTTATGACCGAGAGCCCTACCAGGTGTGGGAAACGACTCTTATCTAGTAAGCGCTTAACGGGTTTAAGATGCATACCAACAATCCATTTGTATGGTCAAAGCATGTTACACGATAGGTAAACGAGGGTGATATCTTTAGACGGTAAGCACTTCACGAGGGTGATATCTTTAGACGGTAAGCGCTTACCCAATAAGCATTTAGTAAACAGCTGATTGAAGCTTTAAAGAAAGCAATCAAAGATACATGGTATCTTCAGAAAGTAGGATAAATTCAAGCTTTTCCGAGTGTTATTTTTGAATAAATTTAAAAAAAAGTATTGATAGATATTATTATAAGCAACATACAGTATGTACAAAATTCAGAAACTTTGTTTGCAGTTGACTGACTCCATATAAAAAGATAATACAACAACAATAACAACAACAATAATGATAATGATAAGAAAACATACAAAACTCACTCGGGTTGATCAAAAAATAACACGATTGATAATACCTTTTGTTCAATGTCGAATTTTGGACTTATCAGTAACAGGCCTCGATCGCGGTATAGCCAACATAGCTACGAGTCCACTGGCAAATGATGCAACTGCTGCTACAGCAAAGGCTGGAGAGTTTCCTCCACCAAATAACTGGTCCCATGGTCCACTTCCAAGAGAAACCAAAACCTGTCGAACACATAAACCCGAAAAAAAAAAAAAATCAAGTGTTTATAAAGACCGATACTTCTAGTAAGCAATGGGTTTCTTAGAAAGAATTTTGGGTAGCATTCGATGCTTTAAGAGGTAGGATTAAGAGGTCGTAAACTCACTACAACAACCTCTGCTTTATAGGACGTTAAATATGTTTAAATCTCTTAATAACCCGTTTTACTTCAAGATATAATATAAGTATGTTTAGATACGGCAATGAATAAAATAAGACGGCATAAATTAATATACTCCCATCTCATAGCGGAAAGGGGAAAGCAGAAGGTTGGCCCAATAACCTCAAACTCAACTTAAAACAATGGTGGAAGTTATTAGCGGCCCACAACTTTGAGTTTATAAGGAGCTTACAGATCTAATTTTCTATTAATGTGGGACGGGTTGTTTATAAAAACATACCTGTGGGACAACAATGGAGACGTTTAGAACACCCATCGACAACCCTGAAACAGAGCATGTATTTAGTAACTTAGCTTGCTTGTGTAGAGACATGGAGACTAAGAAATAGAAAGAACCGTGAAAGAACTAAGAAACCCACCTTGGCCAAGTCCTAGTGACTCAATACGTGAGGATACCAATGCATATGGGACACTATACGTAACCTGCATCATGGTCACATAAAAAGAACTTGTCAAGTTCAAATTAGTTCTTGGCTTCTTGCAAGACCATATGAAGAATAATTCATGAATAGTTGGTTCTCGGGTCTCAAAATATTTATGGTTCTCAGGT
This sequence comes from Saussurea involucrata, assembly GCA_033807775.1. Lineage (NCBI taxonomy): Eukaryota > Viridiplantae > Streptophyta > Magnoliopsida > Asterales > Asteraceae > Saussurea > Saussurea involucrata. Next base: position 75,263,287 of record CM066317.1, on the reverse strand, counting down.
TCAGAGGAAAACCACAAAAAAAAACTGAGGAGCACCTCAATAAGCATTGATTTGTCTTAGATGCACATGAGCATAAAAGTAGTTGAAAATACTTCCGGTTTTCTATGCACATATGCATGCCGGATAAATTACTTTTATTGCACATGTGCATACGGGACAAATAAATGGTTATTGAGGTGTTCCTAGTTTTCCAGTTTTTTAGGTTCCCCGGAACCCAATCCTATATATAGAGGGGGGGCATCAAACGAGAACATGGTCAAAATAAGAGAGCAAGAAAACAATTAAATCACATGTGATATTACATGCGATTATGAAACATGGTCAATGCAAGGATGAGCAGGCGACCTGGCCCCCATGACGTCAGGTCGCGGCCAAAGTTGCGTGAATCACATGTGATTTTACACGTCATTTTAGTGTAAAATCACTAAAATCACATACATGTGATTCGGCCGTTTTCGTGTTCTCTTATTTGGTTATTGTCTCGTATGAACCTGACTGTGTGTGTGTATATAGTATATATATATATATATATATTTATATTTGGCAACTCTTACAGCCATCTCAAATACCGACTTTCCAACCATGGTACTTCACTTTTTGTTTCCAACTAACTACCCCTCTTGCTAAAATGTCAAAAACATACTCCCTCTGTCCCAAAATAAATGTCCATATTTCCATTTTAATTTGTCCCAAAGTAAGTGTCCACTTACAAAAGCATCCGCTTTACCCTTAGTTATGAGATGGAGAAACTTTTCTCCCTCTATTATTAAGGGTAAAATTGTCTTGTTAAATGAAAGGTGTAATAGTTACACATTACTAAAACTGTCTTTTTCATCATGGACATTTATTTTGAGACAAAAGGGAGTACTAGTTTGCAAGAAAAAGGTATTTTTCGGCAATTGAGGAAATGTAAATGGGAACAAACCATAATGCTAATTCTTGCAAAAAAACGGGTTTTTTTACATTTTTGCAACAACGATTGTCAATGAAAAAGCCAAATGTGATGGTTTTTAAAAATCAATACCTATTATTTTCCTCAAAGTAAAACCAAACCAAACAGACGCGATAATATTCCAACTCGAAAGTCGGGTATGGGGGTGAGATATAGGCTGACCCCTCCCCCAAAAAGTAGAGCGGCTATTTCCATGAAGACCCCCGTCTTATGCTACTATTTTCCATAAAGTGACATCAGAAAACTACAGTTTTAGCGAAAGGAATCATCTTACAGCTAACGGCATGCCAAGAATTGAAAAAATAACCAGTGCAGCAATCACAATTCCGGTTGGAGGTGAACCATCACTGCCATAGTCTGCATTACTTGCCACAAACGAAAGCACGAGCATTGCTAGAAAACATAAAAACATAATAATGTTCGAGATCCCCCAAATGAAACCAGACCCCCATCTCCGACACAAATATTCCATAAGCACCGAAGTTATTCCAAGAATCACCGAGTTCATCATTAGACCAAACGAACCCATTCTAACCCCATCGCTATATTTCAGGTCACCAATGGGATCTCCGCGATAAATTTCACGACCCATCCAATCAGTATCAAAGAGAATAAAGGGAAACCAGCCGATCCATGTAAAAGAAGTAATGAAAAGGATCAACCATACGGGTTTTGGAAGGTACTTGAATGTTCCAAACATTTCCCAGAAAAAAGCTTCTTGAGGATGACTTGAATCTTCCGTGTTAACGTCGTGAATAGAAGTTATGGGTTGCTCGTGAATTGCAGTGACACTTATGTATGTAGTGCACATGATGAAAACAACGTCAAGAAGGAAGGCGGACTTTAGGTTGGCACAATTTATGTCACATGATGAGTTGAAGGTAAAAGGGAAAACCTTGTACCAGCCACTGTAAGCTCCGGTTGCATAGCCGAGAACATTACCAATAGCCATAAAAAGGGAGAAGTATGCATTTGCAACTCGAGTTCTTCGGTGGTCGTTCCCTAATAAAAAGATATAACAGAAGATATAGTTAGTTGATTAATTAAAATTTGAATGCATGTTCTTTTACATCTTGCAAAAAGAATACTTTAATGTTGATAAGAATCTTTTTAAATAGCTACTAACAATAAAATAGTACTTAAAACAGGTAGCAAACATTATAACGTTGATGTCTTTATCATTATATATATCTTAATCAGTTTGTTAATTAAAAATAACTCAATACTTCAATTTCGTATGCTTGTTGTTTTTATATTACCTAATTTTATTTGTTTTTATGTTAGATATTAAAAACCATTTTTGTAATGAAAAATTATAAATCAGGAAAAAGGGGTGAATGGGTTCAACTAGTCAACCCAACCGAATGATCAGCAATCAAGCAACTCTAAGATAAGTGACCATTTTTACTCAATTGGCCCCTTCATCAGTTCGACCCATTATCCGATCCGACCCGATTTGCCAGTTTACCACCTTTACTATCAAGTTCCATGATCCATCTAAGCTTTATAAGTTTGGCATATTAACTTGGTTGACTATGTACTCCTTCAAATAAGTTTAACCAACTACAATGTGATGTGAATTTTCATAAAAGAAATAATTTTTTTTTGGTAACTGTGAGCGTCAGGACAGACCTTCTTCGTGCACCTCAACTAATCCCATGGGCCCTGAAGATTTTTGACATAAAAATCCCCACTGGCCCTAAGAAGACTCAAACTGGCGATCTATGAGGAGGAGCCTCAAGACCTCACTTTTATTTGCCATTTGAGCTAACAATATCGAATGTAATGAAAATCTAAATCGCGCATCCTCTTACAAGATTTTGTAATATAGCCCAAGTTCACAAAGTAGACATCCAAGGGCAAATTTGTCAAACTTAACAATACTACAGTTAGCCTCTTCAATTTCATTGATCGGATTCAAGATAGTTTTAGTTACTTTTTAATAGTTTGATTTATAGCAAAGTGGCACTTTTTTTTGGTAACCGTGGCCATCTAGGCCAACTTGTGCACACCTCGAGTAATTCCATGGGACCCTGAAGATAACAGCCAGGAAAATCCCCCGTGGCACCGAGAAGACTTGAATTGGCGACCTATGGGGAGGAGCCCCAAGGCCTGGCCTTTATTTGCCAGTTGAGCAAACACAACTTACAAAAAAAACAAGGGATGATTGATAGATAGTAACATGATAATGACTCATGGATGAATGGTGTCCGTAATATCAAAATGCAAGATTGACCACGAGGTCCACAATATGAAAGCATGTTGTTCAAGATGGACCCATACCCCATTTCTTGATGTAACTTCGTCTAAGGTCACAACAAGTTGCCGTTATCCCACATCTATCCCTAACGGAGCCACACCCACATAAGCATCCACGTTCTTTAGGCTCGACCCTTCAAACTTGGTTCACATAGCCTCTGTTTATGGACCCGCTATAGGCTCCACCCTTCGATCTCGGTTCATATAGGCTCTGTTCCAATGGACTGGTATAGACTCGACCCTTCAAACTTGGTTCACATAGGCTCAGTTACTATGGACCCGTTTGAGTTTGGGGCTTGACCCGGTTCATATTGGATTATGGATCAAAATCAAACCGATAACATCTGGTGATAATTTATCACCTAAGTCTGTATCCCCAGATAAAAATTTGTCAAATTGAACAGTGGGAATTTATCTCAATCACCTGTTCATGGTCGATTTCTTGCTAGGGTTTTAAACTATCAAGAAAATGAAACTAAAATTTGCAAACTATGGAAAGCGGATTGAATCGATTTGGAAACCCTAAACAATTGAACTTGAATAAAAAATTGGAATTGAAACAAGAATTTTACCGGTGAGATCAGCGAGCAGAGCTCTACATGGACCTTGAGTTGCATTGTTGGACATATCAAGGAACCAAAACCCTATCACGAAAACAGCGATTGCTCTCGTCTTCTTCTCACCATCTCCAAGCAAACCCCCAATATCCGCCGCGAAACCGATCAAGAGTACAGACACGATGATCGAAGCGCATCCGATGACAATAAACGGTCGGCGGCGACCGTACTTGCTCGTCGAACGATCGCTCATGTGTCCGGCGAGCGGTTGAACAAAAAACCCCGATAAAGGGCCACAAAGCCATATGATGCTGGACCAAGCGTGAGGGATTCCGAGTTCTTGTACGTATGGTGTTAATAGAGAGAGTTGTAAAGCCCACCCAAATTGTATCCCACACGCTACAGATGCTACTCGGAAGAGTACTCGGAGTGGAACTCTGGTTGGAGTTTCCACCGGAGTAACGGCGGCAGCTCCACCGCGAGGAGGACGGTGCCTTTGTTGTTGACCTTCCGGCACCGGCATATTCTCTGAAAAATCCGACCAGAGAATATGAAGGGCGAGGTTATGAACCAACGATTTCTAAAGCTTAGAAAAAATGATGGGTTTTGTTTGATTGATGATGATGACAACTCATGAATACGATGAATGACACTGAAAGGTCTTCAATTACAGTAGTGTGTGTATTTTGTATGGTGTGTGTGTGTGTGTGTGTGAGAGAGAGAGAGAGAGAGAGAGAGATGGGGTTTTATATGTCGATCATTGTGGCTCCTTTTGATTATTAAAGCATCCGGTGGTGGTGGTGGGACTTGGTGGGAAAGAGTATACTTCACAGGATGCTGACAGACGCCATTGTTGTTGTTTGCTTCTGTCCTGTGATTCTAAAACTTCAAGGATGAGGCGGTTTAATTGCATAAATAGTCGTCTCACTTTCTCACTTTGTCAAAACTGGTCCTCAACTTAGCTCTTAGTTGATAAATTATAAAACTTTGATAAAAACCAGTTAATATGTTAAATTTAAGAATAAAAACCGTCTAACCGTATGTGATTTTACACTGAAATCATATGTAAAATCATATGTGATTCACGTGACTTTAGGTACGACTTGAGGTTGCAGGTCAGTCGCCCGCATACACCCTTGCAGGGACCGTTAGTATAAAATCGCATATGGTTTTACACGTGATATAGTTCTTTTCGTATTCTTTTATTTGGTTATTGTTCTCGTTTGAACCTTCTCTCTCTCTCTCTCTCTCTATATATATATATATATATATATATATATATATATATATATATATATATGGTTGCGTTCATTTGTTAACCTTTTATTTTGTGTTAACTTTATTAACTTCATTCAACCAATGGGAATCCATTTTAGTTGGTGGTTTCAAGTATATACATAACCATTAAATAGGGGCATGGATGGAATTCCATGTTTTTGTTTTATACATTGATTTATTAAGAGAGTTACAAAAATTAAAATCTCCTTGATTCTAGCTATATTATTATTTCTCAAATATTTTGTAGTCTTTTCTATCAAATTAGTGTTTGAATTCCTATTGTTGCATCATGAACATGAGTGATCAAGGTGTTTTCAACGACGTTGAAGAGAGAGTAGACGTAGATGTTCATTTGAACATGAACAAATATAACAAATATATATTATTATATATATTTGTAGACCAATTCAACTCCTCTTGCAGTTCAGAAATTTTCTCTGAAAGCTTCCCATTCTTCACTTCAAACTCTTTCCTTTTAACCTCAAACTCGGCTCTTTCCTTCTCCACCTTTTGCTTCTCTAAAAATAATACTTTCTGAAAATCTGAGTTCTGCTTGGAAAGTCTTTGGAATTGGAGTTCAAAATCTTTGTTATCTTCACAAGCTTTAGTCTTCATCTTCAATTCCTTTTCAAGATCCGAAATTCTTAGAGCTAGACCCTCTCTTTCCTTCCTATGTTCTTCTCTTTCATCTTTTATTAATTTTTCTAAATCTGATAGTCTCTTTGTAAGCTCGGTGATCTTCTCAGAATCTTCTATCACATCCTTCATGTCTTCCTTTTTCTCTAAATCAACTTTCTTTTCTTCCGCTTTTGACGGTTCCTCTTTGTGAATTTCTGATGTTGTCTGATTTGTATCCTCCTTATCAGCATTCTTCACTTTCTTTACCTTGAAATCAACATACAATCTATGCATTAGCTTCGTTAATTCCTTCCAAAACAACATAGGATTATTTTTGAAAGCATTTAATCGAGCACAAGTGTATTGTGGAAGTTTGGAAATAACAAGGATCAAATATAATGTTGCATCTTTATCAGCTCTCTTCCGATATATCTCTTCTTCAGTAAAATCTTCTTCCCGTTTATAAAGGATCAACGGGCCTTCGGTGAAAGATTTTATCATTAAATCTCCATTTTCTCTTCTCGAAATGAAATCCATGAAGTCGACCGTCCATTTCACAAAATCCGAATCTTTGTTAAGCATCGGAGGACGATTACCTGAAGCTTGATAAGCCATCGTGATCTAAACAAAAATGCTTAAACAGAACAGTTCATAAAAACAGTAACCAAACAGAAAGGTCTGAAATGAACAATTCAGAAAATTTGACTAAGTATCAAAAATCGCAAGAGCAGTTGCGAAATACTCAAAAGTAACAGATGAGTGGCTTGCGAAAAGTTGAGATTTGCGTAGGAGTGGTATACGAACAGCTTGAGGTTTGCGTAACAAAGGCTTACGAAAAGTTACTGTTTTCGTAAGAATAGCTTGCGAAAACCAGTGATACACGAAAGAAAACCCTTGAGATCTGGTGTAGAAAATATGTTAACCAATCTTGCGAAAACCGAAGTATACGAGATCTGGAAGCAATCAAGAAAGTAGCTTAAACTAATTAAGCAAACAAGCAACTAGGTGAAACTAATTCAAAGCAAGCAAACATGTAGGTGAAAATTAATTGAAGCAAGCATTCATGTAGGTGAATTTAACTAAGTCAGGAATTCGCAAGTGATGGTTGCGAATTTCTTAAGCATACATGTAGGTGGTTTAAGTCAGAATTTCGTATCTGAGGCTTGCGAATTCCTTCAATTAGAAGTATATGAATAGTAATAAGGCTGTTGGTTCCCGTTTTGCTTTAAACAAGATTATCATATCTATTAGTTCAAGTTAATGTTTGATGCGGAAGCGTATTTGAAGAACTAACAGATAAGTTTGATAGATTTAGAACAAAATATAAATAAACAGTGAACAGAATATTATATCTCAAAGTTTATTGAATATATATATCAAGAACAGATTTACGAACAGTGGGTATGAAAAGCTTTAAAACAGATATGACTTTCTAAGGTGAATAAGCTGTTGTGTTCTTTTGATGTTCGATTTTCAAGTGATAAGGAAGAACTCAACATGAGTCTTCCTTATATACTACTCTAAAGGGGACCATAAAGCATATGCTACTATTCAAAAGGTACGAATGAATAGTTGAACGGATGTCGTGAACAGTTGCAAGAATGGCGTGAACAGTCAGACGTGCTGTATTGTATTTAATGCAGCAGACGTCTATTATGTACTCAGCCCTATTGAATCCAATCAGAGTTTGACACGTCGACGTTGGACAGGGTATGTTGTCGTGCAAGTTGACGAACGGGTTCTGGAATAGTAGCAAGATATTAATAATATCTTTGAAGTCTTTGTTGAAGACCACAGAGGCTCTGTGATGTGTCACAGAGGTTCTGTGGTTTGGTTCTTCATAGAGCAGTCTTCTTTTGTTTCCGAGTCTTGGGTCTTCTTTAAGTCCAACAGAGGTTCTGTAGGACGCTTCTGTTGCTTCTGTAGCTTCTTGACCCTGATCTCTCGGTAAGTTCGGCAGAGCCTATGTAAGAGGCTTTTCTTCACTTAGCCTATTTTTCACTACTTCTAAATATTTCTATGATTAGGAAGATTGAAGCTAACAATCTCCCCCTAAGTAGTGAAAAATAAAAAATTGAACTTGAATTTAGTTAGGCTAAGTTAGATAAGACATAGGTTAAACAATACCTCAAAAGTTCTTTCATTTAGAAATATGCCAAAGGCATTTTACGTTTGAGTACAATGAAAGATAATACTTTGATTTGGTTTGCAGAGATTGAAGGTCTGAGAATCAGATTTTGGCATCTTTGAAATCGTTGTAGCTTCTGTTGTCTCTTCCGAATCTTCTGATCTCTTTGTAGAAACTGATGCATAGTTCTCTTAGGCGGATTGTGGCATCAATCTCTCTGATGAAAGTATCTGCAGCATCTCTGTCCATTTTCTCTGTACCTCTGTATTTCACAAGGCTTGCTCTGAACTTGTTCAGAGTACTAGTTGCGTACTTCTGACAGTCCATGCATACAAACAGTTTAATTTCGCCTTGTGGGTTTTGAAATACTAACCCAAATCGTGGTTCTGTGATGATTGAGTTAGGTACGGCGTCCGGTGGGCAGCGATCCTCTGGTGGTCGTAAATCCAGATGCTTGAGACCAAGATCCTTTCCCAGCTGGAAATCTATCATGTTGTAGAGCAGAAGCTTTTCCCTCATTGCTTTTCTCAACACTTGATAGGCTCTGGTGTTTGGTTGTTGCCTCTGAAGGTTTTGATACTTCGGGTTGTGAGGTCTCTGTTGGTGAGGAGTCTTCGGGTCTTGGAGGTGGAATGTCAAAACGCTTTGCTGATTGAAAAGCTGATACAAATTCCATTCTGCGAAGAATGAACTCTGCAGAGCGTTTTGGTCTTTGGGGTTTTCGAGCTATGGTTTTGACTCTAGTTTTGCGCGGGATTGGTTGTGGGGTTGGTGTTGGTTCTTTGGGTGAGGGTGGAGTTTGTTCTGTGGATGAGGATGCAAGAGTGATTACCTTAGGTTCTGTGGTTGGTGTATCCTCTGCTGAGATAGAGGTGTTTTGCCTCTGTTGAGTTCCTTGTGTTTCCTTCGGGGTTTCTGTTGTAGAGGGTTCTGCAGATTTCTCTGTAGTTTTTGCAGAAGCAGCCTCTGTTGTTTCCTTTGTTCTCTCCCCCTCAGGATGACCAGATGCACCATCATCAGGATCATCCTGCCTTCTTTTAGCAGCAACTTCTGTTCTGCAGGTGTCTTGAGCTGCTTGCCTTGCTGCTTGTTTCTTCATTGTTTCAAGGTAGATTGCGATCGAAGTCTTGAAGGCTGTGGTTGCTCTTTTCTCGAATTCTGCAGCAGTTGTTTTGGCAATGTCAGTGGCAGAGGTGGTTGCAGCAGCAGCAGAAGCTTCTGTATGTGACTTTATTTCTGCAAGGGCTTCTTTAACTTCTGTGGATAAGGTATCCACTTTGGTATTTAATCCTGTAAGCGCGCCTGAAGTTGAATCAGTAAAAGTCGTGAATGAGCTTTGCAACTTATTCAATGTTTGAGTTACAGAGGTTACAAAGACTTGGAACTCATTCTTCGTAACATGTTCCTCTTGGGTAACCTCTGGAGGAACAACCCCTTCTCCAGAGTGAGTCCCTGCTCCTGGGACACCTTCGTTCACCCTTGTTTGTACGTTGGGGGTGGAAGGATTTCCATCTGATCTTCGAGCAGAAGCATCTAGTGCTTCAAACTCTACAGAAGTTCTGTGAAGAACAGTGTCCAAATCCACTCCAGAGGTGGGTATCGGAATGTCCTTCTTTTGACTTGGAGACTTGTCTAGAGTCTCTTCATCTTTGTGCTTACTACTTCTCTCTGAAAGAAGTTTTGGCCCTATATAGTGCGTGGCAGAGGAAACAAATTCCTCTGTTGGGTGTTCTAGTGTGATCTAGGGCGATTGATCACGAACTAAAGGTGAGTCTCTTTTAGGAGACTCCCTAGGAATGGATTCCCCGGTTTTTATGGGCGCAGAAGTCGAAAGAGTGACTTCTGGCTGGTTGGGTTGGGTTTGGATCGAGCTGTGCTGCTCTATTTCAATAACTCCTTCTGCAGCTAGACCTGCGGAGTTAGATGTGTGGGTTGCACTGGGAGGGGGTGAGGGATGTGTGCCTTCTTCATCTTCGGCATCTTTTTCTTTTTCATTTTCTTTTCCTCCAGAAGTTTCTACCCTATCCTCTAACCTATTTTCAGTAATTTTACCTTTTTGGACCTCTTCTTCTGCAGTTTCTTGTCTTGGCAGAAGTGAATCAAGACCCTCTGTGATTGTATGGGTTTGCAGAGGTGAAGGTTGAGGTTGTTCTTTTTCGATTCCTTCTGTAATTGATTGCAGAGGAGAAAAAAGTTTCTTCTTCTTTGATTTCCTTTTCTTTGGCTTAGGTACCCCCTCCTCTGTAGATTTTGACTTTCTTTTTCTTTTGGAAGAGGGAGGGGCAGAGGGACCTTGGGTTTGTGGTGGTGATGAGGGTTTTGTGGGATGTTCAGTAGGTAGAGAAGATGGTTCTGCAGGGGGTTTTTGGATAGCAGAAGCAGAGGCAAGTAGTTCCTCTGTAGGGGTCTTGGTTTTCTTTCCCTTTTTCTTCTTCTTCTCTTTAGATCCCTCAGAAGACTTCCTCTTTGAAGGATAAAGGTCTTTCCTTATATTTCTGAAGTTCTTCTGGTTGGCCTTGTGTTTAGCCAACTTTATCTTCCATTCTTCCTCTGTTAGTCTTTCTACAACACTACCTCCTATGGGTATTCCTATACGCGGGGGTGTTACAGAACTGGGTTCAGGAGTTCTGTAAACGCGTGAGTACTCACTAACTAGTTCTTCATTACTAGCATAACCTAACATTACCTTTGACAGTGGCCTGCTGTGCGGGTAGCCGTCCTCATGTTCTGTAGGGGTGTTTTTGGACATAGGAAATTGCTTAGGTTTGGGACCGTCCATTGACCATTTTTGGATAAGGAGTAGGGGTTCGAAAAGTACACTGAGGATTCGCTGGAACTGCAAAGGGGGCAACCAGTTGTGATCAGATATTTTGGCTTTCTGGGAGGCGATTTTGCGATCGATGGTGTTTATGATCTCTTGCATCATTATGGTGGCATAATCTAGTGGTAGATCATAGTACACACCATACATGATTGAGAGAATTTGAGGTGAGCTTTGATCGATGCTCCCGATTTTTCCAGTGAGGCAACGATTTAGGATGGAGAATAAGGTATTCCACAGAGGGGGTAGTCTTGCTCTGCGGAAATCGTTCCTCCTTTTCAACTGTTGGTTGTACCCTAACATGTGCAGAAAGTCGACAAGTTCTTCATTTGTTGGTTGGGGGGCATACTTTTTGATTCCCATGAGTCCTCTTGTTGGAAGGCCAAATTCTAATGAGAATATGGTGCGGTTGAACATCAGTTCAAGACTCTTACTTTGGTCAGGCTTAGAGATATAGCCTCTTATCAAATCGGTGTCAGCGTCATAACGGCAAGATTGCCAAAACTGATGTAGGTAACGTACAGGTAATTGTTCAACGGTTTTGCTAAGAAGAGGGTAAAGAAAGTGGTTCTCTAGGATGTTTAGCAGGATGGCATGTTCTTTACCAAAAGCCGTAGGAGAAGGAACAAGATAACAATTGTTTGATTTAATGGGAAGGGTTTGCTCGAAATGGTCATTAGAGAAAAATTGTTGCAGGTGGGTAGTGGGTACAAAGGATGCCTCGTCGCCGGAGTCATGTCTGTTGGTATCGGCGGCAGTATGTGAGTTGTGGGAGTGCTCAGAATGTACTGGAGAGAGTGGTGGAGAGTTCATCGGTGAAACGTGAGTAGCTTTGGAACTGGAAGCCATTTGTAAGTTTGAAAGTTCTAGGTTTTCAGAAAGAAATAAGCAAGTTCGCCGGAGAAGATGAGAGAATAGTAAAGTTTTGAAAGTTATTTTAACTTAGGTTTTATACTGTGGTAACGGGTAGAATTTGGAACGGTGAAAATGTGAGAAAGTTAATAAAACTTGAGGTCCGCACTCGAGTTCATTTGGCGTGGAGCAAGTTTCCAGGACGACGTTATATGTACGTCAATGAAAACTCGACATGTCAATAGTGTCAGTGATGACGAGACGTCTTGGGCGGCCATATTAAATGAAAAGCGCGTGGGTTTATATTTTCACCACAGAAAAGTTATCGTTAAAAAGTTACCGTTACAGAAGTTCCTAAGTGAAAATCTTTACAGAAGCTCTGTGATTTTGAAAACTTTTATCTCTGTAGATTGTATCTTATGAAAATTTGTTTGAAAAACGCAAGGAGAGGATCGATGTAAAGCCCGTATTCCGGTATGTAATTTCTTTTATTAATTCTTTTCTTTTTGAGTTTGATTTATTGTGGATTCCGTCAACGGGGTTAGTCGAGTTAGGTCGAATTGTTAAAAATGTCAAAAATGTTGGTTAGTTTGCTTGAAGGTTGTAGTTGAGGGGCTAAAGTTGTAAAAGAGCCAAACTTGTGTGTGTGGATTCGGCCCATGCAAGGAAAGGGCCGACACCCTTTTTTTTTCCTATTCCCGTTTTCCTTTTCCTTGTGAAGCAAACCAAACCAATCCCAAAAACCCTTCAAACCCTTCTCGTTTTCTTGGTGTTGTGCGGCCGGAAGAGAGAAACGAAGAGAGAGAGAGAGAAGAACCGGGAGTAAGAAGAGAGAGGAAGCCGCCGGAGTTGCTGCTGCTGTTCGCCGGAGTGCCGCTGCTGTTCGCCGGAGTTTTCAAGAGGGGGAGTATCGAGTGATGTCGCGTGGCATCGTCGCAAGGTAACTCTCCGCCCTTCTCCTTTACTTTTCGTTTGTCCGGCGAGACAACCACCGCCGCACGCCGCCGCTACGGTGGCTGTGGGTGGACGATGGTGGCAGTGGGTGACACTCGTGGCGGAACCCTAAACACACCTGGCCTAAACTCTAAATCATCGTAGCGTAAATCCCAAACCGTTTAGTATCGTAAATCGTTTATAGAATCGTCATTTCATGTGAAAACGTGTTCTGCCACTGTTTTGCGTCGGTCATAACTTTTCCGTCGTAACTCGGATTGAGCCGAAACTGGTGCCCACGGTTCACGTTCTGGGTCGGGTACGTTTTTCGTGTTTTAGCGAAAATCTGGTTCGGCCTCTAGCTAGGTGAAAAAGGGGTCGTTTTGACAGCAGTCGGTCAATTTTTTATGTGATTTCCAGCGTGCTGTCCAGTTTTTCTTTCGTGCATAACTTTTTACTCGTAACTCGTTTTAATGTGAAATTGGTGCCCAAAATTCCCAAATCGAGTTGGGAAGGTTTTTCGTGTTCTGCCAAAAGTCCGATTAAGCCCGTAGCTAGGCCGTATTGGACTGTTTGTGCAGGCTGGACCGAAAACTGTCAGCTTTGGTAGTTGTTCGTATTTAATTCATAATAAATTGTAGAAAAATCGTTAGGAGGCGTATAATATGTCCTTGAAACCCTATCTCAGAGTACTTTCTAATCATGAAATAATATTGGGAATTTTCTGGGTTTAAAGGGGTCGAAACAGGTCCCGAACAGACCTGTTTGGCGAGAGCGGAAAATGGTTTTAGTGACGGTTTGAGCGTGTGTCGTGTCATAGGGTCCGGGTCTCGTATTGATACGTTTTAACATGCATTTAGGTGCTGGGAAGTGACCGTATTTGTGAAGCTTGAATTGTGTTATTAAGCTGGGCGCGCATTCGAGGTGAGTTCTCTCACTGTGTAGTTAGGGGTTGTATGCATGTCATAGTAGTTTGTATGTACTACTGTCTTTGTGGTGTGAACTAGTTGTTTGTGGTGTGTAATATTTGATTGGTTTGAATGCTTAGTATAAATGTGTTACATTACAATTCGGTGGGACCGAGGAAGTGGAAAGAAACGTTGTGGGAACTCGGTGTGACGAGTGTGTTACATTACAATTCGGTGGGACCGAGGAAGTGGAAAGAAACGTTGTGGGAACTCGGTGTGACGAGTGTGTTACATTACAATTCGGTGGGACCGAGGAAGTGGAAAGAAACGTTGTGGGAACTCGGTGTGACGAGTGTGTTACATTACAATTCGGTGGGACCGAGGATGTGGAAAGAAACGTTGTGGGAACTCGGTGTGACGAGTGTGTTACATTACAATTCGGTGGGACCGAGGGCTCGGTGGGACCGAGGTGTTGGATACATAATTACTTGTAGATGTTTACTCGTTTTATGTAACTGTGATGTTGTTGCTTATGTGCGGATAGGGGTGACGTGTATATAATTCCTATCTGCGCATGTGTTGGAATTCACTAAGCTTCGTGCTTACCCTTTCCCAATGAACTGTGGTTTCAGGTCCGAGCGGCTCCAAGGCATGACAAGTACACACGGGCGCGCGAGGAGAGCTGGTTGTTTTATGGTTTTAATAATTAAACGTTTATTCCGCTGGTTTTTATTATAAAGATATTAATTATGAGTTTGCAAACGAAACGTTGGGATCATTTAGTGAGTTGTTATAAATGAATTGTTTATTTAAAAAAATTTAAATTTGCTTGTAATTTTTGGGACGTTACAACTTGGTATCAGAGCACGGCTTGAGTGAATCAAACGCATTTCGGTGTGTTTGATCTCAAGTTTGCGGCTATAAAAATTTTCTTTAAAGTTTTTGGGAAATAAAACGAAGGAAAGATCCGTTTGAGAAACGGTGATCGGAGGCGCAGTGTGTACAGTCAGCCGGAGCCAAAGGGGAAAGGTACAGTACTTAGTGTTTTATTGCTTTCTAGATCATAGAGTATGCATGCTAGATTGCCTGTTGTGGACACTATGCTGTATGTTGAACTACTTGCTATTAGGAATTCATGCTAATTATGATAGGTTACTAAGTGGATGCCCTCTAGGTTGTATGCAGTAAGAGATTTATAGCCTTAGAATATTCGATTTAGTTCTATTGCGCAGCTCTTGTTTGAGTCCAACCGTTCTAGGATAGAGTCTTGTATTCGACTGCCTATTTATTTCGCACTGCATATAATTGGGTATTCGCGAGGTCACCCGTTATAATTAGTAGGGATTCGGTAGTAGCAAGGGTAGTGGGATAAGAGGAAGTTCCTAGAGAGCTGGGAAGGGTGTTTATGTATGAGTACGTGTGCTAGATTGCTTTCTAGAACATAGGAGTATGTATGCTAAATTGTTTGGTGCTTGTTACACTGTACTGCATGTCTGCTGCTTGCTATTAGGGATTTGGCAGTAGCAAGGATAGTGGGTTGGATGGAATTCCTAGGGAGCTAGGAAGAGTGTGTACATATGCCGGTGCGGGCATAAGTGTATGGTTTCGGTGAAAAACTACTTGGACCCCTTGGGATGGAACTCGGAACGGGTGATGATAGGTGTGGATGGTAGTAGTAGAGCTCCTACTACCGGAAGCACAGGATCAATGCTCGAGTCGGAAAAGTCGCGAGGAATCCAAGGAGTTGAGCGTAAGTGTTGCTAGTGTGAGTTATTATGTGCTAATAACTCGTTGTAATTTTACCCCAGATATGGCCATCACTAAGGGAAGCAACTCTACTGAGCCAGGGATTGGCGCAGGGATCACTGCTGAGCAGATACGTGAGTGGATCACGGCTGAAGTGAAGCATGCTATTAGGAAGGCAATCCCCGAGATTTTTACCGCCGTTTGTGAGGAGGTAGTAGTGATGATGGAGGCCGCTCGGAGCCAGGAACCTGAGTAAGAGGAACAGACTAAGAAGAGGAAAACAGCGCAGGCCGTTGCACCAGAATCGACAGTTCCAAAGAAAAAGAGGTTTTCAGACTCGCTCTTGAATCAAGGGAGCGGTGGGTTTAAAACCATGAATGGTAGCGGAAGGAGAAATGACAAATGTTTCCGGTGTGGCCAGGTGGGGCACTACGGTCGCGACTGCAGGGAACCACCACAAATGGTCTGTTTTAACTGCAAACAGATGGGCCACGTGAAGGTCAACTGCCCGAATCCGAGAGTTACTGTTGGGGGCGGGGCACAAGGAGCTCCTGCGGCTGCTCCCTTGCGTATTATTGATGGTCGTGTGGGTCAGGCTGGACCCAAGGCGGCCGAGGTAGAGTTCATTTACTGACGGTGGAAGAGGCACAGGCCACGCTTAAAGTGGTGACAGGTATATTTCATCACTTGATATTGGTATATGGTTCCTTTCTGCTTAAGCTGTGTGTTTAAGTACGTTCTTAGTTAACCCGGTGTCTGCTGTAGTGATGTTTGATAGCGGGGCTACCCATTAATTCGTGCCTCACACTTGTAGATGAGGTTGCTGAGGTAATATTTGTAGACCAATTCGGGTCAAAAATTGGCAATTGTGCTAGAATTATAGGCTTTTGAGCCGACTTTGATTTGAGGAAAACCCGTAAGATGATTTGATGTGAATTCCCAACTTGCCTTAAGAGGTTTAAATGTCTGGATGACAATAGTAGACCGGAGAGTTTCGAAGAAGTATGGGTCGAGACGTTGAATGCCGAATGAGTCATGCACGAAGTTATTTTGAAAATAGGATTGCAATAACAAATTTTTGTGTTTCCAATCCTTATACGGATTGTGTTTTGGAATTTTGGGAAATGTTTAGCACACGCACAAGATGTTAAATTATGGTTTTGAAAGTGCATGAAACCTTTTTATAACGAGAGTTACAAACTTTGTTGATGATTTGTTTAAAATGAGTTTGGAGTTCTAGTGTCGCTTAACTTTCCTTTCGAGAGTTCGTGTTACTAAGTATTTTATTGCAAATAGTTCAGTGTGTGGATTGATCCATGCGTGACATAAGTGGTGCATGGGGGAATTTTGGTAACATTTCATAAGGAGCTGTTTAGTGCGCTTTTTTTTAGTCAGCTAAAGGTTTTATTGACATTTCCAATTATTAGAAGCGGGCTGGTTTCTGTCTTCAAGTTTGAAACTTACACGAGACAGTTGTGTTTTAACAAAAATATATTTGTAAACCGTGTCATCGTTTTGTGTGATTAGCTGACGCGCGAAAAAATTTGTGGCGAACCCTGTGCCACGTTATTTTTTTTATGATTAAAAAGAAGAATTTTTGAATCAAATGTCGTGAAACTTATTTTGAATTATGTGCACACCTTTGTCGCACCCTGTTTAAGGTCAAGCGGTTACTTTAAGTGCATGTCACGAGTCAATCCATACTGGAATCGAGGCGGTTCATTTTAAAGAAATTATTTATTACGCCTCGCTTTTGTGTGAGTAAACCGAACTGCAATGGAACGATTTTCAACATGATTTTCCTATGTAGGACGAGCGTGTCCAGTTTTGCGTAACTATCGATCTGGTAATAGTAGTTTTATTACATACGATCTTTTTGAGATGAAAATCCTGATGTTGAAAATATTTTGTAAATGATTTCGTAAACCATTTGGGGAAATGTGCTTTTAAGTGTCATGTGTCATTTCGAGAATTTTTAGGGTGTGAGTCCTTTTGGAAAACTCTTTTGTTTAAACCGTGTTGAGTCTGAGACTAAGGTTGATTTCCGAGTATGGCTTGCTTAAACTTTGTTTAAACGCATTTTCCGACCTATGGGTCTAGCAAGCGTGGAGCATTTTGCTCGGTTTTGACTTGGAGTTAGTCATGGGCCAATTGCCCGGTTTCAATGGCTCGATGTGGAGTCTAGTTGATGAGTTGTTTTTGTCGCACCGTTTGGCATTATTTGCACGTTGAGTGTTTACATGTTTGGGTGAGTGAGTCAATCCGGAATAGGCATGTTGTTGGTAGGCTGTTTGCTTTGGATCCTTAGACACGTTAGTCAGTCGTTGGTAATGGTCGGTTGGGTATCTCGGGGTGGGACCCCGGTATTCATGTGTTTTAACCTAGACTCTCCAGTAGGTACTAGGAGGATATAGTTGTGGGCACTTACCTGGGAGGTAGTTCCGGTGTACTGGGTCTTGAGGCGTTACCTGGGAGGTAGACGTCAAGGTGTATCCTCGATACGGTGTGACTTGGCTTCGTAGAGCAAGTGTGGATGATACGTCGACGGTGGAAGGTAGATATTCCACGCGTGTTAGTACTATAGGCCGAATAGTATCGGTTAAGGGATTGATGCCCTTTGTTATTAAGAGAATAAATGCGCATCAACCATTTTGAGGTAGGTGGTATATTTAGGTGTCGACTTTTGGGCTTGAGGCCAAACACCTTTAGTATAACCGGAGAGTTGTAGCCGATTTTAAGATAATCATGGTGATGGTAATAGTAACCCTGAAATGATCACTTGTGATGAATGGTTATGGTGGAATGACCTATGTGTGTGTTAGTTGATTTGGTTGTGGGGGATATCTATTTGTGTTAGTGTCTAGGATAATACCACACTTATGTTTGTTATTGTAATCGGTTGGACCGATGTTCGGCGGGTGGCCGATGTTTGTTATTGTAATCGGTTGGACCGATGTTCGGCGGGTGGCCGATGTTTGTTATTGTAATCGGTTGGACCGATGTTCGGCAGGGGGTCGATGTTTTGTTAATATACGTTATTGAAAAATCTTTGGAGTCTATTAGAATTCGTAGAAGTTAATCGTCAATTAATGATAGGAGGGATCGTAATCGAGTATCCTGTGGAGTATACTGGTGAGCAGTTTTAGAATGGGTAGAGCTGGAGATTTGACTCGGGATGTATGGAATATCTAAGGTTGGGGACAACCGAAGTCGCTTGGCTAGGAATGATTTCAATTGTTGGGGTGTTCTGCCGATCATGATCCCAGTGTCTTAGAAAGAGTACGTTAGTAAGAATAGTAATCGAGAAGTTTAGTAGGGGTTTCAAGTGGACTTAGGAACCTGAGGTTGAGATGAGGGAGATCTATCCGGAGTTATTCGTAGGCAGAGACTTCGAGGACGAAGTCTAATCCAAGTGGGGGAGAGTTGTAAAGCCCGTATTCCGGTATGTAATTTCTTTTATTAATTCTTTTCTTTTTGAGTTTGATTTATTGTGGATTCCGTCAACGGGGTTAGTCGAGTTAGGTCGAATTGTTAAAAATGTCAAAAATGTTGGTTAGTTTGCTTGAAGGTTGTAGTTGAGGGGCTAAAGTTGTAAAAGAGCCAAACTTGTGTGTGTGGATTCGGCCCATGCAAGGAAAGGGCCGACACCCTTTTTTTTTCCTATTCCCGTTTTCCTTTTCCTTGTGAAGCAAACCAAACCAATCCCAAAAACCCTTCAAACCCTTCTCGTTTTCTTGGTGTTGTGCGGCCGGAAGAGAGAAACGAAGAGAGAGAGAGAGAAGAACCGGGAGTAAGAAGAGAGAGGAAGCCGCCGGAGTTGCTGCTGCTGTTCGCCGGAGTGCCGCTGCTGTTCGCCGGAGTTTTCAAGAGGGGGAGTATCGAGTGATGTCGCGTGGCATCGTCGCAAGGTAACTCTCCGCCCTTCTCCTTTACTTTTCGTTTGTCCGGCGAGACAACCACCGCCGCACGCCGCCGCTACGGTGGCTGTGGGTGGACGATGGTGGCAGTGGGTGACACTCGTGGCGGAACCCTAAACACACCTGGCCTAAACTCTAAATCATCGTAGCGTAAATCCCAAACCGTTTAGTATCGTAAATCGTTTATAGAATCGTCATTTCATGTGAAAACGTGTTCTGCCACTGTTTTGCGTCGGTCATAACTTTTCCGTCGTAACTCGGATTGAGCCGAAACTGGTGCCCACGGTTCACGTTCTGGGTCGGGTACGTTTTTCGTGTTTTAGCGAAAATCTGGTTCGGCCTCTAGCTAGGTGAAAAAGGGGTCGTTTTGACAGCAGTCGGTCAATTTTTTATGTGATTTCCAGCGTGCTGTCCAGTTTTTCTTTCGTGCATAACTTTTTACTCGTAACTCGTTTTAATGTGAAATTGGTGCCCAAAATTCCCAAATCGAGTTGGGAAGGTTTTTCGTGTTCTGCCAAAAGTCCGATTAAGCCCGTAGCTAGGCCGTATTGGACTGTTTGTGCAGGCTGGACCGAAAACTGTCAGCTTTGGTAGTCGTTCGTATTTAATTCATAATAAATTGTAGAAAAATCGTTAGGAGGCGTATAATATGTCCTTGAAACCCTATCTCAGAGTACTTTCTAATCATGAAATAATATTGGGAATTTTCTGGGTTTAAAGGGGTCGAAACAGGTCCCGAACAGACCTGTTTGGCGAGAGCGGAAAATGGTTTTAGTGACGGTTTGAGCGTGTGTCGTGTCATAGGGTCCGGGTCTCGTATTGACACGTTTTAACATGCATTTAGGTGCTGGGAAGTGACCGTATTTGTGAAGCTTGAATTGTGTTATTAAGCTGGGCGCGCATTCGAGGTGAGTTCTCTCACTGTGTAGTTAGGGGTTGTATGCATGTCATAGTAGTTTGTATGTACTACTGTCTTTGTGGTGTGAACTAGTTGTTTGTGGTGTGTAATATTTGATTGGTTTGAATGCTTAGTATAAATGTGTTACATTACAATTCGGTGGGACCGAGGAAGTGGAAAGAAACGTTGTGGGAACTCGGTGTGACGAGTGTGTTACATTACAATTCGGTGGGACCGAGGAAGTGGAAAGAAACGTTGTGGGAACTCGGTGTGACGAGTGTGTTACATTACAATTCGGTGGGACCGAGGAAGTGGAAAGAAACGTTGTGGGAACTCGGTGTGACGAGTGTGTTACATTATAATTCGGTGGGACCGAGGATGTGGAAAGAAACGTTGTGGGAACTCGGTGTGACGAGTGTGTTACATTACAATTCGGTGGGACCGAGGGCTCGGTGGGACCGAGGTGTTGGATACATAATTACTTG
Source organism: Saussurea involucrata (assembly GCA_033807775.1). NCBI lineage: Eukaryota > Viridiplantae > Streptophyta > Magnoliopsida > Asterales > Asteraceae > Saussurea > Saussurea involucrata. The sequence continues at coordinate 75,242,935 of CM066317.1, read as the reverse complement.
TAGATGTTTACTCGTTTTATGTAACTGTGATGTTGTTGCTTATGTGCGGATAGGGGTGATGTGTATATAATTCCTATCTGCGCATGTGTTGGAATTCACTAAGCTTCGTGCTTACCCTTTCCCAATGAACTGTGGTTTCAGGTCCGAGCGGCTCCAAGGCATGGCAAGTACACACGGGCGCGCGAGGAGAGCTGGTTGTTTTATGGTTTTAATAATTAAACGTTTATTCCGCTGGTTTTTATTATAAAGATATTAATTATGAGTTTGCAAACGAAACGTTGGGATCATTTAGTGAGTTGTTATAAATGAATTGTTTATTTAAAAAAATTTAAATTTGTTTGTAATTTTTGGGACGTTACAATCGATAAATCTTTAGTAGAGAAATAGTCCTACAGAGGTTTTTGGACCTCTGCCAGAGTCAGCAGAGGCTATGTTACAGGAAATTTCTAATAACTAATAATTTATAAACATTTTTGATCATCCAAGTTTTTGATCAGATTTAACAATGTATTTAGGACCTATTTGAAAGTTGGTGTCCTAGAAAATTGTAAATCTCAAAGATTTTGTGCAGCAGAAGTCTTTTGAAAGATTTGAGTTATCTACAGAGGTTCTTTGGATGAAAGTAATCTGTAGCTTAAGACTTCTGTAGCAATGTGCGTGCAATTGGTTTCCGAGATGACATTCCAAAAGATCGATAGAGGTTAAATTTACGATCATAGAGCATATTTCTGGCAGAGCCTCTGTTGAGCTCAGCAGAGGCTCTATGACCTCAAATTTCTCATAACTCAAGTTTTATGAAACTTTTTGATCTTTTGATTTTTGAAATGTTATTCACAGTATATTTAGGACATATTTGACAATTTTTGTCCTAGAAAACTGTTTTCAAAAACCTAAAAGTACGAGATACCAACCTTTTGTTCTTTTAGTTTGGCGAGTGTGATTTCTTTTGTCGCATTCTTAGCTCCCCCTTTACTTATAAATCTCTGTAGATTCAGCAAGGTCTCCTTTTTCGCTCCCCCTTGATCTAACAACCTCTGTAGATTAAGTGTCTTCTTCTGCTCCCCCTTGACCTATGCTTGGTTCAGAATAAGATAAGTTGTGCACAGGACATAGGTCAAGATCATCAGAGGTTCTGTGAAGGTTGTCAGAGGTTCTGAGCAGACCTTACAGAAGTTCTGTGATATCAAGAACTATTGTATATTTAAGAATTTACATACAGAAAATAATAAATAAACAAAAATATTTACAAAATATACAGTATCTATGTTATACTTACAGAGGTTTTGGGTACCCATAACCGTATGGGTCCTATTGTATGAAACGCCTTTATGCATTTGTCATACATACCAGAAATGAAAGGCTTTTTGAGCATTTTGAACAGGTATAGAGCCTTTCACTATCCAAACCTTTCTCACCTTTTTAAAAGTTTGATTAACTAATTTGTCCAACCTATGATCATGCAAAAATTTCGATGTTGAGGTCTGAAGTTTTGAAAACATATTAGGCTTAAAAGATCCTTCACAATTGAATTTCCTGATCCGTTTAGCAAAAATATTCTTTTTCCTTAAATTTTCCTCAAGCATCTTTTGGAGATTAGATTTGCATCTTTTCTCCAACATGATTTCAGTTGATAAATTAGAGAGTCCTTTTGTTAGTTTGGATATTTCTGTTTTAAAAATCCTTCTCTCTTTTTCAAAGTCATCTTTTTGATTTAAATCTTGAAATCTTTGAACCTTCAACTGTTCAGATTCTTTTCTTTCAGAATAAGATTCTTTCCTTTCTTTTTCAAGGATATTCTGCAATTCTGAGATTTTATAAGTAAGCTTCATCGACTTTGTTTCAAGAACAGTTTTCTTCTCTTCATAATTTCCTCTTTCATTGACCACAATCTTTTCAAAATTGAAAATTAGTTTAGAGAAGTTTAAACATTTTAGTTCAAGTCTTTTCTTTTCTTCATCTGACAAAGATAAGTTCCTTTTTAGTTCAAGATTTTCACAGTTTAAGTTTTTAACAGATTTTTCAAGTTTAGCAATTTTATCAGAAATAATAAAAATGCTTTTGTTCTTTTCATCTAGCTCTTTTTCAAGAGAAGGAATTATTTGGCGAAAATTTGTGCTGAGTTTTGAATAAAAAATTGAATCAGCATCACCACAAAATTTCATTCTAGACATTTTAAATGAAGTTTTTAACGAAAGAAACAGTTTCTATGATGTTACCAGATCAAATAAATCGAAAATGGCAGTAAAACAGAATTTGTTTGAAGGAATGAAGAACAGGTTAAAAACAGACAGTTTCTATCACAAATCTTGTAAAAACGAGGATCACTTGATATAGAAAATCAAGCTTTGCTCTGATACCAATTGTTGGTTCCCGTTTTGCTTTAAACAAGATTATCAGATCTATTAGTTCAAGTTAATGTTTGATGCGGAAGCGTATTTGAAGAACTAACAGATAAGTTTGATAGATTTAGAACAAAATATAAATAAACAGTGAACAGAATATTATATCTCAAAGTTTACTGAATATATATATCAAGAACAGATTTACGAACAGTGAGTATGAAAAGCTTTAAAACAGATATGACTTTCTAAGGTGAATAAGCTTTTGTGTTCTTTTGATGTTCGATTTTCAAGTGATAAGGAAGAACTCAACATGAGTCTTCCTTATATACTACTCTAAAGGGGACCATAAAGCATATGCTACTATTCAAAAGGTACGAATGAATAGTTGAACGGATGTCGTGAACAGTTGCAAGAATGGCGTGAACAGTCAGACGTGCTGTATTGTATTTAATGCAGCAAACGTCTATTATGTACTCAGCCCTATTGAATCCAATCAGAGTTTGACACGTCGACGTTGGACAGGGTATGTTGCCGTGCAAGTTGACGAACGGGTTCTGGAATAGTAGCAAGATATTAATAATATCTTTGAAGTCTTTGTTGAAGACCACAGAGGCTCTGTGATGTGTCACAGAGGTTCTGTGATTTGGTCCTTCATAGAGCAGTCTTCTTTTGTTTCCGAGTCTTGGGTCTTCTTTAAGTCCAACAGAGGTTCTGTAGGACGCTTCTGTTGCTTCTGTAGCTTCTTGACCCTGATCTCTCGGTAAGTTCGGCAGAGCCTCTGTAAGAGGCTTTTCTTCACTTAGTCTATTTTTCACTACTTCTAAATATTTCTATGATTAGGAAGATTGAAGCTAACAAAGGCACACACACAGCTCATGCACACACTCACACACCTCTTGTTGTTGCGAATTATTTGTCCAGATACGAGAAACACACAACATGCACACATACAAACACCTTAAGCATACACACATACATCACAAACATACACACACACAGCTAAATATCTTGCGAGAAAAAGGACTTAAGCAAGTAATCATGTAGGTTGCGAATTCCTTTCTTGTTGGTTGCGAGAAATTTTCTGCAAAAACACAAACACAATTAACAAAATTAATATCACCAATTAATGATCAAACTAAGAAACAAACAACTTTTATCAACATCTCATTAACAGAAACGGATCAAAAACTCAGATCTGAATCATTTTATCAAGAACACCTCAAGAACATGAAGAACACCAAAAATTCAAATTTTCTAAAAATGAGATTTAGACATCAAGACTTGAATTTTATGAATGATTCATGTCCAAAAACAATTTTTAGGAAGGATTTTGCACAAAAACGAATCAAAACACCAACAAATTGCAAAATCACTCTTCAAAAAAATTCACAGACAAGATTTCTCAAAAACACAAAATTTTCTAAATCTTCAAATTGACTCTCAAAAACTTGAAATTAATCAACCAAAAGTTGAAGATATGTTAGAAAACAAGTTTCTAACACAAAGATGTAATCCAATTTCGCTGAAAATCACTGAATCAAAATCTGATAAACTGATCAGATTGAAAATGACGAACTGATCAGAATTCTTGAAATCCTTCAAATCGATCCTCAAAACGATGAAATTAGCCTTCGATCCTTGAACGAAAAGTGTTCCTCTATCAAAAACGAATCCAACGAACTAAATCTTGATCAAATTCGACCAAGAATCACACAAATTTGACAAAAATCCAAGAAAACGAGATTTTCTTGAAAAATCAAGAAAATCGATCAAATTTCCTTGAGAATTCTGCAAATTTGATGTGTTAGATCAGTAGAAATTCTCCTATAAATCTTGAACTTGCTCTGATACCAATTGTTAAACCCTAAAGATCAATCAAGATAGAGAAGATGTGAATTTGTCATCCATTGATCAAGAACACTGTATACAAGATATGAGTTCTGCACTTTCTCTCTCTAAGATATGAATGTAAATTATGAGAATGATTCTAAGAGTCTTTTTCTAACACACAACTAAACCTATCTATACTAAACACATTACAAGGTGTAAACAACACAATACAACTCAATACATTGACTTTGACTTTGACCTTTCTATATTTAAACCTTGAAGACATATTGCACTAACACATATACGAAAATTACATATAAACGAAATACATAATCAAAAGTTTAAGATAAAGTTACTAACTCGACTTTCTTGATTAAGAACTTGAAGAAGAACGTTGTTTGGATTGAGGCCTGCAAAGCAGTGTCCTTAGACAGAAATTCGTCCCTCGTACCGTAGAGAATGGACGTCTATCTAGAGGATACAACAACCCGTTCAAGAATCGAAGTCTCGAACCCGACGAATCAAACTAAACTTCCATCTTGAAGAACAATGAAGAACAATGAGAGGATTTGAGAGAATGTGTTCATCCTTTTGTAGGAAGGAAGTTTTCCTTTCCATAGTTCATAAGGTGATTTATCGCTCTTTTATATGAGGAATTCTATTAAGTATCATATTTGCAGTTAAGCATGCTTCACCCCACAAACTATGTGGTGCTCCCGAAGTAATCAACATTGAATTGATCATGTTTTTCAATGTTCAATTTTTCCTTTCGGCTACTCCATTTTGTTGTGGAGTATAGGGAGTCGTGGTTTGGTGAACTATGCCATGATGAGAACAAAATTCTGCAAAATCCTTAGACTCATACTCTCCTCCTCTATCGGATTTTAGAATTTTTATTCTTTTGTCAAGTTGGTTTTCAACTTCAGCCTTGTATGTCTTAAACATATTCAAAGTTTCATCTTTGGTATGTATTAGGTATACATAACAATATTTACTGCAATCATCAATAAATGATACATAATAGTTATTTCCTCCACGTGTGGGTGTGGCTTTATAATCACATAAATCGTTGTGGATTAGTCCAAGTACTTGATTAGACTTTTCAACAGATTTGTGTGGATGGCTTGAATATTTAGATTCAACACATACCTCACATTTTGTCTTGTTATTCATGGAACACTTGGGTAATAACCCAAGTTTTGTCATCCTTTGTAAGGATCGGAAGTTTACATGTCCTAGACGGGAATGCCATAAGGAAGAAGAGTGAAGCATATATATAGAAGCAGAGCTAGAGCCTGCGTTTTTATTTCTATTTACATCATTTACAACATTTACATCATCATTGTTCATCACACTAAGTTTGAAGAGCCCCTCATTAAGGTAGCCCTTGCCAACATACATGCCACCCTTAGTAATCACAAATTTATCAGATTCAAACACCATCTTGAATCCTTTGTTACTAAGTGTGGGTCCAGAAATCAAGTTCTTTGTAATAGCCGGTACATGCAAGCCATTGGTGAGCACAAGTTCCTTCCCCGATGTTAGCTTGAGATTCACCTTCCCCTTCCCTTCAACTTTCGCGGTCGTGGCATTACCCATATACATGGGTTCTTCATCATCAACTTTTTGGTATGTAGAAAACATGTTCTTGGAGTTACAAATATGTTTGGTGGCACCGGTATCAACCCACCAATCGGTCACGTTCGTAACCATAAAAGCCTCAATTACTCCAACGAATTGATTTGGAGCATTGACCACGTTGGCTTGATGGGGGTTTCCACCGGCACCTCCTCCTCCGAAGCCTCCTCCTCCGGGACCACCATTGTTGCACCTATGGCGGCAATCCTTCGCTCGATGCCCCGGCTTTCCGCATACCCAGCAACTCATCACACGTTTCTTGAAAGGCTTTCGTTGTACGGACATCGGGTTTGAAGTATTAAGGTTATACTTGAAACCCGTGGCCTTTCCCTTTCCTTTTTGGAACTTTGACTTTGATGAGTTTCCGGTAACCATGTTTGCATTTGGTTCCAACGAGATTGCATCCGCCTTCTCGTTCATCCGGTTGTCCTCCTCCACCCGCAATTTGAGTATCAATTGCTCAAAACTCATATCCTCGGACAAATGTTTAAGATAGAGTTTAAAATTTTTCCAGGATGGAGGTAACTTGTCAATAACTGAACCAATAACAAAATTAGAGTTGATGCCCATACCTTCGACTTCCAATTCATGGACCAAGATTTGCATTTCTTCTACTTGTTTCACGACCGGTTTGGAATCCGTCATCTTATAGTTTAGGAATTTGTCCACGATAAATCGTTTGGAACAAGCGACTTCCGTCTTGTACTTTGATTCCAACGACTCCCAAATTTCTCTTGCTGTGGTGAAGGATGAATATATGTCATAAAGACCATCATCCAAACCATTAAGAATAAAATTCTGACAATTATATTCGTTGGCGTTCCAAATATCCAAGGATCGTTGGAACATAGCCAATTCAATTTGGGATGGGGCGTTTTCTCCCTCTCCAACCGGCGGTGTCGGTGCTTGATCGGTAAGCACATTAGACACTTTCAACGTCGTCAAGTAGAAGAGCATCTTTTGTTGCCATCTTCTAAAATCGGAACCCTTAAATTTTTCGGGTTTCTCCACATTCGATTTCAACAAGGAAGAGTTTTCCATCGTCAACGAAACTTCTGTCTAAGATTGTTAGAACTTAGATATATGAATTGAAATTCGTAACACACAATATAGAATCAAATGGAAATACTGAATTTATTTATATGTATACATATACGAAAATTACATATAAACAAAATACATAATCAAAAGTTTAAGATAAAGTTACTAACTCGACTTTCTTGATTAAGAACTTGAAGAAGAACGTTGTTTGGATTGAGGCCTGCAAAGCAGTGTCCTTAGACAGAAATTCGTCCCTCGTACCGTAGAGAATGGACGTCTATCTAGAGGATACAACAACCCGTTCAAGAATCAAAGTCTCGAACCCGACGAATCAAACTAAACTTCCATCTTGAAGAACAATGAAGAACAATGAGAGGATTTGAGAGAATGTGTTCATCCTTTTGTAGGAAGGAAGTTTTCCTTTCCATAGTTCATAAGATTATTTATCACTCTCTTTTTTATGAGGAATTCTATTAAGTATCATATTTGCAGTTAAGCATGCTTCACCCCACAAACTATTTGATGCTCCCGAAGTAATCAACATTGAATTGATCATGTTTTTCAATGTTCTATTTTTCCTTTCGGCTACTCCATTTTGTTGTGGAGTATAGGGAGCCGTGGTTGGGTGAACTATGCCATGATGAGAACAAAATTTTGCAAAGTCCTTAGACTCATACTCTCCTCCTCTATCGGATCTTAGAATTTTTATTCTTTTGTCAAGTTGGTTTTCAACATCAGCCTTGTATGTCTTAAACATATTCAAAGTTTCATCTTTGGTATGTATTAGGTATACATAACAATACTTATTGGAATCATCAATAAATGATACATAATAGTTCTTTCCTCCACGTGTGGGTGTGGCTTTATAATCACATAAATCGCTGTGGATTAGTCCAAGTACTTGATTAGACTTTTCAACAGATTTGTGTGGATGGCTTGAATATTTAGATTCAACACATACCTCACATTTTGTCTTGTTATTCATAGAACACTTGGGTAATAACCCAAGTTTTGTCATCCTTTGTAAGGATCGGAAGTTTACATGTCCTAGACGGGAATGCCATAAGGAAGAAGAATCAGGCATATACATAGAAGCAGAGCTAGAGCCTGCGTTTTTATTGCTATTTACATCATTTACAACATTTACATCATCATTGTTCATCACACTAAGTTTGAAGAGCCCCTCATTAAGGTAGCCCTTGCCAACATACATCCCACCCTTAGTAATCACAAATTTATCAGATTCAAACACCATCTTGAATCCTTTGTTACTAAGTGTGGGTCCAGAAATCAAGTTCTTTGTAATAGCCGGTACATGCAAGACATTGGTGAGCACAAGTTCCTTCCCCGATGTTATCTTAAGATTCACCTTCCCCTTCCCTTCAACTTTCGCGGTCGTGGCATTACCCATATACATGGGTTCTTCATCATCAACTTTTTGGTATGTAGCAAACATGTTCTTGGAGTTACAAATATGTTTGGTGGCACCGGTATCAACCCACCAATCGGTCACGTTCGTAACCATAAAAGCCTCAATTACTCCAACGAATTGATTTGGAGCATTGACCACGTTGCCTTGATGGGGGTTTCCACCGGCACCTCCTCCTCCGGCGCCTCCTCCTCCGGGACCACCATGGTTGCTCCTATGGCGGCAATCCTTCGCTCGATGCCCCGGCTTTCCACATACCCAGCAACTCATCACACGTTTTTAGAAAGGCTTTCGTTGTACGGACATCGGGTTTGAAGTATTGAGGTTATACTTGAAACCCGTGGCCTTTCCCTTTCCTTTTTGGAACTTTGACTTTGATGAGTTTCCGGTAACCATGTTTGCATTTGGTTCCAACGAGATTGCATCCGCCTTCTCGTTCATCCGGTTGTCCTCCTCCACCCGTAATTTGAGTATCAATTGCTCAAAACTCATATCCTCGGACAAATGTTTAAGATAGAGTTTAAACTTTTTCCAGGATGGAGGTAACTTGTCAATAATTGAACCAATAACAAAATTAGATTTGATGCCCATACCTTCGACTTCCAATTCATGGACCAAGATTTGCATTTCTTCTACTTGTTTCACGACCGGTTTGGAATCCGTCATCTTATAGTTTAGGAATTTGTCCACGATAAATCGTTTGGAACAAGCGACTTCCGTCTTGTACTTTGATTCCAACGACTCCCAAATTTCTCTTGCCGTGGTGAAGGATGAATATATGTCACAAAGACCATCATCCAAACCATTAAGAATAAAATTCCGACAATTATATTCGTTGGCGTTCCAAATATCCAAGGATCGTTGGAACATAGCCAATTCAATTTTGGATGGGGCGTTTTCTCCCTCTCCAACCGGCGGTGTCGGTGCTTTATCGGTAAGCAGGTTAGACACTTTAAACGTCGCCAAGTAGAAGAGCATCTTTTGTTGCCATCTTCTAAAATCGGAACCCTTAAATTTTTCGGGTTTCTCCACATTCGATTTCAACAAGGAAGAGTTTTCCATCGTCAACGAAACTTATGTCTAAGATTGTTAGAACTTAGATATACGAATTGAAATTCATAACACGCAATATAAAATCAAATGGAAATACTGAATTTATTTATATGTATACATATACGAAAATTACATATAAACGAAATACATAATCAAAAGTTTAAGATAAAGTTACTAAATCGACTTTCTTGATTAAGAACTTGAAGAAGAACGTTGTTTGGATTGAGGCCTGCAAAGCAGTGTCCTTAGACAGAAATTCGTCCCTCGTACCGTAGATAATGGACGTCTATCTAGAGGATACAACAACCCGTTCAAGAATCGAAGTCTCGAACCCGACGAATCAAACTAAACTTCCATCTTGAAGAACAATGAAGAACAATGAGATGATTTGAGAGAATGCGTTCATCCTTTTGTAGGAAGGAAGTTTTCCTTTCCATAGTTCCTATGGTGATTTATCGCTCTTTTTTTATGAGGAATTCTATTAAGTATCATATTTGCAGTTAAGCATGCTTCACCCCACAAACTATGTGGTGCTCCCGAAGTAATCAACATTGAATTGATCATGTTTTTCAATGTTCTATTTTTTCTTTCGGCTACTCCATTTTGTTTTGGAGTATAGGGAGCCGTGGTTTGGTGAACTATGCCATGATGAGAACAAAATTCTGCAAAGTCCTTAGACTCATACTCTCCTCCTCTATCGGATCTTAGAATTTTTATTATTTTGTCAAGTTGGTTTTCAACTTTAGCCTTGTATGTCTTAAACATATTCAAAGTTTCATCTTTGGTATGTATTAGGTATACATAACAATATTTACTGCAATCATCAATGAATGATACATAATAGTTCTTTCCTCCACGTGTGGGTGTGGCTTTATAATCACATAAATCGTTGTGGATTAGTCCAAGTACTTGATTAGATTTTTCAACAGATTTGTGTGGATGGCTTGAATATTTAGATTCAACACATACCACACATTTTGTCTTGTTATTCATGGAACACTTAGGTAATAACCCAAGTTTTGTCATCCTTTGTAAGGATCGGAAGTTTACATGTCCTAGACGGGAATGCCATAAGGAAGAAGAGTCAAGCATATACATAGAAGCAGAGCTAGAGCCTGCATTTTTATTGCTATTTACATCATTTACAACATTTACATCATCATTGTTCATCACACTAAGTTTGAAGAGCCCCTCATTAAGGTAGCCCTTGCCAACATACATCCCACCCTTAGTAATCACAAATTTATCAGATTCAAACACCATCTTGAATCCTTTGTTACTAAGTGTGGGTCCAGAAATCAAGTTCTTTGTAATAGCCGGTACATGCAAGACATTGGTGAGCACAAGTTCCTTCCCCGATGTTAGCTTGAGATTCACTTTCCCCTTCCCTTCAACATTCGCGGTCGTGGCATTACCCATATACATGGGTTCTTCATCATCAACTTTTTGGTATGTAGCAAACATGTTCTTGGAGTTACAAATATGTTTGGTGGCACCGGTATCAACCCACCAATCGGTCACGTTCGTAACCATAAAAGCCTCAATTACTCCAACGAATTGATTTGGAGCATTGACCACGTTGGCTTGATGGGGGTTTCCACCGGCACCTCCTCCTCTGGCGCCTCCTCCTCCGGGACCACCATGGTTGCTCCTATGGCGGAAATCCTTCGCTCGATGCCCCGACTTTCCGCATACCCAGCAACTCATCACACGTTTCTTGAAAGGCTTTCGTTGTACGGACATCGGGTTTGAAGTATTGAGGTTATACTTAAACCCGTGGCCTTTCCCTTTCCTTTTTGGAACTTTGACTTTGATGAGTTTCCGGTAACCATGTTTGCATTTGGTTCCAACGAGATTGCATCCGCCTTCTCGTTCATCCGGTTGTCCTCCTCCACCCGCAATTTGAGTATCAATTGCTCAAAACTCATATCCTCGGACAAATGTTTAAGATAGAGTTTAAAATTTTTCCAGGATGGAGGTAACTTGTCAATAATTGAACCAATAACAAAATTAGAGTTGATGCCCATACCTTCGACTTCCAATTCATGGACCAAGATTTGCATTTCTTCTACTTGTTTCACGACCGGTTTGGAATCCGTCATCTTATAGTTTAGGAATTTGTCCACGATAAATCGTTTGGAACAAGCGACTTCCGTCTTGTACTTTGATTCCAACGACTCCCAAATTTCTCTTGCCGTGGTGAAGGATGAATATATGTCATAAAGACCATCATCCAAACCATTAAGAATAAAGTTCCGACAATTATATTCGTTGGCGTTCCAAATATCCAAGGATCGTTGGAACATAGCCAATTCAATTTGGGATGGGGCGTTTTCTCCCTCTTCAACCGGCGGTGTCGGTGCTTGATCGGTAAGCACATTAGACACTTTAAACGTCGCCAAGTAGAAGAGCATCTTTTGTTGCCATCTTCTAAAATCGGAACCCTTAAATTTTTCGGGTTTCTCCACATTCGATTTCAACAGGGAAGAGTTTTCCATCGTCAACGAAACTTCTGTCTAAGATTGTTAGAACTTAGATATACGAATTGAAATTCATAACACACAATATAGAATCAAATGGAAATACTGAATTTATTTATATGTATACATATACGAAAATTACATATAAACGAAATACATAATCAAAAGTTTAAGATAAAGTTACTAACTCGACTTTCTTTATTAAGAACTTGAAGAAGAACGTTCTTTGGATTGAGGCCTGCAAAGCAGTGTCCTTAGACAGAAATTCGTCCCTCGTACCGTAGAGAATGGACGTCTATCTAGAGGATACAACAACCCGTTCAAGAATCGAAGTCTCAAACCCGACGAATCAAACTAAACTTCCATCTTGAAGAACAATGAAGAACAATGAGATGATTTGAGAGAATGTGTTCATCCTTTTGTAGGAAGGAAGTTTACCTTTCCATAGTTCATAAGGTGATTTATCGCTCTTTTTTTATGAGGAATTCTATTAAGTATCATATTTGCAGTTAAGCATGCTTCACCCCACAAACTATGTGGTGCTCCCGAAGTAATCAACATTGAATTGATCATGTTTTTCAATGTTCTATTTTTCCTTTCGGCTACTCCATTTTATTGTGGAGTATAGGGAGCCGTGGTTTGGTGAACTATGCCACGATGAGAACAAAATTCTGCAAAGTCCTTAGACTCATACTCTCCTCCTCTATCGGATCTTAGAATTTTTATTATTTTGTCAAGTTGGTTTTCAACTTTAGCCTTGTATGTCTTAAACATATTCAAAGTTTCATCTTTGGTATGTATTAGGTATACATAACAATATTTACTGCAATCATCAATGAATGATACATAATAGTTCTTTCCTCCACGTGTGGGTGTGGCTTTATAATCACATAAATCGTTGTGGATTAGTCCAAGTACTTGATTAGATTTTTCAACAGATTTGTGTGGATGGCTTGAATATTTAGATTCAACACATACCACACATTTGTCTTGTTATTCATGGAACACTTAGGTAATAACCCAAGTTTTGTCATCATTTGTAAGGATCAGAAGTTTACATGTCCTAGACGGGAATGCCATAAGGAAGAAGAGTCAAGCATATACATAGAAGCAGAGCTAGAGCCTGCATTTTTATTGCTATTTACATCATTTACAACATTTACATAATCATTGTTCATCACACTAAGTTTGAAGAGCCCCTCATTAAGGTAGCCCTTGCCAACATACATCCCACCCTTAGTAATCACAAATTTATCAGATTCAAACACCATCTTGAATCCTTTGTTACTAAGTGTGGGTCCAAAAATCAAGTTCTTTGTAATAGCCGGTACATGCAAGACATTGGTGAGCACAAGTTCCTTCCCCGATGTTAGCTTGAGATTCACCTTCCCCTTCCCTTCAACTTTCACGGTCGTGGCATTACCCATATACATGGGTTCTTCATCATCAACTTTTTGGTATGTACCAAACATGTTCTTGGAGTTACAAATATGTTTGGTGGCACCGGTATCAACCCACCAATCGGTCACGTTCGAAACCATAAAAGCCTCAATTACTCCAACGAATTGATTTGGACCATTGACCACGTTGGCTTGATGGGGGTTTCCACCGGCACCTCCTCCTCCGGCGCCTCCTCCTCCGGGACCACCATGGTTGCTCCTATGGCGGCAATCCTTCGCTCGATGCCCCGGCTTTCCGCATACCCAGCAACTCATCACACGTTTCTTGAAAGGCTTTCGTTGTACAGACATCGGGTTTGAAGTATTGAGGTTATACTTGAAACCCGTGGCCTTTCCCTTTCCTTTTTGGAACTTTGACTTTGATGAGTTTCCGGTAACCATGTTTGCATTTGGTTCCAACGAGATTGCATCCGCCTTCTCGTTCATCCGGTTGTCCTCCTCCACCCGCAATTTGAGTATCAATTGCTCAAAACTCATATCCTCGGACAAATGTTTAAGATAGAGTTTAAAAATTTTCCAGGATGGAGGTAACTTGTCAATAATTGAACCAATAACAAAATTAGAGTTGATGCCCATACCTTCGACTTCCAATTCATGGACCAAGATTTGCATTTCTTCTACTTGTTTCACGACCGGTTTGGAATCCGTCATCTTATAGTTTAGGGATTTGTCCACGATAAATCGTTTGGAACAAGCGACTTCCGTCTTGTACTTTGATTCCAACGACTCCCAAATTTCTCTTGCCGTGGTGAAGGATGAATATATGTCATAAAGACCATCATCCAAACCATTAAGAATAAAATTCCGACAATTATATTCGTTGGCGTTCCAAATATCCAAGGATCGTTGGAACATAGCCAATTCAATTTGGGATGGGGCGTTTTCTCCCTCTTCAACCGGCGGTGTCGGTGCTTGATCGGTAAGCACATTAGACACTTTAAACATCGCCAAGTAGAAGAGCATCTTTTGTTGCCATCTTCTAAAATCGGAACCCTTAAAATTTTCGGGTTTCTCCACATTCGATTTCAACAAGGAAGAGTTTTCCATCGTCAACGAAACTTCTGTCTAAGATTGTTAGAACTTAGATATACGAATTGAAATTCATAACACACAATATAGAATCAAATGGAAATACTGAATTTATTTATATGTATACATATACGAAAATTACATATAAACGAAATACATAATCAAAAGTTTAAGATAAAGTTACTAACTCGACTTTCTTGATTAAGAACTTGAAGAAGAACGTTGTTTGGATCGAGGCCTGCAAAGCAGTGTCCTTAGACAGAAATTCGTCCCTCGTACCGTAGAGAATGGACGTCTATCTAGCGGATACAACAACCCGTTCAAGAATCGAAGTCTCGAACCCGACGAATCAAACTAAACTTCCATCTTGAAGAACAATGAAGAACAATGAGATGATTTGAGAGAATGTGTTCATCCTTTTGTAGGAAGGAAGTTTTCCTTTCCATAGTTCATAAGGTGATTTATCGCTCTTTTTTTTATGAGGAATTCTATTAAGTATCATATTTGCAGTTAAGCATGCTTCACCCCACAAACTATGTGGTGCTCCCAAAGTAATCAACATTGAATTGATCATGTTTTTCAATGTTCTATTTTTCCTTTCGGCTACTCCATTTTGTTGTGGAGTATAGGGAGCCGTGGTTTGGTGAACTATGCCACGATGAGAACAAAATTCTGCAAAGTCCTTAGACTCATACTCTCCTCCTCTATCGGATCTTAGAATTTTTATTATTTTGTCAAGTTGGTTTTCAACTTTAGCCTTGTATGTCTTAAACATATTCAAAGTTTCATCTTTGGTATGTATTAGGTATACATAAAAATATTTACTGCAATCATCAATGAATGATACATAATAGTTCTTTCCTCCACGTGTGGGTGTGGCTTTATAATCACATAAATCGTTGTGGATTAGTCCAAGTACTTGATTAGATTTTTCAACAAATTTGTGTGGATGGCTTGAATATTTAGATTCAACACATACCACACATTTTGTCTTGTTATTCATGGAACACTTGGGTAATAAACCCAAGTTTTGTCATCCTTTGTAAGGATCGGAAGTTTACATGTCCTAGACGGGAATGCCATAAGGAAGTAAAGTCAAGCATATACATAGAAGCAGAGCTAGAGCCTGCATTTTTATTGCTATTTACATCATTTACAACATTTACATCATCATTGTTCATCACACTAAGTTTGAAGAGCCCCTCATTAAGGTAGCCCTTGCCAACATACATCCCACCCTTAGTAATCACAAATTTATCAGATTCAAACACCATCTTGAATCCTTTGTTACTAAGTGTGGGTCCAGAAATCAAGTTCTTTGTAATAGCCGGTACATGCAAGACATTGGTGAGCACAAGTTCCTTCCCCGATGTTAGCTTGAGATTCACCTTCCCCTTCCCTTCAACTTTCACGGTCGTGGCATTACCCATATACATGGGTTCTTCATCATCAACTTTTTGGTATGTAGCAAACATGTTCTTGGAGTTACAAATATGTTTGGTGGCACCGGTATCAACCCACCAATCGGTCACGTTCGAAACCATAAAAGCCTCAATTACTCCAACGAATTGATTTGGAGCATTGACCACGTTGGCTTGATGGGGGTTTCCACCGACACCTCCTCCTCCGGCGCCTCCTCCTCCGGGACCACCATGGTTGCTCCTATGGCGGCAATCCTTCGCTCGATGCCCTGGCTTTCCGCATACCCAGCAACTCATCACACGTTTCTTGAAAGGCTTTCGTTGTACAGACATCGGGTTTGAAGTATTGAGGTTATACTTGAAACCCGTGGCCTTTCCCTTTCCTTTTTGGAACTTTGACTTTGATGAGTTTCCGGTAACCATGTTTGCATTTGGTTCCAACGAGATTGCATCCGCCTTCTCGTTCATCCGGTTGTCCTCCTCCACCCGCAATTTGAGTATCAATTGCTCAAAACTCATATCCTCGGACAAATGTTTAAGATAGAGTTTAAAATTTTTCCAAGATGGAGGTAACTTGTCAATAATTGAACCAATAACAAAATTAGAGTTGATGCCCATACCTTCGACTTCCAATTCATGGACCAAGATTTGCATTTCTTCTACTTGTTTCACGACCGGTTTGGAATCCGTCATCTTATAGTTTAGGGATTTGTCCACGATAAATCGTTTGGAACAAGCGACTTCCGTCTTGTACTTTGATTCCAACGACTCCCAAATTTCTCTTGCCGTGGTGAAGGATGAATATATGTCATAAAGACCATCATCCAAACCATTAAGAATAAAATTCCGACAATTATATTCGTTGGCGTTCCAAATATCCAAGGATCGTTGGAACATAGCCAATTCAATTTGGGATGGGGCGTTTTCTCCCTCTTCAACCGGCGGTGTCGGTGCTTGATCGGTAAGCACCTTAGACACTTTAAACATCGCCAAGTAGAAGAGCATCTTTTGTTGCCATCTTCTAAAATCGGAACCCTTAAAATTTTTGGGTTTCTCCACATTCGATTTCAACAAGGAAGAGTTTTCCATCGTCAACGAAACTTCTGTCTAAGATTGTTAGAACTTAGATATACGAATTGAAATTGATAACACACAATATAGAATCAAATGGAAATACTGAATTTATTTATATGTATACATATACGAAAATTACATATAAACGAAATACATAATCAAAAGTTTAAGATAAAGTTACTAACTCGACTTTCTTGATTAAGAACTTGAAGAAGAACGTTGTTTGGATCGACGCCTGCAAAGAAGTGTCCTTAGACAGAAATTCGTCCCTCGTACCGTAGAGAATGGACGTCTATCTAGCGGATACAACAACCCGTTCAAGAATCGAAGTCTCGAACCCGACGAATCAAACTAAACTTCCATCTTGAAGAACAATGAAGAACAATGAGATGATTTGAGAGAATGTGTTCATCCTTTTGTAGGAAGGAAGTTTTCCTTTCCATAGTTCATAAGGTGATTTATCGCTCTTTTTTTATGAGGAATTCTATTAAGTATCATATTTGCAGTTAAGCATGCTTCACCCCACAAACTATGTGGTGCTCCCGAAGTAATCAACATTGAATTGATCATGTTTTTCAATGTTCTATTTTTCCTTTCGGCTACTCCATTTTGTTGTGGAGTATAGGGAGCCGTGGTTTGGTGAACTATGCCATGATGAGAACAAAATTCTGCAAAGTCCTTAGACTCATACTCTCCTCCTCTATCGGATCTTAGAATTTTTATTATTTTGTCAAGTTGGTTTTCAACTTTAGCCTTGTATGTCTTAAACATATTCAAAGTTTCATCTTTGGTATGTATTAGGTATACATAACAATATTTACTGCAATCATCAATGAATGATACATAATAGTTCTTTCCTCCACGTGTGGGTGTGGCTTTATAATCACATAAATCGTTGTGGATTAGTCCAAGTACTTGATTAGATTTTTCAACAAATTTGTGTGGATGGCTTGAATATTTAGATTCAACACATACCACACATTTTGTCTTGTTATTCATGGAACACTTGGGTAATAAACCCAAGTTTTGTCATCCTTTGTAAGGATCGGAAGTTTACATGTCCTAGACGGGAATGCCATAAGGAAGAAAAGTCAAGCATATACATAGAAGCAGAGCTAGAGCCTGCATTTTTATTGCTATTTACATCATTTACAACATTTACATCATCATTGTTCATCACACTAAGTTTGAAGAGCCCCTCATTAAGGTAGCCCTTGCCAACATACATCCCACCCTTAGGAATCACAAATTTATCAGATTCAAACACCATCTTGAATCCTTTGTTACTAAGTGTGGGTCCAGAAATCAAGTTCTTTGTAATAGCCGGTACATGCAAGACATTGGTGAGCACAAGTTCCTTCCCCGATGTTAGCTTGAGATTCACCTTCCCCTTCCCTTCAACTTTCGCAGTCGTGGCATTACCCATATACATGGGTTCTTCATCATCAACTTTTTGGTATGTAGCAAACATGTTCTTGGAGTTACAAATATGTTTGGTGGCACCGGTATCAACCCACCAATCGGTCACGTTCGTAACCATAAAAGCCTCAATTACTCCAACGAATAGATTTGGAGCATTGACCACGTTGGCTTGATGGGGGTTTCCACCGACACCTCCTCCTCTGGCGCCTCCTCCTCCGGGACCACCATGGTTGCTCCTATGGCGGCAATCCTTCGCTCGATGCCCCGGCTTTCCGCATACCCAGCAACTCATCACACGTTTCTTGAAAGGCTTTCGTTGTACGGACATCGGGTTTGAAGTATTGAGGTTATACTTGAAACCCGTAGCCTTTCCCTTTCCTTTTTGGAACTTTGACTTTGATGAGTTTCCGGTAACCATGTTTGCATTTGGTTCCAACAAGATTGCATCTGCCTTCTCGTTCATCCGGTTGTCCTCCTCCACCCGCAATTTGAGTATCAATTGCTCAAAACTCATATCCTCGGACAAATGTTTAAGATAGAGTTTAAAATTTTTCCAAGATGGAGGTAACTTGTCAATAATTGAACCAATAACAAAATTAGAGTTGATGCCCATACCTTCGACTTCCAATTCATGGACCAAGATTTGCATTTCTTCTACTTGTTTCACGACCGGTTTGGAATCCGTCATCTTATAGTTTAGGAATTTGTCCACGATAAATCGTTTGGAATAAGCGACTTCCGTCTTGTACTTTGATTCCAACGACTCCCAAATTTCTCTTGCCGTGGTGAAGGATGAATATATGTCATAAAGACCATCATCCAAACCATTAAGAATAAAATTCCGACAATTATATTCGTTGGCGTTCCAAATATCCAAGGATCGTTGGAACATAGCCAATTCAATTTGGGATGGGGCGTTTTCTCCCTCTTCAACCGGCGGTGTCAGTGCTTGATCGGTAAGCACGTTAGACACTTTAAACGTCGCCAAGTAGAAGAGCATCTTTTGTTGCCATCTTCTAAAATCGGAACCCTTAAATTTTTCGGGTTTCTCCACATTCGATTTCAACAAGGAAGAGTTTTCCATCGTCAACGAAACTTCTGTCTAAGATCGTTAGAACTTAGATATACGAATTGAAATTCGTAACACACAATATAGAATCAAATGGAAATACTGAATTTATTTATATGTATACATATACGAAAATTACATATAAACGAAATACATAATCAAAAGTTTAAGATAAAGTTACTAACTCGACTTTCTTGATTAAGAACTTGAAGAAGAACGTTGTTTGGATTGAGGCCTGCAAAGCAGTGTCCTTAGACAGAAATTCGTCCCTCGTACCATAGAGAATGGACGTCTATCTAGAGGATACAACAATCCGTTCAAGAATCGAAGTCTCGAACCCGACGAATCAAACTAAACTTCCATCTCGAAGAACAATGAAGAACAATGAGAGGATGCGTTTTTCTGTGTGTTGATTTCTGCCAAAAAACGAGTAGGATTGTGTATTTATTCTTTTCTGAAACATCAGACTTGCAACTACCAAGAAACCGACCAAATGAGAACCGTGCGGTTTAGTGCGCGGCTTGTAAGCCGCGGGAAAAACCGCGTAAGACTCTGTTTCTCGAATCCTTCCAGAGTGTTGCGCGACCTGTTGCGCGGTTTGTAAACCGCGTATAAAACCGCGTAAGTCTCTGTTTTGCAAAAGCTGAAGTTGTGTAAAAAGTCGTGTAACGCACTGTTTACGCATCTCTCGTTCAAGTCAAGAGACCCAAGAGCCCCAAGGCCCAAGGCCCATCTTTGACTTTAAATATGTCTTTGGCACAACTTACTAGTTAGCCAATTTATCAAGAGGTAGGGTACTCTTAATATAAAGCTATCTAGATTAAAACCATATATTCATTAATGAGGACATTGGGCCATGAAATAAATACTGACCTTGAACAAATGAATGGGGCAATTTAGAAATTTGACTCAACTTAATCAATTAATAAATTCATTAAATGAAGGCTTAATTATGAATGGGATTTGTGACGGTGGTGACTAAGGGCAATATAGGGAAAGATTGCATATGATTTCATCTAACCTTTCAATTGCTCCATTTATTCCTCTCTCCTAGAATCGAAACCGACGACACATATAGGCATGATTCTTACATACACACACTATTCTAAAAGGCTCACCGCGACAGCCGCCATGGCGCGCCGTGGCTCAAGGCTTGTGTCTCACGTCACGTTATGCATGTGGCACACCATGGCCTAATGTGCGGTCTATAATAACGCGCTATTTGATTTTTTCTTACGTTTTTAATGTCTTATATGCTAGTTTTTAATCTATAACATAATTTAACATGTTTATTGTCATTGACTCGTCGATTAATACTACAAAACATATGTTTTTATATATAATATTATATGTGATATTGAGATTTGCCGCCATAAGTCACGCCTTAATAAACATCATGGCCTCGCCAAGACTCCTAAGGCTTGAGGCTTGGCCTCCCCGTCACACCACGCCTCACGCCATTTAGAACCTTGCATACACATTCATACATGTTCATAGGAATTGGTCACTGATTGAACATGTGTTTTACATTTTTTCACAAATGTTCACAATTTAAAAAATGTTCATAAACACATGAACAGACAGTTAACACACATATGAATGTTCACCTTGGTTCATACAATCATGAATATTTAGATACACATGCACACCCTGATCAAAATGATGGACATTGAAAATACACGACATGTTACATTATTTCTTCACATTTTTTCGTGGAAGTTCGCATTCATTTGGATATGGACATAGTTGCACAGATATAATATGAGAAACGATGTATTCATTTGAAAATTTTGATGTTTGTAACTCCCTCAATAAATTAATGTCATAAAACAAATACATGGAATTCCATTCATGCCCCTATTATATATATATATATATATATTAAATGTCAAAGATTGGGCCTTGGGCCTTGGCGCTCTTGGGGTCTCGATGGGGTCGAGATTCAACGATTGTGGATTGTGTGTTGCAGGATCGACAGAGGGCGGCGCAGATAGCGGCGCGGCCTAAACCACGCGAGTACTCGCATGAGGCTCTATGGACAGAACCTGGAGCGGGTTCGGTGCGGCTTAACTCGTGGCAATGGTCGCGCGAGACACTGGATTGTTCGATGGACAGATTCTGGCGCGAGTCTCCGCGTTAGTCTATCTGCACCGAAAGTCGCACGGGTTGTCTGGCAGTTTCTTTCGGTTACAAACAGCAACATATAAATACCCTCTATCTCCCAATTGTTTTTTCATACGTTTTCATCATCTTCTGGGTTCTCTCTCTACCGATTCTCCATCACCATGCATGATTAATTCTCAAGATTCAAGTATTTAACTTGAATAGATTGTTGTGTCCTCAAGACAACGCCGATACACCGTGCAAAATTTTGTCTTAGGACACTGCGTTTACGCGGGCCTCAATCTGATTCGTAGGAACGAGAATCTTCGATTTCAAGTAAGGTTTACGATTATTGTTTTGTTTTATGTTTGTATCAATTATTTTGTAAAGAATCCATTATTTTCATTGAATTTAATTGTATATATATACACAATTGTCAATCGTGATTGAACTGTCCTAACAATCTAAGACAAAATTTCTCTGTTAGGAGTGATAAATCAATCGAACGTGTTGAAAAATCACGTGGAGAAACTCGAGAAATTTAAAGGATCGGATTTTCGTCGTTGGCAACAGAAGATGTTGTTTTATCTAACAACACTTCGTGTTTCTAACGTTCTCACCGAAGAGGAACCATCACCGAATCCACCGGTAAATCAAGACGGATCTGCACCCACTCAAATTCAAGTGGCTACACATGAGAAAGCAATCGAGGCATGGAAAGCAAACGAATATAATTATCGTAATTATATTCTGAACGCCCTCGATGATTCCCTATACGATATCTACTCTACTATTGGAACCGCAAGAGAGATTTGGGAGTCTTTGGACACGAAATACAAAACTGAAGTTGCGTATTCCAAACGATTCGTTGTTGGGAAATTTCTGAACTACCGGATGGTGGATTCAAAACCGGTGATGAAGCAAGTTGAAGAATTGCAAATTCTATTCCACGCGCTAGAAGTGGAAGGCATGGGCATAAATAGCAATTTCTTGGTCGGGTCGATAATTGACAAGTTGCCTCACTCATGGAAAAACTTCACACTCTACTTGAAGCATTTGTCGGAGGACATAACATTTGAACAACTAGTCCTCAAATTACGAGTAGAGGAAGACAATCGAATCAATGAAAAATCCGATGTCAACCCTTTGGAACCAAACGCCAACATGATTGAAGGAAGTACTTCAAGGCAAAAGTTTCCTAAATTCAAAGGGAAAAACGTCATGACTAAGAGGCCTTTCGCTTCCGGGAAAGGTCCGATGGCCCCTCAAAGGAAACCTTTCAAGAAAGTCATGCACTGTTGGGTTTGTGGGAAACCGGGTCATAGAGCCAAGGATTGTCGACATAGACGAGATAATTGTGGGTGCTGGTGGAAACGGCGGTGGAGGAGTCAATGGGGCAAACAATCATGCAAACCTCACTCATTCCCCAAACCAATTCATTGGAGTCATTGAAACACACATGGTAACCAATGTCGTGGATTGGTGGGTCGACACCGGGGCTACCTGTCACATTTGCAATTCGAGAAGCTTGTTCGATACTTATCAAAAGGTGAAGGAAGAGGAACCGATGTTCATGAGAAATGCATCTACCACAATGATTGAAGGGAAGGGGAAGGTCACATTGAGGTTGACTTCCGAAAAGGATCTTATGCTATTTGATGTCTTGCATGTACCGTCATTAACTAAGAATTTGATTTTTGGCCCTATTCTTAGCAAGAATGGGTTCAAACTTGTAATCGAATTGGACAAATTTGTCATCACCAAAGGTGGTGCATATGTGGGGAAGGGTTACCTCAATGAGGGACTCTTCAAACGTTTTGTAAATAGTGATGTAAATACCTTTGATGTCGCCATGGTACATAATGGAAATAAGGCAAGCACTAGCTGTAACACCCGTAATTTCCGGGTAAGTATAATTTCAAGTCGGTGTAGAAATCGATCTTTCAAGAGAAATGGAAGAAATAGGATTTTGTATTGAATCCTAGATTTTATAGTCTTGTTGGATGGAGAATTCAAATACGAATCCAACGGGCCTTTCCGGAGCGAAAACGGAGCTAAAACGAAGAAGTTATGGCCAAAACAACTTTCGGTACGACCTCGGCTATAGTGACCGGCGAAAGTGACACAAGTGTCACAATTGCATGTCACTCTCGCCGGTTTTGTACCGAGAGCCATGGGACCACGGCGAGAGTGCCCAGCGAAAGCGACACTTGTATCACTCTTGCACGTCACTTTAGCCGACGGGCCCTGGAGGTTTTTAAAGTCGCGATTTCAACCCATTTTCTCATTTTATCCCATCCCTCTCTCCCTAAACTCTCCCAAGATGAACCCCTTTCTCCCATTTCGGTTTTTTAAGCCTCTAAGGCTCCAATTTTGAAGTTTCTAAGTGATTCCTTACATCTTGAAGAGGATTTGGAAGCTAAGGTATGGGTTCTTCTTCCTCATCTCTTTTGTTGGTTCCAAGCTTTTAGAGTTCACCTGTAATAACCCGGGTAAGTTTGTTTATTAATTTAGGGTAAATTGGGTCGATTTATAAGTTTAGGGCTGTATCCGTCGTTTTAGCAAAGTTTGAACCCTCAAACGCAATTTTGGTTTAGTATATAAGATTCCACCTCCTTATGATTTTTCATAAGTTGGTTCTTGAATAGTCTGTGTGTGTGTGTTTTGAGCCGAAAGAAGAAGGATAAAGTTTGTTCGATTAGGGCGGCGAGAAATTCTTACTTGAATCGTTTTTGTGGTAATTCTTCTTTCAAATTATGTATGTATTAAGTTGTTCTAGATTTCTATCGGTTTAGAACTTAGAAATTCTTTGATTCTGAGATTGGTGTAATTCGAATCTGGGTCGAACATTAGTCCGGATTCTTTGGTTTTCCAGAATTCGAATGTTTCCCGGATTGTTTTCCGGAATGGTTTCCGGATGTGGTTTCCGGATTCCAGATTCCAGATTTTCGGATTCCGGGTGTTGTTTCCGGAATGGATACTGTTTGGGTAAAATTTCACCAGTCTCGACCACGACCAAACAAAGCAAAACATTTATTACACTTTTCCATAATAAGGTTAAATCATAAATACTTTATCTTCTGACCAAAGTTGAAATCGAAAGTTACTCACGACACACGACCGTCATATGGAACCTCTCGACTTCGACCGACTAACATGCGATATTACTGTTACGTTTTCAGTGTTTAATGCAGGATCAATGACATTAATGACCAATGGACATAACCGACAGAGACAATTATGAGCATTAAACCCAGCAGCCGTTACGACAGTTATCAGAGGATTTTGTGGAATCATTTAAGGCACTCGAAGACTATAAATACAAA
Organism: Saussurea involucrata; assembly: GCA_033807775.1. Lineage (NCBI taxonomy): Eukaryota > Viridiplantae > Streptophyta > Magnoliopsida > Asterales > Asteraceae > Saussurea > Saussurea involucrata. The sequence goes on along the minus strand of CM066317.1, from coordinate 75,218,218 downwards.
GGCAATCATCATTCCGCGTATCATCACACACCGGGAACCAACTGAACTCTGAAGAACACTCAAAGCAAAGAATTCTCTCTCAAAAGATCACTCTCGACACACGACTTACACGCACGACACTTAGTTTTTCACACACGACGCACCAGTTTTTTACGTTCGATACACCTGTTACTTTACATTTAAAGACTTTCTTTCATCTGCATTGTAATCATTGTACGATCGACACCCGAAACATAAGGACATCGCCCCTGTTTGGCGACCATAGTGCAGCGACGACCCTCAAAGTCGTCCACGGGTTTTTTCCTCGTTGAGGTTTTTCCCGCGTCACCAAAATCTTTGTCTTATTTACTTTTTCCGTCTTTGTCGTACGCTTTGTCGAGAGATTCCTATTCTTTAGTTGTTAAGCTCCACAATCAACCTTAAGTTATCTTTCTGGACGATTTTTGGCATTAACAGTTTGGCGCCCACCGTGCGGCTCATCTAGAGAAAATCTTTGACAAACGTGCGTCTTACTAACGTTTTCTTGGAGTTTCCTCTCTTTTCTTTTTGAGGAAAATGGCAGGTAACCTAGAGCATGTCATCGCCCAGATGCATTGGGAGCTTGAAAATGTGCGCCGTCAGATCGATGCCCTTGCTGATCAAAGTCGAAGGGCAGCCGAGGAGATCGCGCGACTGAGAAATCCATTCGGACCACAGAACGGTCCTAGACCATTCGTTCAGAATCCAGGTCCAGGATCGTTCGGTCAGAATCTAGGATCCGTTCCCTTCATCCATACTCCAGGTTCAGGCCCGTTCATTCAAAATCCGGGTCCAGGACCATTTGGTCAGAGTCAGCAGCAAGTTCTGTTCGGTCAGAACCAGCAGCCAGGATCATTCATCCCGAATCCCCAGTTCGGGCCAGTTCCTCCTCAGCACCTGAGGCCTCCACCCATGCACAATGGGTCCCAGCCGTACTTCGTCCCTTTTAACGGGGACGCCAATGGCTCGTCGTACGGAAATGGTACCAGTTCAAGAGTTAATCCTCAAACAGGTGCGAATCCCGACCCTAACGACCTCGTCGCTCAGCGGTTGAAGATGCTGGAGGACCAGAATGAGCGTGTCCTGTCTTTGCTCGCTAAGCTGCCGGGGGCAGCCGTGCCTGTCGACGTCGAGCCTCGTTCGGGGTATCAGGCGTCTCCTTTCATTGACACGATCGCGACTGTCGACGTCCCGAAAAAATATAACATCCCCTCTTTCACGCCCAAGTATTCGGGGGTGACCGATCCGATGGAGCACATCGCGCAGTATAAGCAGTTAATATGGACGGTCTCGATCCCCCACATGTACCAGGAAGTTTGCATGTGCAAGAGTTTCGGGGTGACCCTTACAGGTCCTGCTCTCCAATGGTTGATTAACCTTAAACCCAAGTCTATCGGGTCGTTCGCTGAGTTAGTCAACCAGTTCTCCCAGCAGTTCGCCAGCAGTCGCAAGATGGAGAAGCAGACCAGCGACCTGTACTATGTCGTTTAGAAGGCCGGTGAATCTATCCGGAGCAATTTCAATAGATTCAATGCAGAAATGATCAGTGTCCGTAACTGTGACGTCAAAACCGCGATCGAAGCCTACAAACACGGTCTAAACGACAGTTCGGGTTTATACACCGATCTGACCAAATATCCCCCACAGAATTTCGAAGATGTCCGAGCCAGAACCCTTTCTTATATGAGGGTGGAAGATGACGCTGCCTTTCGTCATAAGCATACCAACGACAAAAGGTCGTTAAGTGTAAGGAAGCCAGAGTTCAAGACAAAGGCAGTATCCAAGACAGAGCCTGCGCGACAAATCTCGAACGTTCGATTCAAGACGAAAGCGGAGTTCAAGACCGCGACCAAATTCCCTCAGTACCCCAAGATATCCTCCTACGGATTCAAAGGGACTACTAAGGACTTGGTCGAGGCTCTGAAGACTGTCCAGGAGACCATCCGTTGGCCAAAGAAGTCCGACCAGGATGACGATAAGAATGATAAATCGAAATGGTGCGACTTCCATGTCGACCATGGTCATGCGACAGATGATTGTATAGCTCTCAAAAAGGAGCTAGCATATCACGTCTCGAAGGGGAATCTCAAATATATCATCGACGACGTCCTTACTCCAGCTAACGACGCTCGTCCGCCAACCCCCGAGCATGCAAAGGTCATCAATTGCATCACTGGTGGTTCCGACGTGTGCGGTCTGACGTATTCTGCAGCCAAACGTCACGCCAGCCAGGCACCTGACGATATGCATGCCCCACGTTCATCAAGACCCAAAGGAGATCTGGAGTTAGAAGCGATGAAGATTTCATTCGACCAGGACGACCTCGGGGACTCGTATCAGAAGCATCATGACGGGTTGATCATTCAACTCACGATTGGTAATTGTTTAACCCGGCAAGTCTTGGTCGATGGAGGCGGTTCAACGAACGTCATCTTCCTCGATACCATCAAAGCCATGGGAATCGATCGATCGGAAATCACCCGACGCTCGACAACCTTGGTCGGTTTCAATGGAGAAGCGACGAGTACCTTTGGAGAGATCACCTTGCCTGTCTATGCTGGAGGAATCAACAAACAGACCAAGTTCAACATCATTGATTGCTCGTCGGCCTATAACATCATTTTAGGTCGACCGTGGATCCATGAAATGAAAGCCGTTCCCTCGACGTACCATCAGACCATGAAACTCCCTACGCCGTCGGGAGTCAAGGAGATCAAAAGTAAGCCGAAAGTCGCCCGTGACTGTTATAAGACCACCCTGAAGCCGCAGAAGTAGGCCGTCTAGCAGTTACGGGTCGAGGAAGTCATCCTGGATCAGAGTACATCTGACCAGAAGTTCTTGACAGGTTCGTCTCTCGATCCATGCCTTAAAAACAAGCTAATATCTTTCTTGCAGAAAAATGTCGATTGTTTTGCCTAGTCGCACGAATACAATCTCCTCAAGTCAGAGAAAATTTGAGAAGGTAAGCTTTCCACCAAGCGGGAAGGTCCTTGTCGTATCTCAGAAGTCGTGGGTAAAGATGTCTATCGACTCCGAACCCTCAACAATTGAGGTATCTCACGTAGCTGTAATGCAATACATCTGGAAAGGTATGTCTTTTAAGTCGTTTTCTATCTTTCATGCGATTTTTTACCCCGACGATTACTGACTTAAGCATCGGAGGGTCGTTGGCTAGCCAACGACCAACCTCTGACATTGTTTTATCGCAGATCGCACGACATAAGATTGCTAAGTCTACCACATGACTTTAATCTCGCGAGGTCGCACGACATAAGTGATCAGGTCTATGACTTGATTATTCTATCACAGGGACATATAATTCAAGTTCGTCGTACGATCTAATTGTACGATCATAAGGTCTAACGACCCCATGATCTAAGTTCCTTAACTTAGAAGAGTTTCATATTCTGAATGGATGCTTTGGTCGTATGTGCTTATGTTTGACAACACGATCTGAAAGTGTAAAAGTCTTACGGCTTATGTTCTAATCATTGTATTACAGTGGATGCCTAAGTCGCACGTCTTCTTGTTCATTTTTAATGAATTTTACAATTGATATGAAATGTAATGATGCGCAAGTTCAAAAGAAATATAAATTCATTTATCAAATTGTCGGTTACATCAGACGACTCGACCACTAACGGTCGAACGATAAGAACAGAAATTAAAATCTTCTAAGTCTGGGGAGGATCATCAGTCGCATCCTTACCCGAGGCTTCGCCCTGGAGACCCTCGTTCATGTCTTCATCCTCGGCCTCCTTCTCGTCATCCAAGTCGAGGTCTCTTGGAGATCCGACTTCACTCAGGTAGAAGGCAAGCTCCTCCGACGCCGAGGCAAGGGGATTTTTCCACGACAAGTGTCGCCTCATAATCGCCGCCCGTGCGGTGAATCGAGCAAAAGAAAAAACGGACCTAGCTTCGTCCTTCAGCTCCTCGACGTCCTTCTCTAGACCTGCCACCTTGGACTTGGACTCCTCGGCTTCTTTTCCCTTCATAGCCAAGGATTCCTTCGTCTTGTCTAGCTCCTTCCTTTGGTCGTAGATCAAAGACAGGGACTGCTTTAGACGAGAGTTCACCTCATCCCTAGCGTGACCGACGACTTCCAACTCGTTCAGAGCGTTGTCGATTCGTACCGACATAGCCTCTTCACGTTCTAGAGTAGACCTCTCCCTTTCCAACGCCGCGTCCTCTCTCTTAAGAGCAGAGGACACAAGACCTTCAATCTTCGTCGTCTCGGCGTGCAGGGCCAAAGAAGACTGAAACGTCTGAAAAAACGTAAGACACACGTTAGCAAACATTAGACGAAGTTAAGCAACGATAAAATAACCCAAGTTTTGAAAGAAAAACTTACCAGAAACGCCAGTCCGACAACATGGGACCCCGTATCTTCGATCGAGACCCTCCTGAAGCGCTCCCTGAAAGACGGGAGCTAAAATTTTCCCAGATAAGGAAACAATTTCGTCCCGTCTAGGACATTGTCAGCCAAGAAGTCTGACGGCAACGTAAAATTGACCGTCGTGAATTCTTTCTCGCCATCTCCCGTCTTCGCGCCCTTGCCCTTGTCGGCCGACGAAGGGGCCGATGTGGCAGTAGGGGACATCGACGATTTCGCCGGATGCGTAGGATCGATGGGTGTTGCGTCGATAGCGTCAGAAGACGTCCTTGTCTTCTCGACGGATGCAACCGACGCCTTCGCCTTCTCAGGCGTGACGATTCTCGACGAGCCGCCCGTCTTCAAAGACGGTTCCCTCGGGACGGACATCCTTGTCCTCTTCAGGACCCCCGAACCAGTTGTCGGGGTCTCTTTTCTCTTTAGGACTCCCGACCCAGTTGTCGGGGCCTCGGTCCTCTTTTCTCTTGCCTTACGAGCCAATTCAGCTTGAGCCGCCCTCTTGGCCATCGCAGACGACGCTTTCGGCTGGGATTCTCCTGTAAAACAAGAAAGGAAGAACGATTAAGCAACTGAAGTATTGGAAAGAGTAAGTCGAGCAGAGTAGGGTATACTTAACAGTCATCTCTACCTCCTCCTCTTTCTCCTCTTCCTCTTCTTTCTCCTCTTCCTCCTCTGTCTTCTCTTCTTCCTCCTCTTCCTCTCGACTCTCCTGACGTCTCTCGCTCAAGAAGACCAAATCGTCGTCTTCGTCTACCAAATGAAGCGTGACGAACGATCGATCGTCGGTGCTAATCTCCAAGAACTTCTCGATTTTGGTCTTGGAATCATCGTTGGGCTTCACCTTGTCGAAATTGATATCTGAAGGCGCATAAGGGAGACGATTAGTCAAAAAAATAAATAAATAAACAAATACAATAAAAACGCTCGACTAAAGCTAGAAACTCACTTGCCATGTTCCAACCGGACCTGATCCAGTCACTTTCGGGGTCCAGCGTCGCTACCCGTATGAGTATGTAACTGGTCTTCCATTTGCGGCCGTTGACCGCAGTCTTCAGAACCAGAGTACGATCACCCTTGTGTTTCGAAAATAAACTGTAGCGACGGTATGTATCCTTCTTGACCTGGTAATCCGTCAACAGGTCCGTCACGTTCATCGGCGACTCCCAATTTGAGGTAAGTCGCTCGATGACCTGGATAACACGCCAGAATTGGGGCATCAGTTGCCCCGGCGACAGGTCAAACTCGTACATAAACGCCTTAGCTAAAGGCGAATATGGCCATTGTAATCCTATCTTAAATGGGTACTCGTATATCACGACGTACCCCTCAGGACACATCTCCGGTCGAATCTGACCGGCCTTGCTCACTGTAATCTCCGCAGGGATTTTGGCTAAACTTCTCAGGTCGTCGAGATCATCCTGAGTTCAAATGGTACTTTTGGGCTCTGTCGACATCGCTAACCCTGTTAACCAAGTTTGTCGATCTGAAAAACCCCAGATATCCCAGTTTTTCCTAGGTTTCCTCGCAATTGACTTACGACGCATGCAAAGAAGAAGAAGATGTCGTACCTTATATAGGCGCTCTAAAAACTCGAATTGCCTAATCGATTCAGAGATTTTTGCAGGTTTGGAAAAGATTCACTGAAGAATCGCAAAGAAAATCTCGCTCTAAAACTCTCTGCAAACGTAAAATGGAAAAGATCTATCGTGGGTCTCTATTTATATAATCGATCGTGTCAGGTCGAGTCCCTCGATGATCAACACGTGCCCTTACCTTTTCGTATGCACACACGGATCGTCGACACCTGGTGATGACAGCTGCTAAGCATGATCGTGCGTCAGCATGACGTCACGACCTTATCCATTTTCGACTTCCTTTATTAGTTGGAATCGAACCGATCCAGTTTCAAGACAACTGAAGCGACTTTCGACACGTGTCACGGCCCTAGACGTCCGACTGACAAAATTTAAAACTCAAAAAATTGCTTCTTCATTTTAAATTTTGGGGCAAACTGTTTGGGTAAAATTTCACCAGTCTCGATCACGACCAAACAAAGCAAAACATTTATTACACTTTTCCATAATAAGGTTAAATCATAAATACTTTATCTTCTTACCAAAGTTGAAATCGAAAGTTACTCACGACACACGACCGTCGTATGGAACCTCTCGACTTCGACCGACTAACATGCGATATTACTGTTACGTTTTCAGTGTTTAATGCAGGATCAATGACATTAATGACCAATGGACATAACCGACATAGACAATTATGAGCATTAAACCCAGCAGCCGTTACGACAGTTATCAGAGGATTTTGTGGAATCATTTAAGGCACTCGAAAACTATAAATACAAAGGCAATCATCATTCCGCGTATCATCACACACCGGGAACCAACTGAACTCTGAAGAACACTCGAAGCAAAGAATTCTCTCTCAAAAGATCACTCTCGACGCACGACTTACATGCATGACACTTAGTTTTTCACACACGACGCACCAGTTTTTTACGTTCGATACACCTGTTACTTTACATTTACAGACTTTCTTTCGTCTGCATTGTAATCATTGTACGATCGACACCCGAAACATAAGGACATCGCCCCTGTTTGGCGACCATAGTGCAGCGACGACCCTCAAAGTCGTCCACGGGTTTTTTCCTCGTTGAGGTTTTTCCCGCGTCACCAAAATCTTTGTCTTATTTACTTTTTCCGTCTTTGTCGTACGCTTTGTCGAGAGATTCCTATTCTTTAGTTGTTAAGCTCCACAATCAACCTTAAGTTATCTTTCTGGACGATTTTTGGCATTAACAGATACCGGATACCATATTCCAGATAGTTCCGGATTTGGGTTTTCTGGATGCGGATTCCAGGTGTGATTTTCGGATAAGTTTTCTGGGTCACATATCCGGATCCCCCCATGCTAAGTCGCCGAAGAGGGACATTTGTGGATACGAGTATAATAGGTTTATCTAGAATTCTTAGCCTGCTAGCGAGTCTTATGTGTTTGATTGGTAAATAGATATTGGTATTCAATTTATTTCAGATTCTGTGACTTTTGGTGAAAGATCGAATCGTAGGTTTATTTGAGGAAAGCTTGGAAGTTTTTGATAGCTTTCAGGTGAGTTTTACTTTAAAACGTTTTCAAATTGGAATACATATATATGGGATGAATTTGTGGTAGGAATGTGATGACGTGCTTATGAATGGAAATATGATATATTGAGATATATGTTATATTTATATAAGCATTACACTACACGAGTGCACCTGGGTCGGACTGAGGGCCGGCGGAGTATTGGATGTACGGAGGGACAGCGGAGTTGGTTGTATGTAAGTGCAACGGAGTAAATTGATTAGTTGGTTCGCAACCAACTAATATGGCCATGGGAATGAGTTGTACACAATACATACGAGTCATGCTTGGTATTTAATTACTTGTCGTATATGTGTGTTTTTACAAAGGTTTACCAAACTGGCAGGGATTATCTCACTAGACCCTTTGGTCTAACCCTCATTTTGTTTTCAAAAATATGTATTCCAGGTCAAGGAACGTTTAAAGGCAAGGATAAAGTGTAAGATGCTTTGAAGACTGTTTTAAATTCCGAAGTTTTCCTGAATCGTTTTGTAAGGATAGTATCGTAATATTAGCGAAACGTTTGTACTGGAAATGTAATGTACAGTTCTAAGACTTTCATACCTTATGTGATATAATATGTATCTTTTGATGTATCTGTTTGGCATGTAATAAGTATTATATGGTGTATGTTTTGGGAAGGGTCGTTAAATCACCAAACCCTCTCCTGAAACCTTACCTTCCTTTTGAAGAAATGAAGATTGAAGTGTATTTTGGTAACCCTAGAGGTGCTTTGTTGGTGGATTCAAGTGGTGGTTGATGTAAGCTCCTCTTTCCTTCATCTAAGAAATTAGGGTTTTGGTATTATTGGTGATTTTGATGTTTTATGTTGGGGGAAATGATTATAAGTGTTTGGGGACGATTATTTACGGTTGGAAACTTGTGGATCTAGGTTTTGGAAGATTTGGCTTGAAGATTGTTAGTGCCAAAAATCGTCCAGAAAGATAACTTAAGGTTGATTGTGGAGCTTAACAACTAAAGATAGAAATCGTTCGACAAAGCAATGCGACAAAGACAAAAAAAAATGTAAATGAGACGCAAGATTTTGGTGACGCGGGAAAAACCTCAATAAGGAAAAAACCCGCGGACGACTGTGGATGTCGTCGCTGCACTATGGTCGCCAAACAGGGGCGATATCCTTATGTTTCAGGTGTCGAGAGTACTGTTTGGGTAAAATTTCACCAGGCTCGACCACGACCAAGGTAAGGAAAACATTTATGACACCTTTCCATAATAAGGTAAAGTCAATACTTTATCCCCTGGTCAAAGTTGAAATCAAAAGTTATTCACCTCACGACGCTCGACCACGACGTCGAATAGCTCACACGACCATCGTATGGAACCATGCGACCTCGACCGACTAACATACATTATTTCTATTACGTTTTTCAGCGTTTAAATGCAGGAATCAATGTCATTGATGATCAACGACTATAATTGACGAAGGCAATTATGAGCATTAATTCTAGCGTCCGTTACGACAGTTACCAGAAGCATTGATGGAGTTATTCAAAGCACCCGAAGACTATAAATACCAAGCTCAATCATCTTTTCAAGGGGCATCACACATCATCTCTTACATCTGAACTCTGAAGAACACTAGAAGCAAAGAATTCTCTCTCAACAGATCGCTCTCGACGCACGACTTATATACACGACACATTGTTTTTACGCACGACACACTTGTTTTTTTACCTTCGATACACTTGTTACTTTACATTTAAATTCTTTCTTTCATTTGTACTGTAATCATTGTACGATCGACACCTGAAACACAAGGATATCGCCCCTGTTTGGCGACCATAGTGCAGCGACGACCTCCAAAGTCGTCCGCGGGTTTTTTCCTCGTTGAGGTTTTTCCCACGTCATCAAAATCTCTGTCTCATTTACATTTTTTTGCCTTTGTCGTACGCTTTGTCGAAAGATTCCTGTTCTTTAGTTGTTAAGCTCCACAATCAACCTTAAGTTATCGTTTTGGACGATTTTTGGCATTAACAGTTTGGCGCCATCCGTGGGACCCCATCTAGAGAAAATCTTCGACAAACGTGCGTCTTACTAACAGTTTTTTGGAGTTTCTTCTTTTTGAGGAAAATGGCGGGTAGCGGAGACCAAGAGCAGATCATTGCCCAAATGCATGAGAAGCTTGAAGATGCACAAGATGCTCCTCGGGCAGCCGATGACTATCGCCTGGAGGAAATCATCCTGGACCAGAGCAAGCCTGATCAGAAAGTCTTTGTAGGATCGTCCCTCGATCCCTACATAAAAGACAAACTAATCTCTTTCTTGCAGGAACACGCTGATTGTTTTGCCTGGTCGCACGAAGACATGGTCGGCATAGACCCTGGCGTCATTTCCCATAAGCTCAATGTCGACCCGTCATTTAAACCTATCAAGCAAAAGCGGCGGAAATTTGCTCCTGAAAGGAACAAGGTGATAAATGATGAAGTCGACAACCTCCTCAGGACAGGGAAAATTCGAGAAGTAAAGTACCCCGACTGGCTTGCTAATGTCGTGGTCGTGGCGAAGAAAAATGGCAAATGGAGGGTCTGTATCGACTTCACAGATCTCAACAAAGTTTGCCCAAAAGATCCTTTTCCATTGCCGCATATCGATGCCATGGTCGACGCGAAAGCAGGACATGAACTATTGACGTTCATGGACGCTTATTCCGGATACAATCAAAATTTGATGCACGTCGAGGACCAAGAGAAAAATGCATTCATGACAGATCGAGGTATTTATTGTTATAAAGCCATGCCGTTCGGTCTAAAAAATTGCAGGTTCTACCTACCAGCGCCTGGTGAATAAGATGTTCAAAGATCGTCTTGGCGACACGATGGAGGTTTATATCGACGACATGCTGGTCAAATCAAAGCAAGCAATCGACCACGTCGATCATCTAAGGCAGTCGTTCGACATCCTTCGAAAATATAACATGAAGCTCAACCCGACGAAGTGCTCCTTTGGTGTTAATGTTGGCAAATTCCTAGGCTACATTGTCACTTGTCGAGGAATCGAAGGCAACCCCAACCAGATCAAAGCCATTATCGAGGTCAAATCTCCTAGAAATTTCAAAGAAGTCCAAAAGCTCACTGGTCGAGTGGCAGCTCTGAACAGGTTTATCTCTCGATCTTCGGACATATGTCATTTATTTTCCAATGTCCTCAGGAAAAACAAAGGCTTCGGCTGGACCGACGATCATGAGCAAGCAGTGCAAAATTTGAAAGAATATATGGCGTCACCGCCTCTACTGTCGAAACCTCACGATCATGAGATCTTACAGCTATATTTATCTGTCAGTCCAAATGCAGTAAGTGACGTTCTGACACGGGAAGATGAAAAACAACAACTGTCGATCTATTATGTAAGCAAATCTCTCTTAGACGCCGAAACCAGGTATTCCTCAATGGAAAAACTACTCTTGTCGCTTGTTACAGCCGTAAAGCAATTGCGACATTATTTCGAATCACATCCTATTACTGTCGTGACTAACTTTCCTCTTAAGTTTGTCCTGAGGAAACCTGAGTTGACATGTCGTTTGGCAAAATGGAGCATATATCTCAGCAGTTACGACATCGATTTCAAGCCCAGGACCGCGATCAAATCGCAAGCCTTGGCGGATTTCATTGCTGATTTCAGCCCCGAGTTGGAAAAAGAAGCAGAGCTCGAAGTATCTACTGTAGCGACTCACGACGACGTTCCTTGGACTTTACATGTCGACGGATCGTCCAACGTTAGGGGTTCAGGACTAGGCGTCGTCTTAAAGTCGCCACAGGGGGGCAAGATGGTATATTCCGTTCGGTGCAATTTCAAAACCACCAACAACGAAGCTGAGTACGAAGCCCTGATCGTGGGAATAAATATGGCCCACGACTCGGGGGCAACCGCGCTACATGTCAAAAGCGATTCTCTTCTGGTCGTGAACCAGATGAATGGAGAGTTTGTGGCCAAAGATTCAAAGATGACAGCGTACCTGAAGGTAGCAAAAGAAAATTCAAAAAAATTCAAATCATTTTCTATTGAACAGATTCCAAGTGATCAGAATACTCAAGCCGACGCTCTAGCAAACCTTGGGTCTGCTCTAGTCGAACTAATATTCGATAGTATTCCTATGATCCATCTAGCGACGTCGTCCATTGAAAATGACGATGTCATCCAGATCGAAGAACAAGAAGATGATTGGTCATGTGACATCCAAAATTTTCTTATGCACGACAGTTAATTCCAAAAATCATCCAGAAGGATAACTTAAGGTTGATTGTGGAGCTTAACAACTAAAGAAAGGAATCTTACGACAAAGCGTGTGACAGGAACAAAAAATTGTAAAGAGACAAAGATTTTGATGACGCGGGAAAAACCTCCACGAGGAAAAAACCCGCGGACGACAATGATGATGTCGTCGCTGCACTATGATCGCCAAACAGGGGCGATATCCTTTATTTCAGGTGTCGAGGGTATGATGATTACAATACAAATGACTTGAAATATAAAAATAACAAGTGTATCGAATGTAAAACAAGTGTGTCGTGTGCTAAGACTGCTGGTCGAGAGGGTAAGTCGTGCGTCGAGAGCGATCACTTGAGAGAAAGTTCTTTGCTTGGGATGTTCTTGAGTACGCAGTGTGCTTCTGGAATTCGATGGTGATAGATGCCCTGAGATGATAGCTTTGTCCTCGTATTTATAGTCTTCGAGTGCTTTAATTGATTCGTTGAACGCTTCATGTAACTGTCGTAACGGTTTGCTGACTTAAATGCTCATAACTTACCTCGTCGGTTATAGCCGTTGATCATAAATGAGGGTTGACCTGCATTAAACGATGAAATCAAAACAGAAATGTCGTGCGTTAGTCAGTCAAGGTCGTGTATCTCCACACGTCGGTCGAGTGTCGAGAGGTACTTTCGACTATGGCTTTGGTCCAAGGACAAAGTGTTGATGATTTAACTTTGTTACAAGAGAAGTGTAATGAATGTCTTTAACGTCTTGGTCGTGGTCGAGGCTGGTGGATTTTTTACCCAAACAGTTTGCCCCCAAAATTTGAAAAAGTGGAGTGACAAATTCAAATTTCAAAAGTTTTTTAAATTTTACCAATGACACGTGTAAAAAATCCTTTCAGTTGCCTTGGAATTGGATCGGTCCAATTCTAACCGAATGGGAAGTCGAAAAGGGGATATAATCGTGACGTCACGTTGGCGCATAATCGTGCAAAACAGCTGTAAACGCCAGGTGTCTGTGATCCGTCGAGTATTCAAAAAGGCAGGGGCACGTGTCGATCATCGGTGACTCGACCTGACATGATCGTTTTCATAAATAGAATCCTTCGACGGGTCTTTTCCTTTTACGATTTCAGAGGTTTTTTAGGAGATATTTTTTCTCGATTCTTGCTGTTTCTTCGCCGAATCTTTTCCAAACATGCGAGAGATCTTCGACTTGTTTAGAGATTCGAGGTTTCTTTAGAGCGACTATATAAGGTACGATTCTCCTGTCTTTGTATGCGTCGTAATTCAATCACTAGGAAACCTAGGAAGAACTAGGATATTTGGGGCTTTTCGGAGCGTCAAATCTTGTTAACTGGTTTATCGATGTCGACGGAGCCTAGGAGCGCCATTCAGGATCAAGATGATCTTGATAGTTTTAGGAATCTGGCAAAAATCCCTGCGGGGATCGCCGTAAGCAAGGCCGGTCAGATTCGGCCGGAGATGTGCTCCGAGGGGTATGTCGTAATATACGAGTACCCTTTCAAAATAGGGTTCCGCTGGCCATATTTGCCTTTAGCTAAGGCGTTTATGTGCGAATTTGACCTGTCTCCAGGGCAACTGATGCCCCAGTTCTGGCATGTGATTCTGGTCATCGAGCGACTTACTTCGCATTGGGAGTCGCCGATGAATGTAAAAGACCTCTTGACCGCTTACCAGATCAAGGGGGACATGTATCGTCGTTACAACTTATACTCAAAGCACAAGGGCGACCGTACTCTAGTCCTAAAAACTGCGGTCAATGATCGCAAATGGAAGACTATATACGTTTTTGTGCGGGTAGCGACGCTAGACCCCGACAGTGACTGGATTAGGTCCGGATGGAACATGGTCGGTGAGATTTTAGCTTTAGTTGAGCGTCTTTTATGTTTTCACCTTTATTACTCCGTTTATTGACTAATCTCCCCTCTCTGCATTTTCAGATATTAATTTTGACGTCGTAAAGCCTGGTGACAATTCTGAGACTAAAATCGAGAAGTTCTTGGAGATTCATGCTGACGATCGATCGTTCGTCACACATCATTTGATTGACGAAGACGACGACGTGGTTTTCCTGAGCGACAGGATGTGGAGGAGTCGAAAGAAAGAAGAAGAGAAAGAAGAAGAGAAAGAGGAAGAGAAAGAGGACGAGGAGACTGAGGAAGAAAGGAAGGAGGAAGAGTCGATAGAGGTAGAGATGACTGGTAAGTATACCTTTATTTATTTGATATGCCTCTTCCATTGTTTCGGTCGCCTAACTGTCCTTTTTCGTTTCATAGGAGAATCTCAACAAGAATCCCAAAAGGAATCTCATCAGGAACCCCGACAGGAATCTCGACCGGAATTCCAACCGGAATCCCAACCGGAATCCCAACCGCCACGGCCGAAGATGTCATCGGCGATGGCTAAAAGGGCGGCTCAGGCAGAACTGGCTCGGAAAGCGCATGAGAGAAGGAAGGAGGTCCCGACAGCTGGGTCGGGGGTTCTTAAGAGAAAAGAGGCTCCGACAACTGGGTCGGGAATCCTCAAGAGGACGAGGACGTCCGTCTGGAAGGAACCGTCTTTGAAGACGGGTGACTCAGCGAGAGTCGTATCGTCTAAGAAGGCGAAGGTGTCGGCCGTGTCTGTCGAGAAGACTTCCGACATGGTTGACACGACACCCGTCGATCCTGCGCATCTGGCGAAATCGATGGGGTGTCCTGCTGCCGCGTCAGGCGCTGCGTCGGCCGACAAGGGCAAGGGTGCGTGGACGAGAGAGGAGACAACGGTGAATTTTACTTTGCCGGCGGATTTCATGGTGGACAACGTCCTGGACGGGACGAGCTTGTTCCCCCATTTGGATAAGTTTCAGCTCCCCTCTTTCAGGGAGCGTTTCAACGGGTGCTCTATCAAGAGCTCGGGGGCTTATGTCGCCGGAATGGCGTTTATGGTAAGAATATCTTTCAAGACTTTTTTTTGTTGTAGTTATCATTGTCGGTGTCGGTGTCGCTGTCATTGTCGTTGTCGTTGTCGTATGTTTTTACTAATAAGTTTTCATATGTATTTCAGACGTTTCAGTCTTCATTGGCCCTGCAGGCCGAGACGATGAAGATCGAGGGTCTAGTGTCCTCCGCCATTAAGAGAGAGGATGCGGCATTGGCGAGGGAGAAGTCCGCCCTGGCGCGTGTCGAGGAAATGTCGATAAAACTTGACGATGCCTTGGACCAGCTAGAAGCAGTCAGTCATGCGAGGGACGACGTGAATTCTCGTCTGAAGGAGTCCTTCTCTGTGATTGCAAATCAGAGAGAGGAGCTGGACATGATGCACGCGTCCTTGGATACGAAGGAGAAGAGATCGAGGAATCAAAGTCTAAGGTGGCGGCCCTGGAAAAGGAGGTGAAGGGGCTTAAGGAAGGGGCTGCGTCGACCTTTGTCCTTGCTCGTTTGACAGCTAGGGCGGCGATCATGCGGCAACATCTGTCGGGAAAGGATCCCCTTGCATCCGCGACTGAAGAGCCGGCCTTCTTTATGTCTAAAGTCGGGACTGAGAGAGATCTCGACTCTGATGACGAAAAAGAGGCCGAGGAAGAAGAAGTGGTGTACGAGGTTGTGGACGAGGGTCTCCAGGGTGGAGCTCCGGGAAAAGATGATGCCGACACTTCTTCTAATCCCTAGAGAGTTTTTTTGCTTTTGCCTTAGTTTTGAATGTTCGACCGTTGGTGGTCGATATGTAATCGTATGTTTCTCGAATGAAGTTTACTCTTTTGTTTACATTTCACACATTGTTTCAATCCATACGACTTGCTAACAAGTATATTATTAACTTGTAGAATTCGCTAAGTATACAAGGAATCGTGCGACTTAGGCATCTATTGCAATTACAAAGACTGGCACACAAGTCGTAAGGTTTTCGTACTTTGAGATCTCATTGGCAAGCATAAGTATATGCGACTATGTAACGTCCCAAAAATTACAATAAATTTTAACTTTAAAAATAGGCATTTTAATAAATAAAACCTTATTAAATATCCAACACCGTTTCGTTTGCAAATTCAATAATAAATAATCTCAGTAATAATAAACAGCGGAAATTAAATTGTTTAATAATAACTCTAATCTCATGATTATAAAAACTCTTCACGCGCGCCAGTGTGTACCCGTCACGCCTTGGAGCCACAAGCACCTGAAACCACATTAAAATAGGAAAAGGTAAGCACAAGGCTTAGTGAATTCAAACCATATATAGGATCGCAATTATATCAGCATCACCCTTAAACAGCTAGTTATCACAACCAACTCATACCATGCAATCACGTCTTGCACCTAAATTTATATATACCAAATATACCAGCACATATATTTCTTGGAACATCCAGCAAGAAAATATATCACAATTAAGGTAATAAGCCTTATACTTCTTGGAACGTCCATCAAGAAAATATGATCGCAACTCATTATACAAACACATATACTTCTTGGAACATCCATCAAGAAAATATATCACAATTAATAATAAGACTTATACTTCTTGGAACGTCCATCAAGAAAATATAATCGCAACTCATTATACAAACACATATACTTCTTGGAACATCCATCAAGAAGTACATCAATCACAGTTCAATATATATACACAATTATATATACCCCATAACACAATAATATCAACAAACAATCATAACTATCACACCCGAGCTATAGTAACACAAATATAATTTCCATCCTATATAGTGAGAGAACTCACCTCAAACGCAGAGCTTATGTCCTCAACAGCAACACGAACCGGCCAACACCAACTCACCTTTTTCCACCTAAATAAGTGATATCAAACGTCACCACGAAGTCCTAACCCAAATTCACAACTACTAGATTACAAGTTAACTATTCCAGCTTTTACTTTAAAAACACAGGTCTGTTCGGGACCTGATTAGCCCCTCTTAAACTCATCAACCCAGAATTATTATTCCATAATCAGTTAGTTCTATGTCTTAGGGTTCCAGGGACATAGCGTACGCGTTCTAACGATTTTCCTACAATTTACTATGAATTTTCTAAAAACAGGACCCGAAGCTGTTATGTGCAGACCTGCTGTGAAAACAGCCCTTTTACGCCTAGTTAGAGGCCGAACCAGACTTCCGCTAAAACATGAAAAGTGTGCCCGGCACAGAATGTGAACCGTGGGCACCAGATTCGCCTCAATCCGAGCTACGACGGAAATGTTATGGCCGTTGCAAAACAGTGACAGATTCATACTTTCCACATAAAATGACGATTTTATAAAAACGGTTTAAACGATTCGGGTTTCGGTTTAGCTAAATAAGATTCAGGTTTTAGGTAAACTGGGCTGGACCATTACCAGCACCACCCACTGCCACCTCCGGCAGTGGTGGTCGCCGGCGGCGGCGACGATGGTTTACAACTTCGACGATAACAAGAGACGGAAATAACCCGACTACCCTATCCCATCCCACACACACACACCCACACACACACCACCGCACGTGCATATCCGCTGCTGTCCACGCGGCGGCGCACGGCGGCGGCCACACCGCCGGCAGCCAAGGCCGACGGCGGCGGCGGTGGTTATGGGTTTTTCGCAGCGGTTTAACGGTGACGAAAGGAAGAACGGGGGCTAAGAAACTTACCTCTCGACGACAATGGTCCACCTTTTTCTCGCGCTATCTCTCTCTCGCTGAACCTCTCTCTCGACGAATCTCTCTCTCGATCGCCGGCAAGAAGAATGGCGATGGTGCTGGTGGTTTCCGGCAGCAGCGACGACGTCTCTCTCTCTCTCCGGCGTCACTCTCTCTCTCCGGCGAACTCTCTCTCTCTACTCTCGGCCGATCACAACAAAGGGGGAAGGGAAAGAACGGCAGCGATAGCGATTAGGGTTTCCTGTGGTTTGTGTTTTGCGAGAGTCGAAAAATGACGAGAAGGGGGAAGGGGGTCGGTTCCTTTTGGCCGATCCCCATGCAAGTTTACCATTTACCCACTTTTAGCCCCTGCACTTTCCCACATCTTGCGAAACGATCAAAGTTAACTAACATTTTAACCTTTAGGTCCTTCCCGCCAATCCCGACAAAAAAAAAACAATTATAAAGAAAAACATTAGACAAAAAAAAATAGAATATTCAAACCGGGACACGGGCTTTACAACTCTCCCCCGCTTGGATTAGACTTCGTCCTCGAAGTCTCTGCCCGCGAATAGCTCTGGGTAATTCTCCCGCATCTCAATCTCGGGTTCCCAAGTCTCTTTCGGTGTTGCCACTGAACCTTCACCAACTGGAACCTAAATTTCTCTATACGCTTGGCGACATCCCTAACTGGAATCTAAATTTCTCACACCATCTAAAAAAATCGCTCGAATACTTTTCTTACCAATGAAACTCCTTCAATAACACTGAATTTATGATCGGAAGAACACTCCAACAACTGGATTCATTCCTAGTCAAACGTCTTCGGTTGTTCTCCCAACCTTAGATATTCCATACACCCCGATTCAAAGTTCAAGCTCTAACCATACTAAAGGTGCTCACCAATGTACCCTACATGATACTCGAATCCGATCATTCCTACCATTAACTGTCGATTAACTTTCACGAGTTCTAATAGACTCCCAAAATTTATTTCGCATGAATCATCAATCCAGTAAATTTATAATCACCTACGAAGGTCATTCCACCATAACCACTCATCACAATTAAGCATCTCAGGGTTACTACTACCATCACCATAATTATTTTAAAACCGGCTACAAATCTCTGATTACACTAAAGGTGTTTGGCCTCAAGCCCAAAAGTCGACACCTAAATATACTACTTACTTCAAAAAGGTTACTGCGCATTTATTCTCCTAATTACAAAGGGCATCATTCCCTTAACCGATACTATTCGACCTACACTACCACACGCGTGGAATACCTTACCTTCCATCGTCGACGTATCCTCCACACTCGCTCTACGAAGCCTAGTTATACCGAATCAAGGCTACACCTTAGCGTCTACCTCCGAGGTACGTCTCAAGGCCCGGCACATCGGAACTACCTCTCAGGTAAGTGCCCAAGACTATATCCTCTTAGTGCCTACTGAAAAGTCAAGGTCATAACACATGAATACCGGGGTCCCACCTCGAGATACCTAACCGACCATTACCAACGACTGACTGACGTGACCAAGGATCCAATGCAAACAGTCTACCAACAACATGCCTATCCCGGAATGACTCACTCACCCAAACATGTAAATACTCAACGTGCAATAAATGCAAAACTGTGCAACAAAACAACCCATCAACAAGACTCCCCATCGAGCCATTAAAACCGTGCAATTGACCCATGACTATCTCAAAGTCAAAACCGAGCAAAATGCTCCACGCTTGCTAGACCCATATGTCGGTCAAAACGCGTTTAAATAAAGTTTAAGCAAGCAATACTCTAAAATCAACATTAGTCCCAAACTCAACACGGTTTAAACAAAAGAGTTTTCCAAAAGGACTCACAACCTTAAAGTTCTCAAAATGACACATAACACTTAAAAGCGTATTTCCCAAATGGTTTACAAAATCATTTACAAAATGTTTTCAACGTCAAGATTTTTCATCTCAAAAAGAGCATATGCAATAAAACAACTATTACCAGGTCGGTAGTTACGCAAAAATGGACACGCTCGTCTCACATAGTAAAATCATGTTGAAAATCACTCCATTGCCGTTCAGTTTGCTTACAAAACACAAATCGTAATGAATAATTTCTTTTAAAAAAACGAACCACCACGGTTCTGGTATGGATTGATTCATGACATGCATGCAAGGTAACTGCTTAATTCAAACGGTGTGCAACAATTTTTCACACATACTTCAAAAGAAGCCCAAACGGCAATTTACTCAAAATTATTTTCTGACCATCCAAATGATATGGAACAAAGTTTACCAATCAAAATTTGTGCGCGTCAGTTATTTATACAAAACAAGGAAACGATTCATTGACAATAAAACATTTAGCTGACTAAAAAGCGCACCAAACAACTCATGATAAAATGTTACCAAAAATATTCTCCCATGCATCATTTAGGTCACATATAAATCGATCCATACACTGAATTATTTAAAATAATACTCTTAGTAACACAAACTCATATTAAACAAATCACCAACAAAGCTTGTAACTCTCGTGATGAAAAGGTTTCATGCGCTTTCAAAACCATAATTCAAAATTTTGTGCGTGAGCTAAACATTTCCCAAAATTCTACAACACAATCCATATAAGGATTGGAAGCGCAAGAATTAGATAATGCAATTTTATTTTCAAAATCAAACTTTGTGCATGACTTAGTCGGCATTCTACGTCTCGACTCGTACTACTCCAAATCTCTCCGTTCCACTATCGTCATCCGGACTTTTAAACCTCTTAGGGAAAGTTGGAATTCACGTCAAATCATCTTACGGCTTTTCCTCAAAACAAAGCCGGCTCAAAAGCCTATAATTCTAGCTCAATCATCAACCTTGACCCGAAATGGTCTACTTAAAACAAATATTACATCAGCAACCTCAACCACAAGTGGACAGCCTAGCCGTCCTATACTACGGCCCAAACGCTCACTACAAGTGTGAGGCACGAAATAATGGGTAGCCCCGCTATCAAACATCACTACAGCAGACACCGAGTTAACTAAGAACGTACTTAATCACACAACTTAAGCAAAAAGCAACTACATACAATAATCAATAACAAAAAACAAGTGATGAAATATACCTGTTACCACTTTAGGCGTAGCCTGTGCCTCCTTCACCGACAGTTGATGAATTCTACCACAGGCCGCCTCGGGTCCAGCCTGACCCACACGACCATCAGTAATACCCAAGGGAGCAACCGCAGGAGCTTCTTGTGCCCCACCCCCAACAGTAATCCTCGGATTCGGGTAGTTGGTCTTCACGTGGCCCGTCTGTTTGCAGTTAAAACAGACCACCAGTGGTACCCTGCAATCCCGACTGTAGTGTCCTACCTGACCACACTTGAAACAATTGTCGTTTCTCCTTCCACTACTATCCTTGGTTTTAAACCCATCGCTCCTTCGATTCAATAGTGAGTCCGAAAACCTCATTTTCTTTGGGACTGCGGATTCTAATGCAACGGCCTGTGCCGTTTTCCTCTTCTTAGCATGTTCCTCTAACTCGAGTCCCTGTCCCCGAGCAGTCTCCAGCATCATAACTACCTCATCACGAACTGCGATAATAATCTCGGGGATTGCCTCCCTAATAGCATGCTTTACTTCGGCCGCGATCAACTCACGTATCTGCTCAATAGTGAGTTCAATACTAGCATTCGGTTCAACATCGTTGTTCCTCCTTGTGATGGTCATCCTAGGTAATTAATACAACGAGCTATTAGCACATAATAACTCATACTAACAACGCTCACACTCAACTCTTCGGATTCCTCGTGACTTTCCCCGACCCGAGCATTGATCATGTGTTTCCGATAGTAGGAGCTCTACTACTACCTTCCACACCTATCATCACTCGTTCCGAGTTCCATCCGATGTGTCCAAGTAGTTTCTCGCCGATAACTACACCCATATGCCCGTACTAGCATATGTACGCACTCTTCCTAGCTCCCTAGGAATTTCATCTCATTCCACTACCCTTGCTAGGACGGAATTCCCACTAGTCCTGGTGAGTCGCCTCGCAAATGCACAGTCGCATACAGTGGAAACCAGATAGACATTCGAATATAAGATTCTATCCTACAACGGTTGGACTCAAACAAGAGCTGCGCAATAGAACTAAATCCAACATTCTAAGGCTATTCGGTTCCTACTGTATACAACCTATAGTGCATTCGTTTAACAACATATCAAGGCTAGCATAAAATTCCTATTAGCAAGCATTAACCATACAATACCATGTAACCGACACAAGCAATCTAGCATGCATACCCTATGATCTAGAAAGCGATAAATACACTAAGTATTGTACCTTTTCCTTTGGCTCCGGCTGACTGTACACACTGCGTCCTCGATCACCGTTTCCTAAACGGGTTTTCCTTTCTTTTATTTTCCAAAAACTTTAAAGAAAATTTTATTGCCGCAAACTTGAGATCAAACACACCGAAATGTATTTGATTCGCTCAAGCTGTGCTCTGATACCAAGTTGTAACGTCCCAAAAATTACAATAAATTTTAACTTTAAAAATAGGCATTTTAATAAATAAAACCTTATTAAATATCCAACACCGTTTCGTTTGCAAATTCAATAATAAATAATCTCAGTAATAATAAACAGCGGAAATTAAATTGTTTAACAATAACTCTAATCTCATGATTATAAAAACTCTTCACGCGCCAGTGTGTACCCGTCACGCCTTGGAGCCACAAGCACCTGAAACCACATTTAAATAGGAAAGGGTAAGCACAAGGCTTAGTGAATTCAAACCATATATAGGATCGCAATTATATCAGCATCACCCTTAAACAACTAGTTATCACAACCAACTCATACCATGCAATCACGTCTTGCACCCAAATTTATATATACCAAATATACCAGCACATATATTTCTTGGAACATCCAGCAAGAAAATATATCACAATTAAGGTAATAAGCCTTATACTTCTTGGAACGTCCATCAAGAAATAAATATGATCGCAACTCATTATACAAACACATATACTTCTTGGAACATCCATCAAGAAAATATATCACAATTAATAATAAGCCTTATACTTCTTGGAACGTCCATCAAGAAAATATAATCGCAACTCATTATACAAACACATATACTTCTTGGAACATCCATCAAGAAAATATATCACAATTAATAATAAGCCTTATACTTCTTGGAACGTCCATCAAGAAAATATAATCGCAACTCATTATACAAACACATATACTTCTTGGAACATCCATCAAGAAGTACATCAATCACAGTTCAATATATATACACAATTATATATACCCCATAACACAATAATATCAACAAACAATCATAACTATCACACCCGAGCTATAGTAACACAAATATAATTTCCATCCTATATAGTGAGAGAACTCACCTCAAACGCAGAGCTTATGTCCTCAACAGCAACACGAACCGGCCAACACAACTCACCTTTTTCCACCTAAATAAGTGATATCAAACGTCACCACAAAGTCCTAACCCAAATTCACAACTACTAGATTACAAGTTAACTATTCCAGCTTTTACTTTAAAAACACAGGTCTGTTCGGGACCTGATTAGCCCCTCTTAAACTCATCAACCCAGAATTATTATTCCATAATCAGTTATTTCTATGTCTTAGGGTTCCAGGGACATATCGTACGCGTTCTAACGATTTTCCTACAATTTACTATGAATTTTCTAAAAACAGGACCCGAAGCTGTCATGTGCAGACCTGCTGTGAAAACAGCCCTTTTACGCCTAGTTAGAGGCCGAACCAGACTTCCGCTAAAACACGAAAAGTGTGCCCGGCACAGAATGTGAACCGTGGGCACTAGATTCGCCTCAATCCGAGCTACGACGGAAAAGTAATGGCCGTCGCAAAACAGTGACATATTCATACTTTCCACATAAAAAGACGATTTTATAAAAACGGTTTAAACGATTCGGGTTTCGGTTTAGCTAAATAAGATTCAGGTTTTAGGTAAACTGGGCTGGACCATTACCAGCACCACCCACTGCCACCTCCGGCAGTGGTGGTCGCCGACGGCGGCGACGATGGTTTACAACTTCGACGATAACAAGAGACGGAAATAACCCGACTACCCTATCCCGTCCCACACACACACACCCACACACACACAGCCGCATGTGCATATCTGCTGCTGTCCACGCGGCGGCGCACGGCGGCGGCCACACCGCCGGCAGCCAAGGCCGACGGCGGCGGCGTTGGTTATGGGTTTTTCGCAGCGGTTTAACGGTGACGAAAGGAAGAACGGGGGCTAAGAAACTTACCTCTCGACGACAACGGTCCACCTTTTTCTCGCGCTATCTCTCTCTCGCTGAACCTCTCTCTCGACGAATCTCTCTCTCGATCGCCGGCAAGAAGAATGGCGATGGTGCTGGTGGTTTCCGGCAGCGGCGACGGCGTCTCTCTCTCTCCGGCGTCACTCTCTCTCTCCGGCGAACTCTCTCTCTCTCTACTCTCGGCCGATCACAACAAAGGGGGAAGGGAAAGAACGGCAGCGATAGCGATTAGGGTTTCCTGTGATTTGTGTTTTGCGAGAGACGAAAAATGACGAGAAGGGGGAAGGGGGTCGGTTCCTTTTGGCCGATCCCCATGCAAGTTTACCATTTACCCACTTTTAGCCCCTGCACTTTCCCACATCTTGCGAAACGATCAAAGTTAACTAACATTTTAACCTTTAGGTCCTTCCCGCCAATCCCGACAAAAAAAACAATTATAAAGAAAAACATTAGACAAAAAAAAATAGAATATTCAAACCGGGACACGGGCTTTACAGACTAAGGCATTCGTTGCAATGTAACGATTAAGATATAAGTCATGTATCTGAATGATATTAGAAAACATATGCAATCAATGTGCTCATACAGAACATTCAAATTTTTCTAAGTCCAGAAACATAGATCAGGTGACTGTTGAGTATTACGATCGTATAATTAAATCGTATGATGTTCCTGGATCGTGTGTCCCTCTGACAGAATAAGCAAGTCACAGACTTGATCATTTATGTCGTGCGACCTTGCGAGATTAAAGACTTAGTAACTAATATCGTGCGATCCTGCGTTAAAACGATGTCAGAGGTTGGTCGTTGGCTAACCAACGACCCTACAATGCTTAAGTGAGTATTTGTCGCTGTGAAAAATTGCATGAAAAAATAGAAAAGGGCTTAGAAGACGTACCTTTTCTGATGCGTCACGTCCCAACTACGTGGGACGTCTTTATTATTGATACCGTCTTGCCCCCTTGTGGCAATTTTAAGACGATACACGAAATCTAGGATATATCGTCGTGAGTCGCCACAATAGACGATTTATTTCCGCTACTTCAGAGTGGTCTTATAGCAATCACGAGCGACTTTTGGCTCACTTTTTATCTCCTGGATTCCCCATAGCGTAGGAGAGCTTCTTCCTGGCTCGACTAGTGTTTTGTATTTGCGTATGTGATCAATGAACCTTTCTTATAAAACTTTAAAGGCATAAAGTCCGGCTGGTATAGCCAAGGAAGACAAGACGACATTGATTGAACCAGTACTTCGGGAGAACTTCATGATCTGGTGATACGTCGAGGGAACGGCTTTCATTTCATGGATCCATGGTCGACCTAAGATGATGTTATAGGCCGACGCACAATCGATGACGTTGAACTTGGTCTGTTTGTTGATTCCTCCGGCATAGACTGGCAAGATGATCTCTCCAAAGGTACTTGTCGCTTCCCCATTGAAACCGACCAAGGTCGTCGAGCGTCGGGTGATTTCCGACCGGTCGATTCCCATGGCCTTAACGGTATCAAGGAAGATGACGTTCGCCGAACTGCCTCCATCGACCAAGACTGGTCGGGTTAAACAATTACCAATCGTGAGTTGAATGATCAACCCGTCATGATGCTTCTGACAGGAGTCGCCGAGGTCGTCTTGGTCGAACGCGATCTTCATAGCTTCTAGTTCCAGATCTTCTTTTGGTCTTGATGAACGCGGGATAGGCCGATCGTTAGGCGCTTGACTGGCGTGACGTTTGGCTGTGGAATGCGTCAAACCGCATACATCGGAACCACCAGTGATGCAATTGATGACCTTAGCATGCTCGGGGGTTGGCGGTCGAACGTCGCTAGCTGGAGTAACGACGTCGTCAATGATATCCTTGAGGTTTCCTTTTGGGACATGATATGCTAGCTCCTTCTTGAGAGCTATGCAATCATCTGTCGCATGACCATGGTCGACATGGAAGTCACACCTTTTCGACTTATCTTTCTTGGCGTCGTCCTGATCGGATTTCTTTGGCCAACGGATGGTCGCCTGGGTGGATTTCAGCGCTTCGACCAAGTCCTTAGTGTACCCTTTGAATCCATATGAGGATATCTTGGGGTACTGAGGGAATTTGGTCGCGGTCTTTGCTTCCGCTTTTGTCTTGAATCGGACGTTCGAGATTTGGCGCGCGGGCTCTGGCCTGGATACTGCCTTTGTCTTGAACTCTGGCTTCTTCACACCTAACGACCTCTTGTCGTCGGTCTGCTTGCGACGAAAGGCAGCATCGTCCTCTACCCTCATATACGCTAGGGTTCGAGCTCGAACATCTTCGAAATTCTCTGGGGCATACTTGGTCAAATCAGTATACAAACCTGAACTGTCGTCCAGCCCACGCTTGTAAGCTTCGATCGCGGTCTTGAGGTCACAATTGCGGACACTGATCATCTCTGTGTTGAACCTATTGAAATAGCTTCGAATAGACTCATTAGCTTTCTGCACGACATAATACAGGTCACTGGTCTGCTTCTCCATCTTGCGACTACTGGCGAACTGCTGGGAGAATTGATTGACCAACTCAGCAAACGACCCGATGGATTTGGGTTTGAGATTGATCAACCATTGAAGGGCAGGACCAGTGAGAGTTGCCCCAAAACTCTTGCACATGCATACTACTTTATAAATGTGTGGGATCGAGACCGTCCACAAGAGTTGCTTATACTGCGCGATGTGCTCCGTCGGATCGATCACCCCCGAATACTTGGGTGTGAAGGCGGGGATGTTGAATTTCTTCGAGACGTCGATCGTCGCAATCTTGTCAATGAAAGGCGACTCATGGAATCCTGAGCGAGGTTCGACGTCGACGGGTACGGCTGCCCCAGGTAGCTTAGCGAGCAGGGACAGGACACGCTCGTTCTGATCTTCTAGCATTTTCAACCGCTGGGTGACGAGGTCACTAGGATCGGGATTTAAACTTGCTAGAGGGTCAATTCCTGAACTAGTGCCATTGCCATACGACGAACCATTGGCGTCCCCGTTGAAAGGGATTGAATATGGCTGCGACCCATTCTGAAACGGCTATGATCCATTCGGAAACGGCTGCGATCCATTCAGAAACAGCTGCGATCCATTATTCATGGGTGGCGGTCTCAGATGCTGAGGAGGAACCGTCCCGAACTGGGGATTTGAATTGAACGCCCTCGGTTGCTGATTTTGCATGAATGGACCTGGATGCTGATTTTGACCAAATGGTCCTGGTCTTGGATTCTGCATGAAAGGAGCGGACCCTGGATTTTGCCCGTGCGATCCTTGACCGAGATTCTAAACGAATGGTCTAGGACCGCTCTGGCCAAACGATCCTGGACCTGGATTTTGGACGAATGACCTAGGACCGTTCTGAGGTCCGAAGGGATTTCTTAGCCGCGCAATTTCCTCAGCTGCTCTTCGACTTTGCTCAGCCATGGCATTGATTTGATTCCGCGCAACTTCTAACTCCTGATACATCTGCGCAATGACATGCTCTTGATTTCCAGGGGCTGCCATTTTCCTGAAACAGAAAACAAAAGAGACTCCAAGAAACCATTAGTAGGACACACGTTTGTCGAAGGATTTTCTGTAGATGGGGCCCCACGGTGGGCGCCAAACTGTTAATGCCAAAAATCGTCCAGAAGGATAAGTTAAGGTAGATTGTGGAGCTTAACAACTAAAGAAAGG
This sequence comes from Saussurea involucrata, assembly GCA_033807775.1. Lineage (NCBI taxonomy): Eukaryota > Viridiplantae > Streptophyta > Magnoliopsida > Asterales > Asteraceae > Saussurea > Saussurea involucrata. Next base: position 75,190,831 of record CM066317.1, on the reverse strand, counting down.
AATCTTACGACAAAGCGTGCGACATGAACAAACAATTGTAAAGAGACAGAGATTTTGATGACGCGGGAAAAACCTCCACGAGGAAAAAACCCGCGGACGACAATGATGATGTCGTCGCTGCACTATGATCGCGAAACAGGGGCGATATCCTTTGTTTCAGGTGTCGAGGGTACGATGATTACAATACAAATGACTTGAAATGTAAAAATAACAAGTGTATCGAATGTAAAACAAGTGTGTCGTGTGCTAAGACTGCTGGTCGAGAGGGTAAGTCGTGCGTCGAGAGCGATCACTTGAGAGAAAGTTCTTTGTCTTGAACTCTGGCTTCTTCACACCTAACGACCTCTTGTCGTCGGTCTGCTTGCGACGAAAGGCAGCATCGTCCTCTACCCTCATATACGCTAGGGTTTGAGCTCGAACATCTTCGAAATTCTCTGGGGCATACTTGGTCAAATCAGTATACAAACCTGAACTGTCGTCCAGACCACGCTTGTAAGCTTCGATCGCGGTCTTGAGGTCACAATTGCGGACACTGATCATCTCTGTGTTGAACCTATTGAAATAGCTTTGAATAGACTCATTAGCTTTCTGCACGACATAATACAGGTCACTGGTCTGCTTCTCCATCTTGCGACTACTGGCAAACTGCTGGGAGAATTGATTGACCAACTCAGCAAACGACCCGATGGATTTGGGTTTGAGATTGATCAACCATTGAATGGCAGGACCAGTGAGAGTTGCCCCAAAACTCTTGCACATGCATACTTCTTGATAAATGTGTGGGATCGAGACCGTCCACATGAGCTGCTTATACTGCGCGATGTGCTCCGTCGGATCGATCACCCCCGAATACTTGGGTGTGAAGGCGGGGATGTTGAATTTCTTCGAGACGTCGATCGTCGTAATCTTGTCAATGAAAGGCGACTCTTGGAATCCTGAGCGAGGTTCGACGTCGACGGGTACGGCTGCCCTAGGTAGCTTAGCGAGCAGGGACAGGACACACTCGTTCTGATCTTCTAGCATTTTCAACCGCTGGGTGACGAGGTCACTAGGATCGGGATTTAAACTTGCTAGAGGGTCAATTCCTGAACTAGTGCCATTGCCATACGAAGAACCATTGGCGTCCCCGTTGAAAGGGATTGAATATGGCTGTGACCCATTCTGAAACGGCTATGATCCATTCGGAAACGGATGCGATCCATTCAGAAACAGCTGCGATCCATTATTCATGGGTGGCGGTCTCAGATGCTGAGGAGGAAGCGTCCCGAACTAGGGATTTGAATTGAACGCCCTCGGTTGCTGATTTTGCATGAATGGACCTGGATGCTGATTTTGACCAAATGGTCCTGGTCTTGGATTCTGCATGAAAGGAGCGGACCCTGGATTTTGCCCGTGCGATCCTTGACCGGGATTCTAAACGAATGGTCTAGGACCGCTCTGGCCAAACGATCCTGGACCTGGATTTTGGACGAATGACCTAGGACAGTTCTGAGGTCCGAAGGGATTTCTTAGTCGCGCAATTTCCTCAGCTGCTCTTCGACTTTGCTCAGCCATGGCATTGATTTGATTCCGCGCAACTTCTAACTCCTGATACATCTGCGCAATGACATGCTCTTGATTTCCAGGGGCTGCCATTTTCCTGAAACAGAAAACAAAAGAGACTCCAAGAAACCATTAGTAGGACACACGTTTGTCGAAGGATTTTCTCTAGATGGGGCCCCACGGTGGGCGCCAAACTGTTAATGCCAAAAATCGTCCAGAAGGATAACTTAAGGTAGATTGTGGAGCTTAACAACTAAAGAAAGGAATCTTACGACAAAGCGTGCGACATGAACAAAAAATTGTAAAGAGACAGAGATTTTGATGACGCGGGAAAAACCTCCACGAGGAAAAAACCCGCGGACGACAATGATGATGTCGTCGCTGCACTATGATCGTGAAACAGGGGCGATATCCTTTGTTTCAGGTGTCGAGGGTACGATGATTACAATACAAATGACTTGAAATGTAAAAATAACAAGTGTATCGAATGTAAAACAAGTGTGTCGTGTGCTAAGACTGCTGGTCGAGAGGGTAAGTCGTGCGTCGAGAGCGATCACTTGAGAGAAAGTTCTTTGTCTTGAACTCTGGCTTCTTCACACCTAACGACCTCTTGTCGTCGGTCTGCTTGCGACGAAAGGCAGCATCGTCCTCTACCCTCATATACGCTAGGGTTTGAGCTCGAACATCTTCGAAATTCTCTGGGGCATACTTGGTCAAATCAGTATACAAACCTGAACTGTCGTCCAGACCACGCTTGTAAGCTTCGATCGCGGTCTTGAGGTCACAATTGCGGACACTGATCATCTCTGTGTTGAACCTATTGAAATAGCTTCGAATAGACTCATTAGCTTTCTGCACGACATAATACAGGTCACTGGTCTGCTTCTCCATCTTGCGACTACTGGCGAACTGCTGGGAGAATTGATTGACCAACTCAGCAAACGACCCGATGGATTTGGGTTTGAGATTGATCAACCATTGAAGGGCAGGACCAGTGAGAGTTGCCCCAAAACTCTTGCACATGCATACTTCTTGATAAATGTGTGGGATCGAGACCGTCCACATGAGCTGCTTATACTGCGCGATGTGCTCCGTCGGATCGATCACCCCCGAATACTTGGGTGTGAAGGCGGGGATGTTGAATTTCTTCGAGACGTCGATCGTCGCAATCTTGTCAATGAAAGGCGACTCATGGAATCCTGAGCGAGGTTCGACGTCGACGGGTACGGCTGCCCCAGGTAGCTTAGCGACCAGGGACAGGACACGCTCGTTCTGATCTTCTAGCATTTTCAACCGCTGGGTGACGAGGTCACTAGGATCGGGATTTAAACTTGCTAGAGGGTCAATTCCTGAACTAGTGCCATTGCCATACGACGAACCATTGGCGTCCCCGTTGAAAGGGATTGAATATGGTTGTGACCCATTCTGAAACGGCTATGATCCATTCGGAAACGAATGCGATCCATTCAGAAACAGCTGCGATCCATTATTCATGGGTGGCGGTCTCAGATGCTGAGGAGGAACCGTCCCGAACTGGGGATTTGAATTGAACGCCCTCGGTTGCTGATTTTGCATGAATGGACCTGGATGCTGATTTTGACCAAATGGTCCTGGTCTTGGATTCTGCATGAAAGGAGCGGACCCTGGATTTTGCCCGTGCGATCCTTGACCGGGATTCTAAACGAATGGTCTAGGACCGCTCTGGCCAAACGATCCTGGACCTGGATTTTGGACGAATGACCTAGGACCGTTCTGAGGTCCGAAGGGATTTCTTAGCCGCTCAATTTCCTCAGCTGCTCTTCGACTTTGCTCAGCCATGGCATTGATTTGATTCCGCGCAACTTCTAACTCCTGATACATCTGCGCAATGACATGCTCTTGATTTCCAGGGGCTGCCATTTTCCTGAAACAGAAAACAAAAGAGACTCCAAGAAACCATTAGTAGGACACACGTTTGTCGAAGGATTTTCTCTAGATGGGGCCCCACGGTGGGCGCCAAACTGTTAATGCCAAAAATCGTCCAGAAGGATAACTTAAGGTAGATTGTGGAGCTTAACAACTAAAGAAAGGAATCTTACGACAAAGCGTGCGACATGAACAAAAAATTGTAAAGAGACAGAGATTTTGATGACGCGGGAAAAACCTCCACGAGGAAAAAACCCGCGGACGACAATGATGATGTCGTCGCTGCACTATGATCGCGAAACAGGGGCGATATCCTTTGTTTCAGGTGTCGAGGGTACGATGATTACAATACAAATGACTTGAAATGTAAAAATAACAAGTGTATCGAATGTAAAACAAGTGTGTCGTGTGCTAAGACTGCTGGTCGAGAGGGTAAGTCGTGCGTCGAGAGCGATCACTTGAGAGAAAGTTCTTTGTCTTGAACTCTGGCTTCTTCACACCTAACGACCTCTTGTCGTCGGTCTGCTTGCGACGAAAGGCAGCATCGTCCTCTACCCTCATATACGCTAGGGTTCGAGCTCGAACATCTTCGAAATTCTCTGGGGCATACTTGGTCAAATCAGTATACAAACCTGAACTGTCGTCCAGACCACGCTTGTAAGCTTCGATCGCGGTCTTGAGGTCACAATTGCGGACACTGATCATCTCTGTGTTGAACCTATTGAAATAGCTTCGAATAGACTCATTAGCTTTCTGCACGACATAATACAGGTCACTGGTCTGCTTCTCCATCTTGCGACTACTGGCGAACTGCTGGGAGAATTGATTGACCAACTCAGCAAACGACCCGATGGATTTGGGTTTGAGATTGATCAACCATTGAAGGGCAGGACCAGTGAGAGTTGCCCCAAAACTCTTGCACATGCATACTTCTTGATAAATGTGTGGGATCGAGACCGTCCACATGAGCTGCTTATACTGCGCGATGTGCTCCGTCGGATCGATCACCCCCGAATACTTGGGTGTGAAGGCGGGGATGTTGAATTTCTTCGAGACGTCGATCGTCGCAATCTTGTCAATGAAAGGCGACTCTTGGAATCCTGAGCGAGGTTCGACGTCGACGGGTACGGCTGCCCCAGGTAGCTTAGCGACCAGGGACAGGACACGCTCGTTCTGATCTTCTAGCATTTTCAACCGCTGGGTGACGAGGTCACTAGGATCGGGATTTAAACTTGCTAGAAGGTCAATTCCTGAACTAGTGCCATTGCCATACGACGAACCATTGGCGTCCCCGTTGAAAGGGATTGAATATGGCTGCGACCCATTCTGAAACGGCTATGATCCATTCGGAAACGGCTGCGATCCATTCAGAAACAGCTGCGATCCATTATTCATGGGTGGCGGTCTCAGATGCTGAGGAGGAACCGTCCCGAACTGGGGATTTGAATTGAACGCCCTCGGTTGCTGATTTTGCATGAATGGACCTGGATGTTGATTTTGACCAAATGGTCCTGGTCTTGGATTCTGCATGAAAGGAGCGGACCCTGGATTTTGCCCGTGCGATCCTTGACCGGGATTCTAAACGAATGGTCTAGGACCGCTCTGGCCAAACGATCCTGGACCTGGATTTTGGATGAATGACCTAGGACCGTTCTGAGGTCCGAAGGGATTTCTTAGCCGCGCAATTTCCTCAGCTGCTCTTCGACTTTGCTCAGCCATGGCATTGATTTGATTCCGCGCAACTTCTAACTCCTGATACATCTGCGCAATGACATGCTCTTGATTTCCAGGGGCTGCCATTTTCCTGAAACAGAAAACAAAAGAGACTCCAAGAAACCATTAGTAGGACACACGTTTGTCGAAGGATTTTCTCTAGATGGGGCCCCACGGTGGGCGCCAAACTGTTAATGCCAAAAATCGTCCAGAAGAAAAACTTAAGGTAGATTGTGGAGCTTAACAACTAAAGAAAGGAATCTTACGACAAAGCGTGCGACATGAACAAAAAATTGTAAAGAGACAGAGATTTTGATGACGCGGGAAAAACCTCCACGAGGAAAAAACCCGCGGACGACAATGATGATGTCGTCGCTGCACTATGATCGCGAAACAGGGGTGATATCCTTTGTTTCAGGTGTCGAGGGTACGATGATTACAATACAAATGAATTGAAATGTAAAAATAACAAGTGTATCGAATGTAAAACAAGTGTGTCGTGTGCTAAGACTGCTGGTCGAGAGGGTAAGTCGTGCGTCGAGAGCGATCACTTGAGAGAAAGTTCTTTGCTTGGGATGTTCTTGAGTACGCAGTGTGGTTCTGGAATTCGATGGTGATAGATGCCCTGAGATGATAGCTTTGTCCTCGTATTTATAGTCTTCGAGTGCTTTAATTGATTCGTTGAATGCTTCAAGTAACTGTCGTAACGGTTTGCTGACTTAAATGCTCATAACTTACCTCGTCGGTTATAGCTGTTGATCATAAATGAGGTTTGACCTGCATTAAACGATGAAATCATAACATAAATGTCGTGCGTTAGTCAGTCGAGGACGTGTATCTCCACACGTCGGTCGAGTGTCGAGAGGTTCTTTCGACTATGGCTTTGGTCCAAGGACAAAGTGTTGATGATTTAACTTTGTTACAAGAGAAGTGTAATGAATGTCTTTAACGTCTTGGTCGTGGTCGAGGCTGGTGGATTTTTACCCAAACAACGACCAACTCCCAGAAGACAAGATGGAAGCTAGGAGGATCCGATTCAAGGCATCCAGGTATGTCATGATCGGGGATAATCTCTATCCACGATCATCGACAGGCTTAAACCTAAGATGCATCATCAGTAAGAGTCAGGTTCAGAAGATCCTTCAAGAAATGCATGATGGGGAGTGTGGCAATCACTCAGGAGGTCGCAGTTTGGCTAATCGTATCTCTCGACAGGGCTACTTTTGGCCAACACTGCGACAAGATGCCGTCAGGTACGTCCTGAATTGTGATCCTTGTCAACGACATTCAGGTACGTCCCACAAACCTTCTGAACCTTTACACTCGACATTAATCTCATGGCCCTTCATGAGATGGGCGATGGACATTGTCGGCAAGCTACCACCTACCCCAGGGCAAAAGGTATTTCTCCTCGTACTTACAGATTATTTTTCCAAATGGGTGGAAGCAGCTGCCTTTTCCCAAGTTCGGGACAAGGAAGTCGTGTCTTTTATCCAGACTAACATCATATGCAGGTTTGGGATTCCATCCGAAATTGTCTGCGATAATGGATCCCAATTCATAAGCAGCAGGACTCGACAATTCTGTGAAGATCGTAGTATCAAGCTGACAACCTCGACCCCCAGATATCCCCAGGCAAACGGACTTGCTGAGTCGAGCAATAAAACCATTATTGCTTCGATCAAGAAAAGGCTAAAAGCTGCAAAGGGAAAGTGGGTCGAAGAACTCCCTTCGGTCTTGTGGGTGAATCGCACGACACCTCGCACGTCCACAGGGCAAACCCCTTTCTCCTTGGTCTACGGTTGTGAAGCAGTCTTGCCGGTCGAGGTCCAGCTCCCAACCTCGAGGCATACTTCCATCGACCATAACCTGGTGGATTTAAGTTATGACCTCGACGCCCTTGAAGAGCTCAGAGAATCAGCGCTGATCAGGATGGCGTCGCAAAGGCAAGCGGTCGAGCGTCATTTCAATAAAAATGTCAAAGCTAAAGTCTTTCAAGTAGGCGACTATGTCTTACGTCGAGTGTTCCAAAGCACTCAAGAGCTTAATGCAGGTAAGCTTTCCATTAAGTGGGAAGGTCCTTATCGTAGGTAAAGGAGCCTATCGACTCCAAAGCCTCGACAATCAGGATATCCCACGTAGCTAGAATGTAACACATTTGAAAAGGTATTTCTTCTAAACCCTTTTTCTCTTTTACAAATTTTTATCACAATGATCACTGACTTAAGCATCGGAGGGTCGTTGGTTAGCCAACGACCAACTTCTGACATTGTTTCGTCGCAGGATCGCACGACATAACTTACTAAGTCTATCACATGACATCAATATACTTTCGCAGGGTCACATGACATAAGTAATCGGGTCTACTATACGACTTGATTATCTGATCGCATAGACGTATAATTCAGTCACCGCACGATTTAATTATGCGATCGACCCACGATCTAAGTGTTTTAACTTAGAAAAACTCCGTATTCTGAATGAATGCTTTGGTTACATGTGCTTACGTTTTCTCATACAAATTGAAAGTATAAAAGTCTTACGATTCATGTTTTAACCGTTGTATTTCAAAAAACGCCTTTGTCGCAAGTACTTACGTTTATTATACATACGACTTATGTTTATTCTCGTACATTCAGTATTGTGTTCGATGTTTGTTTATCAATTGACAATAATACAACGTGCAAGTCCAAAGAAAATGTAAATTTTATTTCATCGAAACGATCAAGTATATTCAAATAACTCGACCCCTAACAGTCGAGTGATAAAAACAAAAGAGAAATAATTTTTTAAATCAAAAGAGGATCGACAACCGCGTCCTTGCCAGAGGCTTCGCCCTTTGAGCCCTCTTCGACCTCCTCCTCCTCGATCTCTTTCTCGTCATCGGAATCGAGATCTCTTTCAGTCCCGATGTCCCTCAAGAAGAAGGCAAGCTCGTCCGACGCCAAGGCCAAAGGGTTTTTGCCCGACAAATGTCGATGCATAATCGCCACCCTTGCGGTGAATCGGGCGAAAGCAAAGACAAATTTTGCCTCGTCTTTCAACTCTTTCACCTCACCCTCTAACTTCGTCACCCTAGATTTGGAGTCTTCAGCCTCTTTTTCACTTCCGGCCAAAGACCCCTTGATCCTTTCCAGCTCTTCCCTCTGGTCGGCGATCACAGATAGGGACTGTACCAGACGGTGATTTGCCTCGTCCTTAGCACTACCTATGGCCTCTAAATTCTTCAGGGCCTCGTCAAGACATTTGGGCGTGGCCTCTTCACGCTCTAAAGAGACCCTCTCTCTCTCCAACGTCGCGTTCCCCCTCTCATGGGCAGAAGACACCAGGCCCCTTATCTTCACCGTTTCCGCGTGTAAGGCAAGGGAAGACTGGAACGCCTGTAAAGACATAAACGAACATGTTAGTAAACGCTCGACAAAGATTAGAAACACCGAGACACAAGTTTTGAAACAAAAACTTACCATAAACGCCAGTCCGGCTACATGAGATCCCGTCTCCTCGACCGGGAATCCCTCGAAACGCTCCCTGAAAGAAGGAAGCAAATACTTCCCCAGATGAGGAAACAAATCTGTCCCGTCTAGGACATTGGCAACGTAAAGTTAACCGTCGTGACCTTATCCTCTCCCGTCGAATGGCCCTTGCCCTTATCGGCCGACGAAGGGTTCGACGTGGTAGACGGGGACCTCGCCGTTTTTGCCGGAGGCGCCGAACTGATAGGTTTCGCGTCGATCGCACCAGACGATGTCTTCGTCTTCGTAGGTGATGCGACCGACACCTTCGCCTTCTCAGGCGTGATGACTCTCGATGAGTCATCAGCCTTTGAAGAAGGTTCCCTCGGGATCGCTGTCCTCGTTTTCTTGGGAACTTCAGACCCAGTAGTTGAGGTCTTTTGCCTCTTTTCTTTGCCCTTACGGGCGAGCTCAAGCTGAGCTGCCCTCTTAGCACTGGCAGTCAGCACCTTTCCTTGAGATTCTCCTGGAAACAACGAAGGGAAAAGACGTTACACAGTGAACATTAGGGAAAACATCGAGGTCGAATAGAAATAAATAAGAACACTTACCGGTCATTTCTTCTTCTTCTTCTCTCGACTCTTCCTCTTTTTCCTCCGTCTCCTCTTCTTCCTCCTCCTCACGTTTTCCTCCCCGATTCTCCCCTAGGTACACCAGGTCGTCGTCGTCATTGTCCACCAGGTGTCGTGTGAAAAATGATCGCTCCACAGTACTGACTTCCAAGAATGTGTCAATCTTTGCTTGAGAGTTGGCGTAGGGCTTCACATCCTCAAACTTAATATATGTCGACACACATAAAAACAGGTTAGAAATCAGTTGAAAATTAGCACACGACATGCGACAAAAAGCTGGAAAATCTCACCCGACGTATTCCAGCCGGCCCTAATCCAGCCGCCCACATAATCAAGAGTCGACTTACGCACAAACGCATACATGGTCTTCCACTTACGGTCGTTTACAATAGTCTTTAGGACCAAGGTGCGATCGCCCTTAAACCTATAAAACATGCTATAGCGATGACATCCGTCCTTCTTGACTTGAAAAGCCAAGAGGAGGTCGCGCACATTCATGGGAGACTCCCATTTTTCGGTAAGGCGCTCAATCACTTGTATGACTTGCTAGAACTGGGGCATTAATTGCCCCGATGCTAAATCAAACTCGAGCATAAACGCCTTAGCTAAGGGTGAGTAAGGCCATTCAAAACGTATCTTAAAAGGGTATTCGTATATCACGATATACCCCTCGGGACACTCGTTTGGTCGGGTCTGACCTGCTCTAATTAATTTAATCCCCGCAGGGATTTTTGCTAGGCTTCTAAGGTCGTCTAGGTCCTTTTGTTTTCGAACAGAACTTACAGGTTCAGTCGACATTTCTAAGCAGACTTATAGAAGATCAAGAGATCGTACCTTATATAGGCTCTCTAAACTTCGAAAATCCTAAGCAGGTCGAAGATTTCTTGCAGGTTTGGAAAAGATCTGACGAAAAAATAGCAAGAAATCAAGGAGAAATCTATTTCTAAAACCCGCTGGAAACGTAAAATAGAAAAGATCCACCATGCCCTCTATTTATGTAAACGATCGTGTCAGGTCGAACCTATCGATGATCGATACGTGACTTCGCCTTTTCGTATGCACACATGGATCGTCGACACCTGGCATTGACAGCTGTTTAGCATGATCGCATGTCAGCATGACGTCATGATTTTATCCCCTTTTTGACTTCCTCTTTAGTTGGAATTGGATCGATCCAGTTCCAAGGTAACTGAAACGACTTTTGACACGTGTCATGACCCTAGTCGACCGACTCGACTGACAAAATTCAAAACTCAAAAATTGCTTCTTCATTTTAAATTTTAGGGGCAAACTGTTTGGGTAAAATTTCACCAGTCTCGACCACGACCAAGGTAAGGAAAACATTTATGACACCTTTCCATAATAAGGTAAAGTCAATACTTTATCCCCTGGTCAAAGTTGAAATCAAAAGTTATTCACCTCACGATGCTCGACCACGACGTCGAATAGCTCACATGACCGTCGTATGGAACCATGCGACCTCGACCAACTAACATACATTATTTATGTTACGTTTTTCAGCATTTAAATGTAGGAATCAATGTCATTGATGATCAACATCTATAACTAACGAAGGCAATTATGAGCATTAATTCTAGCGTCCGTTATGACAGTTACCAGAAGCATTGATGGAGTTATTCAAAGCACCCGTAGTTAATGCCAAAAATCGTCCAAAAGGATAACTTAAGGTTGATTGTGGAATTTAACAACTAAAGAAAAGAATCTTTTGACAAAGCGTGCGACAAAGACAGAAATGTAAATGAGACAAAGATTTTGGTGACGCAGGAAAAACCTCAACGAGGAAAAAACCCGCGGACGACTGTGGAAGTCGTCGCTGCACTATGGTCGCCAAACAGGGGCGATATCCTTATGTTTCGGGTCTCGATCGTACAGTGATTACAATACAAGTGACTTTAAATGTAAAGTAACAAGTGTTTCGAATGTAAAAACAACGTGCGTCGTGTGTGAAAATGAAGTGTCGTGCGTCGAGAGCGATTCTTCGAGAGAGAATTCCTTGCTTCGAATGTTCTTCCGAGTTCAGATGATTCTGTGATGTAGATGTTGATCTTTTTCGAAATGATGATTAAACCTGGCTTTTATAGTCTTCGGGCGCTTTAATTGACCCTTTAACTGCTTCGATAATTGTCGTAACGCTTGCTGGATTAAATGCCCATAACTGACCTCGTCGGTTATAGCCGTTGGTCATCAATGACATTGATTCCTGCATTAAACACTGAACAAACGTAACAGTCATATTGTACGTTAGTCGATCGAGGTCGCAAGGTCCTATGCAACGGACGTGCGAACTAGACGACGTCATGGTCGAGCGTCGTGAGGTAACTTTCGATTTCAACTTTAATCAGGGGATAAAGTACTATGATTTTACCTTATTATGGAAAAAAAGGGGAAATAAGTGTTTTCCTTACCTTGGTCGTGGTCGATGTTAATGCCAAAAATCGTCCAGAAGGATAACTTAAGGTTGATTGTGGAGCTTAACAACTAAAGAAAGGAATCTTACGACAAAGCGTGCGACAGGAACAAAAAATTGTAAAGAGACAGAGATTTTGATGACGCGGGAAAAACCTCCACGAGGAAAAAACCCACGGACGACAATAATGAATGTCGTCGCTGCACTATGATCGCCAGACAGGGGCGATATCCTTTGTTTCAGGTGTCGAGGGTACGATGATTTCAATTCAAATGACTTGAAATGTAAAAATAACAAGTGTATCGAATGTAAAACAAGTGTGTCGTGTGCTAAGACTGCTGGTCGAGAGTGTAAGTCGTGCATCGAGAGCGATCACTTGAGAGAAATTTCTTTGCTTCGGATGTTCTTGAGTACGTAGTGTGCTTCTGGAATTCGATGGTGATAGATGCCTTGAGATGATAGCTTTGTCCTCGTATTTATAGTCTTCGAGTGCTTTAATTGATTCGTTGAATGCTTCGTGTAACTGTCATAACGGTTTGCTGACTTAAATGCTCATAACTTACCTCGTCGGTTATAGTCGTTGATCATAAATGAGGTTTGGCCTGCATTAAACGATGAAGTCATAACAGAAATGTCGTGCGTTAGTCAGTCGAGGTCGTGTATCTCCATACGTCGGTCGAGTGTCGAGAGGTACTTTTGACTATGGCTTCGGTCCAAGGACAAAATGTTGACGATTTAACTTTGTTACAAGAGAAGTGTAATAAATGTCTTTAACGTCTTGGTCGTGGTAGAGGCTGGTGGATTTTTACCCAAACAGTTTGCCCCCAAAATTTGAAAAAGTGGAGTGACAAATTCAAATTTCAAAAGTTTTTTAAATTTTGCCAGTGACGCGTGTAAAAAATCCTTTCAATTGCCTTGTAATTGGATCGGTCCAATTCTAACCGAATGGGAAGTCGAAAAGGGGATATAATCGTGACGTCATGCTGACGCATAATCGTGCAAAACAACTGTATTCGCCAGGTGTCTGCGATCCGTGGGTCATATGAAAAGACGAGGACCCGTGTCGATCATCGAGAGATTCGTTCTGATACCACCCTTTTATATAAATAGAGAGCACGATGGGTCCTTTCCCTTTACGATTTCGGAGAGCTTTTTAGGAGAGCTTTTTCTGGGATTCTTTGCTTGTTCGTCGCCGAATCTTTTCTAAACTTGCGAAAGATCTTCGATCGGTTTAGAGATTTCGAAGGTTAGGCACCTATATAAGGTACGATTCTCTAGTCTTTCATCAGTTTATCGTTAGAAATCTTTGAGAAACTTTTTAGGTTTTAGAAATGTCGACAGAACCTATTAGTTCTATTGAAGATCTTGACGATCTTAGGAGTTTAGCCAAAATCCCTACGGGGATAAAATTGATTAAAGCAGGTCAGACTCGACCTGATTTATGCTCCGATAGGTTCGTAGTCATCTACAAATATCCTTTTAAGGTAGGGTTTGAATGACCCTACTCACCTTTGGCCAAGGCTTTCATGACCGAGTTCGATTTGTCGCCAGCTCAATTAATGCCCCAATTTTGGAGGGTGATACAAGTGATTGAACGCCTCACTGAAAAATGGGAATCTCCCATGAACGTGCGCGATCTTCTCTTAGCCTACCAAGTCAAGAGAGATAAATGCCACCGTAATAGCCTGTTTTCTAGGTATAAAGGCGATAAAACCTTGGTCTTACAGACAGCTGTGAACGATCGTAAGTGGAAAACTAGATATGCGTTTATGCGTAAGTCTACTCTCGACTCTGAGAGTAACTGGATTAAGGTTGGCTGGAATACGTCGGGTGAGGTTTTATAGTTTCATTGTCATACGTCGCTTGTAATCTTTGACTGATTTCAAACTTGCTTTTTATGTGCTAACAACTATAAAATTTAAGGACGTGAAGCCTTACGCCAACTCTCAAACAAAGGTTAAAGCATTTTTTAGGGTTCAACACTGTCGAACGATCGTTCGTCGTACGACCATTGGCGGACGACGACGAGGATCTGGTATTCCTAGGAGAGAACCGGGGAGAGACACGTGCGGAGGAGGAAGAAGAAGAGACAGAGGAGGAGTCGAAAGGAGAAGAAGAGATGACTAGTAAGTATACCTTTATATCGCTTGATTCTGATCTTTTTCTCCTATGTTCGTTGTGTAATATTTCTGTCTCATCTGTTTCTAGGAGAGTCTCAGATGAAGGTTCCGACGATCTCGGCTAAAAGAGTAGCTCAACTCGAGCTTGCCCGTATAGGCAAGGAGAGGAGACAAAAGATAACCGAGACGGGGGTTTTACCGAAGACGAGGGTGACAATCCCGAGGGAACCGTCTTCGAAGGTTGATGACTCGTCGAGATTCATTACGCCTGAGAAGACGAAGGTCGCATCGTCTATGAAGACGAAGACGTCTTCTAGTCCGATTGTTGCGGCACCCGTCAGTTCTGCGCTACCGGCGATGACAGCGAAGTCGTCGAAGTCTCCTCCTACCACGTTGATCCCTTCGTCGGCCGACAAGGGCAAGAAGTGTTAATGCCAAAAATCACACCAAAGGGACAACTTAAGGTCGATGTGGACTTAATCAACTAAAGAAAGGATCTTTCGACGAGACGTGCGACGAAATGAGGGAAAAAGTAAATGAGACCAGGGATTTGATGACGCAGGAAAAACCTCAATCGAGGAAAAAACCTGCGGACGATAGTGGGTGTCGTCGCTGCACTATGGTCGCCAATCAGGGGCGATTTCCTTGGTACTGGCGTCGGTCGTACGATGATTACAATACAAATGAAGGAAATACTTCGAAATGTAAAGTACAAGGGTTTAAGGTGTAAAACAGGTGTTTGTCGTGTGAATACAAAGTGTAAATAACTGTTGGTCGAAAGTTGTCGTCGTGCGTCGAGAGTGAGTTCTTCGAGAGAGAATGCTTCACTTGAATTTGCTGTAGAGTTCTTGCTTTCAGTACTTGATTTCCAGAGTTTGATTATTCTTCTTTGTGAACTTGGACGCTTTTCTATGCTGTTTGGTAATATTCCCTGATGATCGCTGATGTGTATTGGATGTTAACTTATGGATCCTTGGAATGAGGCTTTAGCTTGGCTTTTATAGTCTTCGTGCCATTAATTAGCTCCTTGAATGCTTTGATTAACGGCTACAACGGTTGGAAACGATTACCGGAGTGATTACCCATAATACTCTTCGTCCGTTACGACTACTTGCTGTTAATGGCTTTGACTCCTGCATTAAATACTTAACAAACGTAATAGACAAGGTTAACGTTAGCTTTGGTCGTAGGTGCAATGATCTTACGCGATGGTCGTATGGGACGGGCGATGCTATGGTCGGGCGTCATGGGAGACGTACGACTTACCTTTTACGGGAGACGACGGATGTTTTCTGGGTTCTTGTCGAGACCTTATCTTAATACAAGACTTGGATTATAACGTGTGTCTTACCTGCTCTGGTCGTGGTCGTACGACGTGATTTTTTGCCAAAACAAGAAGCATGTGACGGGAGGGGCTAAAGTTATGAAGGTTAACTTTACGTTGCCTTCGAACTTTATGGCTGATGACGTCCTGTCCGGGACAGAATTGTTTCCCCATCGGGAGAAGTATTTGCTCCCTTCTTTCAGGGAGCATTTTGAAGGATTCCCTCTCTAGGAGACGGGATCCCATGTTGTCGGCCTGGCGTTCCTTGTAAGTTTTTCTTTCAAAACTCGTGTTTTCGATGTTTTTTTAACTTTTGTCGAATGTTTACTGACATGTTTCTTTGTACAGACACTTCAATCTTCTCTTGCCTTGTGTGCGGAAACAGAGAAGATTAAGGATCTGGTATCTTCTGCCCATGAGAGGGGGAACGTGGCGTTGGAACGGGAGAAGGTCGCTCTGGAACGCGAAGAGGCTATGTCCCAACAGCTCGACGAGGCCAAAAAAGAATTGGAGATCGTCGGTCGAGCGAAAGACGAGGTAAACAATCGTCTAAAGCAGTCCTTGTCAATGATCGATGGTCAAAGGGAGGAGCTGATCAAGATGAGGGAGTCCTTGGTCATGAAGGAGAAGAAAGTTGAGGATTTCGAGGCTAAGGTGGCCAGTCTGGAGAAGGAGGTAGGAAAGCTAAAGGAAGAGGCTGCGTCTACCTTTGCCCTGGCTCGACTGACCGCTCGAGCTGCCATAATGAGGCAACACTTGTTGGGAAAAAACCCTTTGGCCCAGGCGTCGGTCGAGCTTGCTTACTTTTTGCAAGAGATCGGGTCCGCAAGAGATCTCGACTCTGACGACGAGAAGGAGGCTGAAGAGGAAGAGGTGGGCGAGGCCTCGGGAAAAGATGCGTCCGACACTCCTCATGCGACCGACGTTCCTCCTCAGCCTTAGGATAAATTTGTATAACTTCTATCTTCATGCTCGATTGTTAGTGATCGAGTTATCTGATGTAATCGTTCATTTATGAATGAAATTTTGTTCTTCTGTTGAACTTGCGTATTCGTATTTGGCTATAGATAATTACATCATCAACTGTGAATTTCATCAAGTATACAATAAACAATGGATCGTGCGACTTAGGCGTCCGTTGTGATTATAAAGACTAGTATGTAAGACATGAGGCTTTTATACTTTGAGATCACATCGGCAAACGTAAGTACATACCACCAAAGCATTCGTTGCAATGCAACGATTAAGATATAAGTCATGTACCTGAATCGTATTAGAAAACATATGCAATCAATGTGCGTATACAGAACATTCAAATTTTTCTAAGTCCAGAAACTTAGATCATGTGACTGTTGAGTATTACGATCGTATAATTAAATCGTATGATGTTCCTGGATCGTGTGTCCCTGTGGCAGAATAAGCAAGTCACAGACTTGATCATTTATGTCGTGCGACCTTGCGAGATTAAAGTCATATAGAAGACTTAATAACTAATATCGTTCGATCCTGCGTTAAAACGATGTCAGAGGTTGGTCGTTGGCTAACCAACGACCCTCCGATACTTAAGTCAGTATTTGTCGCTGTGAAAAATCGCATGAAAAAATAGAAAAGGGCTTAGAAGACGTACCTTTTCCGATGCGTCGTGTCCCAACTATGTGGGACGTCTTGATTATTGATACCATCCTGCCCCTTGTGGTGATTTTAAGACGATACACGAAATCTAGGATATGTCGTCGTGAGTCGCCACAATAGACGGTCTATTTCCGCGACTTCAGAGTGGTCTTATAGCAATCACGAGCGACTTTTGGCTCACTTTTTATCTCCTGGATTCCCCATGGCGTAGGGAACTTCAAGATCTGGTGATACGTCGAGGGAACGGCTTTCATTTCATGGATCCATGGTCGACCTAAGATGATGTTATAGGCCGACGCACAATCGATGACGCTGAACTTGGTCTGTTTGTTGATTCCTCCGGCATAGACTGGCAAGATGATCTCTCCAAAGGTACTTGTCGCTTCCCCATTGAAACCGACCAAGGTCGTCGAGCGTCGGGTGATTTCTAACCGGTCGATTCCCATGGCATTAACGGTATCAAGGAAGATGATGTTCGCCGAACTGCCTCCATCGACCAAGACTCGTCGGGTTAAACAATTACCAATCGTGAGTTGAATGATCAACCCGTCATGATGCTTCTGATACGAGTCGCCGAGGTCATCTTGGTCGAACGCGATCTTCATAGCTTCTAGTTCCAGATCTTCTTTTGGTCTTGATAAACGCGGGATAGGCCGATCGTTAGGCGCTTGACTGGCGTGACGTTTGGCTGCGGAATACGTCAAACCGCATACATCGGAACCACCAGTAATGCAATTGACGACCTTAGCATGCTCGGGGGTTGGCGATCGAACGTCACTAGCTGGAGTAACGACGTCGTCAATGATATCCTTGAGGTTTCCTTTCGGGACATGATATGCTATCTCCTTCTTGAGAGCTATGCAATCATCTGTCGCATGACCATGGTCGACATGGAAGTCGCACCATTTCGACTTATCTTTCTTGGCGTCGTCCTGATCGGATTTCTTTGGCCAACGGATGGTCACCTGGGCGGTTTTCAGCGCTTTGACCAAGTCCTTAGTGGACCCTTTGAATCCATATGAGGATATCTTGGGATACTGAGGGAATTTGGTCGCGGTCCTGGCTTCCGCTTTTGTCTTGAACCGGACGTTCGAGATTTGGCGCGCGGGCTCTGGCCTGGATACTGCCTTTGTCTTGAACTCTGGCTTCTTCACACCTAACGACCTCTTGTCGTCGGTATGCTTGCGACGAAAGGCAGCATCGTCCTCTACCCTCATATACGCTAGGGTTCGAGCTCGAACATCTTCGAAATTGTCTGGGGGATACTTGGTCAAATCAGTATACAAACCTGAACTGTCGTCCAGACCACGCTTATAAGCTTCGATCGCGGTTTTGACGTAACAATTGCGGACACTGATCATCTCTGCGTTGAACCTATTGAAATAGCTTCGAATAGACTCATTAGCTTTCTGCACAACATAATACAGGTCACTGTTCTACTTCTCCATCTTGCGACTGCTGGCGAACTGCTGGGAGAATTGATTGACCAACTCAGCGAACGACCCGATGGATTTGGGTTTGAGATTGATCAACCATTGAAGGGCAGGACCAGTGAGAGTTGCCCCAAAACTCTTGCACATGCATACTTCTTGATACATGTGTGGGATAGAGACCGTCCACATGAGCTGCTTATACTGCGCGATGTGCTTCGTCGGATCGGTCACCCCCGAATACTTGGCTGTGAAGGCGGGGATGTTGACATTCTTCGGGACGTCGACCATCGCAATCTTGTCGATGAAAGGCAATGCTTGGAATCCTGAGCGAGGTTCTATGTTGACGGGTACGGCTGCCCCAGGTAGCTTAGCGAGCAGGGACATGACATGCTCGTTCTGATCTTCTAGCATTTTCAACCACTGGGTGACGGGGTCACTAGGATCGGGATTTGTACCTGCTAGAGGGTCGATTCCTGAACTAGTGCCATTGCCATACGTCCCTGTTGAAAGGGATTGAATATGGCTGCGACCCATTCTGAAACGACTGCGATTCATTCAGAAACGGCTGCGATCCATTCGGAAACGGCTGCGATCCATTATTCATGGGTGGCGGTCTCAGATGCTGAGTGTTTGGGTAAAAAATCACACCCTCGACCGACGTGGGAAATTCCCTCGACATGACCCATGTACATTGATTACCCTAATCTACGACAGTCATACCCCCGACCGACAAGGATAATACCCATTATTGTCATATCCCCAACATACGTTAATAACCACGATAATTAGTTATTAAAAGACACCTTGCGTCAATAGTCATTCAAGATGGTGTCTTTACATCTCGTGATCGCACGTCACTTATCGCATGTTACACGTGTCGCATGTTACACGTGTCGCATGTTACATGTCGCTAGTCTCATGTCGCCAGTTACGACTCGTCGGTCTTACGTCGACAGTCTCCTGTCAACGGTCTTATATCGCTCTGGTCATGCAACAACATTGTCCTGACCTACTAGTCTTACGACCCAATCCTCCGACATCATCCTAGTCTTACGACATTTTTATAAGACCATTCCTATACTAAGATATGGTCTTACGAGACATTTACAGTCATATACATGGTCTTATATTTTGGCTATGGTCGTATGCTCCGTAAGACCAACGTCCAGAACTTAAGACGGTCTTACGATTACACTAACTATTAATGGTCGACAACCGTTTCTTTTGTTCATTAATGTAGGTTTACAAGCCATTATGGTACAACAGTCAATAACGGTCGAGCCCTTAATGACATTAAAGACTCAACAGCGGTTACAAAGACAATCATCAAAGCGCATTTAATGTCGACAGCGGTTACAAGACCAACCATTAAAGCTCATCAATGACCATCGAAACCTATATAAAGGCTGCTCCACCTTCAAGCAAAGGGAGAACAAACAGAGCTACACCCACTTCTATATTTTTCTCTCAAACAGCAAGGCATTCCGACACGCAAGTATCGCACGACGACAGTTCGAACCACTCGACAACGACAGTTCGGACCACACGATGGCAGCTTATTTCGCACGTTTAACACATGACGCACACTTTTTACACACGACTAAGTGTATTTTTACTTCATTTGTAACCTATTGTACACATGTCATTTGTCACAAAAGGACTTTCGCCCCTGTTTGGCGAACTATAGTGCACTGTCGACTCTCACAGAGTCGACCGCGATTTTTTCCCTAATTTTGGGGTTTTCCGCGTCACCAAATCTCTTGTCTCTTTTACTTTTTCCTCGCAATTGTGTTATTTGGCTTGAGATACGTTTCTTTAGTTGTTAAATGTCCACATCGACCTTAAGTTGTACTTTTGTGCGATTTTTGGCATTAACAGTTTGGCGCCATCCGTGGGACCCCATCTAGAGAAAATCTCAAGCCAACACACACACCGCTCTAACGATATTGTAAAGTCTTTCAGGTACATGGCAAACTATCAAGATCCCCTGATTCAACTTCAATCGGAATTGAATGCGGCTCGAAACCAGATTCAAGCCCTGATAAAAAAAATGCTCCGTCAAAAGTATAGCATATATCGCATCTTCCAAGGGACTCGGGGGCTCGGAGCACCCTTCACAAACTGAAAAATACCACATTTGATTTCAAAAGTCCTCGGAAAAGGCGCTTATCGACTACATGTTACGGTAACTGTGGCGTCCCACTTAGAACAATTCTATATATATAGTCTAAGTATATTCTTCTCGTTTAATTATTTTGATCTAGTATATGATCGCTGATTCAAGCATCAAAATATCATTGGTCAAAACCAACGACCACCCCCGATTTTTCATTGCAGGCTCGCAAGATCATATAAATACAAGTGTTACGATTTATATCGTAAGAAACAAAAGTCTCTAGGACTTACATCGCAGTCAAGGCAAACACAGGTTGCAATTTGTAATCGTCAATAAGAGACGACTTATATTTTACAATCACCAGTCAAGGCAAACGCATGTCGCAATTTATAGTCCTCAGTAAAAGATGACTCACATTTTCTTATGATCGTCAGTCACGACAAACGCAGGTTAAAAATTGTTGGTCGCCCATAAAAACGACTCGCACGATCGCTACTCATGACATATGTCGTCAATAAAGACGACTTGTACATTGAATCTCATAATCATCAGTCATGGTAAAACGCATGTCAAAACGCAAAAGTCGTAAATAAGTACGACTCGCATATTTTAATCTCATGATTGCCAATAAAGGCAAGTCGCAAGATTAACCGTATAATCACAAGCAAGAGTCTTTCAAGAAGGCGATTACGTCCTCCGACGAGTGTTCCAAAGCACTCAAGAGCTTAATGCAGGTAAACTTTTCACTAAGTGGGAAGGTCCTTATCGTATCTCAGAAGTCGTGGGTAAAGGTGCCTATCGGCTCCAAACCCTCGACGGTCGAAATATCCTACGCATCTGAAAAGGTATTTCTTCTAAATCCTTTTCCTTCTTTCATACGATTTTTTATTCATCACAACGATTACTGACTTAAGCATCGGAGGGTCGTTGGCTAGCCAACGACCAACCTCTGACATTGCTTTATCGCAGGATCGCACGACATAAGTTACTAAGTCTATCATACGACTTCAGTAAAATCGTACAGTATAAACAATCAGTTTTATTAGACGACTCGATTGTATAACTACATGAACATATGATTCAAGTCATCGTATGATCAAATCACACGATCGTAAGGTCTAGCGACCCCACAAGCTAAGTTCTTTAACTTAGAAAAATTTCATGTTCTGAATGAATGCTTTGATCGCATGCGCTTATGTTTGCTTATACGATTCAAAAAGTCTTATGACTTACGTTCTAATCGTTGTATTACAATGGATGCCCAAGTCGCACGACTTCTTGTTCATTTTTGTACTTAATGAATTTTTACAGTTGACATTACATTTGTCCATGACATTTATGAGTCGACATAATACTCAGGTTCAATAGAAAGATAAAGTTTTCACCGACTATCGAAACTTACAACAAGCTAAAAATGCTAGACACAACGTAACATAGGTCTCTAGCGACCGTATCGGCTGCAAGCGCCAGATCATAGGTCTCTAATGACCGTATCGGCTCGAATGCCAAATCATAGGTCTCTAGCGACCGTATCAGCTCGAACGCCAGATCATAGGTCTATAACGACCGTATCGGCTCGAACGCCAGATCATAGGTCTTTAACGACCATATCGGCTCTAAACGCCAGATCACAAGTCTATAACGATAGTATCGGCTCGGAACGCCAGATCATTGGTCTATAATGACCATACCAGCTCTAAACGCCACATCAAAAGTCTATAACGACCGTATCGGCTCGAAACGCCAGAACATAAGTCTTTAACAGAAGTATCACAAGATCCTTAAATTTTATCTTGGTTCGATCATCTTATGATCGCCGCCAAGCTTTATTTCGGACCAATCGTCTTACGATTGACTCCTGACCCATACATCTCATTTTGATCGTCTTACGATCACCGTCGGTTCCTTACGTTTTAAGGTCGTCTTACGACCGTCATATGAACACCCCAAGTATCTTGCACATTAAAAATCATCTTTCGATCGTCGCAACTTACTTAACACCATCGACTGATCACACGATTCTAGCTGACCAGGCCGATTTTCTTCTAAATGATCCAATTAGCAAAAGTGACACGTCTCCGTAGAAACACAATGGTACGAGATCTGAAATTCAAATGGCTTTGAAATTCAAATCTCGGGGGGCTAACTGTTTGGGTAAAAAATCACACCCTCGACCGACGTGGGAAATTCCCTCGACATGACCCATGGACATTGATTACCCTAATCTACGACAGTCATACCCCCGACCGACAAGGATAATACCCATTATTGTCATATCCCCGACATACGTTAATAACCACGATAATTAGTTATTAAAAGACATCTTGCGTCAATAGTCATTCAAGATGGTGTCTTTACATCTCGTGATCGCACGTCACTTATCGCATGTTACACGTGTCGCATGTTACACGTGTCGCATGTTACATGTCGCTAGTCTCATGTCGCCAGTTACGACTCGTCGGTCTTACGTCGACAGTCTCCTGTCAACGGTCTTATATCGCTCTGGTCATGCAACAACATTGTCCTGACCTACTAGTCTTACGACCCAATCCTCCGACATCATCCTAGTCTTACGACATTTTTATAAGACCATTCCTATACTAAGATATGGTCTTACGAGACATTTACAGTCATATACATGGTCTTATATTTTGGCTATGGTCGTATGCTCCGTAAGACCAACGTCCAGAACTTAAGACGGTCTTACGATTACACTAACTATCAATGGTCGACAACCGTTTCTTTTGTTCATTAATGCAGGTTTACAAGCCATTATGGTACAACGGTCAATAACGGTCGAGCCCTTAATGACATTAAAGACTCAACAGCGGTTACAAAGACAATCATCAAAGCGCATTTAATGTCGACAGCGGTTACAAGACCAACCATTAAAGCTCATCAATGACCATCAAAACCTATATAGAGGCTGCTCCACCTTCAAGCAAAGGGAGAACAGACAGAGCTACACCCACTTCTATATTTTTCTCTCAAACAGCAAGGCATTCCAACACGCAAGTATCGCACGAAGACAGTTCGAACCACTCGACAACGACAGTTCGGACCACACGACGGCAGCTTATTTCGCACGTTTAACACATGACGCACACCTTTTACACACGACTAAGTGTAATTTTACTTCATTTGTAACCTATTGTACACATGTCATTTGTCACAAAAGGACTTTCGCCCCTGTTTGGCGAACTATAGTGCACTGTCGACTCTCACAGAGTCGACCGCGGTTTTTTCCCTCGTTTTGGGGTTTTTCGCGTCACCAAATCTCTTGTCTCTTTTACTTTTTCCTCATAATTGTGTTATTTGGCTTGAGATACGTTTCTTTAGTTGTTAAATGTCCACATCGACCTTAAGTTGTACTTTTGTGCGATTTTTGGAATTAACACTGTGGAGGAACCGTCTCGAACTGGGGATTTGGATTGAACGCCCCCGGTTGCTGATTTTGCATGAATGGACCTGGATGCTGATTTTGACCGAATGGTCCTGGTCTTGGATTCTGCATGAAAGGAGCGGACCCTGGATTTTGCCCGTGCGATCCTTGACCGGGATTCTGAACAAATGGTCTAGGACCGCTCTGGCCAAACGATCGTGGACCTGGATTTTGGACGAATGGCCTAGGACTGTTCTGAGGCCCGAAGGGATTTCTTAGCCGCGCGATTTCCTCAGCTGCTCTTCGACTTTGCTCAGCCATGGCATTGATTTGATTTTGCGCAACTTCTCACTCCTGGTACATCTGGGCAATGATATGCTCTTGATTTCCAGGGGCTGCCATTTTCCTGAAACAGAAAACAAAAGAGACTCCAAGAAACCGTTAGTAGGACGCACGTTTGTCAAAGATTTTCTCCAGATGGGGCCCCACGGTGGGCGCCAAACTGTTAATGCCAAAAATCGTCCAGAAGGATAACTTAAGGTTGATTGTGGAGCTTAACAACTAAAGAAAGGAATCTTACGACAAAGCGTGCGACAGAAACAAAAAATTTTAAAGAGACAGAGATTTTGATGACGCGGGAAAAACCTCCACGAGGAAAAAACCCACGGACGACAATGATGATGTCGTCGCTGCACTATGATCGCCAAACAGGGGCGATATCCTTTGTTTCAGGTGTCGAGGGTACGCTGATTTCAATACAAATGACTTGAAATGTAAAAATAACAAGTGTATCGAATGTAAAACAAGTGTGTTGTGTGCTAAGACTGTTGGTCGACAGTGTAAGTCGTGCGTCGAGAGCGATCACTAGAGAGAAAGTTCTTTGCTTCGGATGTTCTTGAGTACGCAGTATGCTTCTGGAATTCGATGGTGATATATGCCTTGAGATGATAGCTTTGTCCTCGTATTTATAGTCTTCGAGTGCTTTAATTGATTCGTTGAATGCTTCGTGTAACTGTCGTAATGGTTTGCTGACTTAAATGCTCATAACTTACCTCGTCGGTTATAGCCGTTGATCATTGTTTGGGCAAAATTTCACCAGTCTCGACCACGACCAAAGCACTAAGAACATTTATTACACTTTCTCATGTCAAAGTCAAAACGTAAACATTTTTGCCCTCTGACTAAAGCCGAAGTCGAACGTACCTCTCGACCTCGACCGTCGTGTAGAAACACACGACCTCGACCAACTAACGTATGATTCTTCTGTTATGTTTTCCTCGTTTAATGCAGATCAAACGACATTTATGGCCAACGGACGAAACCGACAGAGCAATTATGAGCATTAAACTACGGAGACCGTTGCGACCGTTATCAGGAGGAATTCATGGACTCAGTAAATGCATTCGAAGACTATAAATACAAAGGCAAAGTCATCATTGGAACATCATCGAACTCCGAACTACACACTGCATACTCAAGAACACACAAAAAAAAGAACTCTCTCTCGAAGAATCGCTCTCGACGCACGATATCCGCACACGACACACAGTTTTTACACACGACGCCCGCTGTTTTTACATTAAAAACACTTGTTACTTTACATTTAAAGTATTTCCTTTCATTTGTATTGTAATCTCTGTACGATCGACACCAACAACAAAGAACATCGCCCCTGTTTGGCGATCATAGTGCAGCGATAGCTCTCACAGTCGACCGCAGGTTTTTTCCTCGTTGAGGTTTTTCCCGCTTCACCAAAATCCTTGTCTCTTTCACATTTTCTGTCTTTAACGCACCGTCTTGTCGAACGATTCCTTTCTTTAGTTGTTAAGCTCCACAATCAACCTTAAGTTATCATTCTGGACGATTTTTGGCATTAACAGTTTGGCGCCCACCGTGGGGCCCCATCTAGAGAAAACCTTTGACAAACGTGCATTTTACTAACGGTTTCTTGGAGTTTTCTCTGTTTTTGTTTCAGGAAAATGGCAGCCCCAGGAAATCAAGAGCATGTCCTTGCCCAAATGTACCAAGAGTTGGAAGTTGCGCGAAATCAAATCAACGCAATGGCTGAGCAGAGTCTGAGAGAAGCTGAGGAAATCGCGCGGCTGAGGAATCCCTTCAGACCGCAGAATGGTCCACGACCATTCATCCAGAATCCAGGCCAAGGATCATTCGGTCAGAATCCGGGGTCTGTTCCATTTGTCCATAACCCTGGATCAGCTCCGTTCGTCCGTAATCCAGGACCAGGTCCATTCATGCAGAATCAACAGTCAGGTCCATTCATGCAAAACCAACAACCGGGGGCGTTCAACTCAAATCCCCAGTCTGGGCATGTGCCTCCTTATCATATTAGACCACCACCCATGCAGAACGGGTCACAACCGTTTCAGAACGGGTCGCAGCCGTTTCAAAATGGGTCGCATCATATTTTGTCCCTTTCACCGGGGACACCAATGGATCGTCGTATGGTAATGGCACCAGTTCAGGTTTTAACCCCCTGACAGGTGCTAATACCGATCCTTATGATCCCGTCGCCCAGCGATTAAAGATGCTAGAAGATCAAAATGTGCGTGTCCTGTCCCTACTCGCTAAGCTACCCAGGGCAGCCGTACCCGTCGATGTCGAACCTCGCTCAGGGTATCAAGCGTCGCCTTTCGTCGATAAGATTGCGACAGTCGACGTCCCAAAAAAATTCAACATCCCCGCTTTCACGTCCAAGTATTCAGGGGTGACCGATCCTACGGAGCACATTGCACAGTATAAGCAAATCATGTGGACGGCCTCAATCCCACACATGTATCAAGAAGTGTGCATGTGCAAAAGCTTTGGGGCGACTCTCACTGATCCTGCCCTCCAAGACCTGTACTATGTCGTACAGAAGGCTAATGAGTCTATTCGAAGCTATTTCAATAGATTCAATACATAGATGATCAGTGTTCGCAACTGTGATATCAAGACCGCGATCGAGGCTTACAAGCGCGTTCTCGATGACAGTTCGGGTTTATACACCGATCTGACCAAATATCCCCCGGAGAATTTCGAAGATATCCGAGCCAAAACCCTTGCTTATATGAGGGTAGAAGACGATGCCGCCTTTCATCGTAAGCACACCGACGACAAAAGGTCGTTGGGTGTAAGAAAGCCAGAGTTAAAGACAAATGCAATTTCCAAGGTAGAGCCTGTTAATGCCAAAAATCGCACCAAAGGGACAACTTAAGGTCGATGTGGACTTAATCAACTAAAGAAAGGATCTTTCGACGAGACGTGCGATGAGGAAAAAATAAACGAGACAAGGGATTTGATGACGCAGGAAAAACCTCAATCGAGCAAAAAACCTGCGGACGACAATGGGTGTCGTCGCTGCACTATGGTCGCCAATTAGGGGCGATGTCCTTGGATACTGGTGTCGATCGTACAGAGATTTCAATACAAATGAAGGAAATGCTTCGAAATGTAAAGTACAAGTGTTTGAATGTAAAAAACATGTGTTTGTCGTGTGTGAATACAAAGTGTGAACTTCTGGTCGATGGCGGTTTGTCGTGCATCGAGAGCGATACTTGAGCTTTCCTTCGAGTGTTCTTGAGTTCGCAGTAGGGTTCTGGCTTTCAGTACTTGATCTCCAGAGTTTGAATGTTCTTTGCTATGAGTTTGGATGATTTTCTGTGTTGTTTGGTGATGTTCGCTGATGTATACTGGATGTTAACTGTTGTCCCTTGATGTGAAGACTTAGCTTGGTATTTATAGTCTTTGCGTCATTAATTAGCTCCATTAATGCTTTGATCAACGGCTACAACGGCTGGAAACGGTCGCCGGAGTGATTATCGATAATGCTCTTCGTCCGTTACGGCGGCTTGCTGTTAATGGCTTTGACTCCTGCATTAATCATTGAACAAACGTAACAGTCGTATATCGAGGTAGTCAAGGTCGTACGGTTTTGTGCGACGGTCGTGAGGAAGGGGCGACGTCGAGGTCGAGTGTCGTGAGGAACTCTCGACTTACCTTTTAGGAGGGACGACGGAGGTTTTTTGGGTCTTTGTCGGGGCCTTATCTTAATACAAGATATAGTTCATAACATGTGTCTTACCTTTTCTGGTCTTAGTCGTACGACGTGATTTTTTTGCCCAAACAGTTTTCTCCCAAAATTTGAAAATTGAATGTCAAATTTAAGTTTTAAATTTTGTCAATCAGACGCATAGGAAATAAGACAAGAGTTAGAAATTACCTCAATCACCTTGGAGCTAGACTGGTCCGTTTCTAACTGAACGAGAAGTTGAAAAGGGAACGAGGTCGTGACGTCATACTGACACACGATGATGCTTACCAGCTGTCGAGGATAGGTGTCGAAGATCCGGGCGGGTATACGAAAGGACACGGACGCGGGGAAATCATCCAGGGATTCGACTTGATGCGATCGTTTGTATAAATAAAGATTACGACGGATCTTTTCTTGATATATTTTTGAAGTGTTTATTTGGGAAGAGATTTCGCCTTGATTCCTTTCCATTCTTCGTCTTACTCGAATCGTTGCAAATCTTCAAACCACAGTTGAGAGCGTTTATATAAGACCTTGTTCTGTCCTTTGATTCACAATGTCGATGGAGCCTGCTAGTCTTATCATGAATCACATAGACTTAGATGCTTTTAGGAATTTAGCAAAAATTCCTGCAAATGTAGAGTTGCGGTGTCCGGGGATTGTTCGTTCTAAGGATTGCTCTGAGGGATATCTCGTTTTGTACGAGTATCCTTTTAAGATAGGGTTTCAATGGCCGTTTTCTGGTTTAGCCAAGTCGTTCATGCAGGATTTCGATGTGTCGTCGGGACAATTGATGCCCCAACTTTGGCGAGTTTTGCTGGTTATTGAGCTAGCGTCCGCGAAATGGGAGTCTCCTATGGTCATGAATGATTTCTTGGCGGCGTACCAAGTTAAAAAGGATAAGAACTGGCGTTATAGTCCTTATTCTAAGTTCAAGGGTGATCGTGCTTTGGTTTTGGGAACTGACGTCAATGATCGTGGGTGGAAGTCGAGGTATGTATTTGTTCTTACCGAGTCGTTGGATTCCAGCAGCGATTGGATGCGGTCAGACTGGAATTAGACAGGTATGCTTCGTTTGTTTCTGAGTTTTATTTATTTTTATGACTTCTATTTATCATTCTCCTCTTGTCGCCTTCAGAGATTCGGTTTGATGAAGTGAGACCGACTGCGGATTCCCAGACTAAGATCAACAAGTTCTTGAGTCTTAGCGTTGACGACCGATCTTTCGTTTCGTGGCAATCGGCGGTCGAGGACGAGGACGAGGACGTGATAGAAGAAAGAGATGAGGACGTGCAGGAAGAGGCGACTGGTAAGTGTACCATAGTTTTTATTTTATTTCGTTTACTCTATCTGTCTGACGCTTCATGTATTTGCTGATCAGTGCCGACCGAGAGGAAATCGGTCTCTAGGGCGAGAGGAAAGAAGGTTATGCGTGCCCTTCAGGGTGAAAATGTTTCGACAACTGGGTCGAACCAGAAGAGAACCAAGAGGACAGTCCTGAGGGAACCGTCGTCGAGGGTCGATCACTCACCGGGAGTTGTTCTACCTAAGAAGGCGAGGGCGTCATCT
The DNA here is from genome assembly GCA_033807775.1 of Saussurea involucrata. Taxonomy (NCBI): domain Eukaryota; kingdom Viridiplantae; phylum Streptophyta; class Magnoliopsida; order Asterales; family Asteraceae; genus Saussurea; species Saussurea involucrata. The sequence goes on along the minus strand of CM066317.1, from coordinate 75,161,553 downwards.
AGCCATCCTGGCGTGATGGACGCGACACCAGCAAGTTCTGCGCTTCCGGCGACGGCGACAAAACCGGTGTCTCAAGTGTCGATCCCAATATCTGCCGATAGGGGCGAGGGATCATCGGCCGAAGTTATGACGGTCAATTTTACATTGCCGTCTGACTTTATGGCGGATGGTGTCCTACACGGGACGGCGTCGTTCCCTCATCTGGGGAAGTATTTGCTCCCGTCTTTCGGGGAGCGTTTTCGGGGAGTTCCGGCCGGAGAGATTGGATCTCAAGTTGCCAGTCTGGCGTTCACGGTAAGTGTCAATCTTTCATGACTTGTCTCGTTCGTTTAGTCGTCTAATATTTTCTCGTGTTTTTTAGACGTTCCAGTCGTCTTTGGCATTACACGCTGGGATGTCAAAAGTTGAAGATCTGGTGGCGTCTGCTCTTGAGAGGGAAGCTACAGCGTTGGAGAGGGAGAGAGCGGCTTTAGATAGGGAGAAGTTGGACATGGCGCGTGCCGATGAGCTGGCCATCCAACTTTTCGATGCTCAATATGAATTGCAGGAGATTCGTGCGAGAGGAGTGACAGATGAAGGCCCTCAGGTCGGGACTTCGAGCAGGGACACGACCGATGTTCCTCTTGTCGTCTAGAATTTTTTTTCTTTCCTTGTTGTTTTTGCCACCTGACCTATCGGGGGTTGAGTATGTATATGATGGTTTACTCAACGAATATATCTTTTGCTTTGAATCTTATGCTTTATTCACATCATATTGATTATGAAGTCGAACGTAAAATACATATGAAATCATGCGACTAAGGTACTCATTATAATACGATGACAAGAACGTAAAACAAATATAAAAACACGCGATTAAAGCATCCATTCAGGGTATGAAGTTTAAGAAACTTAGGGGTAAAGACGTTTAGACTTTGCGATCGTACGACCAGATCGTACAATGAGTTTGTATCGTATGCCCCTGTGGAGAAATGATCAAGTTAGAGACCTGATCGTTTATGTCGTTCGACCTTGCGATATTAAAGTCATATAGTAGACTTAATGATTACCGTCGTGCGATTCTGCGATAAAACGATGTCGGGGGTTGGTCGTTGGCTGGCCAACGACCCTCCGATGCTTAAGTCAGTAGACGTTTTGTGAGAAAAAATCATATGATAAAGAGCTAGAAAGAGCTAGAGAACGTACCATTTCAGACTCTCTCTATTTGCCCCCTGTCATTTATTACCGTATAGGTTTTAAATGACAGAATGACACGGAGAAATATTGTCCTGCGGTCGACTATGTTGTCGTGCGACGAGGCACCATAGTAGATTTATCCCTGTGGAAAAGATATTAATTTAGGGATAGAAGAACGAACCTGTCGAGAGCTTGATCTTGCGACTTCAGTTTATTTTCTCGGCTTCAGGGTAGACTTGTAGCATTCACGAGCGACTTTTGGCTCACTCTTGATATCTTGGATTCCCCATGGCGTCGGGAATTTCAACATTTGATGATACGTCGAAGGAACAGCTTTCATATCATGGATCCATGGTCGACCTAAGATAATGTTATAGGCCAATGCACAATCGATGACACTGAACTTGGTCTGCTTGTTGACTCCTCCGGCGTAGACAGGAAAGATTATCTCTCCGAAGGTGCTCGTCGCTTCTCCATTGAATCCGACCAAAGTCGTCGAACGTCGGGTGATTTCTGAGCGATCGATTCCCATGGCTTTAATGGTGTTGAGAAAAATGACATTTGCTGAGCTGCCCCCGTCGACCAAGACTCGACGCGTTAGGCAGTTACCGACTGTAAGCTGAATGATCAACCCGTCGTGAGGCTTCTGATATGAGTCGCCAAGGTCGACGTGGTCGAACACAATCTTCATGGCTTCTAGCTCCAAATCTCCTTTGGGTCTAGACGAGCGAGGAATAGGCCGATCATCGGGCGCCTGACTGGCATGACGCTTGGCCGCTGAATACGTTAGACCATACACATATGAACCACCGGTGATGCAATTGACGACCTTCGCATGCTCGGGGGTCGACGGTCGATGGCCATTAGCTGGAACAGCGACATCGTCGATGATGTCCTTGAGATTTCCTTTCGGGAAATGATATGCTAGTTCCTTCTTCAATGCGATACAGTCGTCTGTCGCATGACCCTGATCGGCATGGAAGTCGCACCACTTTGATTTGTGTTTCTTAGCATCATCCAGGTCAGACTTCTTTGGCCATCGAATGGTAACTTGGGAACTTTTCAGAGCTTCGACTAGGTCCTTTAGTCGCGGTCTTGGCCTCTGCTTTTGTCTTGAAACGAACATTTGAAATTTGGCGCGCTGGCTCTATTCTGGAAACAGCCTTTGTCTTGAACCCTGGCTTCCTGACGCCTAACGATTTCTTGTTGTCAGTGTGCTTGCGACGAAAGGCGGCATCATCCTCGACCCTCATATATGCCAAGGTTCGAGCTCGGACGTCTTCGAAAGTCTCTGGGGGATACTTGGTCAGGTCGGTGTATAGACCCGAACTATCGTCCAGACCACGCTTATAAGCTTCGATCGCGGTTTTTACGTCGCAATTGCGGATGCTGATCATTTCGGCATTGAATCTGTTGAAATAACTTTGAATAGACTCATTAGCTTTCTGTACGATGTAATATAGGTCGCTGGTCTGCTTCTCCATCTTACGACTGCTGGCGAATTGCCGGGAGAATTGGTTGACCAACTCAGCGAACGACCCGATGGATTTGGGTTTGAGGTTGATCAACCACTGGAGAGTTGGACCAGTGAGAGTCGCTCCGAAACTCTTGCACATGCATACTTCCTGGTACATAAATGGGATCGAGATTGTCCACATGAGCTGCTTGTACTGCGCGACGTGCTCAGTCGGATCAGTCACACCAGAATATTTGGGAGTGAAGGCAGGAATGTTATACTTCTTTGGGACCTCGACGGTGGCAATCTCGTCGATGAAGGGCGACGCCTGATACCCCGAGCGAGGCTCGACGTCAACAGGTACGGCCGCCCCAGGCAACTTGGCGAGCAAGGACAGGACGCGCTCATTTTGGTCTTCTAACATCTTCAAACGTTGGGCGATGGGATCGTTAAGATCAGGATTTGCCCCTGTCGAGGGATTGGTCCCTGGACTAGTGCCATTACCATGCGACGAACCATTGGTGTCCCCATTGAATGGGACAAAATATGGCTGCGACCCATAGTGGAATTGCTGCGGTCCATTCCGAAACGGCTGCGATCCTTGCTGGAAAGGCTGCGATCCATCGTGGAGTGGCTGAGATCCACCCTGAGGTCCATTCTGAAATGGCTGCTGAAATGGTCGCGACCCCTGCTGGAAAGGCTGCGACCCTTGTAATGGCTGAGACCCATTATTCATGGGTGGTGGCCTTATGTGCTGAGGAGGAACTGTCCCAAACTGAGGATTTGGGTTGAACGTCCCTGGCTGTTGATTCTGCATGAACGGGCCTGGATGCTGATTCTGCGTGGATGAACCTGGATTCGGGACAAATGGTCTAGGGCCATTCTGGTCGAACGATCTTGGAATTAGGTTCTGCACGAACGGCCTAGGACGATTTTGAGGCCCAAGAGGATTTCTTAACCGCGCGATCTCCTCAGCTGCTCTGCGATTCTGCTCTGCCATTGCATTGAGTTGATTCCTGGCGACTTCGAGCTCCTGATACATCTGAGCAACAGCTTGCTGCGGATTTCCAGGGGCTGCCATTATTCCTGTAATAGAGAGCAGAAAAAAAACTCCAAGAAACTGTTAGTAGGGTGCACGTTCGTCGAAGATTTTCCCTAGATGAGGTCCCACGGATGGCGCCAAACTGTTAATGCCAAAAATCGCACCAAAGGGACAACTTAAGGTCGATGTGGACTTAATCAACTAAAGAAATGATCTTTCGACGAGACGTGCGACGAGGAAAAAATAAACGAGACAAGGGATTTGATGACGCAGGAAAAACCTCAATCGAGGAAAAAACCTGCGGACGACAGTGGGTGTCGTCGCTGCACTATGGTCGCCAATCAGGGGCGATGTCCTTAGATACTGGTGTCGATCGTACAGAGATTACAATACAAATGAAGGAAATGCTTCGAAATGTAAAGTACAAGTGTTTGAATGTAAAAAACAGGTGTTTGTCGTGTGTGAATACAAAGTGTGAACTTCTGGTCGAGGGCGGTTTGTCGTGCATCGAGAGCGATACTTGAGCTTTCCTTCGAGTGTTCTTGAGTTCGCAGTAGGGTTCTGGTTTTCAGTACTTGATCTCCAGAGTTTGAATGTTCTTTGCTATGAGTTTGGATGATTTTCTCTGCTGTTTGGTGATGTTCGCTGATGTATACTGGATGTTAACTGTTGTCCCTTGATGTGAAGACTTAGCTTGGTATTTATAGTCTTTGCGTCATTAATTAGCTTCATTAATGCTTTGATCAACGGCTGGAAACGGTCGCCGGAGTGATTATCCATAATGCTCTTCGTCCGTTACGGCTGCTTGCTGTTAATGGCTTTGACTCCTGCATTAATCATTGAACAAACGTAACAGTCGTATATCGAGGTAGTCAAGGTCGTACGGTTTTGTGCGACGGTCGTGAGGAAGGGGCGACGTCGAGGTCGAGTGTCGTGAAGAACTCTCGACTTACCTTTTAGGAGGGACGACGGAGGTTTTTTGGATCTTTGTCGGGGCGTTATCTTAATACAAGATATAGTTCATAACATGTGTCTTACCTTTTCTGGTCGTGGTCGTACGACGTGATTTTTTTGCCCAAAGAAAGCCCGCGTGCCAAAACTCCAATGTCCGGTTCAAGACAAAAGCGGAAGCCAAGACCGCGACCAAATTTCCTCAGTACCCCAAGATATCCTCATACGGATTCAAATGGACCACTAAAGACTTGGTCGAAGCCCGAAAGTCCGCCCAGGCGACCATCCGTTGGCCGAAAAAATCTGATCAAGATGACGCCAAGAAAGATAAATCGAAGTGGTGTGACTTTCATGTCGACCACGGTCACCTAACGGACGATTGTATAGCCCTCAAAAAAGTGTTGGCATACCATGTCCCGAAAGGTAATCTTAAGAGCATCATCGACGATGTCGTTACTCCAGGTAACGACGCTCGATCGCCAACTCCCGATCACATAAAGGTCGTCAATTGCATAACTAGCGGGTCTGACGTATGTGGTCTAAAGTATTTCGCGGCCAAACGTCATGCTAGCCAGGCACCTGACGATCGACCTATCCCGCGTTCATCGAGACCCAAAGAAAATCTGGAATTAGGAGCCATGAAGATTTCATTCGACAAGGATGACTGTTAGGATCCAAGCGCTTACCACTACGCCAAAAGCAATTGCTGGTGGAGAAGGCGCAACTTATTTCCATATAGCGTCGCAGCCAGCGCCACGTTTCGATTTAGGGAGATGCTGGTCAATGACCCAACAATCCCCCCCCCCCCCCCCAGCATCTGCCAGAACTAACAAGAGCTTCGCTAGAAGTCAATGGCTGCACAGCATGCCTTTGGCATTTTAAATGCACTCCATGGGATTCGAACCCGTGACCTGCTCTGATACCACATGTTAGGATCTAAGTGCTTACCACTACGCCAAAAGCAATTGCTTTTGGCGTAGTGGTAAGCGCTTGGATCCTAACATGTGTTAATGTCATTTTAATTGTAATCAAGGTTATTTATGTTAAGCTTTAGGCTTTTTGTTGACTTTTGTAAGTCAAGGGTATAAATACCCTTGTAGAACTCTTTTGTAACTAGTTGTTCTAATCAGAGATGGCGCACTGATGTTTTTCTCTCTCTACGATCTCTATTTCTCTCTCTAGAATACTTGATTAGATCCTGTTATAGATTAACAATTGGTATCAGAGCAAGTGATCGAGTGTTCTTCTGCAGAGATTTCTCAAATTCATCCATCAAATTTGTGATTTTCAGAGAAAAATCGATCGAGTTTCTTGTTTTTCAAGAAAATCTCTTTTTCTTGAATTCTTACAAGTTTGTGTGAATTTGAATTCGAGTTTGTGATCGTTGGATTCGGTTTTGAAAGAAGATCATTTTAGTTTCAAGGATCATGGACTGATTTTGCGGATTTGGTGTTCGATTTGAGGATTTTCAAGAATTTTGTTCTGTTCGAGTTTCTCACATCTGTTCTTCCGATTTTGGCACTTTTTCGAGTTTTTCTGTGAATCTGCTTTATTTGATTGTGTTAGAAACTGTTTTTCCATCAAATTTGCAGAATTTGGATGTGTATTTCTGCATTTTGAGAGATTTGGATCGTTTTTGGTCAGTTTGCGCCAGATTCAAACTTTGCGCCAGTTCATCTTTGGTTTCTGAGTTTTCTGCCAAGTCCACTTTGCGCCATCAACGGGTAGCGCAAACCCTACTTTGCGCCACCAACGGGTAGCGCAAACCCTACTTTGTACCATCAACAGGTTGCGAGAACCTTACTTTGCGCCATTGCCTCTTAGCGCAAACCCCTCTGCACAAAACTCTACTTTACGCCACTGTCGTCTAGCGCAAACCTCTACTTTGCGCCACTGTCGTCTAGCGCAAACCTCCACTTTGCGCCATTCACTTCTAGCACAAACCAGCCTTTGTTTTTCTGACTTTTGCTACTGTTTACTGTTCATTGTTCACTGTTCACTGTTCATTACTGTTCATCATGAATCTTCAAGCAAGTTTGTATAGGAATGATATTCAGATGTCTCTTGGAATAGATACCAGACCACCGGTATTAATCAATGAAAATGAATTTTCACAATGGCAAGACAGGTTTGTTGATTTTATCGAGAGATAACCAAATGGGGATAACATGATGTTAGCTTTCACGGAAGGTCCTTTTGTGCAACCTTACAAAGTAATTCCCGCAACAGCAACTGTGGCTGCTTCAAGATAATTAAAAAGAGTCGAAGAATACACTGCTGAAGAAGTAATGAGAGCTAAAGCAGACAAAGAAGCAAAGTTGAATCTTATCCTTGCTCTTCCAAACCACATTTACAATCGCATTGACTGTTTCAAATACAACCCGATGCTAATGTGGACTCAGTTGGAGAAAATTATGCTTGGATCGACAGTTGCTACCCAGTTAAGACAAAATCGGTTCATGAACAATTTTGAGAGTTTTAAGGCAAAGGAAGGGGAATCGTTGAAGGGTGTTTTTGATCGGTTTTGGGGAGTTATTAATGATCTTCTGAAAATAAAAGTTACAAAGACCGAATTGGAAACTAATCTGAAGTTTCTTAATGCTCTTCAACCTGAATGGAGCAAACCGTGTCATAGGATGAGAAATGATGTAAGAATCTCAACTATGCAAATTCAAGAGCTATATGAAATTTTGATGACTGATGAAGATAGGGTCAAAGAAAAGAAAGAGAAGTTGGATAAGAAGAACAAAGTCACAAGTGTGGATCCAATTGCTTTGATTGCTAGTCAGTTGGCAGAAAAGAGTCTATTAGAAAATGCTTATGATGGACAGACTGAAGATGATGGTGAAGAGCTACAACAAGCTATGATTCTTTTGACCAAGCACTTTCAAAAGAAGTACTTCAACAGGCCAGGGTCAAATAATCTGAGAGTCTCATCTGGTTCAAGAAGGGTTGATTATGATGCTAGTGGTTCAAAGGCATTTGAACAAAAGTTTGAAGGTCCAACACCCATGGAAACTAAGAAGGTGGAAGGAAAGAAAGTTGATGTTTGCTTCAACTATGGAAAACCCGGTCATTTCTCCCAAGACTGTAGAGTGAAAGTTGTAAGGGATGCAGCCTACTACAAGAAGAAATTAGAATTGGCTGAAAAGAAGGAAACCGGTGCAGTTATGTTAGCGGAAGAAGAATACTGGCTAGATCACTCTGATAATGAAGCGGAAAACATGTGCTTTATTGGTGATGATGTCAGTGATGATGAGGAGAATGAAAATGCAAGCTCAACTGATGATTATGAGGTACCTTCTACTTTTGATCATGAATTTATTGTGAATCAGATGAACATCATGACTACTGCCATTCATGAACTTCGCACAAAACTGCTTTCTGAAAAGGAAAAGAATAATATTCACTCAAAATCTATTGAAAAATTACAAATTTGCATTGAAGATGAAAAGAAAATTTTAGAAGATACAAAAGGTAAATTTGTAAAGAAAATAGAAGAATTGGAAGAATTAAACAGATCTTATCTTGAATCTTGGAAATCAATGACCGATATGAGAGACAATCTTTCTAAACAAATAACTGTTTTAGAAGAAAAACTTTATTTGAGAGGTCAAACCGAACAAACGGTTTATTTAAACAAACCAATGAGTTACACATCTATTAAAGAAAAATGGGGACTTGGATTTGAAAATCCACATTTTTTAGAAGAAGCTAAAACGCAAGTTCCTACTCTTTATGAATTTGAGTTTTTAACTCTTGCCAAATATGCTCCTCATTTTAAAATTAAATGGACAAATGATGATGAGACTTTAAAATTAGAAGAAGAGAAAAGAAGTCTTACAACAAAGATGCAACTTCCATTTGTATACACTTGAGAAAATGAAAAGTACAACATCAAATCTCAAAATTCTAGAAAATCAAGACTTTCTAGAAAATTTTCAAATTTCACAAAGTCCGAAAAAGCTTCATTACCAAACGATTATTTTGATAGTTACGCTATTAATACTAATAAAAAGAATGTACCTCAAATATCTTATGATACTAGAAGATACATTCCACCATTAGTATTAGAGTGTAAAATTTTAGATCTTGAAGCTAAATTGGAAGAACAAAATATCTTGTTTGAATTTGAAAAGGACATAATTTCTACCTTCATTACTTTAAGTTTTGAAGAAGAAATAAAACTTCAACAAGATATTTTTGAAAAATATAAAAATGTTGTACAATCTGATTCCGAGAAAGACACAATGGAAGACGATTCTAACGAAAGCCCTTCTTCTGATGATAAAATTGATTCTGATTTTGACTGTTCTGAAAAAAAAAAAAAGAGTAACTCTGAGGAAAGTCTAAATGAAAAAGTTTCAAAGTTTGATTTCTTACACAAAGTAATGTCTTCTAACTCAGATGTTGAAACAGAGAAAGTTGATGATTCTTTTACTCTAAATGCAAATTTTCACAAAAAGAATCATAGAAAAAGGAGAAGGTCAAAGAAATCTAAGAAACAAGACTAAAAATCTGGAACTGATTCTGATGCTTCTTCTTCTACTTTCCCAGATAGGTTTGTGAAGAAAAGACCAAGACAAGTTTGGAAAGTCAAGCAGTTGTCTCCAGATACTTCAACAGATGAGAAGAGTAGCATAGTCAACAACCCTTGTTCAATTAATTCATTTGCTGAAAATAAAGAGAATTGTAAAAACTCTTTTAGATATTCAATAAAGCAAATGTTTCGAATTGCCAATGGTGGTTTATGTTGCTCCTCATGTTGTAGTTCCGGTGGTGATGTTTATTCATCTGATACATATAAAATTCATTATCTGATTGTAAGATCCCACATTGGTTGGGGAGGAGAACTAAGGTTGCCTTATAAGAGGGACTTGATACCTCCCCTATCAGACGCGTTTTAAAACCGTGAGTCCAGGTGTGTGGACAAAGCGGACAATATCTGGTACGGTTGGTCTGGGGTGTTACAACTTGGTATCAGAGCACAGCTTGAGTGAATCAAGCACATCTCGGTGTGTTTGGTCTCAAGTTGCGGCTAAGAAGTCTTTAAAATTCTTTTACTAAAATCCTTTAAAATTAAATAAAAAGAGAAAACCCGTGTGGGAAGCGGTGATTGAGGGCGCAGTGTGTACAGTCAGCCGACGCCAACTGGGAAGGTAAGGAACTTAGTGTATCTATCGCTTTTCGGGTATAGTGTATGCATGCTAGATTGCTTATGTGAACTGTATGGTACCGTATGCTGGTTTTGTCGCTTATAGGAACTCATGCTAGCTTTGATAGGTTGATAAGCGAATGCACTCTAGGTTGTATGCAGTAGGAACTGAATAGCCTTAGAATATTAGATTTAGTTCTATTGCGCAGCTCTTGCTTGAGTCCAACCGTTCTAGGATAGAATCTCTTATTCGAACGTCTATCTGGTTTTACACTGTATACGACCGTGCATTCACGAGGCGACTCGTCAGGGTTAGTGGGGTTTCCGTGTTAGCAAAGGATAGTGGGTGATATGACCTTTCTAGGGAGTTAGGAAAGGTGTTTGTACGGGCTAGATTGACTATATGTGTTTATTTGTGGTAATCGACTACTTGAATGTCTCGGGACAGGACTCGAAACGAGTAAGGATAGGTGTGAAGGGTAGTAGTAGAGCTCCTACTATCTGAAGCACAGGATCCATGCTTGAGTCGGGGAGAGTCACGAGGGAGCCAAGGAGTGGAGTATGAGCGTGGTAGGGTGAGTTATATGTGCTTTTAGATCTCTGAATTTTCTCTTTCTAGAATGGTCAATACAAGAAGGAACAACGTGGCAGCGTCGCGAGCCGGGTCGGGGATTACTGAGGAGCGTATTAGGGAACTGATTGCTACTGAGGTTTCCCGCGCGATCGGGGAGGCGATTCCCGAGATCATCACCGCCATTCGTGATGAGGTGGTGATCCTGCTAGAGGAACGTATTGCAGCTATTCCACTGCCTACGGAGGGTCAGCACCGTACCCGAGAGTTCCAGTATCGGGATCTCTCTGCCTGTTCCCCGCCAGAATTTAAGGGAGACCTGGATCCGATTACCAGTATGCGATGGGTATCTGACATGGAGTTCGCATTTTTGACCAGTGGTTGCCCGGACAACCTAAAGGTCCGTTTTGCAGTAAATCTACTTCGTGACGGCGCGAAGGATTGGTGTGCCACGGCATTGACGCCTGCCGAGCGCACTACTTTGACCTGGAACGAGTTTGTCACTCGTTTCCGTGCAGAGTATGTACCGCCGGTAGAGATGGAGAGAATCGCTAAGGAATTCCTAGAACTCACCCAGACAACAGAGACGGTAAAAGAGATGAACAGGAAATTTACCGAGATGGCATTATTCTGTCCTCAGTATGCCGCCTCGGAAGAGATGAAGATGTCAAGGTATAAAGATATGCTATGCACGGAGATCCGAGAATTTGTTAGCACGGCACAGTACGCTTCGTTATCCGCCATGATGGACGCCGCTCGAAGGAGGGAGCTTGAGCTGGAGACCCAAGCTAAGAAGCGGAAGGCGGCACAGCCAGTGACGCCCATCTCGGCAGCACCGAAGCGTTCGAGGTTCACAGATACGCGCGCGGGTTCTGGGAATGGCGGGTTTAAGCCCCGAGATACCGGAGTGAGGAGAGTTGAGGGGTGTTTTAAGTGTGACCAACCCGGTCACCTCAGCCGGGATTGTAAGGTTCCGTTATTGGTTTGCTTCAACTATAATCAGACGGGCCATGTAAGGGCCAACTGTCCTAGAGCAGGGGTAGCTATTGGGGGTGGAGCACAGAGGGCGCCTGGGAATGCCCCATTACGCATCACTGATGGTCATACTGATCAGCCGGGGGCGGGGGCGGCTCGAGGAAGAGTTCATCAGTTGACGGTGGATGAGGCGCAAGCGACGCCTAAAGTGGTTACAGGTATATCCCTTTCGCTTCTTTCTTCTTGCCTTTCCGTTCCATGTCATATATTTATTTGTGGTTCAGTTATACGTTAGGAATATTCCTAGTTAACTCGGTGCCTGCGGTTGTGATGTTTGCTAGCGGGGCTACTCACTCTTTTGTGTCTCGCACTTTTAGCGAGGGTTTAGGCCGAGTTGTAGGACGCTTGAGTCATCCTCTTGTTGTCGAGGTGGCTGATGTTAGGACCTTGACGGTCACGGACGTGTTTCGCGGGTGTACCCTAGAGATCTCAGGAGTGCGGTTTCCCATTGACCTGGTCCCGATTGCTATGCGGGAACTTTGTGTGATTGTGGGCATGGACTGGATGGATGAGTTTGACGCGGAGATTGTTTGTCGTCACAAACAAGTGCGAGTTCGAACCCCAAGCGGGGGAGAACTGTTAGTTTAGGGAGATTCGTCTAGGCAGTCTATGGCCATATGTTCGGCTGCGAGAGCTCGGAGGTACCTTCAGCATAGTGGGCAAGGATTTTTAGCATACGTGTTAGACACGAGGGTTGGGGAAGCGAAGATGTCTGCGGAAGACGTACCTGTGGTACGGGAGTTCACCGACGTGTTCCCGAGGAATTGCCGGGGATATCTCCCGAACGACAGGTAGAGTTTCGGATCGATCTGATCCCGGGTGCGGCTCCGGTAGCCAAGGCACCCTACCGCCTGGCTCCACCGGAAATGAAAGAGCTGTACGCCCAGCTGCAAGAACTACTCGAGAAGGAGTTCATAAGTCCAAGTTCTCGATTCACCCGGGAGCTACAAAGATGTACAGAGAATTGTGTGGAGGCATGTATGACCTGTCGGAAGGTCAAGGCGGAACATCAACGACCACATGGGAAATTGCAATCGTTGGAGGTCCCGGTTTGGAAATGGGAAGAGATTTCCATGGACTTCATAACGAAACTCCTGAGGACTCCCCGTGGGAACGATGCCATTTGGGTGATTGTTGACCGTCTGACCAAGAGTGCTCACTTCTTGGCCATTAGGGAGAGTTCCTCGGCGGAGAAGCTCGCGGAGGTGTTTGTGCGTGAGATCGTGGCCAGGCACGGGGTGCCAGTTTCGATTTTCTCCGACAGGGATACTCGTTTCACCTCTCGGTTTTGGGAGAAGTTCCAGTCGGAGATGGGTACACGGTTACAATTTAGCACGGCCTTTCATCCACAAACGGACGGGCAGAGCGAGCAAACCATTCAGACCCTCGAGGATATGCTTCGAGCTTGTGTCATCGATTTTGGAGGTAGTTGGGATCAGTACTTACCCTTGGCGGAATTTTCCTACAACAACAACTACCACTCTAGTATTGGCATGCCGCCATACGAGTTGTTGTACGGTAGGAAATGTAGGACGCCCGTTTGCTGAGGCGAGGTTGGGCATCGGGTGTTAGGGAGTACTGACATCGTGCTGAAGACGACCGAGACAATTCAGATGGTTCGGAATCGTTTGGTTACTGCACAGAGTCGGCAGAAGAACCTCGCGGAACAAGGTTGTTGGTTTGGTGGAGGTTCAATGGAGACACCGAAAGGGTTCCGAGTGGACTTGGGAACCTGAAGCGGAGATGCGAGAGAACTATCCGGAGCTGTTTGCGGGTGTAGACTTCGGGGACGAAGTCTAATTCAAGCGGGGGAGAGTTGTAAAGCCCGTGTCCCGGTACATATTTTATTTATTAATTATTCTAATTATTGTTAATATTTTAGTTAACGAGGTTTAGTCGAATCGGACCAAAAGGTTAATTGTGACAACTCTTGGGTTCTTGCAAGGAAAGGGATAAGTTAAGGGGCTAGTAGGGACTTTCACCCAAAGTTTGGAAAGGGGTCAGCCCAAGGGTCGCCCTATCCCCCTTCCCCTTCGGTTTCACAGTAGCACCACCCCAATCGCAAGTCATTCTCCCCATCCCCTTCCCATTGTTGTCACCGACGAAGTGAGTGCAAGAGAAAGAGAGAGATCGACGAGGAAGAAGAAAATCGGAAGGGAAAGGGAGGGTGGTCGCCGACCGGAGAAGAGAAAGGGAGGAGGCTGCCGCCGCGTGGTTGCCGGAAAAAGAGAGGAAGAAGACGTCGGGTTTGGTCGGAAAAGAAGAGAAAGGAGACGCGGTGAGGTAGTTCCGCTTAATCTTTTTCGGTTGTTCTTTTGTTGTCTAAGCACCGCCGTAAACCGCCACCAGCCACCACCGCCACCGGAGGCGGCAGTGGGTGGTGCTCGGATGCTGCCCAGCGTGGCATGGCCCTTGTCTCAGTAAGCTTGTAGGTTTCCGGGTCTGTTTGATTAAGACATGGCTTAATGGTGTAAAAATTCAATAGTTACCTTTTTATGTAATTTTTAGTGTTCTGTCCAGTTCTTCAATCGTGCGTAACTTTTCCGTCATAACTCCGATTGAGCCGAAATTGGTACCCACGGTTCAAGCTCGGGGTCGGGCACGTTTTCCGTGTTTTAGCGGAAAACTGGTTTGGCCTCTAGCTAGGTGAAACAGTGGCCGCAAGTTTGGTGATTCGTCATTTTATGTAAAATTCTGGAATCTGCCCTGTTTTTGCGAAGGCCATAACTTTTGACTCGTAATTCGTTTTGCCGTGAAATTGGTGCCCAAAATTTCCAAACTGAGTTGGGAAGGTTTTTCGTGTCTTGTCGGAAATCTAATTTAGCCCGTAGCTAGGCCATATGGGGCTGTTTATACAGCCTGGTCCGAAAAACTTCCAGCTTTCTGTCACTGTTTTGTATGGCGCATAACTTCTGTTAGGAATGTCGGGTTGGGTTGGAACCGGTGCCGAAAGTTCCGTTTCGGAGTCTATTAAGTTTCCTCTGTTTTGTGGAAAGACCAATTCGGACCATAGCTAGGGCGAAGTTGCCATGCTGTACTGAAAGGTCCGGGTGTTCTCTGTTCTGCGAAACATTTTTGTAAAATCTATAGTAAATTATAGAAAAGTCGTTAGGACGCGTGCGATACGTCCCTGAAATCGTAAGACTGAGAACTTCGTATTTATGAATTTTAATTTCTGTATTTATCAGTTTTAAGGGGGTAAAACAAGTCCCGAACAGACCCGTAACTTTTAAGAAAAAGCTGGAATATTTAGTCGTTTGAAAGCTAGTAAACGTGTTATGGGTCGGGACTTTCCTTTGACTTTTATTACGTATTTAGGTGGGAGAAAGTGAAGAAGATTGCCGTGTTGGTGTTGCGTTTGTGAGCACGTTGCTTAGCCTTGAGGTGAGTTCTCTCACCGCGTAGTTAGGAATTTCATGTATGTCGTTATTTTGTGTTACGTGTGATTACGTGTATTTATGTGCTTACGTGAATTAGATGGGATGTGATAACTGGTTGTGATTTATTAGATTCGTATGTGGAATATATATATATATATATGCATGTGTACACCTCGGTGGGACTGAGGGGCTCGGTGGGACCGAGGGCTTGGTGGGACTAAGCTAGTACAACAATTTTTACTCGGTGGGACTGAGCTTGTATTAATGTATTTTGTGTACTCGGTGGGACCGAGGTTCGTGCTTATATAATAATCATTATGTGGTTTGATATTCGTGATGATGGTGATGTTGCCTACTTGCGAGTAGGGGCGATATGCGTGGGGTTGCTACCTACGTGCGTGATTGAATTCACTAAGCGTTTAGCTTACCCTTTCCCAATGTGTTGTTATTTCAGGTGCGGGCGGCAGTCGGGCGTGACAGTACACACATGGAGCGCGGAGTGTCAAATATTATTAAACTTTCACTTTCGAACCCTTGAATTTAGTTATGAAATTTTCCGCTGCATAAACTTTGTTGATGGTTTGAAGTAACGACGTTAATTTTATTTAAGACGTGAATATTTAAATCATGGTTGTGTTATAATGAATTGTATGTTTTAAAAATTTTAAATTTCCTTGTAATTTTTGGGACGTTACAAGATGGTATCAGAGCCGGGAACCGGACTGGTGTGCCAGCGAGGACGCTGGGCTCCCGAGGGGGGTGGATTGTAAGATCCCACATTGGTTGGGGAGGAGAACTAAGGTTGCCTTATAAGAGGGACTTGATACCTCCCCTATCAGACGCGTTTTAAAACCGTGAGTCCAGGTGTGTGGACAAAGCGGACAATATCTGGTACGGTTGGTCTGGGATGTTACACTGATGTTTGATTCAAATGCATTTTATAAACACAAAAGTTTTTCAAAGAAAAGAAAACATCCTGTGTTTGATAGGAAGTCTTTTGGAACTAACAAGAAGGGACCCACAACTAGATGGGTACCTAAATCTCCTTGATGTGTTTCTTTTTGCAGCCATGTCATTTGTGGTATATGGATTCTGGATGCACCAAACATATGACTGGAAATAAGACTTTATTATCTAATTTTAAAGAAAAGGATTGTGGAAGAGTCAAATTTGGAAATTGCGCGACATCTCCAATTCTCGGTTACGGAGACTTAGTTCAAGGGAATATCACAGTAAAGAGAGTGAGTTATGTTGAAGGTCTAAGCCACAATTTGTTCAGTATAGGGCAATTTTGCGATAAGGTTCTGGAAGTCAGTTTTAAATCAACAAGGGTTGCTATTAAAAATAATGACGGAAAAGATTTACTTGTTGGGAAAAGAAGATCCAATCTTTATACCATAGATCTCTCAACAGTAAATTCTCCTTCTGATATCTGTCTTGTGACAAAGGCGACCACAAAACAAAGCTGGCTGTGGCATAGAAGACTGGCTCATCTCAACTTTAATTACATGGACAGGTTAGCCAAGAATGAACTTGCTCGAGGTCTCCCGTCACTCAGATTCAAGAAAGATCATCTCTGTCATGACTGTGAGAAGGGAAAAATGAAGAAAGCTTCTCATAAATCGAAAGCTGAATTTTGCACAAAAGATATTCTGGATCTCTTGCATGTAGATTTGTGTGGGCCGATGAAAACAAGAAGTATTGGAAAGAAGAGGTATGTCCTAGTGATTGTTGATGATTATTCACGTTATACTTGGGTGAAGTTCCTCAAATCAAAGGATGAAACTTCCGACCATCTCATCAATCTCATTAAGATTGTTCAGACTAACAAACAAAAGGCAGTGAAGGTTGTCAGATCCGACAATGGAACGGAATTCAAAAACAGCACTTTACAAGCGTTCTATGAAGCAAATGGGATCACTCTACAATTTTCTGCCGCAAGAACACCTGAAAAAAACGGAGTGGTGGAGAGACGCAATCGAACTTTGGTTGAAGCGGCTCGCACTATGCTCGCATACTCAGGTCTTCCTCTATCTCATTGGGCCGAAGCAGTTTCTACGGCATGTCACACACAAAACAGATCAACCATTCATCGGAGATTCAACAAGACCGTATGAGCTTATGAATGGCATCAAACCAAATGTTTCATATTTCCAAGCTTTTGGGTGTAAATGTTTTGTGCTAATCGATCGAGAAAATCTGAATAAATTCAGTCCGAAAGCAGATGAGGGAATCTTCCTTGGTTATGCTCTTTCTTCAGCAGCTTACAGAGTATATTTGACTTCAGCTAAAAAGGTTGTGGAGAGCGTCAATGTAAAATTTGATGAATCCGAAGAAATGGTTTCGGGCAACACAGGATCATCTCCTGCTATGTCAGGAGTATTAGCTTCTGGACAAATCACTTCAGAACCTGTTTTACAATCGACAAATCAGGATCCTACTCTGTCTCCTAATACTCTTACTGATCTTGATTTTTTATTTGAACATTTTTACAATGACTTACCTTTTACTAACACCAATGTTCTACCTATTGTGTCTAATCAGGTAAATACGAACGCATCTACCTCAAATTCCGCTACACAAAACTCTGATAACGATGCAGTTCATGATACATCTGAACCTGTGATACAAGACGTAGCTTTGGATTTAGAAGTGCCACCTGTGACTGAAGAAACGAATTCGTCACAAATTCTTGAATCGGCCGGAGATGTTCAATCTAATGAAAGAGAAACAGTGGATCCGGGTGTCATTCAACAACCAGTTCATCAATCTGAATCAGATGATGTTGTTGAACTATCTCCTCCGATCTCTGAAGTGATACCTGTGTCCTCTAGTGAATCTGATATTCCAAAACCCCCTCCTCAAGTACTTGAAATGATTCAAGAAACAGTTGATCCACTTCCTCATACAACCAAGTGGACAAAAGCTCATCCGATTCACCAAATATTGGTGATCCGTCCGCTAATGTCAGCACGAGATCCAAGTCTGCATCACTGAATGAATGCTTATTTGCTTGCTTCTTAAGCAACATTGAACCAACCAAGGTTTCTGAAGCTTTGAATGATCCAGGCTGGGTTATTGCAATGCAAGAGGAACTAAATGAATTCGAAGCATTAAAGGTATGGAGATTAGTGCCTAGGCCTCCAGGAAAAAGCGTAATCGGCACTAAGTGGATTTTCAGGAACAAAAAGGACAAGGATGGAATAATTGTCAGAAACAAAGCTCGTTTAGTGGCGAAGGGTTATCGACAGCAAGAAGGAATAAATTATGATGAAACGTACGCACCGGTAGCAAGGCTAGAAGCCATCAGAATGTTTCTCGCCTTTGCAGCTTTTCGCGACTTTACTGTATATCAGATGGATGTAAAGACAGCTTTTCTGAATGGGGTACTAAAGGAAGAAGTATATGTATCTCAACCAGAAGGGTTTGTTAACAAAGCTAAACCTGATTACGTGTTTCATCTCGATAAAGCTTTATATGGTTTGAAACAAGCACCGCGTGCATGATACGATGAATTATCAACCTTTCCGCTCAAATCCGGATTCGTTAAGGGAGCCATTGACACAACTCTTTTCAACCGACGTGAAGAACAAGATATCTGCTTAGTTCAAATTTATGTAGATGATATTATTTTTGGTGCGACTAACAAAACTTTATGTACTTGGTTTTCTGATCTTATGGCTTCCATGTTTAAGATGAGCATGATGGGGGAAATCAATTTTTTCCTCGGACTTCAAGTGAAGCAGTTGCCTGATGGAATCTTCATCAATCAGTCAAAGTACGTTTTTGATATTTTGAAGAAATTCAAAATGGATAAATGTACTACCATAGGCACTCCAATGGCTCATGGTGTAAAAGTTGGTCTGGATCCATATGGAAAGGACTTTGATGTCAGAACCTATCGAGGCATGATCAGATCACTAATGTATCTCACAGCTAGTCGGCCGGACATAATGTTTTCTACATGTTTGTGCGCCAGATTCCAGGCACAACCAAAGGAATCTCATTTTATGGGTGTCAAACGCATTTTCAGATATCTGAAAGGAACCCCATACTTAGGATTGTGGTATCCAAAGGGTTCAGATTACAAGCTGTGTGCTTATTCTGATGCTGATTATGGAGGTAGTCAACTGGATCGGAAAAGTACTTCTGGTCATGTACAATTTCTGGGAGATCGGCTAATAAGTTGGGCTTCAAAGAAACAAAACTGTGTGTCCATTTCAACTGCTTAAGCGGAGTATGTCGCTGCTGCAAGTTGCTGTTCCCAAGTATTATGGATGAAGACATAGTTGCAAGATTATGGGTTGCTGTATAAAACAATTCCAATCTATTGTGACAGCAAATCTGCAATAGCCATCTCAGTGAATCCTGTTCAGCATACTAAAACAAAGCACATCGACATGCGATATCACTTCATAAAAGATCATGTGGAAAAAGGTACTATTGAATTATATTTTGTACCTACTGACTATCAACTTGCCGATATTTTCACCAAGGCATTGGATGAAAAGCGTTTCACTTTCCTTTTATCAAAACTCGGCATGTTGAATTTGAAAGCTTGAATCCTCACAAATTTAATTCAATGAGGTGAAAATTCTTTCAATTTTCATTCAATGAATAAAATGTGTGTCAAGGGTGTTTTTACAAGTTTTTTGTTATATCTGAGTTAGACTTGTTTCAACTTTCACTTCTTATATAAATCGAAAGGTCAGCAAAACATGAATGAAATTATGCTGAATGCTCGAAATTGTGCAAATCTGGACTTATATAGATTACAATGCTCAAAAAGCCTTTTTGTCAGAATGATGGATGAAAACGAAAATATGGGGGAAGCACTATGTTGTAGAACCTAGCGATTGAGATGCTCTATGTTTTTAATTCCAATCATTTAGTTTGAAAGTTTATGCCTGTGGCCTTTCTGGTTTGGGAGATTAAGTCCTAAGGGGTGCTCGACACCTAGCCCCTAAGACCAACTGGTCTGGGATTGGCTGACCCAAATCCTGCTATAGAACCAGATAGAAAGCCATGTTCTACTGGTACAAATGGGTTTAAGATATATCGATGTGGCCTTTCTGGTTTGGGAAAGTAAGTTCCAAGGGGTGCTCGACACCTAGCCCCTAAGACCAACTGGTCTGGGATTGGCTGACCCAAATCCTACTATAGAACCAGTTAGAAAGTCATGTTTAACGGTGTATCTTATTCTTACTAAACTTTGTGATTAAAGATGCCAATGAGCACAATATCAAAAGATGCCAATGAGCACAATATCAAAAGATGCCAATGTGCACAAAAGAAAAGATGCCAATGAGCACACATCTCTTGATACTTGGGGAAAATACAAAGTTGCGATAAACCCGTAAATTTGTGAAAATTCTGATTTTGGACAAATAGTGTGAGTCAGAGCAAAGTATTCTTATATGTTTTAGAAATGCATATGATTGAAGCTGATCATATTTCGCATGCTAGCACACCAAATAGATTTAATAAAGAGGCTGAATCTGAACATTTTTTTAGCTTGATATGCAATGATGACTTGTATTTAAATCCAAAAACATGCATTCAAGTTCATTTGTTTGAAAAATCTGTCAGATTTCACTAAGTTGAATTTCTTTTGTTTGGTGTTCAAAATATCTATAGTTAGTAGTTATAGTATATAATTTGATGTATTTTTTTTTCTATTACTGATTTTTCATGCGTGATATTTCATTCTGTGTTTTTGTGAAGTACTGCTTAATTTCAGGGGGAGAAAAGTACTGAGTTCAGTGTTTGAGGGGGAGCAAGGTATGATGAGTTGTGATTTTCTGTGTTCAAAGTTCTGAGATTTTGTGATATTCACAGGAATTGAAATTCAAAAGAATCACGAACTCAAGTCAGATAAATCTTCCAGGTATGTACTTCTGAAGCTTTTTGTCCGACAAACTCTCCAAATGTAAAATCTTTCTTAAATCATCTATTGCATTTGTGTAGGGGGGGCAAATTGGGTTTTTCAAAGTAAATTTTAATTTTTTTTTGGGGCATATATATATACAATTTTTGAAATCATATTCTTATGTTTGCCTCCACTATCTCACACCACCTCTGTTCACAATCTCTCACGACCTATGTTCACCATCTCACACGACATCTGTTTTAATTTCATCTCTCTGCTTGCGATTAGTCTGAGATCATCGACTCCAGGTTAGTTTTCTCACTTTATTTCTCTGTGCATTAACAACATCAGATGTGTATCTATGCTTAGATTGCTTTATATCTGCGAGTTTCTTTTTGGGGTGTTTGCAATTGGAATAGTTCACAAATCGATTTCGATTTCTAAGGTTTTATTGATCGCTTTGTATCTTGCTCTTTCGATTTCTAATCTGATGACTGTTAGTGTTTCTCGTTTTTTTTTTCTTTCGATTTTTGATCTGGTGAATGTTAGGGATTTGGTTGATTTTTGCATCTTGTCGTCTAAATATAGTTTGCAAGATTTGCTAAGTCAGCTTTGCGCCACCCGTTGGTAGCGCAAAGTGAGCTTTGCGCCACCTGCTGGTAGCGCAAACCTAGCTTTGCGCCACCCGTTGGTAGCGCAAAGTAAGCTTTGCGCCACCTGTTGGTAGCACAAACCAGACTTGAGCATTTTTTCTGTTTTGTCTAAGTTTTTCATGTGTTTTCGTGATTCATTCGTTGTTCTTATTGAGGATCTTTTATACTTCATTCCAGGTGTATTCATGGCTTCTGATGAAGATTTTGATTCTCAAGTTCGAGAAGATGAAAATACGGTTCAAGAACATCTTGAGGCACCATCTGATAATGCCTCTCGTGACAATCCTTTACCAGCCACGTTATCTTCAGGAGCTGATCCATCCGCTCGTCGCAATACTCCAAATGCTGTCTTTCCAAGAATGATGTATCTTCTACCGTATAAACCTAATAATCATTATGTTAATCTTGATAAACTCAGGATTAATTCAGTGATTGGGTCTATTCTACGAGGCCATCCAATTTCATATGCTCTGGGGGGACGCACGGGCATTCCTGAAGTTTATTTACAACAAGCATGGCACTACATTGTCAAGAATGAGAGCGCGAATCCTCATTGTTTTCATATCCAGATTGATCAGTATGAAACAGGGTTGTATTATAGAAGACTAAGACTGATCCTCAGACTTCCAGAAGCGGATTCTAGACCGGGTCGCACATCATTTGATTCATTTCCATCTGAAGGAGATATTCTTGCTGGAATTCGTGCATTGGGCTATGTTGGTGATCTCACTCAAGTAAGCCAGTTTGAGAAGTCCAAACTACCACCCGTGTGGTATGCTCTGTTCTCTGTCTAAACAGATGCCTGACTTCCAAACATTCTGGTACTGACAATGCCAGTTTACGTTTTCTTCGTTTATTCCATGCGATCATTTACGATTTGCATGTCGATTTCACTATCATTTTCTGGCAAGAATTATCGGATCGAGTTAATGACAAGGAAACTCTCAAGAAGCGCAAGTTCATTCCATATATAAGGTTCTTGGAACTTATTGTTTGGAGCATGCTCAGGAGTAACAAAGAGATCCTCGAAGAAATGATTGGCCCCTAGCCATAGACTTTGAGATGTCGTATATTCAAAGGCAGAAGAGGAGTTTTGCTTATTCAATGCCCATTCCTCCGGATCTTATTCTCAGATATGCAGATCTAACTGATGAGGATGTTACTTCGTACTGTGACGATAATAACATTCAAATTCCCGGAGCGGAGGAAGGAAATGAAGAGACATCTAGTAGTTCTTCGTCTTCAGATGGTGTTGATAGTGACGATGGTGATGGTGGTTCAGATAGTGAAGATAGTGATGGTGGTTCAGACAGTGATGGTGGTTCAGATAGTGATAATGGTGATGATGGTGATGATAATAGTGTTGGTGATGATTTTAATAATGACAATCTTCAAGTAGATAACACAGTGCAAGTTTCAGATATAAGAGAAACAACAGTGCGAGATTCAGATGTGTTAGAAACAGTTGTGCTACAAACAAGTGTGTTAGAGCGTTCTGAGAACATCTCTCCAGAAGTTTCATTCTCTAGAAATATTGCTGATAGTATTGAAACGGCTCCTATTGACTCAAGAGTGGACAACATTCTTGTGGACGAGGTAGAGCTTCGAGATGC
Organism: Saussurea involucrata; assembly: GCA_033807775.1. Lineage (NCBI taxonomy): Eukaryota > Viridiplantae > Streptophyta > Magnoliopsida > Asterales > Asteraceae > Saussurea > Saussurea involucrata. The sequence goes on along the minus strand of CM066317.1, from coordinate 75,138,652 downwards.
GACTGCTTCTGTTGTGGGTTTACAAGAGTTACGTTCAGGGGTAGATTCAATTGATGCAAACACTGATACTATTCCATTTTCTGGAAACATGCCTCTCTCTGAGTTTTTGGAAAAGATGACTGCACAAATGGAGGCAACGAAGAATGAAGAAATAAACCGGATCAAAGATTTACTTAAAGGAAAGGGAAAGATGTCAGAAGCAGATGTTCAAGTCAATCCATTTGCTATTCCATTGAGACGTCCATCCGGGATTGTAATCAGAGAACCTTCACGTCAGATTCCTTCGTCATCGCCACATCAGCCTAGCATTACTGTATTGTGTCAGCAACCGACTCCTGAAACTGTTCAGATTCCTTCAGGAAGATCTATTAAAGATATTCCGGTGACTGAGCTGTCTGACATGCTGTATGCTCGACTTCTATCAATGTCTCCTCTGGAACATCAAGATAGTGACTTATTGTCGTTGTTGCGTAATTTCCAACCAACTCCAACTCCAGCACCAGTTCCACATTATGTTCCAGATGCGCGTGTAACAACACTTATTGCTGATTTTAATTCCTTTCGATCTGAGGTTCGGGATGATTTCAAGGAAATTAAAAATGGCATGAAGTTATTAACCGATGCTTTTTCTATGCTTTCAGAAAGAATGGAAAAGCATAATCAGACTTGCCAATCGGAGGCAGGTCCTTCTAATAAGAGAACACATGACCGTGATGACCCATGTCATCAAGGCCATGAGGGGGAGAATGCAAAAAGACAAAGAACCGAAGGAACCTCAGATGTGTCAAATGTTGAAGTTCAAGGAATGGTTGCCGGTTGTTTGGAAAGAGTCGAAGATGTAACTCCGGAAGATTTGGTTGATCATATGCTTAATGAAGTTGATTTTAATGCAATGGCGTCGGCTATCATTTTTGAAGAATCCAGAGTTGAAAGCAATTTACAGTTAGTTATTTATGTTGATCCGAATTCTGCTCCCGTGTCTGTTGAAATTCCTGAAGGATCAACTGAACAAGAAACAGAAGGATTTGAAGATATGAGAAACTTTTTTTCTGAGTCTGTGGAGATAGATTCCGATGATGATTTGAATGCGAGATTTGAAAAGTTTTGGAAGATAAAGGAAGAAGAACAAGATGATATCATTGTAATTTCAGATTCTGAAGTTGATGTTGAGTTAGACGAAAAAGACATAGAGTTGGTAAATCTGTTATATGGTGAATCTCCTGTTCATGAGTCGCAAACTCTTGAATCACCATCTACTCAGTCTCCTGTACAACATGATGAAACTCCAGTTGTATCTCGTGAATCAGAAGCTCCTGCTCAACAAACTCCTATGTCTGAAACTCCAGTTGTATTTGCTCCAACTGCCACTGCTCCTTCAAGCATTTTTGAAAGTGATGAGTCTTCTAAATCTCAAATTGAAGTTCCTGAAGTGAATGTAATTATTCCTCCAAGTATATTGGAACCAGGTCCTTCTTTGACTGCACAACAACGAATGCAAAGACTCAAAGAAAAATATCAGAGTGTCAGAATGAGATCTGCTTTTCTTGAAGACTCTGAACGTGGCATCTTTGTAAAGAAGATGAAGAGGGTGAGTTTAAGTGCTATTCTTGGAATTGAGAAAGAGACACCCAAATTCATATATGAGTATGTGAATTTTATCAAGTGTCAACGCAAAGGGAAGTTCTTTGTTTACTCAAAGCACAAGATTGTCACTGTTCGCAAGGTTGAAATGGTGAGATTTATCAGTTACTGGTATCCAGTCTTCTACGTTCAACGTCAAGACTGTGTGACATATCAGTTTTCAGAAGCAGATTTTAATGATCTCTCAATTGATGATTTCGAGGTTCTTTATCATTATTTTAGAGATTTAACCATTCGAAATGATGATATTTTAAGAGCTTTGGATGCGGTCAAACGTTTCTTACGCCGTCAAGTCAGATTTTATCGGTGTTTTGATTTTCAACTTGCAGTTGAAAGCTTTCAACCAGTTGTTAATGTGACAAGACCAAACAGAGATCTACCCAATATTTCTGAATATCCACTTTGCACAGTTTTGGAGAATCCTTATGGGGTTGTCTACAGAAATCAAACTTCTCAAAGATGCTTCCTCAGATTTGATGAAATTGGAAGATTTTCAGATGGCACGTTAAAGGTGATAAGATATCAACTGGAGCAAAGACTGAATGAAGCAGTGAGATCTTTTCTTCAATCTAGAAAGAATTCATACCAAATTGATAATCCAGAGATAAGACTTCTGAGACGAGCTTTGGAGACAATCGACTCGAGACTCAATTTCAGAAACACTTTAAGACGCTTGGAGATCTTAATTAGAAAGAATAGACTTCATCGAAGATTCGAGCGCCCTTGATTACAAAGGGGGAGATTGTTAATGTCATTTTAATTGTAATCAAGGTTATTTATGTTAAGATTTAGGCTTTTGTTGACTTTTGTAAGTCAAGGGTATAAATACCCTTGTAGAACTCTTTTGTAACTAGTTGTTCTAATCAGAGATGGCGCACTGATGTTTTTCTCTCTCTACGATCTCTATTTCTCTCTCTAGAATACTTGATTAGATCCTGTTATAGATTAACTATGACCTTGGAGATTCTTATCACAAGCATCATGACGGGTTGATAATTCAACTCACGATTGGTATATGTTTAACCCGGCGAGTCTTGGTCGATGGAGGCAGTTCATCGAACGTTATCTTTCATGACACCATCAAGGCCATGGGAATCGATCGATCGGAAATCACCCGACGTTCGACAACCTTGGTCGGTTTCAGTGGAGAAGCGACGAGTACCTTTGGAGAGATCATCTTGCCTGTCTATGCTGGAGGAATCAACAAGCAGACCAAGTTCATCGTCATTGATTGCTCGTCGGCCTATAACATCATCTTGGGTCGACCATGGATCCATGAAATGAAATATGTTCCCTCGACGTACCATCATACCATGAAATTCCCTATGCCGTGGAGGGTCCAGGAAATCAAAAGCGAGCCGAAAGTCGCCCGGGACTGCTATAAGACCACCCTAAAGCCACGGAAATAAATCGCCTAGCAGTCATAGGCCGAGGAAATCATCTTGTACCGAAGCAAGCATGATCATAAGATCTTGATAGGTTCGTCTTTCCATCCTTAACCTTCGAGACGGACTAAATTCTTATTTACAGGATCACGTCGAGTGTTTTTTCCTGGTCGCATGATAAGGTCGACGTGTCTACTGTGGCGACTCACGACGACATATCCTAGATTTCGTATATCGTCTTAAAAGTCGCCACAGGGGGGCAAGATGGTATCAAAAATCAAGACGTCCCACACAGCTGGGATGCGACGCACCATAAAAGGTATGTTTTCTAAGTTCTTTCCTATTTCTCATACGATTTTTTACAACGACTATTACTGACTTAAGCATCGGAGGGTCGTTGGCTAGCCAACAACCAACCGCTGACATTGTTTTATCGCAGATCGCATGACTTCGTAAAAGTCCACTATACGACTTTAAATTCGCAAGGTCACATGACATAAGTATTCAAATCTGTGACTTGCTTATTCTGTCGTAAAGATAGGATGCACGATCCGGAAGCATCGTACGATCTAATAATACGATCGTAGAGTCCCACACTCACTTGATTTAAGTCTATGGACTTAGAAAAAATTTTATGCTCTGGATGAACATATCGATTACATATGTTTTCTAATAGGATTTGAATGTATGACTTATGTTTTAATCGTTATATTTGCAATGAAAGCCTTGGTCGCATATACTCGTGTTTGCCAATATGATCTCAAAGTATAAAAGCCTTATACCTTATGAGCCAATCTTCCGTAATCACAAAGGATACCTAAAGTCGCACGATTCCTTGTTTAAACTATACGAATCTCACAGTTGATGGTATATCTATCTATGGCAAATGCGATACAGCAGAAAAACAAAATTTCATTCATAAACGAACGATTACATCTAAAAATGACTCGACCACCAACGGTCGAGCATTCAAAATCATTCAAAAGCAAATTCTTTAAAGATTAGAAGGAGCGTCAGCAGCATCCTTGCCCGAAGCTTCGCCCTGAAGGCCCTCGTCCGCAACCTCTTCTTCCTCAGCCTCCTTCTCATCATCGGAGTCGAGCTCCTTGTCGGTCCCGACCCTGGCTAGGAAAAAGGCTAGCTCTTCAGCTGCAGACGCAAGGGGATTCTTCCTCGACAAATGTTGTCGCATGATCGCCGCCCGGGCTGTTAGACGAGTAAGGGCAAAGGTAGACGCAGCCTCATCTTTGAGATCCTTCACCTCCTTCTCCAAGACCGTCGCCTTGGACTTAGACTCCTCGACCTCTTTCCCCTTCATGACCAAGGACGCTTGCATCCTATCCAACTCATCTCTCTGATTTGCAATCACAGAGAAGGACTCCTTCAGACGAGAACTCACGTCGTCCCTCGCATGGCTAACGGCTTCTAGCTGGTCCAAAGAGTCATCAAGTTTCACCGACATTTCCTCGACACGCGCTAGGGTACACTTCTCCCTCACCAACGCCGCATCCTCTCTCTTTATGGCAGAGGACACCAGACCCTCCATCTTCATCGTCTCGGCCTGCAGGGCCAATGAAGACAGAAAAGTCTGAAATACATATGAAAACTTGTTAGTAAAAATATACGACAATAACAATGACACCGATACCGACACCGACACCGACAATGATAACAACAACGAAAAACGAAGTCTTGAAAGATAGACTTACCATAAATGCCATTCCGGCGACATAAGCCCCCGAGCTCTCGATAGAGCACCCATTGAAACGCTCCTTGAAAGAGGGGAGCTGAAATTTATCCAAATGAGGGAACAAACTCGTCCCGTCCAGGACATTGTCCGTCATAAAATCCGCCGGTAACGTAAAGTTCACCATCGTTTCCTCTCCCGTCCACGTGCCCTTTCCCTTGTCGGCCGACGCGGGGCTTGGCGCGGCAGCAGGAGATCCCGTCGACTTCGCCGGATGCGTAGGATCGACAGGTGCGGTCGACACCTTCGCCTTCTCAGACGAGACGACTCCCGATAAGCCGCCCGTCTTCGAAGACGGTTCCCTCCGGACGGACGTCCTCATCCTCTTAAGGACTCCCGACCCAGTTGTCGGAGCCTCTTTTCTCTTAAGGACCCCCGACCCAGCTGTCGAGGTTTCCTTCCTTCTTTCCTTCGCCTGGCGAGCCAATTCGGCCTGAGTCGCCCTCTTAGCCATCGCAGACGACATTTTCGGCTGCGACTGTTGGGGTTTCTGCTGGGATTCCTGTTGAGATTCTTGTTGGGGTTCTTCTATGAAACGAAGAAAACATAACTAGGCGACTGAAGCAATGGAAGAAGCACGTCGAACAAAGTAAGGTACACTTACCAATCATCTCTACCTCTGTCGACTCTTTATCCCTCCCTACTTCCTAAGTCTTCTCCTCTTCTTTTTCTTCTTTCTCCTCCCTTCGACCTCTCCATAGCCTGTCGCTCAGGAAAATCGTGTCATCGTCCTCGTCGACCAAGTAATGTGTGACGAACGATCGATCGTCGGGATTAATCTCCAGAAACTTTTCGATTTTAATCCCGGAATCGTCGTTAGGCTGTACCGCGTCAAAATTAATATCTAAAAAAACAAAGAGAGGAGGTCAGTCGAAAAACAAAGCGATAAATATAAAAGACGCTTGACCACAGCTAAAACTTACCCTCTATGTTCCATCCAGACCTAATCCAGTCACTGTCAGGGTCCAGCGTCGCTACCCGTACAAAAACGTACCTGGTCTTCCATTTGCGATCATTGACCGCAGTTCTTAGGACCAGAGTACGATCGCCCTTATGCTTTGAAAATAAGCTGTAGCGACGATATGAGTCCAACTTGACCTGGTAAGCGGTCAAGAGATCTTTTACGTTCATCGGCGACTCCAGTGCGAAGTAAGTCGCTCGATGACCAGAATCACACGCCAGAACTGGGGCATTAGTTGCCCTGGCGATAAGTCGAACTCACACATAAATGCCTTAGCTAAAGGCGAATATGGCCAGTGGAATCCTATATTGAAAGGGTACTCATATATCACAACGTACCCCTCGGTACACATCTCCGGTCGAATATTCCCGACCTTACTCACAGTAATCCCTGCAGAGATTTTTGCTAAAACCCTAAAGTCATCTAGAGCATCCTGATCCTGGATGGTACTCCTAGGCTCCGTCGACATCGATAAACCAGTTAACAAAATTTGACGCTCTGAAAAACCCCAGATATCCCAGTTCTTCCTAGGTTTTCTAGCGATTGGCTTACGACGCATACAAAGATTTGAAATTCGTACCTTATATAGGCGTTCTAAACCTCGAAATCTCTAACTCGGTCGAAGATTCTTGCAGGTTTTGAAAAGATTCGACGAAGAATAGCAAGAAATCAAGGAAAATCTCTCTTGAAACTTCTGCGAAATCGTAAAAGGAAAAGATCCGTCGAAGATCTCTATTTATGCAAATAGTCATGTCAGGTCGAGCCTCTCGATATTCGACACGTGTCCCCGCCTTTTCGAATGCTCGACAGATCGTCGACACCTGGCCAATACAGCTGTTGTACACTATCGGACTTCAGCGTGACGTCACGACCTTATCACCTTCTCGACTTCTTCTTTAGTTAGAATTGGACCAATCCAGTTCCAAAGCAACTGAAAAGACTTTTTTGACACATGTCACGACCCTAGACGTCCGACTAGTAAAATTTAAAAAACTTTTGAAATTTAAATTTTCCACTCCACTTTTTCAAATTTTGGGGGAAAACTGTTTGGGCAAAATTTCACCAGTCTCGACCATGACCAAAGCACTAAGAACATTTATTACGCTTTTCTCATGTCAAAGTCAAAACGTAAACATTTTTGTCCTCTGACCAAAGCCGAAGTCGAACGTACCTCTCGACCTCGACCGTCGTGTAGAAACACACGACCTCGACCAACTAACGTATGATTCTTCTGTTACGTTTTCCTCGTTTAATGCAGGTCAAACGACATTTATGGCCAACGGATAAAACGGACAGAGCAATTATGAGCATTAAACTACGGAGACCGTTGCGACCGTTATCAGGAGGAATTCATGGACTCAGTAAATGCATTCGAAGACTATAAATACAAAGGCAAAGTCATCATTGGAACATCATCGAACTCCGAACTACACACTGCATACTCAAGAACACACAAAACAAAGAACTCTCTCTCGAAGAATCGCTCTCGACGCATGACATCCGCACACGACACGCTGTTTTTACACACGACGCCCGTTGTTTTTACATTAAAAACACTTGTTACTTTACATTTAAAGTATTTCCTTTCATTTGTATTGTAATCTCTGTACGATCGACACCAGTAACAAAGGGCATCGCCCCTGTTTGGCGATCATAGTGCAGCGACGGCTCCCACAGTCGTCCGCAGGTTTTTTCCTCGTTGAGGTTTTTCCCGCGTCACCAAAGTCCTTGTCTCTTTTACATTTTCTGTCTTTAACGCACCGTCTTGTCGAACGATTCCTTTCTTTAGTTGTTAAGCTTCACAATCAACCTTAAGTTATCCTTCTGGACGATTTTTGGCATTAACAATCATAAATGAGGTTTGACCTGCATTAAACGATGAAATCATAACAGAAATGTCGTGCGTTAGTCAGTCGAGGTCGTGTATCTCCACACGTCGGTCGAGTGTCGAGAGGTACTTTCGACTATGGCTTCAGTCCAAGGACAAAGTGTTGACGATTTAACTTTGTTACAAGAGAAGTGTAATAAATGCCTTTAACGTCTTGGTCGTGGTCGAGGCTGGTGGATTTTTACCCAAACAGTCGAGACTGGTGAAATTTTACCCAAACAGTTTGCCCCCAAAATTTGAAAATAGAATGGCAAATTCAAATTTTAAATTTTGTTAGTCGGACGTCTAGGGTCGTGACACGTGTCGAAATTTACCTTAGTTGCCTTGGAACTGGATCGGTTCAATTCTAACTTAAGAGGAAGTCGAAAAGAGGATAGAATCGTGACGTCACGCCGACGCACGATTATTCTTAGCATCTGTCATTGCCAGGTGTCGGCGATCCGTGTGGTCATGCGAAAAGACGAGGGCGTGTGTCGATCATCGAGAGACCCGATCTGACGCGATCGTTTACATAAATAGAGACCACGATGGATCTTTTCCTGTTTACGATTTCAGAGAGTTTTAAGCAGAGATTTCTTCTTGATTTTCTTGTCGTTCTTCGTCCAATCTTTTCTAAGCCTGCAAGAATCTTCGAATCAGTTAGGATTTTCGAGGTCTAGAGTGCCTATATAAGGTACGATTTCTTTGATCTTTTTAAGTCTATTTAGAAATGTCGATGGAACCCGAAAGCTCTATTCGAGAAAAATCGGATCTCAATGATCTTAGAAGTCTAGCAAAAATCCCTGCGGGGGTTAACTTAATCCGAGCAGGTCAGACTCGACCAAATAAATGTCCCGAGGGGTATATCGTCATATACGAATATCCCTTTAAGATAGGTTTCGAATGGCCCTACTCGCCTCTAGCTAAGGCTTTTATGCTAGGATTCGACTTAGCACCAGGCCAACTAATGCCCCAGTTTTGGCGAGTCGTACAAGTAATCGAGCGCCTCACTGAAAAATGGGAATCTCCCATGAATGTACGCGACCTCCTCTTGGCTTATCAAGTCATGAAGGACGGATGTCATCGCTGTAGTTTGTACTCTAGGTATAAGGGCGATCGTACCTTTGTCCTAAAGACTGCTGTAAACGATCGTAAATGGAAGACCAGGTACGCATTCATGCGTAAGTCGACTCTCGATTCTGAGAGCGGTTGGATTAGGGCCGGCTGGAATATGTCGGGTAAGTTTTTCCAGCTTTTTGTCGTACATCGTATGTTACTTTTCTACTTATTTCTGACATGTTTTCTCCATATCGACAGAAATAAAGTTTGAGGACGTAAAGCCCTACGCTAATTCTCAAGCGAAGGTCGACGCATTCCCTTCAAGGAAGAAGAAGAAGAAGAAACAGAGGAAGAGTCGAGAGAAGAAGGAGAAATGACCGGTAAGTGTACCTTCACATTCCCTTCTGCTTAATCTTAATCTTTTTCTCTTATGCTCTTTGTAACACTTCTTTCTTTTTTGGATTTCCAGGAGAGTCTCAGCCAAAGATGCCGACTGTCTCTGCTAAAAGACCAGCTCAGCTTGAGCTTGCTCGTAAGGGCAAAGAAAAGAGACAAAGGACCTCGACCACTGAGTCGGGGGTTTTACCGAAGACAATAGTGACGATCCCGAGGGAACCGTCTTCGGGGTCTGATGACTCGTCGAGAGTCGTTACGCCTGAGAAGACGAAGGTCGCATCGCCTATGAAGACGAAGACGCCTTCTAGTGCAATTGTTGCGACACCTATCAGTTCGGCGCCTCCGGCGAAAACAGCGAAGTCCCCGTCTACTGCGTCGGCTCACAAGGGCAAGGATCACACGACGGGAGAGGCCAAGGTCACGACGGTTAACTTTACATTGTCGTCGGACTTTATGGTCGATAATGTCCTAGACGGGAGGAACCTGTTTCCTCACTTAGGGAAATATTTGCTCCCTTCTTTCAAGAAGCGTTTCGAGGGGTTCCCAATCGAGGAGACGGGAGCTCATGTCGTCGGGCTGGCGTTCATGGTGAGTCTTTCTTTCAAGACTTGTTTTATTTTGTCGATGTTTTCTTTGTCGCATGTTTATTATTAATACTTGTTTTATGTTTCTATAGGCGTTCCAGTCTTCTCTGGCCTTGAGTGCCGAGACGGCAAAGATAAAGGGTCTAGTGTCTGCTTCTCATGAGAGGGGGAACGCGGAATTGGACAGGGCGAACGTCGTCGTAGAGCGTGAAGATGTTATGTCAACACGTCTTGATGAGGCCCTGAAAGAGTTAGAGGTCGTCGGACGTGCAAAGGATGAGGCGAACCATCGCCTGACGCAGTCCCTGTCCGTGATTGCCGATCAGAAGGAGGAGATGGACAAGGTTAAGGAATCTTTGGCTGCGATCGCAAAGGAAGCTGAGGATTCCAAGTCCAAGGTGACGGGTTTGGAGAAAGAGGTGAAGGATCTCAAAGACGAGGTTAAGACCATCTTTGCTTAGCTCGTTTGACTGCCAGGGCGGCGATCATGAGGCAACATTTGTCAGGGAAGAATCCTCTTGCCTCGGCGTCGGAGGAGCTTGCCGTCTACCTGAGGGATGTCGGAACTGCGAGAGATCTCAACTTGGATGACGAGAAGGAGATCGAGGAGGAGGAAATGGACGAAGGTTCAACGGGTGGGGTCTCTGGTAAGGATGCCACTGACGTTCCTCCTCAGCTTTAGGAAGTTTTTGCTTTGATTACTCGACCGTAGGTGGTCGAGTCGCTTGTAATTGATCGTTTGATGGAATTTACATTTCTTATGAACTTGTGCATTACTTTATTGTCAATCCATAAACAACCATCGAGTGTAATACTGATCGTACGATAATAAACATAAGTCATATATAACAAACGTAGGTACGTGCGACGAAGGAATTTATTGAAAGATAACGATTAAAACATAAATCGTGTAAGCAAACATATGTGCATGCGTTCGAAGCATTCATTCAGAATATGAGATTTTTCTAAGTTTAAAACACTTAGATGGTGGGTTGATCATTTGATTAAATCGTGGTGTGAATCTGAATCATGCGTCCATGCGACAAGGTAGTTAAGTCGTACAGTTTACCCGATTACTTATGCTATGCAATCCTGCGAAGTCATGTGATAGACTTAATAACTTACGTCGTGCGACCCTGCGATAAAATATCATCAGAGGTTGGTCGTTGGCTAACCAATGACCCTTCGATGCTTAAGTCAGTAACCATTGAGATGGGTAAAAAATTGTATGAGAGAAAAGGGGTTTAAAAGAAATACCTTTTTAGATGTGTTGCATTCCAGCTACGTGGGATGTTTTGATTGTCGAGGGTTTGGAGCCGATAGGCACCTTTACCCACGACTTCGGAGATACGATAAGAACCTTCCCACTTAATGGAAAGCTTACCTGCATTGAGCTCTTGAGTGTTTTGGAACACTCGACGGAGGACGTAGTCGCCTTCTTGAAAGACTTTGACTTTGACATTCTTATTGAAATGTCGCTCGACCGCTTGCTTCTGTGACACCATTCTAATCAAGGCTGATTCTCTGAGCTCTTCGAGGGCGTCAAGGTCATAACTTAAATTGGCCAGGTTGTGATCGACGGAAGTATACCTCGAAGTTGGGAGTTGTGCCTCGACCGGCAGGACTACTTCGCAACCATAGACTAGAGAGAAAGGGGTTTATCCTGTGGACGTGCGTGGTGTCGTGAGATTTACCCACATGACTGAAGGGAGTTCTTCGACCCATTTTCCCTTTGCAGCTTTTAACCTTTTCTTGATCGAAGCAATAATGGTCTTATTGCTTGACTCAGCAAGTCCGTTTGCTTGGGGATATCTGGGGGTCGAGGTCATCAGCTTGATGTTTCTATCTTCACAGAACTGTTGGGTCATGTCGCTTATGAACTGGGATCCATTGTCACACACAATTTCGGATGGAATCCCAAACCTGCATATGATGTTAGTCTGGATAAAAGAGACGACTTCTTTGTCCCTAACTTAGGAAAACGCAGCCGCTTCGACCCATTTGGAAAAATAGTCTGTAAGTACAAGGAGGAATATATTTTGTCCTGGAGCAGGTGGTAGCTTGCCGACAATATCCATTCCCCACCTCATGAAGGGCCATGGGATAAGTGTCGAGTGTAAAGGTTCAAAAGGTTTATGAGACATACCTGAATGTCGTTGACAGGGATCACAGTTCTGGACATACCTGACGGCGTCTTGTCGCAGTGTTGGCCAAAAACATCCTTGTCGAGAGATACGATTAGCCAAACTGCGACCTTCTGAGTGATTGCCACACTCTCCATCGTGCATCTCTTGGAGGATTTTCTGAACTTGACTTTTGCTGATGACGTATCTTAGGTTTAATCCTGTCGATGATCGTCGATAGAGCCTATCTTCGATCATGACATACTTAGACGCTTTGAACCTGATCTTCCGAGCTTCCATATTGTCTTCCGGGAGTTGGTCGTGCATAAGGAAATTTCGGATGTCGCACGACCAGTCATCTTCTTGGTCTCCGATCTGGATGACATCGACGTTTTCGATGGACGATGTCGCCAGATGGATCATGGGAATAGTGTCGAATATTGGTTCGACCAGAGCGGATCCAAGGTTTGCTAAAGTGTCGGCCTGAGTATTCTGGTCTCTTGGAATCTGTTCAATAGAAAAAGATTTAAATTTTTCGGATTTTTCTTTTGCTACCTTTAGGTACGCTGTCATCTTTGAGTCTTTGGCTGCGAATTCTCCATTCATCTGATTCACGGCCAGAAGAGAATCACTTTTGACATGTAACGCGGTTGCCCCCAAGTCGTGGGCCATATTCATTCCTACGATCAGGGCTTCGTACTTAGCTTCGTTGTTGGTGGTTTTGAAGTCGCATCGAACGGAATAATCCAAAATATGCCCCCCTGTGGCGACTTTAAGACGACGCCTAGTCCTGAACCCCTAGCGTTGGACGATCCGTCGACATGTAAAGTCCAGGGCACGTCGTCGTGAGTCGCCACAGTAGATACTTCGAGATCTGCTTCTTTTTCCAGTTCAGGACTGAAATCGGCGATAAAATCCGCCAAAGCTTGCGACTTAATCGCTGTCCTGGGTTTGAAGTCGATGTCGTAACTGCTGAGGTATATGCTCCATTTTGCCAATCGACCTGTCAACTCAGGTTTTCTCAAGACAGATTTAAGAGCAAAGTTAGTCACGACAGTAATTCTTAATGCCAAAAATCGCACTAAACTGTCTTATGCCGAAAATTGTATAAAAATACGATTTAAGGTTTGGTTTCGGACCTTGTCAACTCAAGATTGAACCATAGAAATAAACAAGAAAAATAACGAAGAAAATGTAGACGAAACAAGAGATTTTGGTGACGCGAAAAACCCCAAAACGAGGGAAAAACCGCGGTCTACTGTGTTAGAGTCGACAGTGCACTATGGTCACCAATCAGGGGCGATAATCTTTTTGTAACAGGTGTTTTTGTGTACAATAAGTTACAATTGTAGAAAAAGTAAACTTAATCGTGTGTAAAAGACGTGTGTCGTGCATAAAACGTGCGAAATAAGCTGTTGTCGTGTGGTTTCGAACTGTCGTCGTGCGATACTTGCGTGTTCGAATGCCTTGATGTATTGAGAGAAAAATGCAGAAATGAGCGTAAGTAGCTCTGTCTGTTCTCCCTTTGCTCGAAGGTGGAGCTGCCTTTATATAACTTTCGCTGGTCCTTAAATGTGCTTTGATGACTCGCTTTTGTAACCGCTGCCGGCATCATTGTGATTATATGATGTATCGATGCCTTTAAACATGTCTAGGATCTCAAATTTCTTGTTTTGATTCGATCTGATGTTTTTCGCGATTTTGATTCTCTGACAACAAGTGAAAATTGCGCCACCAATGGTAGCGCGTTTCTCACTTTGCGCCACAGTTGGTAGCGCGTTTTTCACTTTGCGCTACAGCCTTTGGCGACTTTCATCTGATTTTTGTCGAACTCTACTTTTCTCCACTTCAGGTCGCGCGATTCATACTTGTATTCTTCTTTGATTAGCGCATTTCTTACTTTGCGCCTCTGTCCTTGGCGCATTTTAGACTTAGAGTTTTTTTTGTTTTTTTTTATTTCACAATTTTTTTTGTTTTCTATTCTCTTTCATAGTGATTCTTGCTTACTAATTACATCTTGTTTGTGTATTCCTTAGGAGAGATATGGCTTCAAATGACAATCAGGATCCTCAGGTTCAGGAAGATGAGAATCAACCATCTGATCATGCTTCTCGAGATCAACCTCTTCCTTCTTTTCCTTCTTCGGGTGCTGATCTATCTGCCAGAAGGAGTTCTCCGGAAGATGTTTTCCCACGCGGATTGTATGTCTTGCCTTACAAGCCAAACAATCACTATGTCAATCTTGACAGAGTGAGAATCCATCCGATTATTCTCTCCATTCTTCGAGGTCATCCAATCAGTTATGCGTTCACGGCACGTCATGGAATTCCTTAAGTTTATCTGCAACAAGCCTGGCACTCGATCAGAAAGATAGATGATGCTTCACTACCTCGATTCTGAATTCAGATAGATCAGTTTGAGACTTTTCTGGATTATCGTCGCCTTCGTTTAATACTTCGTCTTCCAGAAGCTGATTCGAGACCGGGACGCACAGATTTTGATGATTATCCTCCAGAAGAAGAGATTTTAGCTGGGATTCAAGATTTAGGATATGTTGGCACTTTAACTATGGTTAGTCAATTCGAGAAGGCACGTCTTCCACCAGTCTGGTATGCGTTGTGCTCAGTCATCAACAGATGTTTGACTTCCAAACATTCTGGTACAGATAACGCCAGTCTTCACTACTTACGTCTTTTTCATGCTATTATACATGATTTGCATGTGGATTATGCTCTTACCTTTTGGACCGAGTTGTGTGATCTTGTATATTCTAAAGGCACGTTCAAGGAACGGAAGTTTATACCATTTATTCGGTTTATATAGCTAATTGTCTGGAGCATGCTAAGGAGTAATAGAGACATTCCAAGAAGACATAATTGGGTTCAAGCTCCTGATTTTGAAATGAGTTACATCAACAGGCAGAAACGTTCATTTGATCATTTTATGCCTATTCCACCGGAGCTTATTCAAACATATGCAGATCCAGAAGATGAAGAGATTATTGAATATTGTGAAGAACATGGAATAGAACTTCAAGTGCAAGATGTTCAAGCAGAATCTGAACAAGAAGAACAACAACATCAAAGTGAAGAAGATGCTGCCTCCAGTAGTTCTGAAAGTGATGATGATGATGACGAAGCGAAAGATGAAGATGTTGATGATGATGATGATGATAATGGTGGAAATGGTGGAGATTTGGATTTTGGTGAATCTGTCTTTCGAGAATCTACAGTTGAGGTCACACAAGTTTCTGGAACAAATTTATCGGAAGGCAATACGGTTGACATGACAGATACCGTTCTGATAGATACAAATGTGGCAAATATTGAGGTAGATGAACTTGATCTTCAAGCTACTAGAGCATCTGATAGAAATATCTCAGGTCAAGAAGCAAATATGACAGTTCAAGGAACGTCGGGCACAATGACACTTGATGAGCTTTTGAAGTCAATGAATGACCGAATGGATACCGAAAAGAATGAGCAGTTACTCAAAATGAAGGCGATACTGAAGGGTAAAGAGAAAGTTTCAGATATTCCTGAGATTCCAGTTGATATTCCGTTTAGACGACCGACGGGTGTTATTATTCGGGAGCCTTCAAGTCGACCAGTTTCTCAACCGCCAACTCAACCGCCAATTCAGCTTTCAGTTCAAGCTCCACCTACATCGCAACAGGGTATTCAGGATATTCCGATTTCAGAACTTTCTGATATGCTCTACGCGCGATTATTATCTATGTCTTCTCCGGAACATCAAGATAAAGATCTTCTTTCTCTGCTTCGCAATTTTCAACCAACTCCGCCTCCGTCTTCTACTCCTACCCCGGTGCCAGTTTCTGATCCTCGCGTATCTACATTGGTGAATGAGTTCCACTCTTTCAGAACTGAGGTTAAAGATGGTTTTACTGAAATTTAGAAGGGCTTAAAGTTGATGACAGATGCCCTTTCTACGCTTTCTGAAAGAGTGGCTTCTCATGAAGAAACTTGCCAATCTGCTGCTGGTTCGTCTCTTAACCGTAGACATGACCAAGATGATCCGGGTCATCAAGCTCATGAGGGGGAGAATTCTAAGAGACGAAGAGTTGAAGAAAGTGTGAATGAATAGACAACTGAAAATGTTATTGAAGAAAGGGTGAATGAGGAAAGGGAGAATGAGGAAAGAGATGAAGAAGTTGATCCGGGAAATCTAGTTGATGAGTTATTAAATGAAGTGGATTTGATGGCTATGGCTTCAGATATCAACTATGTTGAGCCTGTGAACATAAATAATCTGCAACTAGTTGTTTATGTTGATCCAGATTCTGCACCTGTTTCAACTGGATGTCTTGAGACTTCAAACGTGCATGAGTCTGAAGACTTTGATGATATGCGTAATTTCTTCTCCAACTATGTTGAGATTGATTCTGATGATGATGTTCAAAGAAAATTTGATAAGTTTTGGAAGATTAAAGAAGAAGATCAAGATGATATCATAGTTATATCTGATACAGAAGTTGATGTTGAAGTTGATGAGAAAGATAATGATGTTGTCAACATGCTTTATGGAGATTTATCTGACAATGAAGATTTTGGTCATCAATCTCCTTTAGCACATTCTCCAGTTCAAGTTCCAGAAGTTCCAGTTCAACCAAGATCCCCGGTTGTTCCTGTTGTTCCAGATCCGACCTCCACTACTTCAGAAAGAACATTTATTCAGGGTGAGTCGTCTAGAGCTAACTCAGAAATTCCTGATCAATCTCTAAATGTTCCACCTAGCATTCTTCAACCAGGTCCCGCATTGAATAGACAGCAACGAATGCAAAGACTTGAAGAAAGATACCAAGTAACCAGAATGAGGTCTGCTTTTCTTGAAGACACTGAACGGAATTTTTATGTCGAGAAAAGAAGAAGAGTGAATATTCAGTAATTCTGGGTATTGAAAAGGAGCCTGATTGGTATCAGTACGAATATCTGATGTTCATCAAGTGTATTCGTCAAGGAAGACTTTTGGTGTTCTCGAAGCATGGAATCGTAAGGGTACTTAAGGTGGAGATAGCTAACTTTGTCAGAATTTGGTATCCAATATTTTATGTTGAACGTCAAGATTGTCAAAGATATCGGTTTTCTGAAGCAGACTTTAATGATCTATCTATTGATGACTTTGAGGTAATTTATCATCAATTTCGAGACATGACTATTCGTACTGATGATATCCTTAGGGCTCTGGAAGCAGTCAAGCGTTTCTTACGCCGTCAAGTCAGATTCTATAGATGCTTTGACTTCCAGCTTGCTGTTGAAAGCTTCCAGCCAGTAGTCAATGTGAAAAGACCTGATAGAGATTTGCCGAACATTGACAGCTATCCTCTCTTTTCTATTGTAGAAGACCCTTATGGGATTGTGTATAGAGATCAATCAGGTGTCAGACGTTTTCTCAGATTTGAAGAAATTGGTAAGTATTCTGATGGAACTTTGAAGATCATCCGATTACAGTTAGATCACAGACTGAAGGAAGTTATAAAGAAGTTCATGGAAACAAGAAGAAATTCTTACCAGGTTGATAATGCTGAGATCAGACTTTTGAGGAGAACAATAGAAACAATCGACACAAGGCTGAACTTCCGGAAAACTCTAAGACGCTTGGAAATTTTGATTGGCAAGAATCGCCAACACAGAAGATTCGAGCGCCCTTGATTACAAAGGGGGGAGATTGTTAATGCTACTTTTATGTTGTAATCAAGGCTTATTATGTAATGCTTTTGTAATAAGTGTAGTTTGACTTTGTCTAGTCAAGGGGTATATAAACCCTTGTGTTAAGCTTTTGTATCTAACAGTTCACATATTGAGAGTAATAGATGACATACTTCTCTCTCTAGATTTCTATCTCTATTCTTGTTTGATCTTGGAATAACACATCAAAATCCCAAATTGTGAATCCCACCTCTCGCACCTCTTTTATGCCGATGATGCAATCTTTGTGGGAGATTGGAACCGTAGCAACCTAAAAAACTTAGCAAGAATCCTTCGTTGTTTCCATGCTTCATCCGGTCTTAAAGTTAATTTTCACAAATCCAAAGTTTATGGCATTGGTGTGTCTGATCGTGAACTAGCAAGTAGCGCTAGAATTCTCGGTTGTGATGCGGCTTCATTCCCTTTTACCTATTTGGGAGTTCCTGTGGGAGCCAACATGAACCTCAAAAAAAACTGGAAACCAATTGTAGATCGAATCCATGCTAGGCTCTCCTCTTGGAAATCTAATTCGGTGTCTTTTGGGGGTCGCCTCACTCTAGTTAAATCGGTCATTGGCAGCCTACCACTCTATTACTTTTCTATATTCAAAGCTCCGATGGGGATTATCGAATCCATTGAGCAAATTCGCAGCAGATTCCTTTGGGGAGGAATTGAAGATAGGAGGAAAATACATTGGGTTGCTTGGTCAAAGGTCCTTGCACCAAAAGAAAAGGGCGGGTTAGGTATTGGTTCTTTAAGGGCAATTAATCTGGCACTTCTGATCAAATGGATTTGGAGACTCAAAACTGATAAGCGATCTATTTGGAAAAGCATCATTAGTGGCATCCATAATCTGGACAGAAAACCATTGACGAAATTGGCAAAAAAGTCCAATTCTGGTATCTGGAGCAATATCATCAAAGCCAAAGAAGATCTGGGAAGCTACGGCCTTGACCCGAACTCTATTTTTTCTTGTTTGGCCGGTACATGAACTGAATTAGCATTCTGGTACGAAACTTGGTGCGGAAACTTGCCCTTCTCCTCTCGGTTCCCAGCCCTTTTCAAACTGGAGAAGCGCAAATCAGCTCTTATTTCGGAGAGAGTCTCGCATCACAGTCTCGAGGGGCATTGGAAAAAGAAACCAACCTCCCCCATTGAGCTATCAGAGCTTTCGCACCTTCAATCTCTGATAAGTTCTTATACTTTCTCCTCCTCTTGTGACTCTTGGAAATTCAATTTTGCCCCTGATGGTATTTTTCAAGTGGGCACTCTTAGAAAAATGATTGATTGTCGGTTAACCAGCTCTTCAGTGAACCCCTTCAAGTGGTTAAAAGTTGTTCCTTTGAAAGTATTGAGTTTTATTTGGAGAGCTTGCTTGAATCGTATTCCCACTTCCTCGACTTTGGCACACAGGGGTGTGCAGATTGATAATACATGTTGTGTTCAATGTAATTCCAGTGTGGAAGTGGCCGATCACCTGTTTGCTCAGTGCTCGTTCTCTCATAAAGCATTCAAATGGATTTTTCAATGGTGTGGTCTTGGTGTTCAAAGTTTCTCGAGTTTATCGGAGATCATTGATTATGCAGCTGGTTGGGGAAATTGTCCAAAGAAGAGAACAATCCTTCTAGCAATCGTGTATGGTTCTATTTGGTGTCTTTGGAAGGCGAGGAACGATAAGCTATTCATCAAAGTAATCTCTAGACCGTCAAAAATCGCGGATAGCGTAACTACGTTAGTTTTTGGGTGGTTAAAATACAGGGGTAATTTTGTTAATTGTAATTGGGCTTGTTGGTGTTGTAATCCCTTTAGCATTTTGTAATTTTTGTGTTTTTGTCTCAGTTGTGCGCCTTGCTTGCTGAGCTTTCTTAATAAATTCTCGCCAGTTCCAAAAAAAAAGGTAACAACAGAGATGAATTTACAACCATGAATTTCCATTCATTAATATGTGATCAAAAAAGTGATTTAGAATTCATGGTTGGTTACGCATTGCTTAATCATGAAGTTGTCATCATGATTTGATATTTCTAAAAAATTACTGATACGGATCCAAGCCTCGATGGTGACACAATTGAAGGTGCTCGGCTAGAGGCAGATGCCACCGAAAGTGGCTAGGCCCAAACCCATATCGTGAAGACCCAATCCAACCGTATAAGGAGTTTATTTCAATTTAGTATTTTATCTTTATCTTTTCTTTTTTTGAAAAAAAAACCTTTGTTTAAGGGATTGAGTTTATCTCTTCCATTGTTTATCTCCTTTTATCTCTCCTTTGTTTCTATTTAAGCATTGTAAAAAAACTCTTGGTTGGGTTGTTGAATAAAGTTTATTTTTAAGTTTGAACGTTCGTGTTCTTCTCCATTCGGTTGGCCGAAGGAGATATTATTTGCTAGGGGATTTCTAGCATCTTTCCTCACTCGTATACGAATCCGTATCAAGTGGTATCAGCAGCTCGGGTTGTCATGATGTCTATGGATGGGAGAGATCGTCGTCATCAACACCGTAGATTCGCCGCCGGAGGCAACGGTCATGAACAACGTGATCCTCGTGACATCGCTGAAATTGAAAGATTACAACAGCGGGTTCGTGAATTAGAGCTCAATCAAAACAATCATTATCATGATGATCAATCCGGAACTGAGTCCGTAACTTGGGATGACGATGGCGATGACCGATTCCACAACCATTTCGGCCGACGCAATCATCGGGCCATCCCAACCCCACCGCTGGTGGACCCCCTACGGGCCTTGGGCATTCGCACGGAAATACCGGAATTCGAAGGACGATTGGAACCCGATGACTTCCTTGATTGGCTCCAAACGGTGGAGCGTATTTTCGACCTACGCGATATTCCAGACAGCTTGAAGGTAAAATTAGTTGCAATTAAATTAAAGAAATCAGCTTCGTTGTGGTGGGATCATGTGCAGATTCAACGACACAAAGTGGGTAAACATAAGGTGGAGACTTGGGACAAGATGAAGCGCCTATTGAAGGCTAAATATTTCCCTGTTACATACAAACAAGATTCGTATGTGGGGTACCATAACCTACGACAAAACAACTTGTCTGTTGCTGACTTTATTGGCGAATTCGAACGCATGTGTATGCGTTGTGGCATTACCGAAGAAGACGAACATGTTATTGCACGGTTTCTGGGTTGCCTTCGCCCGGAGATCGTGGATGTGGTCTCGTTACAACAATATTATTATTTTCCCGATGTGTGCAGGTTAGCCTATCGGGTGGAACAACAATTGGCCTCCAAATCCAAACAAGCTTCCAGGTTCCCACCTTCACATCGCGTTTCCACAGCAACCCCTACCAACCCTCGCATCGGCCTAATCAAAGCCGATCCACAGGGTGCCGCCATCCCACCAGCAGGTCAATCCAATGTTTTACGCTGTTACAAGTGCCAAGGGTTAGGCCATCTTAAGCGAGATTGCCCAAACAAACAAGTCCTAGCCTTTGTTGACGATGCAGACCCAGTTTATGACACGGAGGACGAAGGTGAGTCACAGGTTCTCTATCCCGATCAAGGGGAGCTCCTAGTCTCCTACCGGTTGCTAAATACCGGTGTCGCAGGGCCGGATGACGATACGACATGGTTACGCAACAACATTTTTCGGACAAAGTGTACGGCAAAAGGTAAAGTTTGTACGGTTATCATTGATGGAGGAAGTTGTGAGAACATGGTCGCGACATCTATGGTGGAGAAACTCGGGTTACCTACGCAAGATCATCCCACGCCGTACCAACTTACGTGGCTAAAAAAAGGGAATCTAGTCAAAGTTACCCACAAGTGTTTAGTACAATTTTCGATTGGCAACAAATATACCGATGAGATTTGGTGTGAAGTCATCCCCATGGACGCATGCCACGTCCTCTTAGGACGTCCGTGGCTATACAATCGGCGAGCTAAACATGACGGGTATCGAAACACATATTCTTTCAAAAAAGATGGCCTCCGCATTACTCTTGCACCTCTTAACCCAAGGGATGAACCTCCTGAAGTCCCCACAGTCACCAAGACTGAATTCGTGGGTCTTGTTAAGGACCTCGATGATCCAACCATTTTTGGGCTTGTCGTGCTTGAAGAAAACGCAGCTCTACCCGACATACCGCTACCTATACGTCCCCTCATGGACGAATTTCGGGATGTTTTTCCGGACGAAATTCCCGCAGGTTTACCATTGATGCGCGAAATACAACATTGTATTGACTTGGTACCCGGTGCTAGCATCCCGAACAAACCGGCGTACCGAATGAACCCGAAAGAATTTGCCGAGTTACACCGCCAAGTCCTTGAGTTACTAGACAAGGGCCTTATTCGAGAAAGCATGAGCCCTTGTGCGGTGCCCGCTTTGCTTGTTCCCAAGCCGAATGGCACGTTTCGTATGTGCATCGATAGTCGCGCCGTCAATAAAATCACCATCAAATATCGGTTTCCTATTCCACGATTTGATGACCTTCTGGACCACTTACACGGCGCACACATCTTCTCAAAAATAGATTTGCGAAGTGGCTACCACCAGATCCGAATGCGGCCCGGAGATGAGTGGAAAACGGCGTTTAAAACACGCGACGGTTTGTATGAGTGGATGGTTATGCCGTTTGGGTTGTCCAACGCCCCGAGTACATTCATGCGCCTCATGAACCATATATTTAAACCATTCATCGGCAAATGCGTCATCGTTTATTTCGACGACATCTTGGTTTTTAGCAAGGATGAGGAACAACATCTCCAGCACCTTCGGGCAATATTCACTGTGTTGCGACAACAGAAGCTTTATGCTAACGGAAAGAAATGTCATTTTCTCACGAAGGAAGTTCTCTTCCTGGGGTACTTGGTGTCCGGCAACGGTATTCGAATGGACGCCACTAAAATCTCGGCCATCACAACCTGGCCCACACCGGCCTCGCTTCATGACGTGAGGAGTTTTCATGGGCTCGCATCATTCTATCGACGATTTATCCGTCACTTCAGCACGATCGTCGCACCACTCACCGAATGTTTGAAAGGTAGCAAGTTCGTTTGGTCCGAAATGGCACAACGTGCGTTTGAAACACTCAAGTCAGTGGTCACAGAGGCACCAGTTCTTGCATTACCGAATTTTGATCATGTATTTCAGGTCGAATGTGACGCGTCGGGGTTGGGAATCGGTGGGGTCTTGAGCCAATTGAATCGGCCGATTGCTTTCTTTAGCGAAAAATTCAATGAGACGCGGCGTCGATATAGCACATACGACAAGGAGTTTTACGCCATCGTCCGGAGCCTTGAATATTGGCGTCATTATTTACTTCCGACCGAGTTTATCCTCTACTCCGACCACCAAGCTTTAAAGTTCATCCAAGGGCAAGCTAAGCTCAATCCACAACATGCCAAGTGGGTTGAAACGTTACAAGATTTTTCTTTCATCATTCGACACAAAGCCGGTTCCGCCAACACGGTCGCTGACGCCCTAAGTCGCCGCACAGCCTTTGTCACCTCCGCAAAAATACACGTTACGGGCTTTGAAGCTTTCACACACTTGTATCAGGAAGACCCGGATTTCAAAGACTTCTGGGCCAACTGTGCAACAGCCCCTTTCCGAGACTATGTAAGACGTGACGGGTTTCTCTTCAAGGGCCGACGTTTCTGTGTTCCATTATCTTCTTTTCGGGAAGCCATTATTCTCGAGTGTCACCAAGAAGCTTTAGCCGGACATTTCGGAAGGGACAAATGTTAGGACACTGAAGTTGTCCTTTATAATAGAAAGTTTTGTAAAGCAATAGCTGTGTTAAAGGGCTTATGCTTAATTGTTGTAGCAAGTGATGAAGACTATAAATAGGTCTTTACTTGTAGTTTGTAAGAAGTGAATTCATTAATACAAGATGTAGATCTCTAATCACTTTGTGTTCTCTCTAGGTTAGATTTCCTTTTCAATAATGTTCTTCATCATCTTGTTACACAATACTTGGATTGTATGAAGATCATGGACCTAACAAGTGGTATCAGAGCCAAATCGAAGAATTTTTCATCGATACGATCATCGGATCTTCACAATTCAAGCGTTTTTAGCCCTATTTTGCTCAGATTTCGGATTCTTATGGTGTCTGTTCAAGAAAAAGTCGAACTCACTTTTTGGATCAAAAGTATGCCAAATCGATCGAATTACATGTTTTGATCAACTAGAAATCTGTTCATCTTCATTTTTCGAATAAGTCTGCGAAAGAATCACTGAAATTGGTCAAGAATTGAAGAAGTTATGATGATTTTAGTGATTTTCGAATGCTGTTACTTGAATTCGGATTATTCTTGATGAATTCGGATTATTCTTGATGAATTCGGATCCTTCATCGTTTACTGTTCATTGATGAATTCGGATCCTTCATCATTTACTGTTCATTGATGAATTCTGATCCTTCATCGTTTACTGTTCATTGATGATTTCGGATCCTTCATGCTTTACTGTTCATGGTTTCGGATGCTACTATTGTTTGGATGGCTTAGATGGTTTCGAACTGTTCAGAGTTGTTGGTTTCGGATCTTGTGAAGTCCGAAATATTGCTGAATTTGGTCATCTTAGTTCTGAATTTCGGAATGTGCTTACACCTAAAGGTTCAAATGTATGGATGGCTTCGCATCTTTCTAATCCTCATTCTAATGGTTTCGAATTCCATTTATTCAAGATAGGCATGGTTTCGCATCCAGCATGATACGAAATGGCTTGATTTCGAACCCTACATGATCCGGATTCATTGATTTCGGACCCTTCATGATTCGAATTGTCTTGATTTCGAACCCTTCATGATTCGAATTGAGTGAATTCGCACCCAGCATGATCCGAATTGAGTGAATTCGCACCCAGCATGATCCGAATTGAGTGAATTCGCACCCAACATGATCCGAATTGAGTGAATTCGCACCCAGCATGATCCGAATTGAGTGAATTCGCACTCAATATGATCCGAATTGAGTGAATTCGCACCCTACTTAATCCGAATTGAGTGAATTCGCACTCAACATGATCCGAATTGAGTGAATTCGCACCCTACTTAATCCGGATTCATTGGTTTCGGATGCTTCATGGTCCGAATTCTGATGGTTTCGGATCCAAGAAATTTATTGAAAAATATTTCTCATTAAAAAAAAACCCCGTGCTAAGTCTCAGGAGGGGGACATTGTTCATGAAAGTTAGCATAAGGCGTGTGTGACATCATTCTTATATTCAGTGTGCCACATACATTTAGCAACTGTCAAAGTTTAAAAGAGCTCAAGTCTTTCAAGATATTCAGAAGTTGATTGTTGGAGTTTAGTCTTTGATTGGATTGGAAAAGACGCTTGAATATTTGCAATCATTATTCTGAAGTTTTGTTGACGATGCTAGACCTTTGAGTGCTCTTTATCATTCTTCTGACTTGATCAACCAGAATTGTGAGAGCTTGCAATCATTGTTCTGGTGCTTTGGTTGTGATTCAGACTTTTGAGTGCTTATAATCATCCAGCT
Source organism: Saussurea involucrata (assembly GCA_033807775.1). NCBI lineage: Eukaryota > Viridiplantae > Streptophyta > Magnoliopsida > Asterales > Asteraceae > Saussurea > Saussurea involucrata. Next base: position 75,113,706 of record CM066317.1, on the reverse strand, counting down.
ATTTCTTGAAGATTGAAGTTCTGGATTCTCTTCATTCAGTGGCTTGAAGTATTTTGAAGACGAGCATTTCTCTACAGTTGCTGAACAATGTTATTTGCTTGGGTCGTCTCATCCCTACCTAGTAGTGCGTGCTTATTACCGTTCCTCCTTCAAGCAAGACGGATTCTTTGTTTTTCACTAAATGCATACACTTTGAAGATGATTTTAGTGCATTTAGTCGAGGCTAAGAGCAACTTTCAAGGGGGAGCCAAGCCTACATTTGAAGAATGCACCGCTAAAGTTTTTACAAGGAAATCAAGGGGGAGAGGAGCTAATGATTTGAAGATGATTTGCTTTCCAAAACTTTAGGGGGAGAATGTTAGGACACTGAAGTTGTCCTTTATAATAGAAAGTTTTGTAAAGCAATAGTTGTGTTAAAGGGCTTATGCTTAATTGTTGTAGCAAGTGATGAAGACTATAAATAGGTCTTTACTTGTAGTTTGTAATAAGTGAATTCATTAATACAAGATGTAGATCTCTAATCACTTTGTGTTCTCTCTAGGTTAGATTTCCTTTTCAATAATGTTCTTCATCATCTTGTTACACAATACTTGGATTGTATGAAGATCATGGACCTAACAACAAAACAGTAGCTTTGGTTGGTGAACGTTTTTATTGGCCTCATATTGCTAAAGATGTTCTCAAGATTCTAAACCGGTGTCATGTTTGCCACGTCGCTAAAACCCATCATACCAACCAAGGTTTATATACTCCGTTACCGACTCCCGATGGCCCGTGGGAGGATGTTAGTCTCGACTTTGTGCTCGGTTTACCGCTAACACAACGGAAGAAAGACTCTATCATGGTGGTTGTGGATAGATTCTCCAAAATGGCTCATTTTATCCCTTGTTCCAAAACATATGATGCTTCCCAGGTTGCACGCCTTTATTTCGCGGAAATTGTTCGTTTACATGGCATACCAAAAACAATTACGTCTGACCGGGATGTCAAGTTCGTTAGCCATTTTTGGCGCACCCTGTGGAAACGTTTGGGCGCCAAGTTACAGTTTAGTAGTTCCCACCATCCGCAGACTGATGGGCAAACCGAGGTTACTAATCGGAATCTCGGGAATCTCCTTCGGTGTCTTGTTGGCGATCACCCAAAGCAGTGGGATCTTGCGCTACCCCAGGCGGAGTTTGCCTATAATCGATCTAACCACAGCTCCACGGGACGTAGCCCTTTTCTCGTGGTGTATGGCCGGAACCCGTTTACACCATTGGACTTAGCACCATTGCCGGGGGTCGAAAACGTTAGCCCCGAGGGGGATGCAAGGGTTGCCCAAATCAAGTTATTACATGAACAGGTCCGGGAGCAAATTACTAAGCATAATCTCCAATATCAAGCTCGGGCAAATAAGCATAGGCGAAAGGTCATTTTTCAAGAAGGTGACTTAGTTTGGATTTATCTCCGAAAGGACCGGTTTCCTCAAGGCCGTTTTGGTAAACTTCATCCGCGGGCAGATGGACCTTTTCGTGTCCTCAAGAGAATCAATGACAATGCCTACAAGATAGATTTGCCGGGACATTATGGTGTTTCCGCAACTTTTAATGTGGTTGACTTAGCTCCCTTTACTTCCAACGATAATTTTGGTGATGACTCGGGGACGAGTCATTTTTTAGGGGGGGCGGATGATACGGATCCAAGCCTCGATGGTGACACAATTGAAGGTGCTCGGCTAGAGGGAGATGCCACCGAAAGTGGCTAGGCCCAAACCCGTATCGTGAAGACCCAATCCAACCGTATAAGGGGTTTATTTCAATTTAGTATTTTATCTTTATCTTTTCTTTTTTTGAAAAAAAACCTTTGTTTAAGGGATTGAGTTTATCTCTTCCATTGTTTATCTCCTTTTATCTCTCCTTTGTTTCTATTTAAGCATTGTAAAAAAACTCTTGGTTGGGTTGTTGAATAAAGTTTATTTTTAAGTTTGAACGTTCGTGTTCTTCTCCATTCGGTTGGCCGAAGGAGATATTATTTGCTAGGGGATTTCTAGCATCTTTCCCCACTCGTATACGAATCTGTATCAATTACATTGATGTATTCTGAGGACTTTTGATTCACTAAAATGATTCAATACATATAAAGGGGTGGAGTTGATGATGAAAGACCTCAGTTTTAGAAAGGAGAGCATCAAGATTGAAGAAAAGGGTATGCAAATAAATCATTGTACATATCCTATGCAACTGCAGTTCCAGCAAAAAACCACGCAAAAAACACAGAATCGGTCGGGATAAGCGAACTGAAGGTGTGGGCAGGAAGTGAACACAAAGACTGCACGTATTCATCGGCTTCATCACCATGATTATCTTCGACGTATCATCTTCAATAGCTACTGCATTTGTGATGTTCGAGTTTTGCATGTTTCCGGTGGAACAACCGAGGATCAAAATCGGAGGTTGCACGAATGAATGGAGAAACTGAAATGGTAACCTAATTGATAATTATCATATAATTAATTAATTAAAAAATAATAACCGACTTACCATAGTTATAGTAATCCACTCACCTTAAATTTAGGAAATGATTCACAAAATCTGAATAATTAAAAAATCTTAAAAATTCAGAAATTGTTAATTTACTAATATAACCCTACGATTTATTTTAATAAAATATTAAACAAAATAAATGCAAGATTAGATCAAGGGCTAAGATGTGGGTTTCACAAGTTTCAACATTTTTATGGGTTTCAAAATATCCTTCCTGTGTGTGAACTATATGTTCCAACAAATAGCATGATGTAGATGATAAATGATTTAAAAAAAGTATTGTAAAATAATAATTTAGAATTTGTTATTTCGGATTAATTAAAGAAACAAAATTTGGGTAACCGATCTTTAAAACCTAAAATTTCTAAACTACCTATCATTAATATCACAACCGTTTAATACTAAAATACGGAATTCTGATTGGTTCATATGGATTAACAAGATTAACACTAAACTTTAGTTAACAAAAGAATGGACTATATATATAAGGTTTCAAATACAAAGCATGTCATAGTTACCAACTATACAAATCAATTAATTGATATATCTATAAAAATGATGAAAGTTTATTTATTATGATTTGAATATTTATGGAAAATGATCATGGTTCATTAATTATGATTACCGTTTAATATTAAGAAATAATCGATATATTTGAAAAACTATATATTTATTAGACTATATAAATAGTTAAGATCGATTTATATGGTTTATAACAATATATTCCTTTCAACATATTACTATATAATCTTTATATCTATAAAAGAAAAAACATTGGGGTATTGAGGTGGCATCATGAGAATTGAGTATTCTTCAATGGTGAATTTTAGTTGATTTGGAGTTGTCCCACATTGGTAAATGGTTGAAAATTTGGAGCAATGTGGTGTGTATAAGAAAGGTGGATGCATGAGATGCATTTGTGACAATTCATGAGTTTTGACTTATAGGGTTGTCTATTTTAGATGACCCTCTTTTAAAAAAAATCAATCTTTATATCTATAAAAGAAAAAACCTTTGGGTATTGAGGTGGCGTCTATGAATTGAGTATTTTCCAATGGTGAATTGTAAGTTGATTTGGAGTTGTCCCACATTGGTAAAGGGTTGAAAATTTGGAGCAATGTGGTGTGTATAAGAAAGGTGGATGCATGATATGCATTTGTGATAATTCATGAGTTTTGACTTATAGGGTTGTCTATTTTAGATGACTCTCTTAAAAACAAATAAAATAATCTTCTTTATATCTATAAAATAAAAAAGCTTGGGGTATTGAGGTGACACCATGAGAATTGAGTATTCTCCAATGATGAATTGTGCTTGATTTGGAGTTGTCTCACATTGGTAAAAGATTGAAAATTTGGAGCAATGTGGCGTGTATAAGAAAGGTGGATGCATGAAATACATTTGTGTCAATTCATGAGTTTGACTTATATGGTTGTCTATTTTAGAGGACCCTCTTTTAAAAAAACAAATAAAATAATTTGCCTTAAAAAGTTATCTTATATTGAATAATTTTCCTTTGCAAAGAAATCATAGTAATCATTATATATGTATATATGTATATATTAAAAGAAGCAATGTGTATTGAATCAATGTCATTAGAATTGAGTACTCTTAAAGGGTAAATTATGGTTGATTTGTAGGTGTCCCACATTGATGGAAAGTTGAAATATTGGAACAAAGTGATGTACATAAAGAAATGTGGTTGAAAGGCATTTTTGTCAAATTATAACATTTGACTCTAAGGGTGTCTTATTTTCGATGATCTTCCTCTTGCAAAAGAAATTTGTAACTTGACTTAAAAAATTGTCTTATATATCAACATATATATATATATATATAGGCTGGGTATCAAATACAAACCAACTAGTTTGTACAAACCCGTACAAACTCAATCTACCTTCATGAATTTGCAATTTTTTTAATTTGGCTTCATGAATCTATATTTTGGCTTCATGAATATAAAATTTGGCTTCATGAATATATAATTTGGCTTCATGAATCTATATTTTCCGGTGGAGCCCTAAAATACCCTTATAAATAAATAAAAAAGAAGTTATGGAGCCAAATTATATATTCATGAAGCCAAATTTTATATTCATAAAGCCAAAATATAGATTAATGAAGCCAAATTAAAAAAATTGCAAATTCATGAAGGTAGATTGAGTTTGTACGGGTTTGTACCCGATACCACCCTAAGGGTTTCAACCTTTGAGAGGGTTTCAAATTATCCTCCCTCTATATATATATATAAGTAGCAAACAATGAAAATTGAGGTGACACCACGAGAATCGAGTATTTTCAAATGTTATATTGTAGTTAAATATTGAGTATCCACATTGATAAGAAAAGAATTACATTAATAGAATAGTTGAGTATATAAAGGATGGGAAGAAGCCTTTAAAAGCTAAAAAGTTCATTCGTTACTCATTTCATTTTTAACCCTATTTTTTAATAAAAATTAGTTATTTTTAGTCTACATGTTGAAACAACAATATATCAATATACATTGATGAGAAAAGCGATATATCAATAGAAGAGTATGGTATATAAAAGATGAGGAGAAACCTTTAAAAACTAAAAGGGTCATTTGATTACTAACCTTCAAATGCCCTCCCATGAATCACAACTTAGAAGGAATTGATTTGTTGCATCTTATCTTGGTGCATCTCATTCTAGTGTGCATCCATTTCTCATCCAACAGTTGATAACCACTTCTCTCGCTTCTCACGTTAAGATCAATTTCTCATCGGAACCCGACCCATATACACATATAGTCTATCTTGCATATTAATTAACTAATTTGCACATATATACTATTTTCAATAATAGTGATATTGTTGTGGAACATGTTTTTTGGATTGTAATAACATAAAAGTATAACCATTACTGGTGCATCTTAAACTTTTCGTAACAAAAAAAACTATTATTGATATATGAAACAATAATCGCCACCACGCAACGCGCGGTGACCTACTATATAAATATATCGTGTATCCATACAATAGTGTATATGGTTGGAAAGGGTCATAACGAATATGGTATGCATGTTGCATATGGAGTGAGTTTTGATCTCTCGTATCGGTTATGTTGACTAATATAATCATATATATTGAACGTACAATTAAAATCACTTTGGGTAAAGTTGAAGGGGTTCAAATGGAAATAAACAATTCTGAAGGCGCATAATGTCATAATCTAATAGTGGGGGGGGGACTGGAACGATATACCAGCTCCCGTAAAGCAAAATCCATGGGCCAGGCTTGCTTTCTTTATACTCTTCGGTCGCATAATAACTACATTTCGTGCCAATCATGACTCCTTAAGTCAAATTAATAAAATTTAGAGTAAATTACGTTTTTTGTCCTTGTGGTTTGCTAAAAATTGCAAATTTCGTCCCTGTGGTTTTGAAATTTCGGTTTTCATCCCTATGGTTTGCAATTCATTTCTATTTTCGTCCCTAAGGCCAAAACACTACTTTTAAGCATGAAGGGCTAAAATAGAAATAATTTGTAAACCATAGGGATAAAAATAGCAATAAAATTTAAATCATGAGAATGAAAAAGGTGATAAATTATAAACCATAAGGATGTAAATTGCAATTTCAAAACCACAAGGACGAAAATAGAAATTTTCAACATACCACAAGGACTAAATATATAATTTACTCTAAAATTTATCTTATATAAATATTATTATTATGAAAACGTTATTTTAAATTAGTGTTTGAAGCGTTTATTAAATCTATAATTGATCATGATTCTTCATATTCGGACATGAAATAAAATTATTGTAACAAAAAAAGTTAAAACGGTTGTAACTTATAAGTTAATAATATTTAACACCATAATTGATAGATTTCATATATTGGTTAATAGTCTTATGTAACTCCTAACATTCATTTATATCTTGGTTCCCCTTAAATTATATAGAGGAGTTTAGGCATCACCGGTTAATATATAACTTCTCGGACATGGGTTCATGTGAGAAATACTTTTAAACCGTTGGATCACTTTTAATAAAATACCCTCTCGTGAATTGCGGCTTGAAAGAGAATTGATCCGGTGCATCTTATCCTAATGTTCGTCCATTTTTCATCCGTTGGTTAATAACCACTTCTCACGTTCTTACTAAATTTGGCACTTCTCATCGAAACCCAGCCCTAAGCTCTCGTACTTTTATCCATGATATGTTAAAAGAATAATTAATTACATGTAATCAATTATCGTAAGTTTTATCTTATTCGTGCATTTGTTACTTTTTAATAGATTTTACAAGTTTTAAAACGTGGTTAAAATCATGCACAATTGAAATTTGGAGATAACAAAAAAAGGTGTCAAAGAAAAGTGGGGAGGAGGCCCATGATTATACTAGTGGTCATGACATAACAATTTCAACGTGATAATTTATTATCATAAATTCATTTTTATGTTAGGTACTTTTGGTTTTTACGAGTTTGTTGTCATTCATAATTATAATAATTAATTTATTTTCTGTTATAAACCAATGTGTTTTTGCATTCATATTTCAAATTCAAAGAAAGATATATGTCCTAATCATGGTTCATTTCGACATGAATATGATGTTTTTGTATGTTCATGCATATTAAGAATTCCCAATATATACAAAATAATATCATAATTCTAACACTTGTAACCTTTTATATATATTTTTTCAATGGGCACGGTTATTTTGCAATCCAGAAAAAGGTTACAACCCGTGCAACCTTCATCTAAACCGTCCATTGCATTTGGATTTTCATTTATTCTCTAAATGAATTTACCTGATTTCGTTGAATTTCTGATAAATATGTCGATGCACATAACGGTTCATGCGATGTATGGATGAAGGTGATACTTTCATGAATAAGTATGCATTTCATGGCATTTAATGAAATACTATGCATTGCATGTAACATTATTGCATGAAACCAGTAATCATTTATGCAATTAGTTATCAATCAAGTGTCTACATGATGAATGAGACTAAATGAATGGTTTAGATGAGGGTTGCACGGGTTGTAACCTTTTAATGGGTTGCAAATGAAAAATCATTTTCAATTGTGCACATAAGGACAAGTCACAACCATTGATCAAGATTTGGAAAAGTAGTCAATGGTTAAAACTTAATGAAACCAATTGAGAAGTGATTAGGGACAAATCTGGAAATTTGAATCAGCGCCTACCATCTTTGACTTTTTATTTTCTTTTTTAATTAAAAAACTTTTACCCCCTTAAAGTTTAAATTAAATTATCTTAAAAATTACTAATATTTTAATCGAACAAATTACATCAAAAAACGAGAATTTCGTGCTCTTCGATATGACATCCATCTCGATATAGTCTTTTCTTCATTTTAACCGTTTTTACGTGAAATGCTATGTATGTGTTATATTCAGTATGAATATGTATGCACGTTTCCTGGTATCCATATTCAGTATGAATAACAAAAGGGAACATTCATTCACTATTCATGATGAATAACACAATATTCAAAATGAATAATACAACATTCAGGATGAATAATACACGAATTCCTGATTCATGTATTATTAAACATGAATCGTGTATTATTCACCTTGAATGTTGTATTATTAATCTTGAATGATACATTATTTATGATGGTAATATAGGAATGACCCGTGAAGGTGTGAACACATGGCACACTCTCTTTTGTTTTCCAATTCACAACCGAAACTTGGTTTTATTCTTTATGAATATGTATGCACATCTCTAGGTGTCCACATTCAGTATGAATAACAAATGTGAACGTTCATTCCATATTCAGGATGAATAATACAATATTCAGGATGAATAATACAGTATTCAGGATGAATTATATAACATTCAGGATGAATAATACACGAATTCATGAATCGTGTATTATTCACCCTGAATGATGTATCATTCATACTGAATGATACATTATTCATGAAGAATAATACATGAGTGACCCGTGAAGGTGTAGAGACGTGACGCACTCTCTTTTGTTCCTCGGTTCACAATCGAAACTCGATAGGTTCCCGATTCATCTCGATGGGTGTTGGGTTACGGTAAAGAAGAACACGATGCCTTAGGTAGTTGAAGAAAGTGTTGTAGAAGGTGATGTCGAGTTACAGACTTACGGTGTCGAGATGTTGTACACACTTTAACGTACATAAATATTCATAATGAATATAAGACATATATGACATTTCACGTAAAAACGGTTAAAACAACAACAACAAAACTATATCGAAATGGATGTCATATCGAAGAGCACAAAATTCTCGTTTTTTTATGTAATTTGTTTGATTAAAATATTATTAATTTTTAAGATAATTTATTTTAAACTTTAAGGGGGTAAAGGTTTTTAATTAAAAAAGAAAATAAAAAGCCAAACATGGTAGGCGTAAGTTTAAATTATCTTCTGTAACATCCCAAAATTTCACGTAAGTAAGATCGTTTCCTCCTAGACGGTTTGATGTGTTGTCTCGTTATGTAGGTATCTTATATTATAGAATTATATTTGCATGCAATCACTTCCATGCAATTCCATCCACAAGTTCACCTATACGTCTAAGATACCGTTTGTGCACCCAAAGACCCTCGAGAAAACAAGTTTCGGCGAAAAACGGAGTCGGACAGCAGCTTGGACGGGGATGGCGACTATGCTCCGTGACAATGCCCTGGGCAAAGTCGCTGGGGCAATGTCGCGACCAACTGCCCTTTTTGCCAAATCGAACAGAAGGTTATCTTCAGTTCTTCTCCCCCTTGATTTCTTTAGAAAACCGTAGTGATGCAATTCTTCAAATGTAGTCTAGGCTCCCCCTTGAAATATGCTCTTACTCTTTATATTTCAACCTTGACAAATCGGATTCAATGCCTCGACCGAGTGCACGAAAAACATCTTCATAAATGTGGAAACTCTAGCTCGTACTGATAAGCTCACAAGAAAGATAACGAGCGAGTTGTTGCGTAATTAACCAAATGCAAACTCAGTCTATAACACCAAATCCGTTGATAAGCCGCGAGTTGAATAGGAATTCAGCTTAAGAGCGTGATTCGGATTTGCTCGATGGAGGAAACATAATGAAGCATACACTATAAGGTAGGGTTTAGAAGAACTCCACAAGTAACATTGTTCATCAACTGTAGAAAAATGTTCATCCCCAAAATATCAGAATACTGAATGATGAAAATCCGGAACTTCAATCTTCAAGAAATAGCTGAATGATTATAAGCACTCAAGAGTCTGAATCACAACCAAAGCACCAGAACAACGATTGCAAGCACTCACAATTCTGATTGATCAGGTCAGAAGAGCACTCAACGGTCTAGCATCGTCAACAAAAACTCCAGAATAATGATTGCAAATGCTCAAACGTCTAATTCAATTCAACTAAAGACTGAATTCCAACACCCATCTTCTGAAAATCTTGGCAAACTTGAGCTCCTTTAAGCATTGACAGTTGCAATATGTATGTGACAGCCTAAATATGGTAATGAGGTCACACGCGCTTTATGCTAAACACCATGAACAATGCCCCCCCTCCTGAGACTAAGCACGGGGGTTCCGCTAACCATGTTAATCTCTAGAAACTTGGGCGAGGATACCATCTGGATCTCTAGAAACAGTCACGATTACACATTTTTAACCCTTTGTTGCAACACAAACCATGTTAAAACCCGGAGTCACAACGCACTGAAGTCGCAACACCTGAAGTCGCAATAGGCAAAAGTTCACCCAAGTCGCAACTGAAGGTTGCGATTTGGTACTGTTCAACGTGTAGTGGATTGCGATTTGGGGCCAAGTCGCAATAGACAATTGCGATTTGGAGTCCAAGTCGCAATAGACCATTGCGATTTGGTATTGTTCATCGTGATGTGGATTGCGATTTGGGGCCAAGTCGCAATAGACAATTGCGATTTGGAGTCCAAGTCGCAATAGACCATTGCGATTTGGTACTGTTCATGAGCAGTGGATTGCGATATGCATGAATATATGACCATTGCGACTCGGATGAATGTTTGAATGCATGTTGATTGCGACATGGATGAAGATTCAAATAATCTTAAGTCTAATCCTCAAAAATGATCTGTTTGGGCTGAAAATTGGTACGTAGATGCGCGAGGGTATTCTGGACAACATTAATACTTCGAGTTTTGTCCAAAAACCAACAGAAATGTGTTTTTCAATCCCAAAACATTGTGTGCAACAAAAAAATCCGAAAAAATGCTGTTTCATACCAAGATTGGGCTGTTGATGATGAATCGTTGCAGAATGATCGTATCGATGATTGATTCCTTCGATTTTGGCTCTGATACCACTTGTTGGTCCCATTTTAACAAAGGCAACGATTCATATATTGAAGAGATTGGTAACAAGAAGATAGATAATCAAAGTGGTGTATTATTCAAGATGAAAGCAACCTAGAGAGAGAATGGATCTCTCTCTAGAACACACACAAACACCTTGGAGGCTACATTGCAATGGACACACACTCAAACCCTAATTACACACACTAAACATTATATACCCCCTTGTTACACTATTAAGCCCAAGCCCATTACACTATATCCAAGCCCATATTACTATTAATTACCCCTTTACAAAACTATCTTATAATTAGGACATTTTGTGTCCTAACAGTTGTACCATGGGGGCGACTGTGCCTCGCGACAATGCCCTGGGTATAGGTCGATTCTTGGAGGGTATAGGTCGCTGGGGCAAGGTCGCGAGAGGGGGGACGGGATCTGTGGTATAGGTCGATTCTTGGAGGGTTTCAGACTCATTCTTCTCATTTTTAGCTCTTAGGTCGATTTCCCCTTCCTTATAGGCGATTTTCACACAAGTCTTCCCTCTCACTCCTCACTAAATGCTTCTAGGGTTTCCACCTACCACACCATTCACTTAACTTTGTAGTTAATGCTAGAAGAAGAAGAATCTAAAGTGTAAGAGCTTAAAGTAATCAAGCCCCCCACATTGAGTCTACCATTTCTAGGGTTTTCCAAGAAATTAGGTTTTCTCATTACAAATCTTTTGAGGTGAGTTTCCTTGACTCACTAAGCTCTTGGATGTTTATTTACCTATATCTCTTTAAATAATTATCTACTTACTTGTTCTTTTCTTACTCTTATGATATGTGACCTAACTTTCCTTTTTGGGAAGTTTAGAGTTTAACTTTGAGGATGGTTTTATTTGGAGGAGAAAGGAGATTGATGGGTGGTGTAGAAGTGTGCTCTTGAGTATATACACACCCCTCTTTCTTACAATTTCAAGTATGTAAAGGGTTAAAAACTAGGGTTTTGGTATTTGTAGCAATATGAAGATTATATGTGTATAATGATGCTTTTATAATCATGATTACTTCTAACATTTGTTAATAGGTGTATGAGGACTTGTTACTTGTGATGATACTAAAATGGCACCGAAATGGTAAAGCCATATTTTGTAATGTCTTAATGGACTAAAGACCTAGTTTGGTTGATGTCTTAATGGACTAAAGACCTAGTTTGGTTGATGTCTTAATGGACTAAAGACTTAGTTTGGTTGATGTCTTAATGGACTAAAGACCTAGTTTGGTTGATGTCTTAATGGACTAAAGACCTAGTTTGGTTGATGTCTTAATAGACTAAAGACCTAGTTTGGTTGATGTCTTAATGGACTAAAGACCTAGTTTGTTGATGTCTTAATGGGCTAAAGACCTAGCTTGGTTGATGTCTTAATGGGCTAAAGACCTAGTTTGGGTTGATGCCTTATATTGCAATGATGTAACGTGCGGTCAACCGGTAACGGATGACATATCACCTTATATGTTGTATAAATGATCTTTATTATGAAATTACTATTTTGGCTAGACTTTTGGCTAACACTTCTTTTGTATAATGTGTTTAAGCAGGCCTTTCTAGTGGTGATACTTCCCGGGGTTGAGGGAAGAGTGGTGAAGAGAGATAGCATTTTTGGATGGACATAGAGGCGAACTTTTGGTGTATAGTTTGATATACTTTTGAGAGCAAGATAGCAACACTCGTGTATAATCTGAACTTTGCTAAGTCTAGATTAGTAGGTTGTTGAGCTTTTCTCGTTTGTTTAATTGTAATGTAAACGCCACAATATTACTGTAACACCTCGAATTTTTCCATTGTAGTATTTTAATGTGAATGGGTCTATTTGTAATTTAGTCTAAGTTTGTGGACTATTTTGTGAATGTTAACTCCAGGGTTAATTTTGTAATTTGACCAGAGTTAAGGTTAATATTTCAAGTTAACTTGAGGGACTAGTTGGGTCAATTTAGGAAAGTTGAGATTACCTTAAAGAGAAGTAATCAGTATTCATTTGGTTAATATCTCAAAAAGTTGGTGTTAAGTCGGTCCATAGAAAGGCTCAGAGAGAAAGAAGAAAAGAAAGAGGAAAGGATTGATCTAGATTTGGTAAGGATTTAATAAGTGTGGTTGAAAAATCTTTTAATCTAGATGTGCTCCATGTTTGATTATTGTTATTGATTCAGTATTGAATTGGAAGCAGAGAAGATTTTGTCAAAATCGCATAAGTCAGGTGAGTTCGTCCTTTTTCATTTTAAGCTTTACAATTTGAATCAGACATGGAATATAAAATGGCTGAATGAATTGGTAAATCTGTATGAGATGAAATTGGTTTACAAACTGCATTTTAGGTGGATTTTGGGAGTTATTTTGACGTAAATTGAGGATACTAAATCGTAGTCCCGGTATTAGAAAATTCCGGAACTGGGTTTGGGTTCCGGAATTGGATCGGTTCCGGTAATAGAGAAGTTCCGGAACTGGTTTAGAATCCGAAACCGGTGAGTTCCGGAACTGGGGTTAGGATCCGGAATTAATTATTTGAATACCGGAACTAGTTTAAATTAAAATACCGGAACTAGTTTAATTGGAATACCGGAATTGGATTTTAAATTGGATCCGGAATTTAAATAGCCGAAGCCCGGAATTGGAATTTCCGAAAGTTGGGTCGGAATTGGGAAGTCCCGGAATGGGCTCAAAATTGATCCAGTAATTTTTATTTTGTTGATTCCGGAAGTAAATTTATTGGACCGAAAATTGGGCCTCCAATTTGAATTCTGGAATGGTTTACCGGAATATGGGCCCCAATTTTTAAAGATCCGGAAATAACAATTTGGACTTGGACCTCGACTTTTGCAGACCGGATTAGGAAAATCAACAAATTTGGGTTTGATTTCATTTGGATCCAAAATTAATGGGAATTAGTTAGGGTCCAAATTAGTTTTATTATTAGGACATTAATTTGATTGGAAATTTATTATATCATTTTGGATCGAGGTTTCGGAGTATTTTTCTAAATAAGAATTTTAGAAAAATAACATTTGAGGGTACATTAGATTATCCGGTGTTCATAGAATGGGATATGTTGTGAGAAGTGGTGTGTTGTTATACATATTCACTTAAAGTGTATTGGATCCATAGACACTGTTTTTATTTAACGTGGAATAGGCATAAAGTAAATTGTAATTCCTGTTGACCTGAAATGTGGAATATGCATAAAGTAATTTGTAATTCCCATTTCGTAAAGGTGTTATGAAATGAGAAATAGGCATAAATGAAATTGTAATTTCTATTTCATAGTGTGATGTGAAATGCGGAATAGGCATAAAGTAATTTGTAATTCCCGTTCACAATGGAAATGAAGAATAGGCATAAAGTAAGTTGTAATTCTCATTTCGTAGTATAGAAATTGAGGAATAGGCATAAAGTAAATTGTAATTCCTGATTTCTATAGGAAGACCAGAGATAGGAATAAAGTAATTTGTAATCTCTACTTCCAGTCCAAGAAATAGGCATAAAGCAACTTGTAATTTCTTGGATAAGAACAATAATCTAGAATCTGTAATGATTCGTAGTAGGCTCTTGATTGTGATAAAATGACTTTCTGAATGTTAGTCATATTCATGGGATCGGGTATGTTCCCGTCGTTGAGATGAGCACGTGTACGGTAAGAATGGTGGAGAACATGTTTGTTTATATGTTTGGATATTTTCAAGATGTTAATGTTTTAATTTGAATTTGGATGTTCTCAAGATGTTAATGTTTTAATTTGAATTTGAATTTGAATTTGGATGTTCTTACCAGGTACAGGCTCATGGAAATAAATGGGATGTGGGAAGAGAGCTTTTGAAGTATTCAACTTTTGAGATAAGCGGAGGATTTAGCTAATGGGATGAGGCTTTTTGGATGGATTGCTTAGATAACCCAGTTAATCTGATTATAGTTGACATGATTAGATTAATAGGTTATTGGGAGAATTCATTACATGTAAATATGAACCCTCATAGTTAGTTCTCTTCTTATATTTATAAAAGTTTGAATGTTATTTTGTCATAACTTGTTTTAAATTTGAGGTTCAAATTAGCCCTGATTTTTAGGGTGTTACAATTACTTCCCCTTTTGGGTGATTTGCCTATGTCATTTAGTTCATTTCTGCAATTATTCAGGTTTAAATTTACCTTAAATTTTAGGGTGTTACATCTTCCCTTTTTACCCCTAATCACTTTAATTAATAATTTCATCTAAAAAACTCTATTTAATATGAGTCATTGGAGCAATAGAGATGGAAAGGCCAAAATCCGTCCTCATGTGCATAATTGAAAATGAGTTTTCATTTGAACTTTCCTCTCTCTCTCTATATATATATATATAGGGAAAGGTTCAATAGAGAAGTGCAAATATTTAGAGAAATAGAGAAGTGAAAAAACACGGGACCGTTCATATATGAACGTTCATATATAAACAGTCATATATGAACGTTCATATATGACTGTTATGAACGTTCATATATGACTGTTTATATATGAACGTTCATATATGAACGGTCCCGTGTTTTTTTACTTCTCTATTTCTCTAAATATTTGCACTTCTCTATTGAACCTAAGGCTATATATATATATATATATATATATATATATATAGGGTTGGGTTTCAGTAATAATAAAAGTTACGTGAAAAGGGTGAGAATTAATCTTCGTCATTGGATGCATATTAGGATGAGATTACCGAGATTAAATGCACTGAGATGCACCAGATCAACCTCTATATCAAGCATGATTCATGGGTGAGTTTGAGATTAAAAGTGATCAATGGTCTAGATCCTTTCTTACCTTCTAACCTTCTAACCTTCTTACCTTAACTCTTTTTCTCAAACGATCCTTTCTCTCTCTCTCTCTCTCTGTATATATATATATATAGGGGCCTAATCAAATGAGAACTAGGTAATTTATGGTAACCATGAGATCCAATGTGAGCCACACATTTAAGATAATTAACATACATTTTAAATAAATATAAAAGGGTATTTTTGTAAATTTAGTTTTTACATCTAAGTAGGTTAATAAATCCTAAATTATCTCCAAAAATATATCCTGAAACATCCTATACGTCAACTCTCTCTCTCTCTCTATCTTTCTCTCTATCTTTCTCTCTCTCACTCTCTACACTATACCTAATTCATCCAACCTCTCATTTTTCTCTAGATAAAGTCGCCTCCGTCCTCTTATTCCTCTGTGTTTACCAACTACCCCAACCCTACTGTATCATCTGACTACTCCTCTACCTATTTGTTTTCTCCGACGCCTATTCTCTTTACCATAGAAAACTCCGTCGTACTCTCTCCCTTTTTAGATTCGGTTGGAAGATTTCCCCATGATACCTTCGCTTCCTTTTTCTTTCTCCATATCACAGCAGCCGTACATCATCTCTCGAAGGAGTCTAGACGCTGTGGCCGGAGGGAGAACACCGTGATGGGTTAACTTTTGGAGTCTCGATGTCGTGGTCGGAGGGAGGACGTTGTGATGGGTTGAGTTATGGGGTGACAGTGTCGTGACTGTTGCACTCGACGTCGCAAAATCTCTCGCCTACCTACACCATGACTGTTGTTCGAAAGTCCTCCACCTCGACATCAAGCCGGAAAACATATGATATTCTGTTTGGTTGGTTAAACACGTTTTTTTCCTTCTACTGTATCTTTGTGATGGGTATCATAGTGTATCATAGTAAGTTTCTTTCGTAAAGTTTAGAATTATTGGGTACCACAGTATGTATCATAGCTGTTTACAACGTGTATCACAGTGTATCTTCGTTGTTTTACGAGGGTATCACAACGTTTCTTATTTATTTTCGTTATTTTTTATGTTTACGAAAGGGTATCACAGTGTATCATAGTAAGTTTATTTCTTAAAGTTTAGAACTATTGGGTATCACAATATGTATCATAGTTGTTTACAAAGTGTATCACAGTGTATATTCGTTGTTTTACGAGGATATCACAATGTTTCTTATTTATTTTCGTTATTTTCGATGTTTACGAAAGGGTATCATAGTGTGCATCACGTATATTCGATGTTTACAAAGTGTATCACATTGTGCATCATGTATTCGCCGGAATAATGTTCATTGTAGAGAGGAGAGAGGAGAGAGAGAGGATATTTCTAAAATACCTAAAATACACTTTATATAAAATTTTAATTAAAATTACCATAATTAATGATTTCCTAATTTATCCTCTAATTTGTGGTTGAGATTGATTCTCACGGTTACCACAGATAACTCAGTTCTCCCTTGAACGGCCCCCTATATATATATATATATATATATATATATATATATATATATATATTCGCAAATCCACCCATGAATCGTACTTGATAAAGGAATTGATCTGGTGCATCTTGTTGCATCTCATCATAATGTGCATCCAAAGAGTCGAGATCCATTCTTACCCTTCTCAACATAATTTTCATTCTTACGGGAACCAACCTTATACATACATATAGGTGAATGATTGTGTGAGAAGTTGAGGTTAAAGTGAGAAGTGGACCTCAACCGTTGGATGGAGAAATATATGCACATTAGGATGAGATGCACCGAGATGCACCAGATCGATTCCCTTCTAAAACACAATTCATGGGAGGGCATGAGATTAAAAGTGATCAACGGTTCGGATCCAACTCTCACGCTTCTCAAGTTAACCTCAAGTTCTCATACGATCTTTCGCCTATATGTATGTATATATATATATATATACATATATGTAGAAAGGAAAGTTCAATTGCGAACTCAATTTTCATTGTGAACATGAGGACTGATCTTGGTCATCCATCTCTATTGATCTAACAACTCACATTAAATAGAGTTTTTAATAAAACTGTTAATTAAGGTGATTTAACAAAGGAAGTTAATTTTAATCCACACCTACCTTATTTGACTTTTTATTTTCTTTTTAATTAAAAACTTTTACTCTCATAAAGTTCAAAATAAATTATCTTAAAAACTACTAATATTTTAATCAAACAAATTACATAAAAAACGAGAATTTCGTGTTCTTCGATATGATATCCATCTCGGTATAGTTTTTTTTCTTCGTTTTAACCGTTTTTACATGAAATGCTATCGATGTGTTATATTCATTATGAATATTTATGTACGTTCAAGTGTGTACAACAACTCGACACCGTAAGTCCATAACTCGACATCACCTTCTTCAACACTTTCTTCAACGTCGTAGGACATCGCGTTCTTCATCATCGTAACCCAACACCCATCGAGACGAATCGAAAACCCATGGACTGATTTATTATTTGTTTGTGTGTGTAAAATCACAGCCTATCACTTTCAGCTTTTATCGAGATCGATTGGAAACCCATCGAGGCCAATCAAGAACACATCAAGATCGATTGAGAACACATCAGGACCAATGGACACCTATCGAGACCAATCGAGACTAATAAAAAACCCATCCATTGACTTGGTGTGTGGTTGTGTATTAAAATCACAACCTAACACCTTCATTTTTCATCGAGACCTATTGAGAACCTACTGATTATTTTATTGTGTGTTTGTTTGTGTAAAACCATAACCTACCACCTTTAACTTTTATCGAGATGGGTCAGAAAATCTATTGAGACGAATTGAAAACCTATCAAGATCAATCGATAATCCAATAAAGAAAAATAGAGTATATAGAATTGACACTATGGTATATTCATGATGAGTAATATGTATATGCATGATGAATAATATGTATATGCATGATGAATATTATGGTGAAAATTAATATTTATGATAAATATCATACTAGGGGCAGGTTCAAATAAAAATCAAGTTTTGGTTGTGAACCGGGGGACAAAGGAGAGCACATGACGTGTCCACACTTTCACGGGTCATCCATGTATTATTCACCATGAATAATGTATCATTCACATTTAGGATAAATAATACAGCATTCACGGTGAATAATACACGAATTCTGATGAATAATACATGAATCATGAATTCGTGTATTATTCATCCTGAATACTGTATTATGCATCATGAATAATGCATGAACGTTCACCTTTGTTATTCATACTGAATGTGGACACCTAGGGATACTTGTCGCACTCTTCTTTGTCCTCGGTTCACAGCCGAAAACCTGGGTTGCATTTGAACTTTTCCCTATCATGTTAATATAAATACTAGAGAGTTATTGTATACGTGTGATCATACATAAATATTCATGATGAATAATATGTAGGGAAATTAATTAAAATGCCAAAAGTTTGACCCTTTGTTACCAAAATGCCACAAATTTCTCCCATCTTACCGAAATGCCACAAAAAACCGCGGTGGGCCCCGCGATCGCGGGCCCCAGGCCCACGTGTCACCCAGGTTTGCCCACTTTGCCCGCGTTGGTCCCTCAGGAATGCCCGCGGCCCAGCTTTCCCCCCTCAAGAATGCCCGTGTTGGCAGTTTTGGTCCCTGCCCGCGTTGGGCCCCCGCGATCGCGGGCTAACCCACTACTTTTCGAATTTACAATTTGGTCCCTGAAGTTTGTTGCAAATTTAAAAAAACATTAATGGTCCCTATAGTTTTTAGGTTATCATTTTATGTGGTTTTTAATGTATTGTTTCCTTTACATTTTAATGTAAGTTATTTAACAAGGAAAATAATTAACAACATCATATAAAAATTATTGCAAATCATCTTCCCAACCGAAACGGATACAGTGCATGTAAACAAAAAAATCTATTACTGGAAGGCGTCCTGGAGTCCTGTGATCAAGTTAACCTTTTCCTTGATCACGTCCTCCATTCCTATGTAGTCCGATTCGAGTTCTTCTAGTTCCTCTTCAGCTTCCTTAATCTCTCGTTGCAGGTGCCGAACGTGAGCCCTAGTCATGGCCAGTTCTCGTTTCTTCTCCGCTAGATACTCCATTTTCCCTTGCTGAATCCCCTTGTTATGGTTCCACATACCCTTTACCTTTTCGATACCGGCGTTCTCCTCATCAATGGCTTTTTGCACTGCGGGAGTAATTCGTTGACTTTGTCGAAGACCCGTCGGCATAAAATCATACATTGGTGGGATTCTCATGCCATTATCGAAGTAGTAATTGTCGGATGCCATCTCCCAGTCTGCTTCCTCCTCAGGCGTGAATGGAAAATCGGCCGCAGTTCGCCCACAGTTTGTCCACTCCTCCTCTGTTTCTGGTACCTTCCAGGTACTCCGGCGACCTCCATCGTTCAGTGGTTGGTAGGCTCCCGAACGTGAAGTTCCAGCCACATTCGCCGACCTGTTCCCCCTTGATCTTGAACCTCCAGCCATGGTTCGTCTGAATAGTTCACTGCATGATTCGTCTGAATAGTTCACTACAAGATTCGTTTGAAAAGATCCTGTAAGATTCGACTGAAAAAGTAATTGCAATATTCGTCTGCTCTTGAATAAAGGTCTTTCATTAGGCAGAAAATTAGTCTTTAAGTAGTCAAACATAGCTAATTAATGAAAATTTAGACCAGATTTATATGGTACTGTCAAATGCAAGTTTCTATAATATAGATATTGTTCTACATTACATGATACCAATTTTTGCATCAGAAGGAAGACACCAAATGGCCGGGATGATATTTTTAAGCATTCCAACCAAAGAAAACTCAGCTTCGAGAATAAGAATTCCATTTAACAAAAAACCCTTCGCCGGTTCATTGAGTTCACTCAGTAGCATATATATATATATATATATATATATATTATATATAACTAACTCTTAGTAGGTTTATGTTCTCCTATATGAGAGCTTCGAAACGATATATAATGCGTCCAAAATGGAGTATGTGTGAAAGAGATATCGATACTCAAAGTTGAGTAATTGGATGAAATTAGCAAAAACCAAATGAAGTAAACACTAAGTCAATCACAATACTTTAACAAAACAAGTTAATACTAAAAATAATAATTATTTAATGTTACATAAACAACCTAACTTTGCTTTATTTGACAATGTGCATAAATGGACTCCGCCATATGTATGCGAAATGCATTGGCCTCGGCCACGGTGTGGTCAGGGTGTACAAATACCACATCTTTATTTATCAACATGTTGGCATTATGGCATACCCAGACACCGCAATCCGCATTCATCCCGGCCTGCTGGGGTGTATTCTTGGCGAACTTATGGCGAAAGAGCACTGACCTATCGCGACGCCTCGTGTCCTTGACCCGACAAAAGAAGTCAAATAGCACAGCTTTAAACCTTCTCATCTGGTCTTCCAATTGGTCTTTGAAGAGACTGGCACTGTCGCTGTCATATATGGTCATGGTCATAGCGTCAAGCTCAAACACTCCAAGCAACCAATGTTTGGGATGAATGCATATTGGGATGTACACCTGAAATATTACAATATTAGACAACTTAGTTAGCAACAAAACAACTTAAATAAAATAAGAGTAAAACGATTTACATACGACATCGAGGAGAGCCCAAGAAACCCCTTCCACGCCATTGCATGAGTTGGCCACGGAGGTAGGACCTTGATGGGGGAGCACCAGGTAGGGAAAGAAAATATTGTACATCATGGTCCACCTCGTGTCTGTTCCACGAGATTTTTGGAGCAGCGAGACCCAATAATCCATGTGCTATACATAAAAAATAGATGGTTAGACATGTAATATAAATATATTTGATTATATGACTATAGTTAAACTTGATACTAACCACATCCTGTAACTCAGACTCCAAAGGGTCATCCGCCAGCAATACTTGGAAAAAGCGGGGGGTGATTTCCAGGCTCAAGTAAGGGACGAATATCATGGGGGGAGGTAACCAGTCTTGCACATCCTCAATATATCGGATGCCGGTAGACGCTCCGGTGAAGCCACCTTTCCCTTTCTCTTTTCCGCCTTCTTTCCTCCCTTGTTTCCCCCCGCAATCTTTGCTTGCTTTTTAGGGGGCAGTGGTGTCGTAGATCCTTGTTGTCCAAACGGGTAACTCAACCATTTTGAAAGTTTATGCTGCCGCTTTTGAGGGAGCGGGGTCACCTGTGGATCTACAACATCCATCGGGTCATCTTCCGGCTCCGAGAAGTGCTCCTCGAGAATAGGAGACCCCATCGTCTGAAAATTAAGTTATTAGATGTTTTAAGTACAATTTAGGAAATGTTCACAATTAAACCAAAACTACCAAAATAACTTACAGTATGCATGGAAGGTGGCTGTGTGACGAACATCGACCCCGACATTTCCGGCCTGTAATACTCTCTGGCCGAACCGCCAAAGATGTCCGTGAATGTTGAGGTGTATGCCCCCGACATCCCGGCCTGCATGACATTGATCATTATAAGAGTTACAAAATTAGGAACAAACATATAACTATAATGGTTACTCAGTGTCACTTACACTCTCCGGGATAGTAGAACCATATGTGGTGCCAAACGGCACCATTTGGGATGTGTAACCCCCTGCACTCGACATCCCGGCCTGCGTGACATTGATCATTATAAGAGTTACAAACTTAGGAACAAACATATAACTATAATGGTTACTCAGTGTCACTTACAGTCTCCGGGATAGTAGAATAGGATGTGGTGGCGAACGTCGTTTGGGAGGTGTATGCCCCCGACATCCCGGCCTGCGTGACATTGATCATTATAAGAGTTACAAACTTAGGAACAAACATATAACTATAATGGTTACTCAGTGTCACTTACACTCTCCGGGATAGTAGAATAGGATGTGGTGGCGAACGTCGTTTGGGAGGTGTTTGCCCCCGACATCCTGGCCTGCGTGACATTGATCATTATAAGAGTTACAAACTTAGGAACAAACATATAACTATAATGGTTACTCAATGTCAGTTACATTTTCAGGGAATGACGGATAGGATGTGGTGGCAAACGTCGCCTGTGCCCCCTGTCCGAACGGAGCGGGGATCGGTGTCGTACTCGACAGCTAAAACAAATTTAGAACGTAATATTAATATACAAACTAAATAAACGTGGCCAACAAATTAAGTTAAACACTAACATGGACAGCGCTAAACTGTCTGTAGACTCCCTCCAGAAACTCTACACGTGACTCTAGCGGCCCGTGGACGTAGTCCCACAGGTACTCATGACAGCCACGATGTGGCCCGTAGGAAGGGGCCGCCTGATATGGATCGTAAGGGGGCGGCTGGTAGGAGGAGGAAGGGGGCGGCGGATAGGAGGAGGAAGGGGGCTGCTGATATCCACTGGAAGGGGGCCTGTCGTCGTCTTCCTCATCTTCGTGAGATATGGAAGGAGAGGGACGTTGAGCCCTTGCCGCCTTTGCGTCAATAAAGGCCACGCTGTCTCTGTACCAATCCGTGTCCATCTCGTCGGCAGTAGGCTCAAGGCGAGCGAAAGGCAAGAGTGGCAGCTAAATATATGATAAAACATAAAAAAAATTAATAAGCGGGACTAACGTATGCAAATTGTAAACATAGTAAAAGAACTTACATTTCTAGATTCATTGAAGAACTGAACCCAAAGCGACCTACTTAGGGTAACATGCTTGTCCCAACGGGTTCCCTTAAGTACTCGATCGTCGCGCTTGACGAAATATTGGATTGATGCGGGAAACATCTCCAAAATCCATATCTGGAATTAGACAAGAAGAGCAAGTACGTAAAAAGAAAGCCAAACAGTTTGTATGTATTATTAACAATTGTTATACTACGTATCTAACCTTGAAAGCGTATGTAAAACCACAAAGGTTCATCTTTCCATGTCCATCGGAGTCGCGTCTGGTTATAGCTCGGTGCAAGATTGAGTAGCAATGTGTCCAGATATGGCTACCCCACGGGTAGCTGTTAAACAGCTCAAGGTCCTCGATGGCCCTAAGGACCGTCGAGGAAGCATACTGGCTATACTCACGGCCCATGAAGCCCATATCCACGATCACCACCAAGCATACACGGACAGCATCGACGTCGCTTAGGGCACTAAGGCCCTCTTTCATCATGTCCCGGGCTGCCTTCAGCTTCAAACGAGATGCTGAAATGCCCCAAACCCTAGGAACGAAGGAGCAGTCTGCTAAGGGAGGAAGGGGGGAGCCTCTCCAAAACGTAGTCCTGTAATTAGACAGAACTCACGACGCCCAAAATGCAATCGATCGCCGAAGAAATCAAAATGCATCTCCTCCGGCTCAGCGTTGGCGTCCTCGACCTCCAACTGTAGAAACATGTGTACTAGCGTAGGGTCGCCAGCAGAGTAAGACACATCCATCCATGGCCCGAACGGTGTCCCTCTAAAGATGGCCTCAAGGGTATCCGCGCGATCACCTAATCTCCTAAAGCGCGATCCTAACTCCTCGATGTAGGCAACTTTGCACTTTAGCGTCAAGTCGATGTTAAAGAAATCCCTCTACATAGTCATTCACAGATGTTATAGTTAGTGTTATATATAGATGTTGCGGTTTATTTTATTTCAACGTATAATAGTGTTATAAATAGATAAAGTGCGGTTTATTTTATTTCAACGTATAATAGTGTTATATATAGATGTTGCGGTTTATTTTATTTCAACATATAATAGTGTTATAAATTGATAAAGTGCGGTTTATTTTATTTCAACGTATAATAGTGTTATATATAGATGTTGCGGTTTATTTTATTTCAACGTATAATAGTGTTATATATAGATAAAGTGCGGTTTATTTTATTTCAACGTATAATAGTGTTATATATAGATGTTGCGGTTTATTTTATTTCAACATATAATAGTGTTATAAATAGATAAAATGCGGTTTATTTTATTTCAACGTATAATAGTGTTATAAATAGATAAAGTGCGGTTTATTTTATTTCAACGTATAATAGTGTTATATATAGATGTTGCGGTTTATTTTATTTCAACGTATAATAGTGTTATATATAGATGTTGCGGTTTATTTTATTTCAACATATAATAGTGTTATAAATAGATAAAGTGCGGTTTATTTTATTTCAACGTATAATAGTGTTATAAATAGATAAAGTGCGGTTTATTTTATTTCAACGTATAATAGTGTTATATATAGATGTTGCGGTTTATTTTATTTAAACGTATAATAGTGTTATATATAGATGTTGCGGTTTATTTTATTTCAACATATAATAGTGTTATAAATAGATAAAGTGCGGTTTATTTTATTTCAACGTATCATATTGTTATATATAGATGTTGCGGTTTATTTTATTTCAACGTATCATAGTGTTATATATAGATGTTGCGGTTTAGGGACCCTAGTTGTCATTCTTAAAAGTTTAGGGACCTAATTGGCATTCTTAAAAGTTTAGGGACCTAAATTGTCATTCTTAAAAGTTTAGGGACCTAAGTTGTCATTCTTAAAACCGTAGGGACCTAAGTTGTCATTCTTAAAAGTTTAGGGACCTAATTGGCATTCTTAAAAGTTTAGGGACCTAAATTGTCATTCTTAAAAGTTTAGGGACCTAAGTTGTCATTCTTAAAACCGTAGGGACCTAAGTTAACATTTTTTTTATAAAAAACACATTCTTAACAATTTTTTTATAAAAACACACTCTTAACAATTTTTATAAAAAAACACATTTTAACAATTTTTTTATAAAAACACACTCTTAACAATTTTTTTATAAAAACACATTCTTAACAAATTTTTTTATAAAAACACACTCTTAACAATTTTTTTTTAAAAAAAACACATTCTTAACATTTTTTTATAAAAATACAATCTTTAGAATTATTTTTATAAAAACAATCTCTTAACAATTTTTTTATAAAAAACATTCTTAACAAGTTTTTTTTTATAAAAATATATTCTTAACAATTTTTTTATAAAAACACACTTTTAAGAATTATTTTTATAAAAAACACACTCTTAACAATTTTTTATGAAAAACACATTTTTAACATTTTTTTATAAAAACACACTCTTAATAATTTTTTTATAAAAACACACTCTTTAAAATTATTTTTATAAAAACAATCTCTTAACAATTTTTTATAAAAAAACATTCTTAACAAGTTTTTTTTATAAAAATACATTCTTAACAATTTTTTTATAAAAACACACTTTTATGAATTATTTTTATAAAAACACACTCTTAACAATTTTTTATAAAAAAATACATTTTTAACAATTTTTTTATAAAAACACACTCTTAACAATTTTTTTATAAAAACACACTCTTAACAATTTTTAAAAAAAAACACATTCTTAACATTTTTTTATAAAAACACACTTTTAAGAATTATTTTTATAAGAACACACTCTTAACAATTTTTTTTATAAAAACACATTGTTAACAATTGTTTTATAAAAAAACACATTCTTAACATTTTTTTTATAAAAACACACTTTTAAGAATTATTTTTATAAAAACACACTCTTAACAATTTTTTATAAAAATACTCCTATAACAACATACACATTATAACATACAAATATCACATTCAAACATAAAACCATACATATCATATATCTTAAAAATGTTAAACATGGAACATATTCAAACATAACAAAAGTTATAAACACTCTAACAACATACAAATCATATATCTTAACTTAAAATAACATACAAAAAATAACAAAAAACATAAGGAAAACATACCATAGAGGTAATACGAGACATCTTCACAAAACTCGAACACGTGTTTTGTAACGTCCCAAAAATTACAAGCAAATTTAAATTTTTAAATAAACAATTCATTGATAACAACTCAATAAATGATCCCAACGTTTCGTTTGCAAACACATAATTAATGTCTTTATAAAATAAAACCAGCGGAATAAACGTTTAATTATTAAAATCATAAAGCAACCAGCTCTTCTCGCGCGCAAGTGTGTACTCGTCACGCCTTGGAGCCGCCCGTACCTGAAACCACAGTTTATTGGGAAAGGGTAAGCACGAAGCTTAGTGAATTCCAACACATGCGCAGATAGGAATTATATACACATCACCCCTATCCGCACATAAGCAACAACATCACAGTTACATAAAACGAGTAAACATCTACAAGTAATTATGTATCCAACACCTCAGTACCATCGAGGCCTCGGTCCCACCGAATTGTAATGCATCCAACACCTCAGTACCATCGAGGCCTCGGTCCCACCGAATTGTAATGTAACCAACACCTCAGTACCATCGAGGCCTCGGTCCCACCGAATTGTAATGTATCCAACACCTCAGTACCATCGAGGCCTCGGTCCCACCGAATTGTAATGTAACCAACACCTCAGTACCATTGAGGCCTCGGTCCCACCGAATTGTAATGTAACCAACACCTCAGTACCATCGAGGCCTCGGTCCCACCGAATTGTAATGTAACACATTTATACCAAGCATTCAAACCAATCAAATATTACACACCACAAACAACTAGTTCACACCACAAAGACAATAGTACATACAAACTATGATGACATGCATACAACCCCTAACTACACAGTGAGAGAACTCACCTCGAATGCGCGCCCAGCTTAATAACACAATTCAAGCTTCACAAATACGGTCACTTCCCAGCACCTAAACGCATGTTAAAACGTGTCAATACGAGACCCGGACCCTATGACACGACACACGCTTAAACCGTCACTAAAACCATTTTCCTCTCTCACCAAACAGGTCTGTTCGGGACCTGTTTGACCCCTTTAAACCCATAAAATTCCCAATATTATTTCATGACCAGAAAGTACTCTGAGTTAGGGTTCCAAGGACATATTATACGCCTCCTAACGATTTTTCTACAATTTACTACGGACTTTACAAAAACAGTTTCCGGAACAGCGAAATTCAGCACCTTTCAGTATAAAACGACAAATCGACCCATGCTACGTCCCGAACTGGGTTTTGCACAAAACACAGAAACGTTTCTAGACTCAAAAAGGGAACTTTTGACACCGGTTTCACCCCAAACGGAGTTACGAGCAGAAAGTTATGATTTTCGCAAGATCAAGGCAGATTCCAGAAGTTTTCACATGAAATGACGAAACACCGAACTTGCGACCACTTTTTCGTCCAGCTAGAGACCGAACCAGTTTTCCGCTAAAACACGGAAAACGTGCCCGACCCTGAACTTGAACCGTGGGCGCCAGTTTCGGCTCAAACGGAGTTACTACGGAAACGTTATGAGCATACGAAAACTGGACAGCACACTAGAATTTTCATAAAAAATCACGACTTATAAAAACGGTTCAAGGCTTAACGATTCGGGTCTTACGCTATGTGTGACACCCACTGCCACCACCCTCCACCTACAGCCACCGCAGCGGCGGCGTGCGGCGGTGGTGGTCTCGCCGGAAAAACGAAAAGGAAAAGAAAAGAACGAGACTAACGAGAACCACATACCTCCCGACGGCGTCTCACCACCACAACCAAACCTCTCACCCTCGACTCCTCCGACGACAGCCGATGGTGGCGGTCTCCGGCGACAGCAGTAGCGGCGGCGAGGGCTGTTGCCGCTGGTCCTTTCCTCTCGTCCCTCTCCTTCTCGCGATCACTCTCCCTCTCTCTCGGTTCTTCTCTACTCGTTGCCGCACCACATGAAAAAACCAAGGAGCCGTAGGGTTGCCCTTTTTTTTTTCTTTCCCTTCACGCTACCCAAAACCAAGTCATCACAAGGCTGCGTTTTTTTTTTGTTTTGCATGGGCCAAATCCATCAAGGTTTTTGGCCCTTGACACAATTAGTCCCTCGACTAGCAACCCTCTCGCAAATAACCGAAAATTCCGCCACTTTAACGATTCGATCCAACTCGACTAACCCCGTTAACGGAAACCACCATAATCGAACTTAAAAGAAATAGTTAAGATTAATAAATTACATACCGGGATACGGGCTTTACAACTCTCCCCCACTTGGATTAGACTTCGTCCTCGAAGTCTCTGTCTACGAATAACTCCGGATAGTTCTCCCTCATCTCAACCTCAGGTTCCTAAGTCCACTTGAAACCCCTACTAAACTTCTCGAATACTATTCTTACTAATGTACTCTTTCTAAGACACTGGGATTATGATCGGCAGAACACCCCGACAATTGAAATCATTCCTAGCCAAGCGACTACGGTTGTCCCCCAACCTTAGATATTCCATATCTCCCGAGTCAAATCTCAAGCTCTAACCACTCTAAAGCTGCTCACCAGTATACTCTACAGGATACTCGATTACGATCCCTCCTATCTTCAATTGACGATTAACTTCTACGAATTCTAATAGACTCCAAAGATTTTCAATAATTTAAATTAACAAAACATCGACCCCCTGCCGAACATCGGTCCAACCGATTACAATAACAAGCATCGGCCACCCGCCGAACATCGGTCCAACCGATTACAATAACAAACATCGGCCACCCGCCAAACATCGGTCCAACCGATCACAATAACTCACATCAGCGTGGTATTATCCTAGACACTAACACAAATAGATATCCCCCACAACCGAATCAACTAACACACACGTAGGTCATTCCACCATAACCATCCATCACAAGTGATCATTTCAGGGTTACTACTACCATCACCATGATTATCTTAAAATCGGCTACAACTCTCCGATTACACTAAAGGTGTTTGGCCTCAAGCCCAAAAGTCGACACCTAAATATACCACCTACCTCAAAATGGTTGATGCGCATTTATTCTCTTAATAACAAAGGGCATCAATCCCTTAACCGATACTATTCGGCCTACAGTACTAACGCGCGTGGAATACCTACCTTCCACCGTTGACGGACCATCCACACTTGCTCTACGAAGCCAAGTCACCCCGTATTGAGGATGCACCTTGACGTCTACCTCCCAGGTAACGCCTCAAGACCCAGCACACCGGAACTACCTCCCAGGTAAGTGCCCACAACTATATCCTCCTAGTACCTACTGGAAAGTCTAGGTTAAAACACATGAATACCGGGGTCCCACCCCGAGATACCCAACCGACCATTACCAACGACTGACTAACGTGTCTAAGGATCCAAAGCAAACATCCTACCAACAACATGCCGGTTCCGGATTGACTCACTCACCCAAACATGTAAACACTCAACGTGCAAATAATGCCAAACGGTGCGACAAAAACAACTCATCAACTAGACTCCACATCGAGTCATTAAAACCGGGCAATTGGCCCATGACTAACTCCAAGTCAAAACCGAGCAAAATGCTCCACGCTTGCTAGACCCATAGGTCGGAAAATGCGTTTAAACAAAGTTTAAGCAAGCAATACTCTGAAATCAACCTTAGTCCCAGACTCAACACGGGTTAAACAAAAGAGTTTTCCAAAAGGACTCATACCCTAAAATTCTCGAAATGACACATGACACTTAAAGGCACATTTCCCCAAATGGTTTACAAAATCATTTACAAAATATTTTCAACCTCAGGATTTTCATCCCAAAAAGATCGTATGCAATAAAACTACTATTACCTGATCGATAGTTACGCAAAACTGGACACGCTCGTCCCACATAGGAAAATCATGTTGAAAATCGTTCCATTGCAGTTCAGTTTACTCACACAAAAGCAAGCGTAAAAAGTAATTTCTTTAAAATGAACCGCTTCGATTCCAGTATGGATTGACTCATGACATGCACTTAAAGTAACCGCTTGACCTTAAACAGGGTCCGACAAAGGTGTGCACATAATTCAAAATAAGTTTCACGACATTTGATTCAAAAATTCCTCTTTTTAATCATAAAAAGGACGTGGCACAGGGTTCGCCACAAATTTTCCGCGCGTCAGCTAATCACACAAAACGATAACACGGTTTACAAATATATTTTTGTTAAAACACAACTGTCTCGTGTAAGTTTCAAACTTGAAGACAGAAACCAGTCCGCTTCTAATAATTGGAAATATCGACTAAAATCTCATAAAATCTCAAACTGGGGGCAGGCATGCAAGCTTGTAACACTTCCTCAAGTTTCGTACTTGGGACATATAACGTCAAAACATTATAGTTTAAAAATGTATTTATCGAAAATGCTCAAAATACTCGTTTCCTCCAAAGCAAAAGTTTTTAATTTCCCAAAAAAAAATGAACGGTAATTCTAAATTAACCGAATGTCAAAAATCTACGCATTTATATTTCCAAAATATAACACATTGTAATCGTATGCATGATGTTTACAACATTAAAACACTCATTGGATCAAATGGTCTTTCATTTCGACAAAAAGGAACTAAAGCATTTTCTTGCACGACTCGTTCATCAAAATGCCGAGAACAAAGGTTACCCCAGTATGCATACCCCTAAGTCGATAAATCGCATTTTCATGAAAATGTCAATAAAACCTTTAGCTGACTAAAAAGCGCACTAAACAACTCCTTATGAAATGTTACCAAATTCCTCCATGCATCACTTATGTCACGCATGAATCAATCCACACACTGAACTATTTGCAAAATAAACACTTAGTAACACAAACTCTCGAACGAAAAGTTAAGCGACACTAGAATTCCAAACTCATTTTAGACAAATCACTAAAATAGCCTTAAAACAGACATCGTGGAATGTAACTTTCCGTCTCAACTCTAACACATGTGGAGGAGTTCCAATGTTAGAGTCTCAAGCCGTAGTCACTTACCCAACATCTTAGCCACCACAAAACACGGATATTATCGTACCCGAAAGAACCGTTGGAAAATAATCAAATGAAACAATCTTTTACAAAGTTTTCAACTCCCGTGATAAAACGGTTTCAAGCATTTTCAAACTATAATTCGAAATCTTGTGTGTGTGCTAAACATTTCCCAAAGTTTCAAAACACAATCCATATAAGGATTGGAAACACAAGGATTAGTTAATGCAATCCTATTTTCAAAATAAACTCTGTGCACAACTCAGTCGACATTCAACGCCTCGACTCATGCTCCTCTCTACCTTTCCAATCCACTATCGTCCTCCGGACATTTAAGCCTCTTAGGGCAAGATGGAAAATTACGTCAAATAATCCCTACGATTTTTCCTCAAATCAAAGTCGGCTCTAAAAGCCTATGACTCTAGCACAATCTTCCATCTTGGCCCGAAATGATCTGCTTACAACAAATATCATCCTTATCGTCACTCCAAGTGACTAATACTATAATCGTCTTTCTATTCCAACGACTGCCAGTTTAGAGCCTTCGACACTACCCCAACGATCATCCCATCAAAGCAAGTCAAGTACACACATGTACCAGTGGATCTACTATATTTGTCTCTCCTCGTGACGGCTATTCAGGGTAGATAATACAACGCGTTATTATCACATAACAACGCACACTAACAACACTCGCGCCCAACTCCTTGGATTCCTCGTGACTTCCCCGACTCGAGCATTGATCCTGTGCTTCCGGTAGTAGGAGCTCTACTACTACCATCCACGCCTATCATTGCCCGTTCCGAGTCCCATCCCGAGGGTCCAAGTAGTTTCTCGCCGAAACTATACACATAATATAATTAATCCACACATGTCAGTTCAACAACATATCCTAAACAGGCAACTCATACAACTACTGTATATATAAAACCATCGGTCTCCCCGATTAGACAGCCACGATTGTATACTTAATAAACCATCGGTCACCTCGATCATACAAAAACAATTAAATATATAAATAACCATATGCCTGCACCAGCATATATATACATCCACCCTTCTTAGCTCCCTAGGAATTTTCTCTTATCCCACTACCCTTGCTACTACCGAATCCCTACTAATTATGACGAGTGACCTCGCGAATACCCGATTTTATGCAGTGCGAAATAAATAGACAGTCGAATACAAGACTCTATCCTAGAACGGTTGGACTCAAACAAGAGCTGTGCAATAGAACTAAATCGAATATTCTAAGGCTATAAATCTCTTACTGCATACAACCTAGAGGGCATCCACTTAGTAACCTATCATAGTTAGCATAAATTCTTAATAGCAAGTAGTTCAACATACAGCATAGTGTCCACAACAGGCAATCTAGCATGCATACTCTATGATCTAGAAAGCAATAAAACACTAAGCATTGTACCTTTCCCTTCGGCTCCGGCTGACTGTACACACTGCGCCCTCGATCACCGTTCCTCGAACGGGTTTTTACCCTTTACTTTTATTTCCAAAAAGATTTAATAAAGAGTTTAAAAATTTCCCAGCCGCAACTTGAGACCAAACACACCGAGGTGCGTTTGATTCACTCAAGCTGTGCTCTGATACCAAGTTGTAACGTCCCAAAAATTACAAGCAAATTTAAATTTTTAAATAAACAATTCATTGATAACAACTCAATAAATGATCCCAACGTTTCGTTTGCAAACACATAATTAATGTCTTTATAAAATAAAACCAGCGGAATAAACGTTTAATTATTAAAATCATAAAGCAACCAGCTCTTCTCGCGCGCCAGTGTGTACTCGTCACGCCTTGGAGCCGCCCGTACCTGAAACCACAGTTTATTGGGAAAGGGTAAGCACGAAGCTTAGTGAATTCCAACACATGCGCAGATAGGAATTATATACACATCACCCCTATCCGCACATAAGCAACAACATCACAGTTACATAAAATGAGTAAACATCTACAAGTAATTATGTATCCAACACCTCAGTACCATCGAGGCCTCGGTCCCACCGAATTGTAATGCATCCAACACCTTAGTACCATCGAGGCCTCGGTCCCACCGAATTGTAATGTAACCAACACCTCAGTACCATCGAGGCCTCGGTCCCACCGAATTGTAATGTATCCAACACCTCAGTACCATCGAGGCCTCGGTCCCACCGAATTGTAATGTAACCAACACCTCAGTACCATCGAGGCCTCGGTCCCACCGAATTGTAATGTAACCAACACCTCAGTACCATCGAGGCCTTGGTCCCACCGAATTGTAATGTAACACATTTATACCAAGCATTCAAACCAATCAAATATTACACACCACAAACAACTAGTTCACACCACAAAGACAATAGTACATACAAACTATGATGACATGCATACAACCCCTAACTACACAGTGAGAGAACTCACCTCGAATGCGCGCCCAGCTTAATAACACAATTCAAGCTTCACAAATACGGTCACTTCCCAGCACCTAAACGCATGTTAAAACGTGTCAATACGAGACCCGGACCCTATGACACGACACACGCTTAAACCGTCACTAAAACCATTTTCCGCTCTCACCAAACAGGTCTGTTCGGGACCTGTTTCGACCCCTTTAAACCCATAAAATTCCCAATATTATTTCATGACCAGAAAGTACTCTGAGTTAGGGTTCCAAGTACATATTATACGCCTCCTAACGATTTTTCTACAATTTACTACGGACTTTACAAAAACAGTTTCCGGAACAGCGAAATTCAGCACCTTTCAGTATAAAACGACAAATCGACCCATGCTACGTCCCGAACTGGGTTTTGCACAAAACACAGAAAAGTTTCTAAACTCAAAAAGGGAACTTTTGACACCAGTTTCACCCCAAACCGAGTTACGAGCAGAAAGTTATGATTTTCGCAAGATCAAGGCAGATTCCAGAAGTTTTCACATGAAATGACGAAACACCGAACTTGCGACCACTTTTTAGTCCAGCTAGAGACCGAACCAGTTTTCCGCTAAAACACGGAAAACGTGCCCGACCCTGAACTTGAACCGTGGGCGCCAGTTTCGGCTCAAACGGAGTTACGACGGAAAAGTTATGAGCATACGAAAACTGGACAGCACACTAGAATTTTCATAAAAAATCACGACTTATAAAAACGGTTCAAGGCTTAACGATTCGGGTCTTACGCTACGTGTGACACCCACTGCCACCACCCTCCACCTACAGCCACCGCAGCGGCGGCGTGCGGCGGTGGTGGTCTCGCCGGAAAAACGAAAAGGAAAAGAAAAGAACGAGACTAACGAGAACCACATA
This sequence comes from Saussurea involucrata, assembly GCA_033807775.1. Lineage (NCBI taxonomy): Eukaryota > Viridiplantae > Streptophyta > Magnoliopsida > Asterales > Asteraceae > Saussurea > Saussurea involucrata. The sequence goes on along the minus strand of CM066317.1, from coordinate 75,079,050 downwards.
CCTCCCGACGGCGTCTCACCACCACAACCAAACCTCTCACCCTCGACTCCTCCGACGACAGCCGATGGTGGTGGTCTCCGGCGACAGCAGTAGCGGCGGCGAGGGCTGTTGCCGCTGGTCCTTTCCTCTCGTCCCTCTCCTTCTCGCGATCACTCTCCCTCTCTCTCGGTTCTTCTCTACTCGTTGCCGCACCACATGAAAAAACCAAGGAGCCGTAGGGTTGCCCTTTTTTTTCTTTCCCTTCACGCTACCCAAAACCAAGTCATCACAAGGCTGCGTTTTTTTTTGTTTTGCATGGGCCAAATCCATCAAGGTTTTTGGCCCTTGACACAATTAGTCCCTCGACTAGCAACCCTCTCGCAAATAACCGAAAATTCCGCCACTTTAACGATTCGATCCAACTCGACTAACCCCGTTAACGGAAACCACCATAATCGAACTTAAAAGAAATAGTTAAGATTAATAAATTACATACCGGGATACGGGCTTTACATGTTCCACACGACAAAATTGAGAGAGTGGGAGAAAATTGAGAGAGAGTTGATATTAAAAAATTTGAGAGTTATAAAATAATGAGAGTAGGACGGTTTTGGTCCCCCCCCCCCCCCCAACGTGCCCGACCCTGAACTTGAACCGTGGGCGCCAGTTTCGGCTCAAACGGATTTACGACGGAAAAGTTATGAGCATACGAAAACTGGACAGCACACTAGAATTTTCATAAAAAATCACGACTTATAAAAACGGTTCAAGGCTTAACGATTCGGGTCTTACGCTACGTGTGACACCCACTGCCACCACCCTCCACCTACAGCCACTGCAGCGGCGGCGTGCGGCGGTGGTGGTCTCGCCGGAAAAACGAAAAGGAAAAGAAAAGAACGAGACTAACGAGAACCACATACCTCCCGACGGCGTCTCACCACCACAACCAAACCTCTCACCCTCGACTCCTCCGACGACAGCCGATGGTGGCGGTCTCCGGCGACAGCAGTAGCGGCGGCGAGGGCTGTTGCCGCTGGTCCTTTCCTCTCGTCCCTCTCCTTCTCGCGATCACTCTCCCTCTCTCTCGGTTCTTCTCTACTCGTTGCCGCACCACATGAAAAAACCAAGGAGCCGTAGGGTTGCCCTTTTTTTTTTCTTTCCCTTCACGCTACCCAAAACCAAGTCATCACAAGGCTGCGTTTTTTTTTGTTTTGCATGGGCCAAATCCATCAAGGTTTTTGGCCCTTGACACAATTAGTCCCTCGACTAGCAACCCTCTCGCAAATAACCGAAAATTCCGCCACTTTAACGATTCGATCCAACTCGACTAACCCCGTTAACGGAAACCACCATAATCGAACTTAAAAGAAATAGTTAAGATTAATAAATTACATACCGGGATACGGGCTTTACATGTTCCACACGACAAAATTGAGAGAGTGGGAGAAAATTGAGAGAGAGTTGATATTAAAAAATTTGAGAGTTATAAAATAATGAGAGTAGGACGGTTTTGGTCCCCCCCCCCACCCCTTATATAGTGCGGCCGAAGAAGATAAAGGGATTAGGGTTTTGGTCTTCAATTAATTTTTAGGGTAAACCCTGGGCCGACACGTGGCGGGTTAGCCCGCGATCGCGGGGGACCAACGCGGGCAGGGACCAAAACTGCCAACACGGGCATTCTTGAGGGGGGAAAGCTGGGTCGCGGGCAAAGTGGGCAAACCTGGGTGACACGTGGGCCTGGGGCCCGCGATCACGGGGCCCACCGCGGTTTTTTGTGGCATTCGGTAAGATGGGAGAGATTTGTGGCATTTTGGTAACAAATGGTCAAACTTTTGGCATTTTAATTAATTTCCCTAATATGTATATTCATGATGAATAGTATATATATATATTAATGATCAATGTTATAGTGAAAATTTATATTAATGACGAATATTATATTGATATATAAATGTTGACATATTGTTGTATACACGTAAACATATATAAATACTTATGATGAATAATATGTATATTCATGATGAATGTTATAGTAAAAATGTATATTAATAATGAATGACATAGTTATTTATGAATATTGAAGATTTGATAAATACACGTGAAAATACATAACTATTCATGATGAGTGTTATACTAAGTTATACATTTCATGATAAATATCATACTAAATTACTAATAGATGAATATTAAAGAGTTGTTGTAAACATATGAACGTGCAAAAATATTTATAATGAATATAACATATATGTAACATTTCACGTAAAAATCAGTTAAAAATGAAGAAGAAAAACTATATCGAGATGGATGTCATATCGAAGAACACGAAATACTCGTTTTTGTATGCAATTTGTTTGATTAAAATATTACTAATTTCTTAGATAGTTTATTTTAAACTTTAAAAAGGTAAATTTTTTAAATTAAAAAATAAAAATAAAAAGTCAAATAAGGATAAGGATAATGTTGATTTAAACTTTCATGTTTGCCCATAATCACTTCACAATTAATCTTATTAAGTTTTACATATTGATTGATTTTCTAAATTTTGATCAATGGTCAAGATTGGTCCTCATGTTCACAATAAAAATTTGTTTTTCATTTAAACTCATTCCTCTCTCTCTATATATATATATGTGTGTGTATGTATCTATATATATATATATATATATATATATATATATATATTATACCTTTAAAACATATGACATGAGATCATGTGAGAAGTGTCATTTTTGTTAGAAGTGTGAGAAGTAATTTTAAACCGTTGATCACTTTTAATCAAATACCCTCTCATGAATTGCAGCTTAGAAGGAAATTGATCTGATGCATCTCGGTGCATATCATCCTAATGTTCGTCAATTTCTCATATAACGGTTGATAACCATTCTCACGTTTCTCATCAAAATTGACACTTCTAGCGTAACCCAACCATTAATAATAGGGGGTGCTAATTACACCCAAAATTACTAAATGCACCCAAAAAGTAGGGGTGTTGATACCATTTAATTCCGTGTCCAATCATTTTTGATTTAAATATATAATATAAAAATATATATTATTTATTTGTTTTATATAATAATTATTTATTTATTTGTTTTATATAATATATATATATATATATATATTATTTATTTGTTTTATATATTCTTTATTTATTTGTTTTATATAATATATATATATTAGAAATATAGAAATATATATATATTATTATTCTTTTTGTTTATATATAGGGGTGTCAAATTTATACCGAGACAAACCAATCAATTTCCATACCAATCGTACCAATTTCGTAACGAAATGCATACCACATGTACCAAAAAGATAATTTTTGAAGTTAAAAGATCAGTTTCGTAATTTTTGACATACCTTAGGGACCAAAACTGTAATTTACTCTTTACTCTAATATCAATAAAAATGTGGTACAAATAGTAGGGAACGGGTATCCTTCTGCCATATCTAAGTTCACATAATGGTTATCATTAACGTACCCAATGAGAATACGTTCAAGATTGGGCTCATTTCGAACGTATCGAAGAGACGATTATAATGGTGTAACTTGTTAAAATTAAAACGTATTTTTTTAACGTATTATAGTTAATAAACGATTATATGTGTTAAATGTAAAATTTAAATTATGAAAGTAAAAGGTATAAAGTAAAGTAAGTAAATAAGTATAGGGGTTGAAAGTGTAACATTTCAATTTTTCCGACAAAATTGTGATTTTGATTTGATATTTACACTTTCACCCCCTATACTTATTACTTACTTTACTTTATACCTTTTACTTTCATAATTTAAATTTTACATTTAACACATATAATCGTTTATTAACTAAAATACTTTAAAAATACGTTTTAATTTTAACAAGTTACACCATTATAATCGTCTATTCGATACGGTCGTAATGAGCAAAATATTGAATTTTTTTGATTTATATATTTTAATATATATCATTTACACTACATAAAAAATATTTTTTATATTTAAAATATATAAATCAAAAAAATTCAATATTTGGCTCATTTCGAACGTATCGAAGAGACGATTATAATGGTGTAACTTGTTAAAATTAAAACGTATTTTTTTAACGTATTTTAGTTAATAAACGATTATATGTGTTAAATGTAAAATTTAAATTATGAAAGTAAAAGGTATAAAGTAAAGTAAGTATATAAGTATAAGGGTTGAAAGTGTAAATTACAAATCATTATCACAATTTTGTCGGACTTTCTAGGGTCTATAAATTTGCTTTCTCTTCTTCTTTTCTCTCCTGATTCTTCTTCTTTTCTCTCGTGCTTCATCTTCTTCTTTTCTCTTCCTAAAAACCTCGAGTGAAATTCTTCCAACATCTGTAAGTGATTTTTAACAACATTTGTGAATGATTTCTTCCAACATCGACTAAATTCAAATTACTTCTTGATTTATTTACTTTTCTTTTCGTTTTACAGTTTACAAATGTGAGTTGGCCTCAAAACTCCAAGATTCTCATCTCTACTTTAATTTTCAGGTGATGCTAATTTTGTGTTAATTACTAGTTTATTCTTCTAAGATATGTACATTTTATTTTTAAACATAATATCAGTAATTAAGATTATCGGAGTACGTTTAAATGATAATGTTACGATAAACTATTCATGTCACTATTCATGTCACTATTCATGTCACTATTCATATCAATATTCATGTCACTATTCATATCACTATTCATGTTTTATTATTCAGATCGACATTCGAATTTACTAGTATATGATTTATAAAATGGCTAATTGGGGAGAAGATTTTTCAGCGTATCACAATTCAAACAATGAGGTATTTCGTCAAATATATATATATATATATATATATATATATATCTTTCTCTTTGTGTATGTGTGTGTATATATATGATATTATTTGTTAGGGTTTATGTTTTGTGTAGGATAACAATGTCCATCCAAACAATTCATCTGGAGCTTATAGAAACCCTCATCCAGGAGCATTTTCTATCGATATGGTATTTTTAAGTTTAATTTGTTCTTGTGAAATTATATGATAAAACAAGCAGTTGTAACTAAAAGAAAAACAATCAATTTTAGGTGTTTAATTCTCGTCAAGAGCTAATTAATTGGGTACGCAACATGGCATCTTCACTTGGTTTCGTTATTGTTATTAAAAGAAGCAGGCGTGACTCAGATGGGGACCCATATGAAGTTGTATTTCAATGTGATTGTGGTGGTATGTACAGAAGTAACAAAACCTCCAGTAAACATACCGGCACAAGAAAAACAAATTGTCCATTTGGCTTGGTAGGAATGAGTTTGAGTAATGACTGTTGGAATTTAATTGTGAAATGTGAAACACATAATCATGACTTTGCATTACATCTTGAGGGGCATGCATATGCAAGACGACTGTCTGAAACTCAAGCCCAATTGGTGGAAGATTTGTCCGCCAACAATGTGAAGCCTAAAGATATTTTATCAACAATAAAACAACAGTACCCAGATAATGTGTCTACAAGAAAAACTATATACAATCAATGTCAGAAAGTTCGACTTAAGAAAAATGCAGGTAGAACCCCAATACAAGTTATGATGTCATTTTTACAAGAAGAATGCTACGTATTTTATGATCGTGCAAATGACTCAACTAATGAGTTGAAAGATTTATTCTTTGCTCATCCTAGATCATTGGAGATATGGCGTGCATTTCCACACGTGTTGTTGATGGATGCCACTTATAAAACGACCATGTTTGATATGCCTCTCCTTGAAATTGTTGGTGTAACTTCAACGAATAAGACATTTTGCATAGCATTTATCTTAATGCATAAGAAAAAGATATCTAATTATACTTGGCCATTAAATTGTCTATTGTCATTAATGGAGGGATATCTTTATCCACGTGTCATCGTCACAGATAGAGAGTTGGCACTGATGAAAGCATGCAGTATTGTTTTTCCTGGTGCTAAAAGATTACTTTGTAGATGGCACATCTACCAAAGTATCATGAGAAATTGTAGAGGGGCATTTTCGTCCAACCGTGCTTGGGGTTCTTTTTACGATGCATGGGTTACATTAGTTGCTTCGGAATCAGATGAAACTTATGTATCTAATTTCGCACAATTAGAAGCAACATTGCTCAGCTATCCAGGTACACTAAAAAACATTATAATTAAAAATGTTTATAGGTTTAACAATTACTATTCATAGGATTAAATATTCAAGAATAAACGTAAATAAAATTATTTTTAAAGGAGTATATTAGATAAATATAGATAAGAACGTAAAATGTAAAAAAAAGAATAACTATATATATATATATATATTTCTAATATATATATATATATATATATATATATATATATAAAACAAATAAATAATATATATCAAATAATATATATATATATTATATTATATATATTATTATATTTAAATAAAAAATGATTGGCACGGAAAAATAGGGGGTCAACTCACCTTTTTAGGTGTATTTAGCAAATCAAATGGTGTATTTAGTCAGCCCCTAATATAATTGTGTCTTGAAATTTATAACTTACGAGTGAGTGATTGATTCATTGATTGATTATAGTTACTAAAATAGCCTTTTGATAACGTTAAATTTTTGCAAGGATTACAATCAACGAGTTGATTATTTTATATATAAAAAAATTATTATAAAGAAGATAGAATCATTTTTTTTACTGGTGAGGTGACTTCTTTAAATAGCAATTCGAATGATATGGTCCCATTCGTGCTTCTGAACTTTTTGGTTGTTCCCCTAACATAATTATTTGTTTTTGTAGTTATTATATTATATTTTATATAAATAGGGACTTTGTTAAAGAATTTATAAAATTACCATAATTTAAAAAAACAGGGTATTATATGTTGTTTCAAATGATTTTTTTCATCTACGGTTTGAATTTATTGTATTAATTAACATATATTTGTTTCATAATGTGAAATTTTTTATGTATTTGTAAAGCAAAAAATATATAACTAAAAAGTTTCATATTATGAACCGAATACATGTAATAACCTTAGCCAAAAATCAGACTTTTATGAAAGTTTAAGGGGGTAAATGCGATTTCCTTGTGTTCAGGATTTCATAGTAAATAAGAGGTTAAATGGGGAAAACCCACTATTCATCCTCATTTGTTGCATACAATTTGAAGGAAAAAAAAATCAAAGAGAAAAAGTCTTGAGAATGAAGGAACTTTATGGGTCTTATTGAAGATATTGAAGAAAGCAAAGGAAAAAGAATCATCTCTTCTAAGGTAACTCCTTCCTCTCAAGTTTGTGCCTCCATTAACTGAGTTATGGATTCAGTGTTTGGATTTTCACCTCCCTTTATTGTTTTTGGATTGAAAAAACTTGGTAGGTGATTGTTTTGGATTTATTCTAATTAGTTTCAATTGGCTTCCTTGAGAAAACTCATCTTTGTTCTTGGTTCATTCAAAAAATTTAGGGGTTTTAAACTTTGAGTAAAAATACTGGTTAAGGGATGGATTTTGGTGGGATTAGATGATGTTTTGATGTTAGGTTAATGGTTTAAATGGTTTAGGATATTGATTCTCTCAGTTTTGTGGCATAAAATTGATTTGGGAAAGGTTGGGCAAGAGAGGCTTTTAGGGTTTTTGCTGAAAATCTCGTGCAGGGAAAAACAGTGCAGACGGAGACTCTCATGCGGGTTTGGTCGCATGAAACACGCATTGTCTACTGCCATATGATTTTTCGTTTTTGCTTCGTTTCTCGCTTTTGCCTCGTTTCTCGTTTATTATGTGTGTTAATTTATGGGTTTTATTGGGCATTTTGTCTCATGCGGGTTTTGTTGAGAAATATTATTTTATGGCATAAGACAACCGAAAGGAGTAACTTTTAGAATTTTGGTGTCGCATGGTTTTCTCTTTTGCAATTTGTGTTGGCACATTTCGTTACAACTTGTTTAGCGTACGAATTGATTTATACGTGGCGTGAGTAATGCATATAAGAGCATCATGACATTTTTATCTTAATGATTTGCTTTATGCACCTTCGGTTAATTGGTTCTTTTGTTATCATTTCACGAAAATGCATTATATTGATCTATGGGTATGCATAACATTATAGCCATTATTTTTAGAGGTTTAATGCACATCGTTTGTACGGTCCGAAATTTGAAGTCGATTTAAATTCTTTTAAGTGTCAACCAAATTACAAACACTTACTGTTTTCGTAAGTTTTGAGAAAATACATTAATGTGTGTGAGACTTGTCAGAATGTTTTACTTCCATGTCGTTATTTGGCTTTAAACTTGGAACTGACGCAAATCATTTTATATTTTAACCAAAGTGCATATATGGACCGTTTCACCGTTTTGCGAAATAAGCTGACACGTGCGAATTTTGTTGGCGAATTTTATTCCATGTCATTTTATGGTTAAAGGAGAAGTTTTTAGAGTTATATGTCGTTTAAACTTCTTTTGAAGTTCGTACAAACATTTTGTTGCACACTATTTTAATGCACGAAATTACTTTACATTCATGGCATAAATAAATTCGTGTTAGGACCGTAGCGGTTCATTTTAAAAGTTTGTTGAACATACTTTTGCATTTACTTGTAAATCGAGTAGTGAACGAGTAATTTCAAATGATTTTCATATGTGGGATGAGTGTGCCCATTTTGCACAACTACTAGATAAGTGGTAGTAGATTTTATACGAACGATTAATTGTTATGAAAACCTTCATGTTGAAAATTTCTATAAAATTTTCGATTGGCATAATTGTTGAGTCTATCACTTAAAAACCTTGAATCGTTCATTTTGGGATGGTTAAGCAACTCCGGTTAAGGGCGAGGGCGTGTAGAACCTTGTCGGTGAAAGTTTGGGTTTTCCGACGCGTGATAGTGTCGTAAACTGAATGGTGTCATTTGCAAGACCGACGTATTTTCTGTTGGCAACTAAAGGGTGAAGTTCGCAACATCTTCTATTAATGCTTATGGTAACCGTTCATTTCGGCAACCTTGTTTTGGGTTTTGGTCAGTTTTTGCATAAAGGATGAGTAGGACCCTTTAGACATCGTGCTGATAACCTTGGTTTTGTGAGTATTCTCGACGAATGAAACTCGTGTATGGAGTTTTGCAGTGGTTCGAATCTTGGTGAAATAGTTAGGTGCCAACTTCCGGATTTTGAGGCCATGAACCTTTAGTGTATTTGAGTGTTGTAGTTCAATTTTAATGGATAAAGGTATCGCTTGTAGTGGCTTTAAGAAGTTCGGATTATGATAAGTGGTTATAGTTGAATGATTTTCCTTGGCTAGTAAGAGATTTGTCAATCGAATGTTCGGTGCTTGGGTGTATTCTGGAAGTTGTATAATTCTTGAGTCAGGGACAACCGTCCGTTTTGAAGTCTAAGGGTACTCGTTAAAGCTATATGGGAGTTTAGTAATGGGAACAGATGAATTTGGGAATTATGTTGGTTTCGGTAGTGGTCAAACCTTGAATTGGTTTGAGAAAGAGTTTAAAAGCGTGTAGATCTGAACTGATTGGGAGTCGGGATCTGCCGTTGGGGAAGTATGGATCACTTAAGGTTGGGAGGCAACCGAAGCCATGCGGTGAGAAGCTACTCTAGCAAGTTAAAGATTCCCTCGGATATAAGTGTAATGTACCTAAGTGGACATTGGTTATATGAGAACTAGATTTCGAGGACGAAATCTCTTTTAAGGTTGGGAGGATTGTAACACTTGTAATTTTCGGGTAAGTATAATTTCAAGTCAGTGTAGAAATCGATCTTTCAAGAGAAATAGAAGAAATAGTATTTTGGATTAAATCCTAGATTTTATAGTCTTGTTTGATGGAGAATTCAAATACGAATCCAACTGGCCTTTTCGGAGCGAAAACGGAGCTAAAACGAAGAAGTTACAATCAAAACAGTGTGCGGTACCTTATGGGCGAAAGTGTCATGCGAAAGTGACACTGGCACTTTAGCATGTGACTTTCACAGAGGAAAACTGGCCCTCAGTACATTTTGAGCAAAAGTGCCATGCTAAAGTGACACTGTCACTCTCGCAGGCTAGTGCAGTGCATAAAATCCGATTTTGAGCCTCTTTCTTCATTTGGTTATATCTCTCTCATTTCTACTCCGTTTTCGGCGATTCAAATTGCTATGTTTCGTTTTTGAGAGCTTTTTGAGGATAGAGTGTTAGTTTTGGGAATATCTAAGGGTATTTGGCGGTGGAGTGTAAGCAAAGATCAAGAGTTCATCATCATCACCTCCATCTTCAAGAAAATTAGGGTTTTCATTAAAACCTAAGTGGTGAGTTCATCCTCCAAGCTTCTAAAATTTCATATGGGTTATAAATGATCCATTGATGACTTCCTAGTGTTTATGTTTCTCAAATTTCGGTTTGGATGATTTTGGAGAAGTTAGGTCAATTTGGAGTTTTGGGCAAAAAATGGAGATTTTGATATAAGATGTATGGGGTATGATTCTAAGTGCTTGGACATGTAAATTTATGTTTGAAAAACGTTTGAATCTAGGGTTTGAAGGAATTTCTTGTGGATTCAAGTTTCTTCAATAAGCTCTTATTGGGGTAAAATCTAGATTTAGCCTAAATCTAGCAAAGTGAGTTCAAGTTGATTTGTGAAAACGTTGTACATGCCAAAAAAAATGTTTATTTTAAAGTGTTTATGCGTTTTACATGAAAATTATCCATTTTGAGTTATCTGGTGGGTTTTGATTATTTGAAGTGTTTAACTTTACAAATCTTATAAAACACTCACATTTGAGATTTTTGGGTAATTTGGTAAATGAATCATAAATGAAAATGTTTTGATGATTTATTGCATAAATGGAGGTTATTTGGTAAAAATGCATTTTAGTGTTTGTTTGAAATATGCATAGTTTGTGTTATGGTATGATTTGAAAATACGATCGTGTGAGTCATTGGATTTTGGTCATTCCCGACCTTGCGAACAGTTTGGAAATTGTCAACCTTTTTGGTTTTGGAAAAAAGATGTATTTTGAGTATTTCGATGAGGAAATCTTAGGTATTGTTATATTTTGAGTATTTCGATGAGGAAATCTTTTGATATAAATGCACCTTGATGGGTGTTTTGGAAAATGATTTGTATTAACCAAGAGTTGTGAGGAGTTATTTATGTTTATGAAGCATGTTTCGCATAAACGTGAGGTATTTACGTTTTATTTCATTTTATGACTTTTAACAAATGGTATTTTGATTAGTTGAGCTTGTGGCTCGATACTTGATTATGTTGGGGTTTGGGGACATTTGTCCAGTTTTGATAGATCAATGTAGAGCTTTGGTTATGATTTATATTTATTTGAGAATTACATGTTTTGAATGCGCTAGTTCATTCGTTTGGAGTCATGTAAACTTTTAGACCTTATTAATATGGATCCATAGGCACTCGAGTTTTACGTTCAATGATGGGACGCTAGTTTTCCACATTGTAGCACGAAATAGGCATCGAGGTAAGGTGTAAGTCCGATGTGTTAGTATGTTTCTTGGATATGGATAACTCAATGTAAAGACCTAGAGGGGTTGAAGTTGATACTCCATGGGTGTACGCTTTAAGTAGCCGAGCTCGACATCCAATACGTGAATCTCGATAACACTGATAAGTGACCTAACTTTGTGTGCCCGTCACATTCGATGGAACCGGGTCTCCCCCATCACCGAAAGGTGTTGTTTTGGGTATTTACTTTTATCCATGTATTCGGTGACGTAATTATATATTTGAATGAATTGTTTGCCATGATTTATGGGTGAGGTATTATGCCTCATCATTGTTTGGATGTTTCAAATAATGGAGTTTTATTCACGTTTATATTATTTGGAAATCTAACATTTATCCATGTTTTAAGTGAGTTTTTAAGTTCATTTTTGGGAAATGCTTTATATGAGAGCTTTCGTCATAGGAATTGTGTATGTTGGGAAAGTGGGTTGTTTGTATAATTATTATAAAACATTTTTGGAAATTATTTTTTCAAGCTACATCCTTTTCGTTTAACGAATTATTCAATCATGATGAAAACTCTTGAACTCACTAGGCGTTAGCCTAACCTTTTTATTTGTCGGCATGTGCAACAGGTTCCGGTTGGGGAATAGTTTTACTAACACTATGAAGAGTGGAGAGCTAGATGTGGGTTCAAGAAATAAGTGGCTTGGTGTAGGACTTAGGATATTGAATTGAGTAGCACCCGACCTTTTATAGTCTTGGTGTAGGACTTAGGATATTGAATTGTTGAAGTTGTTACGTTTTGATTATTGAGGTACTTCCAATGATGGTTTGTATAAGAAATTTTATCCTTATTTGGTTATTTTATCGAAGTTTTTATTTTGTTTTTCTTTCCAAATTTAAGGGTGTTACACTATAATTACTCTAATTACAAGATTTATACCAAATATACATCAATCAATTTCATATATTTTCTACAGGTAGTGAAAACTATCATGTAAGATAAATTTGAAATTACATTTGACCAATGTAATTGTGAATTTACAAGTACATGTGTGTGCTTATGTTGCCTTATTACGTTGAAACTGTTAATTTAAGTTTTTGTGTATATGTGTTATTTCTTTAATCGTCAACGTCAGAACATTCGCTAAGGAGTAGGCCCATGGAAAACCCTTCCAACAAGATACTTGACGACGAACATGTGGTACCATCGGAGCGAACAGTTGTTTGGGGAAGAGGAAGGGGTTTTGGAAGGGAGCAGGAAAGAGCACCACGAAGGGCTACGACCCAAGTCAACACAGGGGTCCGAGGCCGCCTAAAGACTTGCGTCCCTCGAAGGGCAGGGAGTGTGGAAATGCCAAATGAGTGTGAAGTATACCAAAAAGAAATCTCGACAAGTAGGAGAGGTCAGTGTCATTCTAGGGGTCGTGGTTGAGGCCGATATCAAGCCTTTGTGACTCAAGATGGCCTTTGAAACTAAGATGGGTAAGCTTCAAACATCTTTGCAATTTTTTTGGCACAACAAGAAAAGTCGGTATCCGGAAGCAAATATAAGAATGAGAATGGGGAAGGCACGGAGATGTCTAGCTCACCTACGATTGAAGTGTGTGGTCATTCCCAATTGACATCGTTGGTGTCGCGTGATCTTAAAATGACTAAGGGATGCAACTATAAGACATTCCCCTCATGCAAACCTTCTACTTCCAAAGGAGAGTGTGACCAGGTCTTGGCTTTGAAGTGGATTAAGGATATGGAATTGGCCTTTGACACATGTAAGTGTTCCGAGGAGGATAAGGTGGTGTTTGGACTTTCTATGTTGAAATCGGATGCCCAAGGCATAGTCGTCGGGCATAGTCGCCTAACCCGTACTGAGGGCATTTTTGACTTTTCAACCAATCGGATACTTTCTTCGCAAGGACGGTAATCAAACCAATTCTAATTTCTAAATATCAATATTATCAATAAATAACTTAATATTGTATGGCAAATGACATAAAAGATGATGTCAATGGGGTAGTTCGATGTAGTGCTTGGTATGGATTGGCTAGCGAAAATTAACACCAATATCATATCCAATAAGAAATTAATCCGTATTCACTTGCCCGATAAGGGGACAGTAGTGATCTACGGGAATCGTTGTATAGGAAGACCAACCTTATTTCTATAATTAAGGCTACTCGATGTCTAAGGAAGAAATGTCAAAGTTACATAGCTTACGTGGTGGACGCCAAGAAGGTGAAACAATGAGTGGATGATGTAGTTGTGGTGAATGAGGACCTGGAAGTGTTTCTGGATGATTTGACAAGCCTACCCTCGGACCGTTAAATTGAATTTTGGATCGATTTAGTGTTAGGAACTGCTCCAATAACTCGTGCACCATATCGATTGGAACCCTTCAAAATGAAAGAGACGATGATCCAACTTCAAGAGTTGTTAGACAAGGGATTTGTTCGACCAAGTATCTCGCCATAGGGAGAACCGGTATTTTTCGTCAAGAAGAATGACAAAACTATGTGGATGTACATAGACTGTCATGAGCTTAACAAGGTCATGATTAAGAACAAATATCCACTCCCGAGGATAGACAATTTGTTTGACCAATTTAAAGGGGAGAGTTATTTGTCGAATATTTATTTACGGTCGGGATATCCCCAACTCAAAGTAATAGAAGAGGACATAGCAAAAATGGCTTTTTGAACGTAGTATGGACACTATGAGGTTTTGGTGATGTCGTTTGGCTTAACAAATGCCCCTGTTGTTTTCATTGATTTGATGAATAAAGTATGTCAACCTTATCTAGATAAGTTTGTGATCATCTTTATCGATGGTATTTTGATATACTCGACGTCCGAATGAGAGCACGAGAATCACCTCCAATCGTAATTGTAGTTAGCGTGGGAAGTTTTACCCTAATTTCTCAAAATGTGATTTTTGGCTCCGAGAGGTATAATTTTTGGGACACATGGTGTCTCAAAGAGGAATCAAAGTTGACTCGACGAAGATTGAAGCTATCAGAAATTGGGACCACCCAGATCACCGACGGAAGTTAGAAGATTTCTTGGATTAACGGGGTACTACCGCAAGTTCATCAAAGACTTCTCGCGGATCGCTGCTCCATTGACCTCTTTGACTAAGAAAAATGTCAAGTTCGATTGGTTGGAAGACTAAGAAGAAGTGCTTCAAAAATTGAAAGAAATGTTGAGTAGTGTTCCGATCTTTAACTTGTCGAATGGCACCGATGACTTTGTGGTATATAGTGATGTATCTAAGTTGGGGTTGGGGTGTGTTTTAATGCAACACACAAAGGTAATTGCATGCGTGCACTGACAATTAAAGTATCATGAAATACAATACCCTCACTCATAACTTAGAGTTGGCAGTCGTTGTCTTTGCTCTAAAGATTTGGAGACATTGCATGTATGGTAATAAATGCCAAATCTTCACTGACCACAATAGCCTTCAACATCTTTTTGACCAAAAGGAGTTGAATAAACGTCAAAGAAGATGGATGGAATTGTTGACAGACCACGATTGTGAAATCGAATATCATCTCGAAAAGGCTAACGTTGTGCCTATGCCTTAACTCGTAATGGAATGGGTGAAACTTCGAAGATCGTAGCCTTGCAAGCCGAAATGACATTTAAAATGTTGGATGAAATAAAAAAGTGGGGTACTGGAAGCGTTGTCAACCGAAAATCTCAAGAGAAAGCGAATAGTGGGACTTGTACCTCCTTAGTGGATGTAACACCCTCAGATTTGGAAAGAGCAACTAAATAAAACTTTTGATAAAATAACCAAATAAGGATAAAATATCATCTACAAGTCCATCCTTGGAAATACTTCAACTTTAAAAATATAATTAACTTCAACACTTATAACTTAAGTCATACAACAAGACTACATAAGGTCGGGTGTTACTCAACCCAATACAATTGCTATTCCTAAAATGCGGAAGACTTCACCAAGCTAAATACTTCTTGAGCACACAACTAACTCTCCACTCTTCACAATGTCACTAGAACTATTCCCCAACCGGAACCTGTTGCACATGCCGACAAATAAAAAGGTTAGGCTAACGCCTAGTGAGTTCAAGAATTTACATTATGATAAAAATAATTTGTTAAACGAAAGAGTGCAACTTAAAGCATGATTTCCAAAAGGGTTTATGATAAAAATGTAAACAACTCATTTTCCAACGCACACAAACTCTAGGATGAAAGCTCCAAAATATATAGCGTTTTCCAAAACGAATTCGGATCCCAACTCACTCAAAACGTGAATAAATATTTAATTCCCAATTACAAAAACGTAAATAAATCTATATTATTCAAACATTTAAACATGGATGAGGCATAATGCTCGGCCCATAAACCATGGACAACAATCCAAATAAATATAAAACGTTACAAAAAAACATGGATAAAACCCGATACTCACGCGAGCATAAAATGGAGTGAACTCCAAATACCAAAACATGGAAATGACATGCTTCATTCAAAACTTAATATACGTGGAGAGAAATCCATCATTTGCAGTCAATCACATAAGACCAGCGATAATAAAGTAACGACATTAATATCCAAAATAATGTTGGCCGACAACGGGGGAGACCTATATCCATTGAGAGTGGAGGAACACAAAAGTATGTCACTCATACAACGTTAATCGTATGACACTTCACGACATGAAAGACCAAGTGTCCCTACGACAACTGACTTTAGCGTATTACCATGAATACCACCAAAGGCCCGACACATTCGGGGTTACAACCATGACGTTGCCCCGACATGGCGGAGGTGCCAAACGTCCATCAACATGAAAGCACAACCGGACTCAGCCCTCCTAGTGTACACTTGCAAGGTTAAGGTCATAAAACATGGGTCCCGGAGTCAAATCCCGCAACACCCAGCTGACCATCAAATAAAGACTAACTTACGTGCCTATGAATCCAATGCAACACAGTCTAAAATTACATGACTACACAAGAATGACTAATGCACTCGAGCATGTAGTTATAATTAAGATGCAATAAATGCAAATCATAAATGGGGCTCTACATTGAGCCATTAAAATCGGAGTCCTCAAGATTCTTTTATGTCGAAATCGAGCTAAAATGCTCAAAACCCAATAGACCAACAAATAACGGTCCTCGTATATTAAAATGTATTTAAATGGAATTTATGTAAACGTATACCTCAAAGATATGATTAATCCAAAACTCGTCACGGATTGGGACAAATGATTTTCCAAATGGACCATACCCTTAAAATTCCAAAATGCCTCATAACACGAAAATGTGCATTTTCCAAATGGTTTATAAAATCAATTAAACCAAAAATTCATAAACCATTGAATAGACTTCATTTGAACAATAAATCATCAAAGGGGCATATTCATGATATTTTACTTATCAAAATATCCATAAATCTCAAATATGGGTGTTTTACAAGGTTTATAAAGTTAAACACTTCAAATAATTAAAACCCACCAATAACTCAACAATTGATAAATTAATGTAAAACACATAAATATTTGGAAAAGAACATTTTTGGCATGTACAACGTTTTCACAAATCAACTTAAACTCACCTTGTTAGATTTAGGTTAAATCTAGATTTTCCCCAAACTTGAGCTTCTTTGAAGAAACTTGAATCCTCAAGCCAAATCTTCCAAAAACCTAGATTCATAAGTTTCCAACCATAAATATTCATATTCAACCATTTAGAATCGTTCCCCAAATATTTTACATCAATATCTTAACTTATACCAAAACCCTAATTTCTATAGATGAAGAAAAGAGAAGATTACCTTAACCACAACTTAAATCCACCAACCAAAACACCTCCAGGGTTACTAAAATGAACCTCAAGCTCCAAATCTTCAAAACAGAGGAAAAGGGTTGGATGAACCCTTAAAAAACTTTGATGAAGAAGATGAAGTGAAAGGATTCTAGTTTTAGCTTCCAAAACCTTGTTACATGAAGAAGGGTCACTTGAAATCTTGATTCATGGGGTCTTAAAGGCTCAAAATCGACAATGGGGGTGAAGGGTTTCGGTTCTTGGGAGAGAAAAACGAGATGGATAAAGTGGGAATGAGAAAAAGGCTAAAAATCGCATTTTTAAGGTCCTGGTACCCGTATGCGATTATGACAGTGTCAAAATCGTTGGCACAATCACAGAGCTGTGTGTTTTAGGCATCCGGCGATTGTGACATGCTATAGTGACAGTGTCACAATCGCGGGCACTATAGCACATAATGTACTGAACACTATTTTGGTCATAACTTCTTCGTTTTAGCTTCGCTTTTGCTCCGGAAAGAACCACTGGACTCATATTCGAATTCTCCATCCAACAATACTAAAAAAATTGGGGTTTAAGACCAAAATCATATTTCCTCTATTTCTCTTAAAAGACCGATTTGTACACTAACTTGAAATTGTACTTATTCAAAAATTACGGATGTTACAGTAGAGGATATCCATGGATTGAAATGCCTCAATGGACGAATTTAGGTTCCTAAATTGGGAGAAACTAAGAAGAAGGTATTGGAAAAGGCACACAAATCGCGATATTTTATCCATCTGGGTACTAATAAAATGTTTGGAGATTTGAGTTGGTTTTATTAGTGGCCCGATATGAAAAAGAATATTGCTTATTATGTTGAAAGGTGTTTGACGTGCATACGTGTGAAAATGGAGCATCAACGACCGTATGGAAAGTTACATCCTTTGGATATTCCAGTTTGGAAGTGGGACCATATCACGATGGATTTCGTGACGAAATTGCCTAGAACAACAAGAGGTTTTGATGCAATTTGGATGATTGTAGATTGACTTTCTAAGTCGACACAATTCTTACCCAAAAAGGAGACTTGCTCGATGGAAAGGTTGGTGAAACTTATATTGATGAAGTGGTGACCCGTCATGGTGTGCCGTTGTCAATAGTTTTGTATCATGATAGCCGTTTTACATCGTCTTTTTGGAAGAGCTTTTAGAGGGAAATAGGGTCACAAATCAAACTAAGCACGACCTATCACCCCCAGACCGATTATTAGAGTGAGCGGACTGTACAAATATTGGAGGACATATTGACAGCTTGTGCCATAGACTTCAATGGGTTTTAAGAGAGTCATTTACCGTTAATCGAGTTTGCTTACAACAACAGTTATCATCCAAGCATTCAAGCTTCTCTATGTTCTACGGTAGAAAATGTAGAACACTTCTATGTTAGAACGAGTTCGGAGAAAAGCAGCTAGCGGGACCCGAAATTGTCCAATTGGCCGTGAACAAGATTTTTTGAGTGCAAGAATGGTTAAAATTGCCCGAGATAGACAAAAGAGCTACACGGATAATAGGCGTAAGGTTATTGAATTCCAAGTCAGAGATAATGTAATGCTGAAGATATCCCCTTGGAAAGGCGTGGGGCGTTTTGGGAAGAAATGGAAGTCGAGTCTAAGTTATATTGGGCCACTTGCAATTAGTGAAAGAGTTGGAGAAGTGGCGTATAAGTTAGAGCTACTACATGGTATCCACAATACGTTTCATGTCTCCAATTAAAGAAGTGTTTAGCAGAAGTCAATATGGTAGTACCGTTACAAGAGGTGCAAATATGTAACACCCGAAATTTTGGGAAGTAAGTACGTTTCTGTAGCTTCTAAGTTATGGATTTTGTGTTAGAAAAGTATTGATTTTAGTCCCTAAGAGAATCGAGAGTACTTCAAGAGAGAAAAGTCGGATTTTGGGGCTCTGTACAGACCTGACGACAATGTCCGACTATTATGACAATGTCATTGTTGCTTTGGCAAAGTCGCACAACCGATGACATCTTCTGTACATCCTCTGGCACTATCCTGTTCATAAATCCACATTGGTACGATAATGTTAGTGCAATATATCTGTCTAGGAACCCCGTTCAACATCAACGCACTAAACATATTGAAATAGACATCCATTTTGTTTCCAAAAAGGTGGCTCGTAGATAAGCATGTGTTCTACATGTCTCATTCATGCTATCGTGTTGCAGACATTTTCAGAAAGGAACTACCGTCTATCCTATTTGGATAATTCCGTGATAGTCTCAATGTACGACCATCTCCCACTTCGATTGTGGGAGTGTGATAGAATAATTATAAATAATCTTCTAGATTATTCTTTGTTAAATACTAAATAGGTGTATATTTAGTTTCCTTATTTTGTAGGCTAATCTCTTCTCTATTGTTGTATTTATACGAAGGCTTTTGCCAAAGAAATCAATTAAGGATAATCTACTTTTTCAGTGTCAGTGCAAGATCGGTGCCGTAGCTCGTAGGTGAATGGTTCGGGGTGTGGGTTGTGGAGGTGGTCTCGAGAAGCTAGGAGAGATATTTAGGTAAGTTGGAGGATCTTGGGGGTTGCTTAGCATCACTCCTTTAGGTCCTTTTGTGAAAGATACTTCGACTTGGTAGTTTAGAGAGAATGTTACTTTTTCAGTCAAGACTCTTATAACCTTGATAAATGATAGACTAAATCAATAACTTCCAAATCAACTAAAAACATAATGAAAGTTACTGCTAGCCCACCACTTGAAACTTATAAAAAGCTCACAACTCTCATTTTTATTCATGTACAACAGGTAGTCAAAACTCGCCTTGCTTAAATGGCTCACAAATCTCATTTTCATGAACGTGAGAAAAGTTTTCATTTTATTTTTTGAAAAATATACAATAACATGGAACAAGTTCTCATACATGCATACATATATACATACACTCATTGTGTGTTTGAATTTTATTTATCAACTTTGGTTGTGATATTAATTTGTTTTATTGCAAGGGAATTCAAGCAAAACTAAACAAATAATGTATATATACACATATATATAGAGGAAGGTTATTGTGTTAACCCTCCAAATGGTGTTAACTTTGTTAACCCCTTTTAACCAATAGAAATCCATATTGTTTGGTGGTTTGAATCAACTCATTGATGATGGACCAAGGTTATAGTTGGTATTTCGTAAATAGTTTTTTTAGTTTTTTTCTCTAATATTTTTAAGTGGGGTTACAAAAATCAATAATTAATGGGGGGTTTACAATATTGATATAGGTTTCCATAAAAAAAATCAAAATTTATAGTTTTTTGAGTTTTCTCTCGTTCATCTAAGTTCGTATTTGCAAGAAGATGGATGTTCGTATGCAACAAGATGGATCGTTTGTTGAAACACGACTCAACGAAAATGACGAATCGGCGACGCAAAACGGTAGTACCAGCACCGTCGAAATATCCTAACCAAACGTAAACAACTTGATCGGTCACTATGTTTTTTAGAGTTGTTGTTTTGGTGATGTAGATTTTATATTTAAAAACGTATTCTTTATCTATGGAATTAGTGTGTTGGCATTGTGTGTTGGTTCATGAATGTTCAAAAGACACAAACGTTCACTTTCTAGTTTAGACATATTTGTTGTTCACGAATTAGTGTGTTGGCATTGTGCCTACATCACCAAAACAACTACTCTAAAAAACAACAACAAAAATGGCTATACTAGAACGTGAACGTTTGTGTGTTTTGAACATGCATGAACCAACACACAATGTCAACACACTAAATCCATAGATGAAGACTACGTTTTTAATATAAAATCTACATCACCAAAACAACAACTCTAAAAAACATATTGACCGGTCAAGCCGTTTATGTTCGGTTCAGATATTTCGACGGTGCTGGTACTACCGTTTTGCGTCGTCTGTTCATCATTTTTGTTGAGTTGTGTTTCAACAAACGATCCATCTTATTGCATACGAACATCCATCTTCTTGCAAACACGAACTTAGATGAACGAGAGCAAACTCAAAAAACTAGAAATTTTGAATTTTTTTTATGAAAACTTATATCAATATGGTAACTCCCCCATTAATTATTGATTTGTGTAACTCCCCACTTAAAAATCTTAGAAAAAAACGAAAAAAAACTATTTATGAAATACCAACTTAACCCTTATCACAAGCGTTCCTTTGATTTTTTTATGTTTTGACCAATATTGTAATAAATGTCACACCAAAATTTCATCACAACCACTCATGTATTTGATCAACGACTACAAATAGGATAACAAAGTTAATACCTTTTTTTTGTTAACAAAATAATCTAACCATATATATATATATATATAGGGTCAGTTTCAAGGAAAAATCTCAAAAAAGGGAAAACTGAAGAACACCCCAGGGGCCCTTCATCTGGACGGTATGCATTTGTGCATACAGGTAAGTTAAGTTGACTTTTTGGTTTTTATACACAAGTGCATTATGCATTTGTGCATATACATGTGTGCATGTTACAAATTACTTGTATGCACAAGTGCATACAGTCCAGATGAAGGGCCCTGGGTGTTCTTCAGTTTTCCCTTTTTTGAAGTTTTCCCTTGAACCTGACCATATATATATATATATATATATATATATATATATATATATATATAGGTGAAGGGCCATGTGAGAAGTTGAGTTAATCATTTGTTAACCACCCTATTAGTCCTAATAATGTTAACGAAATTCCAACCAATCACAATCCATTTTCCATTCATGTTGCTTTCCACGTCTGACTTATGAAATAGGGGTATTTTTGGTATTTTAATTAAAGAGTCACTTCCATGTATTGTTTTCATATATTTCTTCTTTTTAATTTTGGTAGTTATTTTATTTTTACTATTTGTGTTTATCTTTTGAATATAATTAAATGTTTAATCATGGAAATTATCTTAACAATCTTGACCGTATTATTTGTTTGAAAAGTTGCTCGATGGTCACGTATAAGAATAATATAATTTGTGCATATATGCACATTACAAATATGATTTGTGCATATCTACACATATGCACAGTTTTAGTGCATAAGTGTATATTTAAACAACATGACATTCATAGTATATTCATAGTGTTTAAACAATTTAAAATACATAAGTGCACATATGTGTAGAGTATGTATATGTCCATATGCTTAGATTATGTGCATATGTGCATTTGTGCATAACTACATATGTGTATAAGTGCATATGTGTAGATATGAACCAAAACAAGATTTTATTAATTAAAAACTTGAACTAATTGAGAGTCCAGGCTTTTTTTATAAGTTTGACCAAAAACAGGAATGAGTTACCGTGGGTAAAGTTACATCAAATACGGACCAGTTACCATGGATAGAATCACTTGTCATGTTTATGATTTCGGTGTGTTGACCAAATTACCTCTTTGTGCACATGTACAAAGTCTTAGGCTTGTGAGACTAATTAAGGTATGATATGAAAATCAATTTTTAATCTTAACTATTGATTTGATACATCTTATGATTAGTTAACACGATTAAGACTAATAGATTGATTAACAAAATAAAGGAACCCTATATATATTATAATTAATCAAATAGTCTAATAATAATAGAACCACAGGATCAAAAACTTTACTAAAAACTTTCATTAAATTAACTTGATAAAGTTAATAAAGACACATTCCAAAATTATATAAAAAACAAACTGCTAAAAGTTATTACAGCTTTTTGCTTTTAATTCAATTAATTAACCATGACATTAAATTAGCTGGATGGGTGGGTGCGAATGAGAGGGAGATTAAATGATATTTTAAAATACAAAAATCAATATTTATATATTAGCATAAATATAAACTTATTATTTTAATAGAGGTTAGACAGAGTTTGATTTTGTTTTTGTCGTTTCCAAAAATGCATTTGTAAAAATGTCAAAAGTTGTATGTCTAACGGTTGATATGATATCCTTAAAAAGATAAGTGAATCTTACCATTCCTTTATCTATTCTCCTTTATAAAAAGAATAAGAAAACCGTTTTTCAACAATTTCACTTTCTAAACGTTCAGTTGTTTTAGCCTGTTGTACAACTTTTATAGCATAGGATTAAATACGGTTATTCAACATTGCTGTTTTCTAAACAATACATTTTTTCAACATCAGCTTCACGTTCTCCTCCCTCCCGTCTTCTTCTCCCCGATCTCTCCTCCCCACGTGCTGCTCACCTCTGAACTGCTATTGTTGATAACATCGAATCATAGGAGATAGAAACAAAATCCATCTTCCTCATTTATCTCCTTCCCAAATTCATGCTCCTTGATTTATCTGCACTCACCCAACAAGAAACGGGATCGATGCTCTCTCTCAAATTACGCCTGCATCTTCTCTCGTTCCCTCTGCTCTCTCCATAGTTCACTCCTCCGCAAACCAGGTTAGGTTTTATTTGTGTTGGTTTTCTGCTCCTCCTTCTCCTTCTCTGTTTATGTGTTGGGTTTATCATATGGTTGCTCAAGTTCTCACATGGGGTTTTTCTGGGTTTTTTATGTGGGTTTGTGGGTTGCATATGATTTCCTCGGTTTCGTAAGTTTCAGCTTTCAATTTGTTACTAAAATTCTCTTTTTAGGGTATATAGCTTTGTTCTAATGTTTCTGCAATGTTTATTCATTTTAGGGTTTGTTAATGTTCAGGTGGACTCCGCCGCATGGTGTGGGGCCCCTGACGCCGGTGTCGGAAAATCCCGAAGTCCCTGAGTCGTCGTTTCCGTATTTAGACACAACCACCGGTCGCCGGAATTTACTACAAAAGAATGATGATATTGAGGATGAGGAGGAGGAGGAGGAAGTGAGCGGTGCCGTTTACGGCGTTGTTTTCCTGTGCTGACGGGTTTGATTGGGTTCTTATTGCGGTGGCGTCGCTGGCTGTTGTGGTTCATGGTGCATCTCTAGCAGTATATTTACATTTATTTGGAAAAATTATTCATTTAACTCGGCTTTCGTAGTGATGCAGATCAACTGTTCTACCATTTTTCTCAGGTACTTTTCATATGTTATTTGACTTCTGTGGTTGATTGTAGGTTTCTTTCAGGATTTCTCACGGTTCTTTTTCGTTATTAATATGCAGCATGCTCTGTATATTGTGTATATAGGTTTGGCTATTTTTGCTGCTGGATGGATCGGTAAGATAGAAATTTTAATTTCTTTTTTGAAGTCACTTTCCACATTGTAACGCCATATATTTTGGATCAATGTACTATGTACAGGCAGTGAACACAACTCTTCATTATTGACATTTAATGGTGTTGATGTGATGGACTGATGGGCAACAAATTAGCGAATGAGGTTGGTTATTCTTTTGTTTCCTGCTACCTTTAATAATATTGTTAATCCATTAAAACCTAATTTCTGTGAAGTTTATGCCTAGATATCATCCATTGGGGTTTTGCATATAATAATTAGATTCTTGAATGATTATATGTTTTTGCAGGTGATTATGTAACCTTCAATTGGTTCTTATCCTGAAGACACCATTATTTATTCTTGTTAGTTTTGCTAAATGGTCAAAATAAAACTGTGAGATAACCTTGAGGTATGGTCTTTTTGCTTGTCTAGGCACTTTTTCTATGACACTTCGAGTCAAAGATTGAATGTGACCTTTGTTGAATAAATTGTACAGAGGTGGAGAAGTGGAGTTCCTTTAACAAAAGACAGACCACTTCAGTTTGAAGTTTAGGAGAGTTCTATATATATTTGTAGTAACATCTGGCAAGTTATTTCACTTATTTGTGACTTAGAGATCTTATTATAGTGATATAATTCAATGTCCGTTTCATATTTTGTACATCCTATTGCATTGTGCGGTACACAGCTGGAAGTACTATGATACAAGTATATAACACCACCTATTAGTTAATAGTCTTTATCGTTTCTTATTTTATGCTTTCGATATTCAATTATCAATATCTCTTTGATATCAATCTATCGTGGTCTGCATTCTTTCTTATGTTTATTCGAATTTTGTATCCTGTTATATTGTATGGATACACAATCAGATGCTTGATATCGTTTTTGCCTCTATTCTGATCTGTTGCTATTTCCTAACAGGCCTATGAATAAAGCTTCAGGGATGCAGTCTTGAGATGATGATCTTGATTTGGCTGAGTATTCTCAGTAAGTATTTCATTGGCCAGATTATAGTTTGCTACTTTATGTGTTATGCTGTCGTTTTCTTTTTTATCTAATATATGAGGCCAATGCAGAGAACAGAAGTCTGGAAACTCATCTTCTAGGCTAACTTCAAGGCCTGAAGACATGCCATTGGATTTTGTTGTGCGCCTTCAATCTAAGAGTGATCCGGATGAAATTAGAGCCCGAGCTAAACAAGTTGTGCAAGATCAGCGCCGTCTAAAGGTATGTTTCTTGGCTTAAATTTATTTATTCATCCAACTTTGCGCTCTAAAATCTTGTATTTGTAGTGTAATAAAAACAAAACATACCTAATATAAATCTTCCCTTTTCCTTGTTTATGTGTTCTGTTTACGTCTTCGTGGTGGTTTAATGAAACTGAAATGATGGGGTGGTTCATATAATTTGGTTAATTCTCAAATCTCAAAGAATCAGGTAAGTTTCTGTAATTCTTGAAAGTTTTAATTGTCTGTCATTTTTTATTTGAAATCTATGAATTGGGAGGATGAACCTGTGGATTTTTTATTTAATATTTGGTTTGTGTTGTTTGAAATCTGTGAACTAGAAGAATGAAAATCTGTGAATTAGGAGTTGTTTATCTCGATGTGTTCCATATATTTAATGACATGGTGAAAATCTGGATGTCTTTATACCTAACCGACCTGGTGTTTACCCTTCGCCTTTGGTTTTTAAAACTTCAAGTAGTAACTATTTGGTCTATTATGGTATATCTTGGGACTTTCGACGACCTTTTAAGGTTCTCCCATGGATTATTGATCACATTTAGTTCTTATTTGTTTGAACCGTTGTTACTGCATTAAACCATGTCTGAGACATACCCTAAACTTACAAACATTGTTTTGGTTCATTAGCTCTACCTCCTCTCATGGATTCCACCGTGTTTCGAAGGTAATCAATCAATATCTCATCAAGCAATCCTTTTTATTTATATTGTCTTTGATTGTTTTCAACACATAGCTCAACGGCTAAACATTATTGTTTGTTTTTATCTCAATAGCATTATTGTAACTTTTCTTGGAGTTCAAAAGTTAAAATCGTTGCCTAATGATGATTTTATTCCTGTACTTTTGTTTTTACCCTTGATGTTGTATGGTGTTAGTCTTTTGCTGCCAATTACCCGTTATGTTTTTATTGTTAGACTGCAGACATTGATGAGAAGAGTATTAGGACTGCGAAGCCAGGGGACCGTGAAGGTACGTTTCACTATAGGTATTAATCCCTCATGAAATATGAACCTTCTTATGAAATATATTTCTGCTCATGCAAAGAACCTTGTATTTTTCTTTTTGTTTATAAGAAAAGGGATTAGCCTTTCTTTAGACTTTCGTAATCCGTTTATCTTTTTCTTATTTTTTATAGCATGGAAAATATTTGTTTTAGCTGGATGATCGCACTACACCATTGCTATTTATACCTTATGGATTGAATGTCCTTTTTGGGTTTTCACGTATGCATTTTACTCCAGCCAACGCTATAGGTTGACATATTTGGGACATCTCAAGTTTTAATATTTAGAAACTGCACTACAAAGAGGATAAGGAATGTTGTTCATATTCTAAATGAAGTGTTTTTTCTTGTATTTCGGGTTTACTTGCATTTGTTCACTTGGGAATTTCTGAACGAAGTTGCAAACATGTCTATATTCACTTAACCTTTTTCTGGTTTATGGGTATTTAAGTGGATTACATTGTTGCAAACATGTCTATATTCATTTACCATTTAGTTGCTCATATAATAATCTTTAAGCTCTATTTAGTGTCGTGAAATCCCCCCCCCCCCTCCTTCTCTCTAATATAAGCAAGAATTATTAAGTAAAATGGTAACAATCCACCATTATGGTTGCTCTTTATAATCAAAATTTGCTTCCATAGAAGAACCACTATGAACCTTTGATATTCTTTCTTTAATTGTGTTTTTTGTACCACGATTTTTATGCGTCACTGTATAGATGGATTTCATGTGTCCCCTTAAATACATCTAGACAATTTGCTATCTATACCATATTATGAAACATTTAGATCGTATTCTTAAATCTTTTAAAATTCAAACATACAATGTATTAATGTAAATCTACAATCTCATAAAACTCGAAGTTTGAACTAATTTATTTATAAACATGTTCAAATATTGGATAAGTGTTGTGTGTTATTAATAAAACATGATAAACATCGAACCATAAAAATAAAATCAAGATGAACGAAGAATAAAAAACAAGAAGTAAGATTGAGGATTAGCGTATAGAATTAAAATACATCCCGCTGCATCGTGCGGGCATATCGACTAGTAAATATTTAGTAAAAAACGTGTTTTGATTACTTTATGTGTAAAACAATGAAACACAAGGGTTGTGGCGTACTGGTTAAGGTCCTGGGAATGTGGTGGAATATCCCATTTACCCAAGGTTTGAATCCAGACGTACACAACAATTGTGGCAACTGCGGTTTAATCAGGGCTGATGTCTTACAGTCATAACTTGTCAAAGGATTAGTCTAGGCATAGCCTAGGATACCTTTCCAAAAAAAACAATGGTGAGGCTTAAAATCCGTCATGACCGATTGATCGTTGTAGTTAAGGTTGTACACGGCTTACTTGTTCACTAGAATTAACAAGACAAAACCTGTAATACTTCAACGCATTATATTTGGGATACACGATTAATGAATGATTCAATCAACGCTCTTGATCAATATCGATCGGTTCATGATTTACCCAAGAATAATGAGAAATTAACATAACCTATGTCATAGAAATTAAAGGGCGTTTATGGTCATGCTATTGGGCTTATAAATTGGGCCTAATGAGCCAATATTTTGAAATATTTATAAAAATGACAAGGGTTCATTTAGATATTTACAGAAAGTGCTTAATTAAAATTCGTTAATTATGATTTTTAATTTTATATTAGAAAACAATCAACATATTCAATAAATTAAATACTCACTAGATTAAATGGACGGTTGAAATTGGGTTCTACAAATGGGATAGATCTAGGTGGTTAAAAAAAATCAAAGACATGACGGTTTTGTAACACACTACCAAAGTCCACTTGGTGTTTTAACAATATTTGTTTATATTATTAGTTTTTTGACCATTTACATTAATCATATTATTAGTTTTTTAATCATATTATTAGTTTTTTGACCATTTACATTAATAATTATTGGAAAATAGTTTTAACAATATTTGTTTATATTATCATGTTATGATGTTCTCAATTCTCACAGTATTGAATTGCAAAACTCATGTGTACTTTTTAATTTTTATCACCCCAAAATGGGGCTCGACTTTACTACGAATATTCTCGAAATTTTTGTTAATTTATTTATAATAATGATATTAATTGTCTTTTAACTCAAGACCTCAACCACATAATTATATAAATCAACCAATGAATTATTGTATTTATTTCAATTGTTTTTTAATTATTATTTCATAAACCACATGTTGATAATGTTCTCGTATATACCATTCTAAATATTGAGCAAATAAAAGTTAGATATTCAATCTTCATACAGATATAAATATATTGTCATGATAAAGTAGTACAATTTTCAAAGTTAAACATCAGAGGCATTCTACGGTGAGCAACGACGGCCAAAATTCATGGAACTGGTTCTGGAACCAAAATCGGTTATACCAGTTATTTATATTTGGGAACCGGTCCCGGAACCGTCGGTTCCGATACCGGGTACCCGGTGTCTATTTTTTTTTAAATTTTTTATCAGTTCATACTATAAAAAAATAGTTATCATCATATTACTGTAATAACTCTTGCCCTCAAATCTGAATTCTTTGTAAAATTAGGGACTAATGTGCAAAATATGGGAAGTTAGGGACTTGTGTGCAAAGCTGGAGGAATAAATAGGGTAAACCTCTCTAAAACCCTCCTCCTATGTCAAAGCGTATTTGGGAGTCAAGGGAGAAGGTGGAGAGA
Organism: Saussurea involucrata; assembly: GCA_033807775.1. NCBI lineage: Eukaryota > Viridiplantae > Streptophyta > Magnoliopsida > Asterales > Asteraceae > Saussurea > Saussurea involucrata. The sequence goes on along the minus strand of CM066317.1, from coordinate 75,049,711 downwards.
AATCTGCATTCTTCATTGGAGACTTGGTGCTAGAAGGGATTCAAGGGTTGGAACCTCATCTCTCTTAGGGGGCGTTTGGTTCGCAGAATGTTTTTGGATGGAATGGAATCTGTCAAAGGAATTTGACTTTGAATGAATTGGAATGGAATGTTGTCAGGTTTGACCAGCTGTTTGGTTGACAGAATTGGAATGGAATCTGTTAAACGAATTGAAATCTGTCTGTTTGGTTCACAGAATGTAGCTTTGGAATTGGAATGAAATTTGGTTAAATGACCAAAATACCCTTTTGTTAATTTTAATTTTTTTAAACAAAAATGCTTTAATAAAATAGTCATTAAAATTAACACAGTTTATTTTATTTTTTACAGTTTCAGTTTTATAGTTTCATAGACGTTAATCGCTTGAATGCATCTACATCATCGCCTCTAAATCGCCTCCACGCCTCCGGTTCTACATCATCGCCTCCATCGCGTTCAAAGGTAGTTCCATCTCCCTGAATCTGTGGTTTTCGTCCCTGAATCTGGGGTGTTGATTCGTCCCTATGCTTGATTTCTTGGTCCCTTTTTCTTTCGGTTTTCGTCCCCGCTTGATTTCTTGGTCCAGTTGATGTGGTTTTCGTCCCCGTTTGATTCCTTGGTCCATGTTGATGTGGTTTTCGTCCTGTTCTTGATGTTCTTTGTTTACTTAAGAAATAACTGATTTCAGCAGAAGATAACCAGAAGCAAAAATCGAAAGCAAGCAGAAAGATGAATCGAAATCTTACCAGATCAGTGGTGCTTTGCGACGATGGAGAGAAAACGAGAGAGAGGTTTGTTTCCAGATTTGTGAAGATGGCGGTTGATAAAGCTAAATTAGGGCAAGGGTAATTTTGGAAATAAAAAAATGTTGAATTTCATTCCTTTAGAATACCTTGGTTAAGTGATGGAATGAAAATTGGCTATTTCATGGAATTCAATGGAATTTTAAAGATTCCATTTAGACAAAAGCTTGAACCAAACACTGGAATGGAACCTGATCAAAGGAATCTGACATTCCAATTCCATCAGATTCCACCAGTTTCTGTGAACCAAACGGCACCTTAAGGTAAGCCTTCATCTTCTTCATCTTATTACTTGATTAGGGGTTGGGGTATGACTGTATGAATGAGGTTCACATGAACGACCCATTTTGGTGATTGGATTCATGGTTGATGAGAAATGAGTATTTGATGCAATTTCTTGTTGGCCAATTGTTTTTCTTTAAGAAAACCTTGCCATTTTATCGGTAACCTCTTTAATGACAAATATCTAAGTTTTGGGTTTGAAATCAAGAATCAATAGATGGATTTGTTGGGTATAAATGTGTTTTGTTGATTGGTCATTGTTAAATCTGCCTAGAACCTTGATTCTATTGATTTAGTGGCTTGAAAAATCGACTTGTGTGAGATTTTGAAGGTTTGAAGTGATCCGCATGGGTTTGGGCACTGGTTTGGCCGTGTGGGAAACTGCGCCAAGCATTGGAATGGTGCCCTGACGACTTTTGGCACAGGCTTGGTCGCCCAGAAACTAGCGCCAAGCATTGTTGCGCGATTTTGATCCTTGTTTCGCTTATCGTTTGAGACTTTGATTGAGGCATTGATTAGGGGTTATCCTAGGATTTATTATGGATGGTATTGGGATAGAATTAGATGGTTTAACACCATTTTTATGAGGTCTAATTCAGGTGTTTGGTTTGGACGAAAATGAGCTTAAGGACTTTCAATAAATTGTCAAGGCTCAGGTAAGTTCCCTTAAACCTTTTTACTTGCGATATGATTTATACTTGTTTTCAACACTGATTATGGTATGGCATTTTGACATGGTTTTCACTCATATATGATAGAATACATTTTTGCATGGAATGACATGTTATTTAACTTGCATTGTCCAATGTGATATGCATGGCATGAATTGTTGGATTGTATATGGTGTTGGGATGCACAGTGGGATTAGGGTACCTTGGGATTACATAAATCCTTTGGGAGTTATACGTATTATCCATGTGTCATGAATCTGTTTCGTGTGCACATCGGCATGGCATCGACTAGGGGCCATGGGGATCTACTGGGGTCCCGAGAGTGGACATCACAGGGGAGTGATGGGTGGCTATGAACATTGTGCAAATACCGGTGTATGTGTTGGCTTAATTGTCTATTTAGGTTGGGCCTTATGGTGGATTTCATACTATTTGAAAATTGTGAATTGTGCTTTCGGAAGGAAATTTACTAGACCATCTGGTCTAACCCTCGCTTTTCAAAACTTAAAACATTTTTCAGGTAGGAAAGTGGTGAGAGGCTCCTCTAAGGGCAAGGAGAATCTGTGAAGGACAAGTAGAGTCAGAACTAGAATGAACCCTTTAGTTTGTTTCAAAACTTGTAATATCTTAGTTGTGGTTGAGTTTTCCGCTGCTAGGCAATGAGAATATTGTTATGGATTGAATTTGATATATTTTTGGGACTGTTTGACATTATATTTATGGATTTTGTCTTGTATGGATTTTGGATTCTTACAATTACAAAGTCCCAACATGTAGAAATAAATACTACCAACGTAAAGAAATAAAAAAAATTATTAGTCTATTTGAGAAGTCGAGTGTAGGAACCGGTCATAAGTATAAGTGTGTAACCCTAAAAGGTAAATTAGTAATTTCAATTTAGTTAACTATAATAAACATATAAAATAGTTTTTATTAAAAAAAAACGAGAACCCGTCGGCTCCGGTTACCCACCAGTTAACGGTTCCAAAACAACGAGAACCAGAACAAGTCCAGAACGGTTCCGTATTTTAGAAACCGGAACCAACCACGCCGTTTCCGGTTCCAAAGGCAGGTTTCCGCTTCTGATGCTCACCCTTAACAGGCATCATGATTTAGTAGGAATACACCATTGTAAAAAGTAATTATTGGGATCAATCATTATGAACATATGTATGTTAATTTGTTGCAATAACAAAGCTGCCATCCACGTTGCTAATAATCCGGGTTTTTTTTCATGAAAGGATGAATCATATTGAGCTAGATCTATGAAAAAACTATAAAATGATTTATTATAACAAGAACTTTCACATTTACATATTAAAGAAAGATAAGAACAAAGAAAATAGTTTCTAACCCTAATATAATCTTCTGATAAGATATCAGAGAAAGAAATCTAAAGAGAGAAGATGAGAGCAAATATTATGTAAGTGTGAGAAAAATGAATAGCCGAATGAGAGAACTGTGAAGGTTTGCACTTTAAATACTGCAGATCTAATCTTTCACTTTAGACCCTTAAGTTTAGAACTTGAACTCCGCTACCCTTCATGTCTTGACCATAGTGAGGCGCAGTCCAATTCTTTATACATATCTACCATATCAGCCCAACTCTAATATTCTCCCTTTGCATATAACACCCTAAAATATTTAAACATTTCAAGTTAATACCTTTTTAAACAATAAATGTCAAGATTGTTTATTTTAAAACACATCTTTTAACACCCTGCGTCAATCTTGACATTTGAACAAGTCTACCATTCTCAATTTCTTGCACAAATAATCATGCTGATGTAAAGAAAGAGACTTTGTAAATATGTCAACTGCATTTTCTAAAGACTCAACTTTAACAGTTTTCAAAACACCACTAGTCACTTTATTTCTTACTTGGTGAACATCGATTTCTATATGTTTTGTTTTCTCATGGAAAACTGGATTATTTGCAATCTGTATTGTAGACTTATTATCACACAAAATATTTACAGGAAGTAAATCTGTGATATTAAGACTAGACAGAATCTCCAGAACCCAAAGTATTTCACAAGTGGCAGATGTCATGGCTCGATATTCAGACTCGGCTGAAGATCGAGACACAGCAGTTTGCTTTTTGCTTTTCCAAGAAATAAGACAATTTCCTAGAAACAAACAATACCCAGTTACAGATCTACGTGTAGACAAACACTTACCACAATCTGCGTCCACGTAGGCTGACAGTTTAAAGCAATCCGAAACAGAAAATAAGATACCTTTACCTGGTGACCTTTTCAGATATCGCAGAACTCTAAGAGCCAAATTCAAATGAGAACACCGAGGTGCATGCATGAATTGACTAAGGCAATGTACTGCAAAAGCAATGTCCGGTCTAGTGGCCAACAGATAAATGAGACGCCCAATTAACCGTTGAAAACCAGATATATCAACTAATAAAGGATCAGAAGAGGAACTTGATGATTCTATTACTATTAAATTCATATCCATTGGAGTATTGATAGGCTTACAACCCAAATACCCAAAATCATTCAATAGTTCCAAACAATACTTTCTTTGGCTCATACATAACCCATCTTTAGATTTTAAAATTTCAATTCCTAAAAAGAATTGTAAATTTCCAAGATCTTTGATCATAAAATTTGTTTGCAAGTGTTTTTTCACTCTATGAATCTCAGCATTATTATTTCCAATTATAACAATGTCATCAACATACACAAGTAGAACAATAAAATTATTTCCAGATTTAAGAGTGAACAAAGAATAATCACTATCGTTTTGATTAAAACCAAAATCAAATAAGCAATTAGACAGCTTCTCGTACCACTGACGAGGAGCCTGTTTTAAACCATACAGAGATTTCACAAGTTTGCAAACATGATTATCATCGTTAGAAAAATTTCCTTCGGGTAGAGTCATGTAGACTTCCTCCGTCAAGTCACCATACAGAAACGCATTGTTTACATCAAGTTGATGCAAATGCCAATTAAACTGAACAGACAAAGCTATAACACATCTAACTGTTACCATTTTAACAACTGGAGAGAAGGTTTCTTCATAATCAAGACCTTCTCTTTGACTATAGCCTTTGGCCACTAATCTAGCCTTGTATCGTTCTATTTCCCCAGTAGACTTATATTTAATCTTAAAGATCCATTTACAACCAATAGGTTTTCTTCCTGGTGGAAGGTCAGTTATAACCTAAGTACCATTCCTATTAAGGGCCCCCATTTCATTATTCATTGCAATTACCCAATTAGGATCTTTACAAGCTTCAGAAAAACTACTTGGTTCAATCGACTTATTTAGATTTGACACAAAACAAAAAATTTCTTTTGTGAGATGAGAGTAATTTACTACTTTTTCAATCCCATATTTCACCTTGCCTTCAACTACAAAGTCATCAAACTTTCGAGGAAACTGAGAAACTCTACTAGACTGCCTTATAGATTGAGGTGAAGAAGAAGAATCAATAGACAGATTTGGTAGATTTTGACCCTCAGGAGGGGAGTCTACAACATTATGAGTATCATGTTCAATATCAGCTCTTGAATTTCCTTGATTCCTAGCAGACAAAATAGCATCCACATCAGTTGACAGATTGTCAACATTATCTTGACTACCAGAGGAACCAGAAGGATTCACTTGAGTTGTAGACCGATCCCTAGTTTCCTCATTGGGCAGATTGTCAGAAAATACATCAGTAGAACTTGTAACATTATCAAAGAAATTTAAAGTATTCAATTTTTCAGAGTAAGATTCCAAATTTTCACTCATTTTGAAAGGAAAGACGTTTTCATAAAAAGTTACATCTCTAGAAACCAAATATTGTTTAGTATCTAGACTATACAGTCTATAGCCTTTCTTGGAGTTTGAATATCCAAGCAAAACACATTTTTAAGCCCTAGAGCTGAACTTATCCAAATTATTTTGTTTGACTGCAAAGCACAAACACCCAAAATTCCTTAAATGAGTGAGAACTGGAGGAAAACCATAGACAATTTCATACGGACTTTTACCATTCAGAATAGAAGATGGAGTTCTATTTATTAGATATGTGGCTGTAAGAATGCATTCAGACCACATGTACAATGGAACCCCAGCCTGAAACATTAAAGCCCTAGCCACATTTAGTAAATGCCTATGTTTACGTTCCACAACACCATTCTGTTGTGGAGTGTAGACACAGGATGTTTGATGAACAATGCCATGAGAGTTAAAGAAGTTTGAAACTTTGTGATTTAGGAATTCAGTTCCATTATCGCTTCTAACAGTTTTAATGGTTTTGTGAAACTGATTTTGAATAAGGTTGAAAAAAATGACAACATTGTCATAAACCTCATCCTTTCCTTTTAAGAGATAAACCCAAACTGATCTTGAAAAATCATCCACAACAGTTAAGAAGTACTTGAAACCATCCTTGCTAGAGACTTTATAAGGACCCCAAACATCTAAGTGAATTAGTTCTCCTATTTCCTTTGATTTATGATCACTAAGATCAAACTTTGTACGAGACTGTTTGGCCTTGTGACAAATTTCACAAGGGGAAGAAGAGCCCAATTTTATATTTAATTTTTCTTTTAAAACATTAAAGACTGGGTCAGCTGGATGTCCTAACCTACTATGCCATAGCTGATATGATATATAACAGCTAATGGTAGAATTAGAACAAGTAGACTTACCACTATTATGCAGGTTAAAGAGATATAGACCTCCAGCCTCATTACCAATCCCCATCAACCTCGTTCGTTGACAGTCCTGAATGTAACATTTATGCTCATCAAAGCCAATAAACACCTTATTGTCTCTAGCTAACTTGTGAACAGATAACAGATCCACATTAAAATCAGGCACAACCAAGACATCAAACAAAACCAATTCATCAGTGAGTTTCATATTCCCAATTTTATTTATTTTTGCTTTGGATCCATTAGGGTGATTAACAATAAGATTCAAGTCTGACACATCTACAATATTACTAAGGCTACTGAGAGATGAGGTCATATGTTGAGTAGTGTAACACCCCGAAATTTCCGTTGTAAATTAATATTAGATAAATTGTATTTTGGTACAATTTATTTTTGAGAAAAATTAACTTGGAGGGTTGATTTGCACTGTTTTGGAAGTTTGGGGTTTATGGTGGAAAATAGATTAATGACTCATGTTATGACATGAGGTGTCACGTTAGGGATTAATCAGTATTTGGTAATACTGATTTTGTTTTGTATTCTAAAAAGAAAAGAAAAGGGAAACAGAGAAATAGCGAGAGAGATAGAACGTGACAGAGAGAAAGAAATCGAAAGAAAGAAAAGAAGAAAAGAAGAGAAACCAGTTTGGTGATTATTGTGGTAAGAACTTGTTTTCTGTGTTGTTATCATTCATCTCCATAGATTTAAGTTGTAATATTTTGTCCAGATTGTGATTAAGCTGTCGATTAAGCCACTGTTTTGGAAGAACACTGTGTTCAGAAAATACCCAGGTGAGTTATTCATTCTTATTGAAATTAAGCAATTAAAAGTGTTATAGATATGCTATACTTGTATATAATATCAATGGTATGATTTAATTAAGAAACGGTAAGCTTAATGAGTCAAATGGAGAACTGAATCAGTAGGGAAGACGATGAACAGTGAACTTTGCGCAACAGTGGGTTGCGAAAAGTGAAAGTTTTCGCAACCAAGGGTTGCGAGTTCTGGACTTTTCGCAATAGAGGGTTGCGAAAAGTGAGGTTTTCGCAACAGTGGGTTGCGAGTTCTGAACTTTTCGCAGCTTTGGCTTGCGAAAAGTGTAGCTTTTCGCTACAGTGGGTTGCGAATTTTGAGCCATTCCAGTATCATTTTTATTGTTTTATAAGGGACATAATCTGAGGTATATATGCTAATTGTTATACGTTTATAACTCTGTTTTTGATGTAAAAACCATGTTGTGTTAAATTTTAAGGACTTGTTTATGAGTCCGGAGCTGTAGTTAATTGTTGAGATGTTGATCCCCGATGCTAAACGCCAAAGTGGGGAATAATCGTTGAAATTTATATTCCGTACATAGAGATATAGAATATATGATGAATTGTATAACTTTAGTATACAATAGAAAGAGTGATGATACACAATTATTGTGTGGCGTTGGCTAGTAATATACATCTGGTCTAGTGGGCATAAAGTACGGTATAATGAGAACCGTTTACTAGCCAGGGACCGTTGGGATGTATTTCTAGTTGTTGGAGTGAATCTTGAATCATCTGTGAGGGTCTCTGGTGGTTGTTGATCGCGATAAAATCTCATTAAGGGGGACCAGTGATTCAAGGTGGGGAGGAAAGGAAATGAGGAATAGCAGACTTAGAGTTGTAATTCCCATTTCAAACGAAAAGATGAGATATCTTCTTTGTTGAGAAATTATAGTCTTAATTCAGAAAGAAGCAGGTTTGGAAACTGTAATTTCTGGGAGTTGGAGTTAATTATAAATCTGGTGGGATTTATAGTAATTCTTGTTGGTAGTATGATGACTAGATGAATTAGTCATAAGTAAGGGAATAGGTGGATTCCAATGGTTGATAAGAGCTTAGTATGGTAAGATGGCTGATAACAGGTTTTATATATCTGTTAATATTTTTAGTTGTTAAATTTTAATTTGATTTGGATAATCTCACTAGGCGAAAGCCTAATGTTTCAAATTAAACTGTCTTACCAGGTACAGGCTCTGGGAAATAGTTTGGGAAGTGAGACTTCAGTTGGAGGAAATCAGACTTGGCGATAACGAAGGATCAGGATATTCTTTTGATGACTTTTGGGACAATCCTTAGATAATCTAGTTGATCTTATTGTGATGTATAATTAAATTGATCAGATTATTTAAGTTAATCTACCTTGTGTATATATAGAAACTTACTTATGATCCTTTGGTTTATAAAAGTCTGATATTTTGATGATCATAACGCGTGTATTTTGAGGTTTAAATTGGCCCTGAATTTTAGGGTGTTACAGTATGGTATCAGAGCTTTAGTTTAAGCGAACTAGGTATGAATTTGAGATGCCTAGACTTAAGCTGTGATGAAATTAAGTTATGATCTATGAGAGATGGGTAGAATTGCTAAGACCAGGTAGTCTTAGGATGGACGGAAATACACTAAATTAGTATTGTAACAATGGTAACGAGAATTCTCGTGTATAATATGTTCGCAATTTCAATTAGCTACTGTTATTATGGATGTATTGTTACATAAGCATGCTTGTTTCTCAATTGTTACAAGGGCTAATTAGTGATAAAGTACGTTTAGTATGTTAGAATTTTGTTTAACCATTTGTATGGTTATTTGTGTTTAATCAGAGCAATGGTGAATACGCCACCTAGAGAAAGGGTTGGAATCGATGAGGCAGAAGTGAGTAATATGCATAATGCACCAAGAGATTTTCTTTCTTTGGGAGGTATGCATACTCCAGCTCAGAGGGTGGGTACTAGCAATGTAAGTCAGACGGCAGAGTCTAATATGGAGGCAAGAATAATGGAGAACGTATCAAGAATGATGAATGCTTCGGTAGAAAGACAAGCTGAATTGATGAACGCCTCCATGGAAAGACAAACCGAAATGTTTACAAAGTTATTCAATGACAGGAATATAGAACCAAGACGTCAAGTAATTGATACTGGGGTGATAAATCCGACGGGTAATCCAAGGCCAGAGGTGGAACGAAGGGTAGAAAGAATTTGTTCTTATAAAACATTTCTAAGTTGCAAGCCGCCTGAATTTAAAGGGGAAGACAGTCCAGTTGCTTGTATGAATTGGTTGCGGGAGATAGAGCAAGCTTTCCGAGCCTGTGAATGTCAGGAAGGATTAAAAGTCAGATTTGCTTCTCAGATGTTAAGAGGTAATGCTTTGAACTGGTGGAATGTTTTGACAGCTTCGTTGACGACAACTGTGTTAGATGCTATGACTTGGGGAACATTTAAAGAGAAGATACTGAAAGAATATTGTAACGAACATGAGATGGATCAGATAGAGGAACAGTTTAGAAATCTTAAGAAGGGCAACATGTCGGTGAGAAGATATACAGAATTATTTATGGAGAAACTGAACTTGGTAGGGCACGTGGCTCCTGCTGAGAAAGATAAAGTTAAAGCATACTTGAAAGGGTTGTCGGCCGAGATGATGTCCCGAGTGCGAAATTCAAAGGCTGAAACACTCAGGGAAACGATTGAAGAGGCCAAGTTGATAGAGGAGATGTATGCCAGAGATAAGGAAGAGAAAGCTCATGTTGGTGATAAAAGAAAGTGGGAAGGACGTTCTGATTCTTTTCAGAAACTCATGCTGTTTGGTAAAAATATACGTTCAGAATCGCGAAAGGAACCCAACTGGTGTCCGAAGTGTAAGAGTAAGCATTTTGGGCCATGTCGAGCAAGCGGGCCAGAGTGTTTTAAATGTGGAAAGACGGGGCACTTTGCATTTAATTGTTTATTACCCGGTACAGTGTGCTTTGAATGTAAACAGCCAGGGCATATTCGACGGGATTGTCCAAAGCTGAAAATGGAGGGAGAACAGGGAAAGAAGGCAGTTATATCTAAACCAACAGGACGAGCGTTTAATATGACTGTTGAGGAGGCGAAAGGATCCAAATATGTCGTCTCCGGTACTTTTCTTATAAATTCCATACCTGCTCGTCTGTTATTTGATTGTGGTGCAAATTATTCGTTTGTATCCAAAGTGTTCTATGGAAAATTAACTATGCATGTCACTACTCTAGGAGATGCCTTAGTAGTAGAGATAGCTAATGGGGGTCTAGCTTTGGTTGGTGAAAGGATAGATGGTTGTACGATTCAGATAGAAGATACAAAATTTCCAATTAGCATGTTGTTAATGGAAATTGGAGGATTTGATGTTATTATGGGAATGGATTGGTTGTCTGATAACCAAGCCGAAATAATGTGTGCTAAGAAGTTGATCCGAATTCCGATGGTTGATCAAGATGATGTAATTATTTATGGGGAGAAGCAGAAGGGAGAAGTACAGTTGATTTCAGTCATAAAGGCACGTAAGTGTTTAGCAAAAGGATGTTTGTCATATTTGGCATATGTCCTGGACGCTAAATCAGAAAAGAAGCAGATACAAGACATTAAAGTCGTACGTGATTTTCCAGATGTATTCCAGGTTTACCTTTGGAACGGCAAGTAGAGTTCCGTATTGATTTAATTCCTGGAGCAGCACCAATAGCTCGTGCGCCGTATCGTTTAGCACCAGCTGAAATGAAAGAAATGATGTTACAATTGCATGAGTTATTAGACAAAGGTTGTATCAGACCGAGTTCTTCACCTTGGGGAGCTCTGGTGCTGTTTGTTAAGAAGAAAGATGGAAGTATGAGGATGTGTATAGATTATCGAGAATTGAATAAGGTGACAATCAAGAACAAGTATCCGTTGCCACGAATTGATGACTTATTTGATCAATTGCAAGGTGCAGGATGTTTTTCTAAGATTGATCTGAGGTCGGGGTATCATCAAGTACGAGTAAGGGATGAAGATGTTCCGAAGACTGCTTTCAGAACGAGATATGGGCATTCTGAATTTCTTGTGATGCCATTTGGTTTGACTAACGCTCCAGCTATAGTCATGGATCTGATGAATAGAGTGTGTCGGTCATTCTTAGACAAGTTTGTCATTGTGTTTATTGATGATATACTAGTCTATTCAAAGAATGAAAATGATCACGAGGGTCATCTTCAGGAAGTTTTGGAAGTACTAAGAAAAGAGAAGTTATATGCAAAATTCTCGAAATGTGAATTTTGGCTAAAAGAAGTACAATTTTTGGGTCATGTAATTTCAGCTGAAGGTGTGAAAGTGGATCCAGCCAAAATAGAAGCAATGATGAATTGGGAAACTCCAAAGAATGCATCTGAAATAAGAAGTTTCTTGGGTTTGGCCGGGTATTATCGGAGGTTTATTCAAGATTTCTCAAAGATTGCTTCTACTTTGACAGTGTTAACTCGAAAGAATGTAAAGTTTGTTTGGACTGAAAAGCAAAAATCAGCTTTCAAGACTTTAAGACAAAAGTTATGTGAAGCCCCTATTTTAGCACTGCCTGAAGGTACAGATGATTTTGTAGTATATAGTGATGATTCAAAGATGGGTCTAGGATGTGTATTGATGCAAAGAGGCAAGGTGATTGCTTATGCATCAAGGCAGTTGAAAGGGCATGAGAAGAATTATCCTACCCATGATTTGGAGTTAGCAGCGGTGGTTTTTGCTTTGAAGCTATGGCGTCATTATTTGTACGGTACGAAGTGTACTCTCTATACTGATCATAAGAGTTTAAAGCATGTCTTTTATCAGAAGGAGTTAAATATGAGGCAGAGAAGGTGGTTGGAACTACTTAAAGACTACGATTGTGAATTGCATTACCATCCTGGTAAAGCAAATGTAGTGGCTGACGCTTTAAGCAGAAAGGAGTATAGTGGCTGTCTGAAGTCAACAAATGCTCGGATTGATGTGATGTCCAGTCTGATTGAACGAATAAAGACTGCACAGATGGAAGCTCTCTTGGAAGAAAACTTAAAAGATGAAGTTATGGTCAAACAACGGTTTCAACTGACGGAAGATAGTCGTGGGGTGAAGTTATTTCGAGGCCGTGTTTGGGTACCAAGAGCAGGTGGGAATAGAGAGTTGATTATGGAAGATGCTCACAAATCTAAGTATTCCATTCACCCCGGAAGTACTAAAATGTATAGAGACCTGAAGCTACATTATTGGTGGCCAACCATGAAGTTAGATGTGGCTCGATGTGTAGAAAAGTGTGGAACCTGTTCTTTAGTTAAAGCTGAACATCAAAAGCCATACGAAAGTTTTCAATCTTTGGAAATTCCATAATGGAAATGGGATAAGATTACCATGGATTTCGTGACGAAGTTACCAAAGACACAAAGAGGTAACGACACTATATGGGTAATAGTTGACAGGTTGACATAGAGTGCTCATTTCTTGGCGATGAAGGAAGCTTCACCGATAGAAAAGTTGGCGAAGTTATATATTGACGAAGTGGTGTCAAGACATGGTATACCAGTGTCCATTGTTTCAGATCGTGATAGTCTATTTACATCAAGGTTTTGGCGGTCACTTCAAGAAGAGTTGGGTACAAAATTGAATTTGAGTACCGCATATCATCCACAAACGGACGGTCAGAGTGAAAGAACTATTCAGACATTAGAAGATATGCTTAGAGCATGTATACTAGATTTTGGAGGTAACTGGGATACGCACTTGCCATTAGTGGAATTTGCGTATAACAATAGTTATCATTCTAGTATCGGAAGAGCGCCGTTCGAAGCCTTATATGGTAGAAAGTGTAGAACTCCAGTGTGTTGGCTAGAAGCTGGAGAGAAACAGTTTGCTGGACCGGAAATGGTGCAACAAACGGCTGATAAAATAAAGGAAATCCGACAACACATGAAAGCGGCTCAGGACAGACAAAAGAGTTATGCTGATTTAAAAAGAAGACCAGTGGAATTTCAAGTTGGGGAGCGCGTTATGCTAAAAGTATCTCCGTGGAAAGGTGTAATTCGTTTTGGAAAGCGTGGGAAATTAAATCCTCGTTTTCTAGGACCTTTCGTTATCACTAAAAGAATTGGTCAACAGGCTTATCAGCTAGATCTTCCACCTGAATTGGAAGGAATTCACAATGTGTTTCACGTGTGTTATCTTCGGAAGTGTTTGGCCGAAGAACAAGATGTAATTCTGATAACTGATGTCAAGGTGGACGAGAAGAGTCGATGTGTTGAAGAACCGGAAGCGATTCTAGAAAGATCGGTTCGGAAGTTAAGAAACGGCAAAGAGGTGCCTATGTTGAAAGTACAATGGAAACATCACCGAGGCAGTAACGTGACTTTAGAGTCGGAGGAAGAAATGAAGAAACGATACCCTCAATTGTTTGCTTAGTTTGATTTCGGGGACGAAATCCTTTTCAAGTTGGGGAGTATTGTAACACCCCGAAATTTCCGTTGTAAATTAATATTAGATAAATTGTATTTTGGTACAATTTATTTTTGAGAAAAATTAACTTGGAGGGTTGATTTGCACTGTTTTGGAAGTTTGGGGTTTATGGTGGAAAATAGATTAATGACTCATGTTATGACATGAGGTGTCACGTTAGGGATTAATCAGTATTACTGATTTTGTTTTGTATTCTAAAAAGAAAAGAAAAGGGAAACAGAGACATAGCGAGAGAGATAGAACGTGACAGAGAGAAAGAAATCGAAAGAAAGAAAAGAAGAAAAGAAGAGAAATCAGTTTGGTGATTATTGTGGTAAGAACTTGTTTTCTGTGTTGTTATCATTCATCTCCATAGATTTAAGTTGTAATATTTTGTCCAGATTGTGATTAAGCTGTCGATTAAGCCACTGTTTTGGAAGAACATTGTGTTCAGAAAATACTCAGGTGAGTTATTCATTATTATTGAAATTAAGCAATTAAAAGTGTTATAGCTATGCTATACTTGTATATAATATCAATGGTATGATTTAATTAAGAAACGGTAAGCTTAATGAGTCAAATGGAGAACTGAATCAGTAGGGAAGACGATGAACAGTGAACTTTGCGCAACAGTGGGTTGCGAAAAGTGAAAGTTTTCGCAACCAAGGGTTGCGAGTTCTGGACTTTTCGCAATAGAGGGTTGCGAAAAGTGAGGTTTTCGCAACAGTGGGTTGCGAGTTCTGAACTTTTCGCAGTTTTGGCTTGCGAAAAGTGTAGCTTTTCGCTACAGTGGGTTGCGAATTTTGAGCCATTCCAGTATCATTTTTATGGTTTTATGAGGGACATAATCTGAGGTATATATGCTAATTGTTATACGTTTATAACTCTGTTTTTGATGTAAAAACCATGTTGTGTTAAATTTTAAGGACTTGTTTATGAGTCCGGAGCTGTAGTTAATTGTTGAGATGTTGATCCCCGATGCTAAACGCCAAAGTGGGGAATAATCGTTGAAATTTATATTCCGTACATAGAGATATAGAATATATGATGAATTGTATAACTTTAGTATACAATAGAAAGAGTGATGATACACAATTATTGTGTGGCGTTGGCTAGTAATATACATCTGGTCTAGTGGGCATAAAGTACGGTATAATGAGAACCGTTTACTAGCCAGGGACCGTTGGGATGTATTTCTAGTTGTTGGAGTGAATCTTGAATCATCTGGGAGGGTCTCTGGTGGTTGTTGATCGCGATAAAATCTCATTAGGGGGACCAGTGATTCAAGGTGGGGAGGAAAGGAAATGAGGAATAGCTGAAACACCCTAAAAACAGGGTCAATTTAAACCTTAAAATTTACCACAGGTTATGATCAAAAACTTTCAAACTTATATAACCTGAGGATCAAATGTAAGTTTTCTATATACAAACGTCATTACTTAAATAACTTATTAATCTAATCATAACATAATAATCAGATTAATCCAGTTATCTAAACAACCGTCCCAAAAACATCAAAAATCTCTAGATCCTCCGGTATCTCTAAGTCTGAATCTTTCCAAAAGTTCTCGTCTCTCATTCCCGCTATTTCCCGGAGCTTGTACCTGGTAAGAAGATTCAACTTGAAACATTAGGCTTTCGCCTAGTGAGGATATTCAAATCAAAATAAAATTTAATAATCAAAACATGAACAGATAACTCAAACCTGTTATCACCCATCTTACCGTACGACAACTCCTTTTCAAATCGGGGAATCTACCCCACTCCCAATTTCCTACGACTAACTCATTTAATCGAAATATCAAAATAAGAGTTAACTCTGAATCATCCCAGATTCACAATCAATAATTACACACAAGAAATAATTACACACAAGAAATTACAAGTCAAAACCTGCCTATTTCTTAATCAGGAAGTAGAGATTACAATTTACTTTATGCCTATCTCAAATCTTCCTCTCATCACAGGGAAATCTCCGATCTTCCCAAATCGAAGTGGGAATCATTAAGCAAACTCTGCTTATTCCACATTCCACCTCAGAATCAATGGTCCCCATGGGATTATAATATCGCGATACTCAAATCGAGACTCATGATTCAAGGTTCACCCAATTACTAAAATTACATCCCTTTGGTCTATGGCGAGTAATCGGTTCCCATCATACCGTACCCAAGTGCCCTCGGTGACTGGATGCCTATTTTAGTAAAAGCACATAATCACATAATATAATATATGTAATAATCGATACTACTATATGCGTCCAGCATACAGTATATCATTTCTCCGAACATATTCTATATATATAAAATATCAAGAATATTAATATCTCCTCATCTCAATCTCTTAATTATCTCCTCTTTAACTTAGCATGGAAGTTAATATCTCAATCAAGCTTCAAATTATATTTAGAGTTCATAACCACATAGTAATTTCATGTAGTAGATAATCAGACTTAGCATGCAAGATTTATAATAAATACTAGTTCATCAATTTCATATATAACTCATCTTGAAAACTTTAACATGGTAACCAACATAACACAACATTTAATCGCCCTCTTGGCTTACCTCTAATTTAAATCAAATCCACATAAAACATCTTCATGCATACATATAAAGCATTTAATTCAAGATTAATTACTGAATTTTAAAGAGAGTTGAATAAACTCACCTGATGCGTTATTACTTCTTTAAGTAATTTTTAACACGTAACGGCTCCTTTCTTCACTACCACAGCTTACTGTATTATTCAATTACATATACTGCTATTAATCATCTAAACAGAACCCTCTACAACTGAAAATCCTTAATCTCTTAAAATCACATCTCAAGTCGCAATGAACTGAAATCGCAGTCCACTGTTGCGATTTCAAATCCAAATCGCAGTGAACTGAAGTCGCAGTCCTCTATTGCGATTCCAATTCCAAGTCGCAGTGAACTGATGCGACTACAGTGCCAAGTCGCAACTGCCCATTGCGATTTCACTCCGAATCGCAACCAACTGTTGTGATTCCAAAACTGAATCGCAATGGTCTGATGCGACTCCAACTCCAAGTCGCAATTGCCTATTGCGACTTCGATGATGTTCATCCAAGTCTCAGTCCACTAAGTTCATCTAAAACCCAGATTTTTTATACTTTTAATCCATGTTTGTTTATGCCAATTTGCAGATATGTTTAATACACCTATCTTAACATATCCTAAAACTCAGATTCTCTTTATCATCAAATTTACCAAAACCCAACATAAAAACTCCATAGAAAACTTTAATCTAAGAAGATGAAGAATTCAATGATATAATTACCTTATGATTCTTCAATTAGTTTCAAAACCTCAACTGGAAATCTTATTTCTCCTTGCTAATTCCTTCTTCTTTCCCTTTTCTCGTTTTTCTCTATCTCAAGTCGTAACACACATCCAAGTACACAAGATACACACAAAACTCCTTTACTTGGTTAACATAGCTAAGATAATGACACCTCACAAGTTTGAACATGAGTCATAGGCCATTTCCAAATTAAACCTCCAACTTTAGAATAATGACATTTCAACCCTTAAATAAAAATCTATTTCAACCAACACTTATAAACAATTACAACTTAACCCCCAAGTTAATTATAATTCACAAAAATAAAACAACGAAAACTCGGGATGTTACAATACTCCCCAACTTGAAAATGATTTCGTCCTCGAAATCAAAGCTAGGTAAACAAATGAGGATACCTATCCCTCATACTCTCCTCTGACTCTAAAGTTACATTAGTACCTCTATGGTGTTTCCACTGTACTTTCAACATAGCTACTTCTTTACCACTACGTAGCTTTCTAACTGATCTTTCTAAAATTGCCTCTGGTTCCTCTACACAACGACTCTTTTCATCTATCCTCACATCTGTGAGTGGAATCACATCCTCCTCTTCGGCTAAACACTTCCGAAGATAACATACATGAAAAGTATTATGAACCCCTTCCAACTCTGGTGGAAGATCTAACTTGTAAGCTTGTAACCCAATTCTCTCAACAATGGTGAAAGGTCCTAGAAAACGAGGACTCAACTTCCCACGTTTTCCAAACCTTATCACACCTTTCCATGGGGATACTTTGAGCATCACACGCTCCCCAACTTGAAATTCCTTTGGTCTCCGCTTCGGATCAGCATAACTTTTCTGTCTATCTTGGGCTGCTTTCATATGCTGCCGAATCTCTTTTACTTTATCCGCTGTTTGCTGTACTAACTCTGGACCAGCAAACTGTTTCTCCCCGGCTTCTAGCCAACACACCGGAGTTCTACACTTACGACCATACAACGCTTCAAAGGGTGCTCTCCCGATGCTCGAATGATAACTATTGTTATACGCAAATTCTACTAACGGTAGATGCGTATCCCAATTACCACCAAAATCTAAAACACAACACCTGAGCATATCCTCCAAAGTTTGAATAGTCCGCTCACTCTGTCCATCAGTCTGTGGATGAAAAGCAGTACTCAAATTAACTTTAGTACCCAATTCTTCTTGCAATGATCGCCAAAATCTCGAGGTAAACCGACTATCACGATCTGACACTATCGACACCGGTATACCATGCCTTGACACCACTTCATCAATATACAACTTCGCTAATTTCTCAATTGGTGATGCCTCTTTCATTGCTAGAAAATGAGCACTCTTAGTTAATCTATCCACGATTACCCATATTGTGTCGTTACCTTTTTGCGTCTTTGGTAACTTCGTCACAAAGTCCATGGTAATCTTCTCCCACTTCCATTCCGGAATTTCCAAGGATTGGAAACTTTCGTAAGGTTTCTGATGTTCAGCTTTCACTAACGAACATGTTGTACACATTTCTACCTTTCGAGCCACATCTACTTTCATTGCTGGCCACCAATAATGCAATTTCAAATCTCGATACATCTTCGTACTCCCAGGATGTATGGAATACTTAGATCTATGAGCGTCTTCGAGAATCAACTCTCGATTTCCTCCCATTTTAGGCACCCAAACTCTTCCTTGAAACAATTTAATCCCCCGACCATCTTCAATCAACTGAAGATGTTGCTTACCCATTACTTCCTCTTTCAGATTTTCCTCTTGCAAAGCAATCACTTGTGCTTCTTTGATCTTTTCCATCAAACTTGACGTTACATCAATTCTAACATTTACCGATTTCAAACACCCACCATATTCTTTTCTACTTAAGGCATCAGCTACGACATTTGCTTTACCAGGATGGTAATGCAATTCACAATCATAATCCTTAAGCAATTCTAACCATCTTCGTTGTCTCATATTTAATTCTTTCTGATCAAAAACATGTTGCAAACTCTTGTGATCAGTATAAAGAGTACACTTCGTTCCATACAAATAGTGTCGCCACAACTTCAAAGCGAACACCACTGCTGCTAACTCTAAATCATGGGTAGGATAATTCTTTTCATGCTCTTTAAGCTGTCTTGAGGCATAGGCAATCACTTTGCCCCTTTGCATTAGCACACATCCTAAACCCATCTTTGAAGCATCACTATATACAACAAAATCTTCTGCCCCTTCTGGCAGGGCAAGAATAGGTGCTTCACACAGTTTTTGACGTAAAATTCTGAAAGCTGTTTCCTGTTTCTCCGTCCAAACAAACTTCTCATTCTTTCTGGTTAACAACGTCAAAGCAGATGCAATCTTAGAAAAATCTTTTATGAATCTTCTATAATAACCTGCTAATCCCAGAAAGCTTCTTATCTCAGATGCACTTCTAGGTGTCTCCCAATTCGTCATCGCTTCAATCTTTGAAGGGTCTACTTTAACTCCTTCAGAAGTAATTACATGACCTAGAAACTGCACTTCCTTCAACCAAAATTCACACTTCGAAAACTTTGCGTATAAGTTCTCTTTTCTTAAAACTTCTAAGACTTCACGAAGATGCTGCTCATGATCTTCTTCAGTCTTTGAATAAATAAGTATGTCATCAATAAACACAATGACAAACTTATCTAAAAATGGTCGACACACTCTGTTCATCAAATCCATAAATACTGCAGGAGCATTTGTCAACCCAAATGGCATCACAAGGAACTCATAATGCCCATATCTTGTTCTAAACGCTGTTTTCGAAACGTCTTCATCTCTTACCCGCACTTGATGGTATCCAGATCTTAAATCTATCTTTGAAAAGCATCCCGCACCTTGGAGTTGATCGAATAGATCATCAATCCTCGGAAGCGGATACTTGTTCTTAATAGTTACCTTATTCAACTCTCGGTAATCAATACACATTCTCATGGTACCATCTTTCTTCTTAACAAATAAAACTGGAGCTCCCCAAGGTGAAGAACTTGGTCTTACGAAACCCTTATCCAATAACTCCTGAAGCTGAGTCATCATATCTTTCATCTCAGCGGGTGCTAAACGATAAGGCGCTCGTGCAATCGGTGCCGATCCAGGAATAATATCAATACGAAACTCCACCTGTCTTTCAACTGGCTGTAACGTCCCAAAAATTACAAGGAATTTAAAATTTTTAAAGTAACATTTCATTAATAAAAACTCATTTAACAATTCAATCATTTCATTTGCAAACTCATGATTAATATTCTCACGAACAATAAACAGCGGAATAAATGTCTAAAATTAAAATCATAAAAGTAATCAACTCTTCCCACGCGCCAGTGTGTACTCGTCACGCCTTGGAGCCACTCGTACCTGAAACCACAATTTATTGGGAAAGGGTAAGCACGAAGCTTAGTGAATTCAGACACCATAAATAACACAGTTATTCCCACACCACCTCTAAACAGATAATTGCACATAAACAGCATACAAGTCTACGAACAAATCATAAACATGCATACCTACACCATCCCACCTAAAGGCATAAGCTGGTCCACCCGACCACACGATAACCATGCAAGCATTACCCGGCTCCCCCGGGTTCCTACGCCACCCGCGTATACAACCTTCGGTCCCACCGAGTTACTATGCCACCCGCGTATATAAACCTCGGCCCCACCGAGTTACTACGCCACCCGCGTATATAAACCTCGGTCCCACCGAACTCCTACGCCACCCGTGTAGTCATAACAATAAAGGTCCGACTAGACACCCCACTATTTAGTCCCGCATCACAAACAATTAAAACTACCACACACGTACAAATCGTAATGTAAAAATAACCGACATTAGTTATAGTGAGAGAACTCACCTCGTAAGCGCGCCTAGCTCACAAACAATAATTCAAGCTTCACAAATCCAAGATCACTTCCCAACACCTACACAATCGTTAAAATGTATTAACACGAGACCCGGACCCTAAAACACGATGCACCCTTAAATCGTCACTAAAACGACTTTTCGGTCTAACCAAACAGGTCTGTTCGGGACCTGTTCCGACCACCATAAACCCAGAAAATCCTCAATTAAATTACATAACCAGAAATTGCTCTGAGTTAGGGTTCCAAGGACATATTAAACGCGGTCTAACGATTTTTCTACAATTTTAAACGATTTTTCTAAGAATGGAACGCGAGTCTGCCGCATTCAGACCTGCTGTAAAAACAGCTATTTTACACCTAGCTAGATGCCGAACCAGACTTTAGCTAAAACACGAAAAGTGTGCCCAACACAGAATGTGAACTGTGGGCACCGGATTCGTCTCAAACCGAGCTACGACGAGAAAGTTATGGCCGATGCAAAACGGGGACAGAATGGGATTTTTCACATAAAATGATAACTTGGCTTAACCTTCTATTAAGCCAAGACTTAATCCAAACAGACCTGTAATTTAACTTTGGCTTAGGGTTTTAGGATTACCAAAGGCTGGACACAACCGCGCACCACCCACTGCCACCTCCGGCAGTGGCGGTCGCCGGCGGCGGTTTACGAAATTTCCGGCGAGACACGAACGAAACCAATCCTATAACGTCCACACCCTTTTCCCGCGCTCGACGTAAACATTCCCGATTACACACACACCCACACTCACTGCCACCACCCGTGGTGGCGCACGGCGGCAGCCACACCGCCGGCAGCCATGGTTGCGGCGGTGGTGGGGTGGTTTTGCGGTTTGGGGCGACGAAAGGAGAAACGAAAGGGAGAGAACTTACTTGAGACGGCGATCCAGCGGCGACGCAACTCCGGCTCTCTCTATCTCTTTCTCTCTCGCTCTTCTCTCTCGCTCTTCTCTCTCTCTCTCTCGCCGGCGGCGAGCAACGGTGGCGGTGGTGGCTTGATGGTCGACGGCAGCAGCTAGGGGGGAAGAGGAGGGTGCTTGGTTGTGGTTTCACGGCGCAAAGAAGGATGAGGAAGGAAACAATGCAATAGGGTTTTTCTATGTTTTTGTTTAAATGCCAACATATGGAGAAGGAAGAAAAAAAAACGAGAAAGGGGTGGGGTGGGATCGGTCCTCATGGGCCGATCCATGCAGCTTTCCCACAAGGTCACATTTGGTCCCTCAACTTTAAAGCCTTGCCAATTCTTAAACCACTTAAAACAGGATTTTTATAAATTAACCCCGTTAGGACAAAGTGTTTACAACTAGGGTTTTTCCCCAACGAACTTATTATTACGAGGTCGAGAAGATAAACGCATTAAATAAATAATAACGTATATATATATAAAAATAAAATCGTACCGGGACGCGGGCTTTACAACTCTCCCCCGCTTGAATTAGACTTCGTCCTCGAAGTCTATGTCCGCGAATACTTCCGGGTAGTTCTCCCGCATCTCAACCTCGGGCTCCCAGGTCCACTCGGAATCCTTTCGGTGTTGCCACTGAACTTTCACTAACTGGAATCTAATTTCTCACACCGTCTAAAAATTTCTCGAATACTTTTCTTACCAACAAAACTCCTTCAAGAATACTGAAATTATGGTCGGAAGAACACTCCAACAACTGGAATCTTTCCTAGTCAAACGACTTCGGTTGTCTCCCAACCTTAGATATTCCATACATCCTGATATCAAACTCTAACCATTCTAAAGTTGCTCACCAATATACCCTACAGGATACTCGAATCCGATCATTCCTACCATTAACTGTCGATTAACTTCCACGAGTTCTACTAGACTCCCAAAATTTATTTCACACAAATCATCAAACCTGTAAATTTATAATCACCCACGAAGGTCATTCCACCATAACCATTCATCACAAGTGAGCATTCCAGGGTTACTACTACCATCACTATAATTATTTCATAATCGGCTACAATTCTCCGATTACACTAAAGGTGTTTGGCCTCAAGCCCAAAAGTCGACACCTAAATATACCACTTACCTCAAAAGTTACTGCGCATTTATGCTCTTAATTACAAAGGGCATCATTCCCTTAACCGATACTATTCGGCCTACAGTACCAACACGCGTGGAATACCCAACCTTCCACCGTCTACTTATCCTCCACACTCGCTCTACGAAGCCTAGTTACACCGTATCAAGATACACCTTAACGTCTACCTCCCAGGTACGTCTCAAGGCCCGGCACATCGGAACTACCTCCCAGGTAAGTGCCCAAGACTATATCCTCCCAGTGTCTACATGAAAATCAAGGTCATAAAACATGAATACCGGGGTCCCACCCCGAGATATCCAACCGACCATTACCAACGACTGACTAACATGCCTATGGATCCAATGCAAAACAGTCTACCAACAACATGCCTAAATACAAAACTGTGCAACAAAAACAACCCATCAACAAGACTCCACATCGAGCCATTAAAACCGTGCAATTGACCCATGACTATCTCAAAGTCAAAACCGAGCAAAATGCTCCACGCTTGCTAGACCCATAAGTCGGTCAAAAACGCGTTTAAATAAAGTTTAAGCAAGCAATACTCTAAAATCAACATTAGTCCCAAACTCAACACGGGTTAAACAAAAGAGTTTTCCAAAAGGACTCACACCCTTAAAATTCTCAAAATGACACATAACACTTAAAAGCGCATTTCCGAAATGGTTCACAAAATCACTTACAAAATATTTTCAACGTCAAGATTTTTCATCTCAAAAAGATCGTATGCAATAAAACTACTATTACCAGGTCGGTAGTTACGCAAAAATGGACACGTTCGTCCCACATATGAAAATCATGTTGAGAATCATTCCATTGCAGCTCAGTTTACTCACAAAACGCAAAGCGAAATAAATAATTTCTTTAAAAAAAATGAACCGTCACGGTTCTAGTATGGATTGGCTCATGACCCATACTTAAAATAACCACTCGACCTTACACAGGGTGCGACAAAAGTGTGCACATAATTTCAAAATCAGTTCCACGACGTTTGACCCCAAAATTTCTCTTTTTAAATCATAAAATGTCGTGGCACAGGGTTCACCAACAAATTTTTACGCGCGTCAGCTAGTCATACAAAACGATGAAACGGTTTACAAATATATCTTTGTTAAAACACAACTGTCTCGTGTAAGTTTCAAATTTAAAGATAGAAACCAATCCGCTTCCATCATTTGAAAATATCGACAAAAATCTCATAAAATCTCAAACTGGGGGTAGGCATGCAAGCTTGTAACACTTCCATGAAAATTTTCTTGCAATGACACACATGCTCCAAATAACTCACACCAAATCTCAAAAGGTGGGGTTCTTTAAATTGATTTCCAAAATTTCCCCAAATGGTCACATAAACAAATAAAATATGCACCTCGTGAAATTAAACCCACACGACTCAACATGCCGTAAAACAAAACTTCATGAACCTTAACGACTCAATGACTCTAAGTCAATAAAATAGCACCATACATTGTGCCCCCAAAGTCAAAATGTTAAAAGCAAAATCATGTTTGAGACGCCAAAATCCCAAAAATCTCTTTCCACGGTAAAACCATAAACAACATTGTTTAACAAACTCATTTTAAACAAATCACCAAAATAGTTTTATACAGACATCGTGGAATGTAACTTTTCGTCTCAACTCTAACATATGTGGAGGAGTTCCAATGTTAAAGTCACAAGCTGTAGTCATTTGCCCAACATTTTAAACACCACAAAACACGGATGTCATCTTACCCGAAAGACCCGTTGGAAAATAACAAAATGAAACAATTTCTAACAACGTTTGCAACTCTCGTGATAAAACGGTTTCATGCACTTTCAAAACCATAATTCAAAATCTTGTGTGCGCGCTAAACATTTCCCAAATTTCCAAAACACCATCCATATAAGGATTGGAAACACAAGAATTAGTTAATGCAATTTTATTTTCAAAATAAACTTTGTGCATGACTCAGTCGGCATTCAACGTTTCGACTCATACTCCTCCAAATCTCTCCGGTCCACAATCGTCACCCGGACATTTAAACCTCTTAGGCAAGTTGGGAAATTACGTCAAATAATCCCTACGATTTTTCCTCAAATCAAAGTCGGCTCTAAAAGCCTATGATTCTAGCACAATCATCCATCTTGACCCGAAATGGTCTACCTAAAACAAACATCGACCTTAACGTCACTCCAAGTGATTAATACTAGAATCGTCCTTTTATTCCAACGACTACTAGATTAGAACCTTCATCACTACCCCCAACGATCATCACATCAAAGCAGTTCAAGTACACACCTGTACTAGTAGGTTTACTATAGTTGTTCCTCCTTGTGATGGCTACTCTGGGTAGGTATTACAACGAGTTATTAGCACCCAATAACTCACACTAACAATGCTCACGCTCAACTCCTTGGATTCCTCATGACTTTCCCCGACTCGAGCACGGATCCTGTGCTTCAGATAGTAGGAGCTCTACTACTACCTTCCACACCTATCCTTACTCGTTTCGAGTCCCGTCCCGAAGTGCCCAAGTAGTTTCTTGCCAACAATTAATCCCATATGCCCGTACCAGCATATGACAACACCCTTCCCAGCTCCCTAGGAATTTCACCCAATTCCACTACCCTTGCTATGACGAAATCCCCACTAGTCATGACGATTCGCCTCGCGAATGCACAGTCGTACACAGTGTAAAACCAGATAGACATTCGAATATAAGATTCTATCCTACAACGGTTGGACTCAAACAAGAGCTGCGCAATAGAACTAAATCCGACATTCTAAGGCAATTCGGTTCCTACCGCATACAACCTATAGTGCATTCACTTAACAACCTATCAAGGCTAGCATAAACTCCTATTAGCAAGCAACAAACATGCAGTACAGTGTAATAAGCACCAAGCAATCTAGCATACATACGCCTATGTTCTAGAAAGCAATCTAGCATACATACTCATATGTAAACACTCTTCCCAGCTCCCTAGGAATTTCATCTCATCCCACTACCCTTGCTACAACGGAATCCCTACTAGCCATAACGAGTTGCCTCGCGAATACCCAGTCGCATGCAGCGTGAAACAAATAGACATTCGAATACAAGATTATATCCTAGAACGGTTGGACTCAAACAAGAGCTACGCAATAGAACTAAATCAAATATTCTAAGGCTATATGATTCTTATTGCATACAACCTATAGGGCATTCACTTAACAACCTATTATAACTAGCATTAATTCCTACTAGCAAGCAATCATCATACAGTACAGTGTAAGCAACACAAGCAATCTAGCATGCATACCCTATGATCTAGAAAGCAATAAATAGACTAAGTATTGTACCTTTTATCTTGGCTCCGGCTGACTGTACACACTGCGCCCTCGATCACCGTTTCTCAAACGGGTTTTCCTTTCTTTTATTTCCCAAAATTTTTAAGAGAAGAATTTTATAGCCGCAAACTTGAGATCAAACATACCGAGATGTGTTTGATTCACTCAAGCTGTGCTCTGATACCAACTGTAACGTCCCAAAAATTACAAGGAATTTAAAATTTTTAAAGTAACATTTCATTAATAAAAACTCATTTAACAATTCAATCATTTCATTTGCAAGCTCATGATTAATATTCTCACGAACAATAAACAGCGGAATAAATGTCTAAAAGTAAAATCATAAAAGTAATCAACTCTTCCCACGCGCCAGTGTGTACTCGTCACCGTCCCAAAAATTACAAGGAATTTAAAATTTTTAAAGTAACATTTCATTAATAAAAACTCATTTAACAATTCAATCATTTCATTTGCAAACTCATGATTAATATTCTCACGAACAATAAACAGCGGAATAAATGTCTAAAATTAAAATCATAAAAGTAATCAACTCTTCCCACGCGCCAGTGTGTACTCGTCACGCCTTGGAGCCACTCGTACCTGAAACCACAATTTATTGGGAAAGGGTAAGCACGAAGCTTAGTGAATTCAGACACCATAAATAACACAGTTATTCCCACACCACCTCTAAACAGATAATTGCACATAAACAGCATACAAGTCTACGAACATATCATAAACATGCATACCTACACCATCCCACCCAAAGGCATAAGCTGGTCCACCCGACCACACGATAACCATGCAAGCATTACCCGGCTCCCCCGGGTTCCTACGCCACCCGCGTATACAACCTTCGGTCCCACCGAGTTACTACGCCACCCGCGTATATAAACCTCGGTCCCACCGAACTCCTACGCCACCCGTGTAGTCATAACAATAAAGGTCTGACTAGACACCCCACTATTTAGTCCCGCATCACAAACAATTAAAACTACCACACACGTACAAATCGTAATGTAAAAATAACCGACATTAGTTATAGTGAGAGAACTCACCTCGTAAGCGCGCCTAGCTCACAAACAATAATTCAAGCTTCACAAATCCAAGATCACTTCCCAACACCTAAACAATCGTTAAAATGTATTAACACGAGACCCGGACCCTAAAACACGACGCACCCTTAAATCGTCACTAAAACGACTTTTCGGTCTAACCAAACAGGTCTGTTCGGGACCTGTTCCGACCACCATAAACCCAGAAAATCCTCAATTAAATTACATAACCAGAAAGTGCTCTGAGTTAGGGTTCCAAGGACATATTAAACGCGGTCTAACGATTTTTCTACAATTTTAAACGATTTTTCTAAGAATGGAACGCGAGTCTGCCGCATTCAGACCTGCTGTAAAAACAGCTATTTTACAATTAGCTAGAGGCCGAACCAGACTTTAGCTAAAACACGAAAAGTGTGCCCGACACAGAATGTGAACCGTGGGCACCGTATTCGTCTCAAACCGAGCTACGACGAGAAAGTTATGGCCGATGCAAAACGGGGACAGAATGGGATTTTTCACATAAAATGATAACTTGGCTTAACCTTCTATTAAGCCAAGACTTAATCCAAACAGACCTGTAATTTAACTTTGGCTTAGGGTTTTAGGATTACCAAAGGCTGGACACAACCGCGCACCACCCACTGCCACCTCCGGCAGTGGCGGTCGCCGGCGGCGGTTTACGAAATTTCCGGCGAGACACGAACGAAACCAATCCTATAACGTCCACACCCTTTTCCCGCGCTCGACGTAAACATTCCCGATTACACACACACCCACACTCACTGCCACCACCCGTGGTGGCGCACGGCGGCAGCCACACCGCCGGCAGCCATGGTTGCGGCGGTGGTGGGGTGGTTTTGCGGTTTGGGGCGACGAAAGGAGAAACGAAAGGGAGAGAACTTACTTGAGACGGCGATCCAGCGGCGACGCAACTCCGGCTCTCTCTATCTCTTTCTCTCTCGCTCTTCTCTCTCGCTCTTCTCTCTCTCTCTCTCTCTCGCCGGCGGCGAGCAACGGTGGCGGTGGTGGCTTGATGGTCGACGGCAGCAGCTAGGGGGGAAGAGGAGGGTGCTTGGTTGTGGTTTCACGGCGCAAAGAAGGATGAGGAAGGAAACAATGCAATAGGGTTTTTCTATGTTTTTGTTTAAATGCCAACATATGGAGAAGGAAGAAAAAAAAACGAGAAAGGGGTGGGGTGGGATCGGTCCTCATGGGCCGATCCATGCAGCTTTCCCACAAGGTCACATTTGGTCCCTCAACTTTAAAGCCTTGCCAATTCTTAACCCACTTAAAACAGGATTTTTATAAATTAACCCCGTTAGGACAAAGTGTTTACAACTAGGGTTTTTCCCCAATGAACTTATTATTACGAGGTCGAGAAGATAAACGCATTAAATAAATAATAACGTATATATATAAAAAAATAAAATCGTACCGGGACGCGGGCTTTACACTGGCAAACCTGGAAGGTCATCCGGGAACACATCCGGCGCACCACGTTGATATCTTGAATATTTTTCTTTTCTAACTTTGTATCAATAACATAGGCTAGATAAGACCAACACCCTTTCGATAAACATTTCCGTGCCTTCATCACTGAAATCAACGGAATTTCTCCTTCCTGTTTTTCTCCGAATACAAATACACTATCTTTCTCGCCCATTGGAATTCGAATCAACTTCTTTGCGCACATAATTTCTGCCTGGTTGTTGCTCAACCAGTCCATCCCTACTACAATATCAAAGCTCCCAATTTCCATTAACAACAACTTAATCGGAAATTATGTTCCCTCTATCATAATCTTACAATCGGCCAGGCTCTCCTTAACCAAAGTCTGAACTCAATTAGCTATTTCGACTACTAAGGCATCTCCTAGAGTAGTAACAGGCATAGCTAGTTTATGTTGAAACATCTTGGATACAAAAGAGAAATTTGCGCCACTATCAAACAACACACGTGCAGGAATAGAGTTTATAAGAAATGTACCCGAGACCACGTCCTTTGACCCCTTCGCTTCATCAGCAGTCATTTGGAATGCACGACCGGTTGGTTTGGGAATATCCAGCTTTCTCCCCTGATCTCCTCCTCTTTTCAACTTCGGACAATCTTTTCGAAAATGACCCGGTTGCTGACATTCAAAAAAACCGACCCAGGCACTGTACAATTTGACGCCATATGTCCCATCTTCCCACACTTGAAACATTGATTTCCAACCACACGGCATTGGCCAAAATGTTTACTTTTACATTTTGAACACCAACTCGGTTCTCTACGAGAATCATTACGAATGTTCTTTCCGAATAATCTTAATTTTGGAGAAGGTTCGGAACGACCCTCCCATTTTCTCTTTTCACCGACTTGCGCTTTCTCCTCCTTGTCTTTCACATACATTTCCTCGATCACCTTTGCTTCCTCAATCGTCTCCCTCAAGGTAGCAGATTTTGAACTGCGAACCCTTGTCATCATATCGGCTGGTAGACCTTTCAAATAATACTTAATCTTTTCTCTCTCTGTTGAAGCCACGTGCCCCACAAGATTTAGTTTCTCCATAAAGACCTCGGTATATGTTCTCACCGACATATTACCCTTCTTAATATTCCGAAACTCTTCTTCGATTCGGTCCATCTCATGCTCGTTACAATATTCTTCTAAAATCTTTGCTTTAAACTGACTCCAAGTTACGGAATTCAAAGTTGCTTCGGTTACAGTTGATAACAACACATTCCACCACTGCAACGCTTTGCCACGCAACATTTGTGATCCAAATCTCACCTTAGATCTCTCATCTGTACATTCACAGGCACGAAAAGCCTGCTCGATTTCTCTTATCCAGTTCATACAACCCACTGGATTATCATCTCCCTTGAATTCTGGTGGTTTACAACTTAGGAACGTCTTGTAAGAGCAGTTTCTGTCAACCCTTCTAACTGTCTCCACTCCTGGATTTACAGTCGGATTTATCACATTAGTATCGGTCACTGTTCTCCTTGGCTCCACATTTCGATCATTAATCAATTTCGTAAACATCTCTGCCTGTCTCCCCATTACAGTATTCATCATCTCTGCTTGCCTCTCCATTGAAGTATTCATCAGCCGAGTCACATTATCCATTATTCGCCCCTCCATACCTGAATCTGACGACGTTTGATCAACATTACTAGTACCTCCTGGATGTACTCGACTTCGCATTCCTCCCAAGGAGAGAAAATCTGATGGCGTATCAGGAACTCCGCCCAATCCAGTTTGTCTCTCTCCAGCATCGTCTAACCAATTCCTATTCATCGAAGAATTTGGAGACCTCGGGGGCGTATTCACCATCGTTCTGATGGAGCATAAAAGAATACTCATCAGTTAATGGTTTATACGACTAAACATACAATACATACTTTACCGCTAATCAGTTACTGTAACAATTTAGAAACAAGTATGCTTGTGTAATAATATATTAATAATAACAGTAGCTAATTGAAATTACGAACATATCATACATGAGAATTCTCATTACCATTGTTACAGTACCAACTTCGCGTATTTCTGTCGACTCTAAGACTACCCATTCTTAGTATTTCTACCCAAAACTCACGGATCATAACCTAACTCATCTCAGCTTAAGTCTAGATATCTCAAATTCATACCTAGTTCACTTAAACTAAAGCTCTGATACTATACTGAAACACCCTAAAAACAGGGTCAATTTAAACCTTAAAATTTACCACAGGTTATGATCAAAAACTTTCAAACTTATATAACCTGAGGATCAAATGTAAGTTTTCTATATACAAACGTCATTACTTAAATAACTTATTAATCTAATCATAACATAACAATCAGATTAATCCAGTTATCTAAACAACCGTCCCAAAAACATCAAAAATCTCTAGATCCTCCGGTATCTCTAAGTCTGAATCTTTCCAAAAGTTCTCGTCTCTCATTCCCGCTATTTCCCGGAGCTTGTACCTGGTAAGAAGATTCAACTTGAAACATTAGGCTTTCGCCTAGTGAGGATATTCAAATCAAAATAAAATTTAATAATCAAAACATGAACAGATAACTCAAACCTGTTATCACCCATCTTACCGTACGACAACTCCTTTTCAAATCGGGGAATCTACCCCACTCCCAATTTCCTACGACTAACTCATTTAATCGAAATATCAAAATAAGAGTTAACTCTGAATCATCCCAGATTCACAATCAATAATTACACACAAGAAATTACAAGTCAAAACCTGCCTATTTCTTAATCAGGAAGTAGAGATTACAATTTACTTTATGCCTATCTCAAATCTTCCTCTCATCACAGGGAAATCTCCGATCTTCCCAAATCGAAATGGGAATCATTAAGCAAACTCTGCTTATTCCACATTCCACCTCAGAATCAATGGTCCCCATGGGATTATAATATCGCGATACTCAAATCGAGACTCATGATTCAAGGTTCACCCAATTACTAAAATTACATCCCTTTGGTCTATGGCGAGTAATCGGTTCCCATCATACCGTACCCAAGTGCCCTCGGTGACTGGATGCCTATTTTAGTAAAAGCACATAATCACATAATATAATATATGTAATAATCGATACTACTATATGCGTCCAGCATACAGTATATCATTTCTCCGAACATATTCTATATATATAAAATATCAAGAATATTAATATCTCCTCATCTCAATCTCTTAATTATCTCCTCTTTAACTTAGCATGGAAGTTAATATCTCAATCAAGCTTCAAATTATATTTAGAGTTCATAACCACATAGTAATTTCATGTAGTAGATAATCAGACTTAGCATGCAAGATTTATAATAAATACTAGTTCATCAATTTCATATATAACTCATTTTGGAAACTTTAACATGGTAACCAACATAACACAACATTTAATCGCCCTCTTGGCTTACCTCTAATTTAAATCAAATCCACATAAAACATCTTCATGCATACATATAAAGCATTTAATTCAAGATTAATTACTGAATTTTAAAGAGAGTTGAATAAACTCACCTGATGCGTTATTACTTCTTTTAGTCCTTTTTAACACGTAACGGCTCCTTTCTTCACTACCACAACTTACTGTATTATTCAATTACATATACTGCTATTAATCATCTAAACAGAACCCTCTACAACTGAAAATCCTTAATCTCTTAAAATCACATCTCAAGTCGCAATGAACTGAAATCGCAGTCCACTGTTGCGATTTCAAATCCAAATCGCAGTGAACTGAAGTCGCAGTCCTCTATTGCGATTCCAATTCCAAGTCGCAGTGAACTGATGCGACTACAGTGCCAAGTCGCAACTGCCCATTGCGATTTCACTCCGAATCGCAACCAACTGTTGCGATTCCAAAACTGAATCGCAATGGTCTGCTGCGACTCCAACTCCAAGTCGCAATTGCCTATTGCGACTTCGATGATGTTCATCCAAGTCTCAGTCCACTAAGTTCATCTAAAACCCAGATTTTTTATACTTTTAATCCATGTTTGTTTATGCCAATTTGCAGATATGTTTTATACACCTATCTTAACATATCCTAAAACTCAGATTCTCTTTATCATCAAATTTACCAAAACCCAACATAAAAACTCCATAGAAAACTTTAATCTAAGAAGATGAAGAATTCAATGATATAATTACCTTATGATTCTTCAATTAGTTTCAAAACCTCAACTGGAAATCTTATTTCTCCTTGCTAATTCCTTCTTCTTTCCCTTTTCTCGTTTTTCTCTATCTCAAGTCGTAACACACATCCAAGTACACAAGATACACACAAAACTCCTTTACTTGGTTAACATAGCTAAGATAATGACACCTCACAAGTTTGAACATGAGTCATAGGCCATTTCCAAATTAAACCTCCAACTTTAGAATAATGACATTTCAACCCTTAAATAAAAATCTATTTCAACCAACACTTATAAACAATTACAACTTAACCTCCAAGTTAATTATAATTCACAAAAATAAAACAACGAAAACTCGGGATGTTACAATAGCAGACTTAGAGTTGTAATTCCCATTTCAAACGAAAAGATGAGATATCTTCTTTGTTGAGAAATTATAGTCTTAATTCAGAAAGAAGCAGGTTTGGAAACTGTAATTTCTGGGAGTTGGAGTTAATTATAAATCCGGTGGGATTTATAGTAATTCTTGTTGGTAGTATGATGACTAGATAAATTAGTCATAAGTAAGGGAATAGGTGGATTCCAATGGTTGATAAGAGCTTAGTATGGTAAGATGGCTGATAACAGGTTTGATATATCTGTTAATATTTTTAGTTGTTAAATTTTAATTTGATTTGGATAATCTCACTAGGCGAAAGCCTAATGTTTCAAATTAAAATGTCTTACCAGGTACAGGCTCTGGGAAATAGTTTGGGAAGTGAGACTTCAGTTGGAGGAAATCAGACTTGGCGATAACGAAGGATCAGGATATTCTTTTGATGACTTTTGGGACAATCCTTAGATAATCTAGTTGATCTTATTGTGATGTATAATTAGATTGATCAGATTATTTAAGTTAATCTACCTTGTGTATATATAGAAACTTACTTATGATCCTTTGGTTTATAAAAGTCTGATATTTTGATGATCATAACGCGTGTATTTTGAGGTTTAAATTGGCCGTGAATTTTAGGGTGTTACAAGTAGCCCCAGAATCTATAATCCAACTAGGTAAAGATGGATAAGAGAGTGACATACCTGCCATGTTGTCGGAAGCCACACTAGAGGTGCTAGAGTCAAGTAGAGTCAGAAGTTTAGACATTTGCTCTTGAGTCAATTGTTGAGAGGAGGAGCATCCTTGGAGCCCCGAAGATGGATGACTGGTTTTCTGGAGTGCTAGATGTTTCTACATTGTTGGAAGAGGGTCTAAAATTGCCATTTACATTTGGTTTTCTTTGAAAGTCCTTTGGAGGAAATCCAATAAGTTTGTAACATCTTTCTATGGTGTGACCAAGCATGCCACAGTGTTTACAAAGCAGATTTGGATTTGGTGGTCTTATAGGCTTACGCTTGTTATCTGAAGCCTTACCAAAGTAGGCAGCAGATTGTGTTTTACTAGATGAGGAATTAGACGATCCTCTGTGGGATTCTTCCCTCGAAATAATGGAAAAGGCGGTTTTTACAGAGGGAAGAGGGCCAGAGGTGAGAATAGTACTTCTTACAGGCTGGTAACTGTCATCTAGACCCATTAAAAATTGCATGAGTTTCAAAAGCCGGTTATGTTCGAAAAAGTCATGTGAAGCATTACAGGTGCAGGCAGGAAGTTTGACTAAAGCATCAAACTGTTTCCATAAAGAGTTTAATCTATGGTAATAGTCGGAGACGGATGATCCATTTTGTGTTAGAGAGTTAATTTTCTTATGTAGATTGAAAGTAACGGAGCCATCCACTTTATCATAGGTTTCCTTAAGTTCAAGCCAGACATGAGATGCAACTTTAGAAAAGACTTGTCCAAGAAACAGCTCTTCAGTAACCGAGCTTAAGATCCAAGATAAAACAACAGAGTTACATCGGTCCCATTGTTTAGTCAAGACAGCATCAGTGGTAGGTCTAGGGCAAGATCCATCTATAAATCCAAGTTTATTTTTAGTTTCAA
This sequence comes from Saussurea involucrata, assembly GCA_033807775.1. Taxonomy (NCBI): domain Eukaryota; kingdom Viridiplantae; phylum Streptophyta; class Magnoliopsida; order Asterales; family Asteraceae; genus Saussurea; species Saussurea involucrata. The sequence goes on along the minus strand of CM066317.1, from coordinate 75,014,760 downwards.
GAGCTAGGATCATTGCACAAGACCAGACCTTATAGTTGTCAGTTCCATTTAGTTTTAGGTTAAGTATGGAAGCCCCAGTAGTATCGCTAGGATGTAAGTATAGAGGATCACCAAAGTCAAGCTTAGCGATCTGAGATATCCCAGGGTTACCATTGGGGTTTACCACAACTTCTTCTTCGGCTGGCATTATGATAAAGAAAAGCCGAAGGACAAACACACTCGAAAAGGTCTAAGGTGAACAAAGAACCAGGCAGGATTCCTAAAACACTCTGGGGCTAGGTCAAGCCACACCTCAAAACTTTTCAAAGTATGTTGACAAACTGACAGATACAATATACAGATAAGAGATACAGCGGAAGCAAATGAAAGAACTAATAAGAAAACTGTAGGTGCACAATATGCAGTAACACCGACAATCAACAGGAGTAGTGCCCGAGGAAGGCCACAGATTTCACCTGAACAGAAGAAATAAAGAGTAATAAGAGGGACAGATTAATTTTAGTTTAGATTACAAACAGAGTTAGATCGAAAAAACAACTTAGATCAGTGTATAATGTTGGATCTTACGGAGAAAATCTCAGATCTAACATAAAATACTAATCTAAGTTATTCACAACAAGACTAAGTAATAAACTCATAATGCACAAAGATAAAACTACAAGAACCCAATCGAGACAATAAGAAACGATCCAGATCCGTTGCAGACACGCGAGAGGAAACCGATCTATTAAAACTCTAAATGATCTGTTAAGGATCCACTGATCCACAAACAAATGAGTGTTCCAGATCAAGAAGATTGATCCGTGTAGATACTTAGCTAAAAGTTTGAACGAAAAGAAACTGAAGATATTAAAGATAAAACAACAGATCTATTAAAACTCTAAATGATCTGTTAAGGAAACACTGATCCACAAACAAACGAGTGTTCCAGATCAAGAAGACTGATCCATGTAGATACTTAGCAAAAAAGGTTTGAACGGAAAAAAAACTGAAGATATTGAAGGTAAAACAACAGATCTATTATAACTCTAAGTGATCTGTTAAGGATCCACTGATGTAACACCCCAAAATCGGGGGTCAACAAAAACTTCCATAAAACGGAAGAGTGGTACTCATTTCTAAAGTAAAAGTATTCATAAATCATTACATAACCATTAATACGAAGATTTAGTTACTTATAACTAATAATGGACCACTAGCTTATCGGATCTCTATTATAGAAATCAGATAACAAAAGGTGTCGGAAAGTTCTATCATAATCTTCAAATCTTTAACTTTCCAACAATGATCCCATGCTCACAACCCCAGTCTAAACCTTCTTGTGTCCGGAACCACTAATATCTGTAACACATAAAACACATAACAAGTGTTAGGCTTCTAAAGCCTAAGTGAGGTTTACACATAGCACATAGAGCATAATCATAGCATGTAGGAATAACAATTCGATATATTCACAAATTGGATTCCATGGAGAAGGCCCATATCGCTACCCAGTTACATCATAATTGAAGATATACCTTGATCGGTACCCCACGGTATTGTCACAAGGCATAACTCAACGGAAAACCCCACGGTATCCGAAGGTATGAATCAATTACACTTACCCCACGGTGTGTAAGAATATATCCTCCAATGCCTACTAGGTGCTCCTCCAATTATGTGAATACCAAATATATTAATCCAAATAATATTCAAACATATGTAACACATAACAATGGTCCAACCATTTAACATGATCAATACTACTTCCATGTAGTTCATATACATCCATATTTATTAAATCACATTCTATATAATATCAATAATAAACATCCATGTTTACAATTCAATAATAGGTCCATTTTGACCATTAAGCCATCCCTACTTCATTAAGACATATATTAAGCCATCATCATAATCACATACCAATGATGTATAATCAACCCCAAACTTTTAACACTAACATTTAACATGGCATTCTAAGTAATAGAACACAATTAATCCATCATAACTTACTTGAACTCTTCTTGTTTCCCTCTTAACCATTAAGAGCTTATTAATCAAGATTTCTCATTATCAATACCAAAATCAAGATAAAGAATGGTAGTAAAGTAAAATACAACCAATTAGATACAAGTTACTCACCTTAAATCTTCAATTGGTATAACCCTAACTTGAATACTTGAGCTTAATCACTCCAACAAGAAGGATGAAGATGTAATGCCCTAAATCAAGTTTAATTGATAAGATTCATCTAATAGTTGTTTGAATTGAATTAGGATTAATAAATATGAATTTACCTTAGATTTAGATGAAGAATCGCTTGAGAAGAAGATAGCAGAACAAAAATCGGATTTGAGAGTTCTTAAGTGAAAAGAGTGAATGACTAAGGATAAAGAGATGGGTTTAATCCCCTTTTAGCACGTCAGGTGCTCGCCGCCGATCACCCGCGCCGATGCATCGGCGCCAAACCATCGGCGCCAGCTTCTGTTTGCTAGCCTTCTCAATTTCCACTAAATTAGCCGTAACTTCTTCGTTAAAACTCCGTTTTTACCCCGGAAAGTACCGTTGGACTCGTATTCAAATTACCCATCCAACTAATCCATAAAATCTAATATTTAACTTTATTATCTATTTTTCATTAATTTCCTTAAGGAATAAACTTACAAATTTCTATCGGAAGTTCTCAAATAACAAGTAACAATCACGGGAATTACTTAGGAATTCAATTATAATCTAAGAAGTCAAAATATAAAGGAATATTAGGACTATTTTTACTTACAAGGATTTTCCGGGTGTTACAATTCTCCCCCACTTGAAATAGATTTCGTCCTCGAAATCTTAGATTTTGGAAAACAAATGTGGATATTTAATCTTCATATCTTCTTCCAACTCTAAAGTCACATTAACATTTTATTGATATAATACTATTGTACTTATAACCCCATTCCTCTATTGCAATTTCTCAATGATCTCTCTAAGATTGTTTCCCCATTCCTTCACCCAACGACTCATACCATTCGCTCTCACTTTAACAAGTGAAATCACATCATATCAATACGAAATATTTTGTATACATCTCTTCATTTCAAGTCTTATATACTTATTCACAATTAAAAATCTAGAAGGAACAAGGATTCATCTTTCATATTTCCTGAACCTTACTTCTTTACTCATTATCCGCTCCCCAACTTAGATTTGTAAGCCTCCTTAGAGTAACTGTTTATCATTAAACCTTTATCCGACTATTGCTTGGTCTTCAATACCGTCATCATCCTCATCTCAATCTCCAGATCTCAAAATAACATTAACGTATACTGCTTGAAAATCCATACTCACTTTAAATTGAGCATACTTACCAGTTTTGAATACTTCTATAATTACGGCAACCATCACTAGATCTATGACCCACACGTTTCTTCAGTATAAAGTACTACCACTTCCTCACATCAATATCGCACTACGCGACCACATTGCAACCAAGCACTAAAATATTATATATCAAAGGTGATAATTCCATTGAACCTGTAGTATAACTACATTCTTAGGTCCGACCTTTCTATCATTACTTCCTACGTTAGCATGGAGTACTACCCTCCAATCATTATTTGTCTCTTTCTCCCAACTTTTCCACATACCGATAACACTTTCTCATCTTTATTAAACTTCCTATGATTCAAAATCATAAACTTATTTAGCGACTCACACAACCAAAATCACTTTGGATAAACTCACACTACCGCTTGACATTCTATTCCAATAATAGCCAAATCACTACACCATCTTACAACCACATATTTCCAACAGCTTTATTGACAACTAGTACTATTCATCTGGAATCCCCGAAAAGACTTTCATCTAATGTTCCCTCTTTATAACTTCTTATTACTGGTTGACACATTTATCTTGACAATTAATGCCACTACTCGTTCGTACATTCTCCACCCATAACATCTCACAGCAGACCAGATCCCTCATGGTCATTCGTACCCAATTCAAATTTAGCTTCATGCTCTCCCGCACAATTAACCGAATCTATTTCATTACTTTATTCTTCCCCAACTTTAGTTTGAACTACAACTCACGAGTTTCTAATTAACTTAAACTTACTCGCTTCTTACTAATTCTTTGTGATTCCAAACCATTATATATACAGTGCACACTCCATCACAAATCGACATAGTCCATACCCTTACCATGTTCGTGCCTAATTCTTCATTCTATATAAACCATCTACATCACAAGTAGAATGTTCTTCTATAACAATAGTCTTTCACTATCCTAACACCCCCCACAAGGTGATCCTTCAACTTTTAACCTTCCGATTCTAACTTAACATTCATACATGATCTCAAAAGAAAAATCAATGTATTCACATTATGTAAACTTTAATTATAATACAATTCATGAAATTCCAACCCCCAAGCCTATGTCAAGTTAATTAAACCGACGAATACCCTTAAGACTCAACCGAGTCCAAAACCAAGTCATCTGCTCAAAGGGTCTATTGATCATTTATCAATATCAACTCATGAAATTTAAAATACATCTAATCCCACATCATACAACACACGCTTCGAGACATGATAATCTCACGACCCCTTCATTACTACTTTCCCAATGAAGTCAATCCATATATGTATCTATATGTACACGTATATACAACTCTATATACTCCACAATATATAAATATATATTATTTTGCCAAAGTTCATTAGTCCCAACGGTACTAAGAATACAAGATCATCAAACGGTCCTCACACATAAGACCAATAGTTAAACCGACACTTTTTAAAAAAAAAATGTGATTAAGCATATAACACACCATAATTATTGCACAACCACAATAAACTTCTAAAAGCGTATTTTGACCACCTAACTTTCACTTATGTAATAATTTAACCAAAACCTCTTCCACTCGTGATTTATTCGTCAATCACTCAAAATCCCCACATGTGGTGTTTCTCAAGATATGTATTGTCCGCATTCTATAACATTCTGTAACATCCCCAGTCCACTGTACACGATATTGTCCGCTTTGCGCATACCCTCTGCATAACAGCATGCCGGTACTGCTCACGGTTTTGTTTCTGCCCGCACAGGCATACGCGGAACGCACCCAGACCGCACCCTGTGACAGGCAAAAGGCCTCATACATCTTACACAACTGCCGACTTCAATGTCAATAGTCGACCTATCGATACTTCTTTAATCTATTCATTAACAAGGACTGAACCTAATCCTTTCAACATAACATAATACAATTTACATCTCATCGTCTTCATTTCAAACTTATTCGTGCAATACTAATATCACAAGATCACCATAAATTCTTATTTAACGTCGAGGGTATTTCCTTTCTGTCTCATCACACTACTCATAGCAATTTGCTAATTCCATCACCTTGATGACTACTAATCCTTCCTCCGGACACAACCGTCCCTTGCCAACTGTATTTCTAGTTACTAAACAAGGGTATAGACCTTCTTACAACCGACACTAAAGTCCACTTTCAACTCTCCCATTGTTCACCTTCCTCTTGAACACAATTACCAAAACTACAAACATTCTCCCATGATTTATCCAACACCTCTCCATTCTCATAGTTCTTTCTTAGCTTATAGTAATATTTTACGACTTAGTTCGTTCATAGCCTTCATGCATAACAATGTATTAAATATATTATTTCGCACATTTCCTCATTTTAAAGAACAACACTTGGAGCAACTTGGGTACACATGACCCCAAAATTCTTATAACTTCAGTGTACTACACAACGATCACGAGAATCAATTGCATACTACTTTCCGAAAAACTTAATCTTTTTCAACCAAAACGATGTTGTTATGACCGTAATATATTTAATGAAAATCTTTTCATACGACAAAAGTTGAAAGAAATTACCGACACGAAGTAAGCTAGTCGGTTCTCACACTCATTTATATTTAACTTTTCTTGTAAAGTATGAAGTATTTTGCAAATTGCTAAACTCAAAATTTCGCTGTGCGACGTAAATGGTATTGCCTTTTTCTTTATATACCCGCGTGCACATACTGACTCATCATCGACTAAATTGCTATTTATGCCTTTGTTTTGAAATCACGAAAACCCCTGTAACACACACTCGAGGACACCATGCATAAAACTCTACTTGCAATTGAAGGCTATTCACTCAAACAAGGTATATCGTTTAACTTACGCAACTTATCATTGACGCTCTATTTCCAACCAGTGGTTACCCTCTCAGCCTTCTAACACTTGTTATACCTGCCTTCCAAGGCTCACTTACTCAACCATTTCATACTATTCCCGTCTTGATCAAACATCTTACATTCTATTTCCACACATTTTAATCCACTTATTTAAGGTTGTCTCGGCGGACTTTCATGAGTCCCGCCAGTTCCAGGTTGTCCTTCCAACCCTCAATCATTTACCGGTCTGTCCTCCAAAGAATTGAAAGACCTTGGTGGCGTTTTTACCATCATTATGCTATAAAACAAAAGATAACCCTGAGAAATGGTTATATGAATATAGACACACGAAACGTACTTTACCGATCATTAGTCACTAGAACAATATAGAAACAAGTATGCTTATGTAACAATATATTCATAATAACAGTAGCAAATTGAGATTGTGAATATATCATACATGAGAATCCTCATTACCGTCGTTACCGTACTAATTTCACGTATTTCTGTCGACCCTAAGGCCATCCCGTCTTAATACTTCTACCCAATCTCACGATTCATAACTTAATTCATCTCAGCTTAAGTCTAAGTACCTTCTCATCATACTTAGTTCACTTAAACTAAAGCTCTGTTACCAACTTGTAACACCCCAAAATCGGGGGTCAACAAAAACTTCCATAAAACGGAAGAGTGGTACTCATTTCTAAAGTAAAAGTATTCATAAATCATTACATAACCATTAATACGAAGATTTAGTTACTTATAACTAATAATGGACCACTAGCTTATCGGATCTCTATTATAGAAATCAGATAACAAAAGGTGTCGGAAAGTTCTATCATAATCTTCAAATCTTTAACTCTCCAACAATGATCCCATGCTCACAACCCCAGTCTAAACCTTCTTGTGTCCGAAACCACTAATATCTGTAACACATAAAACACATAACAAGTGTTAGGCTTCTAAAGCCTAAGTGAGGTTTACACATAGCACATAGAGCATAATCATAGCATGTAGGAATAACAATTCGATATATTCACAAATTGGATTCCATGGAGAAGGCCCATATCGCTACCCAGTTACATCATAATTGAAGATATACCTTGATCGGTACCCCACGGTATTGTCACAAGGCATAACTCAACGGAAAACCCCACGGTATCCGAAGGTATGAATCAATTACACTTACCCCACGGTGTGTAAGAATATATCCTCCAATGCCTACTAGGTGCTCCTCCAATTATGTGAATACCAAATATATTAATCCAAATAATATTCAAACATATGTAACACATAACAATGGTCCAACCATTTAACATGATCAATACTACTTCCATGTAGTTCATATACATCCATATGTATTAAATCACATTCTATATAATATCAATAATAAACATCCATGTTTACAATTCAATAATAGGTCCATTTTGACCATTAAGCCATCATTACTTCATTAAGACATATATTAAGCCATCATCATAATCACATACCAATGATGTATAATCAAACCCAAACTTTTAACACTAACATTTAACATGGCATTCTAAGTAATAGAACACAATTAATCTATCATAACTTACTTGAACTATTCTTGTTTCCCTCTTAACCATTAAGAGCTTATTAATCAAGATTTCTCATTATCAATACCAAAATCAAGATAAAGAATGGTAGTAAAGTAAAATACAACCAATTAGATACAAGTTACTCACCTTAAATCTTCAATTGGTATAACCCTAACTTGAATACTTGAGCTTAATCACTCCAACAAGAAGGATGAAGATGTAATGCCCTAAATCAAGTTTAATTGATAAGATTCATCTAATAGTTGTTTGAATTGAATTAGGATTAAGAAATATGAATTTACCTTAGATTTAGATGAAGAATCGCTTGAGAAGAAGATAGCAGAACAAAAATCGGATTTGAGAGTTCTTAAGTGAAAAGAGTGAATGACTAAGGATAAAGAGGTGGGTTTAATCCCCTTTTAGCACGTCAGGTGCTCGGCGCCGATCACCCGCGCAGATGCATCGGCGCCAAACCATCGGCGCCAGCTTCTGTTTGCTAGCCTTCTCAATTTCCACTAAATTAGCCGTAACTTCTTCGTTAAAACTCCGTTTTTACCCCGGAAAGTACCGTTGGACTCGTATTCAAATTACCCATCCAACTAATCCATAAAATCTAATATTTAACTTTATTATCTATTTTTCATTAATTTCCTTAAGGAATAAACTTACGGATTTCTATCGGAAGTTCTCAAATAACAAGTAACAATCACGGGAATTACTTAGGAATTCAATTATAATCTAAGAAGTCAAAATATAAAGGAATATTAGGACTATTTTTACTTACAAGGATTTTCCGGGTGTTACAACTGATCCACAAACAAACGAGTGTTCCAGATCAAGAAGACAAGACAGATCCGATCTTACCAACTACACAACAAAAGCCCTAGATCAGAACCAAATCTACAAAGAAGGGATTCATATCTAGTGAAACAAACAGATCTAGCATACAACATGACAGTGAATAACCATTACAACAATTACACTAGATTAGAACAACACAAGATTTAAGAAACTTTTGTTCAGATCCGGGGAAACAACAACAGGTTTAAGAACCTTTGTTCGTCTGAACCAGATCATGCAATAAGATCCAAAACAGAGCGAACGAAGAAACCGAGGTAAAACTCGATCTACGTTATTCACCAGATCTGGAAGAACGAGTATCGTAAAATAACTCAGCAGAGAAACTCGATGTAAGTGTTAAAAAACCAAGATCTAATCGTTTGAGATGATGGCTCACAATACCATCCTTATTACGCTTTATCAGCGTAACTCTGGTAAGGAAAATGCACACACTCAATGAACATATTAGTCAACAGAGATGATTCGGTTTTAGAAGGAAGAACATTCACTGGATCGAGCTTTAAGCTCTGATACCATATGAAAAAACTATAAAATGATTTATTATAACAAGAACTTTCACATTTACATATTAAAGAAAGATAAGAACAAAGAAAATAGTTTCTAACCCTAATATAATCTTCTGATAAGATATCAGAGAAAAAATCTAAAGAGAGAAGATGAGAGCAAATATTATGTAAGTGTGAGAAAAATGAATAGCCGAATGAGAGAACTGTGAAGGTTTGCACTTTAAATACTGCAGATCTAATCTTTCACTTTAGACCCTTAAGTTTAGAACTTGAACTCCGCTATCCTTCATGTCTTGACCATAGTGAGGCGCAGTCCAATTCTTTATACATATCTACCATATCAGCCCAACTCTAATATTCTCCCTTTGCATATAACACCCTAAAATATTTAAACATTTCAAGTTAATACCTTTTTAAACAATAAATGTCAAGATTGTTTATTTTAAAACACATCTTTTATATTTCATATGTTTATATTTTAAAAATATATATTTCATATTTCTTTTATTTTTACAATATCTTGACATTATTAATTATAAAAATAAACATTGAATAACAATAATGTTGGTTATCAAAGGGCTTTTGGCCTAGCGGTATCTGAGCTTTTGACCTTTTAGGAGTCCTGAGGTTCAAACCTCACTAAAAATGAAGGAGGGTGTGTGAGTTTATTTTGTTGATTTGTCGTATATAAATATTATATACTTAAAAAAACAATCAATGATGGTTTTCATGCTTACGTGTCATGTTTTTATTAGCGTTTTTAAAATCGGTAGGATCAATATGTTTTTAGCCCGTCTTTGACGAAATCCCTTGGCTAAACATGTTAGTTTTTATGCAAAATGCACAAAAAATGTGACAATTTATTAAATACATGTATGTATAATGGACATTTGAGCTATTTTCCCTAAGTTTTAACATATTTTATTTTAAATAATCTGAAAATATTAAAATTATTAGACATGTATCTGATAAGTTATATATTTATATGATATTATATTATATTTTTAATCATAATATAAGTTTATATTTGTGGTTTAGTTATTTTTTAAATATATTATTGAAATATATCATTTAACAAATAACATTACGTATAAAAATGTAAGTTAACAGTTATATTTAATAATTTTAATACATATGTCTATAAATAAATAATAAACAAATAAAGTTGTATAAATATTTAAAAATAAAAAAGGTTTGATGAGGTTTTGTTAAGACCACCTACGGTTATTTTTTTCTTCTAATAATCCCTTATAATTTTTTATAACATAGAACATATAATTAAAAAACAGAGTACAACACCGACGGCGAGTGTAAGGAACAAAAGTAGAAACAAGCAAAAATCAAACGAACAAACAGAACACGACGACTAACAAAAGACAAAACTAAGCCATGAGAATCAAAAAACGAACCAACAAGCCGAAAGAACCCAACTAACCATATGTGGTGTAACACCAATACATCCAAAAATGGTTGAAAACCTTAGCAAAAGCGAAAAGCCGACAAAATGAAATCAGTTGAATGTCAAAAAATAAATCTCAATCTAGAGGAGGTTTCTTGAAATACACCTCTGGCTCCGAAGATTCCAATTGATGTAAAGTCCACACCAAAGAACATGCATCCAAAAATCAACAAAAATGATGTCTAATAGAAGAATGTGATATCAAGCCAGGAAGATCTAGGGTTGAGTTTATACCACTTTAGCAACTTTTCCCATAAATGTTGAAGTGTGCTTCAAGTGATAAGGCAATGATCAATGTCCTCAACAATCTCATCGCATCGAGGACATAAGACATAACGTAGATCTATTCCCGATTAACCAAAAGAGATCACACAGGAAGCTTCCATTGTCTCAATCTCCTAAAAAAATACCAGCTTTGCTAGGAGAAGCCTGTAACGGATAGTTGGACGAATCTCCACAGAAGAATGATTAAAGTAGTTTCTCACTTCTTTAAACCATTTAACAGAAAAGTCCCCCCGAAGCATGGAGCTACCCTACCTATTTATCACGCTCTAACCTACTAAGAGAATTAAAAAACATCAAATTGTTAAAGAGAATGAAGATCCCCAAATAAGCGCCCATAACAAGGACGAACCGAACCGGCAAAAAGACATTCACCCATTATTATAAAGAACTCTATATTTATATAATAAAACTTCACCTAAAAGTAGAGATAAAGATTTTACCCGTTGGGGTTGGTACCCGTGCGTACCCGACCATCACACGGCGGGGATTCCCCAAGTTGACGGGTAGCGGGCGGAGACGGGGATTCATTTTGATACCCGAAGCGGGGGCGGGGATGGCATTACCCGCCCCTAACCCGATTCCAATTAGTTTTTTTTATTTTATTTAATATATGCATGTAGTGTGTGCTTAAATAAATATATGTCAATATTTATTATGAAATGACAAATATATTTAATATTTCAATTGAAAATTAATTTAGTGACAATTTATATAACTTTAACTTTAAAATACATTGTTTTTTTTACTAAATGGGTGCCCAACAGGTTCCTCAAACCCATTAAAGATTAGTCGGGGCAAGGTTAGTGACGTAGCGTAAGTTTGCGGAAAAATCGACAAGCGTCTAAACCCTTTTTGATAACGAGATTACTAAACGTAAACTCGGAAAAATTAAGAGAAAACTCTTAAAAAGAAAACTATTATTAATTGATAAAACTGATTAACAAAGAAACCTATCAACCCTATTTATAATCTAAATTAATAGAAAGATAAATACTAAACTAATAAAAGATAAATAAGAAAATTAGACTTAATCCTAATCTTAGAAACTAAAATAATTAAAGGATAGTAATAATTAAAATAAATAATGAAGAAACAATTATAACCCAACTCAAATTGATGGACGGTGGCTAGTGGGTGGCTTCCTAAAAGAAAGGCGGCGCCAAGAGAAGCAATTAATTTGGCCAACAGTGAGTTGCGCGATGTATGGCGTGGGTTTAAGCCGCGTGCTTACCCGCGCCACTTCTTCTTTTGACTTTTATTTGACATTTCGATTCTCGCTGTCGTTTCCTCTATATCAGTCTCCTTCACTTCAAAAGAACTCGACCCCAAGTTCTTCTCTAAAGGAATCGGGTTATCCTTGTGGTATTCGTATATGTCTGCAGCGTTGAAGGTATTCGAGATGGGTAATGAATCCGGAAGAGCAACGACGTAAGCATTGTCGTTGATTTTTCTCGTGATTTTAAACGGACCATACTTTCTAGGCTGGAGTTTTCCGTAAGTCCCGATAGGAAATCGTTCTTTCCGTAGAAAAACCATTACTTCGTCTCCTTCTTTGAATACTTTCTTCCGACGGTGTTTGTCGGGCGCCGCTTTGTTCTTCAAACCGGTTGCTTCAAGGCGTGATTTGACGGCTTCCTTTGTTGCTTGCAATTCTTTATCCATGTTACTCGTCGCGACGCTAACTCCAGGATCTCGCGGGAGTTGGACCAAATCAACCACGTGCCTTGGGGGATGACGTGTAGACCAAGGAGAAGGGGGAGTGACCGGTGGCGGTGTGGACGACACTATTGTAGGCAAACTCGATTTGGGCTAAGGCCACGTCTCATTGTTTCGGCTTATCACCACACACGCTTCGAAGCATGTTTCCCAAAGTCCGATTAGTAACTTCCGTTTGGCCGTCGGTTTGTGGGTGAGCGATGCTACTTTTCTTGAGAGTTGTTCCGAACAATCGCCAAAGCATGATCCAAAAGTGGCTGAGAAATTTTGTGTCTCGATCGGAAGTGATCGTTTTAGGGACACCATGTAGACGTACCACCTCTTTGAAGAAAAGTCTTGCGATATTACTTGCATCGGCAGTCTTCCTGCAAGCGAAAAAATGACTCATTTTGGAAAAACGGTCAACCACAACAAAGATAGAGTCCACCCCCTGAAACACCCTGAAATTCACAATAAATTTAAACCTTAAATTTATCAGAGTTTCTCACCATAATTTTAAACTTTCATTTACACCGGAGAATTTGTAACAAGTTTCAAACCTACACAAGTTTATCATAACGACCAGCTAATCTAATCCCTGATCAACAAAATTAGATTATAACAGTTGTTCACAACATCTTTCAAAATATCTCCTATAACACTAAATTCTCTATCACAAATCCAAAAGCATAACCATGGTTCTCCTCGACACTCATCCCTTTGTATCCCTTCCCGAGCTAGTACCTGGTAAGAAAATTTAATTTGAAACGATTAGGCTTACGCCTAGTGAGAACATCCAATTTTCAAATCAAAATCTTTATAAGCTTTGAAACTAACATTGTAAACAAAGCGTATAAATTAATCTGATCCCAACTTTCTTACCGTACACATAGCATCTTTCGATGACGGGAATCATACCCGATTCCATGAATATGACAACACTAAGTATGCCATAATATCATGTTCAAGAGCGCCACTACGAATCACCACGGATTCTAGTTTACAACTCATGTCCAAGAAATTACAATTAAGCGACATGCCTTTTTCTTGGAATAGAATTAGAAATAGCAATTATATCTTGCCTATTCCTAATCTACCAATAGAAAGCGGAAATAACAATTATACTTTGTCTATTTCACGTTTCCACGTCTCAATTACGAGTAGCAATTATACCTTGCCTATTCCACGTTTCAATATGAATAACAATTATACTTTGCCTATTCCATCGTTTCAATATGAATAGCAATTCCACTTTGCCTATTCCACTTCTCAATATGAATAGCAATTCTACTTTGCCTATTCCATCGTTTCAATATGAATAACAATTATACCTTGCATATTCCATCGTTTCAATATGAATAGCAATTCTACTTTGCCTATTCTACTTCTCAATATTAATAGCAATTATACATTGCCAATTCCATTGTTTCAATATGAATAGCAATTCTACTTTGCCTATTCATTGCATTTCCTAGTATGTGTGAGTATCAACTCAAAGCACATAACAACTCATCTCATACTCTCAATCGAGTTATAATTGTGTTCGTACTATTAAATGATTAATATACTTTTCATATTCAGAAAACGCTTAATCATGAAAAACCTCATATAGTAAGTTATCCGAAACACCTATCCGGTACTAATCCAAAATTTCAAGAATCCAATAACATCCGAAAAAGTATCCGGACTCCAAGTCCGGAACCATCCAGGAATCACATCTGGTAACCAATCCGGAAAACCATCCGCAATCCGGAAGTATCCGGTAAATCCATCCGGACACCTATCCGAAATCCGGCATTATCCGGTATTCAGAATCGATCCGGAAAATCATCCGGAATAAAGTCCGGACAACTATCCGGAAAACATAATCCAGAAACTTCATCTTCCGAATTCAATTGATTTCAAATCTGTTTCGATTGTTTTTTGCTCAAATATATACAACCCTTTGTATCCAATTCTTAAAGATACTAGTAAGATTATAAAGCTATTTCAATACATTAACAGATTCTATTAAAAACAAAACAGTTGATGAACTCACCTGGACAAAGCTTCAACCCAAAGTCTTCTAAAAATCCAAATTCAACTTGATTCCACGATTCAAAACCTAACCATAAGCCAACTTTACTCATACTATCAATCTCAAACAATATGAATTGGAAAAGATCATCAATTTCTTACCGATTGAAAATTATCAGAGTTTGGTTTCTTCCTGTTATTGAACTGACTTCCAGAAGCCAAAATTGAGATAATCTCAATTTCTGGCCGACTTCCCATTTTATACCCAAATTTTCCAATTTACAATTTTACCCCAACACTATCCAAATTGATGAAACTAACCCCAAGTTTCACAATTTTACAAATAACTTAAAAACTTCGGCCAATTTCACTTTTGACCCCTTTCGACATGTTGTTTAAAATAATATCATCCCATTATTTTAGACATTCTCCCAAATTAATTATATAATAATTATGGAAATTTCGAGGTGTTACACCCCCCCCCCCCCTTTGAGTACGGGGAAGACCTAACACAAAATCCATCGAAAGGTCTTGCCAAATGTCTCCGGGAATCGAGAGCGGGGTGTAGAGACCGGTGTTTTGCGATCGTCCTTTGGCGGTTTGGCAAATGTAGCACTTTCTCACAATCGAGCACGCGTCCTTCTTTAAGTGTGGCCAATAATATCGTTCTTCCAAACTAGCGATGGTTTTGTCTCGTCCGAGATGACCGCTTAATCCTCCTCCGTGCAAGTCACGAATCAATTTTTCCCGTAGAGATGAGTCGGGAACGTATAGTTGGTTGCCTTTGAAAAGGTAACCGTCTCGGACATAGAAATCGCCACTAGGGGTGCCGCTATTGCACTTTACCCACATGTCTTTGAAGTCACTATCGTCATTATAAAGCTCCTTCTAGGTATCGAAACCGACAATCTCGCTTGATAGAGTGATGAGTAAGTTAGCCCTTCGGCTAAGAGCGTCGGCCACTTTGTTTAGATTACCGGATTTATGCTTAATTACAAAAGGGAATTTTTGCAGAAAACTTACCCAACGAGCGTGCATCTTGTTGATCGTCTTCTGACTGTTGATAAACTTTAGGGCTTGATGATCAGTAAATAAGACGAATTCCTTTTGAACCAAGTAGTGTTCCCATTGTCGTAAGGCTCGAACCACCGCGTAAAATTCTTGGTTGTACGTGCTCCACTTTTGTTGGGGCTCGCTAAGCTTTTCGCTAAAATAGGCGACGGTCATTTCTCTTTGGTTAGGACAACACCGATCCCAATGCCACTTGCGTCACATTCTACTTCAAAAACTTTGTCGAAATCGGGTAGTGCTAGGACGTGCGGGGTGCTAAGCTTTTCCTTGATTAATGTGAAGCTTTCGTCTTGTTCGGGTCCCCATTGGAACTTACCTTTCTTTAGACACTCCGTGATCGGGGCGGTGATGGTATTAAAATTTCGGACGAATCTCCGATAGAAAGTTGATAGTCCATGGAAGCTACGGACGTCGGTGACCGTCTTGGGTGTCGGCCACTCCCGGATGGCTTTCACCTTTTCTTCATCCACCTCGATACCGTGTTCTCCGACTATGAATCCAAGGAAAACAAGTTTGTTGGTGCAGAAAGTGCACTTCTTCAAATTAACGTAGAGTTTGTTCTCTTGTAGGGCCGTTAAGACTTGGCGAAGATGGTCGAGGTGATCAGCTTCTTCTAGGCTATAGATGAGGATGTCGTCAAAGTAAACAACTACAAAAGTTCCAATAAAAGAGCGTAGTACTTGATTCATAGTCCTCATGAATGTGCTTGGTGCGTTAGACGTGCCGAACGACATAACCAACCATTCGTAGAGCCTGAATGGTGTTTTGAAGGCGGTCTTCCATTCATCTCCCGGTCGAATACGGATTTGATGGTAGCCACTCCTAAGATTGATTTTGGAGAATACGGTGGATTCGTATAGCTCATCAAGCATGTCTTCTAATCGTGGAATATGGAACTGGTACTTGATGGTGATCTTATTGATGGCTCTACTATCGATACACATTCTCCATTGATTGTTTTGAAGGTTGTAATACCCCGGGTAAGTTCGTTAGTTAAAATCCCTTTCCGTTAAATAAAGTTAACTTTAAAATTTGAGGTTTAGGGTAGGTTTAGGTAAATTTACAAGTTAAGGGTGTTTGGGTCATTGTTGAATAATTTAGGTTTGATATTACCCCTTTATGAGTCAATATATTTTCATAATCAGCAAAAGATCAGATTAAGTGTGTGTGTGTGTGTGTTTTTGGAGAAAAGAAGAAGAAGAAGAAGAAAGAGGCTTGTGGTTAGGTCTTCAATTGGTGTATTTAGAAGTGATTTAAGGTATGTTTCCTTTACATTTTATGGTTATAATTGCTAATAGATAGTTTCCATCGGAGTAGAATCTTTGATTTCACATCTGGGGTTAATTCCAGTCGAATCTGGGTAGAAAATACATAAACCGACAGAGGTTTCCGGACACAAGTTGAAGGTGTCCATTAGTCTTGTTGATAGTGTCCGGTAATTCCTTTCAATGGTGTCCGGACGATTCGATTACCCGGTAAGTGCTCTTTTTCTATAGTTTCCGGATGATTTATGTTACCGGGTGGTATCCGGGTTACTTCGGTTTCCGGATGGCGTCCGGATTATTGATATTATCCAGAAAGTCATGTGTCCGGATTGCTTATGATGTCCGGGAAGTTGTTCTGACCGGATTGTTTGGGTTGTCCGGATAGTTTTAGCTGTTTGGTCACTTTTGGGGATTTGAGTTATCTAGAGTCCTTAGCCTACTAGTAAGTCTTATGTGTTCATTTAGTAAGGGGATATTTGTATTTAATCTGTTTCAGATTCTGTGAATTTCGGGTGAAAGACTAATCTTTTGGAAAAGGCTTGGAAGTGTTATTGGATAAGCGATCAAGGTGAGTTTTACTTTAAAAACGTTTTCAAACTGGAATACATATATATAAATATATATAAGATAGATATGTGATAGATGGTGTGATTATGTGTTTACGTTTGAGATGGATATGTGGTTGGAATGTGATAACGTATTTATAAATGAAAATATGATATATTGAGATATATATTTTATTTATATGAAAATTACATTACACGAGAGCACGTTAGCCGGGTTTAGGACCGGTGGAGTATTGGCTGTAATATTCGTACGGCGGTGTTGGCTGTAATTGTCGTACGGTGGAGTAAATGATTAGTTGGCTTGCAACCAACTAATATGGCCAAGGGAAATGAGGAAAGGTACACGGTGCACGAGTCTTGCTTGGTATTTAAATACTTGATGTATATTTGTGTTTTACAAAAAGGATTATTAAACTGACAGGGATTATCTCACTAGACCGTTTGGTCTAACCCTCATTTTGTTTTCAAAAATATGTATTCCAGGTTCAGGAAGGTATAAAGGGAAGGATAAAGTGTAGGATGCGGTTGATAGCTGACGAAGATTAGGAAAGGCTTATGTTTTGTATTGTATAGTTTTGAGACTATGGGACCGTATGTGAATTATTAAGTATCTTTTGTTATGAATGTAACGATGTTATGCAATATATGTTATTTGTTGTATGTTTGGGAAACCGGGTCGTTACAGATGGTATCAGAGCCCTAGTTTAAGGGATTTAGGTATTCGTATCTGTACCTAGACTTAAACTGCATGTGAAGTAGGATGTCCCAATTATTGTAGAACCTTGGGATGATTAAGTATAAAAGGTAGAAGGAACATCATGTAAGGTAATTTCAGATTACACCTGGCCAGTGTAATTATGATCTTACAGGTACATGTTTGAATTGGAATACCTTGTTATATGGGGTATGTGCTTACGTGTATATTAATCTAGTCTGAATCAACAGAATGGCAAGCGGTACTCGAAATACGAATAGAGAAGGAGGAGGAAATCCTAACAGAACGAATCCCACAGTCGGAACAAGGGGAAGAGGGGGAGAAAGAGGTAGGGGCAGAACTGGAGGCAGAGTTCAGGGGTGAGGTACCGAATTTGTTACACGAAATGATTTGGCAGCGGAAATGGGAAGACTTCAAGCCAATATACAAGCTATGTTCGATAGAACTCGTCACACAGAAACTGGAATACCAGATCCTAGTGTGGAAGATGAGATGCCCATTACACATACTGTCATACCGGTGCCAAGGAAGTGTGACTATAAAATGTTTTTAAATTGCAAACCCCTGGCATATTAAGGAGAAAGAGATCCAGTGAAGGTCATGAGGTGGCTGAAAGAGATAGAAGCTGTCTTCAGGACCAGCAAGTGTGCAGAAGAAGATAAAGTGTTATACGGAACCACAATGTTGAAGGCATATGCTCTATTTTGGTGGGAGGCTCTTATTACCTCTAGAGGATCTGATGTGTACTCAACTTTTACTTGGGACGAATTCACAACAGCTTTCAAAGGACAGTTTTGTCCTCAAGCAGCAGTTAGACAACTGGAAGAGGAATTCATGAACCTACATCAGAGAAGTTTATCGGTTTGGGATTACACTGCTCGTTTTCTGGAGAAGTGTCGCTTTGCGGAGTACTATGTTGCCATGAAGGCTCTGAAGATGGAAAGGTTTATTTTCGGGTTAAATTCAGAAATTAGAAAGCTAGTGATTGCAAAAGGACCCGATACCTTCTCAGCCACAGTAGATGCCGCGGAAAATGTGGAACGGGATAATAGGAGAGACGTTGGTGATAATAGTACTGGAAAAAGAAAATTGGAAGAAATGACGTACGATTTGGAGGAATACGAATCCCCGATGTTTGATAGTCATTCACCTTTCAGACCAGCTGAAAGACCATGTCCAAAATGCAACCGTGTTCATCAAGGAAACTGTTATGTGGATTCCCAAAGATGTTACAAGTGTGGGAAGACTGGTCACATTGCTAAAGACTGTCACGTAACTCGATTCTGTTTCGTTTGCAATTCCCCTGATCATATTCAGTCAGACTGTCCACGATGGAAAGTACAGCAGGGTAGTATGACGGTGAGACCAACGGGTGTTAGGTCGGGAGAGGTACAAGGGTTTGAGGTACCGAAAGCAAAAGGTCGTGTCTTCCAAATGACAACACAAGAAGAGGAGTAAATTCCGGATGAGGTTACAGGTACATTTCTAATAAACTATATACGTTCTAAGGTGTTATCTGACTTCGGTGCAAAATGGTTATTGGTATTTCCATGCTTTTGTTGCTTATATGTGTTAGAGATATAGGTGGGTGTGGGGTGTCTATTCAGTTAGTTTCTATGGTTTTGATTGAGTTCGAAGTAGTAGTGATAAGTATTCATACCTTTTCGCTTAACCGAATTCCGGGGACGAAATTCTTTTAAGGGGGGAGATAATGTAATACCCCGGGTAAGTTCGTTAGTTAAAATCCCTTTCCGTTAAATAAAGTTAACTTTAAAATTTGAGGTTTAGGGTAGGTTTAGGTAAATTTACAAGTTAAGGGTGTTTGGGTCATTGTTGAATAGTTTAAGGGCTAAAATGTAATTTAGGTTTGATATTACCCCTTTATGAGTCAATATATTTTCATAATCAGCAAAAGATCAGATTAAGTGTGTGTGTGTGTGTTTTTGGAGAAAAGAAGAAGAAGAAGAAGAAAGAGGCTTGTGGTTAGGTCTTCAATTGGTGTATTTAGAAGTGATTTAAGGTATGTTTCCTTTACATTTTATGGTTATAATTGCTAATAGATAGTTTCCATCGGAGTAGAATCTTTGATTTCACATCTGGGGTTAATTCCAGTCGAATCTGGGTAGAAAATACATAAACCGACAGAGGTTTCCGGACACAAGTTGAAGGTGTCCATTAGTCTTGTTGATAGTGTCCGGTAATTCCTTTCAATGGTGTCCGGACGATTCGATTACCCGGTAAGTGCTCTTTTTCTATAGTTTCCGGATGATTTATGTTACCGGGTGGTATCCGGGTTACTTCGGTTTCCGGATGGCGTCCGGATTATTGATATTATCCAGAAAGTCATGTGTCCGGATTGCTTATGATGTCCGGGAAGTTGTTCTGACCGGATTGTTTGGGTTGTCCGGATAGTTTTAGCTGTTTGGTCACTTTTGGGGATTTGAGTTATCTAGAGTCCTTAGCCTACTAGTAAGTCTTATGTGTTCATTTAGTAAGGGGATATTTGTATTTAATCTGTTTCAGATTCTGTGAATTTCGGGTGAAAGACTAATCTTTTGGAAAAGGCTTGGAAGTGTTATTGGATAAGCGATCAAGGTGAGTTTTACTTTAAAAACGTTTTCAAACTGGAATACATATATATAAATATATATATAAGATAGATATGTGATAGATGGTGTGATTATGTGTTTACGTTTGAGATGGATATGTGGTTGGAATGTGATAACATATTTATAAATGAAAATATGATATATTGAGATATATATTTTATTTATATGAAAATTACATTACACGAGAGCACGTTAGCCGGGTTTAGGACCGGCGGAGTATTGGCTGTAATATTCGTACGGCGGTGTTGGCTGTAATTGTCGTACGGTGGAGTAAATGATTAGTTGGCTTGCAACCAACTAATATGGCCAAGGGAAATGAGGAAAGGTACACGGTGCACGAGTCTTGCTTGGTATTTAAATACTTGATGTATATTTGTGTTTTACAAAAAGGATTATTAAACTGACAGGGATTATCTCACTAGACCGTTTGGTCTAACCCTCATTTTGTTTTCAAAAATATGTATTCCAGGTTCAGGAAGGTATAAAGGGAAGGATAAAGTGTAGGATGCGGTTGATAGCTGACGAAGATTAGGAAAGGCTTATGTTTTGTATTGTATAGTTTTGAGACTATGGGACCGTATGTGAATTATTAAGTATCTTTTGTTATGAATGTAACTATGTTATGCAATATATGTTATTTGTTGTATGTTTGGGAAACCGGGTCGTTACAGATGGTATCAGAGCCCTAGTTTAAGGGATTTAGGTATTCGTATCTGTACCTAGACTTAAACTGCATGTGAAGTAGGATGTCCCAATTATTGTAGAACCTTGGGATGATTAAGTATAAAAGGTAGAAGGAACATCATGTAAGGTAATTTCAGATTACACCTGGCCAGTGTAATTATGATCTTACAAGTACATGTTTGAACTGGAATACCTTGTTATATGGGGTATGTGCTTACGTGTATATTAATCTTGTCTGAATCAACAGAATGGCAAGCGGTACTCGAAATACGAATAGAGAAGGAGGAGGAAATCCTAACAGAACGAATCCCACAGTCGGAACAAGGGGAAGAGGGGGAGAAAGAGGTAGGGGCAGAACTGGAGGCAGAGTTCAGGGGTGAGGTACCGAATTTGTTACACGAAATGATTTGGCAGCGAAAATGGGAAGACTTCAAGCCAATATACAAGTTATGTTCGATAGAACTCGTCACACAGAAACTGGAATACCAGATCCTAGTCTGGAAGATGAGATGCCCATTACACATACTGTCATACCGGTGCCAAGGAAGTGTGACTATAAAATGTTTTTAAATTGCAAACCCCCGGCATATTAAGGAGAAAGAGATCCAGTGAAGGCCATGAGGTGGGTGAAAGAGATAGAAGCTGTCTTCAGGACCAGCAAGTGTGCAGAAGAAGATAAAGTGCTATACGGAACCACAATGTTGAAGGCAGATGCTCTATTTTGGTGGGAGGCTCTTATTACCTCTAGAGGATCTGATGTGTACTCAACTTTTACTTGGGACGAATTCACAACAGCTTTCAAAGGACAGTTTTGTCGTCAAGCAGCAGTTAGACAACTGGAAGAGGAATTCATGAACCTACATCAGAGAAGTTTATCGGCTAAGGATTACACTGCTCGTTTTCTGGAGAAGTGTCGCTTCGCGGAGTACTATGTTGCCACGAAGGCTCTGAAGATGGAAAGGTTTATTTTCGGGTTAAATTCAGAAATTAGAAAGCTAGTGATTGCAAAAGGACCCGATACCTTCTCAGCCACAGTAGATGCCGCGGAAAATGTGGAACGGGATAATAGGAGAGACGTTGGTGATAAGAGTACTGGAAAAAGAAAATTGGAAGAAATGACGTACGATTTGGAGGAATACGAATCCCCGATGTTTGATAGTCATTCACCTTTCAGACCAGCTGAAAGACCATGTCCAAAATGCAACCGTGTTCATCAAGGAAACTGTTATGTGGATTCCCAAAGATGTTACAAGTGTGGGAAGACTGGTCACATTGCTAAAGACTGTCACGTAACTCGATTCTGTTTCGTTTGCAATTCCCCTGATCATATTCAGTCAGACTGTCCACGATGGAAAGTACAGCAGGGTAGTATGACGGTGAGACCAACGGGTGTTAGGTCGGGAGAGGTACAAGGGTTTGAGGTACCGAAAGCAAAAGGTCGTGTCTTCCAAATGACAACACAAGAAGAGGAGGAAATTCCGGATGAGGTTACAGGTACATTTCTAATAAACTATATACGTTCTAAGGTGTTATCTGACTTCGGTGCAAAATGGTTATTGGTATTTCCGTGCTTTTGTTGCTTATCTGTGTTAGAGATAGAGGTGGGTGTGGGGTGTCTATTCAGTTAGTTTCTATGGTTTTGATTGAGTTCGAAGTAGTAGTGATAAGTATTCATACCTTTTCGCTTAACCGAATTCCGGGGACGAAATTCTTTTAAGGGGGAGATAATGTAATACCCCGGGTAAGTTCGTTAGTTAAAATCCCTTTCCGTTAAATAAAGTTAACTTTAAAATTTGAGGTTTAGGGTAGGTTTAGGTAAATTTACAAGTTAAGGGTGTTTGGGTCATTGTTGAATAGTTTAAGGGCTAAAATGTAATTTGGGTTTGATATTACCCCTTTATGAGTCCAGATATTTTCATAATCAGCAAAAGATCAGATTAAGTATGTGTGTGTGTGTATGTGTGTGTGTGTGTGTGTGTTTTTGGAGAAAAGAAGAAGAAGAAGAAAGAGGCTTGTGGTTAGGTCTTCAATTGGTGTATTTAGAAGTGATTTAAGGTATGTTTCCTTTACATTTTATGGTTATAATTGCTAATAGATAGTTTCCATCGGAGTAGAATCTTTGATTTCACATATGGGGTTAATTCCAGTCGAATCTGGGTAGAAAATACATAAACCGACAGAGGTTTCCGGACACAAGTTGAAGGTGTCCGGTAGTCTTGTTGATAGTGTCCGGTAATTCCTTTCAATGGTGTCCGGACGATTCGATTACCCGGTAAGTGCTCTTTTTCTATAGTTTCCGGATGATTTATGTTACTGGGAGGTATCCGGGTTACTTCGGTTTCCGGATGGCGTCCGGATTATTGATATTATCCGGAAAGTCATGTGTCCGGATTGCTTATGATGTCCGGGAAGTTGTTCTGACCGGATTGTTTGGGTTGTCCGGATAGTTTTAGCTGTTTGGTCACTTTTGGGGATTTGAGTTATCTAGAGTCCTTAGCCTACTAGTAAGTCTTATGTGTTCATTTAGTAAGGGGATATTTGTATTTAATCTGTTTCAGATTCTGTGAATTTCGGGTGAAAGACTAATCTTTTGGAAAAGGCTTGGAAGTGTTATTGGATAAGCGATCAAGGTGAGTTTTACTTTAAAAACGTTTTCAAACTGGAATACATATATATAAATATATATATAAGATAGATATGTGATAGATGGTGTGATTATGTGTTTACGTTTGAGATGGATATGTGGTTGGAATGTGATAACGTATTTATAAATGAAAATATGATATATTGAGATATATATTTTATTTATATGAAAATTACATTACACGAGAGCACGTTAGCCGGGTTTAGGACCGGCGGAGTATTGGCTGTAATATTCGTACGGCGGTGTTGGCTGTAATTGTCGTACGGTGGAGTAAATTATTAGTTGGCTTGCAACCAACTAATATGGCCAAGGGAAATGAGGAAAGGTACACGGTGCACGAGTCTTGCTTGGTATTTAAATACTTGATGTATATTTGTGTTTTACAAAAAGGATTATTAAACTGACAGGGATTATCTCACTAGACCGTTTGGTCTAACCCTCATTTTGTTTTCAAAAATATGTATTCCAGGTTCAGGAAGGTATAAAGGGAAGGATAAAGTGTAGGATGCGGTTGATAGCTAACGAAGATTAGGAAAGGCTTATGTTTTGTATTGTATAGTTTTGACACTATGGGACCGTATGTGAATTATTAAGTATCTTTTGTTATGAATGTAACGATGTTATGCAATATATGTTATTTGTTGTATGTTTGGGAAACCGGGTCGTTACAGATGGTATCAGAGCCCTAGTTTAAGGGATTTAGGTATTCGTATCTGTACCTAGACTTAAACTGCATGTGAAGTAGGATGTCCCAATTATTGTAGAACCTTGGGATGATTAAGTATAAAAGGTAGAAGGAACATCATGTAAGGTAATTTCAGATTACACATGGCCAGTGTAATTATGATCTTACAAGTACATGTTTGAACTGGAATACCTTGTTATATGGGGTATGTGCTTACGTGTATATTAATCTTGTCTGAATCAACAGAATGGCAAGCGGTACTCGAAATACGAATAGAGAAGGAGGAGGAAATCCTAACAGAACGAATCCCACAGTCGGAACAAGGGGAAGAGGGGGAGAAAGAGGTAGGGGCAGAACTGGAGGCAGAGTTCAGGGGTGAGGTACCGGATTTGTTACACGAAATGATTTGGCAGTGGAAATGGGAAGACTTCAAGCCAATATACAAGCTATGTTCGATAGAACTCGTCACACAGAAACTGGAATACCAGATCCTAGTCTGGAAGATGAGATGCCCATTACACATACTGTCATACCGGTGCCAAGGAAGTGTGACTATAAAATGTTTTTAAATTGCAAACCCCCGGCATATTAAGGAGAAAGAGATCCAGTGAAGGCCATGAGGTGGGTGAAAGAGATAGAAGCTGTCTTCAGGACCAACAAGTGTGCAGAAGAAGATAAAGTGTTATACGGAACCACAATGTTGAAGGCAGATGCTCTATTTTGGTGGGAGGCTCTTATTACCTCTAGAGGATCTGATGTGTACTCAACTTTTACTTGGGACGAATTCACAACAGCTTTCAAAGGACAGTTTTGTCCTCAAGCAGCAGTTAGACAACTGGAAGAGGAATTCATGAACCTACATCAGAGAAGTTTATCGGTTAGGGATTACACTGCTCGTTTTCTGGAGAAGTGTCGCTTCGCGGAGTACTATGTTGCCTCGAAGGCTCTGAAGATGGAAAGGTTTATTTTGGGGTTAAATTCAGAAATTAGAAAGCTAGTGATTGCAAAAGGACCCGATACCTTCTCAGCCACAGTAGATGCCGCGGAAAATGTGGAACGGGATAATAGGAGAGACGTTGGTGATAAGAGTACTGGAAAAAGAAAATTGGAAGAAATGACGTACGATTTGGAGGAATACGAATCCCCGATGTTTGATAGTCATTCACCTTTCAGACCAGCTGAAAGACCATGTCCAAAATGCAACCGTGTTCATCAAGGAAACTGTTATGTGGATTCCCAAAGATGTTACAAGTGTGGGAAGACTGGTCACATTGCTAAAGACTGTCACGTAACTCGATTCTGTTTCGTTTGCAATTCCCCTGATCATATTCAGTCAGACTGTCCACGATGGAAAGTACAGCAGGGTAGTATGACGGTGAGACCAACGGGTGTTAGGTCGGGAGAGGTACAAGGGTTTGAGGTACCGAAAGCAAAAGGTCGTGTCTACCAAATGACAACACAAGAAGAGGAGGAAATTCCGGATGAGGTTACAGGTACATTTCTAATAAACTATATACGTTCTAAGGTGTTATCTGACTTCGGTGCAAAATGGTTATTGGTATTTCCGTGCTTTTGTTGCTTATCTGTGTTAGAGATATAGGTGGGTGTGGGGTGTCTATTCAGTTAGTTTCTATGGTTTTGATTGAGTTCGAAGTAGTAGTGATAAGTATTCATACCTTTTCGCTTAACCGAATTCCGGGGACGAAATTCTTTTAAGGGGGAGATAATGTAATACCCCGGGTAAGTTCGTTAGTTAAAATCCCTTTCCGTTAAATAAAGTTAACTTTAAAATTTGAGGTTTAGGGTAGGTTTAGGTAAATTTACAAGTTAAGGGTGTTTGGGTCATTGTTGAATAGTTTAAGGGCTAAAATGTAATTTGGGTTTGATATTACCCCTTTATGAGTCCAGATATTTTCATAATCAGCAAAAGATCAGATTAAGTATGTGTGTGTGTGTGTGTGTATGTGTGTGTGTTTTTGGAGAAAAGAAGAAGAAGAAGAAAGAGGCTTGTGGTTAGGTCTTCAATTGGTGTATTTAGAAGTGATTTAAGGTATGTTTCCTTTACATTTTATGGTTATAATTGCTAATAGATAGTTTCCATCGGAGTATAATCTTTGATTTCACATCTGGGGTTAATTCCAGTCGAATCTGGGTAGAAAATACATAAACCGACAGAGGTTTCCGGACACAAGTTGAAGGTGTCCGGTAGTCTTGTTGATAGTGTCCGGTAATTCCTTTCAATGGTGTCCGGACGATTCGATTGCCCGGTAAGTGCTCTTTTTCTATAGTTTCCGGATGATTTATGTTACCGGGTGGTATCCGGGTTACTTCGGTTTCCGGATGGCGTCCGGATTATTGATATTATCCGGAAAGTCATGTGTCCGGATTGCTTATGATGTCCGGGAAGTTGTTCTGACCGGATTGTTTGGGTTGTCCGGATAGTTTTAGCTGTTTGGTCACTTTTGGGGATTTGAGTTATCTAGAGTCCTTAGCCTACTAGTAAGTCTTATGTGTTCATTTAGTAAGAGGATATTTGTATTTAATCTGTTTCAGATTCTGTGAATTTCGGGTGAAAGACTAATCTTTTGGAAAAGGCTTGGAAGTGTTATTGGATAAGCGATCAAGGTGAGTTTTACTTTAAAAACGTTTTCAAACTGGAATACATATATATAAATATATATATAAGATAGATATGTGATAGATGGTGTGATAGATGGTGTGATTATGTGTTTACGTTTGAGATGGATATGTGGTTGGAATGTGATAACGTATTTATAAATGAAAATATGATATATTGAGATATATATTTTATTTATATGAAAATTACATTACACGAGAGCACGTTAGCCGGGTTTAGGACCGGCGGAGTATTGGCTGTAATATTCGTACGGCGGTGTTGGCTGTAATTGTCGTACGGTGGAGTAAATGATTAGTTGGCTTGCAACCAACTAATATGGCCAAGGGAAATGAGGAAAGGTACACGGTGCACGAGTCTTGCTTGGTATTTAAATACTTGATGTATATTTATGTTTTACAAAAAGGATTATTAAAGTGACAGGGATTATCTCACTAGACCGTTTGGTCTAACCCTCATTTTGTTTTCAAAAATATGTATTCCAGGTTCAGGAAGGTATAAAGGGAAGGATAAAGTGTAGGATACGGTTGATAGCTGACGAAGATTAGGAAAGGCTTATGTTTTGTATTGTATAGTTTTGAGACTATGGGACCGTATGTGAATTATTAAGTATCTTTTGTTATGAATGTAACGATGTTATGCAATATATGTTATTTGTTGTATGTTTGGGAAACCGGGCCGTTACAAAGGCGGTCTTCCATTCATCTCCCGGTCGAATACGGATTTGATGGTAGCCGCTCCTAAGATTGATTTTGGAGAATACGGTGGAGTCGGATAGCTCATCAAGCATGTCTTCTAATCGTGGAATAGGGAACTGGTACTTGATGGTGATCTTATTGATGGCTCTACTATCGATACACATTTTCCATTGATTGTTTTTCTTTGGCACTAGGAGCACGGGTACGGCACACGGACTCATGCTTTCTCGTATAAAGCCCTTTTTAGCAAGTCTTCCACTTGTTATCTTAGGATCTCGTTCTCTTTGGGGCTCATCCGGTAATGGGGCAAATTCGGTAGACTAGCTCCCCGGATCAAATCGATTTGATGCTGAATATCCCTCATGGGTGGTAGTTCGGGAGGCAAATCATCCGCAACTAGTTCCTTGAAATCTTCTAGTATCTTGCTTACTTCTTTCGGGATTTCGGCCTCGGCTTTTTCTGCACTCATTAACCAATTAACGACAATAGGGAAAAAGGCTTCGGCTTTCTTTGCGTCTTCTTCCATCTCTTGTTCGTTATTTGTCATGATGAGAAAATTATCGATTTTCTTGTCGGAGGTCTTTTCGAAACTATTAACGGGTGCCATGGCAATTTTTCGGTCGCCCCAACGGAATAACATGACGTTGTCTCCTCCCTTATAAGTGACGTCATTATCAAATTGCCAAGGGTGGCCTAGTAGGGTATGACATGCGTCCATGTCCAAGAACGTCGCATAGAACCTCCTCTTGGTAGTGTTTTCCGATCGACATGGTTACTTGGCAAGTCTGCGTGACTCTAACTTGCGGGCCTTTCTTGACCCACCCGAGAGAATATGGAGCCTCATGAGGTTGAGTGGGTAGGTTAAGGTGATCGACTAACTTTCGCGACATTAGGTTTTCACAACTCCTGTTGTCAATGATGAGGTGACATACCCTTTTATGGACGGAGCAATGAGATCGGAAAAGATTCTTCCTTTGGCCCTCTTCTTTGGACAAGAGGAGCACTTGTTGGAGCACGATGTTGATCTTCTCTTCAGAATCTTCTTCGGCAAACTCGGCGCCCTCATAAGAGTTGTCTTCATCGCTTTCCTCACCGTCTAATAATGTTGTCGTTCTTCGATTAGTACACTCATTAGATCGGTGCCCCGGTTGGCCGCATCGGTAACACTTTAAACTCATCGGCTTAACATACGGATTGGGTGTCTTGGAAGGTGTAGACTTTCCTTGCGGTCCACCGCTAGGTTTGCCGGTATTAGCTTTGTGCGGCGGGTTAGTGTCTTGAGGGGATGCGGTGCTCTTCCCTTTATCGACGGTGGTGTTTGAGCTTTCGTTGGGCCCTTGAAATCGTCGATAAGAGTTAGAGGTACGTGCAAATTTCTCCATCAACTCGGCTTTTAGAGCCAAGCTCGAAGCTTCGGTCACAGTCCACACGTTTTGGAGCCCAATCTTGTCTTGGATTGAGGTCTTCAAGCCGCTGATGTACCGAGCTATCTTTTGTCCTTCAGATTCCCCGATTTCATTACGATCGGTTAACCGTAGGAACTCGGTGGTGTAGTCAGGTACGGACCTCGGGCCTTGGTTACAGTTGAGATACATTTTGTAGAGGATCTGTTTGTAATCTTCAGGTAGGAATCGTTCGATCATCAACTGCTTCATCTGGCGCCACGATCGAATTGGACCACTTCGTTGTCGTTGGACCACGAGCTTGTCCCACCATACGGCGGTGGTGCTTTTGAGACGGAAAGCAACCATCTTTATTTGTTAATGCTCGGGCACTTCCATTATGTCAAAAAATCGATCGACTTCGACCTGTCAGTCTAAAAACTCTCCAACTCCCATGGTTCCGTAGAAGAATGGGATATCCGCCTTCATACGATAGTCATGCTCGTTTCTTCGTACGTTGATCAGTTCTTCTTCCTCCTCCTCCTCTTCGGATTCGGAGCTAAAAGGGTCGACCCGGTTACGATTGACATTGTGTGGCCTCATAAGTCATAACCGGTTCTTCAAACATGTCTCTTCTTCAACGATTGTTGTTGAAGATGTTGGGTTAAAGCCTGTCAATAACCGCCGTCAGATCAGCGGTTGCCGCGGTAAGGGACATGTTCATCTCGACTAGTTCTGCTTTGGTAGCGGGTTGTTGATCTGTCATTGATGGTGAAAAGACAGGCGAATCCTGCTCTGATACCACTTGACGCAGCGTAGGTTTGCGGAAATATCGACAAGCGTCTAAACCCTTTTTGATAACGAGATTACTAAATGTAAACTCGGAAAAATTAAGAGAAAACTTTTGAAAAGAAAACTATTATTAATTGATAAAACTGATTAACAAAGAAACCTATCAACCCTATTTATAATCTAAACTAATAGAAAGATAAAAATACTAAGGGGCTGTTTGGTAGTTGCTGAATAGTTTGGTGCAGAATGATTAAGTGGTCCAAATGATTAAGAGGCTCTTATGATATAGTATAAAATGAAATATGGTTGTTTGGAAATTATTCAGAATGAAATTAGGATTCTGAATGGTTAAGGGAGACCCAAGATACATAATCATTAAGAGGGTTTTAGAACCATTAAGAGGCAGATTCTTTTTTCGCCAAACAAGATTCACATCTTAGCGATTCAAAGATTGCCTCTTAATGGAACTATTAAGAGGTAAACAAACAGCTCCTAAACTAATAAAAGATAAATAAGAAAATTAGACTTAATCGTAATCTTAGAAACTAAAATAATTAAAATAAATAATGAAGAAACAATTATAACCCAACTCAAATTGATGGACGGTGGCTAGTGGGTGGCTTCCCAAAAGAAAGGCGGCGCCAGGAGAAGAAATTAATTTGGCCAACAGTGAGTTGTGCGATGTATGGCGTGGGTTTAAGCTGCGTGCTTATCTGCGCCACTTCTTCTTTTGACTTTTATTTGACATTTTAATTCTCGCTGCCATTTCCTCTATATCAGTTAGGGACGGGGGATGTATTATCAGACCAATACCCACCTAATCTCCAACGGGTTTGGGAAGAAGGAATCCCTCATGGTTTAGAAAATGGTCGGGGACAGGAGGCTTAAACAATGATCGGGGTCAAAAACGGGTTACCCACCCCAAAGATTTGATCCAAAATTAAGGGCAGTGCTAATGGCACCCCAAAAGTGGGGTGTTGAATGCAATGTTTTCCGATCCAATTATTTTTGTTTGTTTTATTGCAATCATTATACTATTATATATATGGCTTCATGAATATATAATTTGGCTCCATAACTTCTTCTTTTTATATTTATAAGGGTATTTTAGGGCTCCACCGGAAAATATAGATTCATGAAGCCAAATTATATATTCATGAAGCCAAATTTTATATTCATGAAGCCAAAATATAGATTCATGAAGCCAAATTAAAAAGAATTGCAAATTCATAAAGGTAGATTGAGTTTGTACGGGTTTGTACAAACTATTTGGTTTGTATTTGATACCCAGCCTATATATATATATATATATTTGTTTTATATATATATATATTGTTATTCTTTTTGTTTCTTTTATATATATATATATATATATATATATATATTACTTATATATATTGTTATTTTTTTGTTATATATATTAGAAATATAGAAATATATATAGTTATTCTTTTTTGTTATATATATATATTTCTTTTTTTTTATAAATTATACCATTGTATTCGTCTCGTCAATACCTTCGAAATGAGCCCAATATGATTAAATCAAAAAATATTCAATATGATGACCGTGCCAATCTTTACAAGATGATGACGTAGGTTGTGAAGCCGAAGTCCAAATGTTTATTGAGGAATTTAACAAGCAATCGAGATCTGGTAAGTTCAGTTTTCTGAGGAAGATAAAAGAGATAGCCAGTGCATCAAAAACATGGGTTCGTGAACCTGTTGTTAACAAGACTACTCGTGGACGACCCTCGTTGAAGGATAAGCTTTTCAGAAAAACTCATGTTGATCCCTCATTTGCAACTCATGTTGATCCGTCTGTTGCAACTCATGTTGACCCGTCTTTTACAAGTGAAAAACCCCTTAGACGTAGTAGTTCGAACGCGTCAACAATTTTTGACTTGGAAAAAATGAGTTACCAGGAACCACCGAGACACAATTCTTTCATGGGCAAAAACTATAATGCACATCCATACATTAATCAATTTCCAAAAATGTTTCACCCTTACATTACGCATGTACATGATGTGAGAGGTGATGGAAATTGTGGATTCCGAGCAATAGCTATCTGTCTCGGTCTTCATGAAGATGCATGGCCCACAATTCGGTTTAACTTGATGGAAGAGTTAGATACACACAAGACAGAGTACATCAACGCTTTTGGAGGTCAATATTATAATATTGTTTACAACACTTTAAACTTATTTCAATCAGATCGAGGTGCACCAGTTGAACACTAGATGACAATGCCTGAAATATGTGTCTTGATTGCTTCAAAGTATAATGCGATATTACACGTTATAAATATGGCGGGTTGTGGGACGTACTTGCCGCTTAGGTCCACTCCGCCAGCGTGGTATCAACATGTTGCTTTTACAATTGGGTACGTTAATGGTAACCATTATGTGAAATTAGATTTGGCAGAAGGATACCCGTTCCCTACTATTGTACAACATTTTTTCCACTACAGTTATCCGTGTGCTGCAGGATGAGCTACCCCGTATTCAGATCGAATACAGAAGTACGAGCGACTTTTACGTGTTAATTGTACTACGGATAATGTTATTTTAGAATAATCGAATGTAATATAGATTATTTTATGTTCTATTTATATGTTAAATCGCAATGTTTATGTTTTATTTTTGGGAAAATTGCATCAAAATGGAACCAACTTTTACCTTTTTCCTATTTTGGGGAACAAACTTTTAAAATCATCATTTTGAGGTATAAACTAAATTTTATGTACATTTAAGGGTCTGATTTACCTGATGACTTGTTAACGATGACATGGTGTATGTTAATGCCAACTGTATCACATGTCAGATTTATTTTTATATTATAATGAGTCTAAAAAGATGAAGTGGCATTAACATTGCTGACATTTTTACGTTTCATAAATTAAATGAAAACTCAAAAACTCATTTGATACCCAGATGATTATTTTAAGAACATAAAAACTTGAACTCATTTTATTAATTCAGAACATTACATAAACATCAATCCATTTTACCCATAGAAATCAAATACAAACACAAGAAAATAGATGTGTTAAAAAAATTATGCAAAACAACGAGATAAACAAGATATTTGTACAAGAAAAGCCCTAGCTATATCTTTACATCTGGATAAACAAATTTGAAGGAACTTCAAATCGATTTTGGTGATGCAGCCCGTGCAGGGGAGTTCAAACAGGTAACAATTGGGGGTTTGATTTTGGGTATTAGGGTTTCGATTTTGGGTTTTTGTTCTTGGTGAATGCGTCAACGTCGAGAGAGATGAAGAGGGAAGCAACGATTTAAGGAGGAGATGCAGAGTTTCGATTTCAGGAAGAAGATGCAGGTTTTGATTTTGGGTTTTTGTTTTGAGAGAGATGAGGAGAGAAGCAACAATTTCGTGAAGGATATGCAGTGTTTCAATTTCAAGAAGGAGATGCAGGTTTCAATCTCGGGAAGGAGATACACGTTTCGATCTCTAAAAGAAGATGAATAGCTCTTTGGGGAGGAAGAGACCTGTAAGTTCTTTTTTCTACAGACTACAAAGGGTTCTTTTTTATTCTAGGGGTAGAGAAACAGATCTGGAAGCAATGAAGATTGTAGCTATGGAGTTTGAAGGAGAGAAGAGAGATGGTCCAAGGTGAGGGACGGTGATGACGTGGACGGGTGAGAGGGTGGACCGTGGGGGTGAGAGGTTTCACCGGCGACATGTAGGAGATGAAGATAGTGGGCTGCACCTTAGGTGATGATTTGGATTTTCTAATTTCCACCTCATATTTTTTTCTAATATTCACGTAATATTTTTTTAATAAATAATGCCACATCATATGAAGGTAACCGGTTACCTATTAAACAGGTAAATCAAACCATTAAATGTACATAAAGTTTAGTTTATACCCTAAAATGATAATTTTAAAAGTTGGTTCCCCAAAATAGGAAAAAGGTAAAAGTTGATAATTTTAGTAATATTTATATTTATAAATATTTATTTATTTTTAAATAAAACCAAAAAGTAAAAGAAAAAAAAATATTTTTAAACTATATAATACAAATAAATAAATAAATAAAAGACAAAAAAAAACAAAAAAAAATAATACATGAGAATGCACTGAATAACTTTTAAGGTGCAATTAGCCTTCCCAAAATTAATCAAAGAAGCAATGAATGGTGTGATTTGGGTATGAAATGACACGTGTGGAGTAAATCTTTGGAAAAGATTATGCTTCAAGTTTATGTTAAATGACGTCATAATATCTCTGCATTTCTGGATTTTGCATTGATTACCCAAATGCATTAGGCCATCAGTACCCTCATGAGGGAATCTTTCAATGATTTCACTTCACATCAGCGCCACATCAACTTTTCTCCTATCCTTCACTCCATCCTTAACAATCCCTAAACACTCGTACACCATTCCCTCAAACCCTTTTGCCACCTCATTTATATGAAAATATTTATACTTTTAATTATTTAACAAAATAAAAATATTTATATATTTTTTAATAAATAAAAATAAGATAAATAATAAAAATAAAAATTCATACCATTCATTAAAAATAAAAATTATAAAATACAAAACACTACCAATGATGAGAGAGGTGTGAAAAATAAGAGGTTGAGAGAATTTGAGAGAGTTTGAGAGGTGTGAGAAATAAGAGGTTGAGAGAATTTGAGAGGTGAAAAATAAGAGGTTGAGAGAATTTGAGAGGTGTGAGAAATAAGAGGTTGAGGGTTAAATATATAGTGGGATTAAATTGAGAAAAAAAATTTATTTATTTTTGTTTAAAAAGAACCGTTCAACGGCATTATTTTTAAAAATTAAATAAATTTTTTTTTAATAAAGCTTCGGGATGAATCGGGATCACATCCCCAAAATCCATCCCTTCCCGCCGAACCCGCAAGGGCCGTAGCCCATCCCGCAGCCATCCCTTGCCATCCCGAGCCCCATCCCGAATGGGGTACGGATGGCCTTATCTTCTCTGAGTTTTGAATATTGCTATTATTTTTATCAAAATAAAAAATAATAATATTTTAATAAAAGTAAAGTAAGGGGTAGAAGCGGAATTTGGCGAAAGATGATGGGGGGAGCATTCTGACATATTCCGTTGGGGTTGGATCGGAACTGGGACCGCCTTGCGAAGGTGAAAAGAGCACAAGGGATTGGATTGTAAACAGTTTAAAAAAGTCAGGGTATATTTTGCTAATTTTAGTAAACGTCAGGGTCCTATTTGTAAGTTGTCCTAGAGGTTAAAAACTTACTAGCAGTTAAACGAGGGTAGTAGGAGACAGGAATAGGACTGTCTCTGTCACATGTACTCTAAATGACCCATTTGCCCTTTTCATACCTCCCCTATGACAAACAAAATGGAAATTACTACAATAAATTTATATTTTCACCATATTATCCTATTTTATATTTTTTTTCCTATACATTTATGGAATATTAATAAATTTAACTTACCAAGAGCATCTCGAACAACTTCTCTAAAATAGAAAAAATAGAATGTCTCCAACAGTTTCTCTATCTTGTTTTCTAAAATAGAGAAAAGAAAAAAAAAACTCCAAGTTTAGAGAATTCT
Organism: Saussurea involucrata; assembly: GCA_033807775.1. NCBI lineage: Eukaryota > Viridiplantae > Streptophyta > Magnoliopsida > Asterales > Asteraceae > Saussurea > Saussurea involucrata. The sequence goes on along the minus strand of CM066317.1, from coordinate 74,978,886 downwards.
CTAAAATTTGATCGGAGGTGAGAGAAATTATTATTTTATTGATTTTCATCAATAAGATTAAACTATCATCATTTTATATAATTTTAAAAAAAAAGTGCATTGGGATGATAAAGTTTATAATATTTTAATAATATAATTAGTGTTGAAATCTCTAAAATAGAGAATCATAGAGAATTGAAATATAATTTGATTTAAAATTTGTTAAAGATTTTGACTTTTGGTTTTTTGTTTTATAGAAATTATAGAGAATTTGTTGGAGATGCTCTAAGATTTATGGTTGTTTAAACGTTTCTTTACGAAAATTAACAGAAAATGAAAACATGTTCCAATAAAAGTATAAAACTGATAATAAGCCTTTTTTTTAAAGAACTGATAATAAGTTTTTTTTCCTGTAAATTATGGTTATTATTTTGGATTAAATTGCAACAAATAAGGAGTTAATATTTCATTATTATCACGATAAAAGGTCTACTAAAACAATTAAAATCAGTGGTGAGATTTTAAGATGTACTCGCATTATATATGTAGTATGAATTTTATTTTTTTTAAGCTGCATCGCATATATCTTAAATCATAAAAAAGGCTTATAGTTTATATCTAATGTATTTTAATTTAATAATTATTATCACATTTTTTGAATAAATTTGATGAATATGTGTCCATAATCAACCATAATAAAAACCTTTAATACATCTGAAATATACAATTGAAAATAGTTTAAAACAAACTTAAAGAATTACATCGTTAATCCAATTATTCAATTACATCAAAGGAATTAATTTCAAAAGAAAAGCGATGATAACACATTGTCTATCATCTCGAGCCTCGTCTTTATATAATTATCCTATATATATATATATATATGGTGATATAATGTTTGAACCATTGTTTGATTATTTAAAATCGTATAGCACACTATAAGTACAATCCAATAAATATGAAAACACAATGTAATGAGTTATGAGCAGGGGCGGAACACAGGCGTTAAAACCGCACGGGCCAGACCTTGTAAAATTATTTTGTCATTCAAACGCACCTTGTAAAATTATGAGTGATTTATAGTTTTATACAGTTTGACAGTCTAAATGCTCAACTTTAATTAAAAATTATGAACATGGACATAATATTTTTGACAAATTGATAGTAATAAAGAAATATTAAAGAATGAAATAATGGTGGTAGAAAGGAGGAGTAGACCGCTAGTTGCCGGCCGGCACAATCAATGTCGTTTAAAGCAATACGATATGGTTGCTAACGACGGCCTTTACCTTTCTCTAAATTACTATCACACCTTAATTACTTCTTTTAATCATTAAATTAATCTTTTAATCGATCAAAATCTATAAAATTTAAATCCGTATTTCAAATTGTCTTTTCGTTTTGTTTTTGAAATGTTATTTGAACTTGAGTTACCAGTGAAAAAAATACTATTTCAAGTAGGTTTGAAATAGAACGGAACAGAACTATAATGTTTTTTTGTATATTTATAAATAAAATATATAAAGTTTAGCCCATTTTTTCTTGAATTTGCTAATTTTAAAAAAATAAAAAAAAAACCAACTGTAGTTATTTATCAAAATATGTATAACTAGTTTTAATTTCTACTAGTTATTAATAATTAATGGCATATGTACGATTGAATAGCAGTAGCAATAAATAAAAATAAAAGATATATAATAATAATAATGGTATTTAAGCATTGACAACTCCGTCAGAAGGGGAAGAACAAACAGAGTAATATGCCTTTTAACGGCAATATTAACTTTTCCCATTTCCCCTTCTCATCACTACAAGTCTACACTAACTTACAAAAACTAATTATCCTTTTTTTTATTATATCTCTATTTATCAATGATAGACTTTACTATAAATATATATTATATATATACATATATATAATTTATAATTGATTTATTTTGCTTTACACATATTTTTTTATGATAATGAAATAGATTTTAGTTATATGTATATATATAATTTTATTCTTTTTTCTTTCACTTTTAATAAGAAAATAAAAAAGTAAAAAAGATTTCATATGTATCATAAATTAAGGCCTATAAGGGGATGATAGGTTTAGCTCTTAAAGAAGAACCTATAAATGTGTATATATAAATCTCCTTACACAAGACAGTCTTTAACTGTGTATGATGACACAACTCTCATTCTTTTAATCCATGTCTTAATTATTATTTTTAAGAAAAAAGAAAGAACTTTTTTGATCTTTTATTGAAAATAACGATACCCATTAAATAAATTTAAAAAAAGAAATTAAATGGATCAAAAAGAAAAATAGAAAGTGAGGGCAGGGGTATAAGAGACACACACAGCAGAGACAAATGGTAGAGTTGTTACCACAAAAAGGAAACAAAAATAAAGTTAGGAATTGCCTCTCAAATCCCAATACCTCTCTTTCTCTCTCTAACTTCTTTCTGCTCCAAAAACCCCCCTTTGCATTTCCTGCAAAAATGGTGGTGGTTCTTGACTATAACAAAGATGCTGTTTTGGGCTGTTTTTGGTCATCTCCATTGTTGGGGTTTCTTTCTTTTTGCGCAAATATGGAAATGGTGGTGGTTCACAGGGATAAAGAGGTGGTAAACCAAAGGTTTTTCTGTGCAACAATGGCGGTTCTTGCTCAATCACAATAAACCAAATCAATGGTGTTTATGGGCAAGTAATGGTTTATTTGAGGCATAACAGGATGGAGCCAGGCATGAATCTTTTTCCATTAACAATTAATTAATTAATTAATATATTACTATGATATTACTCTTTTTAAAGAAATATTGACCGTTTTTTATTCCTAGATTTTAATTTGGGGGAGTTTAGAAACAGTTATGAGGCTAATGATTTGTTGTTGATCATTCTTGATATATATATATATATATATATATGCACTGAAAGAAGTTGGTTTAGTTTTTGGTCACTGTTTATGTTGATCAAGCTTTGTGTTTTACCTAATTATAATGAATTGTTTTTTACTTTTACCAATTTCAGTATTGTTCATGTTGGCTGTGTTTTACATATGTTGAGTTTGGCTATCTTGACTACAAATTTCATCTCTTGTTTTAAGTTATGATTCATGTGATTTATATTTCAAAATAAAAGACTATTCATGTATATGCCATTGTGCCTTAAAATGAAATTCTAAAAAATTTAATTTTAACAAATTTATATTCATAATAAAAATATGTATGTTGACCAAGGTGTTTGACTACCATTGCTAAACTTGAAATTGTGATTCTAGATATAAATCGAGTTTGTAAATTAATAATTCATGAAAACAATCGTTCTACTCTCTTTTTAGTATAAATATAAAATATGCATACACACATTCCACTTTTTTTGCCTAAAAGAAAACCCGAAGTTTCGTACAAAACACGAGTTCAAAAGGCTTGGTAACGAATTTCATTTACGTCCGAGTTTCTGAACAAGACGATTCTCGATCTCCATTCGCTTCTTGACCAAAAGCGCATATTTTGCAACGAGTGCGTTATCTTCAACCGTCGCAACAAGTTCACATCCAAACGCCGCCTTCTCTAAATCGTCTTTATACATGCAAGAAATTGGCACGAAACTCCCTTTCTTTTTGCATAGCCAACCATGGGCCGCTCTCAATGCAGCCCCTAACGACGCTGAATCTTTACAGCAAAACCAAAATCATTATAAACCTTTAAAGGCTTGGTAACTAACTGGTAAACCAGTTGTTAGCTGATAAACTAGTCATGTTTTGTAAAAACTAACTGATGCGAGGATTTACCTGATGTTTGCACAGTGTAGACATTACAGCCGAAAATGGAAGCCATTGAGCTCAAAATGCTATGGTTTGCTGACGCCCCACCTGTTGCAATTATTCATTTTGGAGGAGATGGCATCCCGAATCGTTCTGCATGACCTCTCATCGCAAGGAACTGTCCTTCAATCAGTGCTCGAATCTGCAAAGATTTTATCAAATTTTAGAAAATTATTGCGACTGCGATAAACAGGTCGTTTGCTAATGACAATACCAACCTCAGAAGGAAAATCAAACTCCTTTACTTCATGTTCAACAAGGTCATCCAAGGTGTTGCCTTTAAAATTCTCAAGCGTATATCGATGGTAACCGACTGGTAAAATAAAAAAACAAGATAAAAAACTAAGTTTTTATCACAATAATACGCAGTGAAAGTAAGTAAAATCCGGATTTCACCTATGACATTGTGGTTAAAACCGTGTTTGGCAAACCATAAAGCTAGTTTGTTTTTTCAACTTATTGGAAAAAACCTCGTTTAGCTGCTTTTTTCAAAAATTATTTCATATAACGTTTCAATAAGTTTAGTAAAATCCGGATTTCACCTATGCATTTTTTTTTAATCCATTTTACATAAATGACCAAAAACCTCATCTTTTTTAGTTAATTTTACATTATCAGCTAGTTTTTACTAAACATGACAAAATTATCAGCTAACTTATTAGTTAACCGCTAGTTTTTGAAATAACAGCAAACTTACTTGGGAGGGGTGGGAGTATTTCATGATCCATGTAATAAAAACCCATCTTTCCACCTGAAAAAAGAGCTAGAAGATTAGCATCTAAACTATGAAAAATCTTGAAATAGGATGTATAAAAGTTCGATGATGAAGTGAAACGCACCGTTTAAGGGTGGTGCTTGTTTTAGGCACCGATTAAAAACATCCCAAGATTTATCCACACATCGATCACGAATATCTATCAATATCACAAAGATTTTCCAAATGTAACCTGTGTTTGTTTCTTTGTTCATAATAACATTTTATTAGATACTAAAAGTGTACCTTCGCGGGTTAGAGATCAGTTCTTGTAGCATAGCATCACCATATAACTTTTGGTATCAACGGGGTTTGGAAAAACATGACCTTCTAGGCTCGGTTTATGATCCATGGTTATTCCAAATACCTTAAAATTCGAATAAATTATAGTCAAGGGTATTTTGGACATTTTTACTAGTAAAGGCTAAGAAAGGTTGAAAGAATTTATATGAAGTTGAACTTACAGTGTCGCTAGTGCCAAGACTGATTGCCAAATCCCCAGGTGTGTTGAGGGACAATCCTGTCAAATACCAAGTTGACTTTCAAAAAGTCAAATGAAGCACTTCATCTCTATCAAAATGAATGTAAAGGTTGATGTAATAACTCAAAGAGAGAGTTTGACTATTAGCCAAATCCCTAAAATGCCCATCAAGATGCCCAAAATAGAGGAATTTTGTGTCTCAAAATGAATGTTACCCCGTTATTTGTGATGACTACTTGACTAGTAATAGACAAATTTATCGGTAAATGTAAATAAAAAAAGACAATAAATTTCACCTGCCAAGCTGTTGGGATTATCTCCAGAGTCCAGACCATTGAACAACCAAACACTCCTTGTTGAATTGGAACCTAAATGAAGAGACCATCATCCATCTTAGAAGCTTGCTAAATGACTATAATACCCTCCAAATCGATTTTTAACCAAAAAGGGTAAATTGGTCATTTTGCAAATGCAAGAAAACTGAAGTGCGGTACGCTAACCTCTCAACAAAGTATGGAGCAATTAAGCCAGCAACAGCATAAGCAGGAGCCAACTTCCCTAGTTTTTCCTCTAAACCAGGAGCTGTTGCCTATTTTGCAAATTTTGAAACTACTCTTTAGTTCACATTTATTTCCTAAAATGCTAATCATTCATTAATGAATAAATACACAAACCTCCAAAATCTGTTTTGACCAAACTCTCTCCTTGATATCCATCAAATTCATCCCAGCGCCATCGGTATGATCAATGCAAGCATACCCTCCAATGAGAAGAGATGCAACGAAAGAGCTCACCAATGAGATCCGTTCGGTGTTGTTATAAACTTCAGGTTGCGTCTCAAAAATCCTTCGAAATTGTGGGCCCGTGTAACGCTCATAGGCTCTAGATCCGGTCAGTGTTGGAACCATAATGATATAACAGTTACTTATGTTAGATAGCAGTTATGGTTATTATACCAGTTAGAGATAAGGTGGTTATTTAACCACCACCAACCGCCTTATAACCAACAGACACCACGAACAGTCACACCTGTTCATTGGCACCTGTTCATGTCTATAAATAGACATCCTATGTAAACAATTTAGTTAGTTGAATCCAGAATATTATTTCCAGAAATACAAGGGGTTCAACCCACTTTCTCTTGTTCTTTCTTTTGTATGAATGATGATTGTATGCATGATGCCCATATGATGGCCGGGTATTCGATCTAAGATCCTGGGAGTACAAGGCCTGTGAATTCTGAACAGTCAGTTCAGATAACTTCAATGCACCACCCACAGCTTTCTCGATAGCCCTACATTGTTCGGTTGTGCTACTATCCATCCAAATTGGTGATTCTTTTGTAGAAAATGCTTGTCCAAATTGATCAACCAAAGGTTTCTTTGGATCCAAAGATGATAAAATGCCGGAACTACCCTTCTTCCAATACACACTACCATGTTGTTGCCCGCTGCCCGAAACAGCAGCAAGTTTCTTGAAATCGAGTTTTTTTGAATCTTGAAGTCTATGAAGAATGAGGTCAAATGCTTGGACCCACATTAGGGTAGGGGAAACAATTCTGCCGTTAATTGATGGATCTCTATAGACACCATCTTTGGTTTTGTAATGGGGCAACTCTAAATCGAAATTGACTATTTCTGAGGTCACAATGTTGAGCTTAGAATCCAACACAGTTGCCTTCAATGACCTGTGAAATAATTGCACAAGTTTTTCTAGGGTTTAGCCATTCAATTTTGTCATATATTAACAAATACCCTATTCATTATTCAATTCTAACAAATACCCAATTCAAAAAACCCACAGTTGTTCTTAGCTCAAGATTCAATTCTAACAAATGCCCAATTCAAAAAACTCATAGTTGTTCTTAGCTCAAGATTCAATTTCTACAAATGCTCAATTCCAAACACTCACAGTTGTTCTGGCGTCGCTCTCTTGGCTGGAACTGGAAGGAAGTGTCGGCTAGGGTTTAGAGAATTTAGACTTTGAAAGTTTGAACGATGGAATACTGAAATGGAAGAACCAAAGGAGTTCTGTTTAGACTTTAGTGGAATCATATTTATTTTTTTATTAACTTTTTAATTAATAATTATAATTAAATAATGATAATAAATTAAAAACACGTTATAAATGGGTTACAAACAGGTTGTAAATGGGTTGAAAGCAGGTTGTAAATGGGTTGAAATCAGGTCGAAAATTTCAACCCAACCCATTTATTAATTGGGTTAGGCGGGTTGACCCATTTAACTTAAAATGGTTGAAAATCTCAACCTAACCTGCTACTATTGGGTTGGGTTCGGGTTGGGTTGGCGGGTTGGGTCACTTTTTGCCACCCCTAACGAAAACTGCAATTTTGAGAGCAGAGGGATGAAAGTAGCAATTTTTAACAAACCATACAACGAAAATGCTTAGGCTTTGTTTGGCAAACTAGCTGATAAGCTAGCTGGTAGCTGATGAACTAGATACGTTTGGCAAAAACTAGCTGGCAAATGTAAAATGACCAAAAAGGGCATGCTTAAAAAGACAAGGGTGTTTTAATAAAAGGAATGGATAGCTTTGTTATTTACATAAAAAGACAAGGGTATTTTTGGAAGAAAAAAATAAAAAAGCTCCATAAGCTCATGAAACGCTAGTGAGAGTAGCATTTTGAAAAGCTAGCTAATGGTCATCCAAACATGTACCAAAAAAATAAGCTAGCTTTTTTTTGCCAAACAATGCCTTAGTCTTTATTTATATGAGATTTTGGTGTACCGTGGTTATTTTTGCTCTTATGAATATGATTCATGTTTATAAATTATAATTATGTTGGTCATTCAATTAATATGGATATCTAATAATGAGTAGTGTTTATGGATAATAATCATATTTTTTAGATTAACAATGATCGTCCTTTTATAGTGAACTAGAATTCAATGCGTTTTTTAAAACTGTTTGCTTTTTTATTAGAACCTCTAAGGGGTCCAAATGGCTTGGACTTGAGTTGGCTAAAAAACCTAACCTTGGGAAGAATATTGTTCCCTGGAATATATGACTTATGCTCTGTTTGATTCCCTGAACTATGAGGGTAGCATGGCTATCGAGATCAATATAGATAACTACTTCTCCTTTTGTTCTAAGATAATTCTTCTTCTTTGAAGGGCATTTGTGGCATGCGGTTGCAACTGGATTTGGAAAAGAAACTGTGAATAATCTTGAAGGTCGGGTAATGCTTAGTCTTAAACTTTCCGTTTAGAGAAGTAATATTATTTGTTTCTATCAACACTTTTGGATTTCAACTAAATTCTTGCCTACTTTGATTTCACATTTCTATAAAATATATATACATGTATCCTTAAGGTCTTATTTATATTGGAACTCTAGACACATTTCTCATCAATAACCCGAATCATGCCAAGTATGGTAAGTAACAATCTATCTTTTGGGGCATAAAATGCTTCTTTTACTATTTGGGGGGTTAATTTACCTACTAAAATATCACATTTTTCCACCCAAGATCTTAGCACTATAATTCAATTGATGTCAAAATTTCAGAGTAGTAGGCTTCTAAATGTGGTATTTCATTAGTGGTCCTAGGTTTAATTTGAATTTTAAAATTACGTATCTATATCATCATACTCGGGATATGATATGGATATGAATGATGTAGCGATATGAACAGTCCTAACAGACTTATTCTAGAACAACGGTATCCAATCAATGTAGTCAGCGAAGTGTGAACGGGGAGCAACACATTTCATAGCCTGAGTTTTGCCATGCGGCTACCGAGTCAGGATAAGAAACTGGGTTTTTCACAACCGCGCAAGAACAAGAAATACAAAAGATGAATGAATCAAAGCTCCAAAAACCCTTTTAGATATTCAAGATGTTTTTTTTTCTTGTTATGGTCATTTTGATGACTCAAAAACCAGCTAAAAACAGAATCAATAAGTTAACACTAGGACTTGTGAACCATTAATTCAAGTGCATGCATATTTTATATAATCCTTAAAAGAAAAAGAAAAGAAAAAAGATCAACAGGTTTCAGTCTCACTGATGACAAAGGCTTGAATAAGAGACTGTGCAGCATGAGTCTGCTCTGGTGTCCCAGATATTATGATCAATGTCTCTTTTCCTCCACCTTTCGTCTCCGTTATCGTAATTTTCGCATCAGAAATCTGGATATAATCATAACAATTTCATAATGCAATCCAAAACTCTTAATTAAAGACGATTAAAACAAATATACCTCACGAATTTGTTTCAAACATCCACCATCCTCTCCGTATATTGCAGAAACCACAGTCTGTGGAACAACTACTTCAACCGTGGTGCTTGTGATTATAGCTTGGTGCTGATTTCCACTATCATCATACAAAATAAAAAAAAAAACTTTAACATCTACTTAAAAACGATCATAATTTTACTCAAAACTATGCGGAAAAAGCACCCACCCTCCAAATCCACCAATTCTTCTTTGTGAAAAATCAGGGAATCCTAAAGGCCCACCACCTTCAACACCCTGCAAGTAACAAATATATTAAGATAAGTTACAAATGATGTTAATATCTATTTCAGTTTCCCCATAAGGGTGCGTTTGGTACACTGGACAGGACATAACAACTAGAACAGTAATCACCATCCCACGTTTGGCAGGACTTTTATGTGGAACAGAGTGGAACAGGCCCATTCCACCCGCATCCCATGAAACAATCCGGAACAGACTTATGTTTTACCAATATAACCTCAAAATAAAATCTAATTCTCTTCTAAAACATCAAATACACCTTCTATTTTATATTTTATTCATTCTTTAAATTTTATTTATTGTATTTTAAGCCCTTTAAACTTTCACTTTACTTTTCTCAAAATATTATTCTTATATGGTTTCTATGTTTTGATTAATTTATGTAAATTATTAATTAATAATAGTTAAAAGAAGTATAAAAAATGTTAGAGAATAAAAATTGGAAACCACATAAATTTTCTATTTTGGTGTCACTTTACTCGTCTTGAAAAAAAACTTTCTAATAATTTATTTTGTTATAAAAAATATTTTTTTCAATGTAATTTAATAAACTACATAATTAATCAAAATATATAAAATATATAAACAACTTATTAAGGGTAAATTGGTCAATTTTATATGTTCTGTCCTGTCCAGTTCTGTCTTACCAAACGTTCCTGTTATGTTCTCTCTTGTCATGTTCTATCCTTTCTGCATACCAAATGCACCCTAAAGACAAAATACGAGCGTCGAGAAGTAAGTAATACCTGAGGACCCCACGGTGCTGAATGGCGAGAAAAGCCTGGTCTATGGAGATCATGATGCATAAACGGAGGGTGATCATCATGTGGATGAAATCCCGCATCAAACTGGTTAAATGAGGGATACCTGCCTGGTGGAGAAACTTCCCTCCTCATATATGGCGGAAATGGCGGTCCATGATCAGAAAACGAAGCATTTGGAGGATGATTAATCGAAGGAAATGCATCCCGGAAAAAATGACTACGCAACCTCATCGTTATTTGCAAAAGAGCCTCATGAACTGCATCAAAATCACCATTTATCTGCAACCACAATTATTTATATATCAATCCACATATTTGGACCAATTGCAAGAATAGGTCAGGTTCATAAAACCTGAAAAAATGGAAAACTGAGAAACACCATGGTAGCCCTTCATCTGGACGATATGCACTTGTGCATACAAGTAATTTGTAACATGCACAAGTGCCTAAAAACTAAAAAACAACTTAATTTTCCAACTTTTTCAGGTTTTCCCTTGAACCTCCCTGTTGCAAGAATTTATATATCAATCCAGCAAATTAAAAGGAAAATGAAATTTTATCCATTTTCAAGCCATCGTTCTGCATAACAAAGTCATGAACTTTAATAATTCAACAATGCAATGCACACGTTACCTGAACTACTTCTTCATTTCGAGCAGCATATTGTGGGGTTTGATCCTTTCCCAATATACGAATATATGCCCCAGTTGACTTTCTCATCTCCGATATAACCGCACCGCCTTTACCAAGCAGGCATCCAATTTGATGGGAGGATACTATAATTTTTCCGGTGGGACCCTGCTCCTTGTTCTCAGGTGCGGCCCTAATTATCCTTGTTTGTACACGAAGAACCGCATCTTGAGGAGCAGATATCCGCTCATCTGGATGCTGCAGATAGATAATAAGCCGAAGTGTGAAACAAAAAGCCGTGGTAAAAAAGATAATAGATTGAGAAGTTGTATGAGTTGATACCGATGGTCCAGATATGACAATAACACGGTCGTCTGAATCAGCAGTACGTTCAAGGACTTTAATGTCACATCCGGTCTCTTGCTGAAGTGCCTTCACAACGGACCCCGCTTTTCCGATCACGCCCCCTACCTTCTCATCAGGGCATATTAAGCGGTACATTAGCATCTCTTGAGAAAGACCCATACGTCCAAAACCACCACTGACTCCGTCAGCAGGCGGTGCAGCCAATGTCCGTCCATGGGGGAAAGCGGGATATGCGTCTGAATGAGAAAGAGAATTACCAAAGGAATCATTGTCACGAGGTGGATGGTCCAAGAGCTGTTGTGAAACAGATTGAAGAGCTTTCTTAACAGCATCCATGTCTCCAGATAGCTGAATCAGTTCATCCGAAGGGGAAGCGCATGCGGGAAGTTTGTCCCTAGGAAGAATCCGAATTTGTGACCCGCTTTCAGACGCCATTTGTTTGATAACACTTCCCGCTTTTCCTAAAAGACATCCCACTTGAGAAGAAAGTACCAATAGCCTCACGACACATGTCGTAGCCTCTTTATTACCATCTTCATCCACGCCCGGTTCTCCTCCAAACATTCTTTCAAACACGAGAAAAAGGGCCTTCTGGACAGACGAAGCAACTTTTTCAAATGGCAAATCCAATGGCTTATTTTCACCACCCTCATCGTGTTCTTTTGTTTTATCAGCGTCTTCAGTTGCTTGAGTTTCTTTAGTTTCTTCATCAGCGTTTTTTCTCTGAACGTTATCTTCATCAGAACCCGCGATTACAACGACTCTTTCGTTACATCCGGGGACGATTTCTTCGACCCTGACTTTTGCACCGGTTTCTTGGCGTATCTGGGATATCTTGTCGCCCCCTTTCCCGATAACACTTCCGGCTTTAGAAGCAGGGCAAAGCACTCGAAAAACAGTGCTACCGGGGGCAATTTTGAACGATGTATCTAGCGAAGTGAAATAAGCTGACTTTTGCCACTTCCCTTTTCCATTGCTGTCTGATGCTCCACGGTCGTGAGGCCTCTTGGAAGGTGTTAACTTGGAAGACATGTCCACAAAAGTATCAAATCCTGCAAAAAAACTATGCATGATGAATTGATGATGATAGAAAAAATCCACCCACGAATAGGGAACCAAAAATGCGAAGGGGATACAGATTTCTCTGTGTCTTATAACTTAGGGGTTGTTTACTTTTTTTTACATTAAGCCCTGTCTCTGTCTGTCTGAGGGACAGGAGACAAATGAGTTTGAGGGAGTCAAAGAGAGAGGGTTGGATTATTTTTGGGCATCTCTAGTATTAATTTGTTGGGGATGGCTTAATGGGGACAAGTGAGGGGTCCTGACTTATTCCATATAGACAATGTTGAGCTTAGAATCCAACACAGTTGCCTTCAATGACCTGTGAAATAATTGCACAAGTTTTTCTAGGGTTTAGCCATTCAATTTTGTCATATATTAACAAATACCCTATTCATTATTCAATTCTAACAAATACCCAATTCAAAAAACCCACAGTTGTTCTTAGCTCAAGATTCAATTTTTACAAATGCCCAATTCAAAAAACCCACAGTTGTTCTTAGCTCAAGATTCAATTCTAACAAATGCCCAATTCAAAAAACTCACAGTTGTTCTTAGCTCAAGATTCAATTTCTACAAATGCTCAATTCCAAACACTCACAGTTGTTCTTAGCTCAAAATTCAATTTTAACAAATACCCAATTCAAAAAACCGACAGTTGTTCTTAGCTCAAGATTCAATTCAAACTTGAGTGGACAACTAAGTATAAATTTTCAAAAACCATCATTCAAATTTTAATCACTGAATCTGACTTACTGAGTAGAGCTATCAAATCCAAGAAAAAGAGCATCCTCAGGGAGAGACAAGTTCTCCATTGAAAGTGAGCAGAACAGACTTAATAAAAACCTTAATTTCCTGCAGGATAAACAAACAAATTATCCTGTTTAAGCGCACATGTTGTTATCCTAGATATATCTGATCTTGAAAATTAGATAAAAGATGATACGGATGCACATTTTAATAAAAGATTGAGCAGTATAAACTTGATCTTCAGATTTAAAACGACAAATAGTTCCCAAGATTTCTTTAGCCCAAAAAAAAGATGATTTTTTTTTCAAGATTTCTTTGTCCAGTTAGCTTCAGAGTAGAAATACTTCGATTTGATGTATAAACTACTGAGATAGAAATACTAGCATATGAAAGAACCCTAAACATATTACATATAGATCACTATATCTGTATCAACTACTGAGATAGATAAATTACTACAAATACAACAATTCAACCATTAATACACAAAAGTAGGATTAACTCGGTGATATTTGAATAAACGAAAAGATATTATACCTTGAAATCAATAACGATTCGCAGCTTCTTTCAGTCCAAGATCTAAACTTTAGAGAATTTTACTGCCTCTTTACCTGAAACCATTGCATTGAATTAGGGGAATGAAAACCCTAATTAGAAGGAATGGATTAATTTATGCAGAAGTATATTGTGTAGATTGAAACGGGTGATGGAACACCCGTATCCGCCATGGATGCAAGTGCTTACGTACTTTTATGGAGCAGGATTCTGGTATTCTTTATGTGGGTTTTAGAGGAAGAAGATGATTCTGGTTTCGTGGAGAGTGGTGGGGTTTTGGTGTGGATTAGAGGGTTGTTGCTTAGAGCATCCAGAATGCATAAGGCTTAAAAACTTTTTATTTTTTCCATACATATGTAAGACATCCTCTACCAAACTTCTTTCTAAACTAATAATTTATAATATTAATAATTAATGTTTAAACAAACAAACAAATTAATTAAATTAAAAAATCTTTTTGTTTAATATATTTATTTTGTAAAAGATCTTTCTAATTTAGAAAGATGATGGTTGTCTTACAAGCCACATGACATGCTATGTCATCTTGTAAGGGGTCTTGCAAGACGTGTTTGGATGCTCTAACCTTTACAAATTATCTCCAATGCAAAAAAAAATTGCAAAAGCTTTTTTACCAAATACATTATAATCTACCCTCGTGTATTTAAAATGTTTTATAAAAGACCCTCATTTAATTTGTCGTTTTAAAATTCATGTCACATTTTTTTAAAAGATTCAAATATTTAAAAATATTACAATAAAGAATGTTAAAAAAGTAATCTAAACCCAAAACATATTTTTTGAAAACAAAAATATATTTAACGATGTATATTTCTAAAAAATCTTTATAACAATGTATTTTTATCAAAAGTTATCTAGTTTAATTTTAAATATTTAATAAATTATAGAGGTATAATTAATTAATGAAATTTCATTAGGTGTAAAATAAATATATAAATAAACAAGGGACTAAAATGAAATTTTAATTGTTGGAAAAAGCTATTGTCCAATAGCTTTGTAAACTCCAACCCTTTCTTCAAAAACCTTTTGAAAAGCCTTTCTACCCGATGCTATTAAGTTTTTCCAAATACTTTTTATAAATACTAAAAAGTCTTTATAACTCATGCAGTGGAGATGCCTTTGTATACATTTTGTTTATATGTGTATCGAATCAATTATGGTTGTTTTTTCAAGAAAGATACCCAAACAATAATGACTCTTTTGTTATTACTATGTGCTCACGCAATGCTGCGGGATGCAAAGTTTCTATAAAGATATATTTGAAATGTTTGATGGTTCACACGTCGTATTAAGAATTTTTGGCAATGCAATGAAATGTATCAAGGTAACTCCTCAACACCAATACATACAATAATAAAATGAGTACGCCCATGTTAATCGTCATTTGCATAAAAATTAAGACTCTCGTGATGAAATTGGTTACAATTGAACTTTAGATAAAATTGATAAGTGAAAAGGGGATCTTTGTATACAAATGTACATTAGCTTTATCTTTTTTCTTAAATGTTAAGAGATTTAGTTTTTTCTTGAACTATTCCTTGTAGATTTCTAATTAAATAAAGATGAATTCCGATTTCTCAAAGGTTACGTATATCAAAATGGTTTTCTTCCAAATTCATAATCCTCTCATTTATAACTAATGCTCACCATACAGATATAGGAAGTGAGAATCATGCAAATGACATAAATGGTTTCAATATGATGAGAATGAAAAACGAATAAATGTGATTTTGAAAGACAATAATGATTTGACCATCTATCTTATAAAAAGTGACGGCAAACATTTATGTTGTGTATATGGCAAGATTTGTTGCGACTCTGTTTGTTTGTTTCGGTTACTATTCCATTAATTGTTGTTAAATAAAAACAATACCAGGAAGTTGGGTACACTAAACATAAGAAATGAAAGTTCTCAGAAAGAATATGGTTAAGCAAGAATCACATCTCTTATATTCAAAATTCAACCAAATTCAACCATTAAGCATGCACCTTTCAGTGCAAGTATTCATGTTTACAAGTATTCCACCGGTCTAAAAAATTACAAGAAAGAAAAATTTATGAGCAACAGAGGAACTAATTGATGACTATGCCGCCTCTTTAGAAATGATTGCTAGCTCGCCCGATTCTACTCTTTTTTTTTTCTTCATAATCCTGCATTTACAACACAAAATAAGCATTAAGGTATGTAAAAGGGCATGTTAAATAAGCATCAAAATAGCCAATTGCTCACAAGATAGTTAACATAAAAATTCTGATTAAAGTTATTAGCCAAAATACTAATAATGAGGCAAGAACAGTCACAGATGATGAGGCATCTATTATCCAAATATGTGGCACAATATATAGTTAGCATCTAAAATTGAATAGTTTGTAATGAAGTAATTAATCAACAAAAACAAGAAGATACCTTCCAGTGTAGATTCACAACATTCCTAATAACATTAGCATTCTCATAAGCCAACTTGGAAGCCATCATACAGAGGTCCATAAGGACCTGTTCCCAGCATCGATTCTTTCTCCTAAAACATCACCAGGGTCCACGTCTATTCACCCATCAATATGCCCAATTCTGTTGATAAACGTTGTAGAGCCTCTCTTTGGAATTAGCACTTTCCTGCTTGATACGTTACATTAATCAACAACATCAGTTTTGCTTCCCTAAAATAAAAGCTTTTTTTTTCAGAATAAAGTTGTAGCTTTTTCTACACACAGTTTCTGTAATATTATGGGATGGAAATTTGATTCAGGGTTGCTTGCTAGCTGCTACATGTATGAAAATGCAATTACCAGCACATAAAGATAGGCAAGTAAACCGTGGAGGTTGCGATTGAGGGAGAGGATCATGCGAGAATGCAAGAAGTATGATATCATATATGATTACACGGCCCTATATATATACATATATATATATATAGAGAGAGAGAGAGAGAGAGTCGGGTTCAAACGAGAATAATACATATTTAAAAGAACACGAGAAGTCGAACAAAATCATTAGTGATTTTACATTGACGCACAAAAAAAGGACTTTGGCCGCGGCTTCAAGTCCGCATGGTTTTTTTTTGTGTTAATGTAAAATCATTAATGATTTTGTTCGTTTTCGTGTTCTTTTAAATAGTTACTGTTCTCGTTTGATCATCCCTCTATATATATATATATATATATATATATATATATATATATTATCCTAACGTTGTCTTAACATAATAAAATACAAAATCGTTGAAATTTCGGCAACTTGTTCACTTCGTTCAACATTCGAAACCTCAACAACCTGATTTCAAACCAAAACGCGAATTAAATTGACAAGCTCCTTTGAATGGTTTTACTAACACCTACCCGCGCGCAAGGAGGGGTGCCGATTGACGATTTCGTAAGCTAAAATCGTCGAACTTGTGTGTGGAATGCAGCTCGGTTTGACCAGTTTCGGTTTTTGTAACTGAAAACGTATTGAATATGAATAAATGATAATTAATTCGGTTAATTATTCATTTCGGTTACGGTAATTAATTCAGTTAATTACGAATTAATTATGTCGGTTTCAATCTTCAATATAAATAGTGGGTCTCGATTCAGTCCAAGAACACACCGAGTATACACTCGATTACTCTCGATACTGAAGCATACGAATTTTTTCCGACGAATTTTTCAGGCAAGTGGTCATCTCCGACAGTACTTCTGCTCATGCTGTTGTACCCTGGGAACAGACGGCGAATCTGTTTAAGGGAATCGTGTGTAACACGAGCCTCAGCAACAATCGACTTTTCTAGGAATTCGTTTCCTGATTCTGTTTCATCTTCTTCTATTTCGATTTCTAGAACTAATATTTAATCAGTTTGTATGATTAAAAATATGTATTAAAACCAACAGTTTGGACTATGATCTGTAAAAACTACAAAAACACAATTATAAAAGAGAATTTATGCGGTACTACTCGATATCATCGATCTTTAAGGCAAGATTCTTAACAAAAGCTTAAAAAATACAAGTGATTATATCATGATTATTAATTATAATCTCCATAAAAGATTTGGCATCTTTTAGATCATCACGATAACAACTAAACATGCAAAATATAGATAACATCAAAGAACTATATGATCATTACCTTTTGTACATGTTTAAGGAGGGTAGAGATTTGAGTTTATCAAGCCACAGAAATTGCCACTCCTGCTGCAATCTTAGAAGGTCTTAACTCCAAGAAGTCAATCCCTGCAATGTGAAATTACCCTTTAGCCCTCTTTCACTAAACACACATAAGTAGAAAGAATGGGGTATTATTAGACAAAATGTAGCTATTAGTTACCATTAATTAAGCATAATATGAGTTGGGTTGATCTCAAAATTGAACATCTTGAAATGAGTTGTTCACAATCAATTTTCCCAATGAGAGCATCTATAAAAAAAAATGGGGTCACTGTTTGCATCCTCCATTTTAATGTGGTCAACACCAAGAAGCTCCATTTTTTAATGGTTTTTGCTTCAAATACAAATCTTGCTTCACAAACCTGCAAATTCATTCTATTCTAAACATTAAAATCAAATTTACTTTAAACCCCACATAAGAAAAGAAAAAATAACACAAGATTTTGGACCTGTAAATCAAGAATGAGGGGTACTTCAGTCTCTTCCATTTTAGATGCAAGTGATAAACAAGCTACAGCTAGGAATTGCATCATCCAAGTTTTGTCTTTCTGTTCATTATACAATATACATATAAATCTAAGAAAAATCTACAGCATAGATGAATAAGCGAGCACTTACATCAGCATAAAGTGCAAAAGCTTTCTCATATTGCCCATCAATTTCATACAACAATGCGAGTGCCTGAGATATCAAATAAGGTGAGCGATGTAATGTGCTTAATATAACTCAAATACATAAGTATGGCTACAAAATTACTTGCTCTGACCTCTTTGAGTTCGTCAGTCATGGATGAGGTGTTGAGTTGGGGCTCTATAGCTGCAATAACAGGCACTATGGAGTATATTACAGGTGGCCAAGATTTCACAGCAGACAGGAGATCCTTGTAGAAAGATAGAATTGTTGCCAGAGCTACCTGCATTTGTTAAGCAGAATAAACCACCAGAGTAATCAATGATATTAACGTGTGAAGTGGATCTGAACCGTTGATAGCTTGTAATCAAATGCCCTCTCATGAATAGCTCTCATGAATAGCTCTCATGAATAGCGCCTTAGAAGGGAATTGATGCGGTGCATCTCATTGTAATGTGCATCCATTTCTCATCCGATGGTTGATAACCACGTTAGCCTCAACTTCTCACCGGAACCCAAAAACATCTAGTTTGGTTTAGAGTGAATTACACCGGTGGTCCCTGTGGTTTACCCAAATTTTGGATTTGGTCCCTAAAGAACACTATCTACTACGGTGGTGGTCCCTAACTTTATATTTTTTTAACATCCATGGTCCCTTGACTTAACACTGTTAAGTAGCTACCGTTAAGTCTGTGCATGTGACACTCACGTGAGGGGCACATCGGTCAATTAAACCATTATTTTCATCCCCACCGTGGCTTCTTCAATTCAACCATCTTCCACGAACAAGAACCTGTTTGTTATATCCATATTCCAATAGATTTAGACACAATTTTATGAACATCAAAACCCTAAATCAGGAAAATGATTGATGCAAAACTGATAATAAAATCCAGAAAATGATTGGAAAAAACATAAGTTATATATCTAAAATATGGTAAATCGATATATACAAACATCTAAACTCTGGTAAATCGGTACATACATACATACATCTGAAATTTGAAATATACAAATCCATCGTCAAAACCCAAAATCAAAATTTTAAAAGAAAAAAATCAAAGCCCTGGTTCGTTGTGTATGCAAACTACTACAGATCTGTGGCTTCTTTGACTAAAGAAGTTAAAAACCTGAGCTTGAATCTTGATGCATCTTGAATCAAAACCACCAGCCGAACTATACCAGAACCAAATATGAAATCGAAAGCCAAACTCGAAAATGAATCGTAGATTTCAAAAACCAGACTCGAAATATCGAAAGTCGAACTCGATTTTAAAAACCAGGTCGGGGCGGAGTTCGTCGTGGACTCGTGGTCGTCTGCAAACCACCATCACAACACCATTACCACCATTTATCGAGAGGGAAAGGGTGACTTTTCAACATCCAATTGCAGGCGTCGATTTCAATCTATCCATTTGTTGGTGGTGTCATGAGGCAAAGGAAACACGAACAAGAAAGAAATAGATGGGTGTTCTTATCTCCTTTGGTGTTTTATCGAGAGAGATATGTGGCGTTTGTTTCGCAGAATGTTTTTGGATGAAATGGAATCTGTCAAAGGAATTTGACTTTGAAGGAATTGGAATGGAATGTTGTCAGGTTTGACCACCTGTTTGGTTGACAGAATTGGAATAGAATATATTAAAGGAATTGGAATTTGTCTGTTTGATTCACAGAATGTAGCTTTGGAATTGAAATGAATTTATTATAAATGACCAAAATACCCTTTGATAAGTTTTAATTTTTTAAAACAAAAAATTCTTTAATAAAATAATCATTAAATATATTTTTTCACTAAAAATACTTTAATAAAATAATTTTTAAATATTTTAATGCGCAAAAAATATAATATACACAACCCAAATAAAATAGGGAAATTAATTAAAATACCCTAAGTCAAACATTGAGTTACCAAAATACCCTAAATTTTTTCAATTTTGCAAAAATACCCAAAATACCCGCGATGAGGTCCCGCGATCGCGGGATACAGTGACGTGGCACGTATTTTGGCCCCAAATGCCCCGCGAAGCCCCTCAACTTTGGCCGCGGTGCACTTTTGGTCCCTGCCCGCGATGGCCCGAATTTTACACTTTTGGTCCCTGAAATTTACACTTTCAGCCCCTGAAAATTTACACTTTCAGACCCTAAACTTAGACGAATCTTGCATGCTTTTACTGTTTTTTTTCCACAATTATTGCACCCAAAGACCGATTTGTGGTTGAAATTCATTTGCATGTTTGAATCAATGTTAAATCAATGTTTTTGGAATACCAGTTTGTGGATGAAATGAGAGATTGGTTTTCTGATATGTTGGTTGTTTCATTGATAAATAGACGTAAAATGCAAGCCATAATCCCCACACAACGATTTCATTGTTGCAATATTTCTTTCTGCAATATTTTGTGTTTGAGATACTACTGAAAAAATGAGTTCATCTGTTGCAAAAGCTAAGCTATATTTCTGTTTTGATGGTGAATGGGTGCAAGATAACAATGAGTGGAATTTTGCTTATAAATCTAAGCATGGTGTAAAAGTGTCAGTAAACTATACTTATCAGAAGTTTGTTGCATACGCCATGCAAAAATGTGGAATCAACTCTTCTGATGTTTGCAAGTTAGTGTTTAAAAATGGCGATGGGTCATTTGTGGATTTATCCAACGATGGGGATATCTCTACTTTTCTGCACCTTGCAGTCGATTCAGAAAGACCCCCATTACTCTTTGTGTATCCCGGCGTATCCGACGGTGACGACGACGGTGACGAGGAAGGTGACGACGACGAAGACCTCCAAATAGAGCAGCCTGATTCTCAACAACAACAGCCACCACAACCACACGAATGGCGTACTGCTGGAGTTGCTGATGACGAAACCCACGTTTTCAGAACGGGTAATTCTGAAATAGACAGATCAGACACCGATAATGATGATCACGAAGAATATACCCCTAGTAGAAAATCATGTAGTCAGATAAATGACTTTTTGATATGCCCCCTATTCTTCCAGACTCCCATACCCAGACACAAAGCTACGAACCTACACCTTATATTCGCAGTGAAATTTTAACAGCAGGTCAGATATTCGATTCGAAGGATCTCTTAGCAAGTCAGATCGGACTCAAGTTCTTGGAAGAGGGTTTACAAAGTCGCGTGCGGGCATCTGACAAAAGCAAATACGTAGTTGAATGTGCTAGAGAAAAGTGTGAGTGGAGGTTGTACGCGATTCACACGGGTCCCAAAGGAGGGGCGATAATGATTAGAAAGTTGCACGACGTACACACTTGTACGAGGACGCAACTTAATCCCCACCACAAACAAGCCGGCAAAAAGACTTTGGGTGCGATCCTGAAAAACAAATTTCTTGATGTTAGCAGGTCATTGCGTCCAAAGGACATCGTCCACGACGTTCACCGGCAGTTCGGCGTCACGATTGATTACCACCAAGCGTGGCGTGCGCGCTGCCATGCACTGTTTATGGTGAGAGGCACGTTCGAGGAGTCGTATGAACGACTCCCGACATATTTATATAATTTGCAGCTGCAGAACCCTGGTACTGTCACGCAACTACGGACCGATTCACGTGGACGGTTTGAGATGTGCTTCGTGGCCCTTGGACCCGCGGTACGTATTTTAACACGTCATATGTTTACACATTATAAACTATAACATTTACACATTATAAACTATAACATTTTAACCTATGTTTTTGCAGATCCGCACATTTCTAGCAAATCTACGTCGTGTCCTGATAATAGACGCAGCCCATTTAAAGGGCTGTTACTTGGGTATGATGTTCCTGGCGGTTGCCATGGACGGGGATAACTCCATCGTTCCAGTAGCTTTCGGCGTAGGCAAATCTGAAACCGGGGACGAGTGGACTTGGTTTATGTCCATGTTGAGACAAGCTATCGGAGACCCGCAAGGGTTGGTGTTTATGTCTGACAGGGCTCCTTCCATAAGCGCCGCAATCTCTGCCATGTACCCAAACGCCCCTCACGTCGACATTTGGAGATGAACGCCAAATCCAAGGACAAACGTATTACCACCTACAAGGATGTCTATTGGGCGGCATGCAGAGCATATACGGATCAGGAGTTTAACAAGTACATGAATATGCTACGATACAGTGTCAAGGAAGCAGCCAAAGTCTTTGACGATGCTTGACCGGAGAGGTGGTCCGTGCCCCATTTTCCTGGACAACGGTATGACATTCTGACCTCGAATAGTGCAGAGTCTGTGAATGCACTCTCTCGTTTTGCGCGTAGATGTCCGATTGTTAATCTTATGGACTACTTTCGGGCCTTTCAACAAGAGTGGTACCAAATTCGACGCCTAAAAGGAGCTGAGATGCAAAATGCACTCACACCAACGACGGAGAATATCGTTCAGTACAGGGCGCGTCGTACGGCGACATGGCCGGTAAGAGCAATCGGGTATGGGAAGTACGAGGTGCATGATGACTATATTCACGCGATTGTGAATATGGAAGACCACCTTTGTTCGTGTCGCGAATGGGATAAATCTGGGTTACCGTGCGGCCATGCCATCGCTGCAGCAAGATATATGAGTCGTACAGATTGCAGCGACTTGGCTGTACCTTTCTTCACGTCCGAATATTACCGGAAAACATACGTGGAGGTAATAAACCCAGCTGGACCCCCTGCAGCATGGGTGTATCCACCCGACCCGCTTCCACCATGCTATCCACCTTTAATGGATAAGAACAGGACCGGGAGACCGAGAAAGAACGACCGACGTCCATCACGTGGTGAAAGTTCGATACAACGAAGATGTACTCGGTGCCAATGCGTAGGACACACTCGTGGAGAGTGTCCAAATCCCGCCCCTTCAACCGTGCCAAGGAGACATTCTGTCAGTCACACCCCGGGCCCGTCACAGCTTGAACCATATGGAACAAACCCATATGATACTGTTGATCTAAACACTGATTTGTAAATGATATATATACACAGCTAGTTTGTATTCCATCCAACATGCTCTTCATCTTCAATCTTTTTGACCCTTCTTCAACGGCTTCTGCTTTTGCAACCACGTATGGCCATTGTGTACCACAACCCGGACACACTTTAGCAAATGAGTTGAGGGTTGTCATATATTCTACAAGAGGAGTAGGCCCATGTGGATAGAGTACGGCTACCAAAATCTAGCATCATTAACAAACAAAACCCCATGTTTGTTTATCCGAATGAGGTAGCCTCTGACTTGACCTTGCATGATGTATCCAACCTAACCGTGGTTCAGCGGCTTAAAAACTACTTTTCAGAGAAATTAACAACAACAAAAAAATACAAAACAACAACACAGTAAAAAAAATACAAACAACAACACAGTAAAAAAAATACAAACAACAACACAGTAAAAAAAAATACAAAACAACTAAAACAACCACCACCTACTTAAAAATTGATTTAGTTTCATCAATCCAAGCTTGCTTCTCGTTTACCTTCGCTTGAATAATTGCGAAGTCTTGCAGAATATGGTGAATTGCTTCTTGTTCTCGACGAACACGAGCCTCTCGAGCTTTTATATCCCCTTTCATCCTTTTGATCTCCCTGTCTTCCTCTTCGATCTTTCTCAAATGGACTGCCTTCCTGTCCATAATTTTTTTCCACTCTTCTGTTAGTTCATCTATCTCCTTTTCCTTTTTGCTATGGCGACCTCGATTTGAGGTGGCATTTTTTCAGGAGTAGACTTAGGGTTTGATGACGATGCCATTTGTGGATGAAATGAGAGAAGAGAAATCAAGAGAGAAAGCAATTCAATGAAAGAAAGCAAGAGAGAAATCAAGAAAGAAAGCAAGAAACAAGTGTGAATTGTGAATTGCATATTACTGATATTAATGGATGAAATCTCAAAAGTGCAAATGAATTTCAACCACAAATCCGTCTTCAAAGTACAATAATTGTGAAAAAAACAGTAAAAGCATGCAAGATTCGTCTAAGTACAGGGGCTGAAAGTGTAAATTTTCAGGGACCAAAAGTGTAAAATTCGGGCCATCGCGGGCTGCGATCGCGGGCAGGGACCAAAAGTGCACCGCGGCCAAAGTTGAGGGGCTTCGCGGGGCATTTAGGGCCAAAATACGTGCCACGTCACCGTATTCCGCGATCGCGGGACCTCATTGCGGGTATTTTGGGTATTTTTGCAAAATTGAAAAAATTTAGGGTATTTTGGTAACAGTTGGTCAAACTTAGGGTATTTTAATTAATTTCCCGATAAAATATATTGTCAAACAAACAAAATTATATTTTGAAAAAATAAAATATATTTCGAGAAAATAAAAAAATGTATTAAATTATATTATATAAAATTAAATTAAATTATAACATATAAAAATAAAATATAAAAATAAAATATGAATATGAATATAAATATAAATATAAATATAAATATAAAATCAAAATATAAAATATAAAAATAAAACCTAAAGTGTTAAATTAAATTATGTTATATTTAAGTTAAATGGTATATTTGGAATTATAAAAATACAACATTCCATCAATTCCAATTCCATCAAAATCCTTCAAGATTGCTAAGGAATGTCAAATTCACTTATTTATGGAATCTGATAGAATTGGACATTACTTTTCGTCGAAAAGAATGAACCAAACGAAGGAATGGAATTCGGTCAATGGAATTCGACATTTCAATTCCATCAGATTCCATCAGAATTCGTGAACCAAACGCCCCCTTAAGGTAAGGGTATAATCTGGGAATCTGTTCAAGGTTGGAAGAGGTGTGGTGGGGTGGGGAGGGTGGATAAGATATTAGCATTTATTTTCTTTTTTAAATAAGCAAAAATGTAAATCGACAAAAGGGTCCCTCTTACATGATAGGTTAACAATGGTGAAATCAGCGGTGTTAAGTCAAGGGACAATGGATGTTAAAAAAAAATTAGGGACCATCACCGAAGATAGTGTTCTTTAGGGACCAAATTCAAATTTTGGGTAAACCACAGGACCACCGGTGTAATTCACTCTTTGGTTAATGTTATTCATGTATGTTAAACATTTGGTTAACGCTATTTACATAACGTTCCTATCTATATATTTGAATAATTTAATCTATCAAAAATAAAGATTAAGATAGCTAGTTCAACACATATAGTCCAAAAAAATAACAGAATGTGTATACGCATAATCAAGGAAAAACACCGTGTAAGAGACTCCATGTCAACAATTGGGGCATGTCTCAATTGGAGAATGTATATGCAACTGGGCGGTAGTACCACGCCATTTAGGTGTTCGCTTTAATGGATTATACTGCTAAAATTGAAAAGGTTGAGAACTAAATACAATAGTTCTACTTATAAGATCATCAAGCACGGGATGGTATAATAACCATATTCTAGCTTGACCAATATCAAGACTTGAATCAAAAGAACCATCTCATACCTCACTTTAATGTTCAAGAGGAGTGGTCGGCACAGGAGCACAACAGAGTGGCGGTGATTGGAGTAGAGGGACTTAGGACGTTCTGCGTTGGCGTTGAGTGGGAACCGGAATTGGGTGAAGCCAACAGAGCGAGACTTTAATAGAAACAACTTGGGATCAGACAAACCATTAGCGAACCCCTTTCCCGTTGAAATCTTCATCTTCTTGGGTTAAATTTTAAGAACACCACAATGAAATTTTTGATTTTCAGCAAACACAAACCCTAACTCAAATTAAAACATATAACAGCTACGTTCGGATAAATTAAAGAGAAAGGGGAAATTTTAAAGAGATAATCGAACGAGGCAATCAATCACCTGGAAGATCTTGACCTCTATGATTTTTGTGAATAACCGGAGGAAAAATGATGGTGTTCGTAGAAACGGGCTATATATACCACATGTAAAGGAGCAGAGAGGTGAGAGATGGAGAGAAATCAGGAAATCGTGGAGATGAGGAAGGAGCGAAATGAGGAAACGTGGAGAAGGAGACCGGGGGAGAGGTTGCAGAGAAGAGAGGGACGTGGGGAGAGAAATGAACGGCTGCAAAACTGATGTTTAGAAATTAACTGATAGTTTAGAAAACTAGATACGTACCCGCTCGCGATGCGGCGCGAAGTATCTTGAATCTAAAGCCGAGAATTCGAAAAAAATAATTTTGTTTCATGTTCATATTTAGTCGCTTTTAAATCGCATATCAGATGTATAAAATTAAAGATCAATATGGCTAATTGGTCAAAAAATGTGAAAAATATTCGTTCGATAGTGGGGTCTTCAAACCCATAACATTTGTGCTCATTTTGAAGGTTTTGATGAACAGTTATAATTGTATAATTTATAAAAAAGAAAAACATATTTGTTTAATGTATTTTAGTTCATGTATGTTGATATGATAAAGATGTAACATGAAAAATGAAAGAAGAATGGATATAAAGTAAATTAAAGAACTAATAATGGTATAAAATGTAATTTAAAAATAAAAAATAATTTTATTTTTAATTATCATGTTGAACGTTGGAGGTTTTAAAACTTTTAAACTTGTACATGATGTATTGAGATTTGTACTTCTTAAAAATTCAAGAATAAACGTAAATGTAATTATTTTTAAAAGAGTATAATAGATAAATATAGATAAGAGCGTAAAATATACAAATTTAAAAAAAATCTCAGTACGTCATTCTTGAAAAATCTTGATACGTATTTATGATATTTCACAATATTATTAAGTTAAAAAAATATTCAATAAATAAATTTATTTTGAAATTATTGACGAGAATATTGTAATATTATAATTTGTAAAAAAAATGCATTTATTAATATGTTTTAGTTAAATTATGATTATGTATTTTTAATGTTATAAGGGTGTAAATGAATGAATAATGTAAGGGGTATAAAACAAATTAATTTGTACATGTTCATGATATTTAATAATATGATTAAATCCAAAAATATTCAATATTGGGTTCATTTCGAAGGTATTGACGAGACGATTACAATGGTATAATTTGTAAAAAAAAGAAATGTATTTTTTTAATGCATTCTTGTTCATATACGATTATTTATGTTAATATGTTAAGAGTGTAAAATAAAAAATAAAAAGGTAAAAAATTAAAAGTAAATTGGATAACTAATTCTAAGGGTATAAAGTGTAACTTAATATTATAAATGTGTAAAATGAAAATGAATAATGTAAGGGATATAAAACAAATTAATTTGTACATGTTCATGATATTTAATAATATGGTTAAATCCAAAAATATTCAATATTGGGCTCATTTCGAAGGTATTGACGAGACGATTACAATGGTGTAATTTGTAAAAAAGAAATGTATTTTTTAATGTATTCTTGTTCATATACGATTATTTATGTTAATATGATAAGGGTGTAAAATAAAAAATAAAAAAATAAGGGATTAAAAGTAAATTAGATAACTAATTCTAAAGGTATAAAGTGTAACTTAGAAATTGAAAATTGTTTGATTTTGAGAAGAACGTGGGAGATAGGGGATTTCTTAGTAGCTTGAGAATTGTACATATAGCTTAAAAAGTGATACGTTTAGAAAAACTGAAAGTTTAGAAAATAACCTTTTTACAATTTTTATAAAGTAGTACTAGTCCCGCACGATGCGGCGGGACACAATTCGATTAACCAAATACTCAAATTCTCAATTTTGGTACATGCTTTGTATTATTTTTTATCAAATAGGCATTAGCTAAATATGTGTAAAAAATTCAATTGATACATAGGTGTAACGCCCCAAAATCCGGGCTAATTTGAACCTTAAATTTCAACAAGTTATGATAAAATAAACTTCCACTTTCACATATACATCAAGTGAATTAACCACTAGGAGTATATTTACAAGTACATAATTCTCCAAATAACCTATTAATCTAATTATGCCACTATAATCAGATTAACTAAGTTATCTAAGCAATCCTTCAAAAACTTCTTCTGTTAATTGACTTTTCCGCTAATCCAAAATGCTCGTCCCACATCCCTTTTACCTTCCCGAGCTAGTACCTGGTAAGAAAACATCATTTGAAACGATTAGGCCAACGCCTAGTGAGACCATTCGTTTCCATAATAATATTTGCAAAAATCAATGTAAACAAGTTATATCAAACCTGATTACCCTTTTTCTTACCATACGTGTAACTCTATTCCGTTAACACGATCTTCATCCAATCCCATGAATATGACTGACACACATTCCATCATCATATCATGTCTTAGAGCCACACTACGAATCTTCACTGATTCTAGATTAATACTCTTATTCCAGAAATCGCATTATACACATGCCCATTTCCATTTATATCCTATTCTAGAGCCGCACTACGAATCTTTCTCAGATTCTAGATTAATGCTCCCACCTAAGAAATCGCAATATGCACATGTCCATTTCTTAGAAAGGAAGTAGAGATCACAATTACGTATGTCAATCCCTCTTCTTCCTTAGAAACCGGGAATTACGTTTATTCCAGGGTTTCTCACACACATCAGAATGATGATTAACTTCATCTATTCCACGTGCACATAACCATTAGTACTACACACATCAGAATAATGACTAACTTCATCTATTCCACGTGCACATAACCATTAGTACTACACACATCAGAATAATGACTAACCTTCATCTATTCCACGTGTACATAACCATTAGTGTCTATGGATCCATTACACTTTACTAACGTATATGCATAACAACATATTACAGCTCATATCATATTCTCAAATCTAAGAATACTAGATAACCTATCGTATCTTCATTCTCAAACGCTCCCCCCTTCGGCGACTTAGCACGGGGGTGCGCCCCGAGAATTTTTTTAGAAAATTTAACCAGACAAAGCATCTAGAATCTGCATCCAGACATCCGAACCTAACGTTCTCAATTTCACAAAAGTGTCCGGACAACAGGGGTTTCCGGATAACTTTACCTGTCCGGACAACTAAACTTTCCGGACAACACACAACTTTCCGGATACTAATCTAATCCGGAAAACATCTAATCCGGACAACACCCGGAAACTACAGTAACCCGGACACTATCCGGTAACTATATTCATTCGGAAAACTAAAGCAAATTCGAAACTTACCCGGTACCTTGCTGCATCCGGATACATTCATCACAGAGGTTTTCCGGATACGATTTTTATCCGAAAACTTCGGTTCTGTAGCCCAAAATTCAACCTAATTCGATGTTTGTTCTATTCAGCTCATTCCAGACCATTCCATACAGTTCATAACCAATTTATACATCTATTTCAAGGTCCAATTTAACATGAAAACACTGATTTAAGCAAACAACAAATGAACTCACCTTTTTGGCAAAAACCCACTTTGCTGTACAAATCTGATTCAAATATGCTGTTAAGGATTCTGAAAATCAATTCAACACACAAATTCGTTTACAATCTTACAACTACAACTGATTTTTATCAAAACCAAACTCAATTTCTTACCAATTGAAGACCAAAAATCTTGCTTTTCTTCTCTTTTCTCTTTTCTCCTTTTTCTCTCTTTCTCCCTGCCTCTTAACCGACCCAGGTAACAAATACTGAAAATATCTACTAACTCTTTTGCTTTATCCGTACATACTTTCACAATTTACCAAACACACCTCTAGGTTTCATTATTTCCACAATTGACACCAAACTTTAATCCCTTGTATTTTAACCCCAATGAATTATAAACTTACAATATAATTCAAGGTTTTAACCAAAATACAATTAAATCCCAATTCTCATTAAATTACTATTATTGAAATTTCAGGATGTTACAATAGGTCTCATTAGAGCTCACTTCTCAATCGAAGAGGAATAACTGAAAGATGAAGATAATTGAGAATGCAATAGCGAATCCAACACAAACCGGTGAAAATCGACCAAAAATCGAACATTAGATGCATAGTTTGATACCATCAACTGTAAGGATGTAGTTTGCATATATACTCATAATTTAACAAGTGTTACATAATCGATAGTTTTTGTACGTTACTAATCGCGTAAAACTTCTTGATACACCACGTTTGACGTATAGACTCCACGACGATTATTTCTTTTACACGGTTTCACCAATACCTTCGTAGTTCCTCGTGATATACCTCTGGATAATGCTACGTAAAGTTGGCCATGAGAGAATACAGATTCCGGTAGATAAACTCCTACATTTGGAATCGTTTGTCCTTGAGCTTTGTTGATTGTCATAGCAAAGCTCAGGCGAACTGGAAACTGTTTTCGCTTTAGCTTAAATGGGAACATGCCGTCTTCGGAGGGACATAAAGAAATTCTTGGCAAAAAGACTCTATTTCCAGCATGCTGACCAACGGCTATTTCTGCATCGATCACGTTTTGTTGAAAACCTTTGCATATCAATCTCGTGCCGCTACATAATTCATTAGTAGGGTCGATATTTCGCAATATCAATCTAGTCATCGTACCCGCACGATGCAGCGGGATGCAATTCGATTCTGAAACCAAATATTCAAATCCTCAATCTTGCTACATGCTTTGTATTATTTCTCATCAATCCTGCACTTATCGGGTCATTTACTTTACCGGGTGAAGGTGACAATTGCCGATAATCTTACTTGCACGCGATGCGGCGCAAAACATTTTGAATAAGAAATGACCCCCTCTGTCCCAAATAAGTGTGTCCACATTTCTATTATAGTTTGTCCTTATATAATTGTCCATTTTCAAAATTAAGTGTCTATTTTCTGATTGTACTCATGAAAAAAATTAGGGAAATTAATTAAAATGCCACAAGTCAAACTTCATGTTACCAAAATGCCACAAATCTCTCACAGTTTGCAAAAATGCCACAAAAACCCGCGATGGTAGCCCGCGATCGCGGGTCCAGGGACCATTTTTGACACTTTTTGAAACTTGTAGGGACCATTTTTGACACTTTTACCCCGCGATGACCACGGTACACCGTGCGGTGGACCAATTCTTTCAATTTGATGAATTTGAATTGAAATGTTACACTTTTAACCCCTATACTTATTTACTAAATTTACTTTATACCTTTTACTTTCATTATTTTAATTTTACATTTAACACATATAATCGTTTATTAACTAAAATACGTTAAAAAAATACGTTTTAATTTTAACAAGTTACACCATTATAATCGTCTCTTCGATACGTTCAAAATGAGTCCAATCTTGATTTTTTTTATTTATATATTTTAATATATATCATATACACTACATAAAAAATATTTTTTTATATTTAAAATTCATTTTTAACGTATTTTCAATTTTGTTTTACACTCCTATCGCATTAACATAATAATCATATATTAACTAAGTCATTAAATCGTTTTAAATTATTATTATTTGTATGTGTTTATAGATATCGTGAATGACAATAGAACAAGGTTTCACGAGAAGAATATGAAATGAGGTTTTGACAAGTTGGTATCACTGGACTCATTTAAGAATTGTGAAAATGAGTATTTGGCGAATGATGATTCATGTGTGTTTGGAGCTGAAGTATTTGCAGTTACAAAGTATGCACAAAAGGATCGATGTATGTCCATCACAAAGCCTCCACCAATTTTTAATAATACTTACACTTGGACCATCTATTTTTTTGTCTCGTCCCGTTCCATCCAGTCTGCGTACCAAACGCACCCTTATAGTTAAAATACGTTTTATTTATTTTATTATCGATGGTCCAAGTGTAAGTATTAAAAATTGGCGGAGGCTTTGTGATGGACAGACATCGATCCTTTTGTGCATACTTTGTAACTGCAAATACTTCAGCTCCAAACACACATGAATCATCATTCGCCAAATACCCATTTTCACAATTCTTAAATGAGTTCAGTGATACCAACTTGTTAAAATCCCATTTCATATTCTTCTCGTGAAACCTTGTCCTATTGCCATTCACGATATCTATAAACACATATAAATAATAATAATTTAAAACGATTTAATGAATTAGTTAATATATGATTATTATGTTAAGGCGATAGGAGTGTAAAACAAAATTGAAAATACGTTAAAAATGATTTTTTTATGTAGTGTATATGATATATATTAAAATATATAAATCCAAAAAAATTCAAGATTGGGCTCATTTCGAACGTATCGAATAGACGATTATAATGGTGTAACTTGTTAAAATTAAAACGTATTTTTAACGTATTTTAGTTAATAAACGATTATATGTGTTAATTGTAAAATTAAATTATGAAAGTAAAAGGTATAAAGTAAATTTAGTAAATAAGTATAGGGGTTGAAAGTGTAACATTTCAATTAAAAATCGGAATTTGGTGGAACATTTCAATTAAAAAAGTAACTTTACACTTTCAACCCCATGTATATATGGTTTTTAGGGAACTTTGGACACATTTAAATATATATATATATATATATATATATGTGGTATATATAATTAACTCTTAGTGGGTTTATGTTCTCCTATATGAGAGCTTCGAAATGATATATAATACGTCCAAAACGGAGTATGTGTGAATGAGATATCGATACTCAAAGTTGAGTAAAAACCATGAAATTAGCAAAAACCAAGTTGGGTGTGGGAAGTTGTCCCACATAGGAAGAAGGACTAAAATTTCATTGGTTTATAAGCAAAGAAGTGAGAGGAGTTGACAAG
This sequence comes from Saussurea involucrata, assembly GCA_033807775.1. NCBI lineage: Eukaryota > Viridiplantae > Streptophyta > Magnoliopsida > Asterales > Asteraceae > Saussurea > Saussurea involucrata. Next base: position 74,945,867 of record CM066317.1, on the reverse strand, counting down.
CTCCTTGCATGGTTCTACTCCAACACCTACCCGCGCACAGGGGGGTGCCGATTGACGATTTCGTAAGCTAAAATCGTCGAACTTGTGTGCGAGCGCGATCTGCGGACACTGCTAAAATTTCTTTTGGTCAGTTTGTATTTTTTTTACTGAACAAAGCCACACAAAAACAGGGACCAAAAATGTAAATTTTTTTGGGCCTACTGCGGGCCCATCGCGGGCACCCCCCGCGGGCAGGGACTGAAGTTGTAAACGCGACCAAACTTGGGGGGCTCCGCGGGGCTTTTGGCCGAAACTGTTTGCCACGTGGGCCTGGGGCTGCGATCGCGAGGCCCATCGCGGGCTTTTGTGGCATTTTGGTAAACCTGGAGAGATTTGTGGCATTTTGGTAACTTGAGGTCAAACTTGTGGCATTTTAATTAATTTCCAAAAAAATTAATCCCCACAGTTATTAATTACCATTTAGTTAGTTGAAAATGTAATAATTATACATTTCTAAATTACATTTATCTTTGATTAGACCTTAGTTAAAACTTACCATCGTTTGCTTAAATTATTAAACAACCAACCGTTAGAGGTACATCATAGTCGTAAGGCCATCCGTAGCCCAGGGTTCACAACCCTCTTACCCTCTGCGCCATATCAACGCCACATCAGCTTTCCACTTTGAACCCTCTTGAACCTTTTTGAACCCACAAATCCCGTACCCCAACCTTTTGAACCTCTTGAACCCACATGCCACCTCATCTAATTTTTAATAAAAAAATCATAACATTCATAAAAATAAAAATAAAATTACAAAATAAAATTAAAAATTACAAAATAAAATGAAAAATTACAAAATAAAATTCAAAATTACAAAATATTAAAAATCTACTCGTCGTCGTTGTTGGGAAGTCGGATACGCCAAATATGTTCGACCAAATCCGACCGAAGGTTATTATGAGTCTCTCGGTTTTTGACTTCTCGAACATTTGTCGCGCGTTGTGCCTCAGTGATTTGTGTTTCATCCGCTACCACGGCGTTTCCATCGGCACAAATGGCATGGCCTTCGTCTTCGAGTATCATATTGTGTAATATGAGACAAGCGTACATAATATTCGCCAATTTATTCTTATGCCATCCGCGTGCCGGGTACTTAAGTATATGCCAACGTTGTTTAAGCACGCCAAAAGCTCGTTCAACATCTTTACGTGCCGATTCTTGTGCGGCCTTGAACGCTTTTACAAAAGTAGCCCATTCCGGGTATATCCCATCCGTTAGATAATATCCGTGCTTGTAGGTGACTCCATTAACCTCAAAAGGGCACTCGGGTGCTTTTCCGTCATAGACATCGTTGAGGATGGGCGACTGATTGAGAACATTGATGTCGTTGTTGGAACCGGCAACACCAAAGAATGTGTGCCAGAACCATAGATCTTGGGAGGCCACCGATTCTAGCATGATTGTCGGATGTTCATGATCACCTCTCATGAATTGACCTCGCCATGCGTTCGGACAATTTGCCCACGCCCAATGAGTACAGTCTATGCTGCCGACCTCTTTCTATGTTCCCGGACCTCGGTCTTCTTGACGATGAGGCGGTGCTACCATACCGTCTAGCTACAGCTTCTCGCAACAAATCTGCATAACGATCAAATAGTTGACCGAATTCCTCGTCGGTGTCAATGGATGATGAAGAAGCGGACGATGAACCGGGTGGCGAATCCATAAAGTTTATATCGGATTGAAAGAAATGAAAGAAAATATTTAAGGATTGAGGTGAGTGTTTAAATTTTGGTGTGAAAAATATATGAGATTGAGGTTGATTTTGGGGAAGCCGCTGGAGCCCGGGGGTCCCCAACCCGCACGAACCCGGCTCATGGTGTACCGGAACCCGCCTAACCCGGCGGTGTCACCTCAGCCAAAGCCGCAGGAGCCCGCTCCCGGCTACGGATGGCCTAAGAGACTTTTTACTTTTTTTTGTTGAGTATCCATAAAATTTAGATTACTGGTGACATTGAAATATTATTAAAAAATCAAAAGAAATACAAATTTAAACGGGTAAAGTCACATGTACACAAAATGTCTTAATTTAAAAACTGCTTAATGAACAAAGGCTTATTGCTGCTATTCCCCTATCCATTGTCATCAGAAATATCGTACAAGTCTTCAAAGCACATATCTTTGTTAGCCCCAAAAAAAGTTTATAATCAAAACCCATTTTGATTTGATAAACTCCACTAAAAACCCATGGGCCTCATCTGTGATCCATGACACCAGACAACTACTTGTGCAAGGATAAATTAATTTTATCATTATACACATATTACATTTGGATGAACTTTTATATAAGATAAACACATAGTATGTGTCAATTCAAAATATATGCAAAACAATTATTGAATTCAATGCTAAGTTACATTTTCCTTTTAGAGATGGATGCATGTGATGTGATAGGCAAAGGAGAAGGTTTTGCTCTTGTTATAATGAATAGAAATATAGAATAGCCAAGTGGTTTATGAAGGAGTAACATAAGATTAACATGATAGCCAAGTCGAAAAGTGTTTGATCATAATCCCAAAAAGATATAGAAAGAATTGCATCGGAGTCAAACGGGTTCAACCTTGAAAGTTCATTTGTTTGCTAAATAAAGTTAGCATCAGTGTCAATTAATCATCATCACAACAGAGCATAGTAGTTAGATTGGGTAACAAAAACACTATCAAAAGGGAAAGAAGAACAAAGCGCAGTAAATGTTTAAGAAATACTACCAATGAAATTAACTTCACATGTTAACCTAAAGTACCCAATCCCATGCAAAGCATAAGATCCATATAACAGTTTGAGGAAGATAAGAAAATATACAACTGGCCTTTCATTCTGAATAGCAACAATAAAATGCTACAAGTCGAACAACATTACCTCTCTTGGATGGTTGATATATCTTCTCTGGCAAGTACCGATAATAGGGCGGCAAATGCAGCACCATATCACGTTCTTGTGTCAATCTAAACATATTGGGTACACGTTCACTACAATATGACGCAAAAGCAGCCTTGCCAATTCAAGTCTGTCCAAATGTCATAACCTGAATGTTCTTGGATCCGTAAATGAGTTGTAGAAGCATAAACAATCCTTTTAGTTTAGCTCGTACAATTATTTAAGTCATTTATAGCTATTATAGAAACAAATAGTTATCTTAAATACTCCAAAACGTTGGTCAACCAAACACGTAAAAAACGGCACAAGCCATAGATAACCATAAAAATGACGGTCAAATAGTTGTGTAACCTCCATGTAAAAAACACCAACACTTCTAGAGTTGGTGCAATAGCAGCAAATCGTACCATGATCGTTCCTGTAGTTTTCTCAGGTTGTATATCAAACCATAAGTCATTAAGAAACAAAATAAGACCATCTCCAATGGGGTCATCAAATCTTATACTAAACACTAAGAGGATGTTTACTTATAGCTTAATGAGCTTAGGGGCTGTTTCTTTACCTCTTAATGGTTCCATTAAGAGGCAACCTCTGAATCGTTCAGAGGTGAATCTTGTTTGGCAAAAAAAAAGGTCTGCCTCTTAATGGTTCCAAAACCCTCTTAATGATTTAGCATCTTGGGCCACCCTTAACCATTCAGCACCCTGATTTCATTCTAAACAAATACCAAACAACCATATTTCATTTTGCACTATATCATAAAAGTCTCTTAACCACTCTGACCTCTTAATCATTCTGCCCTAAACCATTCAGCAACTGCAAAACAGCCCCTTAATGGTCTATGCGGCTTATTCGCTCAGTTATACAAGAGTGTTTCTTTACGGTTTAATTGTTAAACCATTAAGCCAAAATGATTACACGGAATAAGCCATGACTGCGTCCCATTAACCCACTATAAACAAATTAACACCAAAAATGCTCTAGATATAATCCACCCCTCTTTGCTCCCTCAAACAACGATACCTATTTGTCCAAACAAACAATTTAAACCATAGGCTTAATGGAAAATAAATAAATAAACAACCGCTTAATCTCACACCAAGGGTATGTTTGTTAGTAGCTTAATGAGACGTGCAGCTTATTCAGTCAACATTACATGACCATCTGGTATTGGCTTAATCGTATAGAAAGTGGGTTATTCAACATGCTTCTAAGGGTGAGCTTAATGCAGAAAGCCAAGTTTTTTTTCAAACCTACTCCTCCCAATCTTCTTCCATCATGAAAAAGTCCTCACAAACAAAAACCTTTATTGTCTATACATACAGATTAATCCATACATACAACTTTATCCCTACAGGACTTAATGGAAAACCAACCGAACAGCCTCTCCAATTGTGAGAAAAGAATAAAGTTAGTTCAACATGTACTCAGTTTATGCAACAATGAACTCCATATGTCATAATGAAAAGATCCACCATCATTTTCGTCTTAACCATGTTGCCACCCGAGCAAGCGAAATTCTATTTGAGCTCTCTAATTGTCATGTCAATGGATTCTTTCTTGTTCATGGAACAAAAAACAAAGAAAACAAAATAACAATAATTCACTAACATGTGTGTGGAAGATCATGAAAAGTTGAAAACTATAACCCATGCATCCAAATATCAACATAAAAGTTCTCATATGCTCAAAGAAGAAAAAAATGACTTTTCTCATTGTGCTTATCTTTGAAGCTTATTTCCACATATTGAGAGTAATAGAAAATAACACAAGCTAAAATATATGTGGATTGGGTACCTTTTTTTGTCATTATATCGAACCATGCCACGTACATATCAACTACCTACTTATCTTCATTACATATCTTCGTTACAAGATATAGTATTCCATGCTTCAAACTCTAATGTTGTCCAATCAAGTAATTAAGAATTCCAAAATAAAAAGTAAATTTAAACAACAAACACACACAATTTGTTTAATCAAATATGATACATGTTGAACCAAAATGCAAAACCAACCGTCACTCACTTGTAACTATATGATATATCTCTAATAAAGAAGAAAATATGTTGAACCACTGGTCCTTTTAATTTGAAAAATCAAGACATGACAAGAGCTTTTAGAATCATTTTTAAAAACATTCATCCAAAAAAATTCCAAACAAAAGAAAACAGAATAAAAGAGGTGAAAGCAAGAAAATACATTGAGTTCACATATATTTTCCAACCTTATGATGCCCAATAAGGTAAAGAAGAAGATACCAACGCTAGAATCACATAATTGAGCTAGAATAGGTACCAAAAGGGTGTTGAATCAAGTTAAGAACTGGTACCAGAAAAGTGTTGAATAACAATGAAAACAATTCATATGTTGACGCATCAAGTTATACCAGCATTGCCATGAGGCCATAGGGCAGGGAGCAACATGTATTCAGTAAAAATGTTGAATAAGAGACTGTGCAGCATGAGTCTGCTCTGGTGTCCTAGATATTATGATCAATGTCTCTTTTCCTCCACCTTTCGTCTCCGTTATCGTAATTTTCGCATCAGAAATCTGGATATAATCATAACAATTTCATAATGCAATCCAAAACTCTTAATTAAAGACGGTTAAAACAAATATACCTCACGAATTTGTTTCAAACATCCACCATCCTCTCCGTATATTGCAGAAACCACAGTCTGAGGAACAACTACTTCAACCGTGGTGCTTGTGATTATAGCTTGGTGCTGATTTCCACTAATAATTTATTTTGTTATAAAAAAATATTTTTTTCAATGTAATTTAATAAACTACATAATTAATCAAAATATATAAAATATATAAACAACTTATTAAGGGTAAATTGGTCAATTTTATATGTTCTGTCCTGTCCAGTTCTGTCTTACCAAACATTCCTGTTCTGTTCTCTCTTGTCATGTTCTATCCTTTCTGCATACCAAATGCACCCTAAAGACAGAATGCGAGCGTTGAGAAGTAAGTAATACCTGAGGACCCCACAGTGCTGAATGGCGAGAAAAGCCTGGTCTATGGAGATCATGATGCATAAACGGAGGGTGATCATCATGTGGATGAAATCCCGCATCAAACTGGTTAAATGAGGGATACCTTCCTGGTGGAGAAACTTCCCTCCTCATATATGACGGAAATGGCGGTCCATGATCAGAAAACGAAGCATTTGGAGGATGATTAATCGAAGGAAATGCATCCCGGAAAAATGACTACGCAACCTCATCGTTATTTGCAAAAGAGCCTCATGAACTGCATCAAAATCACCATTTATCTGCAACCACAATTATTTATATATCAATCCACATATTTGGACCAATTGCAAGAATGGGTCAGGTTTAGAAAACATGAGAAAAATGGAAAACTGAGAAACACCATGGTAGCCCTTCATCTGGACGATATGCACTTGTGCATACAAGTAATTTGTAACATGCACAAGTGCCTAAAAACTAAAAAACAACTTAATTTACTTGTATGCACATGTGCATACCGTCCAGATGAAGGGCAAGAGCTACCCGGGCGTTCCTCAGTTTTCCAACTTTTTCAGGTTTTCCCTTGAACCTCCCTGTTGCAAGAATTTATATATCAATCCAGCAAATTAAAGGCAAATGAAATTTTATCCATTTTCAAGCCATCGTTCTGCATAACAAAGTCATGAACTTTAATAATTCAACAATGCAATGCACACGTTACCTGAACTACTTCTTCATTTCGAGCAGCATATTGTGGGGTTTGATCCTTTCCCAATATACGAATATATGCCCTAGTTGACTTTCTCATCTCCGATATAACCGCACCGCCTTTACCATGCAGGCATCCAATTTGATGGGAGGATACTATGATTTTTCCGGTGGGACCTGCTCCTTGTTCTCAGGTGCGGCCCTAATTATCCTTGTTTGTACACGAAGAACCGCATCTTGAGGAGCAGATATCCGCTCATCTGGATGCTGCAGATAGATAATAAGCCGAAGTGTGAAACAAAAAGCCGTGGTAAAAAAGACAATAGATTGAGAAGTTGTATGAGTTGATACCGATGGTCCAGATATGACAATAACACGGTCGTCTGAATCAGCAGTACGTTCAAGGACTTTAATGTCACATCCGGTCTCTTGCTGAAGTGCCTTCACAATGGACCCCGCTTTTCCGATTGTTGGAATCAAACTTGCTATGATGAACAAAATCACAGGTAATACATAAATATGCTTGCTATTGATTGATACTTGCAACTTTTGTTCATACATATCACAAATACATTGACCCTATTTATACACATTGAAAAGGTGCCATCGAACCATCGCAATGGTTCGGTAAAGGTTGTGTTGTTTCATGAAGCATCACACCTCTTCATGAATGGTCACACCCTTTCACTAAAATAACTACTTATAAATATATATATACTTTCTGACTTACTAATTTTAACCCAAAAGTTTAGGTTAACTATCAACATTCCCCCTTAAACTAAACTTTGGTTTAAGGCAGGTCTTCAACTTGCTTTTATCTTGCTCTTCACAGCAGCGTTGGTCCTTCGTCATCATTAATGAGATAAGACTCTTCTTGCTTGTCTTTATTGTCTTTCCACTTCGTACATTCCCTCGCAAAATGGCCGAAGTCACCACATTCATAACATCTGAAAGTGCTCTTGTCTTTAGTTCCTTGACTCGTACTTCTTCCACGTGCATTTGGACTATTCTTCCATTTCAGGCTTTCCTTGGCTTCGTTGTTGAAATTTTTACCTCGCCCTTTACCACGACTTTGGTTGTTTGAACTTGCCATCAAAAGTTTGTCTTGATCATTTGCCTCTGGCGTGTCTTGACTTTTGATTCGTTCTTCAAAGGCTGTTAATCTTCCAACGGCTTCTTCAAACGACATTTTGTCTAAATCTTGATATTGTTCAATAGTTGCCACGATCGGTAAAAACTTCTTTGGAACCGAATTAAGTAGTTTCCTCACAATTATCTTGCTTTCGAGCGTAGTTCCAAGATTACTAAATTTTGCCCTTATATTGCTCAATTTGCTTGCAAAACCATTTACAGTTTCACTTTCTTTCATCTTTAATGACTCTAGTTCACTCCTCAAAGTTTGCGAACGTGCTTTCTGAACTAAGTCTACTCCAATGAACAGAACTTTGATTGAGTACCAAACTTCCTTTGTAGTCGAGCACTGTGCTACCTGCATTAGAACATCTTCGGGCAATGTTTGAAAGATCATTGCCTTTGATATATGTACTTTCTTCTCATCCACTGCATTTTCAGCATCAATTGTTTCCCACAGACCATGGGCCTTCAATATTGTTTCCATCAACAATGCCCACGTCGTGTAGTTTGTTTCAGTCAATTTTGGACATTGTAGTAAAACATTTCCTTGTTCTCGAACTGATGCACTGCTTGATGCGTTATCATGTTTGTCACCTTCTTTTTCTACCATGCTTGCTTGCTTGCTTTTAACTTGCTTATTTTTTACAAATCAGAACCGAGATGGTTTCTGGTTTTCTTGCTCTTGTGTTTAATCAAAAGATCAAAACACTTACTTACTACTGGCCAACTTGCTAACCAGGTTTTCTTGCTAAACTTGCTCAATATTGACCAACTTGCTAATCAATATTGTATTTCCAGACCCACTTGCTAATCTGGTTTTTGCTTGCTTTGATCAAAATAATTGATCCTTTCTTGCTGATATTAAACCTCAATGATTCTAATTTCTTGTTGGTTTGAATCAAGGGTTCTACTTACTATTTGAACCTAAGAAAAGGTTCAAAACTTGCTAGTTGAATTTTAAGGTTCGGAACTTGCTATGAACCTAAGGATTCGGTTTTGACTTGTTAAGAATCACAAGGATTCGGTTTTTTTTTACTTGCTTGCTTTCTTTCTTCCCCCTTACTTTTTTCTTTCTAAGAACAATCTTAAAAAAAACTTCCTTCTTTTGTCCCTTTTATTTTTCCTTCCTTAATTAAAATATAAGATTTTTTCAAAAAATCCTTATAATTTTAATTAAAATATATCTTAATAAAAAATCTTTATAGATAAAAACGTTTGTTGTTTTTATTTATTAATAAAATCTCTTTATTAATTTTCTATTTAACCTAATTCTAAAATTGGGTCAAAAAGGAATTGGGAAGAAATGGAAACGTAAACCTTCTTGGCGATTCCTTCAATCAGCGGTGCTTCTTCAAGGTGAAATCGTCACCTTCTTCTCTGGGTTCCTTCTTCAATCGCTTTCTTCTCCGGCGATTTCTTCTTCAATCGCTTTGTACTCCGGCGATTTTCCTCCGATTCGGTTTTGCACCGATTTGGTTCGTTTCCTCCTGAATCGATGGCTGTGTTCGATTTTCTTTCTGAGAATCGATTCGGTTTCTTCTGTATCGATTTCTCCTAAATCAAAAGCTTCTTAAATCGGTTGAATGGAACAGGTATCTTCCTTCTTACTTGCGGCTACTTTCTCCAGAATCGTCTTGCTCTGATACCAATTGTTGGAATCAAACTTGCTATGATGAACAAAATCACAGGTAATACATAAATATGCTTGCTATTGATTGATACTTGCAACTTTTGTTCATACAAATCACAAATACATTGACCCTATTTATACACATTGAAAAGGTGCCATCGAACCATCGCAATGGTTCGGTAAAGGTTGTGTTGTTTCATGAAGCATCACACCTCTTCATGAATGGTCACACCCTTTCACTAAAATAACTACTTATAAATATATATATACTTTCTGACTTACTAATTTTAACCCAAAAGTTTAGGTTAACTATCAACACCGATCACGCCCCCTACCTTCTCATCAGGGCATATTAAGCGGTACATTAGCATCTCTTGAGAAAGACCCATACGTCCAAAACCACCACTGACTCCGTCAGAAGGCGGTGCAGCCAATGTTCGTCCATGGGGGAAAGCGGGATATGCGTCTGAATGAGAAAGAGAATTACCAAAGGAATCATTGTCACGAGGTGGATGGTCCAAGAGCTGTTGTGAAACAGATTGAAGAGCTTTCTTAACAGCATCCATGTCTCCAGATAGCTGAATCAGTTCATCCGGAGGGGAAGCGCATGCGGGAAGTTTGTCCCTAGGAAGAATCTGAATTTGTGACCCGCTTTCAGACGCCATTTGTTTGATAACACTTCCCGCTTTTCCTAAAAGACATCCCACTTGAGAAGAAAGTACCAATAGCCTCACGACATATGTCGTAGCCTCTTTATTACTATTTGCATCCACGCCCGGTTCTCCTCCAAACATTCTTTCAAACACGAGAAAATGTGCCTTTTGGACAGACGAAGCAACTTTTTCAGATGGCAAATCCAATGGCTTATTTTCACCACCCTCATCGTGTTCTTTTGTTTTATCAGCGTCATCGGTTGCTTGAGTTTCTTTAGTTTCTTCATCAACGTTTTTTCTCTAAACGTTATCTTCATCAGAACTAGCGATTACCACGACTCTTTCGTTACACCGGTTTCTTGGCGTATCTGGGATATCTTGTCGCCCCCTTTCCTGATAACACTTCCGGCTTTAGAAGCAGGGCAAAGCACTCGAAAAACAGTGCTATCGGGGGCAATTTTGAACGATGTATCTAGCGAAGTGAAATAAGCTGACTTTTGCCACTTCCCTTTTCCATTGCTGTCTGATGCTCCACGGTCGTGAGGCCTCTTGGAAGGTGTTAACTTGGAAGACATGTCCACAAAAGTATCAAATCCTGCAAAAGAAACTATGCATGATGAATTGATGATGATAGAAAAAAGCCACTCGTGAATAGGGAACCAAAAATGCGAAGGGGATACAGATTTCTCTGTGTCTTATAACTTAGGGGTTGTTTACTTTTTTTTTCATTAAGCCCTGTCTTCGTCTGTCTGAGGGACAGGAGACAAATGAGTTTGAGGGAGTCAAAGAGAGAGGATTGGATTATTTTTGGGCATCTCAAGTATTAATTTGTTGGGGATGGCTTAATGGGGACAAGTGAGGGGTCCTGACTTATTCCATATAGCCATTATACCTTAATAGCTTAACTATTAAACCGTAAAGAAACACTCATGTATGTCTGAGCAAACCACAATGGTTGTGGCGTACTGGTTAAGGCCCTGGGGGATGTGGTGGAATATCCCATCTGCCCAGGGTTCTAATCCAGGTGTACACAACAATTGTGGCCACTGAGGTTTAATCAGGGATGATGTCTTACAGTCATAATTTGCCAAGGGATTAGTCTAGGCATAGCCTAGGACACCCTTCCCAAAAAAAATGTATGTCTGAGCAAATAAGCCACCCAGACCATTACGCTCATTAATTTGCGAGTAAACAACCCCTTAGATGGTTAGAATAACACTTCAATAGTCAGGGTTCGAATCCAGGCGTACACAACTTGTGACCACTGAGGTTTAATCTCAGGGCTGATGTCTTACGGTCATAGTTTGCCAATGGATTAGTCTAGGCATAGCCTAGGACACCCTTTTCAAAAAAATAAATAATAACACTTCAATAGAGAAATATTATTTATAAAGAGACTCCCATGTCTTATATAGCAATGGTAGACAACGTAAGACATAATTAAACCGCCAATAAAATCCAATTCGACCTGTAACGGAATAGAGATGATGTTCAAATTAAGACATTAATCCACAAAAAATTAAGACTTTATCATCTTACTTTGAAATGATTCTCATAATCCAAGAGTTTAAATTAAGAAATTAATCCAAGTATACGATTATCACATCGTCTTGAACACTACAAGACACATGATGTAAACACATCAACTTCATATTCACCTTTCTCTCTGTTTATGAAATCTCAGTTCATAGAAATTATGTATCTTTCCTTCTTGTCACAATGTCGAGCCCTATCAATAGGGACTGTTTGGTTGGTTTTCCATTCAGTCCTGTATGGATAAAGTGACGGTGTGGATTAATCTGTCTATATAGACGGGAAGTGTTTTGGATTGGGAGAGTTTTTTTCATAGATGTAACTATGTAAGGAGTGTGTTTTTTAAATTGGAGGAGCAACTTTGGAAAATTTTGGATTTCTGCATAAAGCTTCCCTATAAGCTTACGGAATAAAGCCGCTTTCTATATCATTAAGTCACTACCAAAAAGTCATATATAACTGATCAAATAAAGCAAGCCCATTACGCTCATTAAGCTGGTAACAAACACTTCCTAATACCGTTGTGTTCTCTAATCAGGAGAGAAAAGAAATGGATGGAGAAGAAAGGGAGGGAAAAGAAAGGAAGGGAAAATAATTTTTTTATTTGTGTTCTCGAAAGCGAAGGAAAAGGAAGGAAAAGAAAGTAAAGAAAATATTTTTTCATGTTCTTGAATAGGAGAGAAAAGAAAGGAAATACGTCATTTTTAATAAAATACCCTTAAAAATATATCTTTTATAATGAAAGATCGGGTAGTTTTGTAATTTTAATAATTTTAGTAATTTCTTTTAAATGTTTTTAATTGCTCTCCTTTCCTTCCCTTCCCTTTCCTCCCACATTTGGGAGGAAAGTTTTGGAAGGAAACTTATCATTATTTTTCTTCCGTTTCCTTTCCTTTCTCTCCTAAAAAAATTTCGAGAACGCGGTTTTTTTTACTTTCCTCTCCCTCTCTTTCTTTTCCTTTCCTTCGTAAAATGAGTTTCGAGAACACAGCTACAAGTTACACCTTCAAGATTGTTTCAACAAGTAATCAGTTCTTTTGAGTTTTAATTGGTATCGAAATCGGTACAAAAAACATTCAGTCGAAGAAACAAAATTTCAACTCGACATCGATACATATAACCCTAGAGGAGAATAAATTTGAACATGATATCAAAATGCCAATCCCATTAACGTTTCCAATGAAAACAAATATCGAAGAACACACAAGCAAAAAACACGCATCCGCTTATACACAGTAACAAAAATTGTGACCAAGGGTTTATATATGTATACCTTTTTTTAACGAAGAATGAGAAAGAATGAGTCTTGAAGCGGGAAACTTGCTTAGAGATGAATCGGAGCAGCCCATTTGGACGGTGGAGTTGGAATTGCCCGCTGGGATTTTGGTCGTTTATCGTCTTCAATCCATTTAAATGGTGTTTGGGTTGAACCCTTGGAAAAAGACCCTAAACGTTAAAGACTTGGGTTTGAAATCATGCAAAGATTCTGCTTCAAAAGGATTCTAATAGTAATGAATGATCACACTCTCTCAATTCAAAGCTAAAATGTCCTTAACTTGAATCACCAACAATTATGGGTTAATTACCTTTGATTTAAATTAAAATCACTTTTTGTTTTTTAAATCGTAATAATTAGTATGTAATCGTGTCATGATGATAAATATGACACCGATGTAATAACTCGTAAATCCACCGGGGGCATAATATCGTCATCACGATCCAATAGCATGGGATATGTTTTTTGGAATTTGGATTGATTAAGGATACTCTATCTTTTACAATGGTTTAGGTTGTTAATTAAGTTACGATTGTGATGGTTCATTACTTCATTATTAGTTTTTTACATAACCGTCAATTCGGTTATTAAGAAGCTACATAAAGCTCGATCAATATTTGTGAAGGTCGTATTATAGAGAAAAAGTACATTAACACACTTAACTTTTTATGAAGACCTTTTAATGGTCTTGTTTTTGCAACTGTAACAACTGACCGGAAAAAGAGAGAATCAGTATAGGTTGTGAACCAGTTTGGACCATTGGACCCATGTCGATCATATGTTTCAGACAAATCACCATTTAAAGACTAGACTAGTCATTGCAATGACGATTTTTTGTTGTTGTTGTTGTTGTTAGGATTGAGTCTAAAACAACTGAACCAATGATCGATTAAATGCCATGTAACCAACTTTGCACAATCATTAAAATATTATATATGCCTGTTAAGAGCATCAATGTTAGAGCTTTTTTGGCAACTTATTCATCTTTTTCTCGTCGTATTAACATCACACAAATATAACATTATTGGATTAGTTCAACTGACAATAAGAGTTAGACTTTAGAGACTCTTTTCAGAGGTAATCGATTCGACCCCGACAAGATTATTGTTGATTTTCCTAACTACTTCTAAAGGCTCATAAAATTAGTTGAGATATGTATAAGAGCATCTCCAACAACTTCTTTATAATTTTTCTAAAAGAGAGACTCAAAAGTGAAAATCTCTAAAAAGAATTACATTTAGTTCCAATAGATTCTCTATTTTAGAGATTTCAACATCTATTATATTATTAAAATATTACTTATATTTATCATCCCAATACATCTTTTAAAAAGAATTAGTAAAAAAAAAATAATAACTCAACCCTATTGGTGGGAATGAATTAAAAAATAATTTTTATCCATCTACCAAATTGTTAGGGTCAAATCAGGTTGAATAGAAGTTCAAGGACTAAACTGTTAATTATTCAATGTGAGCCTTAAAAGTGTAAACATGCCATGGGATTACATGCCATGGGCCCATAAGTATATAAAGTGTTTTAGCTTAGAAAATTAAGCTAGTTGTCTATTTTCACTTTCATGAACGTATTGTAAACTCTCTCATTATTGAAAATAAATTGGATGACCATTGGAAATCACACTGTTCGTATTCATATCTATTGATTTCTATTATTCGTTGCACTGATCTGGAACTCTCAATTGGTATCAGAGCAAACGGACGAATCGATTCAAAGTGATTTTTGAATTTCTGGTAAGAATTATTTTTCAAGATTTTCGACTGTGTTCTTAGCTATCAAACTCATATTTTGATTCAGTTAAAATTGATATTTCTTGTTTATCACATTCTCTTCGTATCATCATTATAAACCATTCTGCAAGTTTTCATAGTCTAATTCGATCATCTTAGTTGGTTTTAAGCAAAATCAAAGTTTCAAGTTTTTGGTCTCTGTTCTTGCAAAAAGTCCAATCTTTTCTATCAAAAACGTGTTATTTGGATTCAAAATCGATTTGGGTATTGTTATTATTGTGTTTTGTCGAGTTCCTAACCTTTCAGGAACGATTTTAAGCAACCCTAATCGATTTCCAATCGACTTGGAAACCACAGCCGTAGTTACCGGATACCACAACCGTGGTTACCGGGTTCATCACAGAGTTACCGGGTTCATCACAGAGTTACCGGGTAAGTTTCTTTAATTATCTCTTGTTACCGGGTAACTCCAAGTTACCGGGTAACGTGCTACTTACCGGCTATTTACACTTTTCGGACAACTATCCGGGTCATACCTGGTTACCGGAAGTCACACCCGGTAAGTCCCATTTACCGGACAAGTTCCCGGTAACTACCATTTCATCCGGTAAGTTCTCTCATCCGGTAAGCTTTTCATCTGTTTCATTTTTGCTATCGGTAACTCTTGTTTTCGTTGTTTCATCCGGTAAGTAACTACATCCGGTAACTGCCTCTACACCCGGTAAGCTCTTCATCCGGTAAGCTCTTCTACCCGGTAAGTTTGATACTTGTTTATTCACTCGGTAAGTTTGCTTTTGCTTATTATTATTTCATCCGGTAAACTTGTCTCATCCGGTAACCTTTAGTTATTCGGTAACTCAAGTCTATCCGGTAACCTCTGCAAATATACCTGCTTTTCACTATCTGATCCGGACACTTCCAGATTAGATATCTTTCATCCGGATTCCTATCCGGTAAGTTCAGTCTAGTCGATTTCTTACCTGTTTTTGCATAAACCACTCTTAGAACCTGCGTTAGGACTTCACTCTTAGTGCATTGTGTTAGGATCTTACTTTGAATCGAACGAATCGTGTGACGATCACGTTGGTTCAACACAAGATGTCTTCGCGCGACGCTCTCGCTATCGGCACCGATTCCAAACCACCTTGCCTCTACCAAGGTGAGTACAGCCAGTGGCGGGACATATTTCTAATCTTCATTGAGTCAAAGGATAACTTCGAGTTTATCTGGCGAGCTCTAGATGACGGGCCAATTCCTCAACCCATGAAGACTATACCAGCAACTGAAGAAGGTGGTGAAGTTCGTTACGAGGTTAAGACACTCTCCGATATGACTACCGACGAAAGAGGCATGCTTGAGGGAGAAAAGCATGCTAAGAGATATCTTGTTCAAGCTCTACCTAACACGATCTACACAGCCATCGACATCTACAAAAAGACAGCTAAGGGCATGTGGGATCAGGTGGAGAAAATGATGCGCGGGAGTGAAGTCGGGAATCAACTGAAAATCAACAGCAGTATAACCAAGTTCGATGGATTTAAGCAGCGCACCGGCGAATCCCTCACCCAGACCTATGAACGGTTCTGTCTCCTTCTCAACGAGCTTCACAAGAATCAAATCACTCTATCAAACACGGAGAATGCACTCAAGTTCCTCAACAATCTTTTGCCTGAATGGAAAGTATTCACATCTCATGTTAAGCATAATCACTTGATGGAGAAAGTTGGCATACACGAACTCTATGAGATGCTTCTTCAGGACGAAGATGAAGTGATGGAGATTCTGAATGAAAAGAAGTCTGCATCCAAGCCAGCTACTGATCCACTTGCTCTTATGTCCTCAAAACGAGGCAAATCTGGAAAATCTTCCGGCCGCCGCTCCAAACGTGCCCAAGAGCCAAGTGAATCTGAACCAGAACCTGAGGAAGAAGAGGACAGTGATTCTAATCCTGAGTTAACAGCCGTGAAGAAGGCAATGGCTCTGCTCTCCAGATCCTTCCAACAACAGAAGTTCTACAAGAAGCCCACATCCAATAATCAGCGCTACTCCACTTCCTCCAACAAGCGTCATGATTATCAGGATAAATACGAAGGCAAGAAGAAGTCTGATGAGCCTAACCAGTCTGAAAAGAAGGAGAAGACTGAGAAAGATGACCGCAAGTCTAAATCAAAGAAGAAAGACGAACACGTGACATGCTATAACTGCGGGAAGCTTGGTCATTTTGCGAAGGACTGTAGAAGGCCAGTGGTGAAGAACTCTCACTACTACAAGGCTAAGCTTGCACTGGCTGAGCAGAGAAGTAGGAGAAGCTCTGTTTGTTGAAGATGACCATTGGCTGGATCAATCTGACAGTGAAAGCGATTCTGAAGGTGCTGATGCCTTTATGGGATACAACTCTCCTATTGATGAAGAAAAGACAAAGCTGTGTCAGGTATGTGAACCTATCTATCAAGATCTTTATAACCAAATGCAACCTCTTGTTGAACGGATAGATTCCTATAAGGCCACCGCTGATGAACAACTGCTTGAGATTAGATCACTATCTGAAAAGCTGGATGTTCAAAAGCGAATAACTGAGAAACACAAGTCCGAAAATGCTAATTTAAAAGAAAAATGCAAAAATCTTTCAATATCACCTAAAGACTTAAGGGCCAAAATATCTGGACTACAGTCACAGCTTGATCAGTATGAGAATGAGAAAGCAGAAATTGTTTATTAATGTTCTGCTCTTCAAATTCAACACAAGGAGTTTGTCACTAAAATAATCGATCTTGAAACCAAACTCCACAAAAGAGGTCAAACTGATCAGACCATTCACATGAATAAACCCAAGGAATTCACTTACTTTAACAAGGAATGGGGAATCGGATACGATAACCCACACTACTTGAAAAGGGGTATATTCAAAAGACCTACACTGTATGATTTTGGCTGTCTTGGAATAGACAAAAAATATCCAGAATATGGGATAAAATGGACTGGTCCTCTTGAACCTGAAAAGGAAGAGGAAACTGAGGAATATAAGCGCAAACACACGACGAAAATGCAACTTCCTTTTTGTTATGAGCCTTTGAACTATTATTATGAGAAAAATCAAAAGAAATACCTCTCGAATGACTATTTTGACTGCTATAAGGTTGCAACGCCCAAGGATTCCTCCAAAAAGGATGAGGTCCAAGCAACCGAACCCAAGATTGAGACGGATGAGTTTAAACTCTATGTTCCCCCTCTCATCTTGGAAGCTAAAATAGTTGAGTTAGAAGAGTCACTCGAGAAGGAAAGGTCTGGTTTTCAAAAAGAAAGGCATGCGCTTATCACAGAACTTGAGAATCTCAAATCTGAGAAAACCGGAGTTGTGTCGGATGCAGGTCAGGAAATCCTTCGGTGTGAAATCGATAAGCTCACATCAAAACTGTCTGCCTTGGCAAAAGAAGCGATGTACGAGCATACGAGAAATGGTTAACTCCAAGAGCAGCTTGACCTACTCCAAAATGAAAAGCAAATTTCACCCGAACTTTCCTCCAACTCCTCAGACACATCCTCGTGTAAAGCTTTCATTGGAAAAATCTTTTCACAAGACGGGAAAGAGTCGCAAGATAAGAGTGTTCTAAGGAATTTAAACTCTGATTTTTTCCTAGTTTCCGCACCGAATTCTCCGAAACACACAGGCACAAAGTGTTCCTCACCTTCCTCGACCAATCCAAGTCCACCCATTTCGGATATAGATTTTTCAGAATTTTTGAATTCCGAGGACAATTCTGATGGAGAGTTTGAATCGTTCCCCTTCGACAAACCTCTTCCAAGTCATACTGATTTTCTTTCGTCAATAGTTAATCGATCGGTCAATTTTCAAAAGGGCGACTGTTCGAAAACAAAGACCCCGGCTGTGATTAAGCTTTCTAAAACTGAATCACATTCTAAAAAACAATCACAGCCGAGGCAAAAGACCGATAGATCAACTGATAGAAATCATGTTTCCTCAAAATCCATTGACCATGATGTCAATGTTGTTTCAGATAAAACTGGTCGAGCTAAACAAGACAAACAAAAGTGGCTAGCTAAGGAATCTATCGAGAAAGAGGCATCGAAGTCATTTAATACCGTTTTCTATCCTAGAATGAACATGCATGATTGTGCTTTGAACCATAAGAATGATTTTGTTGAACAAGATGTTAAATTTCCAATTAAACTTTATTCTATTCAGCAATTAATTCAGTTATCGCATGATTGCCTGTGTTGTTCTAGTTGTGTTTTGGAATGACTTCGATGATATTAAGAATTCACCTGATTGGTTTGGGTCATATCATGTTTATAATTCTGCACCCAAACGCAAACCCCGTAAAAGCAAAAAGAAACCAAATCAAAACGGGGTCCCCAATCAGAGGCTAAACCTAAGCAAGACAGGAAACCCATTTTAAAACGGGTTCCTCCTACTGAGGTTAAACCTACACCCAAGAGGAAACCTGCCTCAAAACAGGTTCCCCCGAAAGGTGTAAAACCTAACCCTCTAGGACCTATTTTACAATGGGTACCTAAAGTCCGCTAATTTCGTTTTGCAGGACGGTCATGTGTGATACTTAGATTCTGGATGCTCCAAGCACATGACCGGAAGGAGGGAGCTGCTCACGAACTACAAGGAACAATATTCCGGAGACATGAGATTCGAGAACGATGACAAGGCGCCGATTTTGGGCTACGACGACATTGTCCAAGACAAGATCACCATCAAGAAAGTTTCATACGTCGCGGGATTGGGACACAACCTGTTCAGTATCGGCCAATTCTGCGATAAAGATCTCGAGGTCAGATTCAAAGCCAAAAGGTGTAGCATTCTCACTGACGCCGAAATGGAGCTACTGGTTGGAACGCGAAAGACCAACCTCTACACCATCGACCTCGCAGCCCTGAAGACCGATAATTATGTCTGCCTAATGTCAAAGGCCAATTCCCAACAACCGTGGATTTGGCATCGACATCTCTCGCACCTAAACTTCAAGAGTATCAACAGGCTGGTGCTTGGCGGACACGTGAAAGGCATGCCCGACCTTCAATTCATGAAGGACCGACTCTGCGGGGTATGCCAAATGGGTAAGATGAAGCGAGCAACGCACAAGCCGAAGGCCGCTCCGAGCACGTCCCGGTCTCTTGAACTTATCCATATGGATCTATGTGGACCGATACGTGTTCAGAGCATAACTAAGCGCAAGTACGTCCTGGTGATGGTGGATGGTTTCTCACGCTACACTTGGGTGAAGTTCCTACGCTCGAAGGACGAAACCCCGGATCTAATCATCAACCACTTGAAGACTATAAAGCTGAACCTTCGACAGCAGGTTCAGACCATCAGGACCGACAACGGGACGGAGTTCAAAAATCAAACGGTGAACGAATACTTGACTTCAGTCGGTATTTCGCAAACCTTCTAGGTTGCACGCACTCCTCAACAAAACAGAGTAGTGGAAAGATGCAACCGTACCCTCATCGAAGCCGCTCGCACGATGTTGTCTCATTCTAAGCTGCCATTATTTCTCTGGGCTGAAGCGATGTCAACTGCTTGCTACATGCAAAACCGCTCAATCATCTACAAGCGGTTCAACAAAACGCCGTATGAGATCATCAACAACCGTGTTCCGAACATCAAGTACTTCCATGCGTTCGGATGCACGTGCTACATCCTGAATGACAAAGATGATCTCGGCAAATTTAGCCCCAAGGCAGACGAAGGAGTTTTCATAGGATACTCCATGCATGCTAAGGCGTATCGCGTTTACAACAAACGGACTAAAACCGTTACTGAGAGTGTAAACGTGACATTCGACGAAGCCGCAGAATTGGCTTCTGAACAAATCAGTTCAGAACCCGGTTTAACTGGTGTGTTAGCTTCCGAACTTTCTCGCTCGGGATCTGCACAAACAGCAGTAAATCCGAATCACGCATCTACGTCGAATGCTAATCTTTCTGATTTAGATTTACTGTTTCAATACTTTTATGATGACATGTTTAACACTGCTACCCCTTGTGTCTCAGTGCAACCACGTATTGAAGCTGCTCAACTCGAGGATTCGGCGAATCTCTCCGGTCCGCCGCCTTCGACCAGCAGTCCCACACTCACAGTGGAGACACCTCAACCATCATCATCAACATCTTCTGATACAACCATTCCCCCGGAGGAACCAGTTCAAAATCCGGAGATCGCTTCTGAAGATTCGTCCTCTACTACAATCATTGATCAAACTCTGCATTCCTCGGAACCAGAAGTTGCTCAACCTTCGACGAATCCTCCCCAGTCTCCTCCACGAATCCAACCTGCTACACTTGAAGCCGTACAAGACCTTTCGACCGGTGGATACGTGGATCCAGACACATCTCACTCCACTCAGCAGCCGCTTCCACACACCACCAAATGGACAAGAGCTCATCCCCTGCACCAGATTATCGGTGATCCCTCTACTCCAGTCCAAAAGCGAGGCGCATCGACCAATTTCTGCCTCTTCTCTGGGTTCCTAAGTAAGATCGAGCCTACCACCATCCGCGAAGCACTCGAAGATCCGGACTGGGTCATGGCCATGCAAGAGGAGCTCAACCAATTCGAGGCTCTCAAAGTATGGCGACTTGTCCCGCGTCCATCTCACAAGACGGTGATCGACACTAAGTGGATCTTCAAGAATAAAAAGGACGAGGACGACATCATCGTACGAAACAAGGCGCGTCTCGTGGCCAAGGGATACCGTCAACAAGAAGGGATAGATTATGATGAGACATACGCTCCGGTGGCACGAATCGAAGCAATACGTATGTTCCTTGCATACGCCGCGTACAAGAACTTTACAGTCTTCCAAATGGATGTGAAGACCGCATTCCTCAACGGCAAACTCAAGGAAGAAGTCTACGTATCGCAACCGGACGGGTTTGTGGATGAGAAGAAACCTGACCATGTCTACATACTCGACAAGGCGCTCTACGGTTTGAAGCAAGCTCCACGGGCCTGGTATGACACGTTATCAAAGTTTTTAATAAAGTCGGAATTTTCATGAGGTAAAATCGATACAACCCTCTTTATTAAAAAAGAAAAAGGTCATATAGTGTTAGTTCAGGTGTATGTCGATAACATAATTTTCGGTTCTACTAACCCACCGTTTGCTAAGAACTTTGCCAAATTAATGGGAATTTTTTTCAAAATGAGTATGTTGTGTGAGATGAATTTCTTCCTTGGTCTTCAAGTTAAACAACTGTCGACCGGGATATTCATAAATTAGGCCTAGTACATCCGGGATATTCTTAAGAAATTCCAGATGGAACACTCCTCACCGATGAAAACTCCCATGGCACCCGGTACCAAGTTACACGCCGACCCTAATGGAAAGGATGTGGACACTAAAACGTACCGGGGAATGGTTGGTTCTTTAATGTATCTAACGACTAGTAGACCGGACATCATGTTCTCAACATTTTTTTGCGCCCGGTTTCAGTCAAAACCGAAAGAGTCTCACTTAATAGCTGTCAAACGAATTTTTCGTTATTTACGCGGTACTGCTGATCTTGGCTTGTGGTACCCGAAAGAGACAGGTTTTAAGCTGTCTGCATACTCTGATGCGGACCACGCAGGCAGCATGATGGATCGGAAGAGCACATCGGGTCATGTGCAGTTCTTGGGTGACAGTCTGGTGAGTTGGGCATCCAAGAAGCAGCAGTGTGTCTCTACGTCGACTGCCGAGGCAGAATACGTGGCTGCCGCAAGCTGTTGTTCACAAGTGATATGGATGCACACGCAACTCAAAGACTACGGTTTCACATACGTCAAGGTGCCCATCTACTGTGACTCGAATAGCACTATTGCAATATCCAGCAATTCGGTCCAACATACGAAGACGAAGCACATAGACGTTCGGTACCATTTTATCAAGGATCACGTTGAAAGAGGTACAGTCGAACTCTACTTTGTAAATACATAACATCAGTTGGCCGACCTGTTTACAAAACCCCTGGACGAAAAACGCTTTAATTATCTAGTGTCCAGGTTAGGTATGCTAAATCTGAAGACTTGATCTGATTGTGTGCTCGATACAAATTCCATACATCTACGAGAAAATGTCTACTCATCATCCGTTGTTTACACTTCAGATGATTGAGCATAAACTTTCTCGCATCTGTACTCTACTTGTATCAGTTACATATTTAGGTTGAGTCTCTGTATTTATTAGGTAGATTTTGCTTGTTTGCTTTCTTTCCACGTGTGTTTCTTTTGTTTAATACCGTCGTCTAGTTTATTTGGCTATATATCTGTGCTTTCACAAGCGTTCATGTGTTCAGGGGGAGCACGAACAAGTATCAGGTAAGTTTTTTCTATTGTTGAGGGGGAGTGTCACACACGTTTTTTTTAACTGCCAGAAAAGTTTTTTTTTGTGTGTGTAAGGACATTCCCGAGTGCACTTCACATCAAACTCCGTGCACATTCTGAGGGGGAGAAGGGTAATACCAGTGCTACGGTCGAGGGGGAGCAAGATTTTTTTTAAGAAAGGGTCAAATTTCTCAACTTTAGACTTCCCGGACTCTTACCCGGTAAGTTACCGGGTAACCACTGTTACCGGGTAACCACTGTTACCGGGTAATCTTATCGGATTGAGTAAGTTACCAGGTAACTTGGCTTATAAGTACACTCCCGGTAACCTCTCATCATTTCACTCGGACACCCACTCAAAACCCTCTTAATACCTCTCGACTCTCACATGCACTCGGTAACACTCGGATCTTGCTCAATCGCGCTCTATTTACATCCATCCCACAGGTATGTGTTGCTCCTCACCCATCGATTACTCTGTAATGTTTGTGCGATTGTTCACTGGCGATTTGAGTCGACTTTAGGATCGACCGCGAGTTACTAAAAACCCAATCTGGGTCGACTCGCATTTGGGTCATTTCTGCTTTCTAAAACCAGATTAATGATGGTTTGTGGCGAATATTTGAACTTCGAACTACCTAGACCATGTAGCACTGTCTTTGGATGGTGTTTGGTTTGATTTTCGTACCACAGTCACCACGACCGGTAACCCTAGCCTACCCGGTAACACTCTTGTTACCCGGTAACATTCATTGTACCCGATATGCTTCAACAACCCGGTAACTCAAACTTCCGGTAACCCAATGTCGTACGGATACTTTTGTATCCAGTAAGTTCGACAATCCGGATGGGAGGTTATCCGGTAACTCGATTTCATCCGGTAACCTACACTTAACCGGTACCATGTCTCACCCGGTAAGCACCGTTTATCCGGTATCTTTTGTCTCCGGAAAGTCCATACACCCGGTAACCCCTATTTCATCCGGTAACCCCTATCTATCCGGGAAGTCCTACTTGTCCGGATACCCTGTTTATCCGGGCACTGCTTGAGTCCAATGCCTTTGCATTTTTCTAACATTGGCAATCCCAATGTCATGCACCTACTGCCAGTCCTCAATCATCCGCTGATTGAGCCCTTCAAATGCTAAGGTACGCATAATTTCCGATTTGATCACGTCCAAGCTCTAACTCTGCGCTCTTTTTAGGTATACTTAATGGCGGATCAACAAGAACAACAACAGAACATTCCTCCTCCAGAGGAATTTATTGATGAAGCGGCGGATAATGCCTTAGTTTTCGAGGACCATGGCATTGAGATTTCCCCGAACAACCACCATCTTGATGCTGCAGCTTTCCGACCCACCCACCGAGTGGTCGTTGATATAATGCTCGGCCATCCGCTTCGTCGAGCACTGACCGCGAGAACAGAAGTACCTGTTCTGTACGTATACCAAGTATGGCAAACGACGAGAGTTGTCACTGCCAACAACACCCAGACCATCACGTCATGCATCGACAACCACCCCTTTACTCTCACACCCGACTCCTTCCGCCAACTGCTGTCCCTTTCGGAACCGACTCACGGAAGCAATGTCGCTTACGCCCCCGCCATCGATGACGTCACTCTCTGCGCCGATATCCGTGCACTTGGATACTGTTTGGGTAAAATTTCACCAGTCTCGACCACGACCAAGGTAAGGAATACATTTATTTCACTCCTCCACGATAAGTAAATTCATAGTACTTTATCCTTTGATTAAAGGTAAAATCGAAAGTTATTCATCTCGCGACACTCGACCATGACGTCGTACGTTTCACACGACCATCGCATAGAACCATGCGACCTCGACCAACTGACGTTCACCATGACTGTTACGTTTGTTCGATGTTTAATGCAGGAATCGATCTCATTTATGACCAACGACTATAACCGAAGAGATCAGTTATGAGCATTCAAGTCAGCAAACCGTTACGACAGTTACATGAAGTATTCAACGGATCAATCAAAGCGCCCGAAGACTATAAATACCCAGCTCAAACATCATTGAAAGGGACCGCAGGCTAGAATCAAAGAGCGTACTCAAGAACACCCGAAGCAAATAACTTTCTCTCAAGTGATCGCTCTCGACGCACGACTTACGCTCTCGATCAACAGTCTTAGCACACGACACACTTGTTTTACATTCGATACACTTGTTATTTTTACATTTCAAGTCATTTGTATTGTAATCTCTGTACGATCGATACCAGAAACATAAGGATATCGACCCTGTTTGGCGATTATAGTGCAGCGACGACTTCCACAGTCGTCTGCGGGTTTTTTCCTCGTTGAGGTTTTTCCCACGTCATCAAATTCCTTGTCTCGTTTACATTTTTGTCTTTGTCGTATGCTTTGTCGGGAGATTCTTTTCTTTAGTTGTTAAATTCCACAATCAACCTTAAGTTATCCTTTTGGAGGATTTTTGGCATTAACAGATTGGCGCCATCCGTGGGACCCCATCTAGAGAAAATCTTCGACAAACGTGCAGCCTACTAACGGTTTCTTGGAGTTTCTTCTGTTTTCTTTTTCAGGAGAATGGCAGGCTTTGAAAATCCAGAGCAAATCATTGCCCAGATGCACGAAGAGCCTGAGGATGCACAAGATTCCCCTACGATAAGCAACGATTATCGCCTGGAAGAAATCATCCTAGATCAAAGCAAGCCTGAGTAGAAAGTCTTTATAGGTTCATCCCCAGATCCCCGTCTTAAGGAAAAGCTAATATCTTTCTTGCAGTAATATGCCGACTGTTTTGCTTGGTCACATGAAGATATGGTTGGCATCGACCATGACGTCGTTTCCCACAAGCTCAACATCGACCCGTCGTTTAAACCTGTCAAGCAAAAGCGACGAAAATTTGCTCCTGAAAGGAATAAGGTGATAAACGACGAAGTCGACAACCTCCTCAGAACAGGAAAATATCGAGAAGTGAGGTACCCCGACTGGCTCGCCAATGTCGTGGTCGTGGCAAAGAAAAATGGCAAATGGAGGGTTTGTATCGACTTCACAGATCTCAATAAAGCTTGTCCAAAAGTTCCTTTCCCATTGCCACATATCGATGCTATGGTCGACGCGACCGTGGGGCATGAACTGTTGACGTTCATGGATGCCTACTCCGGATACAGCCAAATCCTAATGCACGTCGAGGATCAAGAAAAGACCGCATTCATGACAGATCGAGGTATTTACTGTTATAAGGTTATGCCTTTCGGACTAAAAAATGCAGGTTCTACCTACCAGCGTCTGGTGAACAAAATGTTCAAAGATCGTCTCGGCAACACAATGGAAGTTTATATCGACGACATGCTCGTCAAGTCGAAGCAAACAGTCGACCACATCGAACATTTGAGGCAGTCGTTCGACATCCTCCGGAAGTACAGTATGAAGCTCAATCCGACGAAATGTTCCTTTGGCGTCAGCGCCGGGAAATTCTTAGGCTACATGGTCACTCGTCGAGGAATTGAGGCTAATCCCGACCAGATCAAGGCTATTGTCGAGATCAAATCTCCAAGAAATTTCAAAGAGGTCCAGAGGCTCACTGGTCGGGTGGCAGCTTTGAACAGGTTTATCTCTCGATCCTCAGATAAATGCTATCTGTTTTACAATGTCCTCAGAAAAAATAGAGGCTTCGACTGGACCGACAATCATGAGCAGGCGTTGCAAAAGCTTAAAGAATACATGACGTCGCCTCCTTTGTTGTCGAAACCTCAAGACCATGAAGTCTTGCAACTGTATTTGGATGTTAGTCCTAATGCAGTGAGTGTCGTCCTAACACGAGAGGATGAAAAGCAGCAATTGCCGGTCTACTATGTAAGTAAATCTCTCTTGGATGCAGAAACCAGGTATTCCTCTATAGAAAAATTGCTCTTATCACTAGTCACAGCTGCTAAAAAACTTCAACACTACTTTGAATCGCATCCTATCACTGTCGTGACTAATTTTCCTTTAAAGTCTTTCTTAAGTAAACCTGAGTTGACAGTTCGTTTAGCAAAATGGAGTATATATCTCAGCAGTTACGACGTTGATTTCAAACCCAGGACCGCAATCAAATCGCAAGCCTTGGCAGATTTTATCGCTGATTTCAGCCCAGAATTAGAGAAAGAGGCAGAGCTCGAAGTGTCGACTGTGGCGACTCACGACGACATACCTTGGACTCTGCATGTCGACGGATCGTCCAACACTAGAGGTTCAAGACTAGGTGTCGTCTTAAAGTCGCCATAGGGGGGCAAGATGGTATATGCAGTCCGGTGCGATTTTAAAGCCACCAAAAACGAAGCCGAGTACGAAGCCCTGATTGTGGGAATGAATATGGCCCACGACTCAGGGGCAACCGTGTTACATGTCAAAAGCGACTCTCTCTTGGTTGTGAATCAAATGAATGGAGAGTTCGCGGCTAAAGATTCAAAGACGACAGCGCACCTCAAGGTAGCAAAAGAAAAATCAAGAAAATTCAAATCTTTTTCTATTGAGCAGATCCCAAGGGACCAGAATACTCTGGCCGTCGCTTTAGCAAACCTTGGGTCAGCTTTAGTCGAACCCATATTCGATGCTATCCCACCATTCCCATGATCCATTTGGCGGCATCATCCATCAAAAGCGTAGATGTCGTCCATATTGACGACGAAGAAAATAATTGGTCGTGCGACATCCGGAAATTCCTTATGCACGATCAACTCCCATTAAAGAATCTGCGAAGGTATTTTTCCTAATTTCCTTTTTTCATACGATTTTTTTCATCACGAACGGTTACTGACTTAAACATCGAAGGGTCATTGGTTAGCCAAACGACCAACTTCCGACAATATCTTATCGCAAGATCGCACGACATAAATCTACCGCATGACTTTTGCAAGATCGTATAACATATATAATCGGGTCAATTA
The DNA here is from genome assembly GCA_033807775.1 of Saussurea involucrata. Classification (NCBI taxonomy): domain Eukaryota; kingdom Viridiplantae; phylum Streptophyta; class Magnoliopsida; order Asterales; family Asteraceae; genus Saussurea; species Saussurea involucrata. The sequence goes on along the minus strand of CM066317.1, from coordinate 74,918,030 downwards.
TACGACTTGATGCGTGATTTAGATTCATTGCACGATTTAATCGATCCATGACCTGAGCGAATTAGCTTAGACAAGATCTCACGTTCTGAACGTATACTTTAACCGCTTGTGTACATGATTGATTACACGACTTGTGTTTTAGTCATTATATTCTAGCAAAAAGACTTTGTCGCACGTATCTATGGGTGTATATATGATTCGCAAGCATTTTCACACGGTTAGTCTTATACTCGACAATTACTTATAGTAGACGATGAAAAATCTTACGTTTGAAAGAAACTTCGTTCATACTTAAATGTAATTACACAAAAAAGATTCGACCTCCAGTAATCGGTCGATAAAACAAAGACAAAGATTTTTTTTTTAAGTTTGAGGAGGAATGACAGTCATATCTTTGCTCGAGGCTTCGCCCTGAAGACCTCAACTATCTCCTCCTCCTCGACGTCCTTCTCGTCATCTGAGTCGAGGTCTCTCATAGAACCGACATCCTTCAGGAAAGTAGCGAGCTCCTCCGACGCCGAAGCAAGAGGGTTCTTTCCTAACATATATCGCCTCATGATCGTCGCCCTGGCGGTCAGGCGGGCTAAGGCGAAAACAGACTTAACCTCGTCCTTAAGACCCTGCACCTCTTTCTCCAAACTCACCGCTCTGGACCCAGAATCCTCAACTACCTTTGTGGACGTAGCCAAAGATTCCTTAACCTTATCCATCTCTTATATCTGATCAGCAATCATGGATAGGGACTGCGTCAGGCGATGATTGGCTTCGTCCTTCGCACATCTGACGACCTCTAACTCTTTCAGAGCATCATCAAGGCGTTTTGACATAGCCTCTTTGCGTTCTACAGCGACGTTCGCCCTACCAACGCCGCGTTCCCCCTCTCATGAGTAGCAGACACTAGACCCTTTATCTTTGCTGTCTCAGCATGCAAAGCCAGAGAAGCCTGGAACGCCTGTAGAAATATAAAATAAAGCAAATAAAGCATTGTTAGTAAACATGCGACAACGACAACGACAACGACAACGACAACGACAATGACAACAACAAACAAAGTCTTGAAAGAAAGACTTACCAGGAACGCCAGCCCGACAACATGGGATCCCGTCTCCTCGATTGGGAACCCCTCGAAACGCTTCCTAAAAGAAGGGAGCAGATATTTCCCCAGATGAGGGAACAAATTCGTCCCGTCTAGGACATTATCAGCCATAAAGTCCGACGAAAACGTAAAATTGACCGTCCTGACCTTATCCCCTCCCGTCGGGTGATCCTTGCCCTTGTCGACCGATGAAGGGTCCGACGTAGCAGACGGGGACTTCATTATTTCTGCCGGAGGCGCAAAATTGATAGGTGTCGCAGCAATCGCATAAGAAGACGTATTCTTGGGCGATACGACCTTCGCCTTCTCAGGCGTAACGACTCTAGACGAGTCGTGAACCCCCGAAGACGGTTCCCTCGGGATCGTCGTCCTCGTCTTCTTCGGAACCTCAGGACCAGTGGACAAGCTCCTTAACCTCTTTTCCTTGCCCTTACGAGCAAGTTCAAGCTGGGCTGCTCTCTTAGCAGAGACAGTCGACACCTTTGGCTGAGATTCTCCTAGAAACCAAAGGAAGAAAAAAGTGTTTTTAAGAAGCATAAGGGAAGAAGATTCGAATTGAAAGGACGGGAAGGTATATTTACCGGTCATTTCTCTTTCTTCTCTCGACTTTTTCTCTTCTCCCCCTTCTTCCTTTCTTTCCTCACGTTTCTCCCCTCGACTCTCTCCTAAGTACACCAAGTCTTCGTCGTCGTCCACAAAATGTCGCACGACAAACGACCGTTCTACAATACTGAACTCCAAGAATGCGTCAATCTTTGTTTGAGAATTCGCGTAAGGCTTCACGTCCTTGAATTTTATAACTGTCGACATATAAAGAGCAAGTTAAAGATCAATAAAAAATCACAAAAAGACGAATGAAAATTACGAAAATCTCACCCGACGTATTCCAGCCGACCCTAATCCAACTACTCTCAGAATCGAGAGTCGACTTACGTACGAATGCGTACCTAGTCTTCCACTTGCGATCGTTTACAGCGGTCTTTAGGACCAAGGTACGATCGCCTTTAAGCCTGGAGTACAAACTATAGCGATGACATCCGTCCTTCTTGGCTTGATAAGCCAAAAGGAGGTCGCGTACATTCATGGGAGATTCCCATTTTTCAGTGAGACGCTCGATCACTTGTACGACTCGCCAAAACTGGGGCATTAGCTGGCTGGGTGCTAGGTCGAATTCCAGCATAAATACCTTAGCCAGAGGCGAGTAGGGCCACTCAAAACCGAACTTAAAGGGATATTCGTATATCACGATATACCCCTCGGGACACTCATTTGATCGAGTCCGACCTGCGCGGATTAATTCAACCCCTACATGGATTTTTGCTAAATTTCTAAGGTCATCAAGGTCCGATCGTTCTTGAATAGAGCTCTCAGGGTCCATCGACATTTCTAAACAGATTTGAAAAATCAAAGAAATCGCACCTTATATATAAGCGCTCTAGACCTCGAAAATCCTAACTGAGTCGGAGATTCTGGCAAAGTTTAGAAAGGATCGGACAAAGAAAAGCAAGAAAATCAAGAAGAAATCTCTGATTAAAACCTTTCAAAATCGTAAATAGGGAAAGGTCCATCGAGGTCTCTATTTATGCAAACGATCATGTCAGGTCGAGTCCCTTGATGATCGCCACGCGCCCCCGTCTTTTCGTGTGACTACACGGATTGTCGACACCTGGCATCAACAGCTGGTAAGCATCATCGTGCGTCAGCATGACGTCACGACATTATCCCCTTTTCAACTTCCTCTTTAGTTTGAATCGGACCAGTCTAGTCCCAAGGTAACTAAGGTAATTTTCGACACGTGTCACGACCCCAGGCGTCCGATTGACAAAATTTAAAATTTGAATTTGACATTCTATTTTTAAATTTTGGGGGCAAACTGTTTGGGTAAAATTTCACCAGTCTCGACCACGACCAAGGTAAGGAATACATTTATTTCACTCCTCCACGACAAGGTAAAATCATAGTACTTTATGCTTTGATTAAAGGTAAAATTGAAAGTTATTCATCTCGCGACACTCGACCATGACGTCGTACGTTTCACACGACCATCGCATAGAACCATGCGACCTCGACCAACTGACGTTCACCATGACTGTTACGTTTGTTCGATGTTTAATGCAGGAATCGATCTCATTTATGACCAACGGCTATAACCGAAGAGATCAGTTATGAGCATTCAAGTCAGCAAACCGTTACGACAGTTACATGAAGTATTCAACGGATCAATCAAAGTGCCCGAAGACTATAAATACCCAGCTCAAACATCATTGAAAGGGACCGCATGCTAGAATCACAGAGCGTACTGAAGAACACCCGAAGGAAAGAACTTTCTCTCAAGTGATCGCTCTCGATGCACGACTTACGCTCTCGATCAATAGTCTTAGCACACGACACACTTGTTTTACATTCGATACACTTGTTATTTTTACATTTCAAGTAATTTGTATTGTAATCTCTGTACGATCGACACCAGAAACATAAGGATATCGCCCCTGTTTGGCGATCATAGTGCAGCGACGACTTCCACAGTCGTCCGCGGGTTTTTTCCTCATTGAGGTTTTTCTCGCGTCATCAAGTTCCTTGTCTCGTTTACATTTTTGTCTTTTTCGTACGCTTTGTCGGGATATTCTTTTCTTTAGTTGTTAAATTCCACAATCAACCTTAGGTTATCGTTTTGGACGATTTTTGGCATTAACAGATACCGACACGCTCTAGACCGTCCATCCGCATTCAACCGGAAGTACATCGCCCCAGTCTGGTACACTTTGTTCTCAATCCTTAACCGGTGCCTATCCTCCCGATGGAAGGGGATAGACCAGTGCACCATAGACTTTCTACGACTGTTTCACGCTGTGTGCTACAACCGATACATAGACTACTCAGCCATCATGTGGAGTGAACTGGTGCAGGCCATCCGACAGACTGGCGGATCCAAGAAGAAGTTCCTCCCATTTCCGCGCTTCTTCTCTCTGGCCATCCGACAACACATGGAGGCGAATCCTCTTATCCCGAGGCGTATCAATCACCCGATATGTCCTCAGTTCAACTTGCAATACTTAGTGATTCGTAATTGTTAATGCCAAAAATCGTTAAGAAGGATAACTTAAGGTTGATTGTGGAGCTTAACAACTAAAGAAAAGAATCTAGCGACAAATCGTGCGACAAAGACAGAAAACGTAAAAAGACAAAGATTTTGATGACGTGGGAAAAACCTCAACAAGGAAAAAACCCGCGGACGACTTTGGGGGTCGTCGCTGCACTATGATCGCCAAACAGGGGCGATATCCTTTGTTTCAGATGTCGAGAGTACAAGGATTACAATACAAGTGAAAGGAAATACTTTAAATGTAAAGTAACAAGTGAATCGTGCGTGAGAAACTGGTGTGTCGTGTGTAAAAACAATGCGTCGAGCGTGGAAGTCGTGCGTCGAGAGCGAACTATTGAGAGAGATTTCTGTGCTTCAAGTGTTCTTCGGAAAGCAGATGACCCTAAATGAGACTGCGATCTTCATATTTATAGTCTTCGTAGCTTTAATTGACCATCATGATTGTAGAAGTAACGGTCGCAACGGTCACTGCTGTAAATGCTCATAATTACTTCTATTGGTTACGTCTGTTGGCCATAAAGGACATTGACCTTGCATTGAACAAGAAAAACATAACATAAATGTCGCATGTTAGTTGGTCGAAGTCGTGAGCTATGTCACGACAATCGAGGTCGAGGGGTACTTTTGACTTCAGCTTTGGTTAAAGGATAAAGTGTCTATGATTTGACTTTGTTTATAAGAGAAATGCATTAAATGTTCTTAGTATCTTGGTCGTTGTCGAGACTGGTGAAATTTAACCCAAACAGTTTGCCCCCAAAATTTAAAAAATGGGGTGGCAAGTTCAAGTTTTCAAAAAGTTTTTTTAAATTTTGCTAATCGGATGTCTAGGGTCGTGACACGTGTTAAAAATATTTTCAGTTGCCTTGGAACAGGATCGGTCCAATTCAAACTAAAAAAGAAGTCGAAAAGGTGATAAGGTTGTGACGTCATGCTGACGTACGATCGTGCACAACAGTTGTAAACGCCAGGTGTCGACGATCTGTCGAATATTCGAAAAGGTAATGACACGCGTCGATTATCGAGAGGCTCGATCTGACAGGATCGTTTACATAAATAGCGACCTTCGATGGATCTTTTCTACTTTACGATTTCATAGAGTTTTTAGAAGAGATTCTTTGCTATTTCTTCGCCGATTCCTCTCTAAACCTGCAAGATATCTTCGACACAGTTAGAAATTTTCGAGGTTTTAGGCGCCTATATAAGGTACGATTTCTCGGTCTTTTTCTTAAAACTTTGAAGAACATTTAGGTTTAGAAATGTCGATGGAACCTGAAAGCTCTATTCGAGATCAAAAGGATCTCGACGACCTTAGAATCCTGGCAAAAATCCCTGCGGGGATTGCATTGATTAGAGCAGGCCAGATTCGACCTGATACATGCCCCGATATATTTGTCGCTATCTATGAATATCCTTTTAAGATAGGTTTTGAATGGTCCTATTCGCCGTTGGCTAAGGCATTTATACTCGAGTTCGACCTAGCATCGGCCCAGTTAATGCCCCAATTCTGGAGGGTCATACAGGTGATCGAATGTCTTACCGGAAAATGGGAATCTCCCATGAATGTACGTGACCTTCTCTTGGCTTATCAAGTCAAGAAGGACAAGTGTCATCGCTATAGCCTGTTCTCTAGGTATAAGGGCGATCGTACCTTAGCCTTAAAGACCGTTGTGAACGATCGTAAATGGAAGACTAGGTACGCATTCGTGCGTAAGTCGACTCTCGACTCTAAGAGCGGCTGGATTAGGGCTGGCTGGAACGTGTCGGGTGAGATTTTATAGTTTTCTTGTCGTACGTCGTTTGTAATCTTCGATTGATCTCTAACCCGCTTTTTATGTGTTGACAGATATAAAATTTGACGACGTGAAGCCATACGCTAACTCTCAAACGAAAATTGACGCGTTCTTGGAGTTTAGCATTGTCGAGCGATCTTTCGTCACGCGACCATTAGTGGATGAAGACGACGAAGTCTTGGTGTTCTTAGGGGAGAACTAGGGTAAGAAAGAAGAGGAGACCGAAGAGAAAGAGGAAGAGTGGAGAGAAGAAGAGATAACCGGTAAGTGTACCTTCTTATTCCTTCCTGCTCGGCTCTGGTCTTTTGCTCTTATGTTCATCTTGTAATGCTTCTTTTATTATGTTTTCAGGAGAATCGCAGACGAAGGTGCCGACCATCTCTACTAAGAGAGCGGCACAACTTGAGCTTGCCCATAAAGGCAAGGAAAAGAGACAGAAGACCTCGACCACTGAGTAGGGGGTTTTACCGAAGACGAGGATGACGATTCTAAGGGAACCGTCTACGAAGGTTGATGGCTCATCAAGAGTCAATAAGCCTGAGAAAGCGAAGGTCGCATCGCCTGTGAATACGAAGACGTCTTCTAGTGCGATTGCTGCGACACCTATCAATTCTGCGCCATCGATGAAAACATCGAAGTCGGCGAAATCCCCGTCTACCACGTCGGTTCCTTCGGCGACCGAGAAGGGCAAGGAGCACGGGACAGGAGGGGCTAAAGTCATGAAGGTCAACTTCACATTGCCTTCGGACTTCATGGTCGATAACGTCTTATCTAGGACGGATTTGTTTCCTCATCTGGGGAAATATTTGTTTCCTTCTTTCAGGGAGCATTTTGAGGGATTCCCAGTCGAGGAGACGGGATCTCATGTTGCCAGACTGGCGTTTCTGGTGAGTTTCTCTTTCAAAAACTTGTACTTCGATGTTTTTAATCTTTGTTGAGTGTTCGTTAACACGTTTTCTTATGTTTTTCAGGCGTTTCAATCTTCTCTTGCCCTGCGTGCTGAGACAGAGAAGATCAAGGGTTTGGTGTCTTCCGCCCATGAGAGGGGGAACACAGCGTTGGACCGGGAAAAGGTCGCCTTGGAACGCAAAGAGGCTATGTCCAAACGCCTTGACGACGCCCAAAAAGAGTTGGAGTCCGTCGGTCTTGCGAAGGACGAGGTGAACCATCGTCTAAAGCAGTCCTTGTCCACGATTGCCGACCAAAGGGAAGAACTGGATAGGATGAAAGAATCCTTAGCCATGAAAGAGAAGGAAGTTGGGGATTCCAAAGCTAAGGTGGTGGACCTAGAGAAGGAGGTAGGAGATCTTAAAGATGAGGCTGCGTCTACCTTTGCCTTGGCTCGACTGACCGCACGTGCTGCTATAATGAGACAACACTTGTCGGGCAAAAATCCTTTGGCCTTGGCGTCGGACGAGTTGGCCTACTTCCTGAGAGAGGTCGGGAGCACAAGAGACCTCGACTCTGACGATGAAAAGGAAGTCGAGGAGGAAGAAGTGGATGAGGGCTCTAAGGACGGGGCCTTAGGTAAAGACGCGACCGATGCTTCTCCCCAATCTTAACATTAATCTTAAGAGCCACATTCTCAAAATACTGCGGACTCATCTTCATGACATGCTATGGTTTACAGCACTGAGAAACAATTCTCAGCTCTGTTTCCCACACTCGCTTGATCCTTGCATAAGTTCCTCAATGCGTTTTGGGGCCAAAGGTTTTATCATCATCAAAGGGGGACCTGGCTGATCATTGTTTGACGTCTGTTCGGCAAGAATCCTCTTCGACGTTGGACGTCGGGACCGATAGGGACCTCGATTTAGGAAAGATTTTCTTCCTGTCGTTTTCTTTCTGTTTTTCCTGTTCGACCGCTGGAGGTCAAGTTATTTAGATGTAATTGTATATTTCGTGAATGAAATCTACTCTCTTGTCGAACGTATTATTTGCAAATAGATATAATATCAGTTGTGAAACTTGTTAAGAACAAATAGGGGGTCGTGCGACTTAGGCATCCATTGCAATACAACAACCAAAACATAATACGTTTAAATCGTGTTTTTAAACACAAGCACATGCGACCAAGGCATTCATTCAGAACATGAAACTTTTTCTAAGTTAAGAAGCTCAGATCAAGGTATCACTAGACCTAGATAATCGTATGACTATATCGTACGACAAAACTTAAGTCGTATGTCGGTCTTGAAAACCTCAAGTCGTGTGATTCTGTGATAAAACAATGTCAGAGTTTGGTCGTTGGCTAACCAACGACCCTCCGATGCTTAAGGCAGTGATCATTGTGATGAGAATAATATTTTTTTATAAAAAGGATTTAGAAGAAATACCTTTTCAAATGCGTTGCATTCCAGCTACGGGGGATGTCTTGATTGTCGAATTTTGGAGCCGATAGGCACCTTTACCCACGACTTCTGAGATACGGTAAGGACCTTCCCATTTGGTAGAAAGCTTACCGGCGTTAAGCTATTGAGTGTTTTGGAACACTCGTCGGAGGACATAGTCGCCTACTTGAAAGACTTTGACTTTAACATTCTTGTTGAAATGTCGTTTGATCACTTGCCTCTGTGACGCCATTCTGATCAGTGCTGATTCTCTAAGCTCTTCGAGGGCATCGAGGTCATAACTTAAATCAACCAGGTTATGATCGACAGAGGTATGCCTCGAGGTTGGGAGGTGGACCTCGACAGGCAAAACTGCTTCGCAGCCATAGACCAAAGAAAAAGGGGTTTGTCCTGTGGATGTGCGGGGCGTCGTGCGGTTCGCCCACAGGACCGAAGGGAGCTCTTCGACCCATCTCCCCTTTGCGGCTTGCAACCTCTTCTTAATTGAAGCAATGATAGTCTTATTGCTTGATTCAGCAAGTCCATTTGCCTGAGGATATCTGGGCGTCGAGGTGGTCAGTTTGATGCTGCGGTCTTCACAGAACTGTCGAGTCCTGTCGCTTATAAATTGGGATCCATTGTCGCAGACAATTTTGGATGGGATCCCAAACCTGCATATGATGTTAGTCTGGATAAAAGACATGACTTCCTTGTCCCGAACTTGGGAAAAGGCAGTTGCTTCTACCCATTTGGAAAAATAATCTGTAAGTTCGAGGAGAAATACCTTTTGCCCAGGGGCGGGTGGTAACTTGCTGACAATATCCATACCCCATCTCATGAAGGGCCACGGGATCAGTGTCGAATGTAAAGGTTTAGATGGTTTATGGGTCGTACTTGAATGTCGTTGACAAGGATCACATTTCTGGACGTTCCCGATGGCGTCTTGTCGTAGTGTTGGCCAAAAGTAGCCTTGTCGAGAGATACGATTAGCCAAACTACGACCTCCTGAGTGATTGCCACACTCACCATCGTGCATTTCTTGAAGGATCCTTTGAACTTGATCCTTACTGACGACGCATCTCAGGTTCAAGCCTGTCGATGATCGTCGATAGAGTTTATCTCTGATCACGACATACCTGGATGCCTTGAATCTGATCTTTCGAGCTTCCATCTTGTCTTCTGGAAGTTGGTCGTGCATAAGAAAATTTCGAATATCGCACGACCAATCATCTTCTTGCTCTTCGATTTGAGCGTCATCGTCATTTTCAATGGACGACTGTTTGGGCAAAAAATAACGTCGTACGACCACGACCAGAGCAGGTAAAACGCACGTCATAAGTAACATCGTGTATTAAGATAAGGTCCCGTCAAATACCATAAAGACCTCTGTCGTCCACTGTAAAAGGTGAGTCGAGATATCCTAGCGACGCTCGACCATAATGTCGTACGTCCTGCATGATCAACGCATAAGGACTTGCGACCTTAACCAGACTAATGTTCACTTAACCGTTATGTTTAAGTGTTTAATGCAGGAGTCAAAGTCATTAAAGAGCAATGGATATAACCGACGCAACCATCAACGATCGATAGCTGTAACGGACAAAGATCATCATGGATAATCACTCCGGCGACCGTTTCCAGCCGTTGTAGCCGTTGATTGAATCATTAATGGAGCTAATTAATGACGCGAAGACTATAAAAGACAAGCTAAAGCATCATTTCAAGGGACATCGATTAACATCCAATACACTTCAGCGAACATCATCATACAGCAGAGAAAATCATCCAAACTCATAGCAAAGAACATTCAAACTCTGGAGATTGAGTACTGGAAGCCAGAATTCTACAGCGAACTCAAGAACACTCGAAGGAAAAGCTCAAGTATCAGTCTCGACGCACGACATCAGCCTTCGACAGATAGTTCACACTTTGTATTCACACACGACAAACACTTGTTTTCACATTTAAACACTTGTACTTTACATTTCGAAGTATTTCCTTCATTTGTATTGTAATCATCGTACAACCGACGCCAGTACCAAGGACGTCGCCCCTGATTGGCGACCATAGTGCAGCGACGACATCCCTTGTCGTCCGCAGGTTTTTTCCTCGATTGAGGTTTTTCCTGCGTCATCAAATCCCTTGTCTCATTTATTTTTATCTTCGTCGCACGTCTCGTCGAAAGATCCTTTCTTTAGTTGATTAAGTCCACATCGACCTTAAGTTGTCCCTTTGGTGTGATTTTTGGCATTAACAGTTTGGCGCCATCCGTGGGACCTCATCTAGAGAAAATCCTCGACGAACGTGCACCCTACTAATAGTTTCTTGGAGTTTCTTCTATTTTTTGCTGCAGGAGAATGGCAGCCTCTGGAAATCCGCAGCAAGCTATTGCTCAGATGTATCAGGAGCTCGAAGTCGCCAGGAATCAGCTCAATGCAATGACAGAGCAGAATCACAGAGCAGCTGAGGAGATCGCACGATTAAGAAATCCTCTTGGGCCTCAAAATGGTCCTTGGTCGTTCGTGCAAAACCCAGTTCCAAGACCGTTCGACTAGAATGGCCCTAGACCATTTGTCCCGACGGTTCATCCGCGCAGAATCAGCATCCATGCCCGTTCATGCAGAATCAACAGCCAGGGTCGTTCAACCCAAATCCTCAGTTTGGGACAGTTCCTCCTCAGCACATAAGGCCACCACCCGTGAATAATGGGGCTCAGCTATCACAAGGGTCGCAGCCTTTCCAGCAAGGGTCGCAACCATTTCAGCAGCCATTTCATAATGGACCCCAAGGTGGATCGCAGCCTCTCTAGCAAGGATCGCAGCCGTTTGAGAATGGACCGCAGCAATTCCACTATGGGCCGCAGCCGTATTTCGTCCCGTTCAACGGGGACACCAATGGTTCATCGCATGGTAATGACACTAACCCAGGGGCCAATCCCTCGACAGGGGCAAATCCCGATCTTAACGATCCCGTCGCTCAGCGTTTGAAGATGTTAGAAGACCAAAATGAGCGCGTCCTGTCCTTGCTCGCCAAGTTGCCTGGGGAAGCCGTGCCTGTCGACGTCGAGCCTCGCTCGGGATATCAGGCATCGCCTTTCATCGACGAGATTGCCACCGTCGAGGTCCCAAAGAAGTATAACATTCCTGCCTCCACTCCCAAGTATTCGGGTGTGACCGATCCAACTGAGCACGTCGCGCAATATAAGCAGCTCATGTGGACGATCTCGATCCCATTTATGTACCAGGAAGTATGCATGTGTAAGAGTTTTGGAGCAACCCTCACTGGTCCTGCTCTCCAATGGTTGATCAATCTCAAACCCAAATCCATCGGGTCGTTTGCTGAGTTGGTTAATCAATTCTCCCAGCAATTCGCCAACAGTCGTAAGATGGAGAAGCAGACCAGCGACCTATATTACATCGTGCAGAAAGCCAATGAGTCTATTCAAAGTTATTTTAATAGATTCAATGCCGAAATGATCAGCATCCGCAATTGCGATGTCAAAACCGCGATCGAAGCCTATAAGCGTGGTCTGGACGATAGTTCGGGTCTATACACCGACCTGACCAAATATCCCCTGGAGAATTTCGAAGACGTCCGAGCTCAAACCTTAGCATATATGAGGGTGGAAGATGATGCCGCCTTTCGTCGCAAGCACACTGACGACAAGAAGTCACTAGGCGTCAGAAAGCCAGAGTTCAAGACAAAGGCTGTTTCTAGAGTAGAGCCAGCGCGCCAAATTTCAAATGTTCGTTTCAAGACGAAAGCAGAGGCCAAGACCGCGGCTAAGTTCATTCAGTACCCCAAGATATCCTCTTACGGATTCAAAGGATCCACAAAGGACCTAGTCGAAGCTCTGAAAAGTTCCTAAGCTACCATTCGATGGCCAAAGAAGTCCGACCTGGACGATGCTAAGAAAGACAAATCAAAGTGGTGCGACTTCCATGCCGATCATGGTCATGCGACGGACGACTGTATCGCATTGAAGAAGGAACTAGCATATCATTTTTCGAAAGGAAATCTCAAAGATGTCATCGACAACGTCGCTGTTCCAGCTAATAGCCATTGACCGTCGACTCTCGAGCACGCGAATGTCGTCAATTGCATCACCGGTGGTTCAGATGTGTGTGGTCTGACGTATTCAGCGGCCAAACGTCATGCCTGCCAGGCGCCCGACGATCGACCTATTCCCCGCTCGTCTAGACCCAAAGGAGATTTGGAGCTAGAAGTTATGAAGATTGTGTTCGACCACGTCGACCTGGGCGACTCGTATCAGAAGCATCATGACAGTTTGATCATTCAGCTTACAGTCGGTAACTGTGTAACACGTCGAGTCTTGATCGACGGGGGCAGCTCAGCAAATGTCATTTTTCTCAACACTATCAAAGCCATGGGAATCGATCGCTCGGAAATCACCCGACGTTCAACGACTTTGGTCGGTTTCAATGGAGAAGCGACGAGCACCTTTGGAGAGATAATTTTGCCCGTCTACGCTGGAGGAATCAACAAGCAGACCAAGTTCAGCGTCATCGATTGTGCATCGGCCTATAACATCATCTTAGGTCGACCATGGATCCACGATATGAAAGCTGTTCCTTCGACGTATCATCAAATGTTGAAATTCCCGACGCCATGGGGAATCCAGGAGATCAAGAGTGAGCCAAAAGTCGCTCGTGAATGCTACAAGTCTACCTTGAAGCCGAGAAAATAAACTGAAGTCGTAAGATCAAGCTCTCGACAGGTTCGTTTTTATATCCCTAAATTAACAACGTCTTTTCCACAGGGATAAGTCTACTATGGTGCCTCGTCGCACGACAACATAGTCAACCGCAGGGCAATATTTCTCTGTGTCATTCTGTCATTTAAAACCTATCTTTTCCTCCCAAAAAGAGTACGATAATAAATGACAGGGGGCAAATAGAGAGAGTCTGAAATGGTACGTTCTCTAACTCTTTCTCATACGATTTTTTCTCGCAAAACATTTACTGACTTAAGCATCGGAGGGTCGTTGGTGAGCCAACGGCCACCCCCGACATCGTTTTATCGCAGAATCGCACGACAGGTTATCGCAGAGTCGCACGACAGTAATCATTAAATCTACTGTATGACTTTAATATCGCAAGGTTGAACGACATAAACAATCAGGTCTCTAACTTGATTATTTCTCCACAGGGGTATACGACACAAACTCGCTGTACGATCCGGTCGTACGATCACAGAGTCTAAACGAATTTACCCCTAAGTTTCTTAACTTTCATACACTGAATGGATGCTCTAATTGCGTGTTTTTATATTTGTTTTACTTTCTTGTCATCATATTACAATGAATGCCTTAGTCGAATGATTTCATACGTATCTTATGTTCGACTTTATAATCAAACGTGATTCGAATAAAGCATAAGCAAAAGATATATATTCATAAACCACTGTATACATACTCAACCCCCGATAGGTCAAGTGGCAAAAACAAACAAGGAAAGAAAAAAATTGTAGACGACAGGAGGAACATTGGTCATATCCCCGCTCGAAGTCCCGACCTGAGGGCCTCCACCTGCCACTCCTACCGCACGAATCTCCTGCAATTCATATTGAGCATCGAAAAGTTGGACAACCAGCTCATCGGCACGCGCCATGGCCAACTTTTCCCTATCCAAAGCCGCTCTCTCCCTTTCCAACGCTGCAGCTTCCCTCTCAAGAGCAGACGCCATCAAATCTTCAACTCTTGACGTCTCAGCATGTAACGCCAAGGAAGACTGGAACGTCTGTGAAAAATAGAAGGTGCATCCAAGAACAATCGACAAAGATTACACAAGTCATGAAAGATTGACACTCACCGTGAACGCCAGACTGGCAACTCGAGATCTCATCTCTCCGGCCGGAACTCCGTGAAAACGCTCCCCGAAAGACGGGAGCAAATACTTCCCTAGATGAGGGAACGACGCCGTCCCGTCTAGGACACCATCCGCCATAAAGTTAGACGACAATGTAAAATTGACCGTCATAACTTCGGCTGACGATCCCTCGCCCCTGTCGGCAGGTATTGGGATCGACACTTGAGACACCGGTTTCGTCACCGTCGCCGGAGGCGCAGAACTTGCTGGTGTCGCGTCCATCACGCCAGGACGGCTAGATGACGCCTTCGCCTGCTTAGGCAGAACAACTCTCTACGAGTCATCAACCCTCAACGACGGTTCTCTCAGGACCACACTCCTGGTTCTCTTTTGGCTCGACCCAGGTGTCGAGACATCTCCTCCTCGAAGGGTAGGCATGATTTGCTTCCCTCTCGACCTAGAAACTGATTTCCTTTCAGTTGGCACTGATCAGGAAAAATGCGAAGCGTCAGATAGGAATAAGAAATAAATGGTAAAAGACAGGAAACCATAATACACCCACCTGTCGACTCCTGTCGTTCACTTTCCTCTTCACCTTCTCCTTCTTCCTCATCCACAACGTCCACCACCACGTCCTCGTCCTCGGTCGCCGGTTGCCACTTGGCGAAAGATCGGTCCTCGACGCTATAACTAAGGAATCTGTCAATCTTGGCACGAGAACCTTCATTCGGGTGCGGAACGCCAAACTTTATATCTGAAGACAACAAAAGGGGAAGAGTAAATAAAAGGTTAGAAAAACCATACTATGATCAAAAAAGAGCATACCTCCCATATTCCAGTCGGGACGGATCCACTTGCTGGCGGCGTCCAGCGATTCAACACGTACGAACACATACCTGGACCCCCACCCCCGATCGTTCACTCCAGTATTCAAAACTAAGGCACAATCGCCTTTATATCTGGAATACGGGCTATAACGCCCACGCTTATCTCCCTTAACTTGATACGCTGCCAAGAAATCATTCAAAGACATAGGGGGGTCCCAATCCGCAGACAAATGCTCAACAACCAAAAGAACCCGCCAGAGTTGAGGCATCAACTGCCCCGACGACAAACCAATGCATCGCATCAAATTCTTAGTCAAAGTCGAAAACGGCCATTCGAAGCTAATCTCGAAAGGATATTTGTATATCACAAAATACCCCTCGGGGCAATCCTTAGGACGAACAGTCCCCGAACTTGCTAGCTCTACTTCTAAGGGAATCTTCGCTAGACGCCTAAAGTCGTCTAAATCTTCCTGGCTAACGATGGAACTCTCTGGGTCAGTCGACATTTCTTACCAGGGGAAAGAAGGCAGTGAAAGCTGAAAGGAAGAAGCAATGCGTTATATAAACGCCCCAAATCCCAAACAATCTCCGCTAAATCAAAGGGATTCAGAAGAAAAATGGCAAGAAGAGCAAGGCGAAATTTCTTTCCAAAATAAACTCAGCGTAACAAAAGAAAGGATTCGTCGTAATCTTTATTTATGCAGTCGATCATGTCAAGTCGAATCCCTGGATAAACGCTGCACGTCCTCGTCCTTTCGTATGACCGCAGGGATCGAAGACACCTGTCCTCGACAGCTGGTAAGCATCATCATGTGTCAGTATGACATCACGACCTCGTTTCCTTTTCAACTTCTCGTTTAGTTAGAAACGAACCAGTCTGGCTCCAAGGTAACCAAGGTAATTTCCATCACTTGTCATATTTTCGACTGACAAAATTTAAAACTCGGATTTGCTATCCTTCTTTCAAATTTTGGGGGCAAACTGTTTGGGCAAAAAATCACGTCGTACCACCACGACCAGAGCAGGTAAAACGCACGTCATAAGTAACATCTTGTATTAAGATAAGGTCCCGTCAAAGACCATAAAGACCTCTGTTGTCCACTGTAAAAGGTGAGTCGAGATATCCTAGCGACGCTCGACCATAATGTCGTACGTCCTGCATGATCAACGCATAAGGACTTGCGACCTTAACCAGACTAACGTTCACTTAACCGTTATGTTTAAGTGTTTAATGCAGGAGTCAAAGTCATTAAAGAGCAACGGATATAACCGATGCAACCATCAACGATCGATAGCTGTAACGGACAAAGATCATCATGGATAATCACTCCGGCGACCGTTTCCAGCCGTTGTAGCCGTTGATTGAATCATTAATGGAGCTAATTAATGACGCGAAGACTATAAAAGACAAGCTAAAGCATCATTTCAAGGGACATCGATTAACATCCAATACACTTCAGCGAACATCATCATACAGCAGAGAAAATCATCCAAACTCATAGCAAAGAACATTCAAACTCTGGAGATTGAGTACTGAAAGCCAGAATCCTACAGCGAATTCAAGGACACTCGAAGGAAAAGCTCAAGTATCAGTCTCGACGCACGACATCAGCCTTCGACAGATAGTTCACACTTTGTATTCACACACGGCAAACACTTGTTTTCACATTTAAACACTTGTACTTTACATTTCGAAGTATTTCCTTCATTTGTATTGTAATCATCGTACAACCGACGCCAGTACCAAGGACGTCACCCCTGATTGGCGACCATAGTGCAGCGACGACATCCCTTGTCGTCCGCAGGTTTTTTCCTCGATTGAGGTTTTTCCTGCATCATAAAATCCCTTGTCTCATTTATTTTTATCTTCGTCGCACGTCTCGTCGAAAGATCCTTTCTTTAGTTGATTAAGTCCACATCGACCTTAAGTTGTCCCTTTGGTGCGATTTTTGGCATTAACAACGACATCGCTAGGTGGATCAAAGGAATGCTGTCGAATATTGGTTCGACTAGAGCAGACCCAAGGTTTGCTAGAGCGTCGGCTTGAGTAGTCTGATAC
Organism: Saussurea involucrata; assembly: GCA_033807775.1. Classification (NCBI taxonomy): domain Eukaryota; kingdom Viridiplantae; phylum Streptophyta; class Magnoliopsida; order Asterales; family Asteraceae; genus Saussurea; species Saussurea involucrata. The sequence goes on along the minus strand of CM066317.1, from coordinate 74,900,997 downwards.
CTCGGAATTTGCTCCATAGAAAAAGATTTGAATTTTTATGAATTTTCTTTTGCTACCTTTAGGTACGCCGTCATCTTTGAATCTTTAGCCGTGAATTCTCCATTCATCTGATTCACGACCATAAGAGAACCACTCCTTACATGTAGCAAGGTTGCCCCCGAGTCGTAGGCCATACTCATTCCTACGATCAAGGCTTCATACTCAGCTTTGTTGTTAGTGGCTTTGAAGTCGCATCGTACGGAATACACCATCTTGCCCCCCTGTGGCGACTTTAAGATGACGCCAAGTCCTGAACCCCTAACGTTAGATGACCCGTCGACTTATAGAGTCCAAGGCACGTCGTCGTGAGTCGCCACAGTTGACACCTCAAGCTCTGCTTCTTTCCCCAATTCAGGGCTGAAATCAGCAATGAAATCCGCCAAGGCTTACGATTTGATAGCGGTCCTGGGCTTAAAAGTGATGTCGTAACTGCTGAGATATATGCTCCATTTTGATAAATGTCCTGTCAACTCAGGTTTTCTCAAGACAGACTTAAGAGGAAAGTTAGTTACGACAATAATCGGATGTGATTCGAAATAATGTCGCAATTTCTTTGCGGCTGTAACAAGCGACAAGAGTAGTTTTTCCATTGAGGAATACCTTGTTTCAGCGTCTGTTTGGGCAAAAAATCACCAGTCTCGACCACGACCAAGACACTAAGAACATTTCTTGCACTTCCCTCATAACAAAGTCAAATCATAGACACGTTATCCTTTAAACATAGCTGAAGTCAAAAGTACCCCTCGACCTCGACCGTCGTGACATAGCTCACGACGTCGACCGACTAACGTGCGACATTTCTGTTATGTTTTTCTCATTCAATTCAGGGTCAATGTCCTTTATGGCCAACAAGACATAACCGATAGAAGTAATTATGGGCGTTTACAGCAGTGACCGTTGCGCCCGTTACTCCTACAATCATGATGGTCAATTAAAGCTACGAAGACTATAAAAACGAAGATCACATTCCCATTGACGGACATATGTTTTCCAAAGAACACTCAAAGCAAAGAAAACTCTCTCAACAGTTCGCTCTCGACGCACGACTTCCACGCTCGACGCATTGTTTTTACACACGACACACTAGTTTTAAAGTCTCTTCTTTCATTTGTATTATAATCACTGTACGATCGACACCTGAAACAAAGGATATCGCCCCTGTTTGGCGATCATAGTGCAGCGACGACCCCCAAAGTCGTCCGTGGGTTTTTTCCTCGTTGAGGTTTTTCCCGCGTCACCAAAATCTTTGTCTCTTTTACGTTTTCTGTCTTTGTCGCACGATTGTCGCTATATTCTTTTCTTTAGTTGTTAAGCTCCACAATCAACCTTAAGTTATCCTTCTGGACGATTTTTGGCATTAACAGTTTGGCGCCATCCGTGGGACGCCATCTAGAAAAAATCTTCGGCAAGTGTGCGTCTTACTAACGGTTTCTCGGAGTTCCCTCTTTTTCTGTTTCAGGAAAATGGCAGATCGCGGAGATCAAGAGCAAATCATTGCCCAAATGCCCGAGGGGCTTGAGAAAGCGCAGTATGTTCCTGAGATAGTCAACGGCTATCGCCTGGAGGAAGTCATCCTGGACCAGAGCAAGCCTGACAAGAAAGTCCTTGTAGGGTCATCCCTTGATCCCTGCCTGAAAGGCAAACTCATATACTTTTTGCAGGAGTATGCCGATTGTTTTGCCTGGTCACATGAAGATATTGTCGGCATAGACCCTGGTATCATATTCCATAAGCTCAATGTGGACCCATCATTCAAACCCGTGAAGCAAAAGCGACAAAAATTCGCTCATGAAAGGAATAAGGTGATAAATGATGAAGTCGACAACCTCCTCAAGACATGGAAAATTCGAGAAGTAAAGTACCCCGATTAGCTTGCTAACGTCATGGTCGTGGCAAAGAAAAATGGAAAATGGAGGGTCTGTATTGATTTTACCGATCTCAACAAAGCCTGTCTAAAGGATCCGTTCCCATTGCCACATATCGATGCCATGGTCGACGCGACCGCAGGGCATGAACTGTTGACGTTCATGGATGCTTATTCTGAATACAATCAGATCCTGATGCACGTCGAGGACCAGGAGAAAACCGCATTCATGACGGATCGAGGTATTTACTGTTACAAATTTATGCCTTTTGGACTTAAGAATGCAGGCTCTACCTATCATCGCCCGGTGAATAAAATGTTCAAAGAACATCTTGGCGACACGATGGAGGTTTACATCGACGATATGCTCGTCAAGTCGAAGCAAGCAGTCAACCACGTCGAGCATCTAAGGCAGTCGTTCGATATCCTCCGAAAATACTGCATGAAGCTCAACCCGACAAAGTGTTCCTTTGGTGTTAGTGTCGAGAAATTCCTGGGCTACATGGTCACTCGTCGAGGAATCGAGGCCAACCCCGACCAGATCAAGGCTATCATAGAGATCAAATCTCCTAGAAATTTCAAAGAAGTCCAATGCTAACTGGTCGGGTGGCTGCTCTGAACAGGTTTATTTCTCGATCCTCAGATAGATGTCATTTATTCTATAACGTCCTCAGGAAAAATAAAGGCTTCGACTGGACCAACGACCATGAGCAAGTTGTTAATGCCAAAAATTGCACCAAAGGGACAACTTAAGGTCGATGTGGACTTTAACAACTAAAGAAGGGAATCTCTCGACAAAAAGCGTGCGACAAAGAAGAAAAGATAAACGAGACAGGGAATTTGATGACGCAGGAAAAACCTCAACGAGGAAAAAAACCTGCGGACGACTGTGGAAGTCGTCGCTGCACTATGGTCGCCAATCAGGGGCAATGTCCTCGGTGTTCCAGATGTCGATCGTACAGAGATTACAATACAAATGAAGGAAAGACTTCGAAATGTAAAGTTACAAGTGTTTTGAATATAAAACAATGTGCGTCGTGTGTTCAAACTGTGTGTCGTGTGTGGTTGTCGTGTGTCGAGAGCGATCTTCTGTGGATGATTCTTTTGCTTCGAATGAGTGTTCTTCAGAGTTCGAGTACTTGTGCCTGTTGTTCGATGTTCTTGTTCTTTCTCTCTGTGTTATTCGATGTCCGGTACCTGAAACTGAGGTTTAACATGATCTTTTATAACCTTCGGGTGCTTTGATTAGCTCATTGATTGCTTCGATAACAGCCATAACGGCCGCCAGTTGTAATTCTTCATAATTGCTGTTCGTCGGTTATGACCGTTGCCCATTAATGACATTGACTCCTGCATTGATCATTGAACAAACGTAACAGTCGTATATCGAGTTAGCCAAGGTCACGTGGTCTTGTACGACGGTGGTGTGGAACGGGCGACGTCGAGGTCGACAGAGGTTTTCTCGACTTACCTTTTAGGAGGGGCGACAGAGGTTTTTTGGGTCTTTGTCGGGACCTTATCTTAATACAAGATATAGCTCATAACATGTGTCTTACCTTTTCTGGTCGTGGACGAGACCTGTGAAATTTTGTCCAAACAGTTTGCCCCCAAAATTTGAAAGTAGGATGACAAATTCGAATTTTAAATTTTGCTTGTTGGGCGCATGAGGCTATGACATGTGTCGAAAGTTACCTTGGTTGTCTTGGAACTGGATCGACCCGACTCTAACTGAACGAGAAGTCGAAAAGGAAACGAGATCATGACGTCATACTGACGCGCGATGGTGCTTACTAGCTGTCGATGACAGGTGTCGATGATCCGTGTAGTCATACGAAAGGTCGGGGATACGTGGCAATCATCAGGGGAGTCGCCCCGATCTGATTTCTTACATAAATAGACACCTTGACGGATCATTTCCTCGTTTATGCTTTTGAAGAGTTTACTCAGAGGGGTTTTATTTTGATTTCCTTACCTTTCCTCGTCCAATCTTCCCTGAACCGTGAGAATCTTCGACTTGATTAAGATTGTTCAAGGTCTACAGCGCTTATATAAGGTACGATTTCTGTTGATTTCTTTAAGTCTATTAGAAATGTCGATAGATCATGAGAGTATTATTCGAGAACAATCGGACCTCGATGAGTTTAGAGATTTAGCAAAAATCCCTGTGTGGGTTGAATTGATCTGCCCAGGTCAGTTAATGCCCCAATTCTGGCGAGTCGTGCAAGTGATCGAGCGTGTCACTAAGAAATGGGATACACCCATGAATGTGCGCGACCTCCTCTTGGCTTATCAAGCCAAGAAGGACGGGTGCCATCGTTGTAGCTTATATTCTAAGCTTAAGGGTGATCGTACCTTGGTCTTAAAGACCGTTGTGAACGATCGTGGGTGGAAGACTCGGTATGTTTTCGTGCGCAAGTCGACCCTTGATTCCGAGAGTGAGTGGATTAGGACCGGATGGAATACGTCGGGTGAGCTTTGTAATCTCATCGTCATATGTCGTTTGTGATTTTTACTTGATTTTTTACTTGCTGTTTTTATGTCAATAGCCATCAAGTTCGAAGACGTGAAGCCTTATTCCAACTCCCAAGCAAGGATCAACGCTTTTCTGGAGTTCAGCGTCGTAGAGCGGTCGTTCGTCGTACGACAATTGGCGGACGTCGACGAGGATTTATCGTACTCAGGAGAGAATCGGGGGAAGAGGTGTGAGAAAGAAGAAGAAAAAGAAATGACTGGTGAGTATACCTTCTTAGTTCTTTCTGTTTGATCTGAATTCTCTTGTCTTATGCCCCTTTTCTTTTTTGGTTCCCAGGAGAATCACGACCCAAGGTGTCGAATGTTTTTGCTAAAAGAGCAGCTGAGCTTGAGTTTGCTCGGCAGGGCAGGGAGAAGAGGTTAAAAGCCATGTCTGCTGGATCCACTGGTCCTGAGGTTCCGAAGAGGACGACGATCCCGAGGGAACCGTCTTCGGGGGCTTACGACTCTTCTAAAGTCGTTACGCCTGAGAAGGCGAAGGTCGCATCGCCCAGGAAGTCGTCTTCCGATGCGATTGTTGCGACGCCAATTAGTTCTGCGCCTTCGGCGGAAACATCGAAGTCCCCGTCAGCCACGTCGGATCCTTTATCGGCCGGCAAGGGCAAGGATTAACCGACAGGATAGGCCAAGGTCACGACGGTCAATTTTACATTACCGTCGGACTTTATGGTCAGTAGTGTCCTAGACGGGACGAACCTATTTCCACATCTGGGGAAATATCTGCTCCCTTCTTTCAGGGAGCATTTCGTGGGGTTTCCTATCGAGGAGACGGGAGCTCATGTCGCCGGGCTGACTTTCATGGTAATTCTTTCTTTCAAGACTTGGTTCGTTTGTTGTTGTTGTTGTCGTTGTCATTGTTCGTTGTTCGTTGTCGTTGTCATTGTTTATTTACTAACAACATTTTTATGATTTTGTAGGCGTTCCAGGTTTCCCTAGCTTTGCGGGGCGAGACGACGAAGATAAAGGGTCTAATGTCTGATGAGCAAGAGCTGGAGAACGCGGCGTTGGATAGGGCGAAGGTCGCCGCAGAACGTGAAAAGGTTCTGCTAAAACGTCTCGATGACGCCCGGAAACATCTAGAGGTCGTCGGTCGTGCGAAGGATGATCTTAATCATCGCCTGACGCAGTCCTTGCTCCTGATTGCCGATCAGAGGGAGGAGATGAACAAGGTTAGGGAATCCTGGTTGCAGCTACAAAGAAGGCTGAGGATTCCAAGTCCAGGAGCTTGACATTTACTTGAAGGGTGTCGGGACCGTGAGAGATCTCGACTCAGATGATGAGAAGGACGTCGAGGAGGAGGTGGTAGGCGAAGGTCTTCAGGGCGAGGCCTCGAGAAAGGATACGACCGATGCTCCTTCTCAAGTTTTGGAATTTTATAATTTTTGTTTTTGTTGATCGACCGTTGGTGGTTGAAATGTAATTGACAGTTTATTTGGTGCATGAAACTTGGGTTTCTTTTGAACTTGCGTTTTATATTTTTAGCAAACAGATATCGCATCGACTGTCAAATTCATAAAGTATAAAATATACAAGGAATCATGTGACTTAGGCATCTATTGTAATACGACAACTTAGAACGTAAGATATAATACTTTTGAGTCGTACATGCAATCATAAGAACGTGCGATCAAAGCAGGCATTCGAGGTGTGAAATTCCTCTAAGATAAGAAACTTAGAAGGTAAATTTAGGAGGTAAAGTTGTTTAGACTTCACGGTCGTACGACTAAGTCGTACGCTGAACTCGAATCGTGTGCCCCTGTAGAATGATAATCAAGTCATAGACCTGATCGTTTACGTCGTGCGACCTTGCAAAATTAAAGTCACATATAAGACTTAGTGATTACTGTCGTGCGTTTTCTGCGATAAAACAATGTCAGAGGCTGGTCGTTGGCTAACCAACGACCCTCCGATGCTTAAGTCAGTAATCGTACGTGAGGAGAAATCGTATGAAAGAAAAAATGAAAAAGGACTTATGATACGTACCTTTCTATATTTTTTCTCTTGTATGCCTATTTGACCCCCGTCATTTATTATATTATTTTTTCAGGAAAAATAGATTATGAATGACGGATTAATGTCGGCTGTGTTTTCGTGCGTCAGGGCAAGATAGTCGGCGTATTCCTGTGAAAAAGGCATTTGTTTGTCTTTAAGGATAGGATGACGAACCTGTCGAGACCTTTTGGTCGTGTCGTGACTGCTAGACGGTTTACTTTCACGGCTTCAGAGTGGTCTTATAGCAATCACGAGCGACTTTCGGCTCGCTTTTGATCTCTTGGACTCCCCATGGTGTAGGGAACTTCAGGGTCTGATGATACGTCGAAGGAACGACTTTCATTTCATGGATCCATGGTCGACCTAAAATGATTTTATAGGCCGACGCACAGTCGATGACGCTGAACTTGGTCTGCTTATTGACTCCTCCGGCATAGACGGGCAAGATAATATCTCCGTAGGTGCTCGTCGCTTCTCCATTGAAGCCAACCAAAGTTGTCGAACGTCGGGTGATTTCCGAGCGGTCGATTCCCATGGCCTTGATGGTGTCAAGAAAAATGACGTTCGCTGAACTGCCCCCATCGATCAAGACTCTCCGGGTTAAACAATTACCAATTGTGAGTTGAATGGTCAACCCTTCATGATGTTTCTGATATGAATCGCCGAGGTCGTCTTGATCGAACACAATCTTCATAGCTTCCAGCTCTAGATCTCCTTTAGGCCTTGATGAACGCGGGATAGGTCGATCGTCAGGCGCTTGACTGGCGTGACTTTTGGCTGCGGAATACGTCAGACAACATACGTCGGAACCACCGGTGATGCAATTGACGACCTTTGCATGCTCGGGGGTTGACGGTCGATGGTCGCTAGCAGAGGTCACGACGTCGTCGATGATGTCTTTGAGATTGCCCTTTGGAACATGATATGCTAGCTCCCTTTTGAGGGCTATGCAATCATCTGTCGTGTGACCATGGTCGACATGAAAGTTGCACCATTTAGATTTATCTTTCTTGGCGTCGTGCTGATCGGACTTCTTTGGCCAACGGATGGTCGCTTGGGCGGTCTTCAGAGCTTCGACCAATTCCTTAGTGGACCCTTTGAATCCGTAAGAGGATATCTTGGGGTACTGGGGAAACTTGGTCGCGGTCTTGGCCTCTGCTTTTGTCTTGAATCGGACGTTCGAGATCTGGCATGCGGGCTCTACTTTGGAAATTGCCTTCGTCTTAAACTCCGGCTTTCTCACACCTAATGACCTCTTGTCGTCGGTATGCCTACGACGAAAGGCTGCATCATCTTCTACTCTCATATATGTTAGGGTTCGAGCTCGGACGTCTTCCAAGTTCTCCGGAGGATACTTGGTCAGGTCAATATACAAACCTGAGCTATCGTCCAGACCGTGCTTATAAGCTTCGATCGCGGTCTTGACGTCACAGTTGCGAATACTGATCATGTCCGCATTGAATCTATTGAAATACTTCGAATAGACTCATTGCTCTTTTGTACGACATAATACAGGTCACTGGTCTGCTTCTCCATCTTGCGACTGCTGGCGAATTGTTGAGAGAACTGGTTGACCAACTCAGCGAACGACCCGGTAGACTTGGGTTTGAGATTGATCAACCACTGGAGTGCAGGTCCAGTAAGAGTCGCACCGAATCTTTTGCACATGCATACTTCCTGGTACATGTGCGGGATCGAGATCGTCCACATGAGTTGCTTATACTGCGCGACGTGCTCCGTCGGATCGGTCACTCCCAAATACTTGGGCGTGAAGGCAGGGACGTTGTATTTCTTCGGAACTTCGACGGTCGCGATCTCATCGACGAAGGGAGACACTTGAAAGCCTGATCTAGGCTCGACGTCGATAGGTACAGCTGCCCCAGGCAGCTTGGCGAGCAAAGACAAGACGCGCTCGTTCTGATCTTCTAGCATTTTCAGCCGTTGGGCGACGGGGTCAGAAGGTACACTTGTCTGTGGATTGACACCTGAACTGGTGCCATTGCCATACGACGAACCATTGGCGTCCCCGTTGAGAGGAACAGAATATGGCTGCGACCCATAATGAAACTGCTGCGATCCATTCTAAAACGGTTGCGATCCATTCTGAAATGGCTGCGATCCATTCTGAAACGGCTGCGATCCACTCTGCATGGGTGGTGGCCTTATGTGCTGAGGAGGAACCGTCCCGAACTGGGGATTTGGGTTGAACGACCCCGACTGCTGATTCTGCATGAACGGACCTGGATGCTGATTCTGAGCGAACGGACCTGATCCTGGACCTGGATTTTGCACGAATGGTCGGGGACCATTTTGACCGAATGACCCTGGACCTGGATTCTGAACGAATGGCCTAGGACCATTTTGAGGTCCAAAGGGAATTCTCAGCCGCGCGATCTCTTCAGCTGCTCTGCGACTCTGCTCGGCCATAACATTGATTTGATTCCGAGCGACTTCAAGCTCCTGATACATCTGGGCAATAACATGCTGCTGATCTCCAGGGGCTGCCATTTTCCTGAAACCGAGAACAAAGGAAACTCCAAGAAACTGTTAGTACGACGCAAGTTTGTCGAAGATTTTCTCTAGATGGGGTCCCACGGATGGCGCCAAACTGTTAATGCCAAAAATCGCACCAAAGGGACAACTTAAGGTCGATGTGGACTTTAACAACTAAAGAAGGGAATCTTTCAACAAAAGCGTGCGACAAAGAAGAAAAGATAAACGAGACAGGGAATTTGATGATGCAGGAAAAACCTCAACGAGGAAAAAAACATGCAGACGACTGTGGAAGTCGTCGCTGCACTATGGTTGCCAATCAGGGGTGATGTCCTCGGTGTTCTAGATGTCGATCGTACAGAGATTACAATACAAATGAAGGAAAGACTTCGAAATGTAAAGTTACAAGTGTTTTGAATATAAAACAGTGTGCGTCGTGTGTTCAAACTGTGTGTCGTGTGTGGTTGTCGTGCGTCGAGAGCGATCTTCTGTGGATGATTCTTTTGCTTCGAATGAGTGTTCTTCAGAGTTCGAGTACTTGTGCCTGTTGTTCGATGTTCTTGTTCTTTCTCTCTGTGTTATTCGATGTCCGGTCCCTGAAACCGAGGTTTAACTTGATCTTTTATAACCTTCGGGTGCTTTGATTAGCTCACTGATTGCTTCGATAACAGCCATAACGGTTGCCAGTTGTAACTCTTCATAAATGCTCTTCGTCGGTTATGACCGTTGCCCATTAATGACTTTGACTCCTGCATTAATCATTGAACAAACGTAACAGTCGTATATCGAGTTAGCCAAGGTCACATGGTCTTGTACGACGGTCGTGTTGAACGAGCGACGTCGAGGTCGAGTGTCGTGAGGAACTCTCGACTTACCTTTTAGGAGGGGCGACAGAGGTTTTTTGGGTCTTTGTCGGGACCTTATCTTAAATCAAGATATAGCTCATAACATGTGTCTTACCTTTTCTGGTCGTGGTCGAGACCTGTGAAATTTTGCCCAAACACAAGCGATGCAAAAATTAAAGGAGTATATGATGTCGCCTCCTTTGTTATCAAAGCCCGATGACCATGAGGTCTTGCAGCTATATTTGGCCGTAAGCCCTAATGCAGTAAGTGCCGTCCTAACATGAGAGGATGAAAAGCAGCAACTGCCAATCTATTATGTAAGTAAATCCCTCTTGAACGCTGAAACCAGGTATTCCTCAATGGAAAAACTACTCTTGTCGCTTGTTACAGCCGCAAAGAAATTGCGACAATATTTCGAATCGCATCCGATTATTGTCGTAACTTACTTTCCTCTTAAGTATGTTTTGAGAAAACCTGAGTTGACAGGACGTTTAGCAAAATGGAGCATATATCTCAGCAGTTACGACATCACTTTTAAGCCCAGGACCGCTATCAAATCGCAAGCCTTGGCGGATTTCATTGCTGATTTCAGCCCTGAATTGGGAAAAGAAGCAGAGCTTGAGGTGTCAACTGTGGCAACTCACGACGACATGCCTTGGACTCTATATGTCGATGGGTCATCTAACGTTAGGGGTTCAGGACTTGGCGTCGTCTTAAAGTCACCACAGGGGGGCAAGAGGGTGTATTCCGTACGATGCGACTTCAAAGCCACTAACAACAAAGCTGAGTACGAAGCCTTGATCGTAGGAATGAGTATGGCCTACGACTCGGGGGCAACCTCGCTGCATGTAAGGAGAGGTTCTCTTCTGGTCGTGAATCAGATGAATGGAGAATTCGCGGCTAAAGATTCAAAGATGACAGCGTACCTAAAAGTAGCAAAAGAAAATTCAGAAAAATTCAAATCTTTTTCTATTGAGCAAATTCCGGGGGATCAGAATACTCAAGCCGACGCTCTAGCAAACCTTGGGTCTGCTCTTGTCGAACCAATATTCGACAGCATTCCTTTGATCCACCTAGCGACGTCGTCCATTGAAAATGACGATGTCATCCAGATCGAAGAGCAAGAAGATGACTGGTCGTGCGACGTCCAAAATTTTCTTATGCACGACCAACTCCCAGAAGACAAGATGGAAGCTTGGAAGATAAGATTCAAGGCATCCAGGTATGTCGTGATCGGAGATAAACTCTATCGACAATCATCGACATGCTTGAACCTGAGATGCGTCGTCAATAAGAATCAAGTTCAAAGGATCCTTCAAGAAATGCACGATGGTGAGTGTGGCAGTCACTCAGGAGGTCATAGTTTGGCTAATCGAATAAACCATCTGAACCTTTACATTCGAAACTGATCCCGTGGCCCTTCATGAGATGGGGCATGGATATTGTCGGCAAGTTACCACCCGCCCCTGGGCAAAAGGTATTTCTCCTCGTACTTACAGACTATTTTTACAAATGGGTAGAAGCAGCTGCCTTTTCCCAAGTTCGGGACAAGGAAGTCGTGTATTTTATCCAGACTAACATCATATGCAGGTTTGGGATTCCATCCGAAATTGTCTGCGACAATGGATCCCAAATAAGCGACAGGACTCGACAGTTCTGTGAAGATCGCAACATCAAACTGATAACCTCGACGCCCAAATATCCTCAGGCAAATGGACTTGCTGAATCAAGCAATAAGACTACCATTGCTTCAATTAAGAAGAGGTTGCAAGCCTCAAAGGGAAGATGGGTCGAAGAGCTCCCTTCGGTCCTGTGGGCGAATCGCACGACGCCTCGCACGTCCACAGGACAAACCCCTTTTTCTTTGGTCTATGGCTGCGAAGCAGTTTTGCCTGTCGAGGTCCAACTCCCAACCTCGAGGCATACCTCTGTTGATCATAACCTGGTTGATTTAAGTTATGACCTCGATGCCCTCGAAGAGCTTAGAGAATCTGCATTGATTAGAATGGCGTCACTGAGGCAAGTGGTCGAACGACATTTCAACAAAAACGTTAAAGTGAAAGTCTTTCAAGTAGGTGACTGTTAATGCCAAAAATCGCACCAAAGGGACAACTTAAGGTCGATGTGGACTTAATCAACTAAAGAAAGGATCTTTCGACGAGACGTGCGACGAGGGAAAAAATAAATGAGACAAGGGATTTGATGACGCAGGAAAAACCTCAATCGAGGAAAAAACCTGCGGACGACAGTGGGTGTGGTCGCTGCACTATGGTCGCCAATCAGGGGCGACGTCCTTGGTACTGGCATCGGTCGTACGATGATTACAATACAAATGAAGGAAATACTTCGAAATGTAAAGTACAGGTGTTTAAATGTAAAAACAGGTGTTTGTCGTGTGTGAATACAAAATGTGAACTTCTAGTCGAGGGTTGTTGTCGTGCGTCGGGAGCGATACTTGGGCTTTCCTTCGAGTGTTCTTGAGTTCGCAGTAGGGTTCTGGCTTTCAGTACTTGATCTCCAGAGTTTGAATGTTCTTTGTTATGAGTTTAGATGATTTTCTCTGCTGTTTTGTGATGTTCGCTGATGTATACTGATGTTAACTGATGTCCCTTGAAATGAGGCTTTAGCTTGTCTTTTATAGTCTTCGCGTCATTAATTAGCTCCATTAATTCTTTGATCAACGGCTACAACGGCTGGAAACGGTCGCCGGAGTGATTATCCATAATGCTCTTCGTCCGTTACGGCTACTTGATGTTAATGGCTTTGACTCCTGCATTAAATACTTAACAAACGTAACAGTCAAGGTTAACGTTAACTTTGGTCGAAGGTGCAATGATCTTACACGATGGTCGTACGGGACGGGCTATGGTCGAGCGTCATGGGAGACGTATGACTTACCTTTTATGGAACGACGGATTTTTTCTGGGTTCTTGTCGAGACCTTATCTTAATACAAGATTTGGATTATAACGCGCGTCTTACCTGCTCTGGTCGTGGTCGTACGACGTGATTTTTTGCCCAAACAGTTTGCCCCCAAAATTTGAAAGAAGGATAGCAAATCCGAGTTTTAAATTTTGTCAGTCGAAAAAATATGACAAGTGATGGAAATTACGTTAGTTACCTTGGAACTAGACTGGCCCGCTCTTAACTGAAAGAGAAGTTGAAAAGGGAACGAGGTCGTGACGTCATACTGACACACGATGAGGCTTACCAGCTGTCGAGGACAGGTGTCGACGATCCATGTGGTCATACGAAAGGACGGGGATGCGCGACGATCATCAAAGGGCTCGACCTGACATGACCGACTGCATAAATAAAGATTACGATGGATCTTTTCTTGGCGATTTCCTAATTTAAGTTTTTCTGAGATCATATAAGATACGACCCTCCAGTTTGCATATGTGTCGCAAGTCTATTGCTAGAAAGCCTAGAAAAAGCTGGGATATCTGGGGCCTCTCAGAAGTGCAAATCAATTTAACGGGGCTGGCAATGTCGACAGAACCTAGAAGCACCATTAAAAACGAAGAAGATCTCGACGACTTTAGAAGTCTAGCGAGGATTCCCACGGGGATTACCGTAAGCAAGGTTGGCAAAGTTCGACCGGAAATGTGCCCCGAGGGGTACATTGTTATATACGAATACCGTTCAAAATAGGCTTTCACTGGCCATATTCGCCTTTAGTCAAAGAATTCATGTGTGAATTTGATCTTTCGCCGGGGCAACTGATGCCCTAGTTCTGGCGAGTTATCTTGATCATCGAACGACTTACCTCCAACTGGAATCCACCGATGAATGCGAGGGACCTTCTGACGGCGTATAAGGTCAAGAATGACCGGTATCGTCGCTATAGCTTGTTTTCAAGGTTCAAGGGTGATCGTACCCTGGTTTTAAATACTGCGGTCAACGACCGTGGATGGAAGAAGAGGTATGTATTCGTACGGGCGTCGACGATGGATACTGATAGTGACTGGATTAGGGAGGGTTGGAATATGACGGGTGAGCCTTTGATTGTACGTTTTCATGTTATTCTGTTGCTTGATTGTTTCTTCGACTGATCTTCTTTTTTATGCGTAGATATTGATTTCGATAAGGTAGAGCCGGATGATGCTTCTCGGGCTAAGATCGAAAAGTTCTTGGAATTTAGTACTGAAGATCGGTCGTACGTCACGCGTCATTTGATAGACGAGGATGATGACACCGTTTTCTTGAGCGACAGAATGAGGATGGGTCGAGAGGAGAAAGAAGAAGAGGAGGACTCTGAGAAGACTGAGGAGGAAGAGAAGAGCGAAGAACCAGAGGTAGAGATAATTGGTAAGTATCCTTTTGTCTTCTTTTCGCTTGACCTGGTCTTTCTTTGTTCTGAATCGTCTAATTTCTTTCTTTTACCGTACAGGTGAATCTCAAGCACATGCGACGTCTTCTGTTGTTAGGAAGATGGCCCAAGTCGAAGTAGAGGCGAGGGAGAAGGACGTTTCGACAACTGGGTCGGGAGTCCTGAAGAGAAAAGAGGTCCCGACAGTCAGGTCGGGCCTCTTAAAGAGGACAAAGGTGTCCGTTTTGAGGGAACCGTCTTTGAAGACGGGTAACCCATCGAGGGTTGCCTTGTCCAGGAAGGCAAAGGCATCGGTTGCGACCGGCGCGAAATCTGTGGATACTGCGCAACTAGCGACGATGTCTCCCGTCGTCCTATCCGGCTCTTCATCGGCCGACAGAGGCAAAGGCGCGCAGAAGGGACCTTTGGGGGAAACGCCGGTCAACTTTACGTTGCCGTCGGGTTTTCTGGACGAAAATGTCTTGGACAAGACGACGTTGTTCCCCCATTTGGAAAAATATTTGCTTCCGTCTTTCAGGGAGCGTTTTGACGGGTTTTCTTTCGAGAAGAAAAAGTTCCATACAGCTGGACTCTTATTCTTGGTAAGCCTTTCTTTCAAGACTTGTCGTTTGTCGTTTGTCGTTTGTCGTTGTCGTTGTCGTTGTCATTGTCGTTGTCATTGTCGTTGTCGTTGTCGTTGGTTACTAATGCCGCTCATATTATGATTCTTCAGGCGTTCCAAGCTTCCCTGGCATTGCATGCCGAAACGACGAATATAGAGGTTTCAACGGCTTCTGTTACCAAATATGAAGATGCAGCGTTAGCTAAAGAGAAAGCTGCTTTGGAGCATGAAGAAGCGATGTCGGTGCGCCTTGACCATGCTCTGGACGAATTGGATGCCCTCAGTCATACAAGAGACGAGATAAACTCACGTTTGAAGGAGTCCCTGATTTTGATGCGCGACTAGAGAGAGGAGTTGGAGGGGATGAAGGAATCCGTAACCGCGAAGAGGAAGGAAGTCGAGGGAATCAAGGCTAAAGTGATAAATTTGAAGAAGGAGTCTGATGAGTTGAAGGACGAAAATAAGTCTTTCTTTTCTTATGCTCGACTTAATGCGCGTGCGGCTGTTATGCGACGTCACCTGCAGGGCAAGGATCCTCTGGCTTCAGCGTCAGATGAGCTGCGTCTCTTTTATGAGAGAGTCGGGACCGAGAGGGATCTCGACTTAGGTGATGAGAAGGACGTTGAGGAGGAGGTAGCAGGCGAAAGCCTTCAGGACGGGACTTCGGGCATGAATGCGACGGATGTTCCTCCTTTAATTTAGGAATTTTATTTTGTTTTGCTCTGCTGCTCGACTGTTGATGGTCGAGCGTGTACCTGACGATTTTTTCAGTAAATGCACTTTTTGTTTGAACTTGTGTTTTCATATACTTGGTAAGCAAATATCACATCGTTGTAAGATACATAGGAAATCATGCGACTAAGGCCTTTATTGTAATACAATGATAAGAACGTAAAACAAATATAAAAATACGCGATTAAAGCATCCATTCAGTGTATGAAAGTTAAGAAACTTAGGGGTAAAGTCGTTTAGACTCTATGATCGTACGACCAGATCGTACAGTGAGTTTGTGTCGTATGCCCCTGTGGAGAAATGATCAAGTTAGAGACCTGATCGTTCATGTCGTTCGACCTTGCGATATTAAAGTCATATAGTAGACTTTAATGATTACTGCCGTGCGATTCTGCGATAAAACGTTGTTGGGGGTTGGTCGTTGGCTCACCAACGACCCTCCGATGCTTAAGTCAGTAGAAGTTTTATGAGAAAAAATCGTATGAGAAAGAGCTAGAGAACGTACCATTTCAGACTCTCTCTATTTGCCCCCTGTCATTTATTACAGTATCCTTTTTGGGAGGAAAAGATAGGTTTTAAATGACAGAATGACACGGAGAAATATTGTCCTGCGGTCGACTATGTTGTCGTGCGACGAGGCACCATAGTAGATTTATCCCTGTGGAAAAGATACTAATTTAGGGATAGAAGAACGAACCTGTCGAGAGCTTGTGCTTGCGACTTCAGTTTATTTTCTAGGCTTCAAGGTAGACTTGTAGCACTCACGAGCGACTCCAAGATTCCCCATGGCATAGGGAATTTCAATTGACAACTTTTGAATGCTCGGGAGTCGACGGTCGATGGTCATTAGCTGGAACAGCGACATCGTCGATGATGTCCTTGAGATTTCCTTTCGGGAAATGATATGCTAGTTCCTTCTTCAATGCGATACAGTCGTCTGTCGCATGACCATGATCGGCATGGAAGTCGCACCACTTTGATTTGTCCTTCTTAGCATCGTCCAGGTCGGACATCTTTGGCCATCGAATGGTAGCTTGGGAACTTTTCAGAGCTTCGACTAGGTCCTTTGTGGATCCTTTGAATCCGTAAGAGTATATCTTAGGGTACTGAGTGAACTTAGTCGCGGTCTTGGCCTCTGCTTTCGTCTTGAAACGAACATTTGATATTTGGCGCGCTGGCTCAACTCTGGCTTTCTGACGCCTAACGAATTCTTGTCGTTAGTGTGCTTGCGACGAAAGGCGGCATCATCTTCTACCCTCATATATGCTAAGGTTCGAGCTCGGACGTCTTCGAAATTCTCCGAGGGATATTTGGTCAGGTCGGTGTATAGACCCGAACTATCGTCCAGACCACGCTTATAGGCTTCGATCGCGGTTTTGACGTCGCAATTGCGGATGCTGATCATTTCGGCATTGAATCTATTGAAATAACTTCGAATAGACTCATTAGCTTTCTGCACGATGTAATATTGGTCGCTGGTCTGCTTCTCCATCTTACGACTGCTGGCGAATTGCTGGGAGAATTGATTAACCAACTCAGCAAACGACCCGATGGACTTGGGTTTGAGATTGATTAACCATTGGAGAGCTGGACCAGTGAGAGTCGCCCCGAAACTTTTGCACATGCATACATCCTGGTACATGTGTGGAATCGAGATCGTCCACATGAGCTGCTTATACTGCGCGACATGCTCAGTCGGATCGGTCACACCCGAATACTTGGGAGTGAAGGCAGGAATGTTATACTTCTTTGGGACCTCGACGGTGGCAATCTCGTCGATGAAGGGCGACGCCTGATATCCCGAGCGAGGCTCGACGTCGACAGGAACGGCTGCCCCAGGAAACTTGGCGAGCAAGGACAGGACGCGCTCATTTTGGTCTTCTAACATCTTCAAACGCTGGGCGACGGGATCGTTAAGATCAGGATTTGCCCCTGTCGAGGGATTGGTCCCTGGACTAGTGCCATTACCATGTGACGAACCATTGGTATCCCCGTTGAACGGGACGAAATATGGTTGCGACCCATAGTGGAATTGTTGCGGTCCATTCTGAAACGGCTGCGATCCTTGCTGGAAAGGCTGCAATCCATCGTGGAGTGGCTGAGATCCACCTTGATGTCCATTCTGAAATGGCTGCTGAAATGGTTGCGACCCCTGCTGGAAAGGCTGCGACCCTTGTAATGGCTGAGACCCATTATTCACGGGTGGTGGCCTTATGTGCTGAGAAGGAACTGTCCCAAACTGAGAATTTGGGTTGAACGTCCCTGGCTGTTGATTCTGCATGAACGGGCCTGGATGCTGATTCTGTGCGGATGAACCTGGATTCGGGACAAATGATCTAGGGCCATTCTGGTCGAACGATCTTGGAATTGGGTTCTACACGAACGGCCTAGGACCATTTTGAGGCCCAAGAGGATTTCTTAACCGCGCGATCTCCTCAACTGCTCTGCGATTCTGCTCTGCCATTGCATTGAGCTGATTCCTAGCGACTTCGAGCTCCTGATACATCTGAGCAACAGCTTGCTGCGGATTTCCAGGAGCTGCCATTATTCCTATAATAGAGAGTAGAAAAAAACTCCAAGAAACTGTTAGTAGGGTGCACATTCGTCGATGATTTTCTCTAGATGAGGTCCCACGGATGGCGCCAAACTGTTAATGCTAAAAATCGCACCAAAGGGACAACTTAAGGTCGATGTGGACTTAATCAACTAAAGAAATGATCTTTCGACGAGACGTGCGACGAGGGAAAAAATAAATGAGACAAGGGATTTGATGACGCAGGAAAAACCTCAATCGAGGAAAAAACCTGCAGACGACAGTGGGTGTCGTTGCTGCACTATGGTCGCCAATCAGGGGCGACGTCCTTGGTACTGGCGTCGGTCGTACGATGATTACAATACAAATGAAGGAAATACTTCAAAATGTAAAGTACAGGTGTTTAAATGTAAAAACAGGTGTTTGTCGTGTGTGAATACAAAGTGTGAACTTCTGGTCTAGGGCTGTTGTCGTGCGTCGGGAGCGATACTTGAGCTTTCCTTCGAGTGTTCTTGAGTTCGCAGTAGGGTTCTGGCTTTCAGTACTTGATCTCCAGAGTTTGAATGTTCTTTGCTATGAGTTTGGATGATTTTCTCTGCTGTTTTGTGATGTTCGTTGATGTATACTGGATGTTAACTGATGTCCCTTGAAATGAGGCTTTAGCTTGTCTTTTATAGTCTTCACGTCATTAATTAGCTCCATTAATGCTTTGATCAACGGCTACAACGGCTGGAAACGGTCGCCGGAGTGATTATCCATAATGCTCTTCGTCCGTTACTGCTACTTGTTGTTAATGGCTTTGACTCCTGCATTAAATACTTAACAAACGTAACAGTCAAGGTTAACGTTAACTTTGGTCGAAGGTGCAATGATCTTACGCGATGGTCGTACGGGACGGGCTATGGTCGAGCGTCATGGGAGACGTACGACTTACCTTTTATGGGAGACGACGGATGTTTTCTGGGTTCTTGTCGAGACCTTATCTTAATACAAGATTTGGATTATAACGCGCGTCTTACCTGCTCTGGTCGTGGTCGTACGACGTGATTTTTTGCCCAAACAGAGACTATGTCCTCCGACGAGTGTTCCAAAACACTCAAGAGCTTAACGCCGGTAAGCTTTCTACCAAATGGGAAGGTCCTTACCGTATCTCAGAAGTCGTGGGTAAAGGTGCCTATCGGCTCCAAACCCTCGACAATCAAGACATCCCCCGTATCTGGAATGCAACGCATTTGAAAAGGTATTTCTTCTAATTCCTTTTTATACAAATTTTTTATTCTCATCACAATGATCACTGACTTAAGCATAGGAGGGTCGTTGGTTAGCCAACGACCAAACTCTGACATTGTTTTATCACAGAGTCACATGACATGAGGTTTTCAAGACCGACATACGACTTAAGTTTCGTCGTACGATATAGTCATACAATTATCCAGGTTTAGCGATCCCATGCTCTGAGCTTCCTAACTTAGAAAAAGTTCCGTGTTCTGAATGAATGCCTTGGTCGCATGTGTCTATGTTTAAAAACACGATTTAAACGTATGTCTTATGTTTTGGTTGTTGTATTTCAATGAATGCCTAAGTCGCACGACCCCCTGTTTGTTCTTAACAAGTTTCACAACTGATATTATATCTATTTGCAACAATCAAAATAATACGTTCGACAAGATAGTAGATTTCATTCACGAAATATGCAATTACATCCAAATAACTTGACCTCCAGCGGTCGAACAGAAAAAACAGAAAGAAAACGACAGGAAGAAAATCTTTCCTAAATCGAGGTCCCTATCGGTCCCGACGTTCAAAACGCGTTGAGGAACTTATACAAGGATCAAGCGAGTGTGGGAGACAGAGCTGAGAATTGTTTCTCAGTACTGTAAACCACAACATCTCATGAAGATAAGTCCGCAGTATTTTGAGAATGTGGCTCTTAAGATTAATGTTAAGGTTGGGGAGAAGCATCAGTCGCGTCTTTACCTAAGGCCCCGTCCTTAAGAGCCCTCATCCACCTCTTCCTCCTCGACTTCATTTTCATCGTCAGAGTTGAGGTCTCTTGTGCTCCCGACCTCTCTCAGGAAGTAGGCTAACTCGTCCGACGCCAAGGCCAAAGGATTTTTGCCCGACAAGTGTTGTCTCATTATAGCAGCACGTGCGGTCAGTCGAGCCAAGGCAAAGGTAGACACAACCTCATCTTTAAGCTCTCCTACCTCCTTCTCCAGGCCCACCACCTTAGCCTTGGAATCCCCAACTTCCTTCTCTTTCGTGGCTAAGGATTCTTTCATCCTATCCAGTTCTTCCCTTTGGTCGACAATCGTGGACAAGGACTGCTCTAGACGATGGTTCGCCTCGTCCTTCGCACGAACGACGACCTCCAACTCTTTCTGGGCATCGTCGAGGCGTTTGGACATAGCCTCTTCCCATTCCAAGGCGACCTTTTTCCGGTCCAACGCTGCATTCCCCTTCTCGTAGGCGGAAGACACCAAGCCTTTGACCTTCTCCGTCTCAGCACGCAGGGCAAGGGAAGATTGAAACGCCTGTAAAATTATAAGGAAGCATGTTAATAAACGTTCGACAAAGATTAAAAACATAGAAATACAAGTTTTGAAACTCACCAGAAACGCTAGTCCGGTAACATGAGATCCCGTCTCCTCGACTGGGAATCCCTCGAAACGCTCCCTAAAAGAAGGAAACAAATCCGTCCCGGATAGGACGTTATCGACCATGAAGTCCGAAGGCAACGTGAAGTTGACCTTCGTGACTTTAGCCCCTCCCGTCGCGTGCTCCTTGCCCTTCTCGGTCGACGAAGGAACCGACGTGGTAGACGGGGACTTCGCCGACTTCGCTGTCGTCGTCGGTGGCACAGAACTGATAGGTGTCGCAGCAATCGGACTAGAAGACGTCTTCGTCTTCATAGGCGATGCGACCTTCGCCTTCTCAGGCGTATTGACTCTCGATGATCCATCAACCTTCGTAGACGGTTCCCTTGGAATCGTCATCCTCGTCTTCGGTAAAACCCTCGACTCAATAGTCGAGGTCTTCTGTCTCTTTTCCTTGCCTTTACGGGCAAGCTCAAGTTGTGCCGCTCTCTTAGCAGAGATGGTCGGCACCTTCGTCTGCGATTCTCCTGAAGACATAATAAAAGAAGCATTACAAGATGAACATAAGAGCAAAAGACCAAAGTCGAGCAGAAAGGAATAAGAAGGTACACTTACCAGTCATCTCTTCTTCTCTCCACTCTTCCTCTTTCTCTTCGGTCTTCTCTTCTTTCTCTCCCCAGTTCTCCCCTAAGAACATCAAGTCTTCGTAGTCGTCGTCCACTAATGGTCGCGTGACGAAAGATCGCTCGACAATGCTAAACTCCAAGAACACGTCAATTTTTGCTTGAGAGTTAGCGTAGGGCTTCACGTCGTCAAATTTTATATCTGTTAACACATAAAAAGTGGGTTAGGGATCAATCAAAGATTACAAACGATGTACGACAAGAAAACTATCTCACCCGACACGTTCCAGCCAGCCCTAATCCAGCCGCTCTCAGAGTCGAGAGTCGACTTACGCATGAATACGTACCTAGTATTCCATTTACGATCGTTCACAGCGGTCTTTAAGACTAAGGTACAATCGCCCTTATACCTAGAGAACAGGCTACAGCGATGACATTTGTCCTTCTTGACCTGGTAAGCCAAGAGAAGGGCACGTACATTCATGGGAGATTCCCATTTTTCGGTAAGACATTCGATCACCTGTATGACCTTCCAGAATTGGGGCATTAACTGGGCCGGTGCTAGGTCGAACTCGAGCATAAATGCCTTAGCCAACGGCGAATAGGGCCATTCAAAACCTATCTTAATAGGATATTCATAGATAGCGACAAATCCATCGGGGCATGTATCAGGTCGAATCTGGCCTGCTCTAATCAATGTAATCCCCGCAGGGATTTTTGCCAGGATTCTAAGGTCGTCGAGATCCTTTTGATCTCGAATAGAGCTTTCAGGTTCCATCGACATTTCTAAACCTAAATGTTCTTCAAAGTTTTTAAGAAAAAGATCAAGAAATCGTACCTTATATAGGTGCCTAAAACCTCGAAGTTTCTAACTGTGTCGAAGATATCTTGCAGGTTTAGAGAGGAATCAGCGAAGAAATAGCAAAGAATCTCTTCTAAAAACTCTATGAAATCGTAAAATAGAAAAGATCCATTGAAGGTCGCTATTTATGGAAACGATCGTGTCAGATCGAGCCTCTCGATAATCGACGCGTGTCACTGCCTTTTCGAATATTCGACAGATCGTCGACACCTGGCGTTTACAGCTGTTGTGCACGATCATACGTCAGCGTGACATCATGACGTTATCGCCTTTTCGACTTCTTCTTTAGTTGGAATTGGACCAATCCAGTTCCAAGGCAACTGAAAAGATTTTTAAACACGTGTCACGACCCTAGACATCCAATTAGCAAAATTTAAAAACTCTTGAAAAACTTGGATTTGCTATTCCACTTTTTAAATTTTTGGGGCAAACTGTTTGCCCAAAAAATCACCAGTCTCGACCACGACCAAGACACTAAGAACATTTATTGCACTTCCCTCATAACAAAGTCAAATCATAGACACGTTATCCTTTAAAAAAAGCTGAAGTCAAAAGTACCCATCGACCTCGACCGTCGTGACATGGCTCACGACTTCGACCGACTAACGTGCGACATTTCTGTTATGTTTTTGTCATTCAATGCAGGGTCAATGTCCTTTATGGCCACCAAGACATAACCGATATAAGTAATTATGGGTGTTTACAGCAGTGACCGTTGCGCCCATTACTCCTACAATCATGATGGTTAATTAAAGCTACGAAGACTATAAAAATGAAGATCACAATCCCATTGACGGACATCTGTATTTCGAAGAACACTCAAATCAAAGAAAACTCTCTCAACAGTTCGCTCTCGACGCATTGTTTTACACACGGCACACTAGTTTTTTACATTCGATACACTTGTTACTTTACATTTAAAGTCTCTTCTTTCATTTGTATTGTAATCACTGTACGATCAACACCTGAAACAAAGGATATCACCCTTGTTTGGCGATCATAGTGCAGCGACGACCCCCAAAGTCGTCTGCGGGTTTTATCTACGTTGAGGTTTTTCCATCGTCACCAAAATCTTTGTCTCTTTTACGTTTTCTGTCTTTATCGCACGATTTGTCGCTAGATTCTTTTCTTTAGTTGTTAAGCTCTATAATCAACCTTAAGTTATCCTTCTGGACGATTTTTGGCATTAACAGCGTCCAAGCGGGATTTACTTACATAATAGATTGGCAGTTGCTGCTTTTCATCTTCTCGTGTCAGGACGACACTTATGGCATTAGGGCTTACGGCCAAATATAGCTGCAAGACCTCATGGTCATCGGGCTTTGACAACAAAGGAGGCGACGTCATATTCTCCTTTAATTTTTGCAACGCTTGCTCATGGTCGTTGGTCCAGTCGAAGCCTTTATTTTTCTTGAGGACGTTATAGAAAAAATGACATCTATCTGAGGATCGAGAAATAGACCTGTTCAGAGCAGCCACCCGACCAGTTAGCATTTGGACTTCTTTGAATTGATCTCTATGATAGCCTTGATCTGGTCGGGGTTGGCCTCGATTCCTCGACGAGTGACCATGTAGCCCAGGAATTTCCCGGCACTAACACCAAAGGAACACTTTGTCGGGTTGAGCTTCATGCAGTATTTTCGAAGGATGTCGAACGATTGCCTTAGATGCTCGACGTGGTCGACTGCTTGCTTCGACTTGACGAGCATATCGTCGATGTAAACCTCCATCGTGTTGCCGAGATGTTCTTTGAACATTTTATTCACTATGCGCTGGTAGGTAGAGCCTTCATTCTTAAGTCCAAAAGGCATAACTTTGTAACAGTAAATACCTCGATCCGTCATGAACGCAGTTTTCTCCTGGTCCTCGACGTGCATCAGGATCTGATTGTATCCAGAATAAGCATCCATGAACGTCAACAGTTCATGCCCTGCGGTCACGTCGACCATGGCATCGATATGTGGCAATGGGAACAGATCCTTTGGACAGGCTTTGTTGAGATCAGTAAAATCAATTCAGACCCTCCATTTGCCATTTTTCTTTGCCACGACTACGACATTAGCAAGCCAATCTGGGTATTTTACTTCTCGAATTTTCCCTGTCCTGAGGAGGTTGTCGACTTCATCATTTATCACCTTATTCCTTTCAGGAGCGAATTTTTGCCGCTTTTGCTTGACGGGTTTGAATGATAGGTCCACATTGAGCATTTGGGAAATGATACCTGTTTGGGCAAAATTTCACAGGTCTCGACCACGACCAGAAAAGGTAAGACACATGTTATGAGCTATATCTTGTATTAAGATAAGGTCCTGACAAAGACTCAAAAAACCTCTGTCGCCCCTCCTAAAAGGTAAGTCGAGAGTTCCTCACGACAATCGACCTCGACGTCGCCCGTTTCACACGACCGTCGTACAAGACCATGTGACCTTGGCTAACTCGATATACGACTGTTACGTTTGTTCAATGATTAATGCAGGAGTCAAAGTCATTAATGGGCAACGGTCATAACCGACGAAGAGCATTTATGAAGAGTTACAACTGGCGACCGTTATGACTGTTATCGAAGCAATCAATGAGCTAATCAAAGCAACCGAAGGTTATAAAAGATCAAGTTAAACCTCAGTTTCAGGGACCGGACATCGAATAACACAGAGAGAAAGAACAAGAGTATCGAACAACAGGCACAAGTACTCGAACTCTGAAGAACACTCATTCGAAGCAAAAGAATCATCCACAAAAGATCGCTCTTGACGCACGACAACCACACACGACACACAGTTTGAACACACGACGCACAATGTTTTATATTCAAAACACTTGTAACTTTACATTTCGAAGTCTTTCCTTCATTTGTATTGCAATCTCTGTATGATCGACATCTGGAACACCGAGGACATCGCCCCTGATTGGCGACCATAGTGCAGCGACGATTTCCACAGTCGTCCGCAGGTTTTTTTCCTCGTTGAGGTTTTTCCTGCATCATCAAATTCCCTGTCTCGTTTATCTTTTATTCTTTGTTGCACGCTTTTGTCGAGAGATTCCCTTCTTTAGTTGTTAAAGTCCACATCGACCATAAGTTGTCCCTTTGGTGCGATTTTTGGCATTAACAGTTTGGCGCCATCCGTGGGACCCCATCTAGAGAAAATCTTCGACAAACGTGCGTCGTACTAACAGTTTCTTGGAGTTTCCTTTGTTCTCTGTTTCAGGAAAATGATAGCCCTGGAGATCAGCAGCATGTTATTGCCCAGATGTATCAGGAGCTTGAAGTCGCTCGGAATCAAATCAATGCTATGGCCGAGCAGAGTCGCAGAGCAGCTGAAGAGATCGCATGACTGAGAAATCCCTTTGGACCTCAAAATGGTCCTAGGCCATTCGTTCAGAATCCAGGTCCAGGGTCATTCGGTCAAAATGGTCCCTGACCATTCGTGCAAAATCCAGGTCCAGGATCAGGTCCGTTCGCTCATAATCAGCATCCAGGTCCGTTTATGCCGAATCAGCAGCCGGGGCCGTACAACCCAAATCCCCAGTTCGGGACGGTTCCTCCTCACCACATAAGGCCACCACCCATGCAGAGTGGATCGCAGCCGTTTCAGAATGGATCACAGCCGTTTCAGAATGGATCGCAGCAGTTTCATTATGGGTCGCAGCCATATTCTGTCCCTCTCAACGGGGACGCCAATGGTTCGTCGCATGGCAATGGCACCAGTTCAGGTGTCAATCCGCAGACAGGTGTACCTTCTGACCCCGTCGCCCAACGACTGAAAATACTAGAAGATCAGAACGAGCGCGTCTTGTCTTTGCTCTCCAAGCTGCCTGGGGCAGCTGTACCCGTCGACGTCGAGCCTCGGTCAGGCTTTCAAGCGTCGCCCTTTGTCGATGAGATCGCGACCGTCGAAGTTCCGAAGAAATACAACGTCCCTGCCTTCGCGCCCAAGTATTCGGGAGTGACCGATCCGACGGAGCACGTCGCTCAGTATAAGCAACTCATGTGGACGATCTCGATCCCGCACATGTACCAGGAAGTATGCATGTGCAAAAGCTTCGGTGCGACTCTCACTGGTCCTGCACTCCAGTGGTTGATCAATCTCATACCCAAGTCCATCGGGTCGTTCGCTGAGTTGGTCAACCAGTTCTCTCAGCAATTCGCCAGCAGTCGCAAGATGGAGAAGCAGACCAGTGACCTGTATTATGTCGTACAAAAGACCAATGAGTCTATTTGAAGTTATTTCAATAGATTCAATGCGGAGATGATCAGTATTCGCAACTGTGGCATCAAGACCGCGATTGAAGCTTATAAGCGCGGTCTGGACGATATCTCAGGTTTGTATATTGAACTGACCAAGTATCCTCCGGAGAACTTCGAAGACGTCCGAGCTCGAACCCTAGCATATATGAGAGTAGAGGACGATGCAGCCTTTCGTCGTAGGCATACCGACAACAATAGGTTATTTGGTGTGAGAAAGTCGGAGTTCAAGACGAAGGCAATTTCCAAAGTAGAGCCCGCGCGCCAGATCTCGAACGTCCGATTCAAGACGAAAGCAGAGGCCAAGACCACGACCAAGTTTCCCCAGTACCCCAAGATATCCTCTTACGGATTCAAAGGGTCCACTAAGGAATTGGTCGAAGTTCTGAAGACCGCCCAAGCGACCATCCGGTGGCCAAAGAAGTCCGATCAGGACGACGCAAAGAAAGATAAATCTAAATGGTGCGAATTTTATGTCGACCATGGTCACACGACAGATGATTGCATAGCCCTCTAAAAGGAGCTAGCATATCATGTTCTAAAGGGCAATCTCAAAGACATCATCGATGACGTCATGACCTCTGCTAGCGACCATCGACAGTCAACCCCCGAGCATGCAAAGGTCGTCAATTGCATCACCGGTGGTTCCGACGTATGTTGTCTGACGTATTCCGCAGCCAAAAGTCACGCCAGTTAAGCGCCTGACGATCGACCTATCCCGCGTTCATCAAGGCCTAAAGGAGATCCAGAGCTGGAAGCTATGAAGATTGTGTTCGACCAAGACGACCTCGGCGACTCATATCAGAAACATCATGACGGGTTGACCATTCAACTCACAATTGGTAATTGTTTAACCTGGCGAGTCTTGATCGATGGGGGCAGTTCAGCGAATGTCATTTTTCTTGACACCATCAAGGCCATGGGAATCGACCGCTCGGAAATCACCCGACGTTCGACAACTTTGGTTGGCTTCAATGGAGAAGCGACGAGCACCTACGAAGATATTATCTTGCTCGTCTATGCCGGAGGAGTCAATAAGCAGACGAAGTTCAGCGTCATCGACTGTGCATTGGCCTATAACATCATTTTAGGTCGACCATGGATCCATGAAATGAAAGCCGTTCCTTCGACGTATCATCAGACCCTGAAGTTCCCTACGCCGTGGGGAGTCCAAGTGATCAAAAACGAGCCGAAAGTCGCTCGTGATTGCTATAAGACCACTCTGAAGCTGTGAAAGTAAACCGTCTAGCAGTCACGACACGACCAAAAGGTATCGACAGGTTCGTCCTCCTATCCTTAAAGACAAACAAATGCCTTTTTTCACAGGAATACGCCGACTATCTTGCCCTGACGCACGAAAACACAACCGACATTAATCCGTCATTCATAATCTTTTTTTCCTGAAAAAATAATATAATAAATGACGGGGGGCAAATAGGCATACAAGAGAAAAAATATAGAAAGGTACGTATCCTAAGTCCTTTTTCATTTTTTCTTTCATGCGATTTCTCCTCACGTACGATTACTGACTTAAGCATCGGAGGGTCGTTGGTTAGCCAACGACCAACCTCTGACATTGTTTTATCGCAGAAAACGCACGACAGTAATCACTAAGTCTTATATGTGACTTTAATTTCGCAAGGTCGCACGACGTAAACGATCAGGTCTATGACTTGATTATCATTCTACAGGCGCACACGATTCGAGTTCAGCGTACGACTTAGTCGTACGACCGTGAAGTCTAAACGACTTTACCTCCTAAATTTACCTTCTAAGTTTCTTATCTTAGATGAATTTCACACCTCGAATGCCTGCTTTGATCGCACGTTCTTATGATTGCATGTACGACTCAAAAGTATTATATCTTACGTTCTAAGTTGTCGTATTACAATAGATGCCTAAGTCGCATGATTCCTTGTATATTTTATACTTTATGAATTTGACAGTCGATGCGATATCTGTTTGCTAAAAATATAAAACACAAGTTCAAAAGAAAGCCAAGTTTCATGCACCAAATAAACTGTCAATTACATTTCAACCACCAACGGTCGATCAACAAAAACAAAAATTATAAAATTCCTAAACTTGAGAAGGAGCATCGGTCGCATCCTTGCTCGAGGCCTCGCCCTGAAGACCTTCGCCTACCACCTCCTCCTCGACGTCCTTCTCATCATCTGAGTCGAGATCTCTCACGGTCCCGACACCCTTCAAGTAAATGTCAAGCTCCTCCGGCGCCGATGCAAGAGGGTTCTTTCCCAGCAGATGTCGCCGCATAATGGCCGCCCTAGTAGTCAAACGAGCTATGGCAAAAACGGACTTGCCCTCGTCCTTAGCACCTTGCACCTCTTTCTCCAGACCCTCTACCCTGGACTTGGAATCCTCAGCCTCCTTTGTAGCTGCAACCAAGGATTCCCTAACCTTGTTCATCTCCTCCCTCTGATCGGAAATCAGGAGCAAGGACTGCGTCAGGTGATGATTAAGATCATCCTTCGCACGACCGACGACCTCTAGATGTTTCCGGGCGTCGTCAAGACGTTTTAGCAGAACCTTTTCACGTTCTATGGCGACCTTCGCCCTATCCAACGCCGCGTTCTCCCGCTCTTGCGCATCAGACATTAGACCCTTTATCTTCGTCGTCTCGCCTCGCAAAGCTAGGGAAGCCTGGAACGCCTACAAAATCATAAAAATGTTGTTAGTAAATAAACAATGACAACGACAACGAACAACGAACAATGACAACGACAACAACAACGACAAACGAACCAAGTCTTGAAAGAAAGACTTACCATGAAAGCCAGCCCGACGACATTAGCTCCCGTCTCCTCGATAGGAAACCCCACGAAACGTTCCCTGAAAGAAGGGACCAGATATTTCCCCAGATGTGGAAATAGGTTCGTCCCGTCTAGGACACTACTGACCATAAAGTCCGACGGCAATGTAAAATTGACCGTCGTGACCTTGGCCCCTCCCGTCGGTTGATCCTTGCCCTTGTCGGCCGACAAAGGATCCGACGTGGCTGACGGGGACTTCGCTATTTCCGCCGGAGGCGCAGAACTAATTGGCATCGCAGCAATCGCATCGGAAGACGACTTCCTGGGCGATGCGAGCTTTGCCTTCTCAGGCGTAACGACTTTAGAAGAGTCGTAAGTCCCCGAAGACGGTTCCCTCGGGATCGTCGTCCTCTTCGAAACCTCAGGACCATTGGATCCAACAAACATGGATTTTAACCTCTTCTCCCTGCCCTGACGAGCAAGCTCAAGCTCAGCTGCTCTTTTAGCAGAAACATTCGACATCTTGGGTCGTGATTCTCCTGGGAACCAAAAAAGAAAAGGGGCATAAGACAAGAGAATTCAGATCAAACAGAAAGAACTAAGAAGGTATACTCACCAGTCATTTCTTTTTCTTCTTCTTTCTCACACCTCTTCCCCCGATTCTCTCCTAAGTACGATAAATCCTCATCGACGTCCGCCAATTGTCGTACGGCGAACGACCGCTCTACGACGCTGAACTCCAGAAAAGCGTTGATCCTTGCTTGGGAGTTGGAATAAGGCTTCACGTCTTCGAACTTAATGGCTATTGACATAAAAACAGCAAGTTAAAAATCAAGTAAAAATCACAAATGACATATGACGATAAGATTACAAAGCTCACCCGACGTATTCCATCCGGTCCTAATCCACTCACTCTCGGAATCAAGGGTCGACTTACGCACGAAAACATACCGAGTCTTCCACCCACGATCGTTCACAGCGGTCTTTAAGACCAAGGTACGATCACCCTTAATCTTAGAATATAAGCTACAACGATGGCACCCATCCTTCTTGGCTTGATAATCCAAGAGGAGGTCGCGCACATTCATGGGAGTATCCCATTTCTTAGTGACACGCTCGATCACTTGCACGACTCGCCAGAATTGGGGCATTAACTGACCTGGGCAGATCAATTCAACCCACGCAGGGATTTTTGCTAAATCTCTAAACTCATCGAGGTCCGATTGTTCTCGAATAATACTCTCCGGATCTATCGACATTTCTAATAGACTTAAAGAAATCAACAGAAATCGTACCTTATATAAGCGCTCTAGACCTTGAACAATCTTAACCAAGTCGAAGATTCTCACGGTTCAGGGAAGATTGGACGAGGAAAGGTAAGGAAATCAAAATAAAACCCCTCCGAGTAAACTCTTCAAAAGAATAAACGAGGAAATGATCCGTCAAGGTGTCTATTTATGTAAGAAATCAGATCGGGTCGACTCCACCGATGATTGCCACATATCCCCGAACTTTCGTATGACTAAACGGATCATCGACACCTGTCATCGATAGCTGGTAAGCACCATCGCGCGTCAGTATGACGTCATGATCTCGTTTCCTTTTCGACTTCTCGTTCAGTTAGAGTCGGGTCGATCCAGTTCCAAGACAACCAAGGTAACTTTCGACACGTGTCATAGCCTCATGCACCCGACAAGCAAAATTTAAAATTCGAATTTGTCATCCTACTTTCAAATTTTGGGGGAAAACTGTTTGGGCAAAATTTCACAGGTCTCGTCCACGACCAGAAAAGGTAAGACACATGTTATGAGTCATATCTTGTATTAAGATAAGGTCCCGACAAAGACCCAAAAAACCTCTGTCGCCCCTCCTAAAAGGTAAGTCGAGAGTTCCTCACGACACTCGACCTCGACGTCGCCCGTTCCACACGACCATCGTACAAGACCATGTGACCTTGGCTAACTCGATATACGACTGTTACGTTTGTTCAATGATTAATGCAGGAGTCAAAATCATTAATGGGCAATGGTCATAACCGACGAAGAGCAATTGTGAAGAGTTACAACTGGCGACCGTTATGGCTGTTATCAAAGCAATCAATGAGCTAATCAAAGCACCCGAAGGTTATAAAAGAACAAGTTAAACCTCAGTTCCAGGGACCGGACATTGAATAACACAGAGAGAAAGAACAAGAACATCGAACAACAGGCACAAGTACTCGAACTCTGAAGAACACTCATTCGAAGCAAAAGAATCATCCACAGAAGATCTCTCTCGATGCACGACAACCACACACAACACAGAGTTTGAACACACGACGCACACTGTTTTATATTCAAAACACTTGTAACTTTACATTTCGAAGTCTTTCCTTCATTTGTATTGTAGTCTCTGTACGATCGACATCTGGAACACCGAGGACATCGCCCCTGATTGGCGACCATAGTGCAGCAACGACTTCCACAGTCATCCGCAGGTTTTTTTCCTCGTTGAGGTTTTTCCTGCATCATCAAATTCCCTGTCTCGTTTATCTTTTTTTCTTTGTCGCACGCTTTTGTCGAGAGTACAAGGATATGAGTTTGCCTTTCAGGCAGGGATCAAGGGATGACCCTACAAGGACTTTCTGGTCAGGTTTGCTCTGGTCCAGGATGACTTCCTCCAGGCGATAGTCGTCGACTATCTCAGAAACATCCTGCGCTTTTTCAAGCCCCTCGGGCATATGGGCAATTATTTGCTCTTGATCTCCGCGATCTGCCATTTTCCTGATACAGAAAAAGAGGGAACTCCGAGAAACCTTCAGTAAGACGCACACTTGCCGAAGATTTTCTCTAGATGGGGCCCCACGGTGGGCGCCAAACTGTTAATGCCAAATATCGTCCAGAAGGATAACTTAAGGTTGATTGTGGAGCTTTACAACTAAAGAAAAGAATCTAGCGACAAATCATGCGACAAAGACATAAAACGTAAAAAAGACAGATTTTAATGACGCGGGAAAAACCTCAACGAGGAAAAAACCCGCGGATGACTTTGGGGGTCGTCGCTGCACTATGATCACCAAACAGGGGCGATATCCATTGTTTCAGATGTCGAGAGTACAAGGATTACAATACAAGTGAAAGGAAATACTTTAAATGTAAAGTAACAAGTGAATCGTGCGTGAGAAACTGGTATGTCGTGTGTAAAAACAATGCATCGAGCGTGGAAGTTGTGCGTCGAGAGCGAACTGTTGAGAGAGATTTTTGTGCTTCAAGTGTTCTTCGGAAAGCAGATGTCCCTAAATGAGACTGCGATCTTCATATTTATAGTCTTCGTAGCTTTAATTGACCATCATGATTGCAGGAGTAACGGTCGCAACGGTCACTGCTGTAAATGCTCATAATTACTTATGTCGGTTACGTCTGTTGGCCATAAAGGACATTGACCCTGCATTGAACAAGAAAAACATAACATAAATGTCGCATGTTAGTCGGTCAAAGTCGTGAGCTATGTCACGACAGTCGAGGTCGAGGGGTACTTTTGACTTCAGCTTTGGTTAAAGAATAAAGTGTCTATGATTTGACTTTGTTTATAAGAGAAATGCATTAAATGTTCTTAGTATCTTGGTCTTTGTCGAGACTGGTGAAGTTTTATCCAAACAGTAATCCACCTGATACCCCCGCCATGCCTATACCAGAACATCTACTGGCACACGCGAACCCCAATGCACCAAGTGTGATAGAGTATTAGAGAGAGTTAGGGAATCCCATGGTCCAGCCAGAGCCGAAGGGACCTCCCCAGGGACATAGAACTGAGGGACGTGAGGGTCCAAGGACGAGAGGAGGTAGAGTCCGGGTAGCTGGGGCTCTCGGACGGGGTGTGTTGAGAGTACATGGAGGGGAACAGGCGCGGGCGGTGCATTGGATTCGCAAGCCAGTACTACCCACTCCAGCCAAGACGGACCAAGCCGACAACCCCCTATTCCCATCACCCGGACCACGACCGAAGCAGGACCGTCGACTAGACTACACGAGGTCCAGGTCGTCACTGAAACCGAGAGACCATTGCTTCACCGTGACACGGAAGCATACATATCTGACCCTTCGCCTACCAGACAGGTTGAAGACGTTGTTAATGCCAAAAATCGTCCAAAAGGATAACTTAAGGTTGATTGTGGAATTTAACAACTAAAGAAAGGAATCTATCGACAAAGCGTACGACAAAGGCGAAAAATGTAAACGAGACAGAGATGTGGTGACGCGGGAAAAACCTCAACGAGGAAAAAAACCCGCGGACTGTTAATGCCAAAAATCGTCCAAAAGGATAACTTAAGGTTGATTGTGGAATTTAACAACTAAAGAAAATAATATTTTGACAAAGCGTGCGATTAAAGAAGAAAATGTAAATGAGACAGAGATTTGATGACGTAGGAAAAACCTCAACAAGGAAAAAACCTGCGGACGACAATGGAGATGTCGTCGCTGCACTATGGTCGCCAAACAGGGGTGATATCCTTTGTTATTGGTGTCGATCGTACAGAGATTACAATACAAATGAAAGAAAGACTTTAAATGTAAAGTAAAATAGGTGTTTTGAGTGTAAGAACAGTGTGCGTCGTGTGTAAAAACTAAGTGTCGTGTGCGAATGTCGTGCGTCGAGAGCGGTTCTTCGAGAGAGAATTCTTTGCTTCGTGTGTTCTTCAGAGTTCGGATGATTGTATGTTGTAATGCGATGCCAAATGCTTTT
This sequence comes from Saussurea involucrata, assembly GCA_033807775.1. NCBI lineage: Eukaryota > Viridiplantae > Streptophyta > Magnoliopsida > Asterales > Asteraceae > Saussurea > Saussurea involucrata. The sequence continues at coordinate 74,867,216 of CM066317.1, read as the reverse complement.
CTTTCTCTCCCTAAATGATGGTTGAACCTCGGCTTTTATAGTCTTTGGAGGTATTAAATGTCTTCATGATTTCTTTGAGTAACGGTCGCAACGGTCATGGCTGTTTTAATGTTGTTAATTGCTTTGTCGGTTTCACTCGTTGATCATAACTGTTGTTGTCCTGCATTGAATCATAAGATAGTAACATAAAAATAGACGTTAGCTTGGTCGAGGTCGCATGGTTCTATGCGACGGTCGTATGAAATAAGAAATATCGTGGTCGAGTGTTGTGAAAAAGATTCGACCTGTCTTTTAGGAAGGACGACGAGGGTTTTTAAGGTCTTTGTCGGGACCTTATCGTAATCCAAGATTTTGTTCATAATATGTGCCTTACCTTTTCTGGTCGTGGTCGAGGCTGGTGAATTTTTGCCCAAACAATTTGCCCCCAAAATTTGAAAAATAGAGAGGCAAACTCGAGTTTTTAAATTTTGCTAGTTGAGTGCGTAGGGTTGTAACACGTGTTTTAGTCGTATGGGAACTGGATCGGTTCGATTTTGACAGAATCGAAAAGGTGATAAAGGCGTGACGTCATGCTGACGTGCAATTGTGCATAACAGCTGTATGCGCCAGGTATCGGTGATCCGTGTGGTTATACGAAAGGGCAGGGGTATGTGTCGATTATCGGGAGGTTTGATCTGACACGATCGTTTACATAAATAACGACCTTTGATAGATACTTTTCCTCTTCACGATTTCGGAGAGATTTGCGAGAGATTTCCTTATTTTTTCTTAGCGATTTGCTTCCCAACCTACAAGAGTTAGGGTTTTCGAAGATTTATAGCGCTTATATAAGGTACGATTTTTCATTCTTTGTATGCGTCGTAAGTCCATAGCTAGGAAACCTAGGAAGAACTGGGACATTTGGGGATTTTCAGAGCGACAAATTTGGTTGAGATGTCGACGGAACCCAGGAGTTCCATTCAGGATGAGGATGCTATAGATAGCTTTAGGCTTTTAGCGAAAATCCCTGCGGGGATCTCTGTAAGCAAGGCTGGTAACATTCGACCGGAGATGTGCCCTGAGGGATACGTTGTGATATACGAGTATCCCTTTAAAATAGGCTTCGAATGGCCTTATTCTCCTCTGGCGAAGGCTTTTATGTGTGAGTTTGACCTCCCACCTGGACAATTGATGCCCCAATTCTGGAGAGTAGTCCTGGTCATCGAGCGTCTTACCTCACACTGGGAGTCGCCGATGAACTTTAAAGACCTCTTGGCAGCTTATCAGGTCAAGAGGGATCGATATCGTCGCTATAGTCTTTTCTCGAGATATAAGGGAGACCGTACTTTGGTTCAAAATACTGCAGTTAACGATCGTGGGTGGAAATCTAGGTACGTCTTCGTGCGGGTATCGACGTTGGACACTGATAGCGATTGGATCAGGTCTGGGTGGAACATGACAGGTAAAATTTAACTGCGGTCGAGCGTTTTTATCTATTGCTTTACTTCCAACTAACTTTGTCCCTCTGTGCTCTCAGATATCAACTTTGACAGTGTAGAGCCCAACGAAGACTCTGAGGCCAAGATTGAAAAGTTTTTGGAAATTAGTGTTGAGGATAGATCGTATGTCACACGTCAGTTGATAGATGAAGATGACGATGATGTGGTCTTCTTGAGTGATCGCGTACAAGTGGGTCGAAGGGAGGAAGAGAAGAGAGCAGAAGAAGAAGACGATTCTGATGATATCGAGGAAGTTGATAAGCAGGCAAGAGAGACAGAGGTGGAGGTGACTGGTAAGTGTACCCTACTTTGTTTTGATGTACTTCTTCCTTTGCTTTTGCATTTTAGCTTGTCTTTTCTTCTTTGTTTCACAGGAGAATTTCCACAAGAACTTCCACAGGAAATTCAACAGTCGCAGCCGAAGGTGTCATCGGTGATGGCTAAGAGAGCGGCTCAGGCCGAGTTGGCTCATCAAGCAAAGGGAAGAAAGCAAGAGGTCCCAACAGTTGGGTCGGGAGTCCTCAAGAGGAAGGAGGCTCCGACAACTGGGTCGGGAGTCCTCAAGAGGATGAGGACGTCTGTCCGGATGGAACCATCTTTGAAGACGGGTGGTTCGTCGAGAGTTGTCTCGCCTGAGAAGGTGAAGGCGTCGACCATACCTGTCGAGAAGAATCCTGACGTGGTTGACGCGACACCCGTCGATACTGCGCATCCGGCGAAATCGACAGGGTCTCATGCTGCCGCGTCGGGCCCTGCATCGGTCGACAAGGGCAAGGGCGCGTAGACAGGAGAGGAAACGACGGTGAATTTTACCTTACCGGCGGATTTCATGGTGGATAACGTCCTGGACGGGACGAGCTTGTTCCCCCATTTGGACAAGTTCCTGCTCCCTGCTTTCAGGGAACGTTTTACTGGGGTTTCTATGGATGCTGCGGTGTCTTATGTAGCCGGCTTAGCGTTCATGGTAAGTCTATCTTTCAGGACTTTGTTTTTCGTTTGTCGTTTGTTGCTGTCGTTGTCGTTGCTCTTTGATTAATGTGTTTTTATACGTATTTCAGACGTTGCAGTCTTCATTGGCCCTGCAAGCTGAGACGGTGAAGATGGAAGGTCTGTTGGCTTCTGCCATTAAGAGGGAGGATGCGATATCGGTGAGGGAAAAATCTGCCCTGGTGCGTGTTGAAGAAATATCAATAAAGCTTGACGATGTTCTAGACCAGCTAAAAGCTATTACTCACGCGAGGGACGACGTGAATTCTCGTCTGAAGGATTCCATCTCTATAGTTGAAAATCAAAGAGAGGAATTTGATAAATGCGAGCGGTCCTAATTACGAAGGACAAAGAGATTGAAAGATCGAAATCCAAGGTGACGGCTGTTTGGGCGAAAATTCATGTCGTACGACCACGACCAGAAAAGGTAAGACGCGCGTCATGAAAGACATCTTGGATTAATATAAGGTCCCGACCAAGACCCGCAGAATGTCCGTCGTCCGTCGTAAAAGGTAAGTCGAGAGTTTCCTTGGACGTACGACCATAGCGACGCCCGTCCTGCATAACTGTCGCATCGAGCCATACGTCTTAGACCAAAACTAACGTTAACCATGACTGTTACATTTTGTTAAGTGTTTAATGTAGGAGTCAAAGCTATTAAAGGAGCAACGACTATATCCGACGCAAGCCGTTATCCGACGCAAGCTGTTACTCGTAACGAACGAAGACCATTATGGATTATCACGCCGGCAGCCGTTACAGACCGTTGCGACAATTAAAGCTGTTAATGAAGCAATCAATGAGCTAATCAAAGCTCCCAAAGACTATAAAGCTAGAGCCGAATCCTCATTTCAGAGGGGACGGAACATCGAACATCTAAGTAGAGAACATCTGGAGATCATCTGAAGAACATTTGCAGAGTAATCTACTACAATCATTCAAGCTCAATAACCATACTACGAACTCAAGAACGCTCGAGGAAAAGCTCAAGTTATCGCTCCTGACGTACGACATCAGCCTTCGACCAACAGTTTACACCTTGTATTCACACACGACAAACACTGTTTTTTACATTCAAACACTTATACTTTACATTTCGAAGCATTTCCTTCATCTGTATTGTAACCCTTGTACGACCGACGCCACTACCGAAGGACATCGCCCCTGATTGGCGACCATAGTGCAGCGACGACACCCACTGTCGTCCGCAGGTTTTTTCCTCGATTGAGGTTTTTCCTGCGTCATCAAATCCCTTGTTTCTTTATTTTTTATCCTCGTCGCACGTTTCGTCGAAAGATTCTTTCTTTAGTTGTTTAAGTCCACATCGACCTTAAGTTGTCCCTTTGGTGCGATTTTTGGCATAAACAATGGCCTTGGAAAGCTCAAGGCAGATGCCGCGTCGACCTTTGCCTTAGGTCGATTGACTTCAAGGGCAGCGATCATGCGGCGGCATTTTTCGGGAAAAAATCCTCTAGCTTCGGCACCGAGTGAACTTGTTTTTTTCCTGGAAGAGCTTGGGTCTGCAAGGGACCTTGATTCTGACGACGAGAAGGAGGCGGAGGAAGAAGAGGTTGTAGACGGAGGTCCCCAGTGTGAGACTTCGGGCAAGGATGCTACCGATGCTCCTCTTTAGCTTTAGGAAAAGATTTTCTTTTGCCAATGCTTGAATGCTCGACCGCTGGTGGTCGAGCTATTTCGATGTTATCACATATCTTTCAAATGAAATCTTTCTTTTTCGAATGCATGATGTCAGTTTATACATATCGTAGATAGATATACTATCAACTATGAAACTCGTTAAGCGTAAAACAAACAAGGAGTCACGCGACTTAGGCATCCCTTGTAATTATCAAGATTAGCACATAAGTCATAAGATTTTCATATTTTTACATTGACAAACATAAGTACGTGCGATCAAAGCATTTATTCAGAACGCGAAATTTATCTAAGTTAAAAAACTTTGACCATGGGTTGCTAGACCAAACGATCGTACGATTAGATCGTGTGATGAACTGTGAATCGTATGACCTTATAGAAAGATGGTCAAGATTTAGACCTTATCGTTTATGTCGTGCGATCCTATGAAACTAGAGTCTGTTGGTCCCGAAGGGTTATACAAGTTTGTAGAGGGGGGGGGGGGGGGGGGGGGGTTGAATACAAACACACGATTTTTACTTTTCTAAATTGTTTATTGATAAATCTTAAAACAATTTACAACTTGTTGCGGAACTAGATAAGGATTAACCTAATCTAAACAAGTTAAGAACACTAAGTTTCTTGCACTAGAAATAGATAGAAAGAAGATAAGAATATTAAGTATAATATTCTAACACACAATAGTAAGGAAGAAGAAGATGGTCCGAGTACACTTCAAAACTGAAGTAGGGTTCTTCTTATATACTGCATGCATTTAATGCATGGCAGTATGCCTTTACACGTGACAGCAGCTGAGTGGTTGCATGTACTTGTCTTTTGTAGACAACCTAGTAGCCGCTTGGTGCATAGTGTAGAATCAGAGTTGTTGTACGATTACAGACAAAAAGAATGTCCGTTCTGACAGTTCGTACGGAGACGTGCAGGGGAGGTAAGACAATAGTAACATGCAGGGAGACTTCATGATCAGCTTTCGTTGAAACAGTTCTTTATTAGCGAATGATAAAGTTCAGCGATTGGTGAAGTCTTCTACTTGATACTTCACGTTAAGTGGATAGGTCTTGCTTCGCTGATATCCGCATCAGTTCATGAGTAGACTTGTCGCTGGTTCTTGAGCTTGATCTTCGACTTCAGTATAGAACATATGTTGACGTGAAACTTGTCTTCAGGGATCATAAGTAAACAAACTAAACTATCTGCGATCATCTCATAGACTGAACAGGCTCAGAGCTATTTGATGAACAGTGTTCGCTAATTATTTAACTTAAAGAGCGAGAGATCCTATCAGCGGTACTGAAACAGTCTTAGTACTTATCTGTGATAGTGAAACTCTAATACATATTGTTTACTTACAATTTTCACTATGTGTTTAAGAGAGGGTCATTATCAAATCACTGAGGGTTTGGATCAACAATCTCCCCCTATTTGATTATGACATAGCAACAGAGAAAATTGCTAAGTATGAAAACATAAGGATAAAAAGAACTCATAAAATATTTGTCCCTTTTACTGTTTTCTGGGATCTTTTCAGTACTGATGGAGTAAAGTACATTCGCTGAAATTTTTCTTTAAACTTCGTAAAGGTTACAAAGGGAAGTGGAAAAATCACAAGTACAACAAATAAAATTACAAGTACAAAAGATGTATGTTGATAAGGATAGAAGGATTACAAGGCGATCCTATCAGCTGTCATAAGGTTCTTCCTTGATGAGAAGCTCATCGAGGGTCTTTGTAGTTGGGATCATCCAGTCAGGGACAGTTTCTCCCTGATTTCTTCTTTCTTGAGCTTCAACGAAGATTAAGGGTTTGAGATACCTTGCCTGAAGATCGCGTCTGAATTCACACCAATAAACAAGATCCCTGAGCTGTTCGAGAGGAGTGATGGGAAGCTCAGAGATGCGTTGAAAGCGTTGTCCACCATCATAGTCTTTAAAGAATATTCCATAAGGTTGACTTATGACTTTTCCAGGGATGAATCGTTCACCAGGAGGCAGAGAGGTGTCACGCGCAGAAAGGTCAGGTTCACGACCAAGTACTTTTTCACGTGAGAACCCAATACCTGTTTCGTTCCGAATAGGAGGACCTGAGTCTGAAGGTTTAGACTTTTTCTTTGCAGAGGCCCTTCTTTTCTGATTTTTGAGAGGAGGAGGAGGAGGAATATCCATGACAGAAGATACTAAGTCGATCTGTTGATTTATAAGCTTTTCGACATGATCCTTGTACTTATATTGTGACTTCTGGATGGCTAATCTGATCTCCAACCATTCAGAGAGACCGTAATTCGTGATAGCTTCAGCATAGAATTTTTCGTACTGTCCGTTCTCTCTGAATATCTCGATTTCAGCGATTGAAACTTTGAGGGTCGATCTTCCAGTGATATGTACCTTGTTGATTCTGGCAGGTCGATATCTAAAGTGAACCTTTTCTTTGCACCACTTCAAGGTAGATTGAGATACCTTGGTCTTTTCTTCAACGATCTTCTGGGCGTCTTCCCATAGCTGACGTTGACCTTCGATGGGAGTTCTTTTCAGCTCGGGGTCTTTCACCGTTTATTGGGCAAGCTGGATGGCGAGGGCCTTATCTTTTTCTTCAGCTTCCCTACGTTCAGCGATTAATCTTTCAGCTCTGAGGTGATCGTAGTATTCCCTCTTTGATACTCTGAACTTTTTAGGTTCAGGAACTTTGTCGTGTGGAAGGATGACTCGCTGATCCTTGAATTTCTTGATCATTGCTTCTCTCTTTTGTTGCTCATCTTCACTTAGCTTTTGAGGAACTAAGGAAGGTCTGTTTGTGTGAGAGAGCAGTTGTACTTCTGTTGATCCAAACCCTCAGTGATTTGATAATGACCCTCTCAATTCAACTTAGTGAAAATTGTAAGTAAACAATGTATAAGAGTTTCACTATCGCTGATAAGTACTAAGACTGTTTTCAGTACCGCTGATAGGAACTCTCGTTCTTTAGAATAGACATTCAGCGAACCCTGTTCATCAGCAAGCTCTGAGCCTGTTCAGTCTTGATGATGATCGCTGATGTTCTCATATATTGTTCAGCATAAATGTTCACCATATATTCTTAGGAATATAAAGCTCTGAGCCTGTTCAGACCTATTTGGTGATCGCTGACAATCATAGTTGTTTACTTATGATCCCTGAAGACAAGTTTCACGTTAACATAGGTTCTACGCTGAAGTCGAAGATCAAGCTCAAGAACCAGCGACAAGTCTCCTAATGAACTGATGCGGATCAGCGAAGACTCAGATTTATCCACTCAACGTGAAGTATCAAGTACAAGACTTCAGCTATCGCTGAACTTTATCATTCGCTGATAAACAATGATAAAGCGCTGAATCAACGTAAGCTGATCATGAAGTCTTCCGTACAAAGTACTTTTGTCTTAACCACCCTTGCACGACTCCGTACGAAATGTCAGAAAAGAACCTCCTTATTGTCTGAAATCGTACAACCACTCTGATACTACACTGTTCATCCATGCGGCTACTAAGGTTGTCTACTCAAATCAGATCCTACAATCAATCAGCTGCTGCCACGTGTAAAGTATAAACTGCCAAGCATTAAATGCATGCAGTATATAAGAAGATGCCCCGCTTCAGTTTTGAAGCACAACTTGTTAACTCTGGTCAAGTCGTCTTTCTTGAGATAGGTTATTATTAGTAATTTCCTTCTCTTTCTTAGTGCAAGAAACTTAGTGTTCCAACTTGTTTAGATTTAGGATTTATCCTTAATCTTGTTCCGCAACAAGTTGTAAATTGTCTTGATTTATCAATAAAAATTTAGAAAAGTAAAAACGTGTGTTTGTATTCAACCCCCCCCCCCCCTTCTACAAACTTGTATAGCCCTTCGGGACCAACAACTTCAGGTTCATCAGTCTCAGTGATTAAATCCAAGACTGGGATTATTTCTTCAGCGTTGGGAGCTGGGATTATTGTTGGTGCAGCTGTAGAGACTTCAGCTGGATCCTCAAACAGGGGAGAGGACTAGCTGAAACACAACGATCGTTTAAGTAAGAAGAGTTAGGGAGGAAAGAGATAGAGAAAGAATGGGGTTTAAGTGTATAGAGGTTTTATGGATAGAAGGATTGAGATTGAGAAAGGATAGAGGAGGGATGCTGAGTAAGGGAAGAGAAGATAGTGTACCTGACAAACTGGCTTTCGAAGCAAGATCATCAAATTGTCATCTGCAGCGAGGCCTTTGTTTTTGCCTTTGTCAGCTTTAGATGCTGCAAGCTTTGTCTTCTCCCCTGATGGTTCATTTATCGAAATCCCTTTCTCAGGGACCTTCTTGGGCTCTACGAAGAAGAAGTCATCATCATCATCGTCATCATCATCATCTTTAGGGGATGATGATGGTTCTTCATTATCGATATTGATGGGTTCTTCGTCTTCAGCTTCTTCTTCCTCAGATTCAACCTCTTCAGCGTAAGGTGAGGTTACATCAGCAACATCATCATTGTTTGGGCAAAAAATCACGTCGCTCGACCGCGACCAGAACAGGTAAGACGTATGATTAGGGACTATATCTTGTATTAAGATAAAGTCTCGACAAAGACCTAGAACACCATCGTCGTCCCTCATAAAAGATAAGTCGAGAGTTCCTTACGACACTCGACCATAGCGTCGCCCGATCCGCACGACTATTATATAAGGACGTGCAACCTCGACCAAAGCTAACGTTCACCATGACCGTTTGTTAAGTTTTTAATGCAGGAATAAAAGTCATTAAGGAGCAACGACTATAACCTACGCAATCATTAAACAGTCGGCGACCGTAACGGATGAAGATCATTACTCCGGCGACCGTTTCCAACCGTTAAGGCCATTAAAGGAGCATTCATGGATGAAGCTAAGGACACGAAGACTATAAATATCAAGCTCAATCAACATTTCAAGATATCGAATATCCGGCGATTAACAACCGAAGCAATATTCAAGAACACCTGAAGTGAAGAACCATTATTCTAAGTATCGCTCTCGACGCACGACAACAACCCTCGACCAGCAGTTCACACTTTGTTTCGTACACGACAAACACCTATTTTTACATTCAAACACTTGTACTTTACATTTCGAAGCATTTTCTTCATTTGTATTGTAATCTCTGTACGATCGACACCAGTATCCAAGGACATCGCCCCTGATTGGCGACCATAGTATAGCGACGACACCCACTGTCGTCCGCAGGTTTTTTCCTCGGATGAGGTTTTTCCTGCGTCATCAAATCCCTTGTTTCTTTATTTTATTTATCGTCGCACGCCTCGTCGAAAGATTCTTTCTTTAGTTGTTTAAGTCCACATCGACCTTAAGTTGTCCCTTTGGTGCGATTTTTGGCATTAACAGTTTGGCGCCATCCGTGGGACTACATCTAGAGAAAATCCTCGACGAACGTGCATTCTACTAATAGTTTCTTGGAGTTTCTTCTATTTTCTGTTACAGGAAAATGGCAGCCCCTGGAAATCCGCAGCAAGCCGTCGCTCAGATGTATTAGGAGCTCGAGGTTGCCAGGAATCAACTCAATACAATGGCAGAGCAGAATCGCAGAGCAGCTGAAGAGATCACGCGGCTAAGGAATCCTTTTGGACCCCAGAATGGTCCTAGACCATTCATCCAGAATCCAGGTCCGGGACCAGGCCCGTCCGCGCAGAATCAGCATCCAGGTCCATTCATGCAGAATCAGCAGCCGAGTCCGTTCATTCCGAATCCCCAGTCTGGGCAGATTCCCCCTCAGCACATCCGACCACCACCCTTGAACAATGGATCCCAACCATTGCAAGGTGGCGCCCAGCCGTTTCAGAATGAATCCCAGCCGTTTTCCCAGCCGTTCAAAAGTGGTCCGCAACCTTTCCAGCAAGGATCGCAACCTTTCCAGCAAGAATCGCAACCTTTCCAGCAAGGATCGCAATCTTTCCAGCAGAGATCGCAGCCATTTCATCATGGACCACAATCGTTTCAGAATGGACCGCAGCAATTCCACTATGGGTCGCAGCCATATTTTGTTTCGTTCAACGGGGACACCAATGGTTCGTCGCATGGTAATGGCACTAGTCCAGGGACCAATCCCTCGACAGGGGCAAATCCTGATCTTAACGATCCCGTCGCCCAGCGTTTGAAGATGTTAGAAGACCAAAATGAGCGTGTCCTGTCCTTGCTCGCCAAGTTGCCTGCGGCAGCCGTGCCTGTCGATGTCGAGCCTCGCTCGGGGTATCAGGCATCGCCCTTGATCGACGAGATCGCCACCGTCGAGGTCCTAAAGAAGTATAACATTCCTGCCTTCATTCGCAAGTATTCGGGTGTGACCGATCCAACCGAGCATGTCGCGCAGTATAAGCATCTCATATGGACAATCTCGATTCCACACATGTACCAGGAAGTATGCATGTGCAAGAGTTTCAGGGCGACTCTCACTGGTCCAGCTCTCCAGTGGTTGATCAATCTCAAACCCAAATCTATCGGGTCGTTCGCCGAATTGGTCAACCAATTCTCCCGGCAATTCGCCAGCAGTCGTAAGATGGAAAAGCAGACTAGTGATCTGTACTATGTCGTGCAGAAGACCAATAAGTCTATTCGAAGTTATTTCAATAGATTCAATGCTGAAATGATCAGTGTCCGCAATTGTGACATCAAAACTGCGATCGAAGCATATAAGCGTGGTCTAGACGATAGTTCAGGTCTATATCGATCTGACCAAGTATCCCCCAGAGACTTTCGAAGACGTCCGAGCTCAAACCTTAGCATATATGAGGGTCGAAGACGACGCAGCCTTTCGTCGCAAACACACTGACGACAAGAAGCCGTTATGTGTCAAGAAGCCAGAATTCAAGCCGAAAGCCATATCCAGAATAGAGCCAGCGCGTCAGATTTCAAACGTTCGTTTCAAGACGAAGGCAGAAGCTAAAACCGTGAATAAATTCCCCGTGTACCCCAAGATCTCCTTTTATGGGTTCAAAGGGTCAGCTAAAGACTTAGTCGAAGCTCTAAAGACCACCCAAGCAACCATCCGGTGGCCGAAGAAGTCTGACTTGGACGATGCTAAGAAGGATAAATCAAAGTGGTGCGACTTCCATGTCGACCATGGTCATGCGACAAATGACTGTATCGCACTCAAGAAAGAATTGGCATATCATGTTCCACAAGGTAATCTCAAAGATATTATTGATGATGTCGTTCTTCCAGCTAATAGCCACCGATCGTCAGTTCCCAAGCTTGCAAAGATCATCAATTGCATCACTGGTGGTTCGGACGTGTGTGGTCTGACGTACTCCACAGGTAAGCGTCATGCCAGTCAAGCGCCCGATGACCGGCCTATTCCTCGTTCATCCAGACCCAAAGGAGATTTGGAATTAGAAGCCATGAAGATCGTGTTCGACCAAGTCGACCTCGGCGACTCATACCAAAAGCATCACGACGGGTTGATCATTCAACTCACGGTCGGTAACTGTTTGACGCGTCGAGTATTGGTAGACGGGGGTAGTTCAGCAACCGTCATTTTTCTCAACACTATCAAAGCCATGGGAATTGATCGCTCAGAAATCACCCGACGTTCGACAACTTTGGTCGGTTTCAATGGAGAAGCGACGAGCACCTTTGGAGAGATAATTTTGCCCGTCTATGTCGGAGGAGTCAATAAGCAGACTAAGTTCAGTGTTATCGACTGTGCGTCAGCCTATAACATCATCTTAGGTCGACCATGGATTCATGAAATGAAAGCCGTTCCCTCGATATATCATCAAATCATGAAATTCCCTACGCCGTGGGGAATCCAAAAGATTAGAAGCGAGCAAAAAGTCGCTCGAGATTGCTATAAAGCCACCTTGAAGCCGCGAAAATAGGTCGTCAAGAACGTCACTCCAACCCAAGGCAAACACGATCATAAGAGTCACGACATGTTTGTTTCTTTTTTCTGAAATAACAGGTTCGCCAGGTCGTGCGACGCGTATATTGTGGTGATTTGCGACGACATGTCCCAGATATAGCATATCGTCTCAAAGCCACCACAAGGGGGCAAGATGATACAATATATCCAGAGGCCCAACATGAAAACCAAAAATTCAAAGTATTTCAGAACACTCGACAAGAAGGTACGTTCCTTACCCTTTTTCATTTTTTACATATGATTATTTACCAAGACAATTACTGACTTAAGCATCGGAGGGTCGTTGGTTAGCCAACGACCAAACCCCCAACATCGCTTTATCGCAGGATCGCACGACATAGATGATCAGCTCCATGACTTGATCAAGCCTCATAGCTCGTCGAACGACTTAATCGCACGATCTTATAGTCTAAACGACTTTGCAGTCTGAATTTCTTAACTTAGAAAAACTTCGCGTTTTAAATGTATGCCTTAGTCGCATGTATTTATGTTTGTCAGCGTAATAAAAAACCTTACGATTTATGTGTCAATGGGTGCTTTAATCGCATGCTCTCATATTACGCTCTTACTCTTGCTCTAACAATAGGCGACGTAGTTGCATGACCTATCATGTATTCCAAAATCAGTTACATAACTAACAACATTTATGTGACGAGATTGTCAATTCGATAAAAAAACAACTTCCATTTCATCAGGTCAATATGTTACATCCAAAAAATTGACCACCAACGGCCAGCAAAAACAAAGGAAGTAAAAATTCCTAAACTGCAGGAGGAGCATCCATCGCATTATTGCCTGAGGTCCCGACCTGAGGATCATCATCTGCCATTTCCCGACCTGAATAGCTAACTCATCGGCGCGTGCCAAAGCCAACCTCTCCCTCTCCAACGCCGCCTCCTCCCTTTTCAAAACAGACGCCACCAACTCCTCGGCTTTCGACATCTCGGCGTACAATGCCAGAGACGATTGGAACGTCTAAATATACACAAAAAAGTGTTAGACAACGAACGATATCGAACGTTGAAACAAGTCATGAAAGATTGACACTTACTGAGAACGCCAGACTGGCAACCTGAGATCCTATCTCTCCGGCCGGAACCCCGTGAAAACGCTCCCTGAAAGATGGAAGCAAATATCTCTCCAAGTGAGGAAACAACGTCGTCCTGTCTAGGACACCATCCGCCATAAAGTCCGACGGCAATGAAAAATTAACCGTCGCGACTTCGGCCGACGACCCCTCACCCCTGACGGCAGTTGATGGGGTTGACATCTTGAACACCGGTCTCCTCATTGTCGCCGGAAGCGCCGAACTTGCCGGTGTCGCGTCCATTGCGCCAGGACGGCTGGATGACGCCTTCGCCTTTTTAGGCAGAACAACTCTCGATGAGTTATCAACCCTCGATGACGGTTCCCTCAGGAACGTCTTCCTGTTCTCTTTTGGCTCGACCCAGCTGTCGAAACGTCTTCACCTCGAAGGGCACGCATGATCTGCTTCCCTCTCGCCTTAGAGACCGATTTCCTCTCAGTCGACACTAACCAGGAAATACATGAAACATCAGATGGAAAATATAAATGGTGAAAATCAACAATCGTAAAATGTTTACCGGTCGTTTCCTCTCGTTCAGCGTCCACCGCCACGTTCTCGTCTTCGGCCACCAATTGCCACGTAACGAAAGATCGTTCGTCAATGCTAAGACTCAAGAACTTGTTGATCTTAGCCTGGGAATCCGCAGTCGGTTTCACTTCGTCAAACTGAATCTCTGAGGATAACAGGAGAAGAATGGTAAGTAAAAGCCATAAAAATGAAACTCAGAAAATGGCGAAGCATACCTGTCTTATTCCAGCCTGACCGCATCCAATCGCTGCTGGAATCCAGTGAATCGGCAAGAACAAACACATACCTCGACTTCCACCCACGATCATTAACACCAGTTCCCAAAACCAAAGAACGATCACCCCTGAACTTAGAATAAGGACTATAACGCCAGTTGTAACGACCTGAAATCTCATAGAATAAACGATTAAACATTACAACCGAAAATGGTCCCAAAGTCTACAATACATCAAATTTATTCTAAGCTCGCAGAGGAAACCACCTTCACAACTGAGATACTACAAGAAGCCCGACGATACTCGGCAAGTCTTCACTACCTCTCGCTCTTTTTCCACGACCCGACCTTCCATCCTCATAATATGAAGCTTCATACACGACTAATACCTGAAAATGGTTTTTAAGTTTTGAAAGCGAGGGTTAGACCAAAAGGTCTAGTGAATTCCCTCCTAAAAACGTAACCACAAAACATTTTACGAAACACGTTTCCTTGCAAACAATACTTGACACGTTTCCTTGCAAACAATACTTGACACGTTTCCTTGCAAACAACACTTAACAAGTTTGAGCTCAAACAAGGGTATACACAGTGGTACGGACCAATAACACCTTACAAAGCCAGGCACGGCAACTCATCACCTTACAAAGCCAGGGACGGCAACTCATCACCTTACAAAGCCAGGGACGGCAACTCATCACCTTACAAAGCCAGGGACGGCAACTCATCACCTTACAAAGCCAGGGACGGCAACTCGGGGGTCCTCCACTGTGTAACCCGACTCTACCACAAACATAAACATTTAAAACATGCTTTAAAACTTACTCGAGGAATATCCTCCTTCCACTTGTAAAATAACACTTTTCATGCATGAGAAAACATAAGATTCATGATGATCAAGTAAACTCATTTTCAGTCATATCAATTCTTCGCAATTCATTTTAAAAGATAGAAATAATGCATAAGGGAACTCACCTTAGCGTTAGCACCTCGACACACGCTCCGAAACCCACACTTGTTCGAACCGAGCACCTGAATTGGGCACCACAAGAATGGTGTTAAACCATCTAACCATACTCCCAAACATCCTTAACATAACCCCAAGACAATCCCCCAATCGCTGCCTCGATCCTAGACCCGAACGAACAACGAAAACGGACAAAAGGGAAAAGGGGACAGAGCCTGGCGCCGATGGTGGCGCCGGTCCATCGGCGCCGAGATCGGCGCGGATCCCTGCTTTGCCCTGCACGATTTTCTTCCCAAAGCCCAAAGGTTTCTCAATCCCCAAACTTCTCTAAATCGGTTCTAAACCTCTCAAATTGATACATTAGATATAATAAACCATAAGAATCAATTTCCAACATTCTACTCAACATAAAACCCATCAAATCCACCTATTGATTCATGGATTTAAACCTCAAAACCCAAAAAGCTCAATCCATAGAAAATGGAGGTTACTAAGCAACAAGATGGAGTTCCTTACTGAAATGATCACAACTCATAGGGATTCAATCCCAAAAACATTGAACCCAAGGATTTCCAACTCCAACACACACTCTTGACCAAAACCCATTACACACAAGAAGAAGAAGATAAATGAAGAGAATCATACCTAGAAGATGATCTTCCAAAGCCTTTGATGAATCTCTCCCACTCCAAATTCCCAAAAGTTGGTCTTCTCCAAAATCCTTCTTCTCAAATCCTTAGCCGCCACCAAAAATGAAGAATGAGGGTTCTTCATCTGATTTATAACTCTAATTTCACACTCTAGAGCACATAAGTTTCCAATTTAACACCTTGGCCACCAAATTCCCTTTTATTCTAAAATGCCACAAGAGAAAACAATACTTAGGAATATGGTCCCTTTGCTAACTTTCACTCTTATTACTCTAAGCACTAAACCTTCAACTTACTAAAGTTTGGGTTGTTACTCCAGTTCTTATCCTTTTTAACTTGATACGCCGCCAAGAAATCATTCATGATCATAGGAGACTCCCATTTTGCGGACGCTCGCTCAATAACAAGTAGAACTCGCCAAAGTTGGGGCATCAATTGTCCCGGCGACACATCAAAATCCTGCATGAATGACCTAGATAAACCAGAAAACGGCCACTGAAACCCTATCTTAAAAGGATACTCATACAAAGCAATATATCCCTCGGGGCAGTCCATAGAACGAACAATCCCCGGACACCACAACTCTATATTTGCCGAGATTTTTGCCAAACTCCTAAAAGCATCTAAGTCTACGTGATTCATGATAAGGCTAACAGGTTCCATCGACATTGTGAATCGGAGGACAGAACAAGATCTTATATAAACGCTCTAAACTGCTAGCCGAAGATTCGAATAAGTTCGAGTGAAAATTGGTAAGAAATCAGAACAAAATCCCTTCCCAAAAAACACTTTGAAAACGTATCAAGAAAATATCTGTCGTGATCTCTATTTATGCAACCGATCATGTTTCGATAAGTCAACACGCATCCATGCCCTTTCGTATACCCACCCGGATCTTCGACACCTGTCCTCGACAGCTGGTAAGCATCATCGCGCGTCAGTATGACGTCACAACTTTTCAGCTTCTCGTTCAGTTAAAGGCGAACCGGTCTAGTTCCACGACAACCAGGTAAGTCCCTCAACCCAAGTCACAAGTCTAAGCGTTCGACAAGCAAAATTTAAAACTTTAATTTGACATTCAATTTTCAAATTTTGGGGGCAAACTGTTTGGGCAAAAAATCACGTCGCTCGACCGCGACCAGAACAGGTAAGACGTATGATTAGGGACTATATCTTGTATTAAGATAAAGTCTCGACAAAGACCTAGAACACCATCGTCGTCCCTCATAAAAGATAAGTCGAGAGTTCCTTACAACGCTCGACCATAGCGTCGCCCGATCCGCACGACTATTATATAAGGACGTGCGACCTCGACCAAAGCTAACGTTCACCATGACCGTTTAATAAGTGTTTAATGCAGGAATAAAGGTCATTAAGGAGCAACGACTATAACCGACGCAATCATTAAACAGCCGGCGACCGTAACGGACGAAGATCATTACTCCGGCGACCGTTTCCAACCGTTAAGGCCATTAAAGGAGCATTCATGGATGAAGCTAAGGACACGAAGACTATAAATATCAAGCTCAATCAACATTTCAAGACATCGAATATCCGGCGATTAACAACCGAAGCAATATTCAAGAACACCTGAAGTGAAGAACCATTATTCTAAGTATCGCTCTCGACGCACGACAACAGCCCTCGACCAGAAGTACACACTTTGTTTCGTACACGATAAACACCTATTTTTACATTCAAACACTTGTACTTTACATTTCGAAGCATTTTCTTCATTTGTATTGTAATCTCTGTACGATCGACACCAGTATCCAAGGACATCGCCCCTGATTGGCGACCATAGTATAGCGACGACACCTACTGTCGTCCGCAGGTTTTTTCCTCGATTGAGGTTTTTCCTGCGTCATCAAATCCCTTGTTTCTTTATTTTATTTATCGTTGCACGCCTCGTCAAAAGATTCTTTCTTTAGTTGTTTAAGTCCACATCGACCTTAAGTTGTCCCTTTGGTGCGATTTTTGGCATTAACAATCATCATGTTGCCCTTCGAGTTGCTCCCCCTCAGATTCAGAGGGAGGTTTCTCGATTCCCTTAGGGTTTTCAACTCCCTGAGGTTTTGAAGTGGAGGCGGTGTTTTCATTTGTCTTCTCCCCCTCATCATTATGGGAAAGGTCTTCAGCTCTCTTCTCCCCCTCTTCCTCATGATGAGGAGGGGAGGCAAGAGGAATATCCGCAGAATCTGCAGCATCATTAGTATGAGAATCACTGTCCTCCTGGCCTGTGAGTCCCATGCATAACTCAACCACTGCTAATATGTCGTCAAGGCCAGATATAGCAGGATGGAGACTCTGAAGATTCTCACGATCTACCTGAGTAAAATGTGACGGGGTACAGGTAGCAGTATTCATGCGATCGATTGGTGGCGGCGCTGATATCTGTCCTTAAGAAGTACACTTTTGTCTTCAGCGTTGTGACTTCGCTGGACAGGTTTGTATGGGAGAGGTTGAGATTGGTGATGGCAGCCGAGTTTTCAGCAAGAGTAGCAGCAAAAGTTGCAATGCTGCCTTCCACCTTCTCCAAATCAGCACTGGAGGCTTTCTTTTCAACCACGATGGTCAGCTTTTTGAGATTCTCTCCAGCGTCTATAACCGCTGAAGAGTTTTCCGTGAGAGTCTGTGTGAGAGCTTCCACCTTTGTTTCCAGGGCCGTCAGGGAGGTGTTGATATCCCCCAAATTAGGACCTGAAAAGGTGATTAACTTATGAATAGAGGAAAGCTCAGAAGTTTGGGGTTGAGAGAGATTAGTGTTTGGGATATTGTGTATACCTGCAGGAGGGTTGGTGAAATTGTCGAAACCTCGATGACCTATAAAAGTTTCGTAGTCGTCTTCAATATTTCC
Organism: Saussurea involucrata; assembly: GCA_033807775.1. Classification (NCBI taxonomy): domain Eukaryota; kingdom Viridiplantae; phylum Streptophyta; class Magnoliopsida; order Asterales; family Asteraceae; genus Saussurea; species Saussurea involucrata. The sequence continues at coordinate 74,848,909 of CM066317.1, read as the reverse complement.
CAGATGACTGGAAGTACCTGCAGGTCCTGTGGATTGCCCTATCATCCTCTGAAGATGTTCAGCAGCAGTATCGCTGAGGATGATGTTTGTTGAAGAGAATAAGGGAAGAGATTGAGTGACCAAAGGAGAGGTGAGAGGAATGGAGGATGAGAATGTTGGTTGGGTGCGGAGTTCAGCGTTGGATCCGCTGTCAATCACTTCAGTCACTAGAGGGACTGAAGGAGGTGGGTTCTGTTCCAAGTTTATAACTTCAGCGTTTAGAGACGCTGAAGTTGGGATGGAAGGGGCGGCTTGTTCAGATGTGGCAGAGCGTACCACGAAACTATCCATCAGCTCTTCAAGATGAGCTGAGGAGTCTTCAGTATGTGAATGCTGGGGGGGTTTCTCCTTGGTTTTCTTGATCCTTTTGGAACCAAGTTGGGAAGTAGATTGTTTCCTTTTTCGAGAAGGAGTGGAGGGTGCAGCGTGGGTATCAACGGTGGGGATTTCCACTGAATGAGCTGTAGAAGTAGAAGAAGGAGGATTTAGAAGAGATAAGAGAGTAGAAAGACGTGCCTCGTTTTCCAGCGGTTTGAAGTCGAGCACCTTAGGGCCAACCTGAGAGAGTCTCAGATCACCCTCTTGTGGGTATTTTTCTCCAAGGCCAAGTTGGAAGACGGCGCTGATGAATCTGGGATAAGGAACCCATGATGGTCTATCAGCCATATCTACTCTGAACGCAAGGTCGTCGTAGATGACTAAGGCCCAATCAACATGGAGACCTTTCATCAATGCATATCCCATTGCTTTTTGAGGTTGAGCGGCTTGATCAGAGGAGCCACTCTTCGCTGTCATGCAGCTTATGAAGTGTACGAAGACGAAGTTCATCTCGCTGGGCATCTTGGACTTCTTGATCATGGTCAGTTTCTTCTCTGGCTTCTTGTCCCTTCCAGTGTCCCATGCGTAACCCATTGCATCGAAGAATGCAGTGATGGCTTCCCTATCAGCATGGTTTTTGTGGTTTGGGAAAGGAACAAAGGGATTTTCTTTGGTAGCGGTTGGGAGGCTCAGTGCTTTCCTGATAATGGCAGGGTTGATTTTGGTTGTGCCAAATTTGGTGTCACAGAGAATGACATCAAGGAGTTTCTTAGGGTCTTTTGGTGAGGGAACCTGAGTATGTCTGGCAGTATACCAGAACTGAGATAGTAGGAATTGATGAGCAGGGGGTGTAATAGTCAAGGCTGTAGATAAGCAACATGTTTTGAGGTAATTCACAGCATCATCCAGATATGTGAGAAGTCTAATTTCTCAAGTGTAAACTTTACCTGAGGAGCCTTGGGAAGATTCAGTTTCTTTGCAGCAGTGGATTTCTCAGCGGTAGGAACAGGAGTAGAAGATGCCATTGCTGTTTATTATCAGTTCAACCAAAGATTAACAATAAAGAAATGGTCTTATTGTGGAAAGATTTTCCAATAAGATATTTCGAATTTTGTCCATTTCATTCAGACCAAAAAATGTCTTAATGAAGATTAGGGTTTTCTTTGTTTTGAAAAAGAAATGCAAACCCAGTAAAATGCCTTGTTTTCCAGTTTCCTTTAGAGATAAGGATTCTGGAAAAACGAATGAAGAACAAGTTTAAGATTTTGAGTTTTAAACTTGAAGAATGTTAGTTCCAGATCCGTGCAACGATTATGAAATATGAATCAATAGATAGTAACACACAGTATGATTCACAAAGGTTGCCCACTTAGCTTTCAATATAGAGAGAATTACAATACTGATCAGAAAAGCAAATGAGACAACTAACTTAATTTTCTAAGGCTAGATTGCTTTATATACGGCGGGCCCGTGGTTAACAAGCCCATGGCCCGTTCACTAATAAGGCTCAAAATAAAGAATTACAAATTAAACCCTGAACTTTAAATCAACATAAATTGACCCTAACAATCTCCCCCTTGGATTTGAAGTTCGATTTGGCAACAGTTCTCGACATATCTTTTTCGAAGCACGAAGTGTATCTCGAACCATCTGATTGCACGGCGGTAGTCGTTGCGATCTTCAATCATCTACAAGGCATTCCGAGCATTTGTTTCATTCGGATTGGGAAGATACGAAAGCCTTTGATTTTCAGACTCGTGCTGAATGATCTTTCGAAGAGCATCTCGAACTTTGAGGAGCGTGCTGTCTCAGAATCTTTCTACCCGACTGAACCGCAGAAATCTTTTCTCTTTCTGTTCATTAATGAAGACGATCCCAAATTCTGGTTCTAGAAGCATAGCGTTCTCGGGATACATATTCAGCTCAGGAGCTTGCAGATTCGGCTTGATCAGATTTACCTTCTTCGCCCTATTCTCGATAGCCATTTGGAAGTCTGTTAGATAAGACATCATAATTGTACGGACAAGGAATCGACGAAAAGCTTCGAGCGCCTTTGTAACTTGGAGCGGTCGGATGGTTCTCGTGCGAAGGTCTTTCAGAATAACCAGGAAGTCAAACAGTCGGAGGTTCTAGAAGTCGGCTTCAGAAAATTTCCATTCATTACCATCTTCTCGGCGGACGGTGAATACAGGATAGACAATTTTCATCATACGGCTTGAATGGATATTGATTACCTCTGTGATCTGATGCTTGGTTCTGACTTAGCTGACTGGAAGACACCGCTTCATTGCGCAGATGTATCGGCGTTGGTATTCAGGGCTGTAGTTGTAAATACCAAGGCAAATGGTCGGCTCGATCGTGTACAGCTTGTGAACAAACAACTTCTTCATGGATTCCTCCAGGTGAGGAATAAGTACGGTGATCTTCTCCCAACGGATTTGTTGCTGAGGTGGGGGAGGGAGATTAGAAGTTGTAGGTTGTAGAGGAGTTGTCGGAATATTGGCAATTGAGGTCTCGGGTCTTGTTGAAGTTTCAACGGGTTGAGCATAGTGAACGGGAGAAGTACCATAAAAATTCTGGAGCAGGAACTGATCATAATCGATGTTGTCGTCTTCATCAGTAGGGAAAACCAGGTTTACCTGGAGATTTACGGCACTGGCGGCTTTTTCGTACCATGCATCTTCGGTCTCCGGGTTGGCTTCGCAGTCTGGATCGATCATATCCAGTAAAGGTCTGTCTGATGAGTCAAAGTCGACCAGCTCCTGTGTTGAACCCTCGGGCTTTTCAACCGTCGGTTCTTCATCATCTGATATATCCATGTCGATCACCATCTCGGCTAGGGGCAACTCGGCTTCAGGTTGGGTGTCGGTTGTTGTTGCCGCAGTTGCTGGTTCCAGATGAACCACGGTTGTCGTTTCGGTGATGGTAAGGGCGGTCTCGGTTGGTCGTAATCTTTTCTCCCCCTCACGGTGATCAGGATCATCCTGGTCATCGTGTTTCCGCTTCAGACCGCCTGCTTGACTCTTGCAGGTTTCTTCGACGGAACGGACTCTCTCGGACAGCGTTGTAAGCGCATGGTTGTAGTCCTTGAGAGTGGAGTCAATGCTATCCAGGCGAGAGGTAATTGATGATGAAGGAGCAGTGACCTGTGTTTTCAGAACGGTGATCAGGTCTGCTTTGGGCGAGGCGTCGGAATCCTGGAGCAGTTGAGCTAGTAGCATCGTCTTTAGAGTGTCCACCGATAAGGTAGGCTGAACATGAGCCGGTGGAGGTGTAGGTGCGGTTTCAGCTTCGACAATTTTTGCTTTGCCTTTGATTATTTTGGCGAGCTCGGCGGCGACATGTTGCTCCATCGCCTCGCGGACAGCCTTAAGGGTGTTTTCCAGAGACCCTTGCGACACAAAGTCTGGGTTACTAACTCCGGGACCACTTAGGTTACCCGTTGAGGCATCTACCTGAGAGGCAGAGCCACCTACGTTCACAGTTGGCAAGATGGTAGCTGTGGTAGGATTTCCCACCGATCCTCGCATTCCACCTAAAGGTGAAGACACTACGGTGGTTCCGGTCGAGTCACGAAGAATCTCAACTTGTTGTTGCTCCTCTTGTGTCCTAGCCAAAGGATTTTCAATAGCAAATGGCTCTAGACTCGATTGTGCACGAAATGAAGTCGCGACCGGGGGCTGCTGGTCGCTTGTTTCAACACCAGCACTCTCCGAGTGAGAGGCCGGTGGAAGTTGTGCTATACCCCCGTGATGTACTGAAACATCCGTCTTTTGAGAGATGGATGAGTGGATGAAGGGGTCGTGCAATTGCTCCGCTGGGTCCACAGAGGCTTTTTCAATACCCCGTCCCAACACATGAGACGGGATAGTAGATGCGGCTACCCGGATGTCACTCAGTTCGGTTCGCTCAGGAGCCTCGTTATCTTTACGGCTCAATCTTTCCTGGTTCGCTTTCGAACGCAGTTCTCTCCGGCTCACCGTTTCTAACTCTTCACCTTCTACTCCCTCATTCCTAGGTGAATCAGATGGGATGCCGTTGGTAAAGTCTGGGTTTGGTTCGATACCGTGAGGTATTAAGTTCTGACGTGTGTTACGGTCTGAATCGGAGTCCGTGGAGTCAGATTCCACGTTTTCTACATGAGGGGTGGTGATGGAGGTTCAGTAATGTATGGCGTGGTGTCACGGTGAAGCATCGGTCGTGAGGACGATGCTACGGCTTCGCCTGTTGGACGGGGTTGGCTAGAACTGGGTTGCGATACCACTGCACCACTCACACTAGTTCCCCTTCCCCTAACAATCAACACACCCCGCCCGACAGCACCTGCTTGTCGGGCCCTACCACCTCTCACTCTTGGACCCTCACGTCTCTCGGGTCTATGTCCATGGGCAGGTCCCTCCGGTTCTGGCTGGACCATGGGATTCTCTAACTCTGCCGGATATGCTACTACCCCTGGTGCAGCGGGATCGGCGATGGCTAATAAGGCGTCAGGGATGGGCGTGGCCACCGCGTCGGATGGGTTGCGAATGACCATGTACTGTAAGTGACGAATAGGGCATACCGGATGTGTTGAGCGGCGAGGAATGGCTGGATTCGCGTCCATGTGTTGACGCATAACTAGCGAAAGGAAACGCGGGTAGGGGAGGAACTTCTTCTGCTTTGAGCCTCCGATGAAACGAATAGCTTGCACGAGTTCACGCCAGATAATCATGGCGAAGTCGACGTGGCGATTGTAGCACACGGCGTGAACAAGACGTAAGAAATCGCCGGTGCATTGGTCTATGACTTTCCATCTTGAAGATAGACACCTGTTCAGAATAGTGAACATGGTGTACCAGATGGGGGCTAGATGCTTACGATTGAACGCTGAAGGCCTGGGTAAATTGAAATTGTAGCCGAGCGCGCGCATATGAGCGCATAGAGTTTCATCATTCACAGCAGGATCGTACCGTTGGTGATTTCCGGCGGTGGCTTCAGGAAGTGATAGAAGGCGGCGGAAGGAATCAGGCATCAGTGTGAACGATTGGTTGTCTATCTGGGCCGTTATGGTCTGTGAGTTGTCGGCCGTGCGAACTTGGGCAGTGAACCAAACTTGTAACACATAGATCAACGGGACGTCGGTAGTGTGGGTGAGGGCCTCACGGAGAGGGTGGCGCATGAGGATATCCAGAATAACTTGGTGTTGTGGGTTAGGTCTGAATAGTGCCGGATCCAGATAATGGTTGTTTGCCTCCAATTCAGTGCCATGGTCAGGTGCGACCAAGGCATTATCATCTTCCTCGTCAATAATGACCTCTTCTTGAGGTATTTGCTCTTCCGGAGGTTGTTGTTGTTCCTCCTGGTTCTATGGAGGATTCTGCTGTTGATCCGCCATTGAATCTGTAAAAATGAAGCACATTTAGTGTTTGGGCAAAAATTCACATCGTACGACCACGACCAGAAAAGGTAAGACGCGCGTCATGAAAGACATCTTGGATTAATATAAGGTCCCGACCAAGACCCGCAGAACGTCCGTCGTCCGTCGTAAAAGGTAAGTCGAGAGTTTCCTAGGACGTACGACCATAGCGACGCCCGTCCTGCATAACTGTTGCATCGAGCCATACGTCTTCGACCAAAACTAACGTTAACCATGACTGTTACGTTTTGTTAAGTATTTAATGCAGGAGTCAAAGCTATTAAAGGAGCAACGGCTATATCTGACGCAAGCCGTTATCCGACGCAAGCTGTTACTCGTAACGGACGAAGACTATTATGGATGATCACGCCGGCAGCCGTTACAGACCGTTGCGACAATTAAAGCTGTTAATGAAGCAATCAATGAGCTAATCAAAGCTCCCAAAGACTATAAAGCTAGAGCCGAATCCTCATTTCAGGGGGGACGGAACATCGAACATCTAAGTAGAGAACATCTGAAGATCATCTAAAGAACATCTGCAGAGTAATCTACTACAATCATTCAAGCTCAATAACCATACTACGAACTCAAGAACGCTCGAGGAAAAGCTCAAGTTATCGCTCCTGACGTACGACATCAGCCTTCGACCAACAGTTTACACCTTGTATTCACACACGACAAACACTGTTTTTTACATTCAAACACTTGTACTTTACATTTTCGAAGCATTTCCTTCATCTGTATTGTAACCCTTGTACGACCGACGCCACTACCGAAGGACGTCGCCCCTGATTGGCGACCATAGTGCAGCGAAAACACCCACTGTCGTCCGCAGGTTTTTTCCTCGATTGAGGTTTTTCCTGCGTCATTAAATCCCTTGTTTCTTTATTTTTATCCTCGTCGCACGTTTCGTCGAAAGAATCTTTCTTTAGTTGTTTAAGTCCACATCGACCTTAAGTTGTCCCTTTGGTGCGATTTTTGGCATTAACAGTTAGTAACTAAAGCGAATGTGCGATTGACAGTGCATACCTTTGCTTTAAGGAGCTCAATCTTAGACAGATTGAAGACTGGAAGTGTCAAAACAGGTACTGAATTCACAGAACAGGGGTGTCCCGACAGATATATGGTATTGCAAAAACAATCCGGACAGCAAGAGTTTCCGGACATCGAAAGGTTTTCGGACGGGAAGAATGTTCCCGGATAAAATGGGGACTCCGGACAAAGAGAGTCCGGGTGACAGAGGTTTCCGGTTAAGAAGGGAGTCCAGACAAACAAACAAACCGGTAGTTGAACTTACCGGAAAAAATGTCTTCGACGTATGATGCTTACCGGAGAAAGACTCAACATGATGAATGTTCCCGGACACAACGAATGTGTCCGGACGACTATCGAAATCACAATAGATCAAATCGGAGTACCTAATATGTGTGAAAGTGTATATATAGTAACGATTGACACATATGAGCACCCAGACAACTCTAAATCTACCTAGAATACCCCGAAATAACCCGAAGTCGAGTGGACATGAAAATGGGTTTCGGGTTTTGTGAGATCGACCAAATACGAGGTCGAGTGGTGCATTTCAGAGCAAGAAACATGTAACAATGCAATCGACAATGATAAATGAACAACATACCTGGTCTGTGAGTGAAAAACGAGTGTATATAAGGGATCTACAGTGAGTCCGAGCGAGAGAGAGAGAGAGAGCGTTGAGGGGTTTAGGGTTTAGCAAGAGAAACCGGATGAGGAAACCAAGTGAGCCCGGAAGCTTTTATATGGACCCAAGTAGTCCGGATGGATCATCCGGTTAACCCTATGACCCGGAAAGGTACCCGGTCCGGAAACTCATCCGGAAAGATGAGGTGTCCGGACACCTTATCCGGACTCTCGGGGTTTTTCAAAAAAAATGTTGGGCTTTTCTCGAGAGTTGTGTAAAACATTGGAACTGGAAAGAGACCTTCTCTCGCTACCCCTCAAACTTAGCATGGGGAAAGACTGGCTCCCCCTCGGATAGTGCAAAAATGTGCACTGAGGAGACCGACACGAAAAAAAACTTTGAGCATTTAAAGAAAAAAAACATGGTGTCGCTCCCCCTCAAATGATGACCACTAATAGAAGTACATTTGGGATCGCCCACACACAAAAAAACTTTATCATTTTAAGAAAAGTTGGGTGTGACGCTCCCCCTCAACAGATGAGTGAACTTACCTGATACATCTTTGTGTGCTCCCCCTGAACACATGAACACACCGTGAAAGCACAGATAGTGACGTTTTGCATAAGACGACAGTATGAAATAACAGAAGCAAACGAAGAAAGAATTGAAACGAACGAAATCTACAAAATAAATACAGAGACTTAGTCTAACAGTGTAACTGGAACAAGTAGAATACAAGTGCAAGGAAGTGTATGCTCAAACAACAGGAGTGTAAACACCGGATGATGAGTAGACAGTTACTCGTAGATGGATGGAACTTGTAACGGGCACACAATCAGATTGAGTCATCAGTTTTAGCATACCTAACTTGGAGACAAGAGTGTTAAAGAGTTTTTCGTCCAAAGCATGGTAAAGAGGTCTGCTAACTGATGTTCAGTATTTACGAAGTAGAGTTCGACTGTACCTCGTTCGACGTGATCCTTAATGAAGTGATACCGAACGTCGATGTGCTTCGTCTTGGTGTGTTGGACCGGGTTACTGGAGATGGCAATGGCGCTCTTCGAGTCATAGTAAATTAGAACTTTGACATACGTGAAGACAAAGTCCTTGAGTTGCGTCCGCATCCAGATGACTTGTGAGCAGCAGCTCGCGGCGGCCACGTACTCCGCCTCGGCAGTTGACGTTGAAACGCATTGCTGCTTCTTTGATGCCCAACTTACCAGGCTATCTCCCAAAAACTGGATGTGACCCGAGGTGCTCTTCCGGTCCATCATGCAGCCCGCGTGATCCGCATCAGAATAAGCAGATAGTGCAAAACCTGTCTCTCTCGGGTACCACAAGCCAAGATCAGCAGTACCGCATAAATAACGAGAAATTCGTTTGACAGCAGTGAAATAAGACTCCTTAGGTTTTGATTGATAACGGGCACACAAAAATGTGGAGAACATGATATCTGGTCTACTTGCGGTTAAATACATTAAAGAACCTATCATCCCGCGATACAATTTAGGGTTCACATCCGTTCCGTGAGGATCGACGTGAAGCTTTTTATTGGGCGCCATGGGAGTTTTCATTGGCGAGGACTGGTCCAACTGGAATTTCCTAAGAATATCCCGGATGTACTTAGCCTGGTTTATGAATATCCCTGTCGACAGTTGTTTAACTTAAAGACCAAGGAAGAAATTCATCTCGCAAAGCATACTCATTTTAAAAAATTCTCACATTAGATTGGAGAAGTTCTGAGCATATGTGGGATTAGTGGAGTCGAATATTATGTCATCGACGTACACTTGAGCAACAACTATGTGACCCTTTTCGTGTTTGATAAATAAAGTCGAATCAATTTTACCTCGTGTGAATTCGGACTTTATCAAAAACTCAGTCAGAGTTTTGTACCATGCTCGCGGAGCTTGCTTTAGACCGTAAAGCGCCTTGCCTAGAATGTAGACGTGATCAGGCTTCGAATCGTCCACGAACCCGTCTGGTTGCGACACATATACTTCTTCTTCGATATTACCGTAGAGAAAAATGGTCTTCACATCCATTTGGAAGACCGTGAAGTTCTTGTGCGTGGCATATGCAAAAAACATACGTATGGCTTCGATTCTTGCCACTGGAGCATAGTTCTCATCATAATCGATCCCTTCTTGTTGACGATACCCCTTGGCTACGAGGTGCGCCTTGTTTCGTACCACGATGCCGTCTTCGTCCTTCTTATTCTTGAAAATCCACTTGGTGCCGATCACCGTCTTGTGTTTTGGACGTGGAACCAGTCGCCATACCTTTAGAGCTTCGAACAGATTGAGCTCCTCTTGCATGGCTATGACCCAGTCCGGATCGTCAAGCGCTTCGCGTACGTTCGTCGGCTCGATGTTGCTTAAGAAGCCGGAAAATAGACAGAAGTTGGCGGATGCACATCGTGTTTGAACTGGAGTAGAGGGATCATCGATGATTTGATGAAGCGGATGAGCTTTCGTCCACTTGGTGGTATGCAGAAGCGGCTGTTGAGTAGAGTGAGACGCGTCCGAGTCCACATAATCACCAGGATGTAGGTCTTAAACTGCTTCAAGTGTAGCAGGCTGGTTTCTTGGAGGAAGTGGGGGAGAATTCGCTGTTGGTTGAACAACTTCTGGTTCTGAGGAGTTCAGAAGTTGATTGTCGTTTGTAGCAGAAGACGAATCACTTGGAGTGATCTCCGGATTTGTAGTAGGTTCCTCCGGGGAAGCAGTAGTATCAGTAGAGGTTGATGATGACGGTTGAGCTGTCTCCACATTAGTAGATGGCGTGCTTGTAGAGGGCGGCAGACCGGATAGATTCGACGTGTCCTCGTGACGAGCAGCTTCTAGTCTAGGTTGTGCTGAGACAGTAGGGGAAACATTAAAGATGTCATCATAAAAATACTTAAACAATAAATCTAAATCAGAAGAGGCAGCATTCGATGAAGATGCATGATTCGGATTTACTGTTGCTTGTGTAGATCTCGAACTTGAAGGTCCGGAAGCTAACACGCCAGTTAAACCGGGTTCTGAACTGAGTTGTTCAGAAGCCAAATCTGCGGCTTCGTCGAATGTCACGTTTATACTTTCAACAACGGATTTGGTCCGTTTGTTGTAAACGTGATACACCTTAGACTGCATGGAGTATCCGATAAAGACTCTTTTGTCCGCCTTGGGGCTGAGTTTGCCGAGATCATCTTTGTCGTTCAGAACATAACACGTGCATCAGAACACATGAAAATAGCTGATGTTTGGAACGTGGTTGTTCATGATCTTGTACGGCGTCTTGTTGAACCGCTTGTTGAGGATGGAGCGGTTTTGCGTGTAACAAGTCGTGGACACCGCTTCAGCCCATAGAAATAATGGTAGGTTGGATTGGGAAAGCATGGTGCGAGCAGCTTCGACCAGAGTACGATTGCGTCGTTCCACCACTCCATTTTGCTGAGGAGTGCGTGTGGCAGAAAAGGAGTGTGAGATGCCAACTGACGTCAGATATTCGTCCACGGTTCGATTCTTGAACTCCGTCCCGTTGTCGGTTTTGATGGACTGAACTTGTTGTAGTTTATTCAGCTGGACAGTCTTCAGGTGATTAATGATCAGCTCTGGAGTTTCGTCCTTCGAGCGTAGAAACAGCACCCAAGTGTAGCACAAGAAATCATCTACCATCACGAGAATATATTTACTCTTATTAATGCCCGGAACACGCATCGGTCCACACAAATCCATATGGATGAGTTCGAGGGTCCGGGACGTGCTCGGAGTTGCCTTTGGCTGATGTGGTACTCTCTTCATCTTTCCCATCTCACATGCCCCGTATAGACGATCCTTCACGAATTGAAGATCGGGCATGCCTTTCACGTGTCTGCCCAGCACCAGTTTGTTGATTGTCTTGAAATTGAGGTGCGAAAGACGTCGATGCCAAATCCAAGCTTGCTGGGAATTGGCCTTTGACATCAGGCAGACAGGGTTATCGGTCTTGAGGGTTGCGAGGTCGATTGTGTAGAGGTTGGTCTTGCGTTTCCCAACCAGTAGCTCCTCTCCGTCGTCGTTGAGGATTCTACACCGTGTCTTTTTGAAGCTAACCCCGAGATCTTTATCGCAGAACAGCCCGATGCTGAACAGATTGTGTCCCAATCCCGCGACGTGTGAAACCTTCTTGATTGTGAGCTTATCCTGAACAATGTCGCCGTAGCCCACGATCGCCGCCTTGTGGTCGTTCCCAAATCTCACGTGTCCACCATATTCTTCCTTGTAGTTCGTGAGAAGCTCCCTCCTTCCGGTCATGTGCTTGGAGCATCCAGAATCTAAGTACCACACATGACCGTGCTGCAAAATCGAGTTAATAGATTTTAGGTACCCAAATTTGTTTGGGTCCTGGAGGGTTAGGTTTGGCACCTCGTAGAGGAACTTGCTTTAACGCAGCTTTCCCTTTAGGTGCAGGTTGTACACCGTTTGTGGAACTGGTTTTGGCACAGATTGCCTCTTTGGTGTAGAATTTACACCTTTTGGAGGAATATTATTTTTAGCATGTTTCCTCGTTGGTGCCGGTTTAACCTCAGTAGGAGCAGCCCGTTTTGCATTGGGTTTAGTCTCCCGCTGTGGTTTAACCTCTGATTGGTACCCTCTTTGAGTATGGTTTTTCTTGTTGTTTTTACGAGGGTTTTGTTTGGGTGTATGATTAAACATGTGATATGACCCATACCAATCATTTAAGTTAATTTCATCAAAATCATTCCAACCACATCTAGAACAACATAAACAATCACGCGATAATTGAATCAATTGATGAACTGAATTAAGTTTAATCGGAAAAGAAACTTCAAAATAATTCCAATTATTCCAACCACAATTGTCTTTGTTTATTCTAGAATTGAATGCAGTAGGGAAAGACTTTGATGCTTCCTTCTTGACAGGTTCCTTGTTCAGCCACTTTGGTTTTTCTTGTTTAGCTTGACCAATTTTATCTGAAACAACAGGGACAGAATGGTCAGTGACTTTTGAAGGAACGGTATCTTTGGTAGGCAATTGCTCGGTCTTTTGCCTCGGCTGTGATTGCGTTTTTGAAACAGGTTTAGCTGTTGGTTTTGATTTTGAAATCTTGATCACAGCTGGGGCCTTTGTTTTAGAACAGCTACCCTTTAGAAAATTGACCGGGCGATTGACTACTGGAGTCAAAAAATCAGTATGACTCGGGAAAGGTTTGTCGAAGGGAAACGACTCAAACTCTCCATCAGAATTGCCCTTAGAGTTCATGTATTCAGAAAAATCTATCTCCAGAATTGCAGGACTTGGATCAGGTGAGGAAGGCGAGGAACACTTTGTGTTTGTGTGCTTTGGGGAATTTGGTGCGGAAGCGAATAAAAAAGCAGAGTTCAAATTCCGTAAAACACTCTCGTCTTGAGAATCTTTACCATCTTGTGAAATTGAAATATTTCCTAGGAAAGCTTTGCACGAAGATGTATCCGATGAACTTGAGGAAAGGTCGGGTGAAGTCTGCTTTTCAAATTTGAGTTGGTCAATTTGCTCTTGGAGCTGACCATTTCTTGCATACTCCTCCATCTTTTCTGTTGCCAAAGCAGCCAGTTTTGATGTGAGCATATTAATTTCACCTCGAAGGATTTCCTGTCCTTCATCCGATACAGATTCGGTTTTGACCGATTTAAGTTTCTCAAGTTCTTGAATAAGCGCATTCTTTTCGTTTTGAAAAACAGACCTTTCTTTCTCAAATGACTCCTCCAACTCGACAATCTTTACTTCCAAGATGAGAGGGGGAACATAGAGTTTAAACTCGTCCGTCTCAGTCTTGGTTGCGGGTGCTTGGTCCTCATCCTTTTTGGAGGAATCCTTGGGCTTAGCAACCTTGTATGAGTCAAAGTAGTCGTTTGAAAGATACTTTTCGTTCTTTTTATAGGAATTCTTCAAAGGTTCATAACAAAACGAAAGTTGTATTCCTCGTTTGTGTGCACGCTTATATTCCTCGGTTTCCTCTTCCTTTTCAGGTTCAAGAGGACCAGTCCATTGAATGGCATATTCCGGATACTTTTTGTCTAACCCAAAACACGCAAAATCATACAGAGTAGGAGTTTGGTATCTTCCCTTTTTCAAATAGTGTGGGTTATCATATCCAATTCCCCAGTCTTTGTTGAAATAGGTGAACTCTTTGGGTTTATTTAGAAAAATGGTTTGATCAATTTGTCCCCTTTTGTGGAGTTTGGTTTCAAGATCAAGAATTTTGGCAACAAACTCCTTGTGTTGAATTTGAAGAGAGGAACATTGATAAATAATTTCTTCTTCCTCATTCTTGCACTGATCAAACTTAGACTGTAGTTCAGATAATTTGGCCCTTAAGTCTTTAGGTGATATTGAAAGAATTTTGCATTTCTCTTTTAACATAGCATTTTCAGACTTATGTTTTTCAGTTAATCGCGTTTGAACATCTAGCTTTTCGCTTAGTGAACTAATCTCAAGCTTTTGTTCTTTAGTGGTGACCTTAAATGAATTTGCCTGTTCAACAAGTGATTGCATTTTATTCATAAAGTCTTGTTGAGAAGATTCACATACCTGACTTGTCTTCTCTTCATCCGCTGGAGAGTGATAGCCCATGAAAGCATTTGCACCATCTTAATCGCTTTCATCATCAGAACGACCCAACCAGTAGTCGTTTTCCACGAACATAGCTTCTCCAGCTTCCTTCTGCTCAGCCAGTGCCAGTTTGGCCTTGTAGTAGTGAGAATTCTTTACTACAGGCCTTGTACAGTCTTTAGCAAAATGACCAAGCTTTCCACAGTTGTAGCAGGTCACTGGTTCATCTCTCTTCTTTCTATCATCTTTCTCCTTCTTCTCAGACGTGTCCTGCTCATCAACTTTCTTCTTTCCCTCGTGCTTGTCTTGATAATCATGGCGCTTGTTGGAGGCGGTGGAGTAGCGCTGATTATTTGGCGTTGGCTTCTTATAGAATCGTTGTTGTTGAAAAGATTTAGTGAGTAGAGCAACAGCTTTCTTGAAGTCAGCTACTTCATCATTCGAGTCACTGTCTTCCTTTTCAGATTCGGAAGAGCTTTGCCTTTGAGCACGTTTAGAATGATGGCCCGAAGATTTCCCTTTCTTTGAGGATATGAGTGCTATAGGATCAGCAGCTAGCTTGGTTGCATCTTTCTTCTCGCCCAAAAGTTCATTCACTTTATCTTCGTCTTGAAGAAGCGTCTCATACAGTTCATTGATGCTAATGTTCTCTATCAAGTTGTTGTGCTTAACATGAGAAGCAAACACCTTCCATTCGGGTAGCAGATTGTTGAGGAACTTGAGTGCGTTCTCCGTGTTGGAACGAACAATCTTGTTCTTGTTCAGTTCTTTGAGAAGTAAGCAGAAGCGTTCATATGCTTGGGTGAGAGTCTCGCCATTGCGCTGTTTGAAACCATCGAACTTGGTTATTGCGCTGTTGATCTTTAGTTGATTACCAACAACGCTCCCACGCATCATTCTAGCCACTTGATCCCACATGCCTTTTGTCGTACCTTTGTAGCTGTCGATAGCTGTGTAAATTGGGTTGGGAAGTGCTTGGACAAGGTATCTCTTAGCATGCTTTTCGCCTTCTATTCTGCCACTTTCCTCTTCGGTCAGGTCGGCTTCAGTCTTGTCCTCATAACGAACTTCGGGATTTGCTGCAGTTGCTGCAATGGTCTTCTTCGGTCAAGGAATTGGACCCTCTTCTAGAGATTTCTTGATGTACACATAGTTGTCCTTAGATTCAATGAAAATCATAAATCTGTCTAGCCATTGGCTATACTCACCTTGATAGAGACAAGGTGGTTTGGAGTCGGTCCCAATAGCAAGTGCGTCACGTGTAGTCATCGTAGGTTGCAACGGAGTGATCGTCAAACGTGTAGATTGATTCAGAGTGTAAACCTAACGCAAGGCACTATAAGTGGGATCCTAACGCAGGTTCTACGACTCGTATGTACTAAGAGTGATCTTACTGGATAGGAATCCAAGTAAGAGTCTGATCAGGAAGTGTCTGAATCAGATCAATTAAGAACAGTTCAAAAATCACAAAGTATCCGGGTAATACAGAGAATCCGGATGGTACAGGTTTCCGGATAACACAGGGGTTGCCGGAAGACAGTGGTTACCGGATAAGGAAAGTAAGCAAAGAGTTACCGGGTAAATGAGATGTCCGAATGAGATACTTACCGGATGTTAAGGTTTCCGAATAAGGTACTTACCGGATACAGAGATGTCCGGGAAAATTGATGTCCGGGAACTTTGGGTTTCCGGAAACTAATTTACCCGGATTGATTAGAGTTTAGATTACTTACCCGGAGAGTTTGAACTTACCCGGAAGACTTACCCGGAAAGAAGAGCGAACCCGGATGGATTTAACACAAACGTCCGGAAAGAACTGATTATGTCCGGAAACCTTGGCTGGTTTATCCGAGAACTACGGCTGTGAGTTTACAATCGCTTGGGAATCCACTAGGGTTTCTCAAAATCGATCCTGAAAGATTAGTAACAATGGCAAACACAAAAATAACACTAACCCGGTCGATCTTAACGCAAAAACAACAAGTTTTGATGATAAAATTTTGATTTTTTGATGAAGAACACAACCAAAACTTTTGATTTTGATTTGCTTAATTAACCACTCAAATGGACGAATTAGGATGTAAAAATTTGCAGAATGACTTATAACAATGATGCTAACACAACCCAATAAGCAGAAACAATCAATTTTGACAGAATCAAAATTTTGAAAATTCAAGAATCACACAGACGAGAAAAGTCAAGAAATTACCAAAAGTCAACTTGAATGCTTTGAATCAATCGTGTCCGTCTGCTCTGATACCAATTGTTAGTTCCAGATCCGTGCAACGATTATGAAATATGAATCAATAGATAGTAACACACAGTATGATTCACAAAGGTTCCCCACTTAGCTTTCAATATAGAGAGAATTACAATACTAATCAGAAATGCAAATGAGGCAACTAACTAAATTTTCTAAGGCTAGATTGCTTTATATACGACGGGCCCGTGGTTAACAAGCCCACGGCTCGTTCACTAATAAGGCTCAAAATAAAGAATTACAAATTAAACGATGAACTTTAAATCAACATAAATTGACCCTAACAAAGAACAACCATGAAAAGGTTGTGTTTATAAAACCATGAAAGAAATGATTTCATTTTAGAAAGGTTTCTTTTGTTTGATCTGTTAGAAACAACAAGAAGATCAGAAACAAGTTTATAAACAGGTAAATAATAAGAATATTAACCTGGTTAGTCGAAAGAGAAGATGAACAGTTCTTGAAATGAGATTTTGAGATGCAACAGTAAATCTTTTCTTGAAGAAGAAGTTGTTCGCGTAACAAGAGAAATATAAACCCAAATGTGTTTATATAGAGAGATTAGAGAGAGAGAAAACTAGAGCGGGAAAGTTTTTCATCATGACACAGACACTTGTTTGCATTTGATTGGCTGGTAAACGAAACGTGCAAACGTGTGTCAGAAAAAGAACGTGTCAGGGGTTATCCGTTTGACTTACGTCACAAACGTCCTTTCACATTTTAGGATGTCTCTGAGGTTTTGAAAGCTCAGGGACTCTTTTGAAAACATGAAGCACTGAATAGAAATATCAGTGTGGGTTTTAGAAATTTCAAAGTATCGTTGTTAAGGAAGAGATATTCAGCGATGTAATTTATTTTGAAATCTTGCATTTACATGCGAACGTCAGCGAGTAAAGAGAGAAAACATACCTTGATATCAGCGAATCAATTTTGTTCATAGAGAGAATGATAGAATGGGTTATATAATAGTTTTATCCTATCGCTGATCAAATGTGAACCACTGAAGATTTTACTCTTCAAAATTCAGCATTCCAAGCTCGCTGATGAGAAAGTTGAATCTTGTCTCATCAAGAGGTTTGGTAAACAGATCAGCTAACTGAAAGTCAGTTGGGATAAAGTGAAGTTCTATATCACCATTTGTCACATGATCTCTGATAAAATGATACCTGATTTCGATGTGTTTTGTCTTTGAGTGTAGCACTGGATTGTTGGCTATAGCGATGGCACTTGTGCTGTCGCAATAGATTGGAATTTTCGAGAGCTGAAAGTCATAGTCCAGTAGTTGATTTCTCATCCACAAGACCTGAGAACAACAGCTTCCAGCGGCTACATACTCAGCTTCAGCAGTTGAGGTGGACACTGAGTTTTGCTTTTTACTTGTCCAACTCACCAGCTTTCCACCTAGGAGCGGACAGCCTCCTGTGGTGCTTTTCCTATCCAATTTGCAACCTACAAAATCATTATCTGAATAGGCGATTAGATCAAACCCTGAGTCTTTGGGATACCAAAGACCTAGGTTGTGAGTACCCTTAAGGTAACGAAAAATTCGCTTTACAGCGATCATACGAGATTCCTTAGGTTCAGCTTGATATCGTGCACACAAACAAGTAGCATACATAATATCGAGTCGGCTAGCTGTAAGATACAGGAGAGAGCCGATCATCCCACGGTACAACGTGACGTTAACA
Organism: Saussurea involucrata; assembly: GCA_033807775.1. Classification (NCBI taxonomy): domain Eukaryota; kingdom Viridiplantae; phylum Streptophyta; class Magnoliopsida; order Asterales; family Asteraceae; genus Saussurea; species Saussurea involucrata. The sequence goes on along the minus strand of CM066317.1, from coordinate 74,830,974 downwards.
GGTATTCCATTTGAATCCTTGTCTAGTTTCAGCGGTGGTGCCATAGGGGTTTTCATAGCTGAACTCTAAGTTAAATCGAATTTCTTCAGCATATCTTTAACATACATTCCCTGATTAATGAAAGTTCTTTTTTCATTTTGTTTTATTTGAAGACCAAGGAAATATGTTAGCTCGCCCATCATGCTCATTTTATACTCAGCTTTCATCCTTTTAGAGAAACGAGTACAAAGGTCAGGGTTAGTAGAACCAAATATAATGTCATCAACATATATCTGAACAAGAATGATATGACCTTTTACTTTCCTGAAAAATAGAGTTTTATCGATTTTACCACGCTCGAATTTTTTTAATCAGGAGATAAGAGGATAGAGTGTCATACCATGCACGTGGAGCTTGCTTTAAGCCATAAAGTGCCTTATCCAGTCTATAAACATAACCTGGACGCTTAGGATCTGAGAATCCTGGAGGTTGTTCTACGTAGACTTCTTCATTCAGCTTTCCATTTAGGAACGCTGACTTAACATCCATTTTATATACTTTGAAGTCTTTGTGTACAGCGTATGCTAAGAATAGACGAATAGATTCTACTCTTGCTACTGGAGCAAATGTTTCATCGTAGTCTATACCTTCCTCTTGTCTGTATCCCTGAGCAACAAGTCGAGCCTTGTTGCGGGTTACAGTTCCATGTTCGTCCAACTTATTTCGATAGACCCATTTGGTGCCTATCATTGTTTTATCAATTGGTCTTCGAACAAGATTCCAAACTTTGTTTCTTTCAAATTCTGTCAGCTCTTCTTGCATAGCGCTGACCCAGTTTGGATCTCTGAGGGCATCATATATTTTCTTGGGTTCAATCAGATAAATAAAGTTAACAAATAAACAAATATTACCTGCACTTCGTCGAGTCTGAACACCAGCATTTGGATCACCAAGAATTTGATCAATTGGGTGATTGACAGTCCATCGCTGAGTCGGAGCATGAATCGCTGACTCAACCTGAACTGGAGGGGCTGAAGATGAGGCTTCAGCAACTTCTGGAATATCAGCCAAGAGATGAGTGGGTGCAGATGTCATTACATTCACTGATTGCTGAGAAGTAGATGGAATGTCTGAGGTAGAAGGTTCAGAAGCAGGCATAGTGTTTAGAGGAATAGCTGAGACCCATGATGTTTCAGCTTCACTATTCTGCATGTTAGGAATGATGGTAGGACCATCATTTTCAACGATATGAGTATGAGGAGTGGGAATATCTTCTGAATCACCAAGATGTGAAAACATCCATTGATTCAGCTCTTCAGTATCAGCAGAAGGTCGAGAATTCGCTGAACGGGATTCGTCAAAGGTGACGTGAATAGTTTCTTCAACAGTTTGTCTTCTTCGATTGAAGACTCTGAAGGCTTTGGAGATTGAAGAATATCCAAGAAAGATTCCATCATCAGCCTTAGGATCAAATTTTCCAAGGGCATCTCTGTTGTTCAGTATGAAACACTGACATCCAAAGATGTGAAGAAAGTTGATTGAAGGCTTTCTCCCATGGAAAAGTTCATAGGCTGTTTTATTGAATCTTTTGACTATCAGCGACATGTTTTGCGTAAAACAAGCAGTGTTGACAGCTTCTGCCCAAAACTGAGTAGGAAGGTGAGAATCGCTGAGCATTGAACGTGCAGCTTCAATAATAGTTCGATTTCTTCTTTCAGCGACTCCATTTTGTTGCGGTGTTCTTACTGAAGAAAAGTTGTGAGAAATACCCTTACTCTTAAAGAAGGAATCAAGAGAACTATTTTTGAATTCAGTCCCATGATCACTCCTTATTGAGCGAACGGTCAAGTTGTTCAGGGTTTCCGTCTTCCTGACAAATGTGATGAGTTCTTCAGGGGTGTCACTCTTGGAACGGAGAAACATTACCCAGGTATAGCGAGAGAATTCATCAACTACGACCAGTGTATATTTCTTTCCAGCGATGGATTGTTTGTTAACAGGGCCAAACAAATCCATATGGAGAAGTTGTAGAGGAGATGACACTGAGGAAACTTGCTTTGACTTAAAGCTTGCTTTGGTCTGCTTGCCTTTCTCACACGCTGAACATAAGGACTCTTTGGCGTATGAGTGCTGAGGTAGACCAGTGACTAACTCTTTTGAAGAAAGAGTGTTCAGTGTCTTGAAGTTGAGATGAGAGAGCCTCTTATGCCATAGCCAGTTGACATCAGATGAGGCTTTTGAGAAGAAACAGGAGTTCTCAGTGGTTGTGGAGTCCATGTTTATAACGTAAACATTTTCCAAACGATAACCGCTGAGAGCTATCTTCTCCTTTTTGTCAGCGACAAAACAGGATTCCTTAGTAAAGATTACTTTGTTATCCTTGTCGCAAAGCTGACTGATGCTTAAAAGATTATGCTTCAGCCCTTCAACATATGCGACTCTTCTGAAGGTTGTTGTACCATTTGAGAGTACACCAAACCCTCGGGTATGTCCTTTTCCGTTTCCACCGAAAGTTATAGAGGGACCCTTCTCTTCCTTGTATTCAGAGAGCAGGCTTTTCTTTCCAGTCATGTGTCTAGAGCATCCGCTATCGAGATACCAGATACCCATCTTAACCTGCATTACAAAGGAAGATTAGTTTGTCTTGGGTACCCACTTAACCATGTGAACACACTTGTCAGTGGGGGTAGAAGAGGAGGTGGAAGGTTCAGCAGTCTTTGCAGCATTTGAAGATTCAGCTTTGTCAGTCTTCACTTTGGTTAATTTCTTAACCTCAGTGGTCTTCTTTACCTTGGGGGCAATTATCTTCACCTTAGCTGTCTTTCAGCTTGGGTGGCTGTAGGGCACTTACTAGCAATATGATTTGTAAGTCCACAATGATAACATTTCCTATAACTAAAAGTAGTTCTAGGACCATTTGCATGCTGAGCTTTTGATTTTGAATTAGAAGGACCAGCACCAAGTAAACTTTTAGCTTTTGAAATAGGATGAACACTCAGTTCTTCGGATTTCTTACCAATGACTTCCACTTTGATTCTAGGAGTAGATCGCTGAATAGATCCACGCTGAATAAATCCAGGGATCTTGTTCTTTGAACCAGAGGGATACTTCACTGAAGTTTTAGAAACATTCAGCTTAGGTACACAAGTACCCTTCTGAGGATTTTGGTTAAAAGCAATTCCTTTACCTTTGTCTTTAGAGACTGAGGTAGTTTTTGGGTAAATCATTTTTTCTTTACCTTTAGAAGTTAAGGTAGAGATTTCCTCAGGTATAGGAGGTTTTGAAGAGGAACACTGAGAGGATGAAGTGTCAGTGACTGAGGATATGAAAGTTCCAAATAAGAGCATGGAACGATCAGTGGTTGGTTCTTCAGCGTTAGCTTTGTAACCAAGACCACGTTTGTCACTCAGAGGTATCTGAGACTTAATTATCTCGGTGATCTTTGTTGAGGAGTTATACCATCCATCAACAGTAGCTTTTTCAGCTTTTAAAGCAGAGATAGCTTCTTCGCGTTCGATTTTGACTAGCTGATTTAAATAAACTTGGTCTTTAAAATCTTTTTCAATTTTAGAAAGCTTTTCTATTTGAAGGTGACAGTTTTTAAGCTGTTCAGCGAGATCAAGGTTTTGATTTTCAATAACAATTTTGCCATTCATGGCTTCATATAAACTTCTAGTCAAGAGATCAATCTTTCGAAGACTATCAGCTTCATCAATATTTGAAATATTGGTAAATAAGGAAGGCGATACCTTAGTAGCAGAGGTTGAAGTAGAGGGAATGTTAGACTTTTCTTCCTCATCTTCGATTTTGGCCATGAGACACAGATTGGCTTCATCATCATCTTTAGAGTCAGATGATTCTTCTTCATCAGAGGCAGCCCAATCGTAGTCAGCCATAAGGCCTTTGCCTTTCTTCTTAAAGGTTTTCAGCTTTGCATACCTTTCTTTCAGTTTTTTGTATTTTTCATCTCTAGTCCTGGGAGTAAAGTTTTTCTTGGGAAAAGCTGAGGGTCTAGAGACTTTCTTCGATCTACACTCACTAGCAAAATGTCCTATCTTTTCACAGTTATAGCAAGTAGCAGTAGCCTTATCAACAGGGGTTGATGATCTTGGTTTGTCAGTAATGGCAAGAGGTTTGTTCTTTCTGAAATTACTCTTTCTAGCAAATCTCCTGAACTTATTAGCCAGGAATGCCAGAGTTTCATCATCATCTGAAACATCAGAATCTGATGAACGTTTAGAGTTAGTTTCCAACTCAGTGACAGTGATCGCTGAGTGGATGGTGACTCTGAGATTAAAGCAACATGGGTGCTTTTGGAATCTTTTACAAGATTCTTCTTAAGATGACTCAATTGCTCATGATTCAGCATCGTGCCATATAAGGTAGAAAGAGTCATAGATTTTAGATCCTTTGACAGCTTGAGACACATAGAATAACTGTCCCAGCTTTCAGGTAAACATTCTAAAAACTTTGTTAGTACTTCAAAGTTAGAATATTCCTTACCAACAGTTTTCAGATCTATTATTAAGCAGTTAAAACGTTGGTGTACTTCAGAGAGAGTTTCATTCTTACCACAAATGAAGCTTTCATATTGTCTTACCAGGTTGATCTTTCGAGAGTCCTGGACTTCAGAAGTACCTTCATACTAAACACAGATTGTGTCCACATAGCTTTTGAGGTTTTCAGATTCATGACAGAATGGTAGACTTCGTCAGGAAGAGCCATGGAGAGTATGGATCTGGCTTTGGTGTCAAGACCTACTTTCTTCTTGTCTTCATCAGTCCACATATGCATTTCCTTGGGAACCAACCTTTCTGGAATAGCAGCTCTATTCTCAGCGGCTGGAACTTCAGGATCTATTCTTATAGGAATGTATGGACCATTTTCGACATAATAAGGTATGGTTGGGTCTACACCTTCTAAGAAGAGTATCATCCTATTTTTCCATAGATTAAAGTTATCTCTGGAAAATCTAGGGGGTTTTGCAAGAGAACCATTGTCAATATAGTTGGTGTTTGTGTTGGTAGCCATTTTCAGAAATAGCAAGGAAGAGAAATCTTAGTATAGATCAGATCTTGTTTATGAGATTAAACAAAACCGCTCTGATACCACTTGTTGGTCCCGAAAGGTTATACAAGTTTGTAGAAGGGGGGGTTGAATACAAACACACGATTTTTACTTTTCTAAATTGTTTATTGATAAATCTTAAAACAATTTACAACTTGTTGCGGAACTAGATAAGGATTAACCTAATCTAAACAAGTTAAGAACACTAAGTTTCTTGCACTAGAAATAGATAGAAAGAAGATAAGAATATTAAGTATAATATTCTAACACACAGTAGTAAGGAAGAAGAAGATGGTCCGAGCACACTTCAAAACTGAAGTAGGGTTCTTCTTATATACTGCATGCATTTAATGCATGGCAGTATGCCTTTACACGTGGCAGCAGCTGAGTGGTTGCATGTACTTGTCTTTTGTAGACAACCTAGTAGCCGCATGGTGCACAGTGTAGAATCAGAGTTGTTGTACAATTACAGACAAAAAGGATGTCCGTTCTGACAGTTCGTACGGAGACGTGCAAGGGAGGTAAGACAATAGTAACATGCAGGGAGACTTCATGATCAGCTTTCGTTGAAACAGTTCTTTATCAGCGAATGATAAAGTTCAGCGATTGCTGAAGTCTTCTACTTGATACTTCACGTTAAGTGGACAGATCTTGCTTCGCTGATATCCGCATCAGTTTATGAGTAGACTTGTCGCTGGTTCTTGAGCTTGATCTTCGACTTCAGCGTAGAACATATGTTGACGTGAAACTTGTCTTCAGGGATCATAAGTAAACAAACTAAACTATCAGTGATCATCTCATAGACTGAACATGCTCAGAGCTATTTGATGAACAGTGTTCGCTGATTATTTAACTTAAAGAGCAAGAGATCCTATCAGCGGTACTGAAACAGTCTTAGTACTTATCAGCGATAGTGAAACTCTAATACATATTGTTTACTTACAATTTTCAAAAAGTGTTTAAGAGAGGGTCATTATCAAATCACTGAGGGTTTGGATCAACAGAGTCGAATGCCTCCGTGATAAAATATCCAAGCTATATGCATGAACATTTATATCATATGACCTTATGAAATTAAAGTCGTGTAGTAGAATTTCTACATCTTATATCATGCGATCTACGATAAAACAATGTTAAAGTTTGGTCGTTGGCTTACCAACGACCCTCCGATGCTTAAGTCAGTAATCGTTCGTGATGAAAGATTGTATGAGAGAAAAAAGAAAAGGATTTAGGATACGTACCTTTCTGTACTTTATGTTTACTTGCCCCTCGTCATTTATTATCCTATTTTCCCCCAGGAAGAATAGATTATAAATGACGAATTATCGCCAAGAATGTTTGGGCTTATGTTGACAGTGTTTTCGTGCGACAAGGCAAGATAGTCGTTTATTCCTGTATAGAAGGCATAGGTTTGTCTTTAAGGATAGAAGGAAAAACCTGTCGAGATCTTTATAGTCATGTCGTGACTTCTAGACGGGCTGTTTTCGCGACTTCAGAGTGGTCTTATAGCAATCACGGGCGACTTTCGACTCACTTTTGATTTCTTGGATTCCCCACGGCGTAGGGAACTTCATGGTTTGATGATATGTCGATGGAAAGGCTTTCATTTCATGGATCCATGGTCGACCTAAGATGATGTTATAGGTCGACGCACAATCGATGACGCTGAACTTGGTCTGCTTGTTGATTCCTCCAATGTAGACTGGCAAGACGATATCTCCATAGGTGCTCGTTGCTTCTCCATTGAAACCCACCAAGGTCGTCGATCGTCGGGTGACTTTCGAACGATCGATTCCCATGGCTTTGAGGGTGTTAAGGAAGATGACATTCGCTGAACTGCCCCCATCGATCAAGACTCATCGGGTTAAACAATTACCGACTGTGAGTTGAATGATCAACCCGTCGTGATGTTTCTGATATGAATCGCCGAGGTCGCCTTGATCGAACACAATTTTCATAGCTTCTAGCTCTAGATCTCCTTTTGGTCTTGACGAACGTGGGATGGGTCGATCGTCAGGTGCCTGACTGGCATGACGCTTAGCTGCGGAATATGTTAAACCGCATACGTCGGAACCACCAGTGATGCAATTGACGACTTTTGCATGCTCGGGGGTTGACGGTCGATGATCGCTAGCTGAAGTAACGACGTCATCGATGATATCTTTAAGATTTCCTTTTGGGACATGATATGCTAACTCCTTCTTTAGAGATATGCACTCATCTGTCATATGACCATGGTCGACGTGAAAGTCGCACCACTTAGACTTATCTTTCCTAGCATCGTCCTGATCAGATTTCTTCGGCCACCGAACGGTTGCTTGGGAAGTCTTCAGAGCTTCGACCAAATCTTTAGCGGACCCTTTGAATCCGTAAGATGATATCTTGGGGTACTGAGGAAACTTGCTTACGGTCTTAGCCTCTGCTTTTGTCTTGAATCGAACGTACGAGATCTGACGTGCAGGCTCTACTTTAGAAATCGTCTTTGTTTTGAATTCAGGCTTCTTTACACCTAACGACCTTTTATCATCGATGTGCTTGCGACGAAAGGCGGCGTTGTCCTCGACCCTCATGTATGCTAAGGTTCTAGCTCGGACGTCTTCGAAATTCTCCGGAGGATATTTGGTTAGATCAGTATATAAACCTGAACTATCGTCCAGACCACGCTTATAAGCTTCGATTGCGGTCTTGACGTTACAATTGCGGATACTGATCATTTCTGCATTGAATCTGTTGAAATAATTTTGAATAGACTCATTGGTTTTCTGCACGACATAATACAGGTCACTGGTCTGTTTCTCCATCTTGCGACTGCTGGCGAACTATTGAGAGAATTGGTTGACCAACTCACCGAACGACCCGATGGACCTGGGTTTGAGATTGATCAACCACTGGAGAGCAGGTCCAGTGAGTGTCGCACCGAAACTTTTGCACATGCAGACTTCCTGATACATGTGTGGGATAGAGATCGTCCACATGAGTTGTTTGTATTGCGCAACATGCTCAGTTGGATCGGTCACGCCTGAATACATGGGATTGAAAGTGGGAACATTGTATTTATTTGGGACTTCAACGGTCGTAATATCATCAATAAAGGGTGATGCCTGATAGCCTGATCGAGGCTCGACGTTGACGGGCACGACTGCCCCAGGTAGCTTGGCGAGCAAGGACAGAACGCGCTCGTTCTGATCTTCTAGCATCTTTAATCGCTGAGCGACGGGATCGTTAGGATTTGGACCGGTCGGGGGTATGTCTCCCGAACTGGTACCATTTCCATACGACGATCCATTAGCATCCCCGTTGAAAGGAACGAAAAACGGCTGCGATCCATTCTGAAGCGGCTGTGATCCATTCTGAAATGGCTGCGATCCATTCTGAAGCGGCTGCGATCCATTCTGAAACGGCTGCGATCCATTTTGCATGGGAGGTGGCCTTATATAATAAGGAGGCATATGGGGATTTGGATTGGATGCCCCAGGCTGCTGATTCTGCATGAATGGACCTGGCCCTGGATTACGGATGAACGGAGTTGCACCAGGATTATGGACGAAAGGAGCGGATCCTGGATTTTGACCGAATGATCCTTGACCTGGATTCTGGATGAATGGTCGGGGACCATTCTGCAGTCCGAAGGGGTTCCTCAAACGTGTGATCTCCTCAGCGGCTCTGCGACTTTGCTCGGCCATGGCATTTAATAATGCCAAAAATCGCACCAAAGGGACAACTTAAGGTCGATGTGGACTTAAACAACTAAAGAAAGAATATTTCGACGAGACGTGCGACGAGGAATAAAATAAATAAACAAGGGATTTGATGACGCAGGAAAAACCTCAAACGAGGAAAAAACCTGCGGACGACAGTGGGTGTCGTCGCTATACTATGGTCGCCAATCAGGGGCGATATCCTTGGATATTGGTGTCGATCGTACAGTGATTACAATACAAATGAAGGAAATGCTCCGAAATGTAAAGTACAAATGTTTGAATGTAAAAATAGGTGTTCGTCGTGTACGAAACAAAGCGTGAACTGCTGGTCGAGGGCTGTCGTCGTACGTCGAGAGCGATGACTTGAGCTTTTCTTTGAATGTTCTTGAGTATTGCTTCGGTTGTTAATCGCCGGATATTCGATGTGTATCGGATGTTAACTCATGATCCTTGATGTGAAGACTTAGCTTGGTATTTATAGTCTTCGCGTCATTAATTAGCTCCATTAATGCTTTGATCAACGGCTACAACGGCTGGAAACGGTTGCCGGAGTGATTATCCATGATGATCTTCGTCCGTTACGGCTATCGATCGTTGATGGTTGCGTCGGTTATATCCGTTGCTCTTTAATGACTTTGACTCCTGTATTAAACACTTAACAAACGTAACAGTCATGGTGAACGTTAGCTTTGGTCGAGGTCGCACGTCTTTATACAATAGTCGTGTGGATCGGGCGACGCTAAGGTCGAGCGTCGTAAGGGACTCTCGACTTATCTTTTATGAGGGATGACGATGGTGTTCTAGGTCTTTGTCGAGACCTTATCTTAATACAAGATATAGTCCCTAGTCATATGTCTTACCTGTTCTGGTCGCGGTCGAGCGACGTGATTTTTTGCCCAAACAGTTTGCCCCCAAAATTTGAAAATTGAATGTCAAATTTAAGTTTTAAATTTTGCTTGTCGAACGCTTAGACTTGTGACCTGGGTTGTGGGACTTACCTGGTTGTCGTGGAACTAGACCGGTTTGCCTTTAACTGAACGAGAAGTTGAAAAGTTATGACGTCATACTGACGCACGATGATGCTTACCAGCTGTCGAGGACAGGTGTCGAAGATCCGGGCGGGCATGCGAAAGGACGGGGATGCACGGCGGTCATTCAGGGATTCGATTTGATGCGATTGTTTGTATAAATAAAGATCACGACGGATATTTTCTTGCTATATTTCGAAGTGTTTATTTGGGAAGAGATTCTGCCTTTATTCCTTTCCATTCTTCATCTGAACTTACTCGAATCGTTGCCAATCTTCGGCCTAGTAGAGATTGTTCGAGGTGTAGAGTGTTTATATAACGCATTGCTTTTCCGCTTTGGTTTTTATCGGTCGTCTCCTTCGTTTGATAAACAATGTCGATTGAACCAGAGAGTTCTATCGTGAGTCAGGAGGATTTAGATGCCTTTAGGCGTCTAGCGAAGATCCCTGCGGAAGTAGAGTTAACCATTCCAGGGGATATACGTCCTGAGAATTGTCCCGAAGGATGCGTGATATACGAGTATCCCTTCAAAATAGGGTTTGAGTGGCCGTATTCAGTTTTATCTAAGAATTTCATGCGATATTTTGGTCTGTCACCAGGGCAGTTGATGCCCCAACTTTGGCGGGTTTTTCTGGTTATCGAGCGATTGTCTGCAAAGTGGGATCCACCTATGACCCTGAATGATTTCTGGTTGGCTTATCATGTTAAGAGAGACAAGAATGGGCGTTACAGTCCGTATTCCAAGTTTAAGGGTGACCGCACTCTGGTTTTGGGAACTGGCGTCAACGATCGTGGGTGGAAATCGAGATATGTATTCGTGCGTACTAACTCGCTTGACATCAATAGCAAATGGATTCGTCCTGACTGGAACATGGGAGGTATGCTTTTTCGATATATGTCACTTTTTGGTTCTTCCGCTTTCTATTTACTCATTGCTTTTTGTCGTCTTCAGAGATTCAGTACGACGCCTTGCACCCGAACGAAGGTTCTCGAGCCAAGGTCGACAGATTCCTGAGTTATAGTACTGATGATCGATCTTTCGTCATGTGGCAACCGGCGGCTGAGGACGAGGACACGATGGGAGATTCTGAAGAAGAGGGAGAGGAGGATGAGAGGGAAGAAGCGACTGGTAAATGTACCGTAGTTTTTATTTTACTTTGTTTACTCTATCCGCCTAACGCTTCATGTATTTCCTGATCAGTGCCGACCAAGAGGAAATCGGTCTCTAGGGCGAGAGGGGAGCAGGTTATGCGTGCCCTTCGGGGTGAAAATGTTTCGACAGCTGGGTCGAGCGAAAAGAGAACCCGGAGGACAGTCCTGAGGGAACCGTCGTCTAGGGTTGATAACTCACCGGGAGTTGTTCTGCCTAAGGAGGCGAGGGCGTCATACAGCCATCCTGGCGCGATGGACGCGACACCGGCAAGTTCGGCACTTTCGGCGACAATGACGAGACCGGTGTTCAAGATGTCAACCCCATCATCTGCCGTCAGGGGCGAGGGGTCGTCAGTCGAAGTTGCGACGGTTAATTTTTCATTGCCGTCGGACTTTATGGCGGATGGTGTCCTAGACGGGACGACGTTGTTTCCTCACTTGGAGAGGTGTTTGCTTCCATCTTTCAGGGAGCGTTTTCACGGGGTTCCGGCCGGAGAGATAGGATCTCAGGTTGCCAGTCTGGCGTTCTCAATAAGTGTCAATCTTTCATGACTTGTTTCAACGTTCGATGTCGTTCGTTGTCTAACACTTTTTCGTGTATTTTTAGACGTTCCAATCGTCTCTGGCATTGTACGCTGAGATGTCGAAAGCCGAGGAGTTGGTGGCGTCTGCTTTGAAAAGGGAGGAGGCGGCGTTGGAGAGAGAGAAGGCGGCTTTAGATAGGGAGAGGTTTGCCTTGGCGCGTGCTGACGAGCTAGCCATCCAGCTCTTCGATGCTTAGTATGAACTACAGGAGATTCGTGCGGGAGAAGTAGCAGATGAAGGTCCTCGGGTCGGGACTTCGAGCAGGGATACGACCGATGTTCCCCCTGCTGTCTAGAATTTTCCGTTTCTTGTTTATTTTGCCATTCGACCAATCAGGGATCGAGTATGTATATAGTGGTTTGCTTAATGAATATATCTTTTTCTTATGCTTTATTCGAATCACATTTGATTATAAAGTCGAACATAAGATACATATGAAATCATGCGACTAAGGCGCTCATTGTAATACGATAATAAGAACGTAAAACAAATAAAAACACGCGATTAAAGCATCCATTCAGGGTATAAAAGCTAAGAAACCTAGATGTAAGTTATTTAGGCTTTGCGATTGTATGACGAGATCGTACGAGGAATTTGCGTCGTATGCCCCTGTGGAGGGATGGTCAGGGAAGAAAATCCTGATTGTTTATGTTGTGCGATTCTGCGAATTTAAAGTCATCTAGTAGACTTAATGATTATTGCCGTGCGAATCTGCGATAATCTGTCGTGCGATTCTGCGATAAAACGATGTCGAGGGTTGGTCGTTGGCTAGCCAACGACCCTCCGATGCTTAAGTCAGTAAACATTTTGTGAGAAAAATCGTATGAAAAAGAGTTAGAGAACGTACCATTTCAGACTCTCTCTATTTGCCCCCTGTCATTTATTACCTTATTCTTTTTGGGAGGAAAAGATAGGTTTTAAATGATAGAATGACACGGAGAAATATCGTCCTACGTTGACTATGTTGTCGTGCGACCGGGCACCATAGTAGACTTATCTTTGTGAAAAAGATATTAATTTAGGGATAGAGGAACGAACCTGTCAAGAGCCTGATCTTGTGACTTTGGTTTATTTTCGCGGCTTCAAGGTAGACTTGTAGCACTCACGAGCGACTTTTGGCTCACTCTTAATCTCCTGGATTCCCCATTGCGTAGGGAATTTCAACATTTGAATATACGTCGAGGGAACGGCTTTCATATCATGGATCCATGGTCGTCCTAAGATGATGTAATAGGCCGACGCACAATCGATGACACTGAACTTGGTCTGCTTGTTGACTCCTCCGGCGTAGACGGGCAAGATTATCTCTCCGAAGGTGCTCGTCGCTTCTCCATTGAAACCGACCAAAGTCGTCGAACGTCGGGTGATTTCCGAGCGATCGATTCCCATGGCTTTGATGGTGTTGAGAAAAATAACATTTGCTGAGTTGCCCCCGTCGATTAAGACTCGACGCGTTAGACAGTTACCGACTGTGATCTGAATGATCAACCCGTCGTGATGCTTCTGATACGAGTCGCCAAGGTCGACGTGGTCGAACACAATCTTCATGGCTTCTAGCTCCAAATCTCCTTTGGGTCTAGACGAGCGAGGAATAGGCCAATTATCGGGTGCCTGACTGGCATGACGCTTGGCCGCGGAATACGTCAGACCACATACGTCTGAACCACCGGTGATGCAATTGACGACTTTCGCGTGCTCGGGGGTCGACGGTCGATGGCTATTAGTTGGAACAGCGACATCGTCGATGATATCCTTGAGATTTCCTTTCGGTAAATGATACGCTAATTCCTTCTTCAATGTGATACAATCGTCTGTCGCATGACCATGATCGACATGGAAGTCGCACCACTTTGATTTGTCTTTTTTAGCATCGTCCAGGTCGGACTTCTTTGGCCATCGAATGGTCGCTTGGGAACTTTTTTGAGCTTCGACTAGGTCCTTTGTAGATCCTTTGAATCCGTAAGAGGATATCTTGGGGTACTGAGTGAACTTAGTCGCGGTCTTGGCCTCTGCTTTCGTCTTGAAACGAACATTTGAAATTTGGCGCGCTAGCTCTATTCTGGAAACAGCCTTTGTCTTGAACTCTGGCTTTCTGACGCCTAACGACTTCTTGTCGTCAGTGTGCTTGCGACGAAAGGCGGCATCATCCTTGACCCTCATATATGCCAAGGTTCGAGCTCGGACGTCTTCGAAAGTCTCTGGGAGATACTTGGTCAGATCGATATATAGACCTGAACTATCGTCTAGACCACGCTTATAAGCTTCGATCGCAGTTTTGATGTCACAATTGCGGATATTGATCATTTCAGCATTGAATCTATTGAAATAACTTCGAATAGACTCATTGGTCGGGAGAATTGGTTGACCAATTCGACGAAAGACCCGATAGATTTGTGTTTGAGATTGATCAACCACTGGAGAGCTGGACCAGTGAGAGTCGCCCTAAAACTCTTGCACATTCATACTTCCTGGTACATGTGTGGAATCAAGATCGTCTACATGAGCTACTTATACTGTGCGGCATGCTCGGTTGGATCGGTCACACCCGAATACTTGGGAGTGAAGGCAGGAATGTTATACTTCTTTGGGACCTCGACGGTGGCGATCTCGTCGATGAAGGGCGATGCCTGATACCCCGAGCGAGGTTCGACGTCGACAAGCACGGCTGCCCCAGGCAACTTGGCGAGCAAGGACAGGACGCGCTCATTTTGGTCTTCTAACATCTTCAAACGCTGGGCGACGGGATCGTTAAGATCAGGATTTGCCCCTGTCGAGGGATTGGTCCCTGGACTAGTGCCATTACCATGCGACGAACCACTGGTGTCCCCGTTGAACGGAACAAAATATGGCTGCGACCCATAATGGAATTGTTGCGGTCCATTCTGAAACGATTGTGGTCCATGCTGAAATGGCTGCGATCTCTGCTGGAAAGATTGCGATCCTTGCTGGAAAGGTTGCGGACCACTTTGGAACGGTTGGGAAAATGGCTGGGATCCATTCTGAAACGGCTGGGTGCCACCTTGCAATGGTTGGGATCCATTGTTCAAGGGTGGTGGTCGGATGTGCTGAGGGGGAATCTGCCCAGACTGGGGATTTGGAATGAACGGACCCGGCTGCTGATTCTGCATGAATGGACCTGGATGCTGATTCTGTGCGGACGGGCCTGGTCCCGGACCTGGATTCTGGATGACTGGTCTAGGACCATTCTAGGGTCCAAAAGGATTCCTTATCCGCGCGATCTCTTCAGTTGCTCTGCGATTCTGCTCTGCCATTGCATTGAGTTGATTCCTGGCAACCTCGAGCTCCTGATACATCTGAGTGACGGCTTGCTGCGGATTTCCAAGGGCTGCCATTTTCCTGTAACAGAAAATAGAAGAAACTCCAAGAAACTATTAGTAGAATGCACGTTCGTCGAGGATTTTCTCTAGATGTAGTCCCACGGATGGCGCCAAACTGTTAATGCCAAAAATCGCACTAAAGGGACAACTTAAGGTCGATGTGGACTTAAACAACTAAAGAAAGAATCTTTCGACGAGACGTTCGACGAGGAATAAAATAAAGAAACAAGGGATTTGATGACGCAGGAAAAACCTCAAACGAGGAAAAAACCTGCGGACGACAGTGGGTGTCGTCGCTATACTATGGTCGCCAATCAGGGGCGATATCCTTGGATACCGGTGTCGATCGTACAGTGATTACAATACAAATGAAGGAAATGCTCCGAAATGTAAAGTACAAATGTTTGAATGTAAAAATAGGTGTTCGTCGTGTACGAAACAAAGCGTGAACTGTTGGTCGAGGGTTGTCGTCGTGTGTCGAGAGCGATGACTTGAGCTTTTCTTCGAATGTTCTTGAGTATTGCTTCGGTTGTTAATCGCCGGATATTCGATGTGTATCGGATGTTAACTCATGATCCTTGATGTGAAGACTTAGCTTGGTATTTATAGTCTTCGCGTCATTAATTAGCTCCATTAATGCTTTGATCAACGGCTACAACGGCTGGAAACGGTTGCCGGAGTGATTATCCATGATGATCTTCGTCCGTTACGGCTATCGATCGTTGATGGTTGCGTCGGTTATATCCGTTGCTCTTTAATGACTTTGACTCCTGCATTAAACACTTAACAAACGTAACAGTCATGGTGAACGTTAGCTTTGGTCGAGGTCGCACGTCTTTATACAATAGTCATGTGGATCGGGCGACGCTAAGGTCGAGCGTCGTAAGGGACTCTCGACTTATCTTTTATGAGGGATGACGATGGTGTTCTAGGTCTTTGTCGAGACCTTATCTTAATACAAGATATAGTCCCTAATCATACGTCTTACCTGTTCTGGTCGCGGTCGAGCGACGTGATTTTTGGCCCAAACAGCATTCATTTGGTTTCGAGCGACTTCAAGCTCCTGATACATCTGAGCAATGACATGTTGCCGATTTCCAGGAGCTGTCATTTTCCTGAAACAAATGAAAGAAGAAACTCCGAGAAACCGTTAGTAACAACGCACGTTTGTCGAATATTTTCTCTAGATGGGGTCCCACAGATGGCGCCAAACTGTTAATGCCAAAAATCGTCCAAAAGGATAACTTAAGGTTGATTGTGGAATTTAACAACTAAAGAAAAGATTCTTTTGACAAAGCGTGCGATTAAGGAAGAAAATGTAAATGAGACAGATATTTGATGACGCGGGAAAAACCTCAACGAGGAAAAAACCTACGGACGACAATGGAGATGTCGTCGTTGCACTATGGTCGCCAAACAGGGGCGATATCCTTTGTTATTGGTGTCGATCGTACAGAGATTACAATACAAATGAAAGAAAGACTTTAAATGTAAAGTAAAATAGGTGTTTTGAGTGTAAGAACAGTGTGCGTCATGTGTAAAAACTAAGTGTCGTGTGCGAATGTCGTGCGTCGAGAGCGGTTCTTCGAGAGAGAATTCTTTGCTTCGTGTGTTCTTCAGAGTTCGGATGATTGTATGTTGTAATGCGATGCCAGATGCTTTTCTTTCTCTCCCTAAATGATGGTTGAACCTCGGCTTTTATAGTCTTTGGAGGTATTAAATGTCTTCATGATTTCTTTGAGTAACGGTCGCAACGGTCATGGCTGTTTTAATGTTGTTAATTGCTTTGTCGGTTTCACTCGTTGATCATAACTGTTGTTGTCCTGCATTGAATGATAAGATAGTAACAGAAAAATAGACGTTAGCTTGGTCGAGGTCGCATGGTTCTATGCGACGGTCGTATGAAATAAGAAATATCGTGGTCGAGTGTTGTGAAAAACATTCGACCTGTCTTTTAGGAAGGACGACGAGGGTTTTTAAGGTCTTTGTCGGGACCTTATCGTAATCCAAGGTTTTGTTCATAATATGTGCCTTACCTTTTCTGGTCGTGGTCGAGGCTGGTGAATTTTTGCCCAAACACGGACGACTTTGGGGGTCGTCGCTGCACTATGGTCGCCAAACAGGGGCGATATCCTTATGTTTCGGGTGTCGATCGTACAGAGATTACAATACAAATGAAAGGAACTACTTTAAATGTAAAGTAACGAGTGTTTCGAATGTAAAAAACGAGTGTGTCGTGTGCGAGGGCTGTAGGTCGAGAGTGTAAGTCGTGCGTCGAGAGCGATCACTTGAGAGAAAGTTCTTTTCTTCAGGTGTTCTTGAGTATGCGGTGTGGTTTTTGAATTCGGTCTCTCTCAATGATGACTTTGCTTTTATATTTATAGTCTTCGAATGCATCTAATGACTCCATGAATTCCTCTTGTAACGGCTGTAACAGTCTCTTATCATTTTAATGCTCATAACTACTCTGTCGGTTTCGTCCATTGGTCATAAATGATGTTGACCTGCATTAAATGATGCAAACATAACAGAAGAATTGTACGTTAGTTTGGTCGAGGTCGTGTGTTTCTACACGACGGTCGAGGTCGAGAGGTGTTTTTGGCTTTTGCTTTGGTCAAAGAGTAAAATGCTTATGATTTGACTTTTGCTTAAGGAGAAGTGTAATAAATGTTCTTTAGCGTCTTGGTCGTGGTCGAGACTGGTAATTTTTTACCCAAACAGTTTGCCCCCAAAATTTAAAAAGTGGAGCGGCAAGTTCAAGTTTCAAAGGTTTTTAAATTTTGCTAGTCGGACATCTAGGGTCGTGACACGTGTTTAAAAAATCTTTTCAGATGCCTTGGAACTAGATCGGTCCAATTCTAACTAAAGATGAAGTCGAAAAGGTGATAAGGTCGTGACGTCATGATGACGCACGATCGTGTATAACAGCTGTAAACGCCAGGTGTCGACGATCTGTCGAGTATTCGAAAAGGCAGTGACACGCGTCGATCATCGAGAGGCTCGATCTGACACGATCGTTTCCATAAATAGTGACCCTTGACGGATCTTTTCTACTTTACGATTTCAGAGAGTTTTTCCAGAGAGATTTTCTTTCGGTTTCTTGGTGTTCTTCGTTCGATACTTTCCAACCCTGCAAGAATCTTCGACCCAGTTAGAAATTTTGAGATTTTAGGCGCTTACATAAGGTACTTATTTCTTGGTCCTTTTCTTCAAAACCTTGAAGAGCATTTAGGTTTAGAAATGCCGATGGAACCTGAAAGCTCTATTCGAGATCAAAAAGATCTTGACGACCTTAGAACCTTGGCAGAAATTCATGCGGGGATTACATTGATCAGAGCAGGTCAGACTCGACCTGATGTATGTCCTGATAGGTTTGTCGTTATTTATGAATATCCTTTTAAGATAGGTTTTGAATGGCCCTACTCTCCTTTAGCCTAGGCATTTATGACCGAGTTCGACCTATCGCCGGCCCAGTTAATGCCCCAATTCTGGAGGGTAATACAGGTGATAGAGCAACTTACCAAAAAATGGGAATCTCCCATGAATGTACGCGACCTTCTCTTGGCTTACCAAGTTAAGAAAGACAAGTGTCATCGTTATAGCCGGTTCTCTAGGTATAAGGGTGATCGTACGTTAGTCTTAAAGGCCGCTGTAAACGATCGTAAGTGGAAGACTCGGTATGCGTCCGTGCGTAAGTCGACTATTGACTCTGATAGCAACTGGATTAGGGCTGGTTGGAATATGGCGGGTGAGATTTTGTAGTTTTCTCGTCGTACGTTATTCATAATATTCGACTGTCTTCTAACCTGCTTTGTATGTGTCGATAGATATAAAATTTGACGACGTGAAGCCCTACGCTAACTCTCGAGCGAAAATTGACGCGTTCTTGGAGTTTAGCATTGTCGAGCGATCGTTCGTCACGCGACCAGTAGTGCACGACGACGACGAAGATTTGGTGTTCTTAGGGGAGAACTGGGGAGAGAATGAAGAGGAAGAAGAGTCGAGAGAAGAAGAGGAGATGACTGGTAAGTGTACCTTTTTATTCCCTTCTGCTCGACTCTGATCCTTTGCTTTTAAGTTCATCTTGTAATGTTTCTTTTTACATGTCTTTTAGGAGAATCGCAGATGAAGGTTCCGACCATCTCTGCTAAGAGAGCGGCACAACTTGAGCTTGCCCGGAAAGGCAAGGAAAAGAGGCAGAAGACCACTGAGTCGGGGGTTTTACCGAAGACGAGGACGACGATTCCAAGGGAACCGTCTACAGAGGTTGATGGCTCATCGAGAGTCAATACGCCTGAGAAGGCGAAGGTCGCATCGCCAATGAAGACGAAGACGTCTTCTAGTCCGATTGCTGCGACACCTATCAGTTCTGCGCCACTGGCGACGACAGTGAAGTCGGTGAAGTCCCCGTCTACCTCGTCGGTTCCTTTGTCGACCGAGAAGGGTAAGGAGCATGCGACGGGAGGGGCTAAAGTCACGGAGGTCAACTTCACGTTGCCTTCGGACTTCATGGTCGATGACGTCCTATCCGGGACGGATTTGTTTCCTCATCTGGGGAAATATTTGCTTCCTTCTTTCAGGGAGCGTTTCGAGGGATTCCCAGTCGAGGAGACGGGATCTCATGTTGCTGGACTGGCATTTCTGGTGAGTTTCTCTTTTAAAACTTGTACTTCAATGTTTTTAATCTTTGTCGAGTGCTCGTTAACACGTTTTCTTATGTTTTTCAGGCGTTTCAATCTTCTCTTGCCCTGCGTGCTGAAACGGAGAAGGACAAGGGCTTGGTGACTTCCGCCTATGAGAGGGGGAACACAGCGTTGGAGAGGGCGGACGCCTCCGTGAAACGTGAAGAGGCTATGTCCAAACGCCTTGATGACGCCCAAAGTAAGTTGGAGGTCGTCGGTCGTGCGAAGGACGAGGCGAACCATCGTCTAAAGCAGTCCTTGTCCACGATTGCCGACCAAAGGGATGAGCTAGATACGATGAAAGAATCCTTGGTGGCAAAGGATAAAGAGGTGGAGGATTTTAAGGTTTAGGTGGCGGGTCTAGAGAAGGAGGTAGGGGAGCTCAAAGATGAGGTTGCATCTACCTTTTCCTTGGCTCGACTGACTGCACGTGCTGCTATCATGAGACAACATTTGTCGGGCAAAAATCCCTTGGCCCTGGCGTCGGACGAGTTGGCCTACTTTCTGAGAGAGGTCGAGAGCACAAGAGACCTCGACTCTGATGATGAAAAAGAGGTCGAGGAGGAAGAGGTGGTGGACGAGGGCTCTAAGGACGGGGCCTTAGGTGAAGATGCGACCGATGCTCCTCCCCAGCCTTAGTATTAATCTTAAGAGCCACATTCTCAAAATACTGCGGAATCATCTTCATAACATGTTGTGGTTTACAGCACTAAGAAACAATTCTCAGCTCTGTTTCCCACACTCGCTTGAACCTTGCATAAGTTCCTCAACGCATCTGGCATCTGTTGGGAAAGACTGATGGGGATCTCGATTTAGGAAAGATTTTCTTCCTGTCGCTTTATTTCTGTTTTTCTTGTTCGACCGCTAGAGGTCAAGTTATTTAGATGTAATTGTGTATTTCGTGAATGAAATCTACTTTCTTGTCGAACGTATTATTGTGATTGTTGAAACATATATGATATCAGTTGTGAAACTTGTTTCAAACAAGGGGTCGTGCGGCTTAGGCATCCATTGCAAAACAACAACCAAAACATAAGACATACGTTCAAATCGTGTTGGAAAACATAAGTACACGCGGTCGATACATTCATTCAGAATATGCAAAACTTTCAAAGTTAAGAAATCCAGATCGTAGAACCGTTAGACCTGATGATCGTACGACTATAATGTAAGATAAAGTCCGAATCATATGCCCCTGTGGTAGAATAATCAAGTCGTAGACCTTAGTATTTATATCGTGCGACTTTGCGAGATTAAAGTCATGTGATGGACTTAATGACCTTAGTTCGTGCGATATGCGATGAGACAACGTCAGAGGTTTGGTCGTTGGCTAAACAACGACCCTCTGATGCTTAAGTCAGTAATCGTTGTGATGAACAAAAATTGTGTGAGAAAAGGAAAAGACTCAGAAGAAATACCTTTTCAAATGTGTCGCGTTCCAGCTACGTGGGATATCTTGATTATCGAGGGTTTGGAGTCGATAGGCACCTTTACCCACGACTTCTGAGATGCGATAAGGACCTTACCACTTGATAGAAAGCTTACCGGCGTTGAGCTCTTGAGTGTTTTGGAACACTCATCGGAGGACGTAGTCGCCTACTTGAAAGACTTTAACTTTAATGTTTTTGTTGAAATGTCGCTCGACCACTTGCCTCTGTGACGCCATTTTGATCAATGCTGAGTCTCTAAGCTCTTCAAGGGCATCGAGGTCATAACTTAAATCAACCAGGTTATGGTCGACAGAGGTATGTCTCGAGGTTGGGAGTTGGATCTCGACGGGCAAGACTGCTTCGCAGCCATAGACCAAAGAAAAAGGGGTTTGTCCTGTGGACGTGCGAGGCGTCGTGCGATTCGCCCACAGGATCGAAGGAAGTTCTTCGACCCATCTTCCCTTTGCAGCTTGTAACCTCTTCTTAATTGAAGCAATGATTGTTTTATTGCTTGATTCAGCAAGTCCATTTGCCTGAGGAAATCTGGGCGTCGAGGTCGTCAATTTGATGTTGCGGTCTTCGCAGAACTGTCGAGTCTTGTCGCTTATGAATTGGGATCCATTGTCGCAGACAATTTCGAACGGAATCCCGAATCTGCATATGATGTTAGTCTGGATAAAAGAGACGACTTCCTTGTCCCGAACTTGGGAAAAAACAGCCGCTTCTACCCACTTAGAAAAGTAATCCGTAAGTATGAGGAGAAATACCTTTTGCCCTGGGGCAGGTGGTAGCTTGCCGACAATATCCATACCCTATCTCATAAAGGGCCATGGGATCAGTGTCGAATGTAAAGGTTCAGATGGTTTATGGGACGTACCGGAATGTCGTTGACAGGGGTCACAGTTTTGGACGTACCTAACGGTGTCTTGTCGCAGTGTTGGCCAAAAGTAGCCTTGTCGACAGATGCGATTAGCCAAACTACGACCTCCTGAGTGATTGCCACACTCACCGTCGTGCATTTCTTGAAGGATCCTTTGAACTTGATTCTTGCTGACGACGCATCTCAGGTTCAAGCCTGTCGATGATCGTCGATAGAGTTTATCTCCGATCACGATATACCTAGATGCCTTGAATCTGATCTTCCGAGCTTCCATCTTGTCTTCTGGAAGTTGGTCGTGCATAAGAAAATTTCGAATGTCGCACGACCAATCATCTTCTTGGTCTTCGATTTGAACGACGTCGACATTTTCGATGGACGATGTCGCTAGATGGATCATGGGAATGCTGTCGAATATTGGTTCGACTAGAGCAGACCCAAGGTTTGCTAGAGCGTCGGCTTGAGTATTCTGATCCCTTGGGATTTGCTCAATAGAAAAAGATTTGAAATTTTCTGATTTTTCTTTTGCTACCTTTAGGTATAGTGTCATCTTTGAATCTTTAACCGCGAATTCTCCATTCATCTGATTCACGACCAAAAGAGAATCGCTCCTTACATGCAACGAGGTTTCCCCTGAGTCATAGGCCATATTCATTCCTACGATCAGGGCTTCGTACTCGGCTTCGTTGTTAGTGGTTTTGAAGTCGCACCAGACTGAATACACCATCTTGCCCCCTGTGGCGACTTTAAGACGACGCCAAGTCCTGAACCCCTGACGTTAGATGACCCGTCGACATACAGAGTCCAAGGCACGTCGTCGTGAGTCGCCACAGTTGATACTTCAAGCTCTGCTTCTTTCCCCAACTCAGGGCTGAAATCAGCAATGAAATCCGCCAAGGCTTGCGATTTGATCGCGGTCCTGGGCTTAAAATCGATGTTGTAACTGCTAAGATATATGCTCCATTTTGCCAAACGACCTATCATCTCAGGTTTCCTCAAGACAGACTTAAGAGGAAAATTTGTCACGACAGTAATAGGATGCGATTCAAAATAGTGTCGCAATTTTTTAGCAGCTGCGACTAGCGACAAAAGCAATTTTTCCATTGAGGAGTACCTGGTTTCGGCGTCCAAGAGAGATTTACTTACATAATAGATCGGCAGTTGTTGCTTTTTATATTTTCGCGTCAGGACGACGCTTACTGCATTAGGACTAACAACTAAATACAGCTGCAAGACCTCATGGTCGTGAGGCTTTGACAGCAAAGGAGGTGACGCCATATATTCTTTTAATTTTTGCAGTGCTTGCTCACGATCGTCGGTCCAGTCGAAGCCTCTATTTTTCCTGAGGACGTTATAAAATAAATGGCATTTGTCTGAGGATCGAGAGATAAACCTGTTCAAGGCAGCCACCCAACCAGTTAGCATTTAGACCTCTTTTAAATTTCTAGGAGATTTAATTTCGATGATAGCCTTGATTTGGTCGGGGTTGGCTTCGATTCCTCGTCGAGTGACCATGTAACCCAAGAATTTTCCGGCACTGACACCAAAGGAACACTTCGTCAGGTTGAGCTTCATACTATACTTACGAAGGATGTCGAACGACTGCCTCAAATGTTCGACATGGTTGACTGCTTGCTTTGACTTGACGAGCGCGTCATCGATATAAACTTCCATTGTATCGCCGAGATGATCTTTGAACATCTTATTCACCAGACGCTGGTAGGTAGAACCTGCATTTTTAAGTCCAAAAGGCATAACTTTGTAACAGTAAATACCTCGATCTGTCATGAACGCAGTTTTCTCCTGGTCCTCGACGTGCATCAGGATCTGATTGTATCCAGAATAAGCATCCATGAACGTCAATAGTTCATGTCCTGCTGTCGCGTCGACCATGGCATCGATATGTGGTAACGGGAAAGGATCTTTTGGACAGGCTTTGTTGAGATCTGTAAAATCAATACAGACCCTCCATTTGCCATTTTTCTTTGCCACGCCCACGATATTAGCAAGCCAATCGGGGTACTTTACTTCTCGAATTTTTCCTGTCTTAAGGAGGTTGTCGACTTTCAGGGACATCTTGCGCTTTCTCAAGCCCTTCATTCGTCTGGGCAACGATCTGCTCTTGATTTCCATGGGCTGCCATTTTCCTGAAACAAATAAAAGAGGAAACTCCAAGAAACCGTTAGTGAAGCACACGTTTGTCGAAGATTTTATCTAGATGGGGTCCCACGGATGGCGCCAAACTGTTAATGCCAAAAATAGTCCAAAAGGATAACTTAAGGTTGATTGTGGAATTTAACAACTAAAGAAAGGAATCTATCGACAAAGCGTACGACTAAGGCGAAAAACGTAAATGAGACAGAGATTTGGTGACGCGGGAAAAACCTCAACGAGGAAAAAAAAACTCGCGGACGACTTTGGGGGTCGTCGCTGCACTATGGTCGCCAAACAAGGGCGATATCCTTATGTTTCGGGTGTCGATCGTACAGAGATTACAATACAAATGAAAGGAAATACTTTAAATGTAAAGTAACGAGTGTTTCGAATGTAAAAAACGAGTGTGTCGTGTGCGAGGACTGTAGGTCGAGAGTGTAAGTCGTGCGTCGAGAGTGATCACTTGAGAGAAAGTTCTTTGCTTCAGGTGTTCTTGAGTATGCGATGTGATTTTTGAATTCGATCTCTCCCAATGATGACTTTGCCTTTTTATTTATAGTCTTCGAATGCATCTAATGACTCCATGAATTCCTCTTGTAACGGCTGTAACGGTCTCTTATCATTTTAATGCTCATAACTACCTTGTCGGTTTCGTCTGTTGGTCATAAATGATGTTGACCTGCATTAAATGATGCAAACATAACAGAAGAATTGTACGTTAGTTTGGTCGAGGTCGTATGTTTCTACACGACGGTCGAGGTCGAGGGGTGTTTTTGGCTTTTGCTTTGGTCAAAGAGTAAAATGCTTATGATTTGACTTTTGTTTAAGGAGAAGTGTAATAAATGTTCTTTAGCGTTTTGGTCGTGGTCGAGACTAGTGATTTTTTACCCAAACTGTAACACCCCGTTTCCCAATTTACGTGATTTAACTGTCTCTTTTGGGGTTGAGTTAATTTTTGGGTCGTTATGTACGTGTTCAGGAATCTAGGGGCCAGTTTATCAATTTTGTAAGATGAGGGTGTGTTTTGGCATGTATGTAAAGGGGATGGAAACCCTAAACACCCTCATTTGCAGCCATTTGTTTCTTTAGCAAAGAAGAGAGAAAAGAGAAAGGGATTTTCGGAGTTCTTGTGAGCTGCTGTGAAAGACCGACCGATTCTCCTTCGTTAACCGTTGGATCGTCGTGAAATTTGGACAGCGACTTCACGACCCTCTAATATACATTCTGACTGGAGGGATTTGGCAAAAGAGTTCCCAGTAGAGAGAACCAAGTGTCCGAAGTTGCTGTATTTTTCCAGGCGGAGTTCTTGTGAGCTGCTGTGAAAGATCGACCGATTCTCCTTAGTTAACCGTTGGATCGTCGTGAAATTTGGACAGAGACTTCACGACCCTCTAATATACATTCTGACCGGAGGGATTTGGCATCGGAGTTCCCAGTAGAGAGAACCAAGTGTCCGAAGTTGCTGTATTTTCCAGGCGAAAGATTTGGTGATTTTGGAAGATTCAAGTTGTGAAAGGTTCTAGGAGGATTGTTGTTCGCGGTCTAGAATTTCAAGGTATGTGTATTATGTTTAGAAATCAATAGAAATGGGGCGTATGAAATGGGATGTTTGGCAAAGTTTTATGGTATTTGGACTATCCTAGCTATGTCATTTCGGGATGAGAGTTGGGATAGAATTAGAGTTCCATTTTTGGGCTTGTTTTGATATGTGTATGTATGAATGTTATAGGTGGTACGAGGTGATTATTATACACTGTGAAGTACTTGGTAATTGACATCTTGACAAGTGAGTACTCTACCTATATTATGTAAGTTATGTGTACGTAGTTGGATTGCATGTGTGATTATGTGTATGTTGGCTTTGCCAAAGGAAAGAGTACCTATGGTGGTAGTAATACCCCTAGGGAATATGTTATGTAAGAAGAGGCCTGGTACCAGTGTCTAGTTATGACCTTCCTTATTGGCTTTGTGCCTTAAAGAATGGAAGGATGTTACATGTATGTGATTGCTATGTTTATGCGAGTATGTATGCATGATGATATGTGGTATAGGTGCGTGCTCACTAAGCGAAAGCTTACCCCGTTGTTATTCATCTTTTAGTGGCAGGTACATCTTCGAAGAATAAAGGAAAGGCTCCAGCTTGAAGCTTTTGGATTTGCGGCAGCTCAGCAGCTTATATTTTCTTTTGATGAATGATAGTTTTGGATTCTCTAAGCTTTTCAGTTGAATATTGTTTGTCTCAAACTTATTGGTTTTAAGTTGCAAACTTGTACTCTTTTCTATAAGATTATGGGATTTTATCTAAATGTTTTAATTACAAATCTTCCGCTGTATTTTAAGGTTACTTTCCGTTAAATGAGTGTTTTAAAGATAAGGGATGTTACAGTTGGTATCAGAGCCTTGGTTTAAGGGATTCGGGCATTCACAAGTGGTGAGTGTTTGAACTTAAACCCAAGTGCTCAAGTTTTCAAATAAGTAACCTTTAAAAAAAAAGCTGTTTCGTGTAAGAAAATGGTTTATAAGGAAAGGGTGTTTTAAAAGAAAAAGTTTTCACGGCTGAGCTGCGGTCCAGAGCATCAAGACGGGGGTGAGCACACTATTCCATATTAGGATTTATGATAAAGCATGTTCAGTTTTGTGAAAGACCAGTTTTATAACTGTATTGGATGAGTAATTATGTTTATGTATGCTAGATATGGTCAATGTGACAAGGTTATGATTTCAAGTATGTTTTGTTGATGCATAATGTGAATTAGAATATGATTATAATGTTTATATGATAAGTGGTAGATATGGAAAATGTTGTGATATATATGTTAAAGGTACCAACTAAGCTGGGAATTGGAACCTTAGTGACGGTGTTGAGTCTAAACATGGAGGGTGTAATTATAATGGTATAAGGGCCCATACCATTGCAATTACATTGTACATGCCGGGACTTGATATAGTTGCAAAAGAATTCTATGAACCAGACAAGGTTGAGGGTTGGGTAGTAACATGCTAGAAAGGGATTTTGTTAAGAGAGTATAAGCAGAAGGTTTCTAAGGAGCATGTTAGAAAGAAAGACAACTAAGCTAGGACCTCTGGACTATGCTAGGAGTTTGCTCAGGGGGGGGATGTAGATGAATTATTCTAAAGTATCATGTTTATGTATCAGAATGGTGAACACTAGAAGGCAAGGCAAGAGACCGATTATTGAAGAGGATCAGGAAATTCCTGATCTGAGAGGTGTGATCGCTGCTGAGGTCGGGGAGGTTCTTCACGAGTTACTCCCAAGTCTCTTTGAGCAGGTAAAGCAGGAACTGGCTAATGAAATTCGTAGTCAGGTAGAGGCAGCTGTGGCCAGCAGAGCCAGTGGATCAGGGGGCTTGTCAGGCGTACAACCACGGGGGACAAGCTACAGAGATTTCTCGGCCTGTCAGCCGCCACAGTTTGAGGGGCAGAAGGACCCCGTAACCAGCACTCGTTGGATAGATGAGGTGGAGGGTGCTTTCCGCACCAGTTTTTGTACCGAGGAAGTCAAGGTTCGCTACGCATCGAACCTTCTGAGGAAGGCAGCGAAAGACTGGTGGAACCTTATTGTTCGTGCTCGGACGCCAGAACAAGTGGATAGCATGACTTGGGAACAGTTCAAGGAACTGTTCATGGAACAGTATGTGCCCCAAATTGAGGTAGAGAGACTCACAAATGAGTTTCTATCTATGGAGCAAACTACGGAGTCGGTGAACGAGATCACTGACAAATTTTTGGAGCGGTCCCTTTTCTGTCCTGAGTATGTCAGAAATGAAAAGGCCAAAATGTACAGATATGGGAGAGTTTTGAAACAGGAGATTAGAGAATTTGTTGTTATGGCAAGGTGCACTGATTTTCAGCAGATGCACGAGGCGGCTCGGGCTAGAGAGCTTGAATTAGAGAGCCAAAGAAAGACAAGAAGGGCAGAAACGGTTCAGACTCAACCTCAGCAGACTAAGAGGTTCAAAACTGGGAGTCATAAACCGGAGGTAAAGAAAGAGTTCAAGAGAGAGCATCCCCGCTGTGGGAAGTGTGGACGACAGCATCCGGGAGAATGCCGTATGGGCTCCGGAACCTGTTACAAATGCGGGCAACCGGGTCATATCAGTCGAGACTGCAAGGCGACCGCAAAGATATGTTTTAAGTGCTACAAGCCGGGCCATTTTGCTGACGAGTGCCCAATGAATACCGGGTCGGTCCAGAACTCGGGAACCGCACCGGTGAAGATGCTAGAGGGTGGATTGGGAAAGAAGAACGACGCACCCAGGACTCGGGGGCGAGTGTTCCAGATGACCGTAGATGAAGCAAATGAGGAGCCAGATGTCGTGACAGGTATTTTTCCTGTTAATGCATCACCTGCCCTTGTCTTATTTGACTCGGGAGCTACTAAATCTTTTGTTTCTTTATCGTTTTGTAAAGACTTTGCTATTGTAAAGGAAAAGTTAGAGAGTCCGCTAGAAGTAGAAATAGCGGACGAGGAGTTTCGTTTTGTGAGTGATGTGTATAAAGGTAATGTAATAGAGATAGCCGGAGTGAAGTTTAGTATAGATCTTATTCCTATTGCGATGAGGGAAATAAATGTAGTAGTTGGGATAGATTGGCTTAGTCGGAATGGAGCGCGCATTGATTGTGAAAAACAGCAGGTAGTGATTCGAACCCCAAGTGGGGGAGAATTAACTATCTCGAGTGAAGGAAGAAAAGGGGTACCAAAGGTGTGCACTTTGGCCAAAGCTAGAAGATATGTGCACCATGGTGGTAGCAGTTACTTGGCGTATATTGTTGATGAACGGGAGGAGAAAAAGAAGAGAACAGTGGCAGATGTACCAGTGGTCAGCGAGTTTCCGGATGTTTTCCCGGATGACTTGCCTGGCATTCCTCCCAGGAGGCAAGTGGAGTTCCGAATAGACTTGATTCCGGGGGCGGCACCGGTAGCAAAGGCTCCTTACCGTTTGGCACCTCCGTAGATGCATGAACTGTCTAAGCAGCTGGAGGAACTGTTGGATAAGGGTTTCATCTGCCCCAGTAGTTCACCTTGGGGAGCCCCTATCCTTTTCGTGAAAAAGAAGGACGGGTCGATGCGGATGTGCATCGACTATAGAGAGCTTAACAAGCTTACGGTGAAGAACAGATACCCGTTGCCGAGGATCGACGATCTCTTCGATCAACTTCAGGGAGCCGTTTGGTTCTCTAAGATAGATCTTCGCTCAGGGTACCACCAGTTGAAGGTCAGGGAAGAGGATGTTCACAAGACAGCGTTCAGAACCAGGTACGGGCATTTCGAGTTCATCGTGATGCCATTTGGACTGACGAACGCACCGGCGGCATTCATGGATCTTATGAATAGAGTTTGCAGACCGATGTTGGATAGGTCAGTCATCGTGTTTATAGACGATATACTGATCTACTCCAAGTCGAAGGAGGATCATATGGAGCATCTACGAGAGGTTTTGGAGATTTTGCGTAAGGAGCAGTTATATGCAAAGTTCTCCAAGTGTGATTTCTGGTTACAAGAGGTTCAATTTCTTGGACATCTTGTGAACCGAGAGGGTATCAAGGTAGACCCAGCGAAGGTGGAGGCAGTGATGAAGTGGGAAACCCCGAAGACTCCCACTGAGATTAGGAGTTTCCTTGGATTAGCCGGGTACTACCGCCGGTTCATCCAGGATTTCTCCAAGATAGCAGTTCCGTTGACGAAGCTGACGAGGAAGAACGAACGTTTCGTTTGGGGAGAGGAACAGAAAACAGCGTTCGAAACCTTAAGGAGAAAGTTATGCGAGGCTCCGGTGTTGACACTACCGGAGGGAGTTGAAGACATGACAGTCTACTGTGATGCGTCTTATCACGGGCTAGGCTGCGTTCTTATGCAGAGGGGAAGGGTGATTGCCTATGCGTCTCGTCAACTGAAGACGCATGAGGTGAATTACCCGACTCACGATTTGGAGCTTGCGGCAGTGGTGTTCGCTCTCAAGTTATGGCGGCACTACCTGTATGGGGTGAAGTGTACTATCTATACGGACCACAAGAGTCTTCGTTATTTCATGGATCAACAGAATTTGAACATGAGACAGCGGAGGTGGTTGGATGTGGTGAAGGATTATGATTGCGAGATTCTTTATCACCCGGGGAAGGCAAATGTCGTAGCGGATGCCTTGAGTAGAAGAGCGAGTAGTGTTCTACTTCGGGTACCGTTGATGAGACTAACAGTATCAACGTCGCTTCACGACTTGGTAAGAAGGTCTCAAGAGGAAGCGATCAAGGGTGAGAACCAGAAGAAGGAACGGATAAAGGGACAGGTGGATCAGTTAGTGCCCGACAGTCGAGGTCTATTGACTCGGTACGGTCGGGTATGGGTTCCAGTATCGTGTGAGGCAAGGCAGACACTTCTGGACGAGGCGCATAAGTCAAGGTTCTCTATCCATCCCGGTGCTACTAAGATGTATAGAGATCTGAAGACTGACTACTGGTGGCCGGGGATGAAGAGGGACGTGGCTAAGTACGTGGAGAAATGTTTGACTTGTTTAAGGGTCAAAGCAGAGCATCAGAGACCGCACGGGAAGTTACAGCCATTAGAGATACCAGAGTGGAAGTGGGAGCATATAACAATGGATCTGATTACCAAGTTGCCTCGAACACCTAGGAATCATGATGCCATTTGGGTGGTTGTAGATAGGCTGACAAAGAGTGCCCATTTTATCGCGATCCGTGAAAGTTCATCTGCAGAAAAGTTAGCTGACATCTATGTCAGTGAAATTGTAGCAAGGCATGGGGTACCGGTAACAGTGATATCAAACAGGGATGTTCGGTTTACGTCGCGGTTTTGGGGGAAGTTCCATGAAGATTTGGGTACGAGACTTCAGTTCAGTACAGCCTTTCACCCACAGACGGACGGGCAAAGCGAGAGAACAATTCAGACTCTTGAGGATATGTTGAGAGCCTGTGTTTTGGATTTTGGGGGCAGCTGGGATACGTATTTACCGTTGGCTGAGTTCTCATACAACAACAGTTTCCATGCCAGTATTGGCATGCCTCCGTATGAGATGTTGTACGGGAGAAGATGTAGGACTCCTATCTGTTGGGGAGAGGTAGGCCAGTGGGAGTTAAGCAGCACAGAAGTGGTTCAGAAAACGACGGAAAGTATTGAGATGATTCGGGATAGGCTACGAACCGCACAGAGTCGTCAAAAGAGTTACGCCGACAAGCGAAGGTCGGATCTGGAGTTCAACGTGGGAGATAATGTTTTGTTGAAGGTATCACCTTGGAAAGGGGTGATCCGATTCCGGAAGAGGGGCAAGCTAGGCCCTAGGTTTATCGGACCTTTCAAGGTGATAGCACGGGTTGGGAAGGTTGCGTACCGGCTGGAGCTTCCGCCGGAACTCAGTCTGATACACAACACCTTCCACGTATCTCAGTTGAGGAAGTGTTTAGCTGACGAGTCGGCGCATGTCCCTATAGATGACATACAGGTCGACGAACGGTTGAATTATATTGAGAGACCGATAGCAATCTTGGAAAGGAAGACCAAATCCTTGCGAAACAAGGAGATCAGCTTAATGAAAGTTCAGTGGGAACACCGAAAAGGATCAGAATGGACATGGGAACCGGAAGCTGAGATGAGATCGAATTATCCGGAACTCTTCCAAGTCTGATCGATTTCGAGGACGAAATCCTGGTAAGTGGGGGAGAGTTGTAACACCCCGTTTCCCAATTTACGTGATTTAACTGTCTCTTTTGGGGTTGAGTTAATTTTTGGGTCGTTATGTACGTGTTCAGGAATCTAGGGGCCAGTTTATCAATTTTGTAAGATGAGGGTGTGTTTTGGCATGTATGTAAAGGGGATGGAAACCCTAAACACCCTCATTTGCAGCCATTTGTTTCTTTAGCAAAGAAGAGAGAAAAGAGAAAGGGATTTTCGGAGTTCTTGTGAGCTGCTGTGAAAGACCGACCGATTCTCCTTCGTTAACCGTTGGATCGTCGTGAAATTTGGACAGAGACTTCACGACCCTCTAATATACATTCTGACCGGAGGGATTTGGCATCGGAGTTCCCAGTAGAGAGAACCAAGTGTCCGAAGTTGCTGTATTTTCCAGGCGAAAGATTTGGTGATTTTGGAAGATTCAAGTTGTGAAAGGTTCTAGGAGGATTGTTGTTCGCGGTCTAGAATTTCAAGGTATGTGTATTATGTTTAGAAATCAATAGAAATGGGGCGTATGAAATGGGATGTTTGGCAAAGTTTTATGGTATTTGGACTATCCTAGCTATGTCATTTCGGGATGAGAGTTGGGATAGAATTAGAGTTCCATTTTTGGGCTTGTTTTGATATGTGTATGTATGAATGTTATAGGTGGTACGAGGTGATTATTATACACTGTGAAGTACTTGGTAATTGACATCTTGACAAGTGAGTACTCTACCTATATTATGTAAGTTATGTGTACGTAGTTGGATTGCATGTGTGATTATGTGTATGTTGGCTTTGCCAAAGGAAAGAGTACCTATGGTGGTAGTAATACCCCTAGGGAATATGTTATGTAAGAAGAGGCCTGGTACCAGTGTCTAGTTATGACCTTCCTTATTGGCTTTGTGCCTTAAGGAATGGAAGGATGTTACATGTATGTGATTGCTATGTTTATGCGAGTATGTATGCATGATGATATGTGGTATAGGTGCGTGCTCACTAAGCGAAAGCTTACCCCGTTGTTATTCATCTTTTAGTGGCAGGTACATCTTCGAAGAATAAAGGAAAGGCTCCAGCTTGAAGCTTTTGGATTTGCGGCAGCTCAGCAGCTTATATTTTCTTTTGATGAATGATAGTTTTGGATTCTCTAAGCTTTTCAGTTGAATATTGTTTGTCTCAAACTTATTGGTTTTAAGTTGCAAACTTGTACTCTTTTCTATAAGATTATGGGATTTTATCTAAATGTTTTAATTACAAATCTTCCGCTGTATTTTAAGGTTACTTTCCGTTAAATGAGTGTTTTAAAGATAAGGGATGTTACACAAACAGACGTGGAATCCGACTCCACCGACTCCGATACGGACCGTGCTATACACGCATCCTTAATACCACCCCGTATCGGAACACACCCACCGTTGACCGAAGGAACCACATCTGACTCACCCACACCGCCTCTAATCCCGACTACCCAGCCTATTACGCGAGATACAAGGAGAACGGAGGGAGTATTAGTTGAAAATCCAGAAGAGGTGAGACAGAGTGAAGTCAGGTCGAAAACGAATCATGAGCGAGAAAGCCGTAAAAATAAAGAGGCTTCAGAGAGACCCCAAACCAGTGTCATCCAGGTCGCCACATCTGCTATCCCGTCTCATCCGTTGGGACGGGGTATTGAAGAAGCCGCCGTGGACCTAGCGGCGTAAGTGCACAACCTCCCTAGCCACTCATCCGTCTCTCAAAAGTCGGATGTTTCAATTTTGCACGGGGACATAGCACAACTTCTACCGATCTCTCACTTGGAGAGTATTGGTATTGAAATAAGAGACCAGCAACCCCCGGTCTCGCCTTCTTTCAGAGCACAATCGACTCTAGAGCCACTTGAAATAGTACATTCTTCGGCCAAGACACAAGATGAGACTCTACTAATCCCTGATCAATAAATTTAAACCTTAAATTATCAGAGTTCACCACTATAATTCAAACTTTCATATACAACGAAGAATTCATGACGAGTTTCAACTTATACAAGTTTATCATAATCATCAGCTAGTCTAATCCCTGATCAATACACAAATCCAAAAGCATAACTCTGGCATTCATCGACACTCATCCCTTTGAATCCCTTTTCGAGCCAGTACCTGGTAAGAAAATTTAGTTTGAAATGATTAGGCTTACGCCTAGTGAGAACATCCAGTTTTCAATTCGAAATCTTTATGAGCTTTGAAAACCAACTTTGTAAACAAAGCATACCAATTAACCTGATCACAAATGTTTCTTATCGTACACATATCATCTTTCGATGACGGGAATCGTACCTGATTCCATGAGAATAACAAACACTAAGTAGGTCATAGTCTCATGTTCCAGAACGGTACTACGAATCCCACAGATTCTAGATCGTTTCTCATGTCAAGAAATTACAATTAGCGCCCTGCCTATTTCTTGAAGTGGAAGTAGGAATTACCATTAAGCGTTCGGCCTATACTTTACCTTCCAATAGAAATCGGGAATTACGATTAGCGTCCCGCCTATTCCACGATTTCACATCACAATACGAAATGGGAATTACCATTAAGAGCCCGGCCTATTCCACTAGTGCCTATGGATCCATTACACTTACTAACATAGTGCGTATCAAAACCAAATCATGCCTCCGGAATATCCCCCTCCGGGAATACAACTTCTGGAATATACCACTCCGGGTATATAACTTACGGAATATACCACTCCGAGTATATAACTTCCGGAGTATACCACTACGGGTATATAACTTCCGGAATATACCACTCCGGGTATATAACTTCCAGAATATACCACTTCGGGTATATAACTTCCGGAGTATACCACTCCTGTACCAATCTGGAACATCCTCGGATCCGGTACCAATCCGGTACTGTCGAAAACTGGGACCCAAAACAAAACTGGATCCCAATACCGGATCTCAAACGAAACCGGATCCCAATACCGGATCTCAAACGAAACCGGACCCCAATACCGGATCTTAAACGAAATTGGATCTTAATCGCATACAGAATCCTAATCGCATACCAGATCTAGAACCAAATCCGGGACTCGACACCGGGATTTTAACACCGGGACTCAATACCGGGATTCGATATCTAGACTTCGATCTGCACATCATTTTTACTCTAAAAACTCATCTAAGTTCAATTTCTTGGTCGATTTCATTTCAGTACATATATACCATTTAGATTGTTTGCTACCAAATATCTTATTCAATTTCAAATGAAATCATTTAGAAGAAGATGAACTCACCTGGGATTGAAATCGAACACAACCTGCAAACGATTAACTCCAAATTTCAACCCAAATCACCAATAATTCAGCAATCAAATCAGTTCAATACCCTCTCCTACTTGGAACCGACTTCAGAATCAAAGGATTTGAGACATTCTCAAATTTCAGCCGACTCTAATATATTTACATAATCAACTTTCAACATTTGGAAAAACCAACCCTCAAGGTTTCACTATTCCACAAATGAATTACAGCTTTAGTAATTCTCGCTTTTTACCCTTTTATATTAAAATACAACATAATGGAAATTCGAGGTGTTACAAATCTCCCCAACTTGAAAATGATTTTGTCCCCGAAATCAAAGTTAGGTAAATAAGTGAGGATATCTATTCTTTATTTCCTCCTTAACTTTCCAAATCTTATAATATCTTTTCACAGGAATATCCTTAACAATATTTGTTCCCCAACTTGAGGGCAACAAAATTCTATTGGTCTCTTTTGGTTAATAGTCGAAGCTCTACTTGTCCAGTCTCTATTCCTTAATCGGAACCCAAAATTGTTGTGTCAGTGCTGTATTCATCATTCGCATCATATTTTCCATTATTCTAGACTCCATATTGGATTTCGTCGTCACTGGGTTAGAGGTACCGACATTCGTTCTTTGTACTTGACTTCCCCCTTCTCCCAAGATAGGTGGTCTTGGCGGGCTCTCCGCAACTTCGTTGGCCATCCTATCTTCTGAAGAAGTAGAAGATCGATTTGGTATATTCACCATCGTATTCTGATGAGGCACAAAAGATAACCATAAGAAATGGTTATGCACAATCCCAACGCAAAACATACATTAACGTTCATTAATCACTATAACAATTTAAAAACAATGATGCTTACGTAACAATATATTCATAATAACAGTAGCTAATTGGAATTATGAACATACTATACATAAGAATCCTCGTTACCATTATCATAGTTCATAATTCACGTATTTCCATTGACTCTAAGACTATCTCGTCTTAATACTTCTACCCAAAACTCACAAATCATAACTTAATTCATCTCAGTTTAAGTCTAGGTATCTTACGATCATACTGTAAAGCCCGTGTCCCGGTACGTTTTTGTTTATTTATTTAATTAATTAAAGTGTGTACCTTTAATTGTTTGTGGTTAGTGTTTGGTGTCAAAAAGGACCAAAAATGTTAGAATTCGTGTCTTTCTAGTGTAGGTTGTGAGATAGGTAAAGTTGAGGGGCTAGAAGGGCAATTTTTGGAAAAGTTTTGCATGGGTCGTGGCCCATGGCCGGATTCCCATTCCCATTCCCGTTTCTCTTTTCGTAAAAGCCAAGCAAAACCCAAACCCTTGGATAACCCTATTGACCCTTCCTTGTTGTTGTGTGGTGCGGCAGCGTGAAAGGACGAGAGAGAGAGAGTTATAGAGGAGAGCCGTGAAGAGGTTAGAGAGAGAGAGAGTGAATCTGCGGCAAGAGAGAGAAGGGCGCCGGAGCCACCTGCTGCTTGCCGGAGCCGGCTGTTCGCCGGAGTTCGCGAGGGTGAGAAGCGGGCACAACAACGTGGCATCATCGTAGGTATGTTCCGTTCTTTCGCTTTTGTTTTTCCTTGTCCCTCTCGTCGGCCTCCTCCCGTGACAGCCGCGACGCGGCGGCCTTGGCCGTTGTAGGCGGCGGCTACTGTACATCGCCGGAGATGGTGGTGTGGTGGTGGGCCTGGTAGGGTCGTAGCAAGACGATCGGGTAAGTGAGAGGTCGGAGGTGCGAGAGGGTGCGGAGTGTGTTGTGTAATCATCGCCGGAGAGCCGCCGCCGGTCGCCACCGGCGACCGCCACTGCCGGAGGTGGCAGTGGGTGGCGCGTAGTGTGACCAGACCATTGTCGCTATAGAGCCCTTAACCCGTGACTTAATCGTTAAGCCGAATAGTTTAAACCGTCGGTTCTAAAATCACTTTTTATGCGAAAATATGGTTCAGCCCCTGTTTTGTGACGGAAATAACTTTTCCGTCGTAACTCCGATTGAGCCGAAACTGGCGCCCACGCTTCGAGCTCGGGACCGGGCACGTTTTCTGTGTTTTAGCGGAAAACTGGTTCGGCCTCGAGTTTGGAGAAAAAGTGGTCGCAAGTTCTGCGGTTCGTCATTTCATGTGAAAATTCTGGAATCTGTCTCGGTTTTGCGAAAGCCGTAACTTTTTACTCGTAACTCGTTTTGAGGTGATTTTGGTGGCCATAGTTCCGCAATCGAGTTGGGAAGGTTTTTCGTGTTTTGCCGAAAGTCTGATTAAACCCGTAGCTAGGCTGTTCTGGACTGTTTATGCAGGCTGGACCGAAACCTGGCAGTTTTGGTAACCGTTCGTATTTAATTCATAATAAATTGTAGAAAAATCGTTAGGAGGCGTATAATATGTCCTTGGAACCCTAACTCAGAGGAATTTCTGGTCATGAAATAATATTGGGATTTTTCTGGGTTTAAAGGGGTCGAAACGGGTCCCGAACAGACCTGTTTTGTGAGAACGGAAATTAGTTTTAGTGACGGTTTAAGCGTGTGTCGTGTCATAGGGTCCGGGTCTCGTATTGACACGTTTTAACATGCGTTTAGGTGCTGGAAAGTGACCGTAATTGTGGAGCTTGAATTGTGTTGTTAAGCTGGGCGCGCATTCGAGGTGAGTTCTCTCACTGTGTAGTTAGGGGTTGTATGCATGTCATAATAGTTTGTATGTACTATTGTCTTTGTGGTGTGAACTAGTTGTTTGTGGTGTGTAATATTTGATTGGTTTGAATGCTTGGTATAAATGTGTTACATTACAATTCGGTGGGACCGAGGCCTCGATGGTACTGAGGTGTTGGATACATTACAATTCGGTGGGACCGAGGCCTCGATGGTACTGAGGTGTTGGTTACATTACAATTCGGTGGGACCGAGGCCTCGATGGTACTGAGGTGTTGGTTACATTACAATTCGGTGGGACCGAGGCCTCGATGGTACTGAGGTGTTGGTTACATTACAATTCGGTGGGACCGAGGCCTCGATGGTACTGAGGTGTTGGATACATTACAATTCGGTGGGACCGAGGCCTCGATGGTACTGAGGTGTTGGATACATAATTACTTGTAGATGTTTACTCGTTTTATGTAACTGTGATGTTGTTGCTTATGTGCGGATAGGGGTGATGTGTATATAATTCCTATCTGCGCATGTGTTGGAATTCACTAAGCTTCGTGCTTACCCTTTCCCAATAAACTGTGGTTTCAGGTACGGGCGGCTCCAAGGCATGACGAGTACACACTGGC
Organism: Saussurea involucrata; assembly: GCA_033807775.1. Taxonomy (NCBI): domain Eukaryota; kingdom Viridiplantae; phylum Streptophyta; class Magnoliopsida; order Asterales; family Asteraceae; genus Saussurea; species Saussurea involucrata. The sequence goes on along the minus strand of CM066317.1, from coordinate 74,792,742 downwards.
GCGCGAGAAGAGCTGGTTGCTTTATGATTTTAATCATTAAACGTTTATTCCGCTGGTTTTATTTTATAAAGACATTAATTATGTGTTTGCAAACGAAACGTTGGGATCATTAATTGAGTTGTTATCAATGAATTGTTTATTTAAAAATTTAAATTTGCTTGAAATTTTTGGGACGTTACAACTTGGTATCAGAGCACAGCTTGAGTGAATCAAACGCACCTCGGTGTGTTTGGTCTCAAGTTGCAGCTGAGAAATTTTCAAATTCTTTATTAAATCTTTTTGGAAACAAAAGAAAAAGTAAAGACCCGTTCGAGGAACGGTGATCGGAGGCGCAGTGTGTACAGTCAGCCGGAGCCAAAGGGGAAAGGTACAGTACTTAGTGTTTTATTGCTTTCTAGATCATAGAGTATGCATGCTAGATTGCCTGTTGTGGACACTATGATGTATGCTGAACTGCTTGCTATTAGGAATTTATGCTAATTATGATAGGTTACTAAGTGGATGCCCTCTAGGCTGTATGCAGTAAGAGATTTATAGCCTTAGAATATTCGATTTAGTTCTATTGCGCAGCTCTTGTTTGAGTCCAACCGTTCTAGGATAGAGTCTTGTATTCGACTGTCTATTTATTTCGCACTGCATATAATCGGGTATTCGCGAGGTCACTCGTCATAATTAGTAGGGATTCGGTGGTAGCAAGGGTAGTGGGATAAGAGGAAATTCCTAGGGAGCTAGGAAGGGTGGATGTATATATATGCTGGTGCAGGCATATGGTTAGTTATATATTTAATTGATGTTGTATGACCGGGGTGACTGATGGTTTATTAAGTATACAATTGTGACTGTCTGATCGGGGAGACCGATGGTTTTATATATACAGTAGTTGTATGAGTTGCCTGTTTAGGATATGTTCTTGAACTGGCATGTGTGGATTATTTATATTATGTGCATAGTTTCGGCGAGAAACTACTTGGACCCTCGGGATGAGACTCGGAACGAGCGATGATAGGTGTGGAAGGTAGTAGTAGAGCTCCTACTACCGGAAGCATAAGATCAATGCTCGAGTCGGGGAAGTCACGAGGAATCCAAGGAGTTGGGCGTGAGTGTTGTTAGTGTGTGTTGTTATGTGCTAATAACGCGTTGTATTATCTACCCTGAATAGCCGTCACGAGGAGAGACAAATATAGTAGATCCACTGGTACATGTGTATACTTGACTTGCTTTGATGGGATGACCGTTGGGGTAGTGTCGATGGCTCTAAATTGGCAGTCGTTGGAATAGAAAGACGATTATAGTATTAGTCACTTGGAGTGACGATAAGGATGATATTTGTTGTAAGCAGATCATTTCGAACCAAGATGGAAGATTGTGCTAGAGTCATAGGCTTTTAGAGCCGACTTTGATTTGAGGAAAAATCGTAGGGATTATTTGACGTAATTTTCCATCTTGCCCCAAGAGGCTTAAATGTCCGGAGGACGATAGTGGATTGGAAAGGTAGAGAGGAGCATGAGTCGAGACGTTGAATGTCGACTGAGTCGTGCACAGAGTTTATTTTGAAAATAGGATTGCATTAACTAATCCTTGTGTTTCCAATCCTAATATGGATTGTGTTTTGAAACTTTGGGAAATGTCTAGCACACACACAAGATTTCGAATTATAGTTTTGAAAATGCTTGAAACCGTTTTATCACGGGAGTTGAAAACTTTGTAAAAGATTGTTTCATTTGATTATTTTCCAACGGTTCTTTCGGGTACGATGATATCCGTGTTTTGTGGTGGTTAAGATGTTGGGTAAGTGACTACGGCTTGAGACTCTAACATTGGAACTCCTCCACATGTATTAGAGTTGAGACGGAAAGTTACATTCCACGATGTCTGTTTAAAGGCTATTTTAGTGATTTGTCTAAAATGAGTTTGGAATTCTAGTGTCGCTTAACTTGTCGTTCGAGAGTTTGTGTTACTAAGTGTTTATTTTGCAAATAGTTCAGTGTGTGGATTGATTAATGCGTGACATAAGTGATGCATGGATGAATTTTGGTAACATTTCATAAGGAGTTGTTTAGTGCGCTTTTTAGTCAGCTAAAGGTTTTATTGACATTTTCATGAAAATGCGATTTATCGACTTAGGGGTATGCATACTGGGGTAACCTTTGTTCTCGGCATTTTGATGAACGAGTCGTGCAAGAAAATGCTTTAGTTCCTTTTTGTCGAAATGAAAGACCATTTGATACAAGGAGTGTTTTAATGTTGTAAACATCATGCATGCGATTACAATGTGTTATATTTTGGAAATATAAATGCGTAGATTTTTGACATTCGGTTATTTAGAATTACTGTTCATTTTTTTTTGGGAAATTAAAAACTTTGCTTTGGAGGAAACGAGTATTTTGAGCATTTTCGATAAATACATTTTTTTAAAACTATAATGTTTTGACATTATATGCCCCAAGTACGAAACTTGAGGAAGTGTTACAAGCTTGCATGCCTGCCCCCAGTTTGAGATTTTACGAGGTTATTAGTCGATATTTTCAATTATTAGAAGCGGACTGGTTTCTGTCTTCAAGTTTGCAACTTTCACGAGACAATTGTGTTTTAACAAAAATATATTTGTAAACCGTGTCATCGTTTTGTGTGACTAGCTGACGCGCGAAAAATTTGTGGCGAACCCTGTGCCACGTCATTTATGATTAAAAAGAGGAATTTTTTTGAATCAAACGTCGTGAAACTTATTTTGAACTATGTGCACACCTTTGTCGGACCCTGTTTAAGGTCAGCGGTTACCTTAAGTGCATGTCATGAGTCAATCCATACTGGAATCGAGGCGGTTCATTTTAAAGAAATTATTTATTACACTTGCTTTTGTGTGAGTAAACAGAACTGCAATGGAACGATTTTCAGCGTGATTTTTCCTATGTGGGACGAGCGTGTCCAGTTTTGCGTAACTATCGATCTGGTAATAGTAGTTTTATTGCTTACGATCTTTTTGAGATGAAAATCCTGATGTTGAAAATATTTTGTAAATGAGTTTGTAAACCATTTGGGGAAATGTGCTTTTAAGTGTCATGTGTCATTTCGAGAATTTTCAAGGTATGAGTCCTTTTGGAAAACTCTTTTGTTTAACCCGTGTTGAGTCTGAGACTAAGGTTGACTTCAGAGTATTGCTTGCTTAAACTTTGTTTAAACGCATTTTCCGACCGATGGGTCTAGCAAGCGTGGAGCATTTTGCTCGGTTATGACCTGGAGTTAGTCATGGGCCTATTGCCCGGTGTTAATGGCTCGATGGGGAGTCTAGTTGATGAGTTGTTTTTGTCGCATCGTTTGGCATTCTTTGCACGTTGAGTGTCTACATGTTTGGGTGAGTGAGTCAATCCGGAATAGGCATGTTGTTGGTAGGTTGTTTGCTTTGGATCCTTAGACACGATAGTCAGTCGTTGGTAATGGTCGGTTGGGTGTCTCGGGATGGGACCCCGGTATTCATGTGTTCTAACCTAGACTTTCCAGTAGGTACTAGGAGGATATAGTTGTGGGCACTTACCTGGGGGGTAGTTCCGGTGTGCTGGGTCTTGAGGCGTTACCGGGGAGGTAGACGTCAAGGTGTATCCTCGATACGGTGTGACTTGGCTTCGTAGAGCAAGTGTGGATGATACGACGACGGTGGAAGGTAGGTATTCCACGCGCGTTAGTACTGTAGGCCGAATAGTATCGGTTAAGGGATTGATGCCTTTGTTATTAAGAGAATAAATGCGCATCAACCATTTTGAGGTAGGTGGTATATTTAGGTGTCGACTTTTGGGCTTGAGGCCAAACACCTTTGGTATAATCGGAGAGTTGTAGCCGATGTTAAGATAATCATGGTGATGGTAGTAGTAACCCTAAAATGATCACTTGTGATGATTGGTTATGGTGGAATGACCTACGTGTGTGTTAGTTAATTTGGTTGTGGGGGATATCTATGTGTGTTAGTGTCTAGGATAATACCACGCTTATGTATGTTATTGTAATCGGTTGGACCGATGTTCGGCGGGTGGCCGATGTGTGTTATTGTAATCGGTTGGACCGATGTTCGGCAGGGGGTCGATGTTCTGTTAATATAAGTTATTTAAAATCTTTGGAATCAATTAGAATTCGTGGAAGTTAATCGACAGTTAAGGGTAGAATTGATCGTAGTCGAGTATCCTGTAGGGTATACTATGAGCAGCTTTAGAATGGTTAGAGCTTGAAAAATTTAATCGGGAGGTATGAATCATCTAAGGTTGGGAGACAACCGAAGTCGTTTAACTTGGAATGATTCCAGTTGTTAGAGTGTTCTTCTGATCGCGTTTTCAGTGTTCTTGAAGGAGTGTTGTTAGTAAGGAAGTATGCGAGAGAATTATTAAGAGCTGTTTGCGGACGTAGACTTCGGGGACGAAGTCTAATCCAAGTGGGGGAGAATTGTAAAGCCCGTGTCCCGGTACGTTTTTGTTTATTTATTTAATTAATTAAAGTGTGTACCTTTAATTGTTTGTGGTTAGTGTTTGGTGTCAAAAAGGACCAAAAATGTTAGAATTCGTGTCTTTCTAGTGTAGGTTGTGAGATAGGTAAAGTTGAGGGGCTAGAAGGGCAATTTTTGGAAAAGTTTTGCATGGGTCGTGGCCCATGGCCGGATTCCCATTCCCATTCCCGTTTCTCTTTTCGTGAAAGCCAAGCAAAACCCAAACCCTTGGATAACCCTATTGACCCTTCCTTGTTGTTGTGTGGTGCGGCAGCGTGAAAGGACGGGAGAGAGAGAGTTATAGAGGAGAGCCGTGAAGAGGTTAGAGAGAGAGAGAGTGAATCTGCGGCAAGAGAGAGAAGGGCGCCGGAGCCACCTGCTGCTTGCCGGAGCCGGCTGTTCGCCGGAGTTCGCGAGGGTGAGAAGCGGGCACAGCAACGTGGCATCATCGTAGGTATGTTCCGTTCTTTCGCTTTTGTTTTTCCTTGTCCCTCTCGTCGGCCTCCTCCCGTGACAGCCGCGACGCGGCGGCCTTGGCCGCTGTAGGCGGCGGCTACTGTACATCGCCGGAGATGGTGGTGTGGTGGTGGGCCTGGTAGGGTCGTAGCAAGACGATCGGGTAAGTGAGAGGTCGGAGGTGCGAGAGGGTGCGGAGTGTGTTGTGTAATCATCGCCGGAGAGCCGCCGCCGGTCGCCACCGGCGACCGCCACTGCCGGAGGTGGCAGTGGGTGGCGCGTAGTGTGACCAGACCATTGTCTCTATAGAGCCCTTAACCCGTGACTTAATCGTTAAGCCGAATAGTTTAAACCGTCGGTTCTAAAATCACTTTTTATGCGAAAATATGGTTCAGCCCCTGTTTTGTGACGGAAATAACTTTTCCGTCGTAACTCCGATTGAGCCGAAACTGGCGCCCACGCTTCGAGCTCGGGACCGGGCACGTTTTCTGTGTTTTAGCGGAAAACTGGTTCGGCCTCGAGTTGGGAGAAAAAGTGGTCGCAAGTTCTGCGGTTCGTCATTTCATGTGAAAATTCTGGAATCTGTCTCGGTTTTGCGAAAGCCGTAACTTTTTACTCTTAACTCGTTTTGAGGTGATTTTGGTGGCCATAGTTCCGCAATCGAGTTGGGAAGGTTTTTCGTGTTTTGCCGAAAGTCTGATTAAACCCGTAGCTAGGCTGTTCTGGACTGTTTATGTAGGCTGGACCGAAAACTGGCAGTTTTGGTAACCGTTCGTATTTAATTCATAATAAATTGTAGAAAAATCGTTAGGAGGCGTATAATATGTCCTTGGAACCCTAACTCAGAGGACTTTCTGGTCATGAAATAATATTGGGATTTTTCTGGGTTTAAAGGGGTCGAAACGGGTCCCGAACAGACCTGTTTTGTGAGAACGGAAATTAGTTTTAGTGACGGTTTAAGCGTGTGTCGTGTCATAGGGTCCGGGTCTCGTATTGACACGTTTTAACATGCGTTTAGGTGCTGGAAAGTGACCGTAATTGTGGATCTTGAATTGTGTTGTTAAGCTGGGCGCGCATTCGAGGTGAGTTCTCTCACTGTGTAGTTAGGGGTTGTATGCATGTCATAATAGTTTGTATGTACTATTGTCTTTGTGGTGTGAACTAGTTGTTTGTGGTGTGTAATATTTGATTGGTTTGAATGCTTGGTATAAATGTGTTACATTACAATTCGGTGGGACCGAGGCCTCGATGGTACTGAGGTGTTGGATACATTACAATTCGGTGGGACCGAGGCCTCGATGGTACTGAGGTGTTGGTTACATTACAATTCGGTGGGACCGAGGCCTCGATGGTACTGAGGTGTTGGATACATTACAATTCGGTGGGACCGAGGCCTCGATGGTACTGAGGTGTTGGTTACATTACAATTCGGTGGGACCGAGGCCTCGATGGTACTGAGGTGTTGGTTACATTACAATTCGGTGGGACCGAGGCCTCGATGGTACTGAGGTGTTGGATACATTACAATTCGGTGGGACCGAGGCCTCGATGGTACTGAGGTGTTGGATACATAATTACTTATAGATGTTTACTCGTTTTATGTAACTGTGATGTTGTTGCTTATGTGCGGATAGGGGTGATGTGTATATAATTCCTATCTGCGCATGTGTTGGAATTCACTAAGCTTCGTGCTTACCCTTTCCCAATAAACTGTGGTTTCAGGTACGGGCGGCTCCAAGGCGTGACGAGTACACACTGGCGCGCGAGAAGAGCTGGTTGCTTTATGATTTTAATCATTAAACGTTTATTCCGCTGGTTTTATTTTATAAAGACATTAATTATGTGTTTGCAAACGAAACGTTGGGATCATTTATTGAGTTGTTATCAATGAATTGTTTATTTAAAAATTTAAATTTGCTTGAAATTTTTGGGACGTTACACATACCTAGTTCACTTAAACTACAACTCTGATACCAAACTGAAACATCCTGCAATTCATAATAAATTTAAACCTTAAATTATCAGAGTTCACCACTATAATTCAAACTTTCATGTACAACGAAGAATTCATGACGAGTTTCAACCTACACAAGTTTATCATAATCATCAGCTAGTCTAATCCCTGATCAATACACAAATCCAAAAGCATAATTCTGGCACTCATCGACACTCAACCCTTTGAATCCATTTCCGAGCTAGTACCTGGTAAGAAAATTTAATTTGAAATGATTAGGCTTACGCCTAGTGAGAACATCCAGTTTTCAATTTGAAATCTTTATAAGCTTTGAAAACCAACTTTGTAAACAAAGCATACCAATTAACCTGATCACAAATGTTTTTTACCGTACACATAACATCTTTCGATGACGGGAATCGTACCCGATTCCATGAGAATAACAAACACTAAGTAGGTCATAGTCTCATGTTCCAGAGCGGTACTACGAATCCCACAGATTCTAGATCGTTGCTCATGTCAAGAAATTACAATTAGCGCCCTGCCTATTTCTTGAAGTGGAAGTAGGAATTACCATTAAGCGTCCGGTTTATCCTTTACCTTCCAATAGAAATCGAGAATTACGATTAGCGCCCCGCCTATTCCACGATTTCACATCACAAAACGAAATGGGAATTACCATTAAGCGTCCGGCCTATTCCTCATATCAATCAACGGGAATTACCATTAAGAGCACGACCTATTCCACGTTCATCACATCATACTAGTGCCTATGGATCCATTACACTTACTAACATAGTGCGTATCAAAACCAAATTATGCCTCCGGAATATCCCCCTCCGGGAATACAACTTTCGGAATATACCACTCCGGGTATATAACTTCCGGAATATACCACTCTGGGTATATAACTTTCGAAATATACCACTCCGGGTATATAACTTCCGAGTATACCACTCATGTACCAATCCGGAACATCCCCGGATCTGGTACCAATCCGGTATTGTCCGAAACCGGGACCCAAAACGAAACCGGATCCCAATACCGGATCTCAAACGAAACCGGATCCCAATACCGGATCTTAAACGAAACCGGATCCCAATACCGGATCTCAAACGAAACGGGATCCCAATACCATATCTCAAACGAAACTGGATCCCAATACCGAATCTTAAACGAAACCGGATCTTAATCGCATACCGGATCCTAATCGCATACCGGATCTGGAACCAAATCCGGGACTCGACACCGGGATTTTAACACCGGGACTCAATACCAGGATTCGATATCTAGACTTCGATATGCACATCAATTTTACTCTAAAAACTCATCTAAGTTCAATTTCTTGATCGATTACATTTCAATACATATATACCAAGTCATTTAGATAGTTTGCTACCAAATATCTTATTCAATTTCAAATGAAATCATTTAGAAGAAGATGAACTCACCTGGGATTGAAATCGAACACAGCCTGCAAACGATTAACTCCAATTTTCAACCCAAATCACCAATAATTCAGCAATCAAATCAGTTCGATGCCCTCTCCTGCTTGGAACCGATTTCAGAATCAAAGGATTTGATATATTCTCAAATTTCAGCCGACTCTAATATATTTACATAATCAACTTTCAACATTTGGCAAAACCAACCCTCAAGGTTTCACTATTCCACAAATGAATTACAATTTTAGTAATTCTCGCTTTTGACCCTTTTATATTAAAATACAACATAATGGAAATTCGAGGTGTTACATGTAACTCGTCCCTCGTCCTTGGCCAGCAAATTGCTCCAAAACACGAACTCTGGATGTAACCGTCGGGTTTGAATCCGGGCTTTTTACTGAATGGACCAGACCGTCGGACTAGGTCATAACCGGACCCGGTTCCGGGCCTCCGCCGGACCGGGCCCATTTTGCCATCTCTAATTGTGAGCATATAAGTAATAAGTTCTTGTTCAGTCATAAGTCATAACTACTTAACACCCAACTTATTGTCTCATTTGCTGTTTCATTATCGTGTTTTAAATCATTTTATTTTAAATCTATAAAACATATTTATAAAATATATAATTTAGAATAAATATAAATGTGTAAACTAATTATTATAAAACATATTTATTATGGATTCATTGTTTATTGATCTTTATTAATTATTAAATAATTATTATGAATATCTAAAAATATATTTGTTTCCTTTTATCTATATTCAATAATAATGTGATTACAGAAAAGAATAACTAGAACAATAAACTTTAGGAAAAATAACTTATACATACATGTATTTAATAATATACTCATCTTTTTTGTATTATACGGAAATGTCAACATCTTTAGCAAGGGCGGAGCTACCTTGTAACAAGGGTTAGCAACCGCTAACCCTCAACTTTTCAAAAAAACTTGATATACTAATTTTTTAATACTTGATAGCTTATGAGCTGAATTACTTTTATTTAATTCCATCTTTAGGCCCATTAACATAATACTAATAATTTATGGGGTAATTTTTTATAAATGAGTACACCACTACACCATAGACCATACACGTGACTTTGTTTAAAATCAACTAAAAAAAAGTCTTCTAAATTCCCAACTTTAAGCAGAGTTCTTCTCGATATAGCATTTTTAACTATGAACATTGTGAATAATAGATTGTACTGGATAAACGATTGCTTGATTTCTTATATTAAAAAATATATTTTTATTGAGATAGATAATGAAGACATTACAAATAAGTTTTAGAAAATGAAAACTCGTCGAGGTTACTATTGAAACTGTATAGGTTGGTGTTTCAATAATATACGAATCATCACTTTTTTGCTTGCTATTTTCAGAAAAAAAAAATTAATATTTTCTTTCTTTAATTTATTTTATTTATAATTGTTGTTCCTCCTAGACCAAAATCCTGGCTCCGCCACTGTCTTTAGCCAATGGATTTTACCCAAAAAACATGTGGGTCCCACCGATTTAAAGGAGTTAATAAAAACACGACATGTAAGCATGAGAACCAATACCTATAAGACCATGCGCATCGGTGGCGCTGGTTGTGGCTGGCTGTGGCTGGATGGTTTTAAACACCATCGCCACCGCTCGGGTTGGAGCTGGTTCCAAGCAGCGCTGGTTTGCAAACCAGTGCGGGTTCTCTAATTTTATTTTATTTTCTTTTTTTTGTTTTCTAGACATTACCTCTTTATTATTTTTTTAATTTTTTTCTTTTTTTTTTGTTTTTTCTCTCCTATAAATACCCATCTTCCCCACTTCATTTTTTCACACCACCAAATTTTCTCTCAATCTCTCAAACTTTTCTCTACTACAAAAACAAAATGTCTTCTTCATCAGTGAATTCGTCGGAATGTTATGATTCGTCTTCGTCATCGTCGGACGGGGGAATTAATCTAGTCGCGTATCGTCAAATGAATTACGTTATTTTTCGTGGAATAATAATCAATGCTGTAGAAAGGCTTCTCGATCAAGATGAAGAACCAAGTTCGCCTCCAAGACGGAGACGGAGGGGAGCGGATCAAGTTAGAGATCGTGAAGCTGCACACGACCGACTTGTTGCAGATTATTTTGCGGAAAACTGTAATTACAGTGACGAGTTGTTTAGGAGACGGTTCCGCATGAGCAGACGACTATTCCTACGAATAGTGGAGGATCTTGAGCGAGAGTATAAATATTTTCAACAGGGCTGGGATGCTAGAGGCAGAAAAGGGTTATCTCCTTTGCAAAAGTGTACCTCGGCAATTCGGCAAATGGCTTATGGGATATCCGCTGACGGCTTTGATGAGTACTTGAAGATGGCGGACTCAACTGCACGTTTATGCATACAAAAGTTCAGCAAAGGTATCGTCAATCTTTACGGTAAGCGATACTTACGTAAACCTTCTTATAATGATATTCAACGTTTATACGCCGCACATGAAACTAGGCACGGGTTTCCCGGCATGTTAGGAAGCCTAGATTGTATGCATTGGGATTGGGACAACTGCCCAACTGCATGGCGTGGGCAGTACGTCAGAGGTGATCATGGTCGGCCGACTATTATGCTAGAGGCAGTGGTATCACAGGATCTTTGGATTTGGCATGCATACTTCGGGGTTGCCGGGTCCAACAACGACCTCAATGTGCTAAACCAGTCGCCGTTATTTAACGATGTATACAACGGGAAAGCACCGCAGTGCCCGTTTCAAGTAAACGGAGTACAATACAAACACGGCTACTATCTTGCAGATGGGATATACCCCGAATGGGCTACCTTTGTGAAATCATTCAAATGCCCTCCGGATCAAAGACGATTAAGGTTTAAAGTCGCGCAAGAAGCGGCAAGGAAGGACGTAGAACGTTGTTTTGGTGTGCTAAAACAACGCTGGCACATAATACAAAACCCAGCAAGATCGTGGCACCCGAATAAAATACGAAGAGTAATGTACGCTTGCATCATATTACACAATATGATATTGGAAGACGAAGGTAACGCGATTTGTTGTTTCGATGAAAACGCTAATCAAGTTGATGAGGAGGACGACGAAGAGATTAGCGACCAACAATATGACGCTAACGTGTTAGAAGTCCGAAACCGAGAAACGCATCATAACCTTCGGACGGATTTAATCGAACACATTTCACGACTTCCAAGACATAACAACCAAGGCAACGAGTAGTTATCATTTTTTTATTTGAAATTTATGTATTTTTAATTTTTTTATTTTTATTATGTAAGGTTAAAATATTAGTTTGATTTATAAATTATAATATTATATATTATTTGTTACAAATTACTTATAAAATATTAATTATTTAAATTAATAGTAGTTGTAACAAAAATAAAAATAAAAATAAATAAAAGATGGGATGGTGGTGTGGGATGGATGTGGGAGTTTGTGGGTTAGAATGGGTTGGAAGGGAAAAATGATGTGGAGCTGATGTGGCAGTGAAAAAGTGTGGGTTAGTGAGGGATTGATGCTGATGGTCTAACATCATTTTGTATTTCCTTCTTTTATTTGCTCGGAGTCATAATTTGATGAACATCAAACCAACAACAAAAAATTATGTTTTTGTCTGATTTTAATTTGATGAAACATATTTTGTATTTCTTAGGTTTATATTTTAAAAAGGGAAATTAATTAAAATACCCTAAGTCAAACCATCTTTTACTGAAATACCCAAAATCTCTCCCACTTTGCAAAAATACCCCAAAAATCCGCGATGGGAGCCCGCGATCGCGGGCCAGGGACCTTTTCTGACACTTTTTTAAACTTGCAGGGACCATTTTTGAAAAATGGAATCCCGCGATGGGGTTATTTTTGTGACTTTTCAATTGCAAGGGACCATTTTTGAAAAATTCCAGGGACCATTTATGAAAATTTTGATATTTTGGCACTGTTCACCCCATTTCGTCCATTTTTACGAATTTAAAATGAAATGTTACACTTTCAACCCCTATACTTATTTACTAAATTTACTTTATACCTTTTACTTTCATTATTTTAATTTTACATTTAACACATATAATCGTTTATTAACTAAAATACGTTAAAAAAATGCGTTTTAATTTTAACAAATTACACCATTATAATCGTCTCTTCGATATGTTCGAAATGAGCCCAATCTTGAATTTTTTTTATTTATATATTTTAATATATATCATATACAGTTATACACTACATAAAAAAAATTATATTTAAAATTCATACTCTTATAGTTAATTATTTAATTTATGGTACATCTCTTATTTTTTTTTCAATTTTTTTTACACTCCTATCGCATTAACATAATAATCATATATTAACTAATTCATTAAATCGTTTTAAATTATTATTATTTGAATGTGTTTATAGATTTCGTCTGAAAAAGTTGCCTGCATGATTCCACTGAAAAATAACTGCAATATTCGTCTGCTCTTGAATAAAGGTCTTTCATTAGGCAGAAAATTAGTCTTTAAGTAGTCAAACATAGCTAATTAATGAGAATTTAGATCAGATTTATATGGTACTATCAAATGCAAGTTTCTATAATATAGATATTGTTCTACATTACATGATACCAATTTTTGCATCATATGAATCACTTCCAGACAACAAGAACCAATACCCCAATAATCAAGAAATAAATGCTTGTTCATCCAATAATCTCTGTATTAGGATTATCGCAAGTTTCATAAACCTACTTACTAGGTGTTGGAAATATGGGTTTTACTAAACTTTGGACGCATTTAAATTTATATATATGTGTTATATATAACTAACTTTTAGTAGGTTTATGTTCTTCTATATGAGATCTTCGAAATGATATATAATGCGTCCAAAATAGAGTATGTGTGAAAGAGATATCGATACTCAAAGTTGAGTAAATGGATGAAATTAGCAAAAACCAAATGAAGTAAACAGTAAGTCAATCACAATACTTTAACAAAATAAGTTAATACTAAAAATAACAATTATTTAATGTTACATAAACAACCTAACTTTGATTTATTTGACAATGGGCATAAATGGACTCCGCCATATGTATGCGAAATGCCTTGGCCTCGGCCTCGGTCTGGTCAGGGTGTACAAATACCACATCGTTATTTATCAAGATGCTGGCATTACGACATACCCAGACACCGCAATCCGCATTCATCCCGGCCTGCTGGGGTGTATTCTTGGGTAACTTGTGGCGAAAGAGCTCTGACCTATCGCGACGCCTCGTGTCCTTGACCCGACAAAAGAAGTCAAATAGCACATCTTTAAACCTTCTCATCTGGTCTTCCAATTGGTCTCTGAAGAGATTGGCACTATCGCTGTCATATATGGTCATGGTCATAGCGTCAAGCTCAAACACTCCAAGCAGCCAATGTTTGGGATGAATGCATATTGGGATGTACACCTGAAATATTACAATATTAGACAACTTAGTTAGCAACAAAACAACTTAAATAAAATAAGAGTAAAACGATTTACATACCACATCGAGGAGAGCCCAAGAAACCCCTTCCACGCCGTTGCATGAGTTGGCCACGGAGGCGGGACCTTGATGGGGGAGCACCAGGTAGGCAAAGAAAATACTATACATTATGGTCCACCTAGTGTCTGTTCCACGATGTCTTTGCAACAGCGAGACCCAACAATCGATGTGCTATACATAAAAAATAGATGGTTAGACATGTAATATAAACATATTTGATTATATGACTATAGTTAAACTTCATACTAACCACATCCTGTAACTCAGACTCCAAAGGGTCATCCGCCAGCAATACTTGGAAAAAGCGGGGGGTGATTTCCAGGCTCAAGTAAGGGACAAATATCATGGGGGAGAGGTGACCAGTCCGACACATCCTCAATATTTCCGATGCCGGTTGAGGCTCCGGTGAAGGCACCTTTCCCTTTTTCTTTCCTCCCTTCTTTCCCCCCGCTTTCTTTGCTTGTTTTTTAGCGGGCGGTGGTGTCGTAGATCCTTGTTGGCCAAACGGGTGACGAAACCATTGTGAAATTGATCGCGACCGCTTTTGAGGGAGCGGGGTCACCTGTGGTGGTGGATCTACAACATCCATCGAGTCATCGTCAGGCTCCGAGAAGTGCTCCGAGAAGTGATCCTGGATAATAGGAGACCCCGTCTGAAAATTACGTTACTCAATGTTTTAAGTACAATTTAGGAAATGTTCACAATTAAACCAAAACTACCAAAATAACTTACAGTATGCATTTCCGGCCTGTAATAGTCATCGGCCGAACCGCCAAAGATGTTTGTGATTGCTGTGGTGGCGAACGACGGCATGTGCTGTGCCCCCGACATCCCGGCCTGCGTGACATTGATCATTAAAATAGTTTCAAAATTAGGATTATCGATATATAACTATAATGGTTACTCAGTGTCACTAACACTCTCCGGGATAGTCGAATATGATGTGGTGGCGAACGGCGGCGGCATCTGCGAGGTGTATGCCCCCGACATCCCGGCCTGCGTAACATTGATCATTAAAATAGTTACAAAATTAGGAACAAACATATAACTATAATGGTTACTCAGTGTCACTTACACTCTCCGGGATAGTAGAATAGGATGTGGTGGCGAACGGCGTTTGGGACATCCCGGCCCCCGACATCCCGGCCTGCGTGACATTGATCATTATAAGAGTTACAAACTTAGGAACAAACATATAACTATAATGGTTACTCAATGTCACTTACATTTTCAGGGAATGACGGATGGGATGTGGTGGCAAACGTCGCATGTGCCCCCTGTCCGAAC
The DNA here is from genome assembly GCA_033807775.1 of Saussurea involucrata. Lineage (NCBI taxonomy): Eukaryota > Viridiplantae > Streptophyta > Magnoliopsida > Asterales > Asteraceae > Saussurea > Saussurea involucrata. The sequence goes on along the minus strand of CM066317.1, from coordinate 74,777,634 downwards.
GGAGCGGGGATCGGTGTCGTACTCGACAGCTAAAACAAATTTAGAACGTAATATTAATATACAAACTAAATAAACGTGGCCAACAAATTAAGTTAAACACTAACATTGACAGCGCTAAACTGTCTGTAGACTTCCTCCAGATAGTGTACACGTGTCTCTAGCGGCCCGTGGACGTAGTCCCACAGGACTTCATGTGAGCCACGTTGTGGCTCATAGGAAGGGGCCGCCTGATATGGATTGTAGGAGGAGGAAGGGGGCGCCTGGTAGGAGGAGGAAGGGGGCGCCTGGTAGGAGGAGGAACGGGCCGGCTGGTAGGAGGAGGAACAGGCCGGCTGGTAGGAGGAGGAAGGGGGCGGCTGGTATCCACCGGAAGGGGGCTGTCGTCCTCTTCCTCATCTTCGGAAGTAGGGGGACGTCGAGCCCTTTCCGCCTCTGCGTCAATAAAGGCCATGCTGTCTCTGTACCAATCTGTGCCCATCTCGTCGACAGTAGGCACAAGGCGATCGAAAGGCAAGAGTGGCTGCTAAATATATGATAAAACATAAAAGAAATTAATAAGCGGGACTAACGTATGCAAATTGTAAACATAGTAAAAGAACTTACATTTCTAGACGCTTTGAAGAACTCAATCCAAAGCGACCTACTTAGGGTAACACGCTTGTCCCAACGGGTTCCCCTAAGTACTCGATCGTCGCGCTTGACGAAATATCGGATTGATGCGGGAAACACCTCCAAGATCCATATCTGGAATTAGACAAGAAGAGCAAGTACGTAAAAAGAAAAGCCAAACAGTTTGTATGTATTATTAACAATTGTTATACTACGTATCTAACCTTGAAGGCGTATGTAAAACCACAAAGATTCATCTTTGCATGTCGATCGGCGCGTCTGCCTATGGCTCGGTGCAGATTAGAGTAGCAATGTGTCCAGATATGGCTACCCCACGGGTAGCTGTTAAACAGCTCAAGGTCCTCGACGGCCCTAAGGACCGTCGATGAAGCATGTTGGCTATACTCACGGCCCAGGAAGCCCATATCCACGATCACCACCAAGCATACACGGACAGCATCGTCGTCGGTTAGGGCACTAAAGCCCTCTTTCATCTTTTCCCGGGCTGCCTTCAGCTTCAAACGAGATGCTGAAATGCCGAAAACCCTAGGAACGAAGGAGCAGTCTTCTAAGGGAGGAAGGGGGGAGCCTCTCCAAAACGTAGTCCTGTAATTAGACAGAACTCCCGACGCCCAAAATGCAATTGAGAGCCGAAGAAATCAAAATGCATCTCCTCCGGCTCAGCGTTGGCGTCCTCGACCTCCAACTGTAGAAACATGTGTACTAGCGTAGGGTCGCCACCAGAGTAAGACACATCCATCCATGGCCCGAACGGTGTCCCTCTATAGATGGTCTCAAGGGTATCCGCGCGATCACCTAATCCCCTAAACAGCGCTCCTAATTCCTCGATGTATGAAACTTTGCACCTTACCGTCAAGTCGATGTTAAAGAAATCCTTCTACATAGTCATTCACAGATGTTATAGTTAGTGTTATATATAGATGCTGCAGTTTATTTTATTTTATATAGATGTTGCGGTTTATTTTATTTCAACGTATCATATTGTTATATATAGATAAAGTGCGGTGGTATTTTATTTCAACGTATAATAGTGTTATATATAGATAAAGTGCGGTTGTATTTTATTTCAACGTATAATAGTGTTATATAAAGATAAAGTGCGGTTGTATTTTATTTCAACGTATTATAGTGTTATACATAGATAAAGTGCGATTTATTTTATTTCAACGTATAATAGTGTTATATATAGATAAAGTGCGGTTGTATTTTATTTCAACGTATAATAGTGTTATATAAAGATAAAGTGCGGTTGTATTTTATTTCAACGTATAATAGTGTTATACATAGGTAAAGTGCGGTTTATTTTATTTCAACGTATAATAGTGTTATATATAGATAAAGTGCGGTTTATTTTATTTCAAAGTATAATAGTGTTATATATAGATAAAGTGCGGTTTATTTTATTTCAACGTATCATATTGTTATATAGAGATAAAGTGCGGTTTAGGGACCCTAGTTGTCATTCTTAAAAGTTTAGGACCTAATTGGCATTCTTAAAAGTTTAGGGACCTAAGTTGTCATTCTTAAAACCGTAGGGACCTAAGTTGTCATTCTTAACATTTTTTTATAAAAAACACATATTTAACAATTTTTTTATAAAATGTGTTTTTTTATAAAAAATTGTTAAGAGTGTGTTTTTATAAAAAAAAATTGTTATAGTTTTATGGTTTTATGTTTGAATGTGATATTTGTATGTTATAATGTGTATGTTGTTATAGTGTGTTTTTTCATATAAAAATTGTTAAAAATGTGTTTTTTTTTATAAAAACACACCCTTAACAATTTTTTATAAAAACACACTCTTAACAATTTTTTTATAAAAAAACCTGTTTTTATAAAAAATTGTTAAGGGTGTGTTTTTATAAAAAAATTGTTAAGAGTGTGTTTTTATAAAAAAAAACATTGTTAACAATTTTTTTTATAAAAACACACTCTTAACAATTTTTTTATAAAAAAACACTCTTAACAATTTTTATATGAAAAAACACACTATAACAACATACACATTATAACATACAAATATCACATTCAAACATAAAACCATAAAACTATAACAATTTTTTTATAAAAACACACTCTTAACAATTTTTTATAAAAAAAAAACACATTTTTAACATTTTTTTTATAAAAACTGTTTTTATAAAAAAATTAACAATTTTTTTATATAAAAACCATAAAACTATAACAATTTTTTATAAAAACACACTATTAAACATTTTTTATAAAAAAACTGTTTTTATAAAAAATTGTTAAGGGTGTGTTTTTATAAAAAAATTGTTAAGAGTGTGTTTTTATAAAAAAAAACGCATTGTTAACAATTTTTTTTATAAAAACACACTCTTAACAATTTTTTTATAAAAAAACACTCTTAACAAATTTTATATGAAAAAACACACTATAACAACATACACATTATAACATACAAATATCACATTCAAACATAAAACCATACATATCATGTTAAACATAGAACATATTCAAACATAAGTTATAAACACTATAACAACCTACAAATCATATATCTTAACTTAAAATAACATACAAAAAATAACAAATAACATAAGAAAAACATACCAAAGAGGTAATACGAGACATCTTCACAAAACCCGAACGCGTATTCCACACGACAAAATTGAGAGAGTGGGAGAAAATTGAGAGAGTTTGATTAAAAATTGAGAGAGTGATTAAAAAAATTGAGAGTGGTCGTGTCTTGGTCCCCCCCCCCTCCCCCCCTTATATAGTGCGGCCGAAGAAACAATTAGGGTTTAGGGTTCGTCAAAGGGATTTTAGGGTTAACCCTGTGCCGACACGTGGCACAGGAGCCCGCGATCGCGGGAGGTCAAAGAAAGTCAATCGCGGGCAGGGACCAAAAATGCACACGCGGGAATTCTTGAGGGGGGAAAGCTGTACCGCGGGTATTCTTGAGGGACCAACGCGGGCAAAGTGGGCAAACTTTGGTGACACGTGTAGCCCGCGATCGCGGGGGTCAATGAGTCAAACGCGGGCAGGGACCAAAACTGCACACGCGGGCATTCTTGAGGGGGGAAAGCTGGACCGCGGGCATTCTTGAGGGACCAACGCGGGCAAAGTGGGTAAACATTGGTGACACGTGGCCTGGAGCCCGCGATCGCGGGCTCCATCACGGATTTTTAGGGCATTTTTGCAAAATGGAAGAGATTTTGGGTATTTCTGTAAAAGATGGTCAAACTTAGGGTATTTTAATTAATTTCCCTTTTAAAAATATATATTTCTTATTTCTTTTATTATTACTATTTATTAAATTTATTAATTCTAAATTAAAATACAAAATAAACATTCAATTGAATAACAAAAATTTATTCGGAAGATTAATCCAAAACTTATATAACTTTTAAAATATACCGAATATATGTCCATTCAATTGGTTAAGTTTAAGATACATATAAATATAATTTTTTCTTGTTTATTTAGGTTGGATATTATTTAATTTTTAAAATATTCTGAATATATGTACATTTAACATTTTTTATTTTTAACATATATTGAATACTTGCCCACCGTGTCACGGCCAGTGTTCAAAAAGGCACATCATGGTGTGCATCATGGCTCAAGATGCATCTTCGTCGTTACGAGATGGCCAATAGCGTTTCTGTAACGCTTGGTTCATGCCATGACGTGTTGTGACATGCGTTTTTTGGTAACACCCTAGTAAAAATCATGGGATGCTAGTAAAAACTTTACTAAGGGGCTTACATTGTGTGCACGATGTGGATGCTAATACAGAGATGTGAAAGAGAGAGGGAGAGAGAGAGAGGGGGAGAGATAAACATGAAATTATCTTAAAAATACGTTAATTTTATTTAATAAATATCAATGACTATCTCCTTCATTATCTTATTAGTTAATTATATTAATTATAGTAAACTAGTGGAATAAAATGGGTCTCACGGATCTCACACATAAAAATTTGCCGTCTTATCTCATGCCTTGGAAATCGTCACGTCTTTGTCATGGCATGTAAGGCTTAAAACTTGATATCGCCACCACACAACACCGCACGACATTTTGAACCTTGGTCACAGCCAACTAAAACATGGGACCACGCCCATTTCGTCTCTGGCGAAACACGTGTCAACTAGTGGGGAGGGTGGCGGATCGTGTCTGGTGGTGGGGCCATGCATCAATCAGGGTTGGTTTTCATGTTTATGTGGCATGTTCTTATTGGGTTTTTAAAAAGTGGTGGGATCCACATGTTTATAGCCGTTGTTGACGAAATCCATTGGCTAAACATGTGGGTATTTATGCAAAATGCACAAAAAATGGATATTTATACTATACTATAAAACATTTAAGAAAAAACTCTTAAAAACAACCACTAAAGCTTTATGTATCGCTATTTAATGCTAATTATTTAAAATCTCTTAAAAACAACTAATGATGTTTTATGTACCGCTTTTAATGTTAATTACTTATTAATACTTATCTCTAACAACTTTTAAATCCTTAAATCGTGGACTCTAATTAATTAATCTTTATCTCTAACCATTTTCAAATCCTCAAATCATGAACTCCAGAAAAAACGTCATTCTTTAAACAAATTTATAAAAAAAACATGACCGTTTTCTCAAAACCACACATTAAAATAAATTAGAACATTAAAATCGAGATATATCGAGCTGCATTGCACATTTGCACGAGTAGACTTCTAGTATTACTAAATACATGTATATATAAATGGACGTTTGAGCTATTTTCCTTAAATTTTAACATATTTTATTTTGAATAATCTAAAAATATTAAAATTATTAGACATGTATGATGTATCTGATAAGTTATATATTGGGGAATTAATTAAAATGTCAAAAGTCAAACATCTTGTTACTGAAATGCCACAAATCTCTCCCATCTTACCAAAATGCCCCAAAAAGCTGCGGTGGGCCCCGCGATCGCGGGCCTCAGGCCCACGTGTCACCAAACTTCGCCCAAATAGCCCGCGTTGGTCCCTCAAGAATGCCTGTGGTCCATCTTTTCCCCCTCAAGAATGCCCGTGTTGATAGTTTTAGTCCCTGCCCGCGTTGGGATCCCGCGATCGCGGGCTAACCCGCAACGCGTCGGCATGGGGTTAACCCTAAAAATCTTTGTGAGCCAAACCCTATATCTTTCTCTTCTCTATCGCTGCACTATATAAGAGGGGTGGGGGACCAAACCGGCCACACCCCTGTAACGTCCCAAAAATTACAATAAATTTTAACTTTTAAAATACCATTTTTATTAATTTAAATCACAAGCGTTTAACTCAAAATAAACGTTTAAACAAAACCTCGTTAAGTTAAACGATCAACACAATTAAAACATCGGAAATGTACTAAGTTTAAAAATAAATAAATACGAAGGTCTTCTCCACGCGCCAGTGTGTACCGTCACGCCTTACTGCCACTCGCACCTGAAACAGTAATTTTATAGGGAAAGGGTAAGCACGAAGCTTAGTGAATTCAAACACTAACATAGGATAGCAATCATATGAACACTACCCCAACCACAGATAAATACAATTAATCCACACATGCCAGTTCAAGAACATATCCTAACAGGCAACTCATGCAAGGACATAACAGTCCACATCGACACCCCGAGGTCTACATAGTCAATACAACCATCGGCCCTGCCGAACATCGGTTCAACCGAATAAATACAACCATCGGCCCCGCCGAACATCGGTCCAACCGAATAAATACAACCATCGGCCCCGCCGACCATCGGTCCAACCGAATAAACACAACCATCGGCCCCGCCGAACATCGGTCCAACCGAATAGATACAACCATCGGCCCCGCCGACCATCGGTCCAACCGAATAAATACAACCATCGACCCCGCCGGACATCGGTCCAACCGAATAAATACAACCATCGGCCCCGCCGGACATTGGTCCAACCGAATAAATACAACCATCGGCCCCGCCGACCATCGGTCCAACCGAATAAATACAACCATCGGCCCCGCCGACCATCGGTCCAACCGAATAAATACAACCATCGGTCTCCCCGATTATACAACACACTCGTGTAGGCATCCCTCAGTCTCCCCGGGTTCATCCCACACTTGTACACAATCCCTCGGTCCCACCGAGTTCACACAACACTAAAACACTATCCCTCGGTCCCACCGAGCCCTCGGACCCATCGAGATGTATATAACACTCAATTATACTAGGCATTAATTCAACCTAGTACTACGCACCACAATTCAGCTAGTACACACAACAATTCAGCTAACACCTACAAACTACCGTAATGCACATATAATCCCTATTCTATGTAGTGAGAGAACTCACCTCGATACGCAACGCAGATTTCGCGAACGATCACACGGGCTATCCAACTCCAAAGTCACTTCTCGACACCTAATTGAATGCTATAAAGCATTAACACGAGGCCCGGACCCTTAATTAAACACATAAGATTAAACGGCGATAAATCGTCTTTTCGGCCTAAACTGCAGGTATGTTCGGGACCTGCTTAGCCCTCTCTAGACCCACCAATTCAGAGATCAAAATTTACAAGCAGCTAGATCCAGGTCTTAGCTTTCCAGGGACTTATTAAACACGTTCTAACGATTTTCCTACGATTTAATATGAATTTTCTAAGAATGGGACGCGAGTCTGCCGTATTCAGACCTGCTGTAAAAACAGCTATTTTACGCCTAGCTAGAAGCCGAACCAGACTTTTGCTAAAACACGAAAAGTGTGCCCGACCCAGAATGTGAACCGTGGGCACCAGATTCTCCTCAATCCGAGCTACGACGGAAAAGTTATGAACGAAATAAAACAGTGGCAGAAACGACGTTTTCACATAAAATGACGATTTATAAAAACGGTTCAAGGTTTATTCGATTCGGGTTTACGCGATCAGGTCACGGATTAGAGTTCCATGGTGACTAGGGTCTGGACTCGACCGCGCACCACCCACTGCCACCTCCGGCAGTGGTGGTCGCCGGCAGCGGCGGCGGCGACGATTGTGGTTTACGATTTCGGCGATAACAAGAAACGAAACAACTCGACTGCCCTAACCCGTCCCACACACAACCCACACCCACTGCCACCACCCGTGGTGGAGCACAGTGGCGGCCACACCGCCGGCAGCCATGGCTGCGGCGGTGGTGGGGTGGTTTTGCGGCTGAAACGACGAAGGAAAAGAAAACGGAGAGATGATTCTTACCTCGCGACGACGACGACACAGCAGCAACCACGCGGAAAAACCTATCACCGGCTTCTCCTTCACCTTCTCGCTACACTCTCTCTCTCTCTATATATTCTCTCTCTCTCTCTCTCTCTCTCTCTCTCTCTCTCGCCGGCCAAACAGCAGCGGCGCCGGAAAAACGATGGGGAGGGGGGAGTTTTGGCCGTGAGCACAAGAAGGAAAAGGAGCTAGGGTTTTTGGTTGTGACACTCTATTTGTGTGTGTAGCAAGAAAACGAGAAGGGAAACGAGAGGGGGGTCGGTCCTAAATGGGCCGATCCCATGCAACTATCCTCAAATGACTCTTTTGGTCCCTCAATTTCCACAATCTTGCTAAAATAATAAATGTCCATTCCATTAGTTTTAACCGATTTATAACATTTAAGGTCCTTGTCATCTAACCCCGTTAAATAAATTCGCTAAATAAACATTATAAATAATTAAATAAAATGTATATCGGGACACGGGCTTTACAACTCTCCCCCACTTGAATTAGACTTCGTCCTCGAAGTCTATGCCCGTGAATAGATCTAGATAGTTCTCCCTCATCTCAACCTCAGGTTCCCAAGTCCACTCGGAACCCTTTCGGTGTTTCCACTGGACCTTCACTAATTGTGATATAAATTTCTCACACCGCCTAAAAATTTCTCGAATACTTTTCTTACCACAAAACTCCTTCAAGAACACTGAAATTATGATCGGAAGAACACTCCAACAACTGGAATCATTCCTAGTTAAACGACTTCGGTTGTCTCCCAACCTTAGATATTCCATACATCTCTATTCAAATTTCAAGCTCTAACCATTCTAAGGTTGCTCACCAGTATACGCTACAGGATACTCGATTCCGATCATTCCTACCATTAACTGTCGATTAACTTCCACGAGTTCTAATAGGCTCCCAAAATTTATTTCACACGAATCATCAAACCAGTAAATTTATAATCACCCACGAAGGTCATTCCACCATAGCCATTCATCACAAGTGAGCATTCCAGGGTTACTACTACCATCACCATAATTATTTTAAAATCGGCTACAATTCTCCGATTACACTAAAGGTGTTTGGCCTCAAGCCCAAAAGTCGACACCTAAATATACCACTTACCTCAAAAAGGTTACTGCGCATTTATTCTCTTAATTACAAAGGGCATCATTCCCTTAACCGATACTATTCGGCCTACAGTACCAACACACGTGGAATACCCAACCTTCCACCGTTGATGTATCTTCCACACTCGCTCTACGAAGCCAAGTTACACTGTATCGAGGATACACCTTGACGTCTACCTCCCAGGTAACGCCTCAAGGCCCAGCACATCGGAACTACCTCCCAGGTAAGTGCCCACGACTATATCCTCCTAGTACCTACTGGAAAGTCAAGGTCATAAATCCTAAATACCGGGGTCCCACCACGAGATACCCAACCGATCATTACTAACGACTGACTATTATGCCTATGGATCCAATGCAATACAGCCTACCAACAACTTGCCTATCCCGGGATGACTCACTCACCCAAGCATGTAAATACTCAACGTGCAATAAATGCAAAACAGTGCACAAAAGCAACCCATCAACAAGACTCCACACCGGGCCATTAAAGTCGGGCAATTGACCCATGACTATCTAAAAATGACACATAACACTTAAAAGTGCATTTCCCAAATGGTTTACGAAAATCATTTACCAAAATATTTTCAACACCAAGATTTTTCATCTCAAAAAAAAGATCATATGCAATAAAACTACTATTACCAGGTCGGTAGTTACGCAAAAATGGACACGCTCGACCCACATAGGAAAATCATGTTGAAAATCATTCCATTGCAGTTCAGTTTACTCACAAAACGCAAAGCGTAATAAATAATTTCTTTAAAACGGACCACCACGGTTCCAGTATGGATTGACTCATGACATGCACTTCAAGTAACTGCTCGTCCTTAAACAGAGTGCGACAAAAGTGTGCACATAATTTCAAAATCAGTTCCACGACATTTAACCCCAAAGTTTTCTCTTTTTAATAAATATGGCGCATTTTCATAGAAATGACAATAAAACATTTAGCTGACTAAAAAGCGCACCAAACAACTCATGATAAAATGTTACCAAAATATTCTTCCATGCATCACTTAAGTCACGTATAAATCAATCCATATAAGGATTGGAAACACAAGAATTAGTTAATGCAATTTTATTTTCAAAATAAGCTTTGTGCATGACTTAGTCGGCATTCAACGTTTCGACTCATACTCCTCCATGCCTCTTCGGTCCACTATCGTCATCCGGACATTTAAACCTCTTAGGGCAAGTTGGGAAATTATGTCAAATAATCCCTATGATTTTTCCTCAAATCAAAGTCGGCTCTATAAGCCTATGATTCTAGCACAATCATCCATCTTGACCCGAAATGGTCTACTTAAAACAAACATCATCCTTATCGTCACTCCAAGTGATTAATACTAGAATCGCCCTTCCATTCCAACGACTACTAGTTTAGAACCTTCATCACTACCCCAACGATCATCCCATAAAAGCAAATCAAGTACACACCTGTACTAGTGGTTTACTATAATTGTTCCTCCTTGTGATGGCTATTCTGGGTAGATATTACAACGCATAATTAGCACACAATAAATCCTGCTATCTACGCTCACGCTCAACTCCGCGGATTCCCCGTGACTTTCCTCGACCCGAGCACTGATCCTGTGCTTCCGATAGTAGGAGCTCTACTACTACCTTCCACACCTATCATCACTCGTTCCGAGTCCCATCCCGAAGTGTCCAAGTAGTTTCTCGCCGACAATTAAACCCATATGCCCGTACCAGCATATGACAATACCCTTCCTAGCTCCCTAGGAATTTCACCCAATTCCACTACCCTTGCTATGACGAAATCCCCACTAGTCATGACGAGTCGCCTCGCGAATGCACAGTCGCACACAGTGTAAAACCAGATAGACATTCGAATATAAGATTATATCCTACAACGGTTGGACTCAAACAAGAGCTGCACAATAGAACTAAATCCGACATTCTAAGGCTATTCGGTTCCTACCGCATACAACCTATAGTGCATTCACTTAACAACCTATCAAGGCTAGCATAAACTCCTATTAGCAAGCAACAAACATGCAGTACAGTGTAATAAGCACCAAGCAATCTAGCATACATACTCCTATGTTCTAGAAAGCAATCTAGCATACATACTCATATGTAAACACTCTTCCCAGCTCCCTAGGAATTTCATCTCATCCCACTACCCTTGCTACAACGGAATCCCTACTAGCCATAACGAGTTGCCTCGTGAATACCCAGTCGCATGCAGCGTGAAACAAATAGACATTCGAATACAAGATTCTATCCTAGAACGGTTGGACTCAAACAAGAGCTGCGCAATATAACTAAATCAAATATTCTAAGGCTATGTGATTCTTACTGCATACAACCTATAGGGCATTCACTTAACAACCTAATATGAATAGCATTAATTCCTACTAGCAAGCAATAACCATACAGTACAGTGTAACCAATACAAGCAATAAATACACTAAGTATTGTACCTTTTCCCTTGGCTCGGCTGACTGTACACACTGCGCCCTCGATCACCGTTTCTCAAACAGGTTTTCCTTTCTTTTATTTTCCAAAAATTTTAAAAAAATTTTATAGCCGCAAACTTGAGATCAAACACACCGAGATGTGTTTGATTCACTCAAGCTGTGCTCTGATACCAAGTTGTAACGTCCCAAAAATTACAATAAATTTTAACTTTTAAAATACTATTTTTATTAATTTAAATCACAAGCGTTTAACTCAAAATAAACGTTTAAACAAAACCTCGTTAAGTTAAACGATCAACACAATTAAAACAGCGGAAATGTACTAAGTTTAAAAATAAATAAATACGAAGGTCTTCTCCACGCGTCAGTGTGTACCGTCACGCCTTACTGCCACTCGCACCAGAAACAGTAATTTTATAGGGAAAGGGTAAGCACGAAGCTTAGTGAATTCAAACACTAACATAGGATAGCAATCATATGAACACTACCCCTAACCACAGATTAATACAATTAATCCACACATGCCAGTTCAAGAACATATCCTAAATAGGCAACTCATGCAAGGACATAACAGTCCACCTCGGCACCCCGAGGTCTACATAGTCAATACAACCATCGGCACAGCCGAACATCGGTTCAACCGAATAAATACAACCATCGGCCCCGCCGAACATCGGTCCAACCGAATAAATACAACCATCGGCCCCGCCGACCATCGGTCCAACCGAATAAACACAACCATCGGCCCCGCCGGACATCGGTCCAACCGAATAAATACAACCATTGGCCCCGCCGGACATCGGTCCAACCGAATAAATACAACCATCGGCCCCGCCGGACATCGGTCCAACCGAATAAATACAACCATCGGTCTCCCCGATTATACAACACACTCGTGTAGGCATCCCTCAGTCTCCCCGGGTTCATCCCACACTTGTACACAATCCCTCGGTCCCACCGAGTACTTGGTCCCACCGAGTTCACACAACACTAAAACACTATCCCTCGGTCCCACAGAGCCCTCGGCCCCACAGAGATGTATATAACACTCAATTATACTAGGCATTAATTCAACCTAGTACTATGCACCACAATTCAGCTAGTACACACAACAATTCAGCTAACACATACAAACTACCGTAATGCACATATAATCCCTATTCTACGTAGTGAGAGAACTCACCTCGATACGCAACGCAGATTTCGCGAACGATCACACGGGCTATCCAACTCCAAAGTCACTTCTCAACACCTAATTGAATGCTATAAAGCATTAACACGAGGCCCGGACCCTTAATTAAACACATAAGATTAAACGGCGATAAATCGTCTTTTCGGCCTAAACTGCAGGTATGTTCGGGACCTGCTTAGCCCTCTCTAGACCCACCAATTCAGAGATCAAAATTTACAAACAGCTAGATCCAGGTCTTAGCTTTCCAGGGACATATTAAACGCGTTCTAACGATTTTCCTACGATTTAATATGAATTTTCTAAGAATGGGACGCGAGTCTGCCGTATTCGGACCTGCTGTAAAAACAGCTACTTTACGCCTAGCTAGAAGCCGAACCAGACTTTCGCTAAAACACGAAAAGTGTGCCCGACCCAGAATGTGAACCGTGGGCACCAGATTTGCCTCAATCCGAGCTACGACGGAAAAGTTATGAAGGAAATAAAACAGTGGCAGAAACGACGTTTTCACATAAAATGACGATTTATAAAAACGGTTCAAGGTTTATTCGATTCGGGTTTACGCGATCAGGTCACGGATTAGAGTTCCATGGTGACTAGGGTCTGGACTCGACCGCGCACCACCCACTGCCACCTCCGGCAGTGGTGGTCGCCGGCAGCGGCGGCGGCGACGATTGTGGTTTACGATTTCGGCGATAACAAGAAACGAAACAACTCGACTGCCCTATCCCGTCCCACACACATACACACACACAACCCACACCCACTGCCACCACCCGTGATGGAGCACAGTGGCGGCCACACCGCCGGCAACCATGGTTGCGGCGGTGGTGGGGTGGTTTTGCGGCTGAAACGACGAAGGAAAAGAAAACGGAGAGATGATTCTTACCTCGCGACGACGACGACACAGCAGCAACCACGCGGAAAAACCTATCACCGGCTGCTCCTTCACCTTCTCGCTACACTCTCTCTCTCTCTCGCTATATTCTCTCTCTCTCTCTCTCTCTCTCTCTCTCTCTCTCCGGCCAAACAGCAGCGGCGCCGGAAAAACGATGGGGAGGGGGGAGTTTTGGCCGTGAGCACAAGAAGGAAAAGGGGTTAGGGTTTTTGGTTGTGACACTCTATTTGTGTGTGTAGCAAGAAAACGAGAAGGGAAACGAGAGGGGGGGGTCGTGTAATACCCCGGGTAAAGTCGTTATTTAAAACCCTTATCGTTAAATTGAATAAGTTTATAATAAAATATTTAGGGTAAAAGTTTGGTTAATATGGAAGTTTAAGGGTGTGTTTTGCAATTTGATGAAAGTATGGGGTTTGTTTGGTAGCTATGAAGATATTTATCTTCATCCACCGCCTCTTTTTATTTTATTGAGATGAGGTGTCTCATTGTAGAGACTTGGCAAAAAAAAAAGGAAAACAAGGTGTGTGTGTTATTGGTTCACGACAGAGAGAAAGGAGAGAAAGGAGAGAAGAGAGGGTTGAGAGGAAATTTAGGAAGAAGAAGAAGAAGGAAGCTGTGGAGTTTCAGCTGGATTATTAAGATCAGTTCAAGGAAGTAAAGGTAACAATCATTTATAACCTATCCCTTTTATAATTATAAGTTGATAAGATATGTGTATTTTGGGTTTGGGATAGTGTTCTATGGTAGTATGAAACATATCTGTAAATCTGGGTAAAAGATGAACTCAGTGAATTGAGAGGTTTATGAATGTTCATAAGAATCGCAAGCCTTGGTTGCGATGGGATTTTTGGCTCGCAGCCTTTAGCTGCGAGGGAGTTAGGGCTCGCAGCCTTTAGCTGCGAGGGAGTTAGGGCTCGCAGCCTTTAGCTGCGAGGGAGTTAGGGCTCGCAAGCCTTTAGCTGCGAGGGAGTTAGGGCTCGCAAGCCATGATTGCGAGGAGAGAGTGTGTTGCGAGGAAGAGACAGAGAAGGTGGCGAGAGAGAGTGTGTTGCGAGGAGAGAGAGAGAGAGTTGCGAGAGAGTGTTGGCCGAGATAGCAAAATGGGATTTTTAGACTATTTAGATTCATTTAGTATTCTCGACTGTTAAATGTTTCGTAATTAATTGATTACAGATTTTGTGAACTTTGGGAGAAAGATCGAATTGACAGATAAAGGATCCGGAGGTTTTGGATAAAGCAACGAGGTGAGTTTTACTTTAAAAGTAATTTCAACTGGAATATATACGTATGGTTTGAGAATGTGATAATTAGTGATTATGTGTATATGTATGGTATATGCGAATTACAATATAGTGAGATATTGTACTTACATGTGTATTATAACCGTGTTATAATACGTTGGCCGGGTTTAAGACCGGTGTGATTGGCTATAGAACTTGTATAGCGTTGTTTGGCTGTAGATGTTGTACAGCGTTGTATATTATTAGTTGGCTTGCTACCACTAATATGGCCAGGAGGAAATGAGAAGGAAAGGTGCACGAGGTGTGAGCTTAATTGGATATATGTAATTATGTGGCGTGATTTATATGAATGAAGTTTATATAAATGGTTTTTAAACTAACAGGGGTTTCTCACTTAGACCAACAGGTCTAACCCTCATTTTGTTTTAAAAATATGTATTCCAGGTGGCGGATCAGGTAAGGGCAAGTAAGTAGAGTATGAGATGGATGGCTAGTAAGGAAGACTAAGACGAAGCTTTTGACTTATTTAGTAGTTGTAATGGAATGTTAAGTGTTATGGATGCAAATAGCACAAAGATTGTATTTCAAATGTTTTCTTTCTATTTGTAAAAGACTACCGGACCGTACATGTAAAGTGAAGTTTGTTTCTTATATTTAATTGTGTTATATTGTGTAATACGTCATGTATATGGGATAAGGGATGTTACAAATGGTATCAGAGCCTTAGTTTAAGGGATTTAGGTATTTGTATCTGTACCTAGACTTAAACTGCATGTGAAGTAGGATGTCCCTATCATTATAGAACCTTGGGATGATGAAGTATAAAAGGTAGAAGGAACATCATGTAAGGTAATTTCATATTACACCTGGCCAGTGTAATTGTGATTTTTCAGGTACATGTTTGAACTGGAATACCTTGTTATATGGGGTATGTGCTTATGTGTATATTAATCTTGTTTAAATCTACAGAATGGCAAGTGGTACAAGAAATTCGAATCGAGGAGGAGGAAGAAATCCAAACAGAACTAATCCGCCAGTAGGAACAGGGGACAGGGGAGGCAGAACAGGGGGCAGAACTGGAGGTAGGCTTCGAGGTGGAGCTGGAGGTAGAACCGGAGGTAGAACTCAACAAAATAGTACGGATTTCATTACCAGAGCTGATTTAATGACAGAAATGGGGAGATTACAAGACAATATTCAAGCTATGCTCAACCAAGCTCATAATACTGAAACAGAAAGACCAGACCCTACTCTTGAAGAGGAGATGCCAATTACCCCAACGGTCTTACCGGTAATGAGAAAATGTGATTACAAAATGTTTCTTAGCTGCAAGCCTCCGACATTCTCAGGGGATCGGGATCCGGTGAAAGCAATGAGGTGGATGAAGGAAATTGAAGCCATTTTTAAAACGAGTAAGTGTGCGGACGAAGATAGAGTATTGTACGGGGCAGCCATGTTGAAAGGAGATGCGTTGTATTGGTGGGAATCGTTTATTCATTCAAAAGGATCCGATGTTTATTCTACCCTATCTTGGGAAGAATTTGTGATAGTCTACAGGAACGCATTTTGTCCCCAAGCAGCCGTCAAACAACTGGAAGGAGAATTCATGAATTTGCAACAAGGAAGCTTATCCGTTCGAGATTATACTGCTAGCTTTCTGGAAAAATCTCGATTTGCAGAATACTATGTCGCTACAGAAGCGATGAAGATAGAAAGGTTTATCTTTGGGTTGAACTCAGAGATTAGAAGGTTAGTGACTGCAAAGGGACCCGATACCTTTTCAGCTGCAGTTGATGCAGCGGAAAATGTTGAACGAGATATGAGAAGGGATACGGGAGATAAGAGTATCGGAAAGAGAAAGTGGGAAGGACCGCAATATGATCCGAAGAGGTCCCGATTTCAAAGGTATGAAAACCGTCCGCCGTTTCGACTAGCGGAAAGACCATGTCCGAAGTGCAACCGTGTCCATCAAGGAAACTGCCAAGGTGATTTGCGAGCATGTTATAAGTGTGGGAAGACTGGGCACGTCATTAAGGATTGTAAGGTAACGCGGCTATGTTTCTTATGCAATTCTCCGGATCATTTCCAATCAAACTGTCCGCGAGGGAGGATGCAGCAAGGTGGGTCATCAGGCAGGCCAGCAAATGTTAAACCAGTAGTGCCAAGACTGGAACCGCCAGTAACCAGAGGTCGCGCATTTCAGATGACTGAGAAAGAAGCGGAGGAAACTCCAGATGTGGTCACAGGTACATTTTTGATAAACTCTACACGTGCTAAGGTGTTATTTGATTCCGGTGCAAACAGATCGTTTGTGTCTCCTGCATTTGCTGCTTGTTTGTGTTTGAAACCTAAATTGTTAGATCATTCTCTATTAGTAGATACTGCAAATGATAACCAAGTGTCGGTTAGCGAAGTATTTGATGGTTGTGTGATTAATATCGAAGGGTGTGGAGTGCCTATACAATTGTTTCCTATAACTTTGATAGAATTTGATGTAGTAGTGGGAATGGACTGGTTGGCTGAGAATCAGGCTATTATAGTGTGTGACAAGAAGATAATAAATGTTATATTGCCTGAGAAAGGACCGGTAGTGATTTATGGTGATCGTAGGAATCATCAGTCCTGTCTTATATCACTAGTAAAGGCACGTAAGTGTGTGAATAAGGGTTGTCAGAGTTACTTGGCTTACGTGATAGATGTTAAGCCGGAAAAGATTAGGATGGAAGATATTCCTATCGTTAGTGAATTCCCTGAAGTATTCCCTGAAGAATTGAACAGTCTTCCGCCAGTTAGACAAGTCGAGTTCGGTATAGACTTAATTCCTGGAGCCACTCCTGTAGCCCGTGCACCGTACCGTTTGGCACCTCCAGAGATGAAAGAGATGATGGCACAACTACAAGATCTATCCGATAAGGGTTTCATCAGACCTAGTTCTTCGCCGTGGGGAGCACCAGTGTTATTTGTGAAAAAGAAAGATGGGTCGATGAGAATGTGTATTGACTACCGAGAATTGAATAAGCGCACGATAAAGAACAAGTATCCGCTACCCCGAATTGATGATCTCTTTGATCAGTTAGTTGGAGCTTGCTATTTCTCCAAGATTGATCTAAGGTCCGGTTATCACCAGCTGAAAGTTAAAGAAGAAGACGTTTTAAAGACTGCTTTTCGAACGAGGTATGGTCATCATGAATTTTTAGTAATGCCATTTGGATTGACGAACGCTCCAGCTGCCTTTATGGATTTGATGAATCGGGTATGTAAGCCGTATCTCGATAAATTTGTAATTGTTTTTATCGATGATATTCTTATCTATTCTCGATCCAAGGAAGAGCACGCGCAACATCTTCGTTTGATTCTAGAGCTGCTGAAGAAGGAAAGGTTGTATGCAAAATTTTCAAAATGTGAGTTCTGGTTACGGAAAGTACAATTTCTGGGGCACGTGGTTTCTGAGAAAGGTATACAAGTCGATCCGATGAAAGTAGAAGCAGTTGAAAAGTGGGAACAACCTAAGACAGCAACAGAGGTACGCAGTTTTCTGGGTTTAGCCGGTTACTATCGAAAATTTATAAAAGACTTTTCTCGAATCGCAACGCCATTGACTAAGCTGACCCGGAAGAACCTAAAGTTTGAGTGGAAAGCAGAACAAGACGAGGCCTTCCGGATATTGAAAGAGAAACTATGCAGCACACCGATTCTATCACTACCTGAAGGTTCTGAAGACTTTGTCGTTTACAGTGATGCGTCTAAATTGGGATTGGGTTGTGTGCTTATGCAGCGTGGAAAGGTTATAGCTTATGCTTCTCGCCAACTGAAGGATCATGAACGGCAGTATCCTACGCACGATATGGAGCTTGCTGCAGTCGTTTTCGCGTTAAAAATTTGGAGACATTATCTGTATGGTTCCAAATGTCAGATTTATACTGACCACAAGAGTCTTCAACATCTCTTTGATCAGAAGGAACTAAATATGAGACAAAGGAGATGGTTGGAATTGCTGAATGATTACGACTGTGAAATCCTTTATCACCCGGGAAAGGCGAATGTAGTGGCAGATGCGCTCAGTCGTCAAGAAAGGAGTGGAACAATAAAAGTTGTTTCAATACGAACTGAACTCCTACCCAACATATTTGACGAATTGCAGAAGTGTCAAGTGGAGGCTTATCAGGATGAACATCTGAAATCAGAACGGTTAGCGGGGATGTCAGCATTGCTAGTAAAAGATGATCGGGGGTTATTGTGTCTGGGAAACAGAGTGTGGGTACCTCGTTTGGGTGGGTTACGTGATCGTGTTTTACAAGAAGCTCATCAATCCCGTTTCTCTATTCACCCAGGTACAAACAAGATGTATAAAGACCTAAAGCAATTCTATTGGTGGCCGGGGATAAAAAGAGGGATTGCTCAGTATGTAGAACGGTGTGATACTTGTAAGAAGGTAAAGATCGAACATCAAAAGCCATTTGGTCAACTACAACGACTAGAAATACCTATGTGGAAGTGGGAGCAGATTACCACGGACTTTATCACAAAGCTACCAAGAACTCCGAAGGGGTTCGATTCTATTTGGGTGATCGTCGACAGGTTGTCAAAGTCTGCACACTTCCTACCAATAAAGGAAACCGATTCATTGGAGCGATTAGCTAAGTTATACATTAATGAAATAGTAACTCGACATGGAGTTCCAATCTCGATCATTTCTGATCGTGATAGTCGTTTTACTTCAAGATTTTGGAGAAGCTTTCAAAGGGAAATGGGGACTCAGATAAAGTTAAGTACGGCGTATCATCCTCAAACAGATGGACAGAGTGAACGAACAATTCAGACCTTAGAAGATATGCTCCGGGCTTGTATTGTTGATTTTGGGGGATCGTGGGATAAGCATTTGCCGTTAATCGAATTCGCTTACAACAACAGTTATCATTCCAGCATACAAGCGGCACCGTTTGAAGTACTGTATGGTAGGAAATGTCGAACGCCTCTGTGTTGGAACGAAGTGGGAGAGAAACAGTTAGCGGGGCCGGAAATAGTTCAGTTAACCGCCGATAAGGTTACACAGATCCGAGAAAGATTGAAAGTGGCTCAAGATAGACAGAAGAGTTACGCGGATCGCCGTCGAAAGCCGTTGGAATTTCAAATTGGGGATTATGTAATGTTAAGGGTTTCGCCGTGGAAAGGAGTCATCAGATTCGGTCGACAGGGTAAGCTTAGCCCAAGGTATATTGGACCATTTGCAATCACTGAAAGGATCGGGGACGTAGCTTACAGATTAGATCTTCCACCAGAGTTGAGCAGAATTCATAATGCATTTCACGTGTCAAACTTCCGAAAGTGTTTAGTTACTCAAGATCAGGCAGTCTCCCTACCAGAGATACAAGTCGACGAAAGACTGAATTATGTGGAAGAACCGGAAGCAATAGTTGATCATAAAGTCAAAGTGCTGCGGAATAAGGAGATCAGGCAAGTGAAGGTTCAGTGGAGGCATCATAGAGGTCAGGATGTCACGTGGGAAACCGAATCGGACATGAGAGCCAAATACCCTCACCTTTTTGCTTAACTGAATTCCGGGACGGAATTCTTTTAAGGGGGAGATGATGTAATACCCCGGGTAAAGTCGTTATTTAAAACCCTTATCGTTAAATTGAATAAGTTTATAATAAAATATTTAGGGTAAAAGTTTGGTTAATATGGAAGTTTAAGGGTGTGTTTTGCAATTTGATGAAAGTATGGGGTTTGTTTGGTAGCTATGAAGATATTTATCTTCATCCACCGCCTCTTTTTATTTTATTGAGATGAGGTGTCTCATTGTAGAGACTTGGCAAAAAAAAAAGGAAAACAAGGTGTGTGTGTTATTGGTTCACGACAGAGAGAAAGGAGAGAAAGGAGAGAAGAGAGGGTTGAGAGGAAATTTAGGAAGAAGAAGAAGAAGGAAGCTGTGGAGTTTCAGCTGGATTATTAAGATCAGTTCAAGGAAGTAAAGGTAACAATCATTTATAACCTATCCCTTTTATAATTATAAGTTGATAAGATATGTGTATTTTGGGTTTGGGATAGTGTTCTATGGTAGTATGAAACATATCTGTAAATCTGGGTAAAAGATGAACTCAGTGAATTGAGAGGTTTATGAATGTTCATAAGAATCGCAAGCCTTGGTTGCGATGGGATTTTTGGCTCGCAGCCTTTAGCTGCGAGGGAGTTAGGGCTCGCAGCCTTTAGCTGCGAGGGAGTTAGGGCTCGCAGCCTTTAGCTGCGAGGGAGTTAGGGCTCGCAAGCCTTTAGCTGCGAGGGAGTTAGGGCTCGCAAGCCATGATTGCGAGGAGAGAGTGTGTTGCGAGGAAGAGACAGAGAAGGTGGCGAGAGAGAGTGTGTTGCGAGGAGAGAGAGAGAGAGTTGCGAGAGAGTGTTGGCCGAGATAGCAAAATGGGATTTTTAGACTATTTAGATTCATTTAGTATTCTCGACTGTTAAATGTTTCGTAATTAATTGATTACAGATTTTGTGAACTTTGGGAGAAAGATCGAATTGACAGATAAAGGATCCGGAGGTTTTGGATAAAGCAACGAGGTGAGTTTTACTTTAAAAGTAATTTCAACTGGAATATATACGTATGGTTTGAGAATGTGATAATTAGTGATTATGTGTATATGTATGGTATATGCGAATTACAATATAGTGAGATATTGTACTTACATGTGTATTATAACCGTGTTATAATACGTTGGCCGGGTTTAAGACCGGTGTGATTGGCTATAGAACTTGTATAGCGTTGTTTGGCTGTAGATGTTGTACAGCGTTGTATATTATTAGTTGGCTTGCTACCACTAATATGGCCAGGAGGAAATGAGAAGGAAAGGTGCACGAGGTGTGAGCTTAATTGGATATATGTAATTATGTGGCGTGATTTATATGAATGAAGTTTATATAAATGGTTTTTAAACTAACAGGGGTTTCTCACTTAGACCAACAGGTCTAACCCTCATTTTGTTTTAAAAATATGTATTCCAGGTGGCGGATCAGGTAAGGGCAAGTAAGTAGAGTATGAGATGGATGGCTAGTAAGGAAGACTAAGACGAAGCTTTTGACTTATTTAGTAGTTGTAATGGAATGTTAAGTGTTATGGATGCAAATAGCACAAAGATTGTATTTCAAATGTTTTCTTTCTATTTGTAAAAGACTACCGGACCGTACATGTAAAGTGAAGTTTGTTTCTTATATTTAATTGTGTTATATTGTGTAATACGTCATGTATATGGGATAAGGGATGTTACAGGTCGGTCCTAAATGGGCCGATCCCATGCAACTATGCTCAAATGACTCTTTTGGTCCCTCAATTTCCACAATCTTGCTAAAATAATAAATGTCCATTCCATTAGTTTTAACCGATTTATAACATTTAAGGTCCTTGTCATCTAACCTCGTTAAATAAATTCGCTAAATAAACATTATAAATAATTAAATAAAATGTATATCGGGACACGGGCTTTACAACCCCATTTTTTTAATAACTCTCTCAATTTTTAATCAAACTCTCTCAATTTTCTCCCACTCTCTCAATTTTGTCGTGTGGAATACGCGTTCGGGTTTTGTGAAGATGTCTCGTATTACCTCTGTGGTATGTTTTCCTTATGTTTTTTGTTATTTTTTGTATGTTATTTTAAGTTAAGATATATGATTTGTATGTTGTTAGAGTGTTTATAACTTTTGTTATGTTTGAATATGTTATATGTTTAATTTTTTTAAGATATATGATATGTATGGTTTTATGTTTGAATGTGATATTTGTATGTTATAATGTGTATGTTGTTATAGGAGTATTTTTTATAAAAAAAATTGTTAAGAGTGTGTTTTTATAAAAATAACTCTTAAAAGTGTGTTTTTATAAAAAATTGTTAAGAATGTGTTTTTTTATAAAAAAAATTGTTAACAATGTGTTTTTATAAAAAAAAAAAATTGTTAAGAGTGTGTTCTTATAAAAATAATTTTTAAAAATGTGTTTTTATAAAAAAATGTTAAGAATGTGTTTTTTTATAAAAAAATTGTTAAGAGTGTGTTTTTATAAAAAAAAATTGTTAAGAGTGTGTTTTTTATAAAAAAAAATTGTTAAGAATGTGTTTTTATAAAAAAATTGTTAAAAATGTGTTTTTTTATAAAAAATTGTTAAGAGTGTGTTTTTATAAAAATAATTCTTAAAAGTGTGTTTTTATAAAAAAATTGTTAAGAATGTATTTTTATAAAAAAAAAAACTTGTTAAGAATGTTTTTTATAAAAAAAATTGTTAAGAGATTGTTTTTATAAAAATAATTCTAAATAGTGTTTTTTTATAAAAAAAATGTTAAGAATGTGTTTTTTTATAAAAAAAATTGTTAAGAGTGTGTTTTTATAAAAAAAATTGTTATGAATGTGTTTTTATAAAAAAATTGTTAAGAGTGTGTTTTTATAAAAAAATTGTTAAGAATGTGTTTTTTTATAAAAAAAATGTTAACTTAGGTCCCTACGGTTTTAAGAATGACAACTTAGGTCCCTAAACTTTTAAGAATGACAATTTAGGTCCCTAAACTTTTAAGAATGCCAATTAGGTCCCTAAACTTTTAAGAATGACAACTTAGGTCCCTATGGTTTTAAGAATGACAACTTAGGTCCCTAAACTTTTAAGAATGACAATTTAGGTCCCTAAACTTTTAAGAATGACAATTAGGTCCCTAAACTTTTAAGAATGACAACTTAGGTCCCTACGGTTTTAAGAATGACAACTTAGGTCCCTAAACTTTTAAGAATGACAATTTAGGTCCCTAAACTTTTAAGAATGCCAATTAGGTCCCTAAACTTTTAAGAATGACAACTTAGGTCCCTACGGTTTTAAGAATGACAACTTAGGTCCCTAAACTTTTAAGAATGACAATTTAGGTCCCTAAACTTTTAAGAATGCCAATTAGGTCCCTAAACTTTTAAGAATGACAACTAGGGTCCCTAAACCGCAACATCTATATATAACACTATGATACGTTGAAATAAAATAAACCGCAACATCTATATATAACAATATTATACGTTGAAATAAAATAAACCGCAACCTCTATATATAACACTATTATACGTTGAAATAAAATAAACCGCACTTTATCTATTTATAACACTATAATATGTTGAAATAAAATAAACCGCAACATCTATATATAACACTATTATACGTTGAAATAAAATAAACCGCAACATCTATATATAACACTATTATACGTTGAAATAAAATAAACCGCACTTTATCTATTTATAACACTAACTATAACATCTGTGAATGACTATGTAGAGGGATTTCTTTAACATCGACTTGACGCTAAAGTGCAAAGTTGCCTACATCGAGGACTTAAGAAACCGCTTTAGGGGATTAGGTGATCGCGCGGATACCCTTGAGGTTATCTTTAGAGGGACACCGTTCGGGCCATGGATGGATGTGTCTTACTCTGCTGGCGACCCTACGCTAGTACACATGTTTCTACAGTTGGAGGTCGAGGACGCCAACGCTGAGCCGGAGGAGATGCATTTTGATTTCTTCGGCGATCGATTGCATTTTGGGCGTCGTGAGTTCTGTCTAATTACAGGACTACGTTTTGGAGAGGCTCCCCCCCTTCCTCCCTTAGCAGACTGCTCCTTCGTTCCTAGGGTTTGGGGCATTTCAGCATCTTGTTTGAAGGTGAAGGCAGCCCGGGACATGATGAAAGAGGGCCTTAGTGCCCTAAGTGACGCCGATGTTGTCCGTGTATGCTTGGTGGTGATCGTGGATATGGGCTTCATAGGCCGTGAGTATAGCCAGTATGCTTCCTCGACGGTCCTTAAGGCCGTCGAGGACCTTGAGCTGTTTAACAGCTGGACACATTGCTATTCAATCTTGCACCGAGCCATAAGCAGACGCGACTCCGATCGACATGGAAAGATGAACCTTTGTGGTTTTACATACGCCTTCAAGGTTAGATACGTAGTATAACAATTGTTAATAATACATACAAACTGTTTGGCTTTTCTTTTTACGTACTTGCTCTTCTTGTCTAATTCCAGATATGGATCTTGGAGATGTTTCCCGCATCAATCCGATATTTTGTCTTCCCGCATCAATCCGATATTTCGTCAAGCGCGACGACCGAGTACTTAAGGGAACCCGTTGGGACAAGCGTGTTACCCTAAGTAGGTCGCTTTGGGTTCAGTTCTTCAATGAATCTAGACATGTAAGTTCTTTTACTATGTTTACAATTTGCATACGTTAGTCCCGCTTATTAATTTTTTTTATGTTTTATCATATATTTAGCTGCCACTCTTGCCTTTCGCTCGCCTTGAGCCTACTGCCGATGAGATGGACACGGATTGGTACAGAGACAGCGTGGTCTTTATTGACGCATAGGCGGCAAGGGCTCGACGTCCCTCTCCTTCCACATCTCACGAAGATGAGGAAGACGACAACAGGCCCCCTTCCGGTGGATATCAGCAACCCCCTTCCTCCTCCTATCCGCCGCCCCCTTCCTCCTCCTACCAGCCGCCCCCTTACGATCCATATCAGGCGGCCCCTTCCTACGGGCCACATCGTGGCTGTCATGAGTACCTGTGGGACTACGTCCACGGGCCACTAGAGTCACGTGTATAGTTTCTGGAGGGAGTCTACAGACAGTTTAGCGATGTCCATGTTAGTGTTTAACTTAATTTGTTGGCCACGTTTATTTAGTTTGTATATTAATATTACGTTCTAAATTTGTTTTAGCTGTCGAGTACGACAGCGATCCCCGCTCCGTTCGGACAGGGGGCACAGTTGACGTTTGCCACCACATCCTATCTGTCATTCCCTGAAAATGTAAGTGACACTGAGTAACCATTATAGTTATATGTTTGTTCCTAAGTTTGTAACTCTTATAATGATCAATGTCACGCAAGCCGGGATGTCGGGGGCCGGGATGTCCCAAACGACGTTCGCCACCACATCCTATTCTACTATCCCGGAGAGTGTAAGTGACACTGAGTAACCATTATAGTTATATGTTTGTTCCTAAGTTTGTAACTCTTATAATGATCAATGTCACGCAGGCCGGGATGTCGGGGGTCGGGATGTCCCAAACGATGTTCGCCACCACATCCTATTCTACTATCCCGGAGAGTGTAAGTGACACTGAGTAACCATTATAGTTATATGTTTGTTCCTAATTTTGTAACTATTTTAATGATCAATGTCACGCAGGCCGGGATGTCGGGGGCATACACCTCGCAGATGCCGTCGTTCGCCACCACAGCAATCACGGACATCTTTGGCGGTTCGGCCGGAGACTATTACAGGCCGGAAATGCATACTGTAAGTTATTTTGGTAGTTTTGGTTTAATTGTGAACATTTCCTAAATTGTACTTAAAACATCTAATAACTTAATTTTCAGACGATGGGGTCTCCTATTATCCAGGATCACTTCTAGGAGCCGGAAGATGACCCGATGGAGGTTGTAGATCCACCACCACAGGTGACCCCGCTCCCTCAAAAGCGGTCGCATAAATTTTCACAATGGTTTCGTCACCCGTTTGGCCAACAAGGATCTACGACACCACCGGTCGCTAAAAAGCAAGCAAAGAAACCGGGGGGAAAGAAGGGAGGAAAGAAAAAGGGAAAGGTGTCTTCACCGGAGCCTCAACCGGCATCGGAAATATTGAGGATGTGTCGGACTGGTCGCCTCCCCCCCTTGATCTTCATCCCTCACTTGAACTTGGAAATCACCCCCTCGTTTTTCAATGTATTGCTGGCCGTTGACCCTTTGGAGTCTGACTTACTGGATGTGGTTAGTATGAAGTTTAATTATAGTCATATAATCAAATATATTTATTTTACATGTCTAACCATCTATTTTTTATGTATAGCACATCGATTGTTGGGTCTCGCTGTTGCAAAGACATCCTGGAACAGACACGAGGTGGACCATGATGTTCAGTATGTTCTTTCATTACTTGTTGATTGAGCATCTAGGTCCCGCCTCCGTGGTTAGATCATGCAATGGCTTGGAAGGGACCTCTTGGGCTCTCCTCGATGTGGTATGTAAATCGTTTTACTCTTATTTTATTTAACTTGTTTTGTTGCTAACTAAGTTGTCTAATATTGTAATATTTCAGGTGTACATCCCTATATGCATTAATCCCCAACATTGGCTGCTTGGAGTGTTTGAACTTGACGCTATGACCATGACCATATATGATAGCGACAGTGCCAGTCTCTTCAGACAACAATTGGAAGAGCAGATGACAAAGTTTAAAGCTGTGTTATTTGACTTCTTTTGCCGGGTCAAGGATGATAGACGTCGCGATATGACAGGTGTCTTTCGCTATAAGTTCGCCAAGAATGTACCCCAGCAGGCCGGGATAAATGCGGATTGCGGTGTCTGGGTATGCCGTAATGCCCAAATGTTGATAAATAACAATGAGGTATGGGTACACCCTGACGAGGCCGGGGATGTTGCCAAAGATTTTCGCATACATATGGCGGAGTCCATTTATGAGCATTGTCAAATAGGGCCACGTTAGGTTGTTTATGTAACATTAAATAATTGTTATTTTTAGTATTAACTTATTTTGTTAAAGTATTGTGATTGACTTACTGTTTACTTCATTTGGTTTTTGATAATTTCATCCATTTACTCAACTTTGAGTATCGATATCTCTTTCACACATACTCCATTTTGGACGCATTATATATCATTTCGAAGCTCTCATATAAGAGAACATAAACCTACTAAAAGTTAGTTATTTATAACACATATATATAAATTTAAATGCGTCCAAAGTTTAGTAAAACCCATATTTCCAACACCCAGTAAGTAGGTTTATGAAACTTGCGATAATCCTAATACAGAGATTATTGGATGAACAAGCATTTATTTCTTGATTATTGGTGTATTGGTTCTTGTTGTCTGGAAGTGATTCATATGATGTAAAAATTGGTATCATGTAATGTAGAACAGTATCTATATTATAGAAACTTGCATTTGACAGTACCATATAAATCTGATCTAAATTCTCATTAATTAGCTATGTTTAACTACTTAAAGACCTTTATTCAAGAGCAGACGAATATTGCAGTTACCTTTTCAGTCGAATCTTACAGGCTCTTTTCAAACGAATCTTGCAGTGAACTATTCAGACGAATCACAACTTCCTATCTATCTTTTATACAAACACACTCTCGCTTTTCTTAATACAATGGATGGAGGTTCAAGATCAAGGGGGAACAGGTCGGCGAATGTGGCTGGAACTTCACGTTCGGGAGCCTACCAACCACTGAACGACGGAGCTCACCGGAGTACCTGGAAGGTACCGGAAACAGACGAGGAGTGGACAAATTGTGGGCGAACTGCAGCCGATTTTCCATTCACGCCTGAGGAGGAAGGAGACTGGGAGATGGCATGCGACAATTACCACTTCGATAATGGCATGAGAACCCCACCAATGTATCATTGTACCCAGCCGACGGGTATTCCACAAAGTCAACGAATTATTCCCGCAGTGCAAAAATCCATTGATGAGGTGAACGCCGATATCGAAAAGGTAAAGGGTATGTGGAACCATAACAGGGGGATTCAGCAGGGGAAAATGGAGTATCTAGCGGAGAAGAAACGAGAATTGGCCATGACTAGGGCTCACGTTCGGCAGCTGCAACGAGAGATTAAGGAAGCTGAAGAGGAACTAGAAGAACTCGAATCGGACTACATAGGAATGGAGGACGTAATCAAGGAAAAGGTTAACTTGATCACAGGACTCCAGGACGCCTTCCAGTGATAGATTTCTTTGTTTACATGCACTGTATCCGTTTTGGTTGGGAAGATGATTTGCAATAATTTTTATATGATGTTGTTAATTAATTTCCTTGTTACATAACTTAAGTGAATTTCTATATTGAAAACATTAAAATGGAAAGGAAACAATACAATAAAAACCACATAAAATGATAACCTAAAAACTATAGGGACCATTAATGTTTTTTTAAATTTGCAACAAACTTCATGGACCAAACTGTAAATTCGAAAAGTAGCGGGTTAGCCCGCGATCGCGGGGGCCCAACGCGGGCAGGGACAAAAACTGCCAACGCGGGCATTCTTGAGGGGGGGAAAGCTGGACCGCGGGCATTCTTGAGGGACCAACGCAGGCAAAGTGGGCAAAGTTTGGTGACACGTGGCCTGGGGCCCGCGATCGCGGGGCCCACCACGGATTTTTGTGGCATTTTTGTAAGATGGGAGAGATTTGTGCCATTTTGGTAAGTGATGGTCAAACTTAGGGTATTTTAATTAATTTCCCTTATATATTTATATAAAGGTATATTTTAATCATAGTGTAAGTTTATATTTGTGTTTTAGTTATTTTTTAAATATATTATTGAAATATATCATTTAACAAATAACATTACTATATAAAAATGTAAATTAATAATTATATTTTAAATTTGCTATAATAATTTTAAGGGAAATTAATTAAAATATCAAAAATTTGACTTTAACTTACCAAAATACTCACTTTCTCGCTAATTTTACCAAAATACCCATTTTTCCGCAATGGGTTCCGCGATCGTGGATCGGGGGTATTTTGAAAAATTGTCTCCCGCGATCGCGAAATGTGATTTTTGATTGTTTTGATTTTATATTTACACTTTCAACCCCTATAATTATTTACTTAATTTACTTTATACCTTTTACTTTCCTAATTTTAATTTTACACCTTCATCATATTAACACATATAATCGTTTATCAACTAAAATACGTTAAAATACGTTTTAATTTTAACAAGTTACACCATTGTAATCGTCTCTTCGTTACCTTCGAAATGAGTCTAATATTGAATATTTTTTTATTTAATTATTTTATTATATATCATATATACTACATAAAAATATTTTTAATATTTACAATTCATAACATTATAGTTAATTATTTAATTTATGGTACATTTACTACTTTTTCAATTTTCGTTTTACACTCGTATCGCATTAACATAATAATCATATATTAACTAAAATATGTTACATCATTGTAATCGTCTTTTCGATACCTTCGAAATGAGTCTAATATTGAATATTTTTTTATTTAATTATTTTATTATATATCATATATATTACATAAAAATATTTTTAATATTTACAATTCATAACATTATAGTTAATTATTTAATTTATGGTACATTTATTACATTTTCAATTTTCCTTTTACACTCGTATCGCATTAACATAATAATCATATATTAACTAAAATATGTTACATCATTGTAATCGTCTTTTCGATACCTTCGAAATGAGTCTAATATTGAATATTTTTTTATTTAATTATTTTATTATATATCATATGTACTACATAAAAATATTTTTAATATTTACAATTCATAATATTATAGTTAATTATTTAATTTATGGTACATTTCTTACTTTTTCAATTTTCGTTTTACACTCGTATCGCATTAATATAATAATCATATATTAACTAAAATATGTTACTTATCATCGGGTTCCATGATAACTAAGGCGTGGACCTATATGGCCGGGTGTCGTCTCATGGGCAATAAGGTGTAATCCCAAATGTGCTATTGTGGATTTAGAGTGACCCAATGTATAGACCAAGAGTGGTTGAAGTTGGGGGCTCCCTAGTCTCGCGGACAATGGATCTGGAGTGATTGAGCTCAGTTTACGAGAATAATCCACGTGTGGGTTTTATTGCATAGTAAGTGACCCACTTTTGTGTTCCGCCACGTGCAATGTATACGGGCCTCCCCCGTCACCGAAAGGTGTTGTTTTGGATATTTGTGTTTATCCATGTTTTCGATGACGTATCATATTTATGTGAATTGTTTTCCACGTTATGTGAGTTATGGGTTATGATCTATCCATGTTTGGGATGTTTGGAATTATGACGATTTATTTATGAATTCAATTGTTTTGAGAATCAAATGCCATTTCACCTTCACGTTGGTTTTGAGGATGAGTCCATTTTGAGAAATCATTTTATATTAAAGATTTCAGCACGAGGTTTGTGTGAGTGGAAAATGGGTGAGTTGCATCTAAAGAAAACTCTTTTGAAATCATGACTTAAATAGCATCTCTCTCGATTTATGAATTTATATGGTCATAATAAAACTCTTGAACTCACTAGGCGTTAGCCTAACCCTTTTTTTTGTCGGCATGTGCAACAGGCTCAGGTTGGGAGTAACTTTAGCTACACTGTGAAGTGACGAGTGCTAGTAGAGTGCACGAGAGGTGATTTTGGTTTAGTGAAGTCTTCCGCACTTATTTGGGATTAGCAACTTATATTGTGTTAAGTAACACCCGGTGTGAATTCAGTCTCTGTAATAATACTCGAGTTATAATTGTTTGAGGGTAAATCATAGATTTTAATTGAAATGATCTTTATCCTCTTTCGGTTATTTTATTGAAATTAAAGTTAGTTGCTCGTTCCAATTTTGAGGGTGTTACAAACGAATCGAACCGACACAAGACATTCACCCATAAAAACTCTATATGTATATAATAAAATTTATATAGAAGTAAAGATTGGAAATTTTACCCGTTGAAACTAGGGATGGCAAAAAAAACCGTCCCCAACGGGGATTCGACACCCGAACCCAGTTTGACCGGGGAATCCCCGAGTTGACCGGGGATGGGGAATCCCCGAATTTGTTAACCGAGGATGGGACCGAGGATAGGAATACCTCTCAAACCTGACCCCGACCTTGACCCTGAGCATTTAATTATAGTATGTGTTTATATATATACGTATATATAACATAATAAAAATGATAAATCCAATGAGTATATATATTATACATAACACATCAATATAATCAATCTTCGATTATAAGAAAGCTTTCAAGATTTATTATAGTATTGGTATTATTGTTTGGGGAAACTTTTAGTTATATAACGTGGATGTATAAAATATATATTATTATGTATTGTAATTAATATATTTATTTTCCAAAAACTTTTTTACAAACGCAACAAATTAAAAGTTTGTTAACTAAAGTTTATAGAAATACGTTATTCAATTATGAATTGACATTTAAAATATATTATATAAAAAAATTAACATTTGTAAGTGGGGAAAATCCCACATTCCTCGGTGGGGATCCCCGTTCCCCGGTGGGGATGGGGATGAAGAAGAAATTTTGTTCCCCGACGAGGATTGAACGGGGGATGGGAAGTGGGGAGCAGGGATGGAGATGGGGATTGCGATTCCCGGTAACTCCGGTCCCATTGCTAAATGATGCGAGTCGAGCTCGAGTATCATTATACTCGACTCGAACTCGAAAGCCAATACTCGAGCTCGAACTCGACTCGAAAACTCGCGAGTAGTAAAAATCCAAACTCGAACTCGACTCGAAAGCCAATTCTCGAGCTCGAACTCGAACTCGTTTCAAGCTCGAATCAAACTCAAATCGAACTTGAATCAAGCTCGAACTCGAACTCAAAAGAAGCTCAAACTCGAACTCAAATCGAGCTCGAACTCGTTTAATGCATAAAAGAACTCAAGGTAAACCCACTTTCATGGAGGTGCTTCTATTAAAATAATTAGTTTCCAAATTTTTCCCCAAAAAACTTGAGTTGTTTATTATTACTATTATTATTATTATTATTATTATTATTATTATTATTATCAATTCAATTCAATTCAAGTAAAATAGTATTACTAATTATTATTATAAATTTGCTATTTATTCATTTTATTAGTAAACAAACTTAAACGTACACGTCAATCAGGTTGTAGCGTAGTGGTTGATCGCCTTGGGTGATGTGGTGGAATATCTCATCTACCCAGGGTTCGATTCCAGACATCCTCAACATTGATAAGACATCTTTAAGTTTCAAAATTGTCAGGGATTAGTCCGGGCTGTGCCTGGAATACCCTTTCCAAAAAAAACTTAAACGTACACAAACATTTACGTACACTATTTTGCTTTAATTTCTCTAGTATTTGATTTTAGCTTATTATAGTTATACGTACACTAACATTTACGAACGTAAACGAACATAAATGAACGAACAAACGTTCACGAACAAATGTTCAGGAACATAAATGAACGATGAGGCTCTTATTCATATTCGTTCGTTTAACTAAACAAACAAAAAAACTTGTTCATATATTATATTATTTTATTATTAATGTATTATATTAAAATAATTATTATAAAACTTTTTACATTATATTCTATAACTTATAATATAAAATTAATTATATATAAAATATATTCGAGTATCTCACGAGCTTATCGAGTCGAGTATCAGTTCACTCGACTCGACTCGTTAGTATGTCGAGTCGAGCTCGAGTTCGAATCAAACATATGCGAGTCGAGTGTTGACCGAGTTCATCTCTAGTTGAAAAGGGTATCCGTGGCCCGTTGGATTAGTTTTGATACCCGTTTGGGTATGGTTTCGGTATGAAATGACATGTGTGGAGTAAATCTTGGAAAAGATTATGCTTCAAATTTATATTAAATGACGTCATAATATCTCTGCATTTCTGGATTTTGCATTGATTACCCAAATGCATTATCTTCTATGGGTTTTGAATGGTGGCGGTTCTTGACCATAACAAAGATGCTGTTTTGGGCTGTTTTTGGTCATCTCCATTGTTGGGGTTTCTTTCTTTTTGCGCAAATATGGAAATGGTGGTGGTTCACAGGGATAAAGAGGTGGTAAACCAAACGTTTTTCTGTGCAACAATGGCGGTTCTTGCTTAATCACAATAAACCAAATCAATGGTGTTTATGGGCAAGTAATGGTTTATTTGAGGCATAACAGGATGGAGCCAGGCATGAATCTTTTTCCATTAACAATTAATTAATTAATTAATATATTACTATGATATTATGATAGAAAGCTTTCAATGGGAACCAAATTACAATGATAGAACAGCTACCAAAGTAAGCCAAATACACTCAGAGAACAGCTCTGGTGATTTCAATATTATTCATTATCTGATTGTTGATCCTCTACAAGAACTGACTCCTTATATCAACCCAAAAGTAAAAACCCTTCATGAGAAAAACTCCCAAAACCTTTGAAAAGACACCTAGGCAATTAATAACGATAATAAAGAGACTCATTTATTGAATTCTAAAATGATCAGGTATCAATACTCCCTCCTTTGGAACTGATCCTTGACCTCAAGGATTGTAAGTACCCCAAATGTCAAAACCAGGGAACCTCTTTTGTAAGGCAGAAACATCTTCCCATGTACTATCCTCAATCTCTGTGTTACTCCATTGTACCAAGACCTCCGACGAGAGACGATTTTTCTTCTTCGCCATTCTTTTGTCAATGACCTTCAGAGGTATGAGGTGGAACTCACCTGCATCCGAGACAGGGGGTAGTGCACTTGAAACAGAATGGTCTCCTAGTCGTTTCTTTAAGAGGGATACATGGAACACATTATGTATTCTCGTTTCCGGGGGTAGCTTCAACTGATAAGCGACGGTTCCCACCTTCTTCGAGATTTCATAGGGTCCGTAATACTTTGCAGCTAACTTATGGAAAGCTCTCCTGTTCACAGAATGTTGCCGATAGGGCTACAACTTCAGATAAACCCAATCTCCCACCACATAGTTCTTTTCACTACGGTGTTTGTCGGCTTGAGCTTTCATACATTCTTGAGCCTTGACCAGATTTGTTTTAAGTAATTGCACAGCAACTTCTCGTTCCTTTAAAACAGAATCAACTGCTTGATTCGATGAATCCTTAGGATGATAGTGTATATAATCAGGGGGTGGCTGGCCAAATAATGCTTGGTACGGAGACATTTTGAGGCTTGAATGGTAAGAGGTATTGTACCATAGCTGGGCTAAAGGGAGCCATTTAGCCCAAGTGGTGGGTGCTTCCAAAGTGAAACATCTCAAGTAAGTCTCGAGACACCGGTTGAGCACTTCGGTCTGACCATCAGATTGAGGATGATAGGTTGTGGAGTGTGCTAACTTTGTCTCATGAACTCGAAATAATTCTTTCCAAAAATTACTCAAGAATATCGGATCACTGTCTGAAATTATCTTATCAGGCATCCCGTATAGTTTGGTTATGTGATCCAAAAAGAGTTGGGATATGGCTGCAGCTGTGTAAGGATGCTTAAGAGCAAGGAAATGGGCGAATTTGCTCAGCTTGTCTACAACCACGAGAATGGTCGTATAACCACCTGATTTTGGTAGTCCTTCCACGAAATCCATTGACACCACCGACCAAAATCTATCAGGAATCTCGATTGGTTGTAGCAGACCTGGGGATGCTGCTGTGTCATACTTACTCTGCTGACATACGTGACAACTTCTTACGAAGTTACGGACCTGTGCTTGCATACCTTTCCAATAAACTGATCTTGCTAGCCTTTGGTTGGTAGCATGGACTCCCGAATGACCGCCCCAAGCACTAGCATGAAAAAATTCGATCAATTCGCGTTTCAAATCATCGTTGTCACCCACCACCATTCTTCCTTTTCTCAACAAGCAACCATTATCGAGTGAGAATTTTTCAGAGTAGGTCGGGTCATTCTTTAGAACATCTATCAACCCTTGTAATTTCCCGTCGGCGATAACACTTGCCCGTATTTTCTCCGTCCAGCTTGTGAAAACGCTTGAAATTGCTAGACAACTTAATAAAGAATTCTCATGCGGTCTTCTTGATAATGCATCGGCCACTAAATTTTCGCTCCCCTTTTGATACGTGACGGTATATTGGAGACCAATGAGTTTGTTGAGCCACTTCTGTAGTGTTGAATTGCATTCTTTTTTATCCAAGATGTGCTTTAATGCTTGATGATCAGTTTTAATAATAAATGGCCGCCCCATCACATATCCCTTCCAACGTTGGATCGCCGCTACAATTGCTAACAGTTCTCTTTCATAAGTGGCCAATTGTATGTGTCGGGGCCCCAAAGCTTTACTAAAATAAGCAATGGGGTGTTTGTTTTGAGTAAGCACAGCCCCTACCCCTGCCCCTGAAGCGTCAGTTTCAATTGTGAAAGGTTCGGAAAAATTGGGAAGGGCAAGAACAGGGGTTTGGGTCAAGGATTTTTTTAACTCACCAAAAGCCTGTTCTGCTTGAGCGTTCCAACCGAAAGCCCCTTTCTTTAACAAATCTGTCAAGGGCTTTGCAATCTTACCGTAGTCTTTAACAAAACGACGGTAATAACCTGTAAGGCCGAGAAACCCCCGTAACTCTTTGAGAGATGTAGGCTTGGGCCAACTAATCATGTCTTCCACCTTCTTTGGGTCTACCCTAACTCCATCTCTGTTGATTACGTGCCCCAGGTAATCTACTTGTCCACTACCAAAAGTGCATTTTGATGCCTTGGCATACAATGATTCTTTTCGCAAGGTTTGCAAAACCAACCGCAGATGGGATATATGCTTTTCCCAGGTTTGACTGTAAACTAAAATGTCATCGAAGAAGACCAAAACGAACTTTCTCAGATAAGGCTTGAAAATTGAGTTCATTAGGCCTTGAAAAGTTGCAGGAGCATTTGAGAGACCAAATGGCATGACAACAAACTCGTACAGACCCTCATGCGTGCGAAATGCTGTCTTACCGATATCTTTTTCACTCATTCGAATCTGGTGGTAGCCACTCCTTAGATCCAACTTTGAGAAGTAACGACTCCCATGTAGTTCATCTATTAATTCTTCTACGATGGGAATAGGAAATTGATCTTTAACCGTCAACTGATTCAGTTTTCGGTAGTCCACGCAAAACCTCCATGACCCGTCTTTTTTCTTGACTAAGACTACCGGGGATGCGAACTCACTATGACTGGGCCTGATAACGCCACTATGGAGCATCTCTTGAACCAGCTCCTCTATGATGTTTTTGTGTAAAGCACTGTATCGATAAGCTCTAAGATTAACAGGATTACTTCCTTGCTTGAGGGTTATGTTGTGGTCGTTAATCCTTTTGGGTGGCAACTCCTTTGGTAAATTGAACACATCTTCAAATTCCTTTAGCAATCGATTAAGTTCTTCATTTTTAGAAGAATCTAAGTGGCTGGTCGGGACCGATGACACGTTGATCGACCATAATTGGGTACATCTTTCAGCTGATTCCAGTAAATACGCTTGGTCCTCCCGCCAATTGGTGTTAACCTGTCCCGTTACCGACTGTGAATTGTTGTCTTTGGATGTACCCTTTAACTTTACCCACTTTCCCAACCAAGTAAATTCCATGACAAGCTGTTGTAAATTGCATTTTATGTCACCGAGTGATGACAACCACTGAATGCCCAATACAACCCTGTATCCCCCTAACGGCATAACCAAAAAATTATCCATGAACGGAACTCCTTGGATTGACCATCGAACTGATTTACATATGAATTGGACAGGTAATTCAAACCCATTAGCTACCGAAACCTTCCTGACCTGAATTGGTGTTAATTTAATACCCAATTTTTTGGCAAGCGTTAGATCGATGAAATTGTTTGTACTGCCACTATCGATTAACATGTGTACTTGCTGTTTTTTCACCATGCCAATTACTTGAAGAGTTTGCAACCCAAATGATCCCAAAAGTGCATGTATAGACATGGTCACATTAGCTTCATCTGGGTTTGGGTTTTCAAATTCCTCTAACCCGTCGAGCCCTCCCTCTTCAATCATTTCCTCCTGAACATCTGGACATAACAGCATATACAACTTGTTGTTTTTGCACTTATGATCCGGGACATAACGTTCGTTGCAAAAGAAGCACTGGTTGTTCCTGCGCCTTTCCTCGTATTCCTTCTTGGTTAATTGTCTAATGGGATTTGTTTTATTAGGGGTGTATTGGTTTGAATTAGAAGAGTAAACATGTTTCGGAAAGGACTTTTGCACTGGTTGGGGGATGGGTGGTTTTCTATAGTTGGAGGTGAAGGAAGAGGACTGACTTAACAGAGGGGATGGTAGGAATTTTGGAGAAGGTAAGGAGGTTGGGGCAGGGGAATTGGTAGTACCGGAGGTTCGGTTGTTTTGAACGGAATTCGTTGAGTTTAGGATATCGTTAGTTGGAGATTCCGGGGGTTTAGGAGGTTCCAAGCCCCAAAGAGCATAATATGCTCCCTCTTGAATTCTGGCTAATTTCATGGCTTGATTCAATGTTTTTGGGTCCATCAATTGAACCGTGTGCATAATCTCATTAGTGAGACCACCGATATAAAGATCCAATAAGATATCAGGAGGTACAGCCACTTGGTTTCTTAGAGCATTGAACTTGGAATTATACTCACTTACAGTGGAGGTGAGCTTGAG
Organism: Saussurea involucrata; assembly: GCA_033807775.1. Classification (NCBI taxonomy): domain Eukaryota; kingdom Viridiplantae; phylum Streptophyta; class Magnoliopsida; order Asterales; family Asteraceae; genus Saussurea; species Saussurea involucrata. The sequence continues at coordinate 74,739,658 of CM066317.1, read as the reverse complement.
ATTCCTAAGTTCGATCAGCGGTTTGGAGACAATTCCTTCAACAAATTGTTCTCTGAGTTCTGCCAAATATTTTTCCCATTCAAGTGTTTTCCCCTCCATCTCTGACATGAATCCTTGGTGCCATTGAAGTGCTCTACCCCTTAAATGAATTGAAACCAATCGAATCTTCATATTCTCTGGCGTATTATCCAGTTCAAAGAACTGATTGCATTTGTAGTACCAATCCTTGAAGGCCTCACCATCGAACGAAGGAAATTCTAATTTGGTCATACGATTGACCAATTGGTACCCTTGTTTGTCCTTAACCTTGCTGGAATCAGCCTCGTCATCTCCCTCGAATACCAACGAAGGGTCTGGTTCATTGATTATCTTCTTCCCCTCGGCTGCTAGAAGAAGTTTGATTCCTTGTGACAGTTCAGCATTTTGAGCCTTGAGTTCAGCTATGCTTACCTGAATCTGCTTCAATGCCTCATCATGGCCATCCAACCGTCGGGAAACCTCTTCGTATTTTTCCATCAATTTAGCGTTGGTGATACGCACCATACACCACACAAGATCTGCTGGATCGTATGGCTCTGATACCAATGATAGAAAGCTTTCAATGGGAACCAAATTACAATGATAGAACAGCTACCAAAGTAAGCCAAATACACTCAGAGAACAGCTCTGGTGATTTCAATATTATTCATTATCTGATTGCTGATCCTCTACAAGAACTGACTCCTTATATCAACCCAAAAGTAAAAACCCTTCATGAGAAAAACTCCCAAAACCTTTGAAAAGACACCTAGGCAATTAATAACGATAATAAAGAGACTCATTTATTGAATTCTAAAATGATCAGGTATCATATTACTCTTTTTAAAGAAATATTGACCGTTTTTTATTCCTAGATTTTAATTTGGGGGAGTTTAGAAACAGTTATGAGGCTAATGATTTGTTGTTGATCATTCTTGATATATATATATATATATATATATATGCACTGAAAGAAGTTGGTTTAGTTTTTGGTCACTGTTTATGTTGATCAAGCTTTGTGTTTTACCTAATTATAATGAATTGTTTTTTACTTTTACCAATTTCAGTATTGTTCATGTTGGCTGTGTTTTACATATGTTGAGTTTGGCTATCTTGACTACAAATTTCATCTCTTGTTTTAAGTTATGATTCATGTGATTTATATTTCAAAATAAAAGACTATTCATGTATATGCCATTGTGCCTTAAAATGAAATTCTAAAAAATTTAATTTTAACAAATTTATATTCATAATAAAAATATGTATGTTGACCAAGGTGTTTGACTACCATTGCTAAACTTGAAATTGTGATTCTAGATATAAATCGAGTTTGTAAATTAATAATTCATGAAAACAATCGTTCTACTCTCTTTTTAGTATAAATATAAAATATGCATACACACATTCCACTTTTTTTGCGTAAAAGAAAACCCGAAGTTTCGTACAAAACACGAGTTCAAAAGGCTTGGTAACGAATTTCATTTACGTCCGAGTTTCTGAACAAGACGATCCTCGATCTCCATTCGCTTCTTGACCAAAAGCGCATATTTTGCAACGAGTGCGTTATCTTCAACCGTCGCAACAAGTTCACATCCAAACGCCACCTTCTCTAAATTGTCTTTATACATGCAAGAAATTGGCACGAAACTCCCTTTCTTTTTGCATAGCCAACCATGGGCCGCTCTCAATGCAGCCCCTAACGACGCTGAATCTTTACAGCAAAACCAAAATCATTATAAACCTTTAAAGGCTTGGTAACTAACTGGTAAACCAGTTGTATGTTTTGTAAAAACTAACTGATGCGAGGATTTACCTGATGTTTGCACAGTGTAGACATTACAGCCGAAAATGGAAGCCATTGAGCTCAAAATGCTATGGTTTGCTGACGCCCCACCTGTTGCAATTATTCGTTTTGGAGGAGATGGCATCCCGAATCGCTCTGCATGACCTCTCATCGCAAGGAACTGTCCTTCAATCAGTGCTCGAATCTGCAAAGATTTTATGAAATTTTAGAAAATTATTGCGACTGCGATAAACAGGTCGTTTGCTAATGACAATACCAACCTCAGAAGGAAAATCAAACTCCTTTACTTCATGTTCAACAAGGTCATCCAAGGTGTTGCCTTTAAAATTCTCAAGCGTATATCGATGGTAACCGACTGGTAAAATAAAAAACAAGATAAAAACTAAGTTTTTATCACAATAATACGCAGTGAAAGTAAGTAATATCCGGAGTTCACCTATGACAATGTGGTTAAAACCGTGTTTGGCAAACCATAAGCTAGTTTATTTTTTGAACTTATTGGTAAAAACCTCGTTTAGCTGCTTTTTTGAAAAATTATTTAATATATCGTTTCAATAAGTTTAGTGGTTTTTTTATCCATTTTTTCCTACCAATTATGGCCCTTATAGTTTTTACATAAATGACCAAAAACCTCATCTTTTTTAGTTAATTTTACATTATCAGCTAGTTTTTACTAAACATGACAAAATTATCAGCTAACTTATTAGTTAACCGCTAGCTTCTGAGATAACAGCAAACTTACTTGGGAGGGGTGGGAGTATTTCATGATCCATGTAATAAAAACCCATCTTTCCACCTGAAAAAAGAGCTAGAAGATTAGCATCTAAACTATGAAAAATCTTGAAATAGGATGTATAAAAGCTCGATGATGAAGTGAAACGCACCGTTTAAGGGTGGTGCTTGTTTTAGGCACCGATTAAAAACATCCCAAGATTTATCCGCACATCGATCACGAATATCTATCAAGATCACAAAGATTGTCCAAATGTAACCTGTGTTTGTTTCTTTGTTCATAATAACATTTTATTAGATATTAAAAGTGTACCTTCGCGGGTTAGAGATCCGTTCTTGTAGCATAGCATCACCATATAACTTTTGGTATCAACGGGGTTTGGAAAAAAATGACCTTCTAGGCTCGGTTTATGATCCATGGTTATTCCAAATACCTTAAAATTCGAATAAATTATAGTCAAGGGTATTTTGGACATTTTTACTAGTGAAGGCTAAGAAAGGTTGAAAGAATTTATATGAAGTTGAACTTACAGTGTCGCTAGTGCCAAGACTGATTGCCAAATCCCCAGGTGTGTTGAGGGACAATCCTGTCAAATACCAAGTTGACTTTCAAAAAGTCAAATGAAGCACTTCATCTCTATCAAAATGAATGTAAAGGTTGATGTAATAATTCAAAGAGAGAGTTTGACTATCAGCCAAATCCCTAAAATGCCCATCAAGATGCCCAAAATAGAGGGATTTTGTGTCTCAAAATGAATGTTACCCCGTTATTTGTGATGACTACTTGACTAGTAATAGACAAATTTATCGGTAAACTAGCTAAAGTTATACTCCACGGTTAAACGTAAATAAGAAAGACAATAAATTTCACCTGCCAAGCTGTTGGGATTATCTCCAGACCATTGAACAACCAAACACTCCTTGTTGAATTGGAACCTAAATGAAGAGACCATCATCCATCTTAGAAGCTTGTTAAATGACTATAATACCCTCCAAATCGATTTTTAACCAAAAAGGGTAAATTGGTCATTTTGCAAATGCAAGAAAACTGAAGTGCGGTACACTAACCTCTCAACAAAGTATGGAGCAATTAAGCCAGCAACAGCATGAGCAGGAGCCAAGTTCCCAAGTTTTTCCTCTAAACCAGGAGCTGTTGCCTATTTTGCAAATTTTGAAACTACTCTTTAGTTCACATTTATTTCCTAAAATGCTAATCATTCATTAATGAATAAATACACGAACCTCCAAAATCTGTTTTGACCAAACTCTCTCCTTGATATCCATCAAATTCATCCCAGCGCCATCGGTATGATCAATGCAAGCATACCCTCCAATGAGAAGAGATGCAACGAAAGAGCTCACCAATGAGATCCGTTCGGTGTTGTTATAAACTTCAGGTTGCGTCTCAAAAATCCTTCGAATTTGTGGGCCCGTGTAACGCTCATACGCTCTAGATCCGGTCAGTTCAGATAACTTCAATGCACCACCCACAGCTTTCTCGATAGCCCTACATTGTTCGGTTGTGCTACTATCCATCCAAATTGGTGATTCTTTTGTAGAAAATGCTTGTCCAAATTGATCAACCAAAGGTTTCTTTGGATCCAAAGATGATAAAATGCCGGAACTACCCTTCTTCCAATACACACTACCATGTTGTTGCCCGCTGCCCGAAACAGCAGCAAGTTTCTTGAAATCGAGTTTTTTTGAATCTTGAAGTCTATGAAGAATGAGGTCAAATGCTTCGACCCACATTAGGGTAGGGGAAACAATTCTGCCGTTAATTGATGGATCTCTATAGACACCATCTTTGGTTTTGTAATGGGGCAATTCTAAATCGAAATTGACTATTTCTGAGGTCACAATGTTGAGCTTAGAATCCAACACAGTTGCCTTCAATGACCTGTGAAATAATTGCACAAGTTTTTCCAGGGTTTAGCCATTCAATTTTGTCATATATTAACAAATACCCTATTCATTATTCAATTCTAACAAATACCCAATTCAAAAAACCCACAGTTGTTCTTAGCTCAAGATTCAATTTTTACAAATGCCCAATTCAAAAAACCCACAGTTGTTCTTAGCTCAAGATTCAATTTCTACGAATGCTCAATTCCAAACACTCACAGTTGTTCTTAGCTCAAAATTCAATTTTAACAAATACCCAATTCAAAAAACCGACAGTTGTTCTTAGCTCAAGATTCAATTCAAACTTGAGTGGACAACTAAGTATAAATTTTCAAAAACCATCATTCAAATTTTAATCACTGAATCTGACTTACTGAGTAGAGCTATCAAATCCAAGAAAAAGAGCATCCTCAGGGAGAGACAAGTTCTCCATTGAAAGTGAGCAGAACAGACTTAATAAAAACCTTAATTTCCTGCATGATAAACAAACAAATTATCCTGTTTAAGCGCACATGTTGTTATCCTAGATATATCTGATCTTGAAAATTAGATAAAAGATGATACGGATGCACATTATAATAAAAGATTGAGCAGTATAAACTTGATCTTCAGATTTAAAACGACAAATAGTTCCCAAGATTTCTTTAGCCCAAAAAAGATGAATTTTTTTTTCAAGATTTCTTTAGCCCAGTTAGCTCCAAAGTAGAAATACTTCGATTTGATGTATAACGTTAAGAAAGTAGTAATCTTTTTAACACAATAATAACAAGGGTACATCAAGATCTACGGTTTCTAAGTAATGTAGAATTAACACTACTAACTTTCAAATTAAAACTAAATTGGCATATGAAAGAACCCTAAACATATTACATATAGATCACTATATCTGTATCAACTACTGAGATAGATAAATTACTACAAATACAACAATTCAACCATTAATACACAAAAGTAGGATTAACTCAGTGATATTTGAATAAACGAAAAGATATTATACCTTGAAATCAATAACGATTCGCCGCTTCTTTCAGTCCAAGATCTAAACTTTAGAGAATTTTACTGCCTCTTTACCTGAAACCATTGCATTGAATTAGGGGAATGAAAACCCTAAATAGAAGGAATGGATTAATTTATGCAGAAGTTAATTGTGTAGATTGAAACGGATGATGGAACTCGTATCCGCCATGGATGCAAGTGATTCCGTACTTTTATGGAGCAGGATTCTGGTATTCTTTATGTGGTTTTGTGGAGAGTGGTGGGGTTTTGGTGTGGATTAGAGGGTTGTTGCTTTGTTTATATATGTATCGAATCAATTATGGTTGTTTTTTCAAGAAAGATACCCAAACAATTACGACTCTTTTGTTATTATCTAATTCTAATCATAAAGGATGAGTATAAAAAATTACGAGATTATCTCTTTGGACCTAAAATTGAATATTTTTAGTAGTTCTTTATATTCCAACAAAACTGAATGGATCATATGATATAGTTGTCTTGTCCATCATACTTAACAGTAAATCTTTGATAGAGTTAATATTACCGACGAAAATAACAATCATTGATGAAAACCGCAATTTTGAGAGCAAAGGGATGAAAGTAGCAATTTTTAGCAAACCATACAACGAAAATGCTTAGTCTTTATTTATATGAGATTTTGGTGTATGGTGCTTATTTTTGCTCTTATGAATATGATTCATGTTTATAAATTATAATTATGTTGGTCATTCAATTAATATGGATATCTAATAATGAGTAGTGTTTATGGATAATAATCATATTTTTTAGATTAACAATGATCGTCCTTTTATAGTGAACTAGAATTCAATGCGTTTTTTAAAACTATTTGCTTTTTTATTAGAACCTCTAAGGGGTCCAAATGGCTTGGACTTGAGTTGGCTAAAAAACCTAACCTTGGGAAGAATATTGTTCCCCATAATATATGACGTATGCTCTGTTTGATTCCCTGAACTATGAGGGTAGCATAGCTATCGAGATCAGTATAGATAATTAGAGCATCTCCAATGCAAGGTTCTTATAAGCAAAAAGTGTAGTGGCTTGTATAAACTAGCATTGTGGAGAGTTCTTATAAGAACTCAAACTTCTTTAACTTCTTAAATAAGAATCTTGGTTCTTACCATAAAGTTTGTGTGAAATGACAAGTTCTTCATTTCTATTGGTATTTAAATTAAATAATTAATAATGTATATAGATTTATAATAATTATTGATGTTGACAAATAAATGGGACCCACAAAAATGAGGTTCTTATAAGAACTACTATTGTGGACTTTTACATAAAAATTTAATTTGATGATCTAGAAATGAAATGTCACCAAAAATTGCAAAAATAAGGTTCTTATAAGAACCTCCATTGGAGATGCTCTTATGTATCTATGTTAACTACTCCTTTTGTTCTAAGATAATTCTTCTTCTTCTTTGAAGGGCATTTGTGGCATGCATGGCGGGCATGCAGTTGCAATTGGATTTGGAAAAGAAACTGTGAATAATCTTGAAGGTCGGGTAATGCTTAGTCTTAAACTTTCCTTTTAGAGAAGTAATATTATTTGTTTCTATCAACACTTTTGGATTTCAACTAAATTCTTGCCTACTTTGATTTCACATTTCTGTAAAATATATATCATGTATCCTTAAGGTCTTATTTATCTTGGAACTCTAGACACATTTCTCATCAATAACCCGAATCTTACCGTCAATTGATAGTTTTAGATAAATTTCTTTTTAAGCATATATTCGCATGCCAAGTATGGTAAGTAACAATCTATCTTTTGGGGCATAAAATGCTTCTTTCACTATTTGGGGGGTTAATTTACCTACTAAAATATCACATTTTTCCACCCAAAATCTTTGCACTATAATTCAATTGATGTCAAAATTTCAGAGTAGTAGGCTTCTAAATGTGGTATTTCATTAGTGGTCCTTTCGGGGACCTAGGTTTAATTTGAATTTTAAAATTACGTATCTATATCATCATACTTGGGATATGATATGGATATGAATGATGTACCAATATGAACAATCCTAACAGACTTATTCTAGAACAAAAATCTAAGCTTTTAGAGTTTTTTTTTAATCATAACACGTTACACCATAATTTTGAATAAGAGGTTTCAATAAATGACAATATATTAGTACGGGGTAAAATATGGTGGGGAAGTTATCGATGTTTTTCCATACTTTTGAGTACTACATTTAAATTCCTCTGCAGCATTGAGCCTTGGCGGTATTTATCATGCACTTTTAGGACACGAGACATTTGGATAATCTTTTCCATTATTTGGTTATTATGTATAGAAGGATACAAATAAAAATGAGCGGAATTTTAGGTATTCACTTAAATCTTGTTAGGTATAGGTGCTTTTTATGCATATGCCGGCCCAACGGTATCCAATCAATGTAGTCAGCGGAGTGTGAGCTGGGAGCAACACATTTCGTAGCCTGAGTTTTGCCATGCGGCTACCGAGTCAGGATAAGAAACTGGGTTTTTCACAACCGTGCAAGAACAAGAAATACAAAAGATGAATGAATCAAAGCTACAAAAACCCTTTCAGATATTCAAGATGTTTTTTTCTTGTTATGATCATTTTGATGACTCAAAAACCAGCTAAAAACAGAATCAATAAGTTAACAAGAGGGCTTGTGAACCATTAATTCAAGTGCATGCATATTTTATATAATCCTTAAAAGAACAAGAAAAGAAAAAAGATCAACAAGTTTCAGTCTCACTGATGACAAAGGCTTGAATAAGAGACTGTGCAGCATGAGTCTGCTCTGGTGTCCCAGATATTATGATCAATGTCTCTTTTCCTCCACCTTTCGTCTCCGTTATCGTAATTTTCGCATCAGAAATCTAGATATAATCATAACAATTTCATAATGCAATCCAAAACTCTTAATTAAAGACGATTAAAACAAATATACCTCACGAATTTGTTTCAAACATCCACCATCCTCTCCGTATATTGCAGAAACCACAGTCTGAGGAACAACTACTTCAACCGTGGTGCTTGTGATTATAGCTTGGTGCTGATTTCCACTATCATCGTACAAAAAAAACGCTTTAACATCTACTTAAAAACGATCATAATTTTACTCAAAACTATGCGTAAAAAGCACCCACCCTCCAAATCCACCAATTCTTCTTTGTGAAAAATCAGGGAATCCTAAAGGCCCACCACCTTCAACACCCTGCAAGTAACAAATATATTAAGATAAGTTACAAATGATGTTAATATCTATTTCAGTTTCCCCATAAGGGTGCGTTTGGTACATTGGACAGGACATAACAACTAGAACAGTAATCACCGTCCCACCCCACGTTTGGCAGGACTTTTATATGGAACAGGCCCATTCCACCCCCATCCCATGGAACAAGCCGGATCAGACTTATGTTTTACCAATATAACCTCAAAATAAAATCTAATTCTCTTCTAAAACATCAAATACACCTTCTATTTTATATTTTATTCATTCTTTAAATTTTATTTATTGTATTTTAAGCCCTTTAAACTTTCACTTTACTTTTCTCAAAATATTATTCTTATATGGTTTCTATGTTTTGATTAATTTATGTAAATTATTAAATAATAATAGTTAAAAGAAGTATAAAAAATGTTGAATAAAAATTGGAAACTACATAAATTTTCTATTTTGGTCACTTTACTCGTCTTGAAAAAAAACTTTCTAATAATTTATTTTGTTATAAAAAATATTTTTTTCAATATAATTTAATAAACTACATAATTAATCAAAATATATAAAATATATAAACAACTTATTAAGGGTAAATTGGTCAATTTTATATGTTCTGTCATGTCCAGTTCTGTCTTACCAAACGTTCATGTTCTGTTCTCTCTTGTCATGTTCTATCCTTTCTGCATACCAAATGCACCCTAAAGACAGAATACGAGCGTCGAGAAGTAAGTAATACCTGAGGACCCCACGGTGCTGAATGGCGAGAAAAGCCTGGTCTATGGAGATCATGATGCATAAACGGAGGGTGATCATCATGTGGATGAAATCCCGCATCAAACTGGCTAAATGAGGGATACCTTCCTCGTGGAGAAACTTCCCTCCCCATATATGGCGGAAATGGCAGTCCATGATCAGGAAACGAAGCATTTGGAGGATGATTAATCGAAGGAAATGCATCCCGGAAAAAATGACTACGCAACCTCATCGTTATTTGCAAAAGAGCCTCATGAACTGCATCAAAATCACCATTTATCTGCAACCACAATTATTTATATATCAATCCACATATTTGAACCAATTGCAAGAATGGGTCAGGTTTAGAAAACCTGAAAAAAATTGAAAACTGGGGAACACCCTAGTAGCCCTTCATTTGAACCTGAAAAAAATGAAAAACTGAGAAACACCCTGGTAGCCCTTCATCTGGACGATATGCACTTGTGCATACAAGTAATTTGTAACATGCACAAGTGCCTAAAAACTAAAAAACAACTTAATTTACTTGTATGCACATATGCATACCGTCCAGATGAAGGGCTACCAGGGCGTTCCTCAGTTTTCCAACTTTTTCAGGTTTTCCTTGAACCTCCCTGTTGCAAGAATTTATATATCAATCCAGCAACTTAAAGGCAAATGAAATTTATCCATTTTCAAGCCATCGTTCTGCATAACAAAGTCATGAACTTTAATAATTCAACAATGCAATGCACACGTTACCTGAACTACTTCTTCATTTCGAGCAGCATATTGTGGGGTTTGATCCTTTCCCAAGATACGAATATATGCCCCAGTTGACTTTCTCATCTCCGATATAACCGCACCGCCTTTACCAAGCAGGCATCCAATTTGATGGGAGGATACTATAATTTTTCCGACGGGACCCTGCTCCTTGTTCTCAGGTGCGGCCCTAATTATCCTTGTTTGTACACGAAGAACCGCATCTTGAGGAGCAGATATCCGCTCATCTGGATGCTGCAGATAATAAGCCAAAGTGTGAAACAAAAAGACATGGTAAAAAAGATAATAGATTGAGAAGTTGTACGAGTTGATACCGATGGTCCAGATATGACAATAACACGGTCGTCTGAATCAGCAGTACGTTCAAGGACTTTAATGTCACATCCGGTCTCTTGCTGAAGTGCCTTCACAACGGACCCCGCTTTTCCGATCACACCCCCTACCTTCTCATCAGGGCATATTAAGCGGTACATTAGCATCTCTTGAGAAAGACCCATACGTCCAAAAACACCACTGACTCCGTCAGCAGGCGGTGCAGCCAATGTTCGTCCATGGGGGAAAGCGGGATATGCGTCTGAATGAGAAAGAGAATTACCAAAGGAATCATTGTCACGAGGTGGATGGTCCAAGAGCTGTTGTGAAACAGATTGAAGAGCTTTCTTAACAGCATCCATGTCTCCAGATAGCTGAATCAGTTCATCCGAAGGGGAAGCGCATGCGGGAAGTTTGTCCCTAGGAAGAATCTGAATTTGTGACCCGCTTTCAGACGCCATTTGTTTGATAACACTTCCCGCTTTTCCTAAAAGACATCCCACTTGAGAAGAAAGTACCAATAGCCTCACGACACATGTCGTAGCCTCTTTATTACCATCTTCATCCACGCCCAGTTCTCCTCCAAACATTCTTTCAAACACGAGAAAAAGGGCCTTCTGTACAGACGAAGCAACTTTTTCAGATGGCAAATCCAATGGCTTATTTTCACCACCCTCATCGTGTTCTTTTGTTTTATCAGCGTCTTCAGTTGCTTGAGTTTCTTTAGTTTCTTCATCAGCGTTTTTTCTCTGAACGTTATCTTCATCAGAACCAGCGATTACAACGACTCTTTCGTTACATCCGGGGACGATTTCTTCGACCCTGACTTTTGCACCGGTTTCTTGGCGTATCTGGGATATCTTGTCGCCCCCTTTCCCGATAACACTTCCGGCTTTAGAAGCAGGGCAAAGCACTCGAAAAACAGTGCTACCGGGGGCAATTTTAAACGATGTATCTAGCGAAGTGAAATAAGCTAACTTTTGCCACTTCCCTTTTCCATTGTTGTCTGATGCTCCACGGTCGTGAGGCCTCTTGGAAGGTGTTAACTTGGAAGACATGTCCACAAAAGTATCAAATCCTGCAAAAGAAACTATGCATGATGAATTGATGATGATAGAAAAAATCCACCCGTGAATAGGGAACCAAAAATGCGAAGGGGATACAGATTTCTCTATGTCTTATAACTTAGGGGTTGTTTACTTTTTTTTTCATTAAGCCCTGTCTCTGTCTGTCAGGAGACAAATGAGTTTGAGGGAGTCAAAGAGAGAGGATTGGATTATTTTTGGGCATCTCTAGTATTAATTTGTTGGGGATGGCTTAATGGGGACAAGTGAGGGGTCCTGACTTATTCCATATAGCCATTATACCTTAATAGATTAACTATTAAGCCGTAAAGAAACACTCATGTATGTCTGAGCAAATAAGCCACCCAGACCATTACGCTCATTAATTTGCAAGTAAACAACCCCTTAGATGGTTAGAATAACACTTCAATAGTCAGGGTTCGAATCCAGGCGTACACAACTTGTGGCCACTGAGGTTTAATATCAGGGTTGATGTCTTACGGTCATAGTTTGCCAAGGGATTAGTCTAGGCATAGCCTAGGACACCCTTTTCAAAAAAAAATAACACTTCAATAGAGAAATCGTATTTATAAAGAGACTCCCATGTCTTATATAGCAATGGTAGACAACGTAAGACATAATTCCACCGGCAATAAAATCCAATTCGATCTGTAACGGAATAGAGACGATGTTCAAATTAAGACATTAATCCACAAAAAATTAAGACTTTAGCACCTTGCTTTGAAAGGATTCTCATAATCCAAGAGTTCAAATTAAGACATTAATCCAAGTATACGATTATCACATCGTCTTGAACACTACAAGACACATGATGTAAACACAGCAACTTCATATTCACCTTTCTCTCTGTTTATGAAATCCCAGTTCATAGAAATTATGTATCTTTCCTTCTTGTCACAATGCCGAGCCCTATCAATAGGGACTGTTTGCTTGGTTTTCCATTCAGTCCTGTATAGAAATTAAGACTGTTTGCTTGGTTTTCCATTGTTTGGGAGAGTTTTTTTCAATAGATGTAACATTGTAACTCTGTAAGGAGTGTATTTTTTAAATTGGAGGAACAACTTTGGAAAATTTTGGATTTCTGCATAAAGCTTCCCTAGAAGCTTACGGAATAAAGCCACTTTCTATATCATTAAGTCACTACCAAAAAGTCATATATAGCTTACCAAATAAAGCAAGCCCATTACGCTCATTAAGCTGCTAACAAACACTTCCTAATACCTTACAAGTTACACCTTCAAGATTGTTTCAACAAGTAATCAGTTCTTTTGAGTTTTAATTGGTATCGAAATCGATACAAAAAACATTCAGTCGAAGAAACAAAATTTCAACTCGACATCGATACATATAATCCTAGAGGAGAATAAATTTGAACATGATATCAAAATGCCAATCCCATTAACGTTTCCAATGAAAACAAAAATCGAAGAATACACAAGCAAAAAACACGCATCCGCTCAGGGCCGGTCCAATGGTTTTGGATGCCCTGGGCGGAGGGTAAAAAAAAATGCCCCTAATTCAAGAAATATAGAGCACACAAATTGATATAGAAGAATTCCAACTTTTTAGAATATTTTTATTGAATATACAACTATATATTTTTTTAATGTAACTCTAGTCTTCCTTAAAGATAGATAGGTCCTATGAATTTTTCATTTTTTGTCTCGTAAGGGAATGCTATTAGGTGCTTGTACTATATAATCAACTGTGTATAATGAAAGCAAAAAAGCTTTCCCAATTACTTTCCTCGGTTTTGTTAAAGAGTGTATTGAACTTTCACTTGTTACTTTAGTTAACATGGAAAAAAGTGAAGATTCAGGATCAATTGATATAATGGACTAGAAAGAAGTACTTATGAATATATCAAAGTTCAATTTAAAATCACATGAGGTATTCTCAATGTATAATGGAAGCTAATTCATTACAAGAAGTCAAGAATAAAACAGAACATAACATTTTGTTCTATTAAAATCACATGAGGTATTCTCAACCATATTTTTCAAACAAAGTTCAATTTAATAACCAAAATTTGCAATAAGCTGATAATAAACCCTATATCAAATTTATATCACCAAGAAATCAACAAATAACAAAATAAGAAATCAACAAATAACAAAATAAGAGAACAAGAAATCAACAAATAACAAACTAAGCAAACACCCTAATAAGTAAATCCAAATGAGAAACAAATACACATTGAGAAACTAAAAAGAATAACATCAAAGATTCAAGAAGACAAGAAAAACAAGCAGTGAAGCAAATCATATAAATATTAACTATATAAGTAAAATGTAAAAGAAAGTAAAATAAATACCTGGTAAAGAAAGTAGAAAAGGCAGAAGCAGGTGCTCCAAGTCTCCAACCGACTTGTAGACTTGTAGTTGCAGATCATGACTTCCGTGAGGGGTTGTAGTTGCAGGTCATGACTTCCGTGAGGGGTTGAGGGCAGGGTGTAGATGCAGACAGAGGTGAAACCATGGATGAGAGGTGAGAGGTGAGAGGCGAGAGGGATGACCGGATGAGTTCAGAGGTGAGAGATTGTGCAGCGTAAGGCGAGAGCGGTAATGTTTTTGGAAAAATTAAGCCTAGTAAACCCTATATAAGTGTTGGGCTCTGCTGCCCTTTGGGCTTTTGCTGCCCTGGGCGACCGCCCTTCTCGCCCAGTACTTGGGCCGGCCTTGCATCCGCTTATACACAGTAACAAAAATTGTGACCTAGGGTTTATATATGTATACCTTTTTTTAACGAAGAATGAGAAAGAATGAGTCTTGAAGCGGGAAACTTGCTTAGAGATGAATCGGAGCAGCCCCTTTGGACGGTGGAGTTGGAATTGCCCGCTGGGATTTTGGTCGTTTATCGTCTTCAATCCATTTAAATGGTGTTTGGGTTGAACCCTTGAAAAAAATACCCTAAACGATAAAGACTTGGGTTTGAAATCATGCAAAGATTCTGCTTCAAAAGGATTCTAATAGTAATGAATGATCACACTCTCTCAATTCAAAGCTAAAATGTCCTTAACTTGAATCACCAACAATTATGGTTTAATTACCTCTCATTTAAATTAAAATCACTTTGTGTTTTTTAAATCGCAATAATTAGTATCTAATCGTGTCATGATGATAAATATGACACCGATGTAATAATTCGTAAATTCATCGGGGGCATAATATCGTCATCACGATCCGATAGCATGGGATATGTTTTTTGGAATTTGGATTGATTAAGGATACTTTATCTTTTACAATGGTTTAGGTTGTTAATTAAGTTACGATTGTGATGGTTCATTACTTCATTATAAGTTTTTTTACATAACCGTCAATTCGGTTATCAAGAAGCTACATAAAGCTGGATCAATATTTGTGAAGGTCGTATTATAGAGAAATAGTAGATTAACACACTTAACTTTTTATGAAGACCTTTTAATGGTCTTGTTTTTGCAAGTGTAACAGCTGATCGGAAAAAGAGAGAATCAATATAGGTTGTGAACCAGTTTGGATCATTGGACCCATGTCGATCATGTGTTTCAGACAAATCACCATTTAAAGACTAGACTAGTCTTTGCAATGACGATTTTTTGTTGTTGTTAGGATTGAGTCTAAAACAACCGAACCAATGATCGATTAAATGCCATGTAACCAACTTTGCACAATCATTAAAATATTATACATGTATGTTAAGAGCATCAATGTTAGAGCTTTTTTGGCAACTTATTCATCTTTTTCTCGTCATATTAACATCACACAAATATAACATTATTGGATTAGTTCAATTGACAATAAGAGTTAGACTTTAGAGACTCTCTTCAGAGGTAATCGATTCACTGAAAAGTAGACGTCAGAATTCAGAAATTCAGAATTCCCCTTAAATATTTTATTTTAGATTTTATTAATATTAATATTTTATTATTTTCAACCCCTTGCAAATACTTAGTATTTTTTTTTGAAATTATTAACTAACTAGTGATCCGGCCCGCACGTTGCGCGGAGTTCCAAAAACATTATATGAAAAAATTTAAACTTTTTTATAGATCATTTTCATTTTTTCTTGTATTAATAAACTATATTGCAAGTTATTGAGTGTTGTTATCATCATCTGATGCTTCGTGATTGTGATATGGATGATCACCAACGATAACCAAATCGAAATAATAAACAATTTCAAGAAGGTTTGAGGATGATAGTAACATTCAACATTGCTTACCATATAAATAATAAATAATAACAAATATGGGCTTACTTGCAGAAAAAATACAGGTTAAGTTTAGCAACTAAAAACACAAAATAAAAATAAGCTAAGCCTATCTTGTAGAAGCTTTTTGTTTGTTCTTATTTGTTCTTCAAACCTCCTTTTTCCAATGATTTAGCCCGCCACCAAGAAACTTGCGATCAACATTGCTCAATAATAGAAACCAATTTAATTATTCTTCTATATGAATAACCAGTCAAAGATAATCTGTTGTCGAACCTTCTTGCCGAGAGCTGGATATACACGATGTTTTATCATCATGGTCAGAAATAAATAGTTGCAAATAAATTAGGAACTGGTTTAAGTGTCATGGTTCACAATGTCGAACCATATCAGATTTGAAAGAATGAAATTATTTGTTGGTGTTAGGAACAGTTAAGTAACAACAAAATTGAGTAATGGCATTGATATCAGGCTCATTAATCTCAATAAAAACATGAGTCAAACTTAAAAATATCAATTCAAAAAATGAATTACATGTATTTAAGCAAAGTAAAACATTAACACATCCATCCATGCATGGTCATGCATATGCATATTCAAGTATTTCATGGCCAAAGGCTCCCATTCATGTAAAATTCAAACACTTAATAGACAAATAATGTGTTTGAGGTATGTGAATATTGAGGATTATAATGCGATATATATATATATATATATATATATATATATAGGTTAAGTTGTTGTCTGTAACAATTGAGGAACCATGTTATAGGAAGCTTAAAATCCAATAAAGCACATAGTAAATGGATTAATGTCATCATGTCCGACTAATCGTTATTCGAATAATTAATAAAAGTATAAAAATAACCTCTTTTTAGAAGGGGGTATGTTTTGACATGAAATGGATATATCCATATATCTACTCAAATATATGAGATGGTAAAATAAGGCAAAAATCTATACCGAAAAAGGGTTCACGTGGACATATTGGTTCACGTAAGAGTACACGTAAAATACCAAAGGGGGTTATTCATATTCAAGCAAGTTTCAATAATACCATTGTGATTGTTACAGATGTACGGGGCAAGTGGTTTCTATGGGTTTCAGATTTTAGATTGCTTCGGGTTCGAGTTGGTTGGGTTTTGGGTATTGATATATGCAAAAAGTATATACATTCAATCAGTTTTGATGATGAAATCGATAATAGGTTTAGAAATTTGAAAAGTATGGCAAAATATGATTTAGGATTTTCAATAAGATAATTATATAGATAAATATATTTATATAATATTTTAAATTACATATATGTATATATCGGGTTTTCAGATAGGTTGGGTGGCCAAAAACCATACCCAACCCGAACCTAAATATCCCTCAAAAAGTCGGGTTTCTGATTTTCGGATTTCGGGGCATTTTGATTCTGAACAAACACCTCACTTTCAATTGGTTCCGGGTCGGGTTTTGCACACCCCTAGTTCAAGCAATTCCATTCAACCTTTCATTCATTCTTTAGTATAAACTTCGACCTGGATAACAGTAATATTTTGCGAATAAACAAACGACGGTTACAATGTTGATCAATACATGATCTACACGAATACGCAAATTTCTCTTTTGAATGTCAAGAATCCACAAGTATATAGTAAAAGATGGAAAGTAGATTACCGATTTCTTTCCAAATTGTGTTTCACACCCCGCTTAGATCTCATCCTTTTAACATCCTTTCAATTCCTTGTGAATGGAAAACGATGCCATTCTTGTGCTCTCTAGAAACCCATGTAGAATCCTCCACAATTATAATCATCAATAATCGTCGATGTCTCTCCTTCGATTTAGCGTGTAATACGATAAGGATTTTTTGATGTGCAAAATCCTGTAAACCGACAAATAAAGACAAAACCTTATAATTAATAAAAAAAGACCTAAATTAGTAGCAGTATTCATTGATTTCTCCTCATAAGGGCTAGAGAGAGAGAGAGAGAGAGAATCTAAATCGGGTAAAGAAACTTAGGGTGTGTTTACTTATGACTTATTGGGCTTATTGGAGAAAATGGCTTATTCGCGCAGACAATATTAGGTGTTTACTTACGACTTAATGGGACAGAAGTCAGCTTATTCGCGCAGTAATCTTATGGGTGTTGTCCCCATTCAGATGAAAAATGGACCATTTTACCCTTAGCAGAAAATACACCCTAGTTGCTATATTCTCTCTATCGCCTCTCTTCTCTCTATAGACTCTCTCTATCACCTCTCTTCTCTCTATCACATCTCTTCTCCACCGGCGACGACAGCCATCTTCTCCGGCTACGGTGGCCATCTTCTCCGGCGACGACGGCCATTTTCTCCACTGACGAACGTATGTTTTTCTGCCCTTTCTTCTTCGTCCAACAAGAATCCGCAGGAAGAGGATTGAGTGGAGTGCGTGGCTGTCAACCCGAGAGGTGCGTTGTTGAATCCGGATACCAACAGGTAATACGTCGGCTACTGCTGCTTGCCAAAAGTCTGATTCAGGTAGGTGGTCACAAAGTGCAACGCTGGTTGCTGTCTTAAACTGCAGCGTAGGTTGCTGCAGGTGATTGCTCTGCAGTTTGCATCTTGCAAGCTACTGAATTATTGTATTTGTGTGGGTATTGTTTCTAAATTGGGTGATGGCCTCTATTGTAATTTAGCTTAAGTGGGTGACTTTTGCTTACTATTTGGTGGATGGTTGTTGTTGGTTTGGTAATGGAAATCTTGGTTGCTTTCCAAAAAAATAATAATACCTAAAACATATTGTTGTGAATTTGTTACTGCCATTTGTAGCAAATTGTTGCTGTTGATTTTTTGCTACACAAGTATTTGCAACACAAGTTTGTTCCTGTGATTTTTTGCTACTGATTTGATGTCGATTATAGTTATTGATTCTTCTACTATTATTGTTATTGATTAAAAAAAGTAGCAGATTTGATTATGTTGACTCAGGGGTAAATCGGTCATTTATGCTATTCAGACTATTGATTCAGATAAAAAAGTAAACAACAGCAACATTTTATCCGGACAGAAAAATTTAACCAGACAGACACATTTATCCATACAGGACTTAATGAAAATTTTGGTAAACAGCCCCTTACATTGTTACATGGATTTCAAATTTCTTCCACCGGAATCAATGCATGGGAGGGATACCATGTTTGAGTATAAAAGAAAAGAGACATACTTGTGACTTGTGAGGAAGTTAATATGTTTTTAAGACAATTAAATATTTTGCAATTGAGTGATAAGAGATGGATAGATGAAGAGGTGGATAAGATAAGTGAATTAATGACTTCAAAACCTACAATAGTAATTGAAAAGTTTGGAGTTAAGCCTAAAATTAATTGTTATTTACAAAATTACAAAATTGAAAAACAAAATAACAATAAATATAGAGGTGGGAAAAGTTGAGTTAAGGAGAAAAAAGTTAAAGGGTGTTCTAGGCCTGAGAAGATGCCACCTCATTAGACTTGGTTTTTGTTTTACTATATATATTGATGATTGATTGATGTTAAATATTTCTTAAAAAAAAACTAATGTTAAACGTAAAACTATATATTAATACATAAATCTATATAAAATAATAAATTTTGAAAGTAAATGAAAACTAATAAAATGAAAAAGTTGGTGTTCGGACATTAATGCTTGTAGGTTATAGCATAAGCTAATTGATGTTCTTAGGTTTTTTTTTAATTGTGTGTATCTGAGTTATCTTAGAACATCTCTAACAGTTTTTCTAAAATAAAGAAAATTGATATTTTGTTTATTAGATTGTTCTAACAGTTTTTCTGTAATGTTCTCTAAAATAGAGAAAACTAGGAAAAACTCTAAGTTTACAGAATTCTCTAGAATTTGATAGATAGATAAAAATTATTTTTTAATTCATTCCCACCAATATGGTCGACTTATTATTATTTTTTACTAATTCTTTTTAAAAGATGCATTGAGATGATAAATATAAGTAATATTTTAATAATATAATAGATGTCGAAATCTCGAAAATAGAGAATCTGTTGAAGCTAAATGTAATTTTTTTTGAAATTTTTACTTGATCTCTATTTTAAAAAAATTATAAAGAAGATGTTGGAGATGCTTTGTACATGTCTCAACTAATTTTACGAGTCTTGAGAAGTAATCAGGAAAATCAACAATAAGCTTGTCGGGGTCGAATCGTCGTTCTCACTCTGTCTTTCGCTCATGGTCCATCGTTTCACTCCTCGCCACTGTTGCTCTGGTCTCTGCTCTCTGCTCTTAATCGCAGGTATGTGAAACCCCATACGTTTACAGGCTTCAGACAATAATTTATGTGGTATTTTAAAACAAAGATTTCTATTTTGATGGATCTTTATTGTGTTATTCTGTTTGGGTTATGATTTCTTTTGGGGGTTGTTTTTAAGCCTGCAGATTTCTCTTCAACGTCTCTCATTTTTATTTTTGATCACCCCCTGTGTTCCTATCTTGGTTTGTGATTAACCCTACCTTGTTTTTCTTCATGAACACCAAGTGCTTGATGAAAGTTCCCAATGAGAGAAAACACTAGTTATGAACTAATTCCACCAAGATGGTTGATTGGTTGTGTTGTGGATCATTGGTAGTTTAAATTGTATTTGTAGTAATAATGCATTATTCAGTTTTATTGAGTTTGATGTTGTTCATTGAGATTTTTCAATTTAGCATTATGCCTCCATATAACTTTCTGGTTGGCTACTGTTTGCACATCATCTACTCCATTGCTTTTGGTGTATTAGATGATGAATGGTATAGCTTGCAATGTTTGTTTGAGTTGCTAACTTGAGGCTTCCTTTTTAATTCATAAAAAAGCATGGTTCAATGGTTCAAGAGAAGAGCAACTTAGCATCTATGATGTATTGATGTTATTCGCGTCACTATAGCGGTAAAATTGCGCTTCATGGTCAAGGGGAAAACTGCGGGTTCGCTAATTTCACCACTAACAACCGCTAAAACATGCATTTGGTTTTAAAATAGCGGTGCTTTCGCTAATTTCATCTCTCCTAATCGTCTTTTTCCCCACACGACAGGTCATATTTGGCTAAGGATGTACGAATTCAAGTATTGTCATGTTGCTAATAATAACTGAACAGTCCAGGATATATATATATATATATATATATATATATATATATATATATATATATATATTATACGGACAATAAGGATAGGATGGCATCACCTTTTAAGGGAAGAAACTCACCCTGTGAACATCAAATCTACTTTGGGCATCATTAAGCAGTGTCTCTATTTCTCCTTGATCTTAGCATCAGTTTTTGTTTCAAGAACTCATGATAGCCCCAGAATCAATTTGTAACTAGGAGGATAGTTTCAATATAATGTCGATAATTTTAGGTGATAGGAGTCATTTGCATAAAGATGCTTCTTATCATGTTTGCTTCTTCAACTTTTAGGTACTTTGTATTTAAAGTACCAAATTTTATGGATAAAAACTCAATATTAAGGAGGAACTATTGCTGCTTCGTGTTGACTATAAATTGAAGGCTATAAGCAATCTTTGCCTGCTACTCACAACTGTTTTGTTATCTATAAATCTACTTTCTGCTTTTAGACCATTAAGCATATTTAAAGCATAGTTGTTGATGTGAAGATAAGGCTGATGTTTGCTATGGTACTCTTAGAAGAATTAAGAGGGATTGAATTGCTGATAATGGTGGTTTGGCTTGGTTTGTTTAGAAACTGAAGGTGCCTTGAGGTGGAAAAATGTGCATGAAATGGTAAATCATACAAAGGGTTAAAATGGTAATTTTGTCATTCACACCGTCCATTCAAACACTTACCAAACAATCATTTTTCATTTTGCAATAAATCATACAGAGCCAATTGGTGTAAAAATAGGTATTGGTGTTGGGTTGGAGATGCCCTAAACATTGATTATCTAAAATATGAACCAAATCAAAATTGATTTGAATTTGTGTGATTTGCCACTTTTTACTTTTGTTTTCTCGTTTGTTCATTATGGAGGGATTGTATGGTCTACCTTTTGTTTTCTGATCTTGTCTGGGCAGGTTATCATCACTCTCGCCTGCTCGAGCTCAAACGCAACCTTTGAAGGATTTAACTCAAGTCCTGTTTCCGGTCTCTTCTGTTTTGCATGCTGGTTCAAGGTTCACAGAGTTTGGAGCCAATTGGATCCTATCTGAGACCATGAACTATAGCGATAGATTGAAATAGATGCATGAAGCCAAAACTGCTCCTAAAACCTAGAAGAGCTTCCGAGAAGATGGATGAATCTAGATAAACTTCATACATAATTGCACACTCTCTCTGCTGTCCTCTCCCCTTCGAATCAGTACAATATCGAGGTAATAACTTTCTGTTTGTACCTTCTACAGACTATTGTTGATTTCTTTATTGGGGTTTAATTGCTTCTGCCGTTTTGTTTAGCTCAAGCTTCATGGTTATCGGCAATGGTCGTAGAAATCTCAAAGAACTTGTAAAATTTTCTTTTAAGGCTCCCCTTTTTGCATTCTTAAATCAATTGACACTCACTTGTCTACACTCCCAGAAGCATGGCTACACCAATGTATACATGAAATGGAAAAAAGATTCATACTTCGACTCAATTGAATCAATCCACAAATCCATCGAACTCAAACCCATAATTGCTCTTAAGAACTGTATTACTGCTTCTCCAGAGGGCTGCATCCCCATCTCTGATGTTTCAAAGAAAGGCTTGCAATTAGATATACCCATTAAGGTGGCTAGGTTTCTTAGACTATACCCATCGGTTTTCGAAGAGTTTACTGGACCCAATTACAATTTACCATGGTTTAGGTTAACCCCAGAGGCTGATAAACTTAATGATGAAGAACAAGCTGTTTATAGGGATTATAAGGCCGATTTACAAGAAAGGTTGAAGAAATTAATTCTTATGAGTGTTGAGAATAGGTTGCCATTGAAGGTAATTCAAGGTATGTTGTGGTACATGGGGCTACCGGATGATTACGTGCAGGACCCAGAAGGAAATCTTGATGGGTGTTTTAAGGTAGTCGAAATGGGAGATGGGTTAAAGGGGTTAACAGTTGTGAAAAGTGAAAAAGATGAAAAGATTTTATCTTTACTTCAGAGGAATGCATTAAGGAGTGGAGTTTATAATGGTGGAGAAATGGAGGCTATTGCAATTCCATTGTTTCCATCGAAAGGTTTGAGGTTGAGGACAAAGATTTTCGATTGGTTGGACGGTTTTCAGCGACTTCCTTATGTTTCACCATACGAGGAATTCCAAGATTTGTACCCGGATAGTGACGTGGCCGAGAAGCGGGTCGTGGGTATGCTCCATGAGTTGCTTAGTCTATTTGTTGAACATTCTGCTGAGAGGAAGAAGCTTTTGTGCTTGAGAAAGTATTTGGGGTTGCCACATAAGGTTCATAAGGCGTTTGAGCGGCATCCCCATGTGTTTTATTTATCGTTGAGGAATAAGACGTGTACTGCGATATTAAAAGAAGCGTATTGCGATGAAACGGCTATAGAGGCCCATCCTCTTGCTAAGGTAAGAAAAAGGTATATTGATTTGGTGAAGGAATCGAAAGTAATGTTGAAGAACAGAAGGGTGCGGAACCGATCTTTTTGCGATGATGATGAGAATTTGAGGTTGAATTCGGGTGAGGATGGTACTCATAATGCAAGGTCAGGAATTTCTTTATTAAGTTCTTTAATTCTTACAAATTTATAAATTCTTATAATAATAGTTATAATTATTAAAGCTTTTATTTCCTTCCATTTCAATGCCTTTGGTTTCTATAGGATACAAATAATAAGCTGAAGAAGGGGATTACAAAAGAAGAAAATGTAAAGAGGTTATTTTATTTTGTTTAACACATAGGCTTGTTTGCTTTGATATTATTCTCTTTTCAAGAGTTTATTTGTGTTGCTGTTGGAAATTTGAAGTATGTAGTCCTCTGGTGCCTGTCAATTCATTTATTTATGTAAATAAGGTTAAGAGTTGCTTGGTGAAAGAAGGTTCAATCACAGGGAAATACAATTGACCAACTATATATGGTTAGTGTAAGAAAAAGGAAGGAAATTGTCAGATGATTAATATCAAAATGAAAATTGATTTTAGGTGTTACTTTCTTCATATTTTCTATTGTTTTTTGATAAATTGGTGTATCTTAAGGGTACGTTTAGTATATAAGATAGATAAAACAAGGGATTATTGTTCCATGTTTGACGGGACTTTTATGTGTAACAAACATATTTTTATCAATATCTATACTATCTTATAACGCATCTAACCCCCAAACTCTTAAAAACAACCTCTAAAGCTATATGTACCACCATTTAAACTAGAGATGGCCAAACCGACCCGACCCGAAACCGGCCAAGAACCGGTTCTGACCCGGCCCGGTCAAGAACCGGTTTTGAGCCCGAGAGCCGGGACCGGTTCGTGACCCGGTTCGTGGCCCGACCCGGCCCGACCCGATTTTTTCAAAAAATAGATCCGTTGGCTAGCCGTTTTATAGCCGTTTTATATCCCTTGTGACCGTTTTTTTCATCAAAAAACACCCTCCAAACCCCATATAAATACTAGGGGTGTTATGGAGGTCATCACCACCTTACATTGCTTACAAAACGCAAAAAAACGCCTACAATTCTCATTTCTCGGCTCTTATATTCGTTTCTCGCAAAAAACGCTACAATTCTCTAGTCTCTAGTCTATACTCTCTAGTCTCTAGTATCAAAAAAATGACCGAACAAAATTACGTCGTTGTTGCCGATCATTCACGAAAAGCAGCGGTTTGGGAGAATTTCAACTTGGTCAAATTTCCCGACGGTACAAAAAAAGCTCAATGCAAACGGTGTGGAGATTTCCTAAAACCCGAATCAAATAGCACGTTAAAGCGCCACTTCGAGGATAGATGCAAGAGGTTGAAATCGGGTGACGATCCAACTCAACCCATACTTGACAATTCCGGTCAAGTATGGTCGTATGATAATGATCTCGCCCGAGAAATGCAAATGAAATGTGCCATTCAAATGGCGTTGCCGTTCGGACATTTCGACAATCCTCACATGACAAACATGATCAAAAATGGGTTCCAACCACGCTACACTCCGGTAAGTCGTCAAACTCTTAAGCGTGATGCTTTAAAATATTGGAATAAGGTTCAAAAAAATATGCGAGAAATGTTTTTAAACTTACCCAACAAAGTTTCTTTAACTTGTGATGTATGGAGCGCACCATTCGGATTGCCAGATTCTTATATATGCATAACGGCACATTGGATTGTGCCGGCATCGTGGCAATTATGCAAACGTGTAATCACGTTTGAGCTCTTTGGTTCGCCACATTCGGGTGAGCGTCAGTTTTCTATAATT
The DNA here is from genome assembly GCA_033807775.1 of Saussurea involucrata. Lineage (NCBI taxonomy): Eukaryota > Viridiplantae > Streptophyta > Magnoliopsida > Asterales > Asteraceae > Saussurea > Saussurea involucrata. The sequence continues at coordinate 74,714,525 of CM066317.1, read as the reverse complement.
ATGAGATGTCTTCAATATTATAATTTAAAAAATAAAGTTATTAGTATTTCGTTTGATAATGCTAGTAATAATACGGCATGCGTAGACCGATTACGTTTGCCGTTTGGCTTTATCCCCTATTTTAGAGGGAAAATTATTTCATACACGTTGTTGCGCACACATAATAAACTTAGCCGTTCAAGACGGCTTAAGTAAACTTAATGAGCCTTTAACTAAGTTTAGGCTTATGTTACGTCGAATTTTCACAAGAAATAAAAAAACGCAAAACTTATATAAAGATTATTGCAAACAAGTCGGTTTTAAAGCTTTGGGACCGGCGCACGATATGCCGGTTCGATGGAATTCGACTTGGAAAATGATGGATAATTTATTAAGACAACAACAATATATTCAAGCATTTTATAACATTTATTACCCGGATAACACGATAACTCAGGATGATTGGACAAGGATTCATGGCTTTCACGATATTTTGGGCGATTTCAAAACTGCAACAACTTTGTTATCCGGTGTTTATTATCCAACGAGCCCTTTACTTTTAAATCAACTTTATATTTTGGCAAGTAAAATTGCTCAATACGAACAGGATTTGCACTTTCACGACGTCATGAAACCAATGAAAGAAAAATTGGTAAAATATTTTAAAAAGATCCCCTTCACTTTTCTTTGTGCCGCGACATTAAACCCGTTTTTAAATGTTACGGGTGTCGAAGTTTTAATACACGCAATATGTGTATCGTTTGGTTTGGATTCTCTTACAAATTCTAGCTTTTCAAGGAAACGCATACAACAATTTAATACTGATTTTCAACAATTATATGAGATTTATAGAGTTAATTATGGGGGAGGAAGCCAACAAACCCCTACACCTCAAATGTTTTCACCGGGTTCTAGTAGCAGTCGTGGCCGAAACCGAGAAGACTTAATGCAAACTTTAATGCAATCGGTATATTTTAGGGAAATTAATTAAAATGCCACAAGTTTGAAAGGGACTTACCAAAATACCCCAAAAAATTAATTTCTTACCAAAATGCCCTTTTTCCCCGCGATAAGAGCCCGCGATCGCGGGCAGGGACCAATTGTGAAATTTTTTGCAAGATATATTTACACTTTCAGTCCCTGGCCCCCGCGATCGAAGCCCGCGATGGCTCTATCGAGGCCCGTGATGGCCCGCGATGGCTCTATCGAGGCCCGCGATGGCTCTATCGAGGCCCGCGATGGCCCGCTATGGGGACTGGAAGTGTAAATAATCTTGCAAAATTTTACACTTTCAGTCCCTGCCCGCTATAGAGGGCTCCCTCCGTGGAAAAAAAGGGCATTTTGGTAAGAAATTAATTTTTTGGGGTATTTTGGTAACTCACTTTCAAACTTGTGGCATTTTAATTAATTTCCCATATATTTTAATATATCTATAATTTTATATATCTAATATTTATAACATATAATATTTAATCTAAAAGTAAAGAAATTAATAAATTAAAAATAACATTTTAGGGTTTAGACTTCATACTTCACTTCAGTCTTCATCTTCACGCTTCACTCTCTAGTCTCTACACATCGCCGCTGCACATTTTAGGGCTGCACACACCGCCGCTGCACACCACCGCTGCTGCACACTGCAGATTCACTCAGACTTCAGTACCTCACGATTCACTCTGCTCAGCCGCCGGCCACCGCACACACGTCGATTTGCTCACACCACAACACACAAGTCGATCTGTTCACTTGCTCAGTCTCACACCTTGACAAAGCCACCAACCGCCGATCTCAGCCGCCGGCCGCCGCACACAGCCACCAACAGTTGTTTCAGGATGGTTCTCTCATCTCTGGGCATCAGACTACATCTGGTCGTTTTTATTTTCACTTTCTTTGCCTACATATGTTATCACGTGTTATGTTAATACCTTCATTTTAGTTAAAGAAGGCTAGAGAGTTTGTTATTTTCGTGATGATATTGTATGTTAACACCTTCCTCATTTTCTATTATCGTTTTGTTAAATATATTAGCCTATCAAAATCTGTAGGATACAAACTATTGCTGGTTGGATAATAGATGTTGACCGAAGAATACTCATACTGTTAAATATATTAGCCTATCAAAATCTGTAGGATTCAAAGGTTTTTAGGGTGTTTGTGGAAGAATCTATTTGTTTCAAAGGCATTTCAAGCTTTATTGACAGGCGGGTACCCGGAACCGGAACCGGTTCCCAGCGGTTCCGGGACCGGTTCCAAAATAATGAGAACCGACGGGAGCGGTCCTGTTCCGGTTCTTTCTTTCTAGGAACTGCTGGTTCCGGTTCCGGTTCCATGAAAAATGGCCGGGTACCCGGTATTGCTCACCCCTAATTTAAAGCATGATTACTTAAAATTCAAGAGTGAGAAAACTCTCTCTCTCACCAAATCTCTTTTTGAAACCAACAAACTGCAGGATGTAATCATTTTGGGTTTTGGAAATTGCAAAACGACTCCTCGGCTCCATCCCCCTCCCTAAAAAATCCTCCGATTATAACCCATGGATTCAGTCACTTTTGGTTTCAAACATTTCTCACCGAATCACCGCCGCTACGATTTCTCAGGTACGATTTAGGTTTCAAAATCGTTTTTAGTTTCAAAATCTGGATTCAAAATCGTGGTTTCAAAATCGTTTTTGGTTTCAAAATGGATTGATTTTGGTTTTGAAATCGATTTTGGTTTCAAACTCGATTTTGGTTTCAACTTGATATATTGTTTCGATTTCTCAAACGATTTTTGGTTTTCGATTTCTTAAATCTATTGATTTTGGTTTCAAAAATCGATTTTGGTTTCAACTTGATATATTGTTTCGATTTCTCAAACGATTTTTGGTTTTTGATTTCTTAAACAAGCATGTATATGTGTTATTTCTTATCGTTTGTAAATTACCCTTTAGACCATCCCTGAGTCTTGTTTTTCTTGAGCTAATTTGTTAAAAGTTATGCACATTTGATAATAATGAGGAAGATGATGCATGCCAAATAGGTTTCTTGAACCACTTCATGTTGGTAGGCATAATAATAATAATAATAATAATAATAATAATAATAATAATAATAATAAATATGTGAGATGTTGCTGTAATTATTGCCCATGAATGAAGTAGAATATGCAAGGGTTTGTTGACTGTATTTGGATGCTAGGGTTCTTTCATTCTGTTGACAAAATGGAACTTGTGATTGGTGATTGGATTTATAAGTTTAGTGACACTGGTTGGGTGACAGGTAGATATCTTTGGCTTTCTTGACTCATAGAGTTCCAAAATTTTGTATGCTAGGGGTGTTTGTACACATGATAGCTCACTTGGTTTTTACCCTTTTCCATTTTTTTCTACTTCTTTGCAGAAATTTGAGTGCAAAATGTAATCAGTTTAATGCTTTAGAATATTTTGTATCCTGTAAGGGAATTGCTTTCTTTCTCCATTTGTTCATGTTAAAACCAATTTGTCCCTGTTCTTTTTGATCAATGAATTTTTTATATTTTTTTCATCGGCTTTATGGTTCCTTCTCGGTAGTTTTCAGGTTTTACGGTTTCAAATCGATTTCACGCAGCTTCCCATTTTCTTCTCGGGGTTTCACCATCTCAGGTATGTTTCATTTCACAATCGATTTGGGTTTTCTCTTGGATTTGTTTTGTTGCGTATACCTGCATGTCACAGACAGACATTACATCCATTAGATATCTAAATAAAGCAGAAGTGGTAGACGGCATTTTAGCAACCGGTGAGAAAGTTTCATCATAATCAATGACGTATGCCTGAGAATACCCTTTAGCAACTAACCGAGCCTTCAGGCGATGTAGGGAGCCATCCGGGTGTAGTTTAACTGTAAATACCCAACGACAACCAACAAAACGTTTTCCCGGAGGAAGTGTTTCAAGATCCCAGGTATGATTAGCCCGGAGAGCCCCTAACTCGTCTTCCATAGCCTGTCGCCATCCTGGGTGAGCTAGAACAGTCGTCACATCTCTGGGAATTGGGTAGGAATCCAGGGTACTGGTATAGGCTTTAGACTCGGGGGAGAGGTGAGAGTAGGCAACATAATCCTGAATAGGATAACGGGTGTAGTGTCGAGGTTCTTTGCGAAAGGCAATAGGTATATCGGGAAATGGTGCTCCAGGAGGATCATAGATAGGAACATCAGGTGTAGGAGAGGTGGTATTAGGTATGGTTGTTTCTGGTAAGGGTGTATCTGGCAACGGTGTGTCAGGCTCATTTGTGGGAAGTGGAACTGAGGATGGACCAGAGTCATGGTTCGGTTGTGAATTAAGTGGCTCTGTTGTTTGATCCTTATGTCGTCGAGCATATGTGAAAAGTAACGGCAGAGGTTCTACCGGTAGGCCCGTGGTAGCAGGAGTCGGAGCGTCTGAGACCGGAGGAACAGAGGGTACAACGGACATAGGAAAAGTGGGAATAAAGTGAGAGTCGGGTATGTCAAGATCAGGGAACGGGTCGGAAATGGGATGGGAATGTTCGAGGAAGTAAGGGCATGACTCATGGAAGGTGACATCGGCACTAGTAAAATAGCGGTGAAGAGAGGGACTATAACACCGATACCCTTTCTGGACTCGTGAGTAACCAAGGAAGACACAACGAATGGCTCGTGGATCAAGTTTAGTGAGTTGTGGACGATGATCATGAACATAGGCTACGCATCCAAAAATTCTGGGTGTAAGAGGAAAGGGAGTTCCTTTAGGAAAGAGTACAAAAAGGGGGATTTACCATGAGGGACAGGTGTAGGCATGCGGTTAATCAGATACGCGGCAGTAAGAATCGCGTCCCCCCAGAATCGTTTAGGGACACGGGATTGAAACATGATTGTTCGAGCAACATCCAACAAATGGCGATTCTTGCGTTCAGCAACACCATTTTGTTGGGATGTATATACGCACGAAGATTCATGAACAATGCCGTGTGTTTTCAAATACGAAGAGAAGTCAGTAGAGAAGTATTCCTTTGCATTATCGGATCGTAAAGTTTTGATTGATGAGTTAAATTGGTTTTGAACATATGAATGAAATTCGCGAAAAATGGTAAATATTTCACGACGAGATTTTAATAAATAAACCCAAGTAGCACGAGAATAATCATCAATAAAAGTAATAAAGTACTGAAAGCCCAAAGTAGACGTTGTAGGGCAAGGACCCCATACGTCAGAATGCACGAGTTCAAAAGAAAAACTGACTCTACTAGACACTCTAGGGGGATAGGGACGCCTGGTGTGTTTACCAAGCTGGCATGACTCACAATGAAAATTAATAGACGAAAATGGAAAATCCGGTCTCAGTTGTCTCAGAACTGCTGCAGAGGGATGGCCTAGCCGGCAGTGAGCCTCCCTTATACTAGAATCACATATGTTTGCTGTAGGACGTGAAGGTAAGGATAAACGGTAGAGACCTCTTGATTCAAAGCCTGTGCCAATCAGTCGGTTCGTCCCCAGTTCCTGAAAAATACAGTGAGTAGGAAAAAATGTTGCAGAGCAGTTATTTTGTTTTGTAATTTGACTTACTGAACAAAGACTATCAGGAAATTTAGGAACAAACAAAATAGAGGAGAGGCGTAGGTTTGTCGAATTGTTAATGGATCCAATGCCCTGAACTGGGCATGAAGATCCATCAGCAAGACGAACGGGTGGATGGAGAGCTTTATGTAGGCTAGAAAGGATACCTTGATTCCCAGTCATGTGATGAGTAGCTCCAGAATCAATAACCCAAGATGAATCAAGACCGGAAAACGTACCTGAATTGGTCGAGTTGGCGCGCGTAGTAGGGGAGATCGTCTGGGAGACTAGGAGTTGCTGAAGTCGGTGATAGTCCTCCTCATTAAGCGTGTAGGCTGGAGTTTGATCAGCAAGCTTACCAGTAGTGGCAATTCGAGCTTTGGGACGAGGAGGTGGCTGAGATCCAGGAGGACGATTCGGACAATTCCACTTCGTGTGTCCGAATTCCTTGCAATAGTTACACTGAATACTACTTCCACGTCCAATACCCTTCTTTGGAAACACATGAGAACCTCGGCCAGTACCCCTACCAGTAGAAGTATGCATGGCATATGTGTCAGTAGTGGTTGCATCCGGACCATACATTTCCCGTAACAGATGATACGTGGATGCAACAGAGGATGTAGCGGTAGGGTTGCTCAACAATAAGGGGCGAGCATTAGAGTATTTAGGTGATAGACCAGTAATAAACATCATTACATCCATCTTGTCGTTCCGCTCCTCCTGAATCTTCAAATCAGTAGTGGGTGGAAACATGGTCCGTAGTTCATCCCGAAGTTTTGAGAATCGGGTAAAATAGTCGGTGAATGAAGAGTCACCTTGCTCGGCTCTGCTATAGGCTTAGACCACAGAATATGCATGAGATAGAGATTCCTTTGCCGAGAAGGATGAGGAAAGATGATCCCACATTCCTTTCACAGTGGGAAAGTTTTGAGCAATGGTAAGTATCTGTGGTTCCATAGCATTCCACAAGGCCATCTGAATTTCACTGTCATCAATATTCCATTCCCGGGGAATCGGATCAGGAGGCTGTTTAGTCAGATGATCTGATTTGTCTACGCTTGCAAGACCTTTCTGAACGAATAGACTCCAAGAACTCCAATTACTAGAGTCGAGTTTCACAGGAATGCGTAAAACCGAAGCAAAGTTGATTATACAAGGAGCAATTTGACTTCCTGGAGCAGATTCAATCTTCTTTTCGTCTCCCATTGGACAATTACAGGTTTAAAACAAACTAAGGATTAAAACGGGGCAGGAGAGTATGATAAAGGAATACCTCAGATGGTTCGGGACTGAAAATTACTACAGATGGTGGCCGGAGAAAAATTCCGGCGGCGGCAGGCGACGACGGCGGATGGCAGGGCGGCGCCTAGGGTTTTGAACAGGTGGCGGCTGGATTTTTTTGAACAGGTGGTGGCTGGAAACCGGCGGTGGCGGCAGTGGTGGCAGACGGCGGCGGCAGGTGGCAGAGGGCGGCAGACGGCAGCAGGCGGCGGCAGAGAGCGACAGAGGGCAGCAGATGGCGGTAGATCTGGGTCAAGAGGCCGGCGACTAGGGTTCCGGCAAGTTCTGGCAGCGGCGGCTAGGGTTCCGGCAAGTTCTGCCGGCGGCGGCTAGGGTTCCGACGGGTTCCTATTTACTAGCTCTGATACCATGTAAAAGTAACTGGTATTCTTTGATATATGAAACTAGGAGGGTGAACCCTCTATATATACAAGAAACAAACCCTAAAAGACACCTAAATAAGGCCTATGGGCCGTAGCCCAATATACACTAACTATACAATTAACAATAAAGAAGTAGAACCTGGAATTAATGAAAGGTTGGCATATTAAAAACAAAATCTATGGAGTGCACCAAACAGAGCCCTGAATCACTGTTGACAGCAAATAGCCACAAATTACAAAGTCCTTAAGGAAACACAACACCAAAAGGCACCGAACAGAAAGGCATCAGTTTTGAAAACGAAACAGCCCGACTAAACGGATAAAGAACAACCAAGAGATAGCATAATTACGAAGGGGAATAGTAGTTGCACGTGTTCGTGAGAGACAAACCAAAACAACCGCGCTCTCCCTGTCAAAAATCCAACCTGCTGCACCACCACCCCCGAGCCGCTGTCCCTGTCAAAAACCAACTTGTTGCACCAATAGGCACTACTTAATGGGAGCAGCAGCTGCCATTCCACCACCCGAGCCGCTGTCCCTGTCAAAAACCAACCTGCTGCACCAATATGCACTGCTTAATGGAAGCAGCAGCTGCCATTCCACCACCCGAGCCGCTGTCCCTGTCAAAAACCAAACCAACCTGTTGCACCAATAAGCACTGCTTAATGGGAGCAGCAGCTGCCATTCCACCACCCGAGCCGCTGTCCCTGTCAAAAACCAACCTGCTGCACCAATAAGCACTGCTTAATGGAAGCAGCAACTGTCATTCCACAACCCTTGTATTTTTATGAACAAGAATGGGTTTAAAAGTACAAATAAACAGAACCAAAACAAGAAATAATTCAAGAAATGTGAAATAATGGTAATAAAGAAGCAGAACCTGGAGTTAATGAAAAGTTGGCATATTAAAAACAAAATCTATGGAGTGCACCAAACAGATCCCTGAATCACTGTTGACAGCAAATAGCCACAAATTACAAAGTCCTTAAGGAAACACAACACCAAAATCGATTTTGCCTTGTAATGTGCTCATTGTTGACTTCTTCTGTGTTTGTTTGTTTGGGCTGTTCAGAGCATGGTTTAGATGCTGGCTTATTTCGTCCTTTTAAAATTCTTTGAAGTTCCCCATTCTTTTAAAATGCTGCACCAATCCGCCGTGAAAGCATTTGCTTGTCGTTACCAGAAGAAATGATGACGGATTCTGCTTTATAAAGGTAATTTTTGATATGTGCTTGGTGATGCCTATGACGTGTTTGATGAAATGGTTCTCACAACACTGCTATGTGTTTTACCTTGTGGTTCAAGCATACATTAATCCGGGTAATGACATCAACTAACTAATAAAATGCTAGAAAATAAACAAGTTTCTTGATTTACATAATACCCATTGCTTTCTATACTTTTTGCGGTTTGGCCTAGCAATGAGTTCTCTGTATCGTTTTATCGATTTCAAGCTCTCATTGGCGGACGATGAGGCTACATCGCTTCAAAACAATCCTACGATTTTGGAAAATTGCTTCATGGGTAATTTTCCATCTCTTACTTTTCTTGCTTCGATTTCATTCAAGGTTTCCGATGACAATCATTACCGAAGACGATGCAAAATTCGTGCTCCTTGTTGTAATCAGATCTTTTTTTGCGGCCATTGTCACAACGAAACCATGGTTTTTCCTTTTTTCTCCACCTTTGTTTAATGAGTTTTTAATAACACTTCAATTAATCGGGGGAAATCTTGGGTAATTGATGTCTTCTGCGATTTTGAGTTATGTATAGAGCCCATTGACAAACTTTAAGGAACGCCATGAAATTTTTCGACATGATGTTAAGCAAGTACTCTTTTTCTCTTGTATGAAATCTCATATTTATGTGCATCAATCTCTGTTTTTCTAATTGATATGATGAGGTAATCGATTCATTCGTTGGTGGTTTCAGGTTCTTTGTGCAATTTGCAATACTGAACAGCAGGTTTGTGTTTAAATCATGAGCAAATCTATGTTGACCTTCGAATCATGAGCAAATCCATGTTCTAGCTTTTATAGCAATGGTTTCTGTTGAAATGAAGATAGTTTGCTCAGGTGTGTACCAACTGCGGAGTGAAATGGGGGAATACTTTTGTGGGATTTGCAAGTTTTATGACGATGATGAAAACACTAGATAACGTTCCGTTATCTTTTGTGGCAATGAGAATCACCAACTTGATACGAAAATCTCCGAAAAGGGCTTGGACTCATGTGTTATGTTGTTGTACTTTGTGGTTGTGATTTAGATTTCAAAAGAAACTGTTTCATTGCAACAAGTCAATAACTGTGGAATATGTAGGTGAGTAAGGTGTTGTTTGTTTTTTAAGAGGTCTGAAGTCTCAAATCTTATTTCACTTCTGTTTTACAAGAGGTGGTGCTGAAGTCTGAAATCTGAATTATAAGACTGTTTGTTTTTTAAATTGAAACGTATGAATCTGAATTATAAGACTGTTTGTTTTTTGTAAATCATTAACATCAACCACAGAGAAATTCCCAAATTCCAAATGTTATTAAGCACAGAAATCAGAAAAAAGCTATTAATTTGAGGTTTTATGCGATAGAGATGAACTTGTAAACCACAGAAATTCCCAAACTTAATTATTCTATCAAAGCTATAATTCATAAACCACAGAAATAAGGGGCAAAAAGAAATCAAGGGGGTGTTCAAAATCGAAGCAACATCTTCGATTTTACTTGCTTTGGTACAGTTCTATAAAAAAAATCGAACACAACAGTGAAATTGAACCCTATAGATGGAGCGAAAGCATACCTAAAGAAGAATCGGGCGAGAGGAGAGGAGAGTTATGCAATGTCGAGACCACCGATTGTCCAGAGAGGAGATGCCGAGATGCGAGGAGATGCCGAGATGCGATTTTCGAGTCGTCTGGAATGTTGATTAGGAACTTGGCGGTCGGAGAAATGGGAGGAATCACTGAGACGAGGAACTATGTGGAGACGAAGAACAGTGGATGGAAACGATGGAGGGTGAGGAGGGTGATGGCGATGGAGGCGGAGGCGGAGGCTGAGGGTGATGGCGATGGAGGCTGCTAGTTTTAGGGCACAAGAGCTTTTAAGAGGATGAGTTGCCTCTTGTGAAATAAGAGAGATAAAGAGGTATCCAGATCTTATTTAAAAAAAAAAACAAACACCCTTCTTATCTATTTGTATGACCGAAAAATACTTCAGACCTTTTAAGAGTTTTTTTTTTAAAAACAAACACACCCTAAGTAAAACAAATGATGTGGTTTAAGAAATTATATATACACATTTAAGTTTACACTCATTTATATATAAATATGTATATTGTTATCTTGCTTATTTCTTGATGTAAACTCATGCAAAAAGAATAAACCTTATCAGGCACTTCTTAAATCAAAATCAAACTCAAACATACAATATTACAAAGCAAAATTATGGTGTTGAGTTCCCAACATCTACATCTTGAACGTATCGTAATTGTGTTAAGCATGGCATAGAGTAGCAGTCGTTGATCTATTTCAACCACATTGCATGGGTACCTACCACTTCGACCCCTATCATGTAACTTTTTAACTATATATATAAGACGTAAAAGTAAAAACGTGTACATCCCGCCGCATTGTGCGGGTACCCAACTAGTAACTTGTTGTCAGATTTATGCAACCTTAGAGATTCACTTAAAATAGAACTCAGTGCAAGTATACACCTTGAACTACTATCGTCTCGTAACAAGTAATAATGGTAAAAGTACCAGATATCGATCCACAGGGAAAACTTGTGAAAGCTTTTCAAAAAGTCCAATATTTAAAAACTGACTTCAGATGGCGAATTCGAAAACAGATTTGAGTGGTTTGTTTTGTGAGTTAACAACTAAAAATATCAATGAGAGATTAAAAGCACAGGGTGCAAGGTTTTGTTAAGACAAAAATAAATGATCCGGTTAAAAGATGAAATAAACACCTGGATAATCCTATATAAATAGGATTATCACAATATCAACTATCGGGTCAGATGGCCTCCCAAGAGTACACATAGGCCAGCGTGCTATCGATACGATATCAGTTATATTAGACCTCGTGAATCCTAGCACAACACAATGTTACCATCCTACACCGTAAGAGCATAGCATTTGTCAGATGCTAAAGCTATATGTAGCCTTCTCTTATTATCTCAGGTTTTGTTGTTTATCTTAACTCTGAAAGTTAATGCATTTTCACATATTAAATTAGTTGTCAATTAATTAAAATATGATCTTCAATGAAACAGTAATCACCTGAAACAAATAGTTAGATAACAGTGTTATATAAATACACCTCTCAACTTTCACACCGATTTCGGTCTCAACTCTGCCTTACACCCCAAGCTAAGGCAATTAGCTCATCATTGCTCGGATTAATCTTTCGAATGGTGTAAGAAATGTAAATAACATTACTGAAATGTAAATTGCAGGAAAGTAAATAACAGAAAAGTAAACTGCAGTAAAGTAAATGACAGAAAAGTAAATTGCAGAAAAATAAATTACTGAAAAGTAAATACAGAAATTAAAGTGCGTTAATGTAAATGACTGCAAATTAAAGTGCAATAAATTAAAGGACAAGAATATCAACTACAGGAATGTAAAATAAAGCAGTAAATGGAATTAAAGTCCTAAAAATGAGGTAACTTGGTCGCCAAGTTATGAAACTTGTCGTGCAAATTACGTCTCAAGAGTGATTTTTACACTTGGAAAATGATTAGAAAATGATTTATTAACTATTTGGAACAAGTCTTGGATTTTTAAAAGGATTAAATCCAAAATATCACCACAAGAATTGATTTATACCAAATAATTAACAAAAAGTGAAATACTTGAAAACAAACTTTTCTTGCCTTAAAACTTGGAAAATACCAACATTAGAAAGTAATTTCAAGTTACAAATTGATTATAAAAATCAAGTATGTTCCTTGTATTAATTTCTAATAATAGAAGAGAGATTATGGAACTTGAAGACAAGAACTAGAGATTAAAAGACTTATATTAATTTCAAACCGAAAGTTACAATTACTCCATACTTGAAGTAACAAGAAAATACTTAGAGAACAAAAGATGAAACAAGAAAGTATTCTTGGAAAGTTGGTGTCTAAATCTAACAACAGACTTTCCTATTTATAGGAAAAGGGAAACTTGGTGCCAAAGCATCCAAGAAGAGTACTTAAGAAGCTTTAAAAATTAAAGAGTACATAATAAGCCTTTAAAAGGTAAAGTGTACTAATTAAGCTACATTCCAACAAGTCTTCAAAAATCTGTTTTGTAGCTCCAAAAACCGGCCCAAAATATTTTTCTTGGCCCAACAACAGATCTGGCCCAAAACAGCAACTTTAGCCTAAAACAGCAAAAAGTTCCAGCAACATAATTCTGCAGAAATCCTTGGAGGATTTCATCAATCTGCAAAAATTTATTTTAAGCACCAAATTACCTACTAAACTATGTAAAACATGCTTAATATATGAATTATGATCAATGCATGATTTTTACACAAAAGTGACTTCAAAAGGGATTTTTAGCACTTAAACTAAAATAAAAAGACTCAAAATAGGGTTAATAAATTAACCCTATCATAACCTCAAACCGTTGCTTGTCCCCAAGCAACAAAAATTAAAAGAAAAGGAGTCAAGTAAATAAAAAAAAAATTGGACTAGTAATGCTTAAAACTATGATGTACACAATCTTTGAATTTTAACTAAGCATCTAAAACATGAAACATATGATACAAATAGCCTTTCATAAACTTAGTCTTATTTCCTTAAGTTCAAAATGCACCATCACAATTTCCTAGGCTTGTCTCATGCTAACAAGAATCATCAAGGCATTCATGTTTGAAATGGGAATACATTTGGCTTTTTCTTTCTTTTGAAATGCTATGCCTTTTTCCACTCACTCACCTTTCACTCAATGGTACAATTTTCCTACCATTCTTCTCATATTGAGATATTTGATGGACCTTTTGGTCTCTTTTAAGCTTTGAGTGTCTTTGACACCTTGTGTACATTTGAAACAGAGCTTTGCTCTTTTGAATTTTTATATGGGTGTACACAGGGTATGGTGAAGTGTTTGTAAATCAAGGATTTGCAAAATGAGGATATGTGTGTACACATGGTATGGTGAAGTGTTTGTAAATCAAGGCTTTGCAAAATGATATGATATGTGTGTATATATGTTTGCAAAGCATTGACAACCTCAAACTTGAAGATTGCCAATGTCCTCATTGGCTTAAGAAAGTAAAATGGGCTTGAAAGATTATGAATGAAAGCCCAATATGGTTTGGCCCAATGATGATTCAACCTAGCATGCTATAAACGTTGGTGTTCTTATGACGGTGATTTATTATTCAAGAAAACAACACATAGACTATTGTGGCTATAAGATCACATAAATCATGCAAAAAAAGACCTAGAAAATGCAAAGATGTATAACATGCATAACAAGAAGCACAACAATCACAGAAAATTAGTTTTTATGTTTTCATTGAAGCAGAAAAGCAAAGATGAGAATGGGAAATTTCTGTCTTTTGTTCTCACCTTTGACCCAATTTCTAAAATTTCTAAACCAGGGAACTATAAAGCAGCAAATAATGTGTTAAACAGATAAACTGCCAAATGGCAGGATCTCACAAAAATGACATGGTGTGCATAAACAATGCACACCTCAAACTTGGACTCCAAATAGTAAACCAGCAAACACAAACTTAAAAATTGAAATTGGTGTGCAACAAAGTGTACACCTCAAACTTGAACAATGCCAAGGGGAAATTGTGACTTACACATACTCAAACTAAAGAAAATATGCAGAAATGCACTAATTTAAACTACAAAGCAGCAAAGATCAAAATAGAAATGGATCTGGCAGGATGCATTCAATTCCAAGGGGCAAGAAAAATGCCCAGATGTAAATCTCCATATACTCGTGCATATTTAAGTTTATCAAGAAGAATCACACTGATATGATGCTCAAACTAGGACAACCAAGACATTGTTGTTCAAAGAGATGCACACCTCAAACTTGTTCATTGCCAGATGGCAGAACAAGTTCAAAACAGTCCCTAAAGCCTGCTACAAAGAAAATGGCTTTCTAGAAAAGACACTTTGTTCAAATAAATTCTATATGAACATGACTTGAAATTGTCCCAGACTGTTAGTGAGTGTGATGTGCATGAATGTGATCAAATCAGCAAACATAGATACACAGAAAAATGTCAAATGGAAATTTGGACTCCAAATATCTTAATTAAGCTAAGTAAACCAGCAAATGGAAAAAAAAGAAAAAAAGAAAAAAAGTAAAGTGGACTCAAACATGTTGGGACTGCAGATGAGACATTAAACTTGAAACCAAGAGAAATACCAAGTGGCAGTTTACACTTTAAACAACCCATGACATGCTGAATACACACATGTGCTTAACAGATTAAGCCACACAGAAAAAAATAAGACTCCTAAAATTCAGCAAAGATAAATAAATAAGGGACTTCAAACTTGAATTCAGAAGAGGTGAGAACCTCAAACTTGAGTCCAAGCAAACTGCCAAAGGCAGATCAGGTTCAAACAATCCCAAAAGGGCTTAACAGATTAAGCTATTTCAGAAGAAAAAAAACACAAACCACCAAATAAATGGAAGAAAATAATTCAACAAATCAAGAAAAATTAAAAGATGATAGAACATGTCCTACTCATGATGAGTAGGTGAAGCATCAGTCTGCCCTCCTGTTTGGATTGGAAATGGTAGGAGGTTCTTCAAAAGTCTTGCATTTTGCTGTCTCCAAGCTTGGTGTTTCTCTTTCCACTTATGCTTATATACTTTTCTCACCAATCATTTTACTACTTGATCACGACACAAGACATCGATTGCACAAATGGGCGAACGATTCATCACCTTACCAACAACATAACATGATTTTATGAAGTTTCCCAAGTCCTTGGATTGATCATCACGTCCCCTTTTTAAAACAACTTGAAGATTTTCTACAGAAATTTGTTGTAGGGATGTTATGGTAGCTGCAACAATATGTTCTTTCTGCACATGTTTAAAGTAGGGGTTAATGACAATCTTGGCACTTTGTTGCACCTCTTCACTATTTTGAAGTGAAGAGGGGTTGCTCAAATGCTCATGTGTCTCCTTGGAACTCTCTATCTCTTGACTCTTTTCCAAAGTATTAGCCTCACCCTCATCCTTACCAATATACTCAGATTTTTCAATATCACTTGGTTTGGGACTTGGCTTTGTCTTTTTATGCTCACTAATGATCTCTCCAACACAAGTTGTTATGTTAATAACAGATCCTTATATGTTCTGTAAGAAATCATTCATCAAAGTTTCAAGAGATTCGAATTTTTCAACTTGTTCTAAAGGGGGGCAGGGGGTAAAAGTGAGTTGTTAAAATCATCCCCTTGAAAATTCCCAGAAAATCAACTTGTTCCTCCCAAGATTGGTCAAAAGTAGTTGAGTAAGTGTTACTACAATCTTGATAGGGAGGTATTGGGGATGTGAAAGTGCCATGACTTTGACCATTTAAAAACGAATTAGGATGATCCTCTGTAACACCCGTAATTTTCGGATAAGCATAATTTCGAATCAGTGAGAAACCGGTCTTTTAAGAAAAATATGAAAGGTAAGATTTTGGGTTAAATCTTAGATATTATGGTCTTGTTGGATGAGTAATTCGTATACGAGTCCAACGGTTCTTTCCGGAGCAAAAACGGAGCTATAACGAAGAAGTTATGGCCAAAACAGTTACGGTACACCTTGTGCGACTATGACCAACGACTATGACCGTTTCAATGTCGCGTGTCAATGTCGAGCCAAGGGTACAGCCTACGGTACACCTTGTGCGACTATGACCAGCGACTATGACCGTGTCATTGTCGCGTGTCATTGTCGCGGTCGGGTACCTGGTTGCTGTCAAATACGAATTTCACACCCCAAACTTCATTTCTTCATATCTCTCTCGTTTCACCTCCGTTTTTGGAGATTCAAAGTGCCATGGTTTCGGTTTTTAGAGCTCTTCAAGGATCTAGAAATAGTTTTGAAGTTCATATGAAGATTCAAGAGTGTTTGGTGGTGGTAAGTCTCTCAAATCTCTTCCCTTTCTCTCCCAAATCGTTTTTCCTTCCTTCCTCATAAACCCTAACCGATTTTGGGGCTTTTCTTGGAGATTAATGTGTTTCTTATCCACTTTATGCTAGTGATTTCATTCATTGATGCAAGAGCAAGTTTCATCCACAATACTAGAGATGTTTGGGGTTTTCTAGGTTTTCATCAAAACCTAAGTGGTGAGTTCATCCAACTAGCTTTTATACTTTCATATGAGTTAGAAATTTTCCATTGATGATCTTCTAGTATTTTGCTTATCCAATTTCGGTTTGGATGATTTTGGAGAAGTTAGGTCAAATTGAGGTTTTGGGTATAAATGGAGATTTTGATGGTTGATGTTTGGAGAACAATTCTAATTGGTTAAATGTAGTTATTAATGGTGGGAAAATTATGGATTTAGATTTTGGAAGTTTTGGCTTGAGGATGCAAACTTCATCAAAGGAGCTTACGTTTGGAGAACTCTAGATTTAGCTTAATCTAGCAAAGGTGAGTTCAAGTTACTTTGCGAAAACCTTCTACATGCCAAAATATTATTTTCTGAGATATTATGTGTTTTACTTGAAAAACTGTCAATGTTGAGCTATTTGACGGGTCTTACCCTTTGAGGAATTATTTGTGGTAAACATGGTAAAACATTACCTTTGGATATTTTGGAAAATATGACAGATAAATCCTATATGAAAATGGGTTACTGATTTATGTGAAAAGTGGAGTCTAATTACTATGAAAATGTATTTTGAGGATTGAGAAATATGAGTATGGTACTTCATGTGATATTATGAAAATGTGAAGGTTGAGTCCATTTGGAAAGGAGGGTTATCCCGATCCAAGGTTTTATTTCGGGTTTTCATAGAATTATGGTACTTGGTTGCTTAAACAAAGTTTAAATGCATTTATGCGATGATGACCGTTATGTACGGGTCTAGCAAGCTTGGAGCACTTTGCTCGGGCTGACTTTGAGATAGTCTTGGGACATTTGTCTGGTTTAAATGACTCAATGTGGAGTCTTATTTATGTGTTGCTTTTATTGCACCGTTTTGTATATTATTGCACGCTATGTATATTTACATGCTTGGGTGAGTGAGTCATTCCGGGATAGGCATGTTGTGTTAGACTGTGTTGCATTGGATCCATAGGCATGTTAGTCAGTCGTTGGTAATGGTCGATTGGATACCTTGAGGTTGGACCTCGGTGCCCATGTTTTATGACCTTAACTTTCCAAGTAGGCACTAGGAGGATATAGTCTTGGGCACTACCTTGGAGGTTGTGCAGCGATCCACGCCTTCAGGATTTATACCTTGGAGGTAGTCCCGATGTGCCGGGCCTTGAGGTGTTTACCAGTTGGGTGGGTAGAAGCTAAGGTGTATCCTCAATTACGGTGTAACTTGGGTATCGTAGAGCAGAATCGTGGAATAGGCATAACGTAACTTGTAATTCTCGGTTTCGATGGGAAGACAGAGATAGGCATAACGTAACATGTAATCTCTACTTCCAGTTGTACGATGAACGTTGTATGGGTGGTATACTTATGTGTTACCTCCACCTTCAACGGATACGGGTCTCCCCCGTTTATGGTATTTAGTCTTTATTACATTTTACGGTCGCGTGAGTATTGCTTCGTATTATGTTTTAATAAAGAGTTATATTTAATGGATGGTTTCCATGTTTTACGGGTTGAGTATGTATTGTCAACCGCATTTGAAGATTTGCCTAAACTAGACTTATTCACGTATTTGAGTAAGTTGGAAATGTAATTCATTTTTGGAAAACGTATTATACCTTTTGAGAACTTTCCCATGGAAACGTGTGAGTTGGAAAATGGATGAATTGCAATTAAAGTATACTCTTTTGAAATCATGACTAAACTATTACTCTTTTAATTTATGTTTTTATATAGTCATGATAAAATGCTTGAACTCACTAGGCGTAAGCCTAACCCTTTTTATTTGTCGGCATGTGCAACAGGCTCAGGTTGGGGTAGCTCTAGCTACTTTGTGAAGTGGAGAGTGCTAGTAGAGTGCACGAGAGGTGACTTGATTATTGAAGTATTCCGCATTTAGTTTGGACTAGCAACTTGTGGTGTTAAGTAACACCCGATTAAGTTATTTTATTGTAGACTTGTAATGTTTTAAATTCCGAGGTATTTTAAAGAATGAATTGTAGAAGTGATTACATCTATTTTGGTGATTTTATTAAAATTTAATGTTAGTTGCTCGTTCCAAATTTGAGGGTGTTACAAGTTGGTATCAGAGCATAAGTTTGAAAGATTTAGGTGTTGATTTTGAATACCTAGACTCAAACTAGCGTTTTTATAAGTCCAATAAATAAAAACAAGTCTCAGATGGCGAATGCGAAGGTAATCTTTTTGTTGGGAGTTTGGTTATCAACTAATGAGAATTTAATTCTAAAGAAGCGCAGGGTATAAAGATTCATTGGGTCCTTTAGTCAGATAATTAGATTAAAGATGAGACAGTATTCCTTATTATCTCAGAGTCGATATTTTATGTGACTTAACAGTCCTTCATATAATTAACCAGTTGTCAATTGACTAATTATAATCATCCTAAAAATATAACTTTGATTTAAATAATTCGGACAATTATACCGTACGATACACCTTTTCGTTTTTTTATCGGGCCCGATCCCAACTTCACTTTATACCCCAAACTAAGGCAATTAGCCCATCATCGCATTACGTGCACTAAAGACTACAACGACGGTTGAGAAAACAAATAATGGAGATGGACAATGCATTACACAAAACTTGAAAATTGGAAATTACGTTTTAAGAAAATTAATTATAAACTAAAGAGATGGAAAATCTTGTTTTAAATGTAACGAAACACAAAACTAACTTTGGAATTCTAACGTTGATTAAAGATCTAAAATGAAACTAACGAGATGTTGAAAATGATTTTGACAATAAAAACACGTTAACACTTGCAACTTCTATAATTTCTTCGTTACTACAAATCGTGAACCAAGCTAGTTGGGGATCCGAAAAGATTAATTAAGACTTCCGATTTATGGTAGTAATTTAGAATATAAAAGTGGGTCAAGAATTTGTGTTCGAAATTAACAAAAACCGAAGATTAAACTATCGAGATTTAGAAAACGCAATTGCGAAAAACATTAACTAACCAAATTAAAGCGAACATAACCTTAAAAGCATGAAAACGAGAGCTTGATTAAAACCGTAAGAAGAAGAAAACAATGGAACTTTAACGAGAGCTTTGCAGTTAATGAAAACACGAGATTAATAAAAACACACTTATATTAAACGAGAAATCAAACCCGAGCGTTAAACGGAGACACCGGGGTGTGAATTGTGAACCAACCCAATTGAGATATGGATTTGGTTCACCTACTACAATTGGCCGAAGCCACAAAATGGAAACAAAGAAAGGGCTCTCGGCTCTCTCTCTTTCTAACTTACTACCACCAATTATTGCATGCCACCAACCTCCAATAATGCAAGGAGAAAATGGAAGCGGATGTATCTTATATGTATTTTTTACACTACATTACATACATATATATATATATATATAGCAATTTGAAAAGGCTTTGGGGCCCAAGATCCATTCATGGAGACCCAAGCTACACACCAAAATTTAGCCCAAAGCTTAAGTACCAAAATGAGTCCAAATGAAATTAGCCATAAGCCCAAAAATGCCATCCAAATATCGGCCCAAGTAGATTAATATGTAGCTTGCGATTTAGGCCCATGTAGAAGAGAAACGTTGTCGTGTCCAAAATATGAAGTCTTCCTTTTCCGTCCCAATACGTGCAATCCGTACGTAATTCCATAGCTATGTAGACTTCAAAACGGCATTTTTCCTCATCCCTACATTTAGACAACTCTAAATAAGAAAATTGCTATATTTATATAAAAACATGCTACTTTGACGTTTTAAGGTACAAAGTGTTTATTCGCTAAATTAGACACTAAAGTTAACTAAAAAGACTCAATGGGGAATAAAAACTAGCTCAAAATTATAATAAAAGGCTATAAACAGGGTTATAAAAATAACCCTATCACAACCGCAAATTCGAACTGTTGTTTGTCCTCAAGCAACTTTATTACAAAAATTTTGAGCTAAAAACTTTGCTTATTCTAAAAACCGTGATCCCAATCCAATTGTCAATTCCACACACACAAAATGTCTCAACTATATTCACTCATTCAAAAAAATAGCCATTCATAAAATGAAATTCTTTCCACTAAAACATCCGAACAATCAACCATAAGCTAGCCACATAATTCCTGTTCAACTAGAATCACATATGTGCAACCAAGAAATGTTCATGCATGCGACGTTTTCAATCTTTAGCATGCATGGCCTTTTTCCAACAATGTAATGGGTTTCTGTTTATGTCACAATTTTACTGCCAGTTTCTCTTTGAGGAATTGAATTTTGGACACATTGGTCTCTTTGGTGTATTTGACACTTTTGTAATGCACGGAAAATTTAGAATTGAGCTTTGCTCTCTTGTGTATGTCTATTTTCCTTTTTGTGCAAATTTTTTAAAATTTGACGCACTTTTTGCAAAGAGGTGTGTGTATTTTATGATATGGGTATGAATAAGAAGTGTTTTACCATATCATCCTCCCAACCGCAAATTCGGATGGTTCAATGTCCTCATTGAACATTGTGAGCACATTAACTTGTGTTTGTATGGAGAAAAGGTGATGGTGTGTTTGGTGTTGCATGATTCTAATGATCGAAAACAAGACATCAAGAGGCTAGTTCTAGTGACGAACAATGCAAAGCCTCAAGAACAACAATCTTACTCAAGCTATCGTAACATGAATTGAACTTGTATCAACGAATTGTGACGTGTGTGCATGTGTGCAAGGATGAAATAACAATCTTCAGACATCACAAAAACAATCCCAGACTCAACTATTCTACAACATGCATGAAACTAAAACAGTTATTCGAAAACAAGTAAAGGGGTTGGAAAATTAAACATGTCCTACTCCTGGGGAGTAGGATGCTTCTCCGGTGTCATCCATAGAAGATCAACTGGGAACGGAGGTAACTGTCTCAACAACTCCGGGTGATCTTTTGTCCAAATCGCTCTAATCAAGTCATCTCTCGATTTCTCATACCTCAACCAATGCACATTGTCATCATGGGTTCTCCTCAGATATGCGATGATAATATCCATCTTGGCACTCAAGTCCTCACTCAGTCCAGTTATCTGTTTATTAATAAACAGTGTTTGTTTTCTTAGCTTTGAATTGAGGTCTTTTCGGAGAGAACGAAAGTTGGTTTCCAAAGAAACTAGCACATCGTTGTCTCGCTTGGGATGGAAATACGTGTTGTTTCTCAAAAGTCTTTCTACATTCATTTTATCCATGACCATTTTATCCGTGGAAAAACGGTCAGTGGGTAAAATGGGTGTGTTTGCTCTTTCCATTAAAGAATGTATAATGGATGGGTGTGGCATTCGCGCATTGGCTCTTTCAGCTCCACCAAAGATGTTGTTGGAGATTAGTCGGCCCACATTAAAGTTGTGCCCTTCCATTATACAATATAAAATGAACACACGTACCATGCAGAGACTTGTTTCGTGTGATGTGGGATACAAAGTGTGTCTCAAAAAGAAGAACCACACGTTTGCTTCTGGTAGTAGACAATGCGTACTTAAAAATCGAGTTTGTCCTTTAAAGGACCACTCTGACCCGTCATGTGCTATTCTTTTTAGAATAGTCTGGAAGTCAGCTTCCGTAGCACTGTCTGTGAGTCTTTTTAACTCAGATTCCTTTGAATCGAATTCCAATCCCAACATATCGTTTATTATTTCAGCAGAGAAACAAACCGTGGTTTGTCGTACTTTGATTTCAATTCCGTTAGTTACCGACAATTCTGTGTAGAAGTCCTGTACCCAATCAACATTATAAGGTTTCGGGACTTCACACAATGATTTCCATCCTAACTTTTCTATTTGGTGCACAAACTGTGGATATGTCAACAAAACCAAATGATGAAATCCTTTAGTTGCTTGACCAATTTTTCGTTTAAAAGATTTATATCTTGCACATGCTTCATGAAAACTAAATAATTCTATACGAGAGATATGAGTTTGTGAGAAGTTACCTACTTTTTCCTTTCCTTTGCTATTCTGATCAGTGTGAGTCTGAGTTGGAGTGGCAGTGGGTTGGTTGCTTTCTTGCACATCTTCCACCACTGGTTCTTCTATGCGTAACCTTTTCGAAGGGGGTGGGTTTGGAGGGGTTGTTATTCTGGAAGATGGAGTTAGGTTTGGGGCATACCTCGGGTTATTCGGGTCATACCTCGGATCATTGTAAGGTGGGGGATTTTGACGATGATCCATAGGTACCGAAGTTGAAGCCACCGATGGGTAACGTGGGTTTTGCCTCGAAGAGATGTGGTATGGCCTGAAGGCCGATGTTCGTGCGAGAACTGGCTGTCCCAATGAGTTTAAGACCACCGCACATGAGGGTGTAGTTTGTGGTCTAACGTGCGATGGACCTGGAGAGTAAAGTGGTTGAGCAAAACCTGGAGGGCAAACCGACTGTTGTGGAGATGGAGACCACTGACCAAACCGTCACAGGAACTCGGAGGTCGCTACGTACGTTCGATCGAAGGGTTGATACGAAGTGAAAGTGGAGGACTCACCCAATGAGAGGTTCAAGTTGGGGTTTTGCTGTAGGTGTGACACAGATATCGCCGAGGATGGTTGTGTGTGCCCTAAGTTGCATCGTCGTCGCTGGTGGGGAGGTTAGGGTTTAGGCGATTTGTGCGAGAGTGAGGAGAGGAGTGTGTCTCGGATGTGCAGCCGTAGAAGACGAAGCTCCGGCGTGGCTTGAGGGTGTGGGGTGTGGTTGATCGACCATCTAAGATTTTTCCGGTGGGGGTTTTCGTACAGGCAGAAAAGTGAAGGTGCATGGTGGTTTTGGGTTGGTTTTAAAATGGCGAAGACAAAGGGGGGTGAAGGAGAAGGGGGTACTGTCGTTTGGCAGAGAAGATGTGATGGTGAGGAGTGCTTGGCAGTCGGCGGTGGTGATGATATCTTCTGCCGGCTATCATCGAGAGAGAGAGATAGAGGAGTTCGAGAGATAGAGAAGAGAATGAGAGAGGAGAATGAGAGAAAAATATACCTGTTATTTGATCGAATAAGGTTTTCTGAACATAACGTACACTGTTGCAATACTGACTTGGCAGAGGCATTTAATATCCAATGTGTATTATAAAAAATTATCAGTTTAAAATCTAATTAAGATTTTTAAAAAGATACCGATTTTGTTTTAACAACACATGCTTAGTTCAATTCCAACCATTGTAGTTGGATTCCAACTAGACCAATCCAATTAACCCAACTAAAACTCATTTGGGCCAAATTAAATCATCTTAGGGCTTGGATAATTTAAATGGACCCGAGATTAGTCAAGTGGCCCAACGATCGTTTATCTTCGGTATTCGATGTCGTAAAAATTTGGCCCGAGGCCAGAAATTTTTACGTTTTCTCTGCTCTTTGATGCTTTCTCTCGGTATACTTCTCACTGTTACTCGTCACTCCTAAAAATCTCTAAGTACTCTTTCTTTTTGATTTTTAATTTATTTGAGTAAAAGTTAAAATTATATATATGTACATATATGTATATATTATTTATTATTTTTTTTCTTTTTCTTTTTCAAACATATGTACTTTTTCTTGGAAATCGATTCCAAGGGCTTTCACTGCACTTTTTCTGACAGATGGACAACCTCAACAGGTTGTTGTGTGATTGCAGATGGTTCAAGAAAAAGGTTTCACCCTTTGACCGTTTACTTTAAAAGTAGTTCCTTTTTTCGGGGTCAATTAAATCAATCACACCATAAGGGTATACCTTTGCAATCTGAAATGGTCCTGTCCATCTAGAGTTTAGTTTCCCAGGAAATAACCTGAGTCTGGAATTGAACAACAGAACTTGTTGTCCTGCAGTGAACTCTTTTGGAAGGATTTTTTTTATCATGCCATCTTTTTGTGTTTTCTTTGTAAAGCTTAGCATTTTCATAGGACAGATTCCTATGTTCTTCCAATTCACACAATTGTAGAGTTCTTTTCTTTCCGGCTTCATCCAGACTCATGTTAAGTTCCTTGATGGCCCAATAGGCCTTGTGTTCTATCTCTACAGGGAGGTGACATGCTTTGCCAAAAACCAACTTATATGGGGACATACCAATAGGGGTTTTATAAGCAGTCCGGTAGGCCCACAAGGCATCATCCAGCATGGATGCCCAGTCCTTTCGGTGCGGCTTGACTACCTTGGCTAAAATTCCTTTTATCTCCCTATTGGACAATTCAGCCAAACCATTGGTTTGTGGGTGATAGGCAAGCCACCCGATGCTGAATGTTGTATTTGTCCAACACTTCTTCCAATAAGTTGTTTATGAAATGAGTGCCCTCATCACTAATTAAGGCACGCGGTGTACCGAATCTAGTGAAGATGTGCTTTTGCAGAAATTTGGTAACTGTTTTTGCATCATTAGAGTGGCAAGCCATGGCTTCCACCCATTTAGACACGTAGTCTACAGCCACCAAAATATAAGCACAATTGTTAGACAGTGGAAATGGTCCCATAAAGTCAATGCCCCAAACATCAAACAATTCAACTTCTAAAATTCCATTTAGAGGCATTTCATTCCTTTGTGAGATATTTCCACTTCTTTGGCATTCATTGCATGTTTTTGCAAAATTATGAGCATCGGTGTTTAAGGTAGGCCAGTACAAACCTGATTGCAGTACTTTTGCAGCTGTCCTACTTCCTCCAAAATGCCCTCCACAAGGTCCTGTATGGCAATGATATAGCACAGATGCCACTTCTTCCTTGGGGATGCATCTTCTGATTACCTGGTCTGCAAAAATCTTGAATAGAAAAGGATCATCCCAAAGGAATTTCTTGGAATAAAAAATAAGTTTCTTTCTTTGGTGTTTGTTCAATTCCTTTGGGATAATACCACATGCCAAATAATTCACCAGATCTGCAAACCAAGGTATTGCAGTGTGTTGTACAACTAGAATCCTTTCATCTGGGAAAACTTCACAGATGTCACCAGTGTGTGCAGTATTTTCTTGTTTTTCTAATCTTGACAAGTGGTCAGCCACTTGATTATTGATACCCTTCCTGTCAATGATTTCTAAATCAAATTCTTGTAACAACAAGATCCACCTTATTAGCCTAGGTTTTGCATCTTTTTTGGAAATGAGATACTTGATGGCTGCATGATCAGTATGCACAATAACTTTGGCACCCATCAAGTATGATCTGAATTTTTCAAAAGCAAACACCACAGCGAATAATTCTTTTTCAGTGGTGGTGTAGTTGATTTGGGCATCATTGAGGGTTTTGCTGGCATAGTAAATGGAATGGAAAACTTTATTCTTTTTCTGCCCTAGAACAGCTCCTACGGCCCGGTCACTTGCATCAGTCATTATTTCAAAAGGTAGAGACCAATCAGGTGTTACTATTACAGGTGCCGTGACCAATGCTTCCTTCAGGGTTTTAAAGGCCTTTTTACATTCTTCATCAAAATTGAAAGCATGGTCATGTTGTAATAATGAACAAAGAGGTTTAGATATTTTGGAAAAATCTTTTATAAACCTCCGGTAAAAACCTGCATGTCCCAGAAAACTTCTGATTCCTTTCACAGTGGTTGGTTCAGACAACTTTGCAATTACTTCCAATTTTGCCTTATCAACCTCAATACCTCTGTTGGAAATGAGATGCCCTAACACAATGCCCTCTTTAACCATAAAGTGACATTTTTCCCAGTTCAAAACCAAATCTGTTTCTTCACATCTTTTAAGACTTTTTCAAGGTTTTGTAAACACAGATCATATGATGTGCCATATACTGAAAAATCATCCATGAAAATTTCCATGGATTGTTCAAGCATATCTGAAAAAATGGACATCATACATCTTTAGAAAGTGGCAGGTGCATTACACAGTCCAAAAGGCATTCTTCTAAAAGCAAAGGTACCATACGGACAAGTGAAAGTGGTTTTTTCTTGATCCTCTGGTGTTATGGCAATTTGGTTGTACCCTGAGTAACCATCTAAGAAACAGTAAAACTCTTTTCCTGCCAGTCTGTCTAGCATTTGGTCAATAAAGGGTAATGGAAAATGGTCTTTTTGGGTAGCTTTGTTAAGCTTCCTATAGTCCATACATATCCTCCAACCTAACACTATTCTGGTAGGTATAAGCTCATTCTTATCATTGGTTACCACAGTAACTCCTCCTTTCTTGGGTACACATTGCACATGACTAACACATGTACTACTAGCAATAGGATAGATTATGCCAGCATCAAGCCATTTCAGAATTTCCTTTTTAACAACCTCTTTCATCATTGGATTGAGTCTTCTTTGAGGCTCAACTGATGAAAAGTATTTATTTTCCAAAATGATTTTATGTTGACAAATGGTAGGGCTTATGCCCTTCAGATCAGCAATGGTCCATCCTATGGCTTTGGTGTGTTGTTTTAACATGCTAACCAATCTTTCCTCTTGTTCAGATTCTAAGGAAGATGAAATGATGACTGACAACTTCCCTGGTTCTCCTAAAAAGGCATATTTCAGATGGGAGGGGAGTTGTTTCAACTCTAAGTCTGGAGCACATTCTAAGGAAGGGACAAGTGTTTTCCTATCCTTATTTTCCAAAACTTCAACAACAGAGGTTACCTGAATACCTTCTAATCCCTCAAACTCTGCTACATCTTCATCACTATCTGAATCTCCAATTCCCATTATTTCCCCAAGACTTTTGTCTTGACACCAAGATTCAATCAAACTTAAGGCAGAACATTCCTCTTTCTCCTCAGGATATTTCAAGGAGTCCAAAACATTAAATGTTACCTGTTGGTCTTGAACTCTCATGGTGAGTTCACCTTTCTAGACATCTATTAAAGTTCTTCCTGTGGCTAGGAAAGGTCTTCCTAGAATGATAGGGATGTCCTTGTCAGCTTCAAAATCTAAGATGATAAAATCTGCAGGAAAAATAAATTTATCAACTTGGACAAGGACATCCTCAATCTTACCCTTAGGCCAAGCTATGGACTTATCTGCTAACAAGAGTGAAACAGTTGTGGGTCTAGCTTCACCTATGCCTAAAGTGTTAAAAACAGATAATGGCATAAGGTTTACACTGGCACCTAAGTCACATAGGGCTTGTCCTACCTCTTTTCCTCCTATGGAACATGGGATAGTAAAACTTCCAGGGTCTTTCATCTTTGGAGGAATTTTGTTAGAAAACATGGCACTACATCCTTCAGTCAGAGCTACAGTCTCATACTCATTCAATTTTTTCTTTTTGCTCAAAATGTCTTTCGAAAACTTTGCATAACTTGGCATTTGTTCAATGGCTTCGACCAAAGGTATGTTGATATGCAGTTGTTTAAAAACATCTAAAAACTTTTTGAATTACAACGTTTCTCTCTCATTCCTCATCCTCTGAGGATAAGGAATATAGAGAGGAACTTTAGTAGGAGATGTAGTCGTTTGAAGAGTAGGTGCTGGGATTGGTGGAATGTTGTCTATTTTCTTATCTAGGAACCTTGGGACTGTCACCAGTTTGTGACACATCCACAACAGGCTTGTCTGTGACTGTCTGATCTTTCTTGGGTTTTTCTGGGATCAACAGCGGGAAAATTGAGACCACAGTGGAGTCATTGGGCCCAACAGTGTTTCTTGACCCAATAGTTCCACTGGACTGAGTAGAGTCTGAAATTGTGTTTTTCTTTTCTGGCTCTGCTTTATCTGGGTTTTTAAGATCTTTTGGAGTGTTTCCTCAAAGTAACAGCTTTTACATGCTCTTTTCCGGCTTTTAGAGGTAATTCTGTATCACTTGGTAAAGAACCGGGAGGGCGTTTCCTCATTTCTAAAGCCATTTGACCCATTTGGGTCTTTAGATTCTTAATGGATGCCTGAGTTTGGGACATAAATCCCTTCATCATTGCTTCCAAAGAAGTAGATGACTCAGCATGATGGTTAGACTTTTGAAAAGCATGTTGGTTGTTCTGAGAATTTGCGTGCTGATTATTTTGAGGTCGATGCTGAAATTGCTGGTTTTGACCCTGCAATTTGGGTGGTGGTGGATTCAAAGCTGGACTGTGCCATGAAAAGTTAGGATGGTTTCTCCATTCAGGATTGTATGTTTGAGAAAAAGGTCCTCCTTTGTTGTTGTTGTTGTTGTTGTGGTTGTTATGACTAACGTAGTTGATACGTTCAGGATTTTCTGGACAATGTTCAAAGTTGTGACCATCATTACAATATGTGCACTGTATAGATTGGACAGTAGGAGGGGGTGCCACAGGATTGACTGACACGACATTAAGATTTTTAATTAAAGATGCCATGTCATTCAATTGTGTAGATATCAATGCATATGCATCGGGATCTTGTGCTCTTGTTGTCCTTCTTGGTGGTATAGCACGTGGATCAGTCCACTGACCATTGTTGTTGGAAATCCTCTCAAGGATGTCATATCCTTCATTATAGGTACAAGATGTGAACGCTCCGTTCGCAGTAGCATCGAGCATTTGTTTCGCAGTGATATTTAAACCACTGTAAAACGTCTCTAACTGAATGCAATACGGAATGCCATGGTGAGGGCATTTTCTCAAAAGCTCTTTGTACCTATCCCATGCATCAGGAACTGCTTCGTCATCCATTTGTTTAAAAGTACAGATTACATTTCGGGACTTAGCATTCCTCGTGGGTGGAAAATATTTTTTTAAAAATTTCTCAGCCATCTGGGTCCATGTAACTATAGAATCTGGCTTCATTGAGTTGTACCAAGACCTTGCACTGTCTCTGAAAGAATACGGAAAAAGTTTTAATTTCAGTGCATCGTCTTCCACACTAGGAAGCTTGAAAGAATCTGTAATTTCCATGAAAGACCGCAAGTGAGAATGAGGATCTTCAGTTGCCAAACCAGCATACTGGCCGTTGGTTTGTAACATATGAAACATAATCGGTTTTAATTCGAAGTGGCGGGTTTGCAAAGTTGGTTTCAGAATTCCTGAATGTAACTGAGTTAAAACAGGAACAACGTAAGACATAATACCGCCATCTTTAGAATTAGCTAACCGGAAAATGGTTTGTTCCTCATCATCAATATTATTTATTGGCCGGTTTATTGGAATTTCCTCATTATTAATAGGACACCCATTAGGACCAAACTGTTGATTTTCCTCCTCATCATCTGACGCATAAGAATAATGTTCAGACATTTCGGGAGAATTTAAGATTGTGTTAGCTCTTTGGATTCTTCTTCGTTGTTTGAACGTTCTTTCAATGTCAGGATCAAATTCGAAAAGTTCACCGTGCGGCAACCTTGGCATACACTATATTTCTCTTTTTTTTTCTTTTGTAAAAAGATTGTAGAAAAACTTGTTTTTATAAATTTTACTAAAAAGAAAAACTTCTGGCTTGCTTCCCCGGCAACGGCGCCAAAAACTTGTTGAGTGCTTTGTGTGTACCTGAAAATATCACAAATAAACCATGACGCAAGTATACATCTTAGTCTATTATCGCCTTTAACAAGTAATAATGGTACAAAGTACCGAGTATCGATCCCACAGGGAAGTTTGGAAAAGTTCTTCTTTTATAAGTCCAATAAATAAAAACAAGTCTCAGATGGAGAATGCGAATGTAATCTTTTTGTTGGGAGTTTGGTTATCAACTAATGAGAATTTAATTCTAAAGAAGCACAGGGTATAAAGATTCATTGGGTCCTTTAGTCAGATAATTAGATTAGAGATGAGACAGTATTCCTTATTATCTCAGAGTCGATATTTTATGTGACTTAACAGTCCTTCATATAATTAACCAGTTGTCAATTGACTAATTATAATCATCCTAAAAATATAACTTTGATTTAAATAATTCGGACAATTATACCGTACGATACACCTTTTCGTCTTTTTATCGGGCCCGGTCCCAACTTCACTTTATACCCAAAACTAAGGCAATTAGCCCATCATCGCTTTACGTGCACTAAAGACTACAACGACGGTTGAGAAAACAAATAATGGAGATGGACAATGCATTACACAAAACTTGAAAATTGGAAATTACGTTTTAAGAAAATTAATTATAAACTAAAGAGATGGAAAATCTTGTTTTAAATGTAACGAAACACAAAACTAACTTTGGAATTCTAACGTTGATTAAAGATCTAAAATGAAACTAACGAGATGTTGAAAAGGATTTTGACAATAAAAACACGTTAACACTTGCAACTTCTATAATTTCTTCGTTACTACAAATCGTGAACCAAGCTAGTTGGGGATCCGAAAAGATTAATTAAGACTTCCGATTTATGGTAGTAATTTAGAATATAAAAGTGGGTCAAGAATTTGTGTTCGAAATTAACAAAAACCGAAGATTAAACTATCGAGATTTAGAAAACGCAATTGCGAAAAACATTAACTAACCAAATTAAAGCGGACATAACCTTAAAAGCATGAAAACGAGAGCTTGATTAAAACCGTAAGAAGAAAAAAACAATAGAACTTTAACGAGAGCTTTGCAGTTAATGAAAACACGAGATTAATAAAAACACACTTACATTAAACGAGAAATCAAACCCGAGCGTTAAACGGAGACACCGGGGTGTGAATTGTGAACCAACCCAATTGAGATATGGATTTGGTTCACCTACTACAATTGGCCGAAGCCACAAAATGGAAACAAAGAAAGGGCTCTCGGCTCTCTCTTGATAATGGTACTCATCACACCCAATAAGGTGGAGAGACTTATCATTTATAGGAAAACAATTTACACTTTACAACCTCAAAGAATTTAAGAGATACATGGCTATACACAAACATATATTTTCTAAGTGTGTCTAATATCCTCCCTCAAGCGAAACGGTGGCGGACCAATACAGAGCTTTTCTCGAAAGAACTCAAACTGATGACGAGGTAAACTCTTTGTGAAAATGTCGGCCACTTGAAGCTTGGTCGGAACGAATTTGGTATGAAGTTTACCGAATGATACAAGTTCACGAATAAAATGATAGTCAAGATCAATGTGCTTGGAACGTTTGTGGGAAACGGGATTTTGAGTGAGAAACAGAGCACTTTGATTATCGCATAACAGCGTTGGACGATCCGGTGGCAGCGCATGAAGTTCTCGCAACAAATGAGTGATCCAAATGATTTCCGCTGCAGTGTTGGCCATTGCTCGATATTCAGATTCACAGCTGGAGCGAGAGACAGTTGGTTGTTTCTTAGCACTCCAGGATACAAGATTGCCCCCGAGGAATATCGAGTAACCATAAGTGGAACGGCGGGTCTCGAGGCAACGAGCCCAATCTGCATCAGAGTAGCCGACAAGAGTGGTATATGTCGGTTTGGAAAAGGAGAGGCCGAAAGAAATCGTACCTTTGACATATCGGAGAAGCCGCTTAACTGCTTGATAATGCGGAATAGTAGGAGCCTGTAGGAATTGGCTAACTTGGTTGACTGCATACGAAATGTCTGGACGAGTTATCGTCAAATACTGAAGAGCACCAACAAGTGACCGATAATGCGCGGGATCTGAGTAAGCAGCACCACGGGTAATAAAGGGCGTGTTGGAGGCAATAGGAGTAGGAGCTGGTTTAGCATCGAGAAGACCGGCCCGGGCAAGAATGTCATGGGCGTATTTGGTCTGACTGAGAAATAAACCATTTGTGGTGTAAATAGCTTCAAGCCCAAGAAAATAGTTTAGACGGCCGAGATCTTTGATCGCGAATTCGTTGTGCAAGCGAGTGATGATGGAGCGAATAACTATGTTATCATTTCCGGTCAAAATTAAATCGTCAACATAGACCAACAAATATAGCACACATGAGTCACGTTTGAACAAAAATAGAGACGGATCAGCCCGACTGCATACAAACCCGGTACTAACCAAGAAAGTGCTTAGACGATGAAACCAAGCACGAGGGGCCTGTTTAAGACCATAAAGAGCTTTATGTAGACGACACACATGACCGGGAAAACGAGGATCATAAAAGCCCGGCGGTTGCTCCATGTAAACGGGATCATTCAGGGTGCCATGAAGAAAAGCGTTATTGACATCAAGCTGGTGAAGAGACCAACCATTAATGATCGCCAAAGACAAAACAACACGAACCGTGGAAGCCTTCACCACTGGACTAAACGTATGCGAGTAATCAATACCCGGAAGTTGACTAAAACCTTGGGCAACCAGACGAGCTTTATGACGATCGATAGTACCATCAGAATGATACTTAGTTCGAAACACCCACTTACAACCGACCACATTGCGATCCATGGGTCTAGGAACCAACGACCAAGTACGATTGTTCCGTAGGGCATGCATTTCAGCCTTCATGGCATTCACCCAGTGAGATTGTGAAACGGCAGAAGAAAAGGTGGTCGGGTCATGTTGAGCAAATAAGGCACTATATACACCATGTTTAGTAGTGTATGCAAGATCCACTCGGTGCTTCGGTTTAAAGATCCCGGCCTTGGCTCGTGTAAGCATGGAATGACCAACAGGAGGTACAGGGGGAGGAGTGGCAGCGGGCGAAACCGGTTCGGTTGCATCAAGCAAAACAGCAGGACGCGTACTATCTGGTGAGACAGATGATTGAGCATCGATGGGCGACTTGGCCTGTTCAGGCGAGTGGGCCTGCACCGGTAACTGGGCCTGTTCAGGCGAGTGGGCCTGCACCGGTAACTGGGCCTGTTCCAGCGACTGGACCTCGGCGACAGGAACTGGATCATCGCAAAGCCCACAGCCAGTGGATGGAGCAGGTGGCTGTGGAGGCGGGCTTGGAGCAGGAGCCGATGACGAACTAGACGACGGTGCATCATCTAAAAAGGCAACTAGACGAAGGTCATGAATAGAGGCCCGAGTTGAAGTGCCGCCAAAAGGAAAGAAGAGCTCATCAAACTTGGCATGCCGGGTAATGAAAACTCGAGAGGAGCCGGGCTCAAGACATGCATATCCTTTGTATTGGGCACAATAGCCAAGAAATATGCAAGGAAGGCTTCGTGGCGACAATTTGTGCTCCGCATAGTCCCGTAAGTAAGGGTAGACTTGACATCCAAATGGGCGAAAATGATCATAAGAAGGAGTCCGAAGAAACAATATCTCGAACGGTGATTTATTATTTAATACCCGAGTGGGAAGCCGGTTGATGATATGAACAGCTGAGCGAAAAGCATGGACCCAAATAGAGGATGGAACATGCCCATTAAATAACATGGCAAGACCGGTTTCTACAATATGACGATGTTTTCGCTCCACCCTGCCATTTTGTTGCGGAGTGTACGGACATGAGATACGATGAAAAGTACCATTGTCGTCAAGCAAACGCCGTACATGGTGATTCAAAAATTCTGTGCCCCCGTCACTTTGGAAAACTTTAATTTTAGATGAAAATTGAGTTTGAACAAACTTAAGGAAAGCCTCAAAAACCACATGAAAACCAGACTTGGTTTTGAGTGGATAAAACCACATAAAGCGAGAAAAATCATCCACAAACACAGCATAATAACGATAACCATCAACCGAAGTAATCGGGGATGGCCCCCATAAATCACAATGAATCAAGTCCAACACATGTAAAGCACGTTTTTCATTAGGTTCAAAAGGCAAGCGATGCGCCTTAGCAAGTTGGCAAGGCGAACAAACAACAGGTGACGGTAATAAAGACGTCACCGAAAGGTGACCTAATTTATTAAGGAGAGAAATAGTATCAAAAGAAACGTGACCCAAGCGGGAATGCCAAAGCTCATATGATGCCTTTAACTTCGAACATGCCACGGCCGTAAATGCCTTCGGCTTATTTGAGAGAACATACAATCCTTGCTCACATCGCCCCTTTGCTAGAACCTGTTTCGTTGCTCGATCCTGGATATAGAAATGAGGTTGGGAGAACAAAACATCCACGCGATTATCAGTAGTCAATTTACTAATAGATAATAAATTTTTGGTGATCGTTGGGACAACCAGAACATCTCGCAATTTAATATTATTGTGAATCATAGATTGACCAATATGAGATATGGGGAGAACATTACCATCCCCAAAGGCAACCTTAGAGTTTCCGGCATAAGGCATAGGTTGAAATACGGATGCCGCGGAAGATGCCATATGGTCGGTCGCACCGGAGTCAACAAACCAATCCGGGGCATTGGACGTTACATGACATTGGGCATGAAAAGCTTTGGCTAAATCAGTATCGGAACCGGGTTTATGAGTGGCATACGAGGAGAGATGTGGACACGCACTAGCATAGTGACCATTTGTTCGACATAATTGACAATGGGGAGGACGACGCCCACGACCGCGACCACCTCTAAACGAACGACCACCACGACCACCACGACCACCACGAGACACGGGTGGATCTGAAGTAGCAGAAAAAGCCACTGGTGGGGAAGAAGTTGAAAGGAGCAGAGAAGGGGTTGGATTTCACCTATGATCAGATCAGTGGGCAACCATAGTTTACTTTTTTCGTAGTGTTGTTAACGTTGTTGAAAGCTCATTACTTATTTAAGTAGGCCTCGCTTTTCGGAGCTGCTCCCAGCTCACACTATGGTGGAGGAGGTGCCGTGAAGATCTAGGAGTGTGAGCAGTACGAGCTAGACAGGCAAAGGTAAGGGAAAAAACAGATAAGGAAGGGGAAAAACAGTTAAGAATGACTTTGCTAGGAGTTAGGACCTATCGCAAAAATAATTCATGTGCCTCGGCTTGGGTAAGAAGATCGCGAAGAGTGGTGAGGGACCGAGAGGCCCGAATAGCGGTGGAAAAAGTCTCGAAGGTCGGACCAAGGCCACACAAAAACCAGTGAATTTTGTCCGATTCATCTACGGGATGACCAACAGCAGAAAGTTGATCACAAATATTTTTGAATTTCCGTCCAAACTCAGCAATAGTGGACGTTCCCTTTGAGAATTGGCGCAGTTGATCCCGAAGATTCTGAATTCGTTCGATAGAGGAGTGACTATAAGCCTCGTCAAGCGCAACCCAAATCTGTCGAGCCGTTGATAAACCAACGATTTCAGAAAACGCTTCCTCGGTCAACGATGCTTGAAGGAGAATAATTGCACGCTGATCAGCAGAGATCCACGCAGAGAAGGCGGGATTTGGCATAGACTTGTCATCGGTGAGAATCACCGGAGTAGGTGCGGAAAGAGTCCCATCAACATGCCCTAACAGATTCTGATAAGTGAGGAGAGGAATCATTTGATTTTTCCATAAGAGATAATTGGAAGATGATAATCTGTTAGTGATCAGATGAAGAATTGTATTCATGGGTATGGTAGTGTCTTGAGAAGAAGAAGAAGCCATGGGAGGGGAAGAGGGCAGGAAAAGAGAAGGGTGGGAAAGAGAGAACGACGGTGGGAGAGGAAGAGAGAAAGGGTGGGATTTAATTTGCTCTTGATACCATGATAATGGTACTCATCACACCCAATAAGGTGGAGAGACTTATCATTTATAGGAAAACAATTTACACTTTACAACCTCAAAGAATTTAAGAGATACATGGCTATACACAAACATATATTTTCTAAGTGTGTCTAATATCTCTCTTTCTAACTTACTACCACCAATGATTGCATGCCACCAACCTCCAATAATGCAAGGAGAAAATGGAAGCTGATGTATCTTATATGTATTTTTTACACTACATTACATACATATATATATAGCAATTTGAAAAGGCTTTGGGGCCCAAGATCCATTCATGGAGGCCCAAGCTACACACCAAAATTTAGCCCAAAGCTTAAGTACCAAAATGAGTCCAAATGAAATTAGCCATAAGCCCAAAAATGTCATCCAAAAATGTAACGTCCCAAAAATTACAAGAAAATTTAAATTTTTAATAATGACATTTCATTAATTAAACTCGTTAAATAACCCAAAACGTTTCGTTTACAACCCAAGAATAATTATTCTCTAAAAACAGTAAACAGCGGAATAAATAGTTTAAAAAAAATGATAATTATAAAACGATATAATAATTAGCTCTTCACGCGCGCCAGTGTGTACTCGTCACGCCTTGGAGCCACTCGTACCTGAAACAATGATTTATTGGGAAAGGGTAAGCACGAAGCTTAGTGAATTCAACCACCATAGATAACACAGTTATTCCACACTACCCCTATAACAGATAGTTGCACATAAACAAGCATACAAGTCTACGAACAAATCATAAACATGCATACCTACCCCTACGCCACCCGCGTATAACATCTTGGGCCCCACCGAGATTCTACGCCACCCGCGTATACAATCTTCGGCCCCGCCGAATTCCTACGCCACCCGCGTATACAAGCACCGGCACCCGAGTCCCTACGCCACCCGCGTATACAAACACCGGCCCCCGAGTCCCTACGCCACCCGCGTATACATGTCAACAAAGGTCTAACTAGCCACCCCACTATCTAGCCCCGCATCACAAATAATTAAGGATACCACACACGAGCTACAGTAATGTAAAACAACGGATATTAAATATAGTGAGAGAACTCACCTCGTAAGCGCGCCTAGCTCACAAACAATAATTCAGGCTTCACAAATCCAAGATCACTTCCCAACACCTAAACAATCGTTAAAACGTATCAACACGAGACCCGGACCCTAAAACACGACGCACGCTTAAACCGTCACTAAAACAACTTTTCGGTTTAACCAAACAGGTCTGTTCGGGACCTGTTCCGACCTCCATAAACCCAGAAAATCCCTAATTAAATTACATAACTAGAAAGTGCTCAGAGTTAGGGTTCCAAGGACATATTATACACCTCCTAACGATTTTTCTACAATTAAATACGGATTTTATACGAATGGTTCGCAAAACAGTGAAAAACAGCAGCTATCGGTATAAAACGACGATTTACCCTATGCTACGTTCATAACTGGATTTCGCACGAAACACAGAAAAGTTACTAGACTCGGAAAGGGAACTTTTGGCACCAGTTTCACCCCAATCCGAGTTACGAGTAAAAAGTTATGGCTAACGCAAGACAGGGACAGAAACTGCAGTTTTTTACATAAAATGATAACTTTATAAAACGGTTTACGCGTTCGGTTTATACGATTTGGGTTCCGCTACGGCGGTTTAGGGTTACGGCCAGAGGTGGTTTTAGGGTTCCGCCACGGGCACCACCCACTACCACCTCCGGCAGCGGGGCACGGCGCCGGCGGCGACGATGGCGTCGCGGTGGTTGTTTTGCCGGAAAAGAAAAGAAAAGAAAAGGAAACGACTTACCTCGCTACGACACCACACACCCGCACCTGCTCCTCTTTCCCTCGAAATCTCCGACGAACGGCAGTGGTGGCGGTGGTCTCCGGCGACAACAGCGGCGAACGGCAGCAAACCCGGCGACCTCTCTCTACCACTCTCTCTCGCGCTGTTCTCTCTCTCTACGGCGGCGATGCAGCAGTGATGGCGGGTGGTTCACGGCGGCAGGGAAAAGGAAAGAAACTAATGTTCTTCGTTCCACCTTGCGTGCGGC
Organism: Saussurea involucrata; assembly: GCA_033807775.1. Classification (NCBI taxonomy): domain Eukaryota; kingdom Viridiplantae; phylum Streptophyta; class Magnoliopsida; order Asterales; family Asteraceae; genus Saussurea; species Saussurea involucrata. The sequence continues at coordinate 74,676,723 of CM066317.1, read as the reverse complement.
AAAAATCCAGAAACGAGAATGGTTGGTTGCTTAGGTTTTCTTTGTTTGTGCCGTGAAAATAAACGAGAAGGAGAGAGGATGGTCGATTGATTGTGTGTGCAGCAAGTCAACAAGAATAAAACACACAAATAAAAATCTCGGTCCCCTAATTGCATGGGCCGAAACCCATGCCCACATTGGACTAAAGTCAAGAATAGCCCCTCAAACTTCATCATCTTGCCTAAAACCAACTTAGCGTAAGAATTAACATTGAAGGCTAACGATGCTACTCCCGATAAACGTAAATAATACTAAATACAAGCAGTTATATTAACTGAGCAAAAGAGAAAAATAAATTAACGAACCCTACCAGGACATGGGCTTTACAACTCTCCCCCGCTTGAATCAGACTTCGCCCTCGAAGTCTACGCCTGCAAACAGCTCTGGATAGCGCTCTCGCATATCATTCTCGGGTTCCCAAGTCCACTCGGACCCCCTTTCGGTGTTGCCACTGGACTTTCACTAACTGGAAACTAAATTTCTCACACCGTCTTAAAAAAAAATCTCGAATACATTTCTTACCAACAAAACTCCTTCAAGAACACTGAAATTATGATCAGAAGAACACTCCAACAACTGGAATCATCCCTAGTCAAACGACTTTGGTTGCCTCCCAACCTTAGATATTCTATACATCCCGATTCAATTTCAAGCTCTAACCATCCTAAAGTTGCTCACCAATATACCTTACAGGATACTCGGATCCGATCATTCTTACCATTATCTGTCGATTAACTTCCACGAGTTCTAATAGACTCCCAAAATTTATTTCACACGAACCATCAAACCAGCAGTTCTATAAACACACACGAAGGTCATTCCACCATAACTATTCATCACAAGTGAGCATTTTAGGGTTACTACTACCATTACCATAATTATCTTAAAATCGGCTACAAATCCTCATATCGAAAGTATCCACCCAATCTATACCCACAATCACGCACAACTCACGCATAGCGATAGGGAACAAATCAATAGGGAATCTCACACCCAAGATTTCCAGGGTACACCCACGACACACTACAGTAACCGTCACGGTTCTAACATCAGCAACCTCCACCATAAGTGGACAACTTAACCGTCCTACACTACGGCCCAAAAGCTCGCTAAAAGTATAAGACACGAGATAATGAGTAGCCCCGCTATCAAACATCACTACAACAGACACCGAGTTAACTAAGAACACACTTAATCACACAGTTTAATCCAAAAATGCAACTACATACGACAACCAATAAAAAAAAACAAGTGACGAAGTATACCTACCACCACTTTAGGCGTAGTCTGTGCTTCCTCCACCGTCAGCTGATGCACTCTACCTCGGGCTGCCTCGGTTCCAGCCTGACCTATACGACCATCTGTAATACGCAAAGGGGCAGCCGCAGGAGCCCCCTGTGCCACATTCCCATTAGCTACCCTTGGGTTCGGGCAATTGGCCTTCACATGGCCCGTCTGCTTGCAGTTAAAGCAGACCATAAATGGCATTTTACACTCCCGGCTGAAATGACCGGACTGTCCACACTTGAAACATCCATCAGTCCACTTTCCACTAGTATCCCTGGGCTTAAACCCATCGCTCCTTGAACTCGCGCGTGAATCCGTGAACCTCGACTTCATCGGTACCGAAGAGATTGGCGTCACCGCCTGTGCCGCCTTTCTCTTCTTTGCTTGAGTCTCCAACTCCAGTTCCCTCCTCCGGGCCGCGTCCATCATCGCCGATAAAGAAGTGTACTGCACCGTGCTCACGAATTCCCTAATCTCAGTACGTAGCATGTCCTTGTACCGAGACATCTTCATTTCCTCCGAGGCGGCGTACTGGGGACAAAACAATGCCATCTCGGTGAACTTCTTATTCATCTCTTTCACCGTCTCTGTCGTCTGCGTGAGCTCGAGAAACTCCTTAGCAATCCGCTCCATCTCTACCGGAGGCACGTACTCTGCACGAAAACGAATGACAAACTCCTCCCAGGTCAAGGTAGTGCGCTCAGTAAGCGTCAACGCCGTAGCACACCAATCCTTCGCTCCGTCACGAAGTAAGTTCACAGCGAAACGAACCTTCAGGTTGTCAGGGCAGCCACTTGTCAAAAATGCACACTCCATATCCGATATCCAACGCATGCTGAGGATCGGATTCGGGTCTCCCTTGAACTCAGGCGGAGAACAAGCAGAGAGGTCTCGATACTGAAACTCCCTAGCACGCGGTTGTCCACCCGCCGGTGGTGGGATTGCCGCAATGCGTTCCTCCATCAGAACTACCACCTCGTTGCGGATGGCAGTGATGATCTCGGGGATCGCCTCCCCGATCGCATGTGCCACCTCGGCAGCAACCATCTCTCGGATCTGCTCCACAGTGATCCCGGCGCCAGTCTCTGGCTCAGCAGTGTTGTTTCTCCTAGTGTTGACCATCTGAGGTAGAAGTTACAACGAATTATTAGCAAATAATAACTCACACTACAACACTCACGCTCAACTCCTTGGATATCTCGTGACTTTCCCCGGCTCGAGCATTGATCTTGTGCTTTCGGTAGTAGGAGCTCTACTACTACCATTCACACCTATCATTGCCTGTTCCGAGTCCCATCCCGAAGTGCCCAAGTAGTTTCTCGCCGATAACTATACCCATATGCCCACACCAGCATATGTACACACTCTCCCTAGCTCCCTAGGAATTCCACCCCAAACACTACCCTAGCTACAACGAAATTCCCACTAGTCATGACGAGTCGCCTCGCGAATGCACAGTCGCACACAGTGTAAAACCAAATAGACATTCGAATATAAGATTCTATCCTACAACGGTTAGACTCAAACAAGAGTTGCGCAATAGAACTAAATCCGACATTCTAGGGCTATTCGGTTCCTACCGCATACGACCTATGGTGCATTCACTTAACAACCTATCAAGGCTAGCATAAACTTCTATTAGCAAGCAACAAACATGCCGTACAGTGTAACAAGCACCAAGCAATCTAGCATACCTACTCATATGTAAATACTCTTCCCAGCTCCTTAGAAATTTCATCTCATCCCACTACCCTTGCTACTACGGAATCCCTACTAGCCATAACGAGTTGCCTCGCGAATACCCAGTCGCATGCAGCGCGAAACAAATAGACATTCGAATACGAGATTCTATCCTAGAACGGTTGGACTCAAACAAGAGCTGCGCAAAAGAACTAAATCGAATATTCTAAGGCTATAAATTTCTTACTGCATACAACCTAGAGGGCATTCACTTAGTAACCGATTATAACTAGTATAAATCCCTAATAGCAAGCAGTACAAACTACAGCATAGTATTAACAACAGGCAATCTAGCATGCATACTCTATGATCTAGAAAGCAATTTTGCATACGTACTCATATGTAAACGCTATTCCCAGCTCACTAGGAATTTCATCTCATCCCACTACCCTTGCTACATCGGAATCCCTGTTAGCCATAACGAGTTGCCTTGCGAATTCCCAGTCGCATGCAGCGTGAATCAAATAGACATTCGAATACAAGATTCTATCCTAGAACGGTTGGACTCAAACAAGAGCTGCGCAATAGAACTAAATCAAATATTCTAAGACTATATGATTCTTACTGCATACAACCTATAGGGCCTTCGCTTAACAACCTACTATAACTAGCATTGATTCCTACTAGCAAGCAGTCATCATACAATACAGTGTAAACAACACAGGCAATCTAGCATGCATACCCTATGATCTAGAAAGCGATAAATACACTAAGTACCGTACCTTTCCCCTTTGGCTCCGGCTGACTGTACACACTGCGCCCTCGATTACCGTTCCTCAAACGGATTTTTCCTTCTTTTTATTTCCCAAAAACTTTAAAGAAAATTTTATAGCCGCAAACTTGAGATCAAACACACCGAAATGCGTTTGATTCACTCAAGCCGTGCTCTGATACCAAGTTGTAACGTCCCAAAAATTACAAGAAAATTTAAATTTTTAATAATGACATTTCATTAATTAAACTCGCTAAATAACCCAAAACGTTTCGTTTACAACCCAAGAATAATTATTCTCTAAAAACAGTAAACAGCGGAATAAATAGTTTAAAAAAAATGATAATTATAAAACGATATAATAATCAGCTCTTCACGCGCGCCAGTGTGTACTCGTCACGCCTTGGAGCCACTCGTACCTGAAACAATGATTTATTGGCAAAGGGTAAGCACGAAGCTTAGTGAATTCAACCACCATAGATAACACAGTTATTCCACACTACCCCTATAACAGATAGTTGCACATAAACAAGCATACAAGTCTACGAACAAATCATAAACATGCATACCTACCCCTACGCCACCCGCGTATAACATCTTGGGCCCCACCGAGATTCTACGCCACCCGCGTATACAATCTTCGGCCCCGCCGAATTCCTACGCCACCCGCGTATACAAGCACCGACACCCGAGTCCCTACGCCACCCGCGTATACAAACACCGGCCCCCGAGTCCCTACGCCACCCGCGTATACATGACAACGCCACCCGCGTATATATGTCAACAAAGGTCTAACTAGCCACCCCACTATCTAGCCCCGCATCACAAATAGTTAAGGCTACCACACACGAGCTACAGTAATGTAAAACAACGGATATTAAATATAGTGAGAGAACTCACCTCGTAAGCGCGCCTAGATCACAAACAATAATTCAGGCTTCACAAATCCAAGATCACTTCCCAACACCTAAACAATCGTTAAAACGTATCAACACGAGACCCGGACCCTAAAACACGACGCACGCTTAAACCGTCACTAAAACAACTTTTCGGTTTAACCAAACAGGTCTGTTCGGGACCTGTTCCGACCTCCATAAACCCAGAAAATCCCTAATTAAATTACATAACTAGAAAGTGCTTAGAGTTAGGGTTCCAAGGACATATTATACACCTCCTAACGATTTTTATACAATTAAATACGGATTTTATACGGATGGTTCGCAAAACAGTGAAAAACAGCAGCTATCGGTATAAAACGACGATTTGGCCTATGCTACGTTCCGAACTAGATTTCGCACGAAACACAGAAAGGTTACTAGACTCGGAAAGGGAACCTTTGGCACCGGTGTCACCCCAATCCGAGTTACGAGTAAAAAGTTATGGCTAACGCAAAACAGGGACAGAAACTGCAGTTTTTTACATAAAATGATAACTTTATAAAACAGTTTACGCGTTCGGTTTATACGATTTGGGTTCCGCTACGGCGGTTTAGGGTTACGGCCAGAGGTGGTTTTAGGGTTCCGCCACGGGCACCACCCACTGCCACCTCCGGCAGCGGGGCACGGCGGCGGCGGCGACGATGGCGTCGCGGTGGTTGTTTTGCCGGAAAAGAAAAGAAAAGAAAAGGAAACGAGACAAAGGAAACGACTTACCTCGCTACGACACCACACACCCGCACCTGCTCCTCTTTCCCTCGAAATCTCCGACGAACGGCAGTGGTGGCGGTGGTCTCCGGCGACAACAGCGGCGAACGGCAGCAAACCCGGCGACCTCTCTCTACCACTCTCTCTCGCGCTGTTCTCTCTCTCTACGGCGGCGATGCAGCAGTGATGGCGGGTGGTTCACGGCGGCAGGGAAAAGGAAAGAAACTAATGTTCTTCGTTCCACCTTGCGTGCGGCACAAATCCAGAAACGAGAATGGTTGGTTGCTTAGGTTTTCTTTGTTTGTGCCGTGAAAATAAACGAGAAGGAGAGAGGATGGTCGATTGATTGTGTGTGCAGCAAGTCAACAAGAATAAAACACACAAATAAAAATCTCGGTCCCCTAATTGCATGGGCCGAAACCCATGCCCACATTGGACTAAAGTCAAGAATAGCCCCTCAAACTTCATCATCTTGCCTAAAACCAACTTAGCTTAAGAATTAACATTGAAGGCTAACGGTGCTACTCCCGATAAACGTAAATATTACTAAATACAAGCAGTTATATTAACTGAGCAAAAGAGAAAAATAAATTAGCGAACCCTACCAGGACATGGGCTTTACAAAAAATCGGCCCAAGTAGATGAATATGTAGCTTGCGATTTCGGCCCATGTAGAAGAGAAACGTTGTCGTGTCCAAAATACGAAGTCTTCCTTTTCCGTCCCAATACCTGCAATCCGTACGTAATTCCATAGCCATGTAGACTTCAAAACGGCATTTTTCCTCATCCCTACATTTAGACAACTTTAAATAAGAAAATTGCTATATTTATATAAAAACATGCTACTTTGACGTTTTAAGGTACAAAGTGTTTATTCGCTAAATTAGACACTAAACTTAACTAAAAAGACTCAATGAGGAATAAAAACTAGCTCAAAATTATAATAAAAGGCTATAAATAGGGTTATAAAAATAACCCTATCAGTAGTCACAGAAAACAGTTTCATATGACCCAAACGAATGTCCCATTGAATCCATATCCACAGAAAGATATACTCAAAGATATATTACTTGTACACACATGGAGACGTATGACAAACAACAAAGATGGTAGAAAAATCAGTTTTTACAAACTTTACTTTGGCATGAAAATCTTTCAGCGTGTATTCCCCGGCAACGGTACCAAAAACTTATTGTCAGATTTATGCAACCTTAGAGATTCACTTAAAATAGAACTCAGTGCAAGTATACACCTTGAACTACTATCGTCTCGTAACAAGTAATAATGGTAAAAGTACCAGATATCGATCCACAGGGAAAAAACTTGTGAAAGCTTTTCAAAAAGTCCAATCTTTAAAAACTGACTTCAGATGGCGAATTCGAAAACAGAGTTGAGTGGTTTGTTTTGTGAGTTAACAACTAAAAATATCAATGAGAGATTAAAAGCACAGGGTGCAAGGTTTTGTTAAGACAAAAATAAGTGATCCGGTTAAAAGATGAAATAAACACCTGGATAATCCTATATAAATAGGATTATCACAGTATCAACTATCGGGTCAGATGGCCTCCCAAGAGTACACATAGGCCAGCGTGGTATCGATACGATATAAGTTATATTAGACCTCGTGAATCCTAGCACAGCACAATGTTACCATCCTACACCGTAAGAGCATAACATTTGTTAGATGCTAAAGCTATATGTAACCTTCTCTTATTATCTCAGGTTTTGTTGTTTATCTTAACTCTGAAAGTTAATGCATTTTCACATATTAAATTAGTTGTCAATTAATTAAAATATGATCTTTAATGAAACAGTAATCACCTGAAACAAATAGTTAGATAACAGTGTTATATAAATACACCTCTCAACTTTCACACCGATTTTGGTCTCAACTCTGCCTTACACCCCAAGCTAAGGCAATTAGCCCATCATTGCTCGGATTAATCTTTCGAATGGTGTAAGAAATGTAAATAACATTACTGAAAAGTAAATTGGAGGAAAGTAAATAACAGAAAAGTAAATTGCAGTAAAGTAAATGACAGAAAAGTAAATTGCAGAAAAATAAATTACTAAAAAGTAAATACAGAAATTAAAGTGCGTTAATGTAAATGACTGTAAATTAAAGTGCAATAAATTAAAGGACAAGAATATCAACTACAGGAATGTAAAATAAAGCAGTAGATGGAATTAAAGTCCTAAAAATGAGGTAACTTGGTCGCCAAGTTATGAAACTTGTCGTGCAAGTTACGTCTCAAGAGTGATTTTTACACTAGGAAAATGATTTATTAACTATTTGGAACAAGTCTTGGATTTTTAGAAGGATTAAATCCAAAATATCACCACAAGATTTGATTTATACCAAATAATTAACAAAAAGTGAAATACTTGAAAACAAACTTTTCTTGCCTTAAAACTTGGAAAATACCAACATTAGAAAGTAATTTCAAGTTACAAATTGATTATAAAAAGCAAGTATGTTCCTTGTATTAATTTCTAATAATAGAAGAGAGATTATGGAACTTGAAGACAAGAACTAGAGATTAAAAGACTTATATTAATTTCAAACGAAAAGTTACAATTACTCCATACTTAAAGTAACAAGAAAATACTTAGAGAACAAAAGATGAAACAAGAAAGTATTCTTAGAAAGTTGGTGTCTAAATCTAACAACAGACTTTCCTATTTATAGGAAAAGGGAAACTTGGTGCTAAAGCATCCAAGAAGAGTACTTAAGAAGCTTTAAAAATTAAAGAGTACATAATAAGCCTTTAAAAGGTAAAATGTACTAATTAAGCTACATTCCAACAAGTCTTCAAAAATCTGATTTGTAGCTCCAAAAATCGGTCCAAAATATTTTTCTTGGCCCAACAGCAGATCTGGCTCAAAACAGCAACTTCAGCCCAAAACAGCAAAAAGTTCCAGCAGCATAATTCTGCAGAAATCCTTGGAGGATTTCATCAATCTGCAAAAAATTATTTTAAGCACCAAATTACCTACTAAACTATGTAAAACATGCTTAATATATGAATTATGATCAATGCATGATTTTTACACAAAAGTGACTTGAAAAGGGATTTTTAGCACTTAAACTAAAATAAAAAGATAATAAAGACTCAAAATAGGGTTAATAACTTCAAAATAAGATTTAGTTCTCTTTTAAAACATGAAATACGCCAAATTTTTAAATTTTATTTATTTTTTAAATTTTATTTATTGTATTTTATCCTTTTTAAACTTATTTCGATGTTCTCAAAATATTATTTTTATACAGTTTCTATGTTTTGATTACTTTAAATTTCTTGTAGAAAATTTTCTAATAATACATGTTGTTATAAAATTATTTATTTTATTATAATTTAATAAATTACGTAATTAATTAAAATATATAAACAACTTATTAAGAATAACTTGATCATGTTATAGGTTATAGGTTATGTTAAGTTCTCTCATACTAAATGCTAAACAATTATTCTTTCATGTGATCATGTCCATAATATTTCCATACCAAACGTACCTTAAAAAGTTAATGGATGAATGGTGAAAATAAATTAATATGTTGATTTTGGTTCCAATTTTGTAATGATATTAAATAAATGAAATTGTATAATTTATTAATTTCGCTATTATAATAAATAAATATATATATATAGGACTATATAGGACGATAATCAAATGAGAACCTAAAATAGGTTGAGAACCGTAAAAATCAATCTAAGCCGTTAATTAATTTTAATCTATGGACATTATTATAGACAAAAATAGGTTGAGAACCTATGAATGAATTTTTATGTTTTTAAAACCATATGATCAAAACCAAATAACGGCTTAGATCGATTCCCACGGTTCTCAACCTATTTTTGGTTCTCACATGATTTAACCTCTCTTTCTATATATATATATATATATATAGTTACATATATCCAGAACAACGGTTTTATTGATTTCGTTTTTAATTTTGACATCAACTATCAATTAGAAGTGAAAAAAATTTATACTCTATCTTAAAATAACAAATAATATTATGCTTGAATATTTATTGAATTAATAAACATAGATATTTAGATAGATTTACCACCAATAATCAAATACTTTATAAAAAATCTAAGAACGTTGGCAATAGAAAATTTGCCACCTATTGTTTTTATACGAGATAAATAAAGCTTTTGTTCCACCACAATTATATTTATATATATGACAAGTGTCATGACACACTTCGGTTCTTATCTTCTTTTCCACATTAAGAAATGATTTTATTTAACATCAAATTAAAGTTAGGATGAATTTTGGCTTTGGTCCATAACGTATTAGCTTTTAACAAAACTGGTCCATAACCTTTATCTATTATGAATTTCTCCTCAATGTTGCAAAAACGACTGGTTTTGGTACCTCTTGTTAATGGGTGTTAAGTTCATTCTACATTGATATTGTTTTAATCTTTTTCGGCAATCTCTCTCTCTCGCCCCTTCTCTCTCCTTACCAAGAAGCCCCATCCCTCCCCCATGGGCGGACCTAGGTAAGAGCATACGGTGGCACGTGCCACCGTATTGTTTCTCCGCCGTAATGTAAAAAAAAATAGGTTCGTGAAAGGTGGAACCGTATCAATTTGATTTGTGCCACCATATTTATTTTGAATCTACAATAGGGACACAAGTTTTCTTTGATAGAGTTGGTTTTGAAGGCTTTTATTCTACTCAAGACACGGGTTCAAGTCTTGTTAGAGACATTTGTATACTTTTTAGTTTTTAATTTCTTATTTTACTATGTTTCTAAAAAAATAGCAATAATGGGACTCAAACTTGAGACCTAAAGTTTGAAAAGCAAGAGACTAACCACCAGACCAACATTGATTGTTTGAAAAATATTTCTAAGTTTGTTTCTTATAGTTAAATGGTGCCACCGTTTAAATTTTTTTCTGAATCCGCCACTGCCCTCCCCACACCTACAAAATCTCCCTTCCCCTCCTCACCGTAACCCCTCACCCCCGTCACCACTTGCCACCTCCTCTCCCACATCCATTGTTCTTGGAGGACTACAATCAGAGAAATCTCAAATTTCAACAAAATCCACCAAGAAATCTAAACCTAAAAATATATGAAGATGAATCCAATGAATAAGATGCAACAGATTGAGGAAGAGATTCCTTACCTTCAAAGAATTTCGATGAGAGTATAGCATTTTTATCTGTTGGAGTACTCCTTAGTGGAAATCGATCATTTATCTAATCCTTCCACTCGTTCAAGATATCAAGCAACTTAAATTGGAAGATGACGAAGAACGGAGTAGGGGGAGATTTAGGGTAGTTGGCTTTTACTTTCGGTGATGCTTGATGGTTGACCGGAAACAAACTTGTTTGCTTGCTTCGTTTGTAGTGGTTACGATGGGGATAAGCTTGTATTAAATAAAGACACATGACCAGTTTCGTTAAACGTGACATAATTCTAGGACCAAACTGAAATTTATATACGCTATAATTTAAATACCTTTTAATTGCTTTAGGATTGGGATTAATTATTAGGGGTCAACGTTAAACTAGGAAACAATGAGAAGACATTAATTTTGTCTTCGACGTTGATTATAGAAAGGAATTTGGTCACATTTTTTTATGAAAATGTCTAATCTAAAGGTGTAGGTGTGTATGAAGGAATGAGGATTGGATAAGGTCTAGATTCAAACTGGTTACATTTTGACCGGTTGTAATTAGTCTTTCCTTCTTGATTACCATTTATTCCAAGACTTGTTAACCAATTATGATTAATTCAATTTGATACAAAAAAATCATGTTTTTTTAACAACAACGAAGTTTTGTTAAAAACTAGCAAGACGCTATAGCAAACAGTTATATACAGGAAATAGCTATGAGTGAGTTATGAAACCAACCCACCCCATTAATATTAAACTTGCTACTCCTATTAGAAACCCAAAAACAAGTCTGAGTTACAATCTTGTCAAAGATATCTGTCTTCTTCAGCTTCATCTCGCCAAAAATTGTCACATTCCGGAACGTCCATATGTACCAAAGCATAGTGAGAATATGGCATCAAAGCACATCTTCTCCCAACTCTTCAACCGTAAATTAGAAAACCATGTAATCCAAGTCATATAGGAACTAAACGCCGGGATATCTAAATGCCACCATCTACCAATTTGTCTCCAAATCTCTGCCGCCAAAGAGCATGAGAAAAACAAATGATCACATGACTCCAAACCCAAATCACATAGAGGACAAAGCAAAGAGTCAACATCAATCCCTCCGCTATCCAAATTAACCCGAGTGGCTATCCTGTTCAAACTCAAGCGCCAACCAAAAACATTAATCTTAATAGGAACTAACCGGTTCCATCTAGTACCAATCGAGTCTACAGCGAACAGTCTGGAATCAATGTAATTCTAGTAGATGCAACGGTAAAAGAACCTGATCCATCCAACGACCACACTCACCAATCTTTCTGATGAGAAATCACAAACGACTGCAACTTATCCCTCAAGGCAGAAAGTTGCGTCAGTTCTGCTCCCCCTCGGTGTAACACCCCGAAAATTGGAGAAACAAAATTGGAGTCACGAACGTCCGCGAGAGGCACTTGCCGGACGTCCGCATAGTGTTGAAGCCCGCACATCATCCGCGGAATCAACAGAGAAAGCGAAAGTTTGAGAATTAGATGTTACAAGTTGGTATCAGAGCATAAGTTTGAGAGAATTAGATGTTAATTTTAGATACCTAGACTCAAACTAGCGTTCCTTTAAGTAAATGAAAGCGAAATTTGCACTACTAGGCACATTAAGATAGGATGTTTTGAGGTCGATGGAGTCGTTAGAAACGAGAATCGCGTAAAGAGTAGCAAGGATAATCATGTACGTTACGTTCATAATTACACCTGGCCAGTGTTATGGTGAACCTACTAGTTACATGTGCATACTTGAACTACTTTAATGTGATGACCGTTGGGATAGTGAAGAAGTTTCTAAGCGAGTAGTCGTCGGAATAGATGGACGATTTTAGCAATAGTCACTCGGGGTGACGATAAGCATGATAATGGTATTAAGTGGACCGTTTCGGGTCAAAGTTGATGGTTGGATTTGAACCGTAGGCTTATTAAATCGACCTTAATTCCAGGAGGAATTGTAAAGTGAATCGATGTAGTTCCCAACTTTGCCTTAAGATGATTGGGAATCCGGATGACGGTAGTGTGACCAGAGAGATTTGGAGGAGTATGGTTTGAGACGTTGAGTTCCGACTAAATTCATGCACAAAATTTATTTTAAAATAAATTGTATCAGTTATTTCTTGTGTTTCAAATCCTCCTGTGGATTGAGTTACAAAATCTCAGAAAATGGTTAACACACACACAAGATTTTAAGTCGTGGTTTGAACATGCATGAAAATTGTTTTATTACGAGAGTTGCAAACTCCGTTGGAACTTGTTTTATTTCATTGATTGTCCGACGTTACTTTCGGGTACAGTGTTGTCTATATTATTGATGTTGTTTAAGATGTTGGGCAAGTAACTACGGCTTATGGCTTTAACATTGGATCTCCTCCACATATGTTAAGGTTTGGACGGAAAGTTGTCTTCCATTATGTCTATGTCGAGTTTTATTGGGAAATTTATTTAATGAAAGTTTTGTCGAAAAGTATTGTTTAGATTGTGTTACAACAAAAGGGAAGCGAAAGGTTTGGCACCATTTGGTTGAGTTGAGGCAATTGAGCCCATGGAGTTTTACAGAGTTTTGTTTTACGATGTTTTGTGTCGTGTGAGTGCAATTTTGTAAGGTGCATACTTCGGTTATTGTGTGTGTTAATTTTGGATTATATTGGGCATTTTGACTCATTCGGGTTTTGTTGAGAAGTGCTATTTATGCCGTAAAGCGACCAAACGGAATGTTTTTGGAACTTTGATGTCGCATAATTTCTCTTTCAAATATTTGTGTTAGCACGTTTTGTTGCAATTTATTTAATTGTACGGATTGATTTATACGTGGCGTGAGTAATGCATATGTATTGTTTCGACAAAACTTTCATTAAATAAATTTCATTAAATAAAACCTTTCGAGTATTTTAATGAGTAAAATTCAAGCCTTACTCAACGAAACAAAACCTTTCGAGTAAATGAATTTTACTCATTAAAATTCATTTTAATGAGTAAAACCTTTCGAGTAAATGAATTTTGTTTCGTTGAGTAAGGCGTGTAAGGTTTTACTCATTAAAATTCATTTTAATGAGTAAAATTCATTAAATAAATTTCATTAAATAAAACCTGTCGAAACAATACTTTTGGTGTAAATATTTGTGTTAGCACGTTCCATGATAAGTAAGGCGTGGGCCTACATGGTCGGGCGTCGTCTCATGGGCAGTAAGGTGTTATCCCAAATGTGCTGTTGTGGATTTGGAGTGACCCAATGTATAGACCTGGAGTGGTTGAAGTTGGGGGCTCCCTAGTCTCGTGGGCAATAGATCTGGAGTGATTGAGCTCAGTTTACGAGAGTAGTCCACGTGTTGTTTTATTGCATAGTAGGTGACCCACTTTTGTGTTCCGTCACGTGCAATGTATACGGGCCTCCACCGTCACCGAAAGGTGTTGTTTTGGGTATTTGTGTTTATCCATGTTTTCGGTGATGTATCATATTTATATGAATTGTTTCCCACGTTATATGAGTTATGGGTTATGCTTTCATCCATGTTTGAGATGTTTGGAAAACTAGTGATTTATTTATGAATTCAATCGTCTTGAGAATCAAATGCTATTTCACCTTTCACGTTGGTTTTGGGGATGAGTCAATTTTGAGAAATCATTTTATACTAAAGTTTTCAGCACGGGATTTGCGTGAGTTGGAAAATGGGTGATTTGCATCTAAAGTAAATTCTTTTGAACTCACGACTGAAATTGCATCTCTCTCGATTTATAAATTTATATGGTCATGATAAAACTCTTGAACTCACTAGGCGTTATCCTAACCCTTTTTATTTGTCGGCATGTGCAACAGGCTCAGGTTGGGAGTAACTTTAGCTACACTGTGAAGTGGTGAGTGCTAGAAGGGTGCACGAGAGGTGATTTTGATTAGTGAAGTCTTCCGCATTTAATTGGGATTAGCAACTTGTGTTGCGTTAAGTAACGCCCGTTTTAAGTTATTTATTGTGGCGATTATGATATTTAAATTCCGAGGTATTTTCAGGGATGATCCGTAGAAATGATTTTATCCTCTTTTGGTTATTTTGTTGAAATTAAAGTTAGTTGTTCGTTCCAATTTTGAGGGTGTTACACTCGGCCCCCTACGAAAATAACCAAACCAATCATCGTTCATTACCCATTGCTTTGACCATAACCTCTTTATCAAGCTCCAAAGCACACATTATCGGATATTCCATTTTCAAAGGTCCACTTCCCAACCAACTATCATGCCAAAACGAAGTATTTGATCCAACTCCTATTTTTTTCTTACAAAACAATAAAAAATCAAAATTTTTACCCCGTAGATGGATAAAAGCCTTCAAGATCGCCAAGCATGTTGAATTCGACCCGCATCAGATAAAACCGAACCAATTCGACCATTTACACCATGTATCGATTGAATCACTTTAACCCACACCGCATCTTGATCAACTCGAAATCTCCACACCCATTTAAAAAGTAAGGCTCTATTAAAAGTAAATAAGCTTCTTATACCAAGACCCCCCATTTTTCTACTAGCCATACTGTTATCGCATTTAACCCAAGACATCTTATTATCGTCCATCTCACCTCCAACGAAGAATCGATTCCGAATGGATTCCAACGGTTTGACAACCGAATATGGCATCTTGAACAAGAGCGTATAATATGTCGAGAGACTCCCCACACTGAGGGGACCATCCAAAAATTGACGACCCTTAATAAAGGTCGATTGTTCCTTGCTAACAACCTCACCAATAATACAACAGAACCAATTAGTCAAAAGTTAACCAATAATTTTGTATTGGCACCCAAGTAAGATTGTAACACCCCAAAAAAATTGGAAAACTGGATTTTGGACTTGCAGACGTCCGCATGGGCGCCTGGTCGGACGTCCGCGTCAGCGTGGAAGTCCGCGGGTCGTTTGTGGAAGCAACATAGAAAAATAGGGATTCAGACAGGTCAAGGCCGGACGTCCGCATGGGCTTCCAGCCGGACGTCCGCGATATGTCTGATGTGATATTTTGGTTGTTTTCAAGACCTTTCTCTCTCTCTCTCTCTCCATTTCCAAACCCACAACTCAGTTTCTCTCTTTCTAAACCGATTTTCTCTCAAGAAAACCCTAAATCCTTCCTCCTCTTCTTCATCTTCTTCACCCAAATCAAACCCATTCCCACCATTGATGAAGATATGGAAGCTTGAAGCTTTTGTGGGAGATTAGAAGCCTTGCTTTGAGGATTCAAGTGATGAAGGTAATCTCTCTCTCTACCAAAAGATAGATTGTGGTTGTTTTCACCTTCTCTTCCATTTTGGGGTATTATTGGGTGATTTTGGTTGTGCTTGATTGAGGTGATCTTCTCCTTTTTATCTATGAAATTAGGATTTTAGTATAAGTTGGGATTTTGATGTAAAATGCTTGGGGAATGGTTCTACATGTTTGGATCTGAGTATTTGCGGTTGGAAACGTTTGGATCTAGGTTTTTGGAAGATTTGGCTTGAAGATTCAATCTTCTTCAAAGGAGCTTACGTTTGGGGAAAATCTAGATCTAGCCTAAATCTAGCAAGGTGAGTTCAAGTTGATTTGCGAAAATGTTGTACATGCCAAAAATGTTATTTTCCAAGTATTTGTGTGTTTTACTTAAATTATCAATTGATGAGTTATTTGGTAAGATTGACCCTTTTGAAGTGGTTAACTTTATAAAGTTTGTAAAACACCCACATTTTGGGATTTTGGGATATTTTGACGTGTAGAAATCATAAATATGTCCTTAAATGATTTATTGCTCAAATGAAGCTTATTCAATGGTTTAATCATGTAGGTTTAATTGATTTTACAAACCATTTGGGAAAATGCACATTTTAGTATCATGAGTCATTTTGAGAATTACGAGGGTATGAGTCCATTTGAGAAAACCCTTTGTTTTAACCTGCGTCGAGTTTTGGGTTAATGATGATTTTGTGGTATATGTTTACCTGAACGATGCCTAAATGTATTTTGTATTATGAGGACCGTTATTTATGGGTGAGCATTTTGCTCGGTTTTGACTTTAAAGAAGTCTTGGGGACATTTTGTCCGGTTTTGATGGCTCAATGTGGAGTCTTATTTATGGTTTACATTTATTGCAACATATTGCATATTATTGCACATTATTGATATTTACATGCTCGGGTGCTTTAGTCATTCCGGGATGGGCATGTTATTGTAGGTTGTGTTGCATTGGATCCATAGGCACGTAAGTCAGTCTTTATTTGATGGTCTACTGGGTGTTGCGGGATTGTACCGGGTCCCATGTTTTATGACCTTTACTTTTCAAGGGTAGACTAGGAGGGCTGAGTCCGGTTGAGCTGTCAGGTATGATTGACGGGCATTTATGACCTTCGTCATGTCGGGGCAATGTCATGGTTGTATCCCCGCTTGTGCCGAGCCTTTGGTGGCATTCATGTTAATATTCCGCTAAGGTCAGCTGTTTCTTTGGGTGTGTCTTGAAAGGAGTCGTATGGGATACTTGGGATGTTATGTCGTGAAGTGTCGTACGATTAACATTGTATGAGTGACATACTTTTATGTTCTTCCACTCTCATTGGATACGTGTCTCCCCCGTCGTCAGCCAACATTAATTGGGATATTATAATGCCTTTGTTTTATTATCGTTGGTCTTGTGCGATTGACTGCAATTGATGACTTTAATATTGGATTTCCCTCCATGTATTTTAAAGTTTGAATGAAGCAGGTCATTTTCATATTTATGGTATTTGGACTTCATTACATTTTACGTTCGCGGGAGTATTGGTTCGTATCATGTTTTTGGTGAAGTATTTTATTTATATGGATTATTTCTCCATGATTTATGGGTTGAGTGTTATGTCATCAATCGTGTTTGAAGGTTTCGCATAATATGGATTTATTCGCGTTTTGGGTGAGGTGGGATTGGAATTCATTTTGGAAAACGCTTTATACATTTTGGGAACTTTTTTCATATATTTTGGGTGCGTTGGAAAATGAGTCATTTACATCATTCTCATAAATTCTTTTGGAAATCACGATCTATGTCGTAAAACTTTCATTCAAGAATTATTTAAATCATGCTATAAACTCTTGAACTCACTAGGCGTTAGCCTAACCCTTTTTATTTGTCGGCATGTGCAACAGGTTCAGGTTGGGAGTAGTTTTAGTGACACTGTGAAAGGTCGAGTGCTAGTAGTGTGCTCGAGAGGTGAATTAGTTAAGTGAAGTCTTCCGCATTCATCTTTGGGATTAGCAACTTGTACTTGGGTTAAGTAACACCCGATGTGATCTTAGCCTTTGTAATAAGACTTGGATTATAATTGGTTGAGGTAATCCTCGTATTGGTTTATAGGAAGAAATTCTATTATTTTGGATGTATTATCGAAATTTTTATTTAGTTGCTCTTTCCCAATTTGAGGTGTTACAAATTAAGCTAATAGGTCTGTAGTCTTTTAAAAATTTTGATATCTTTAACCATATGAATAGAGAAATCGAAAAATTTGAAAATCAATCAATTGAGATAAAATAGGAAACGAATTGAAATCTATGTTTTAAAGTTGTCGTAGAAAAATAATTTATTTAATTTAAATTAATCCTTTTACTAATATACCTGTAACACCTCATGTCCATAAAATGATTAAAATTTGAACCTTTTGGAATTGTGGGGCAAAAGTGTGAAGTGAAGAAGTGTTAGGACTTAGTGGCAAAATCTGGAAAAATAAAAAAGGGTAAATACCCTAAACCGTTCTCCATTTTCTCATTATCAACGTTTTGGAGACTAAGTGAGGAAGCTAGAGAGAATTGGGAGCTTCCATGGAAGAATTGAAGAAGGAAGCTGAAGTTGGTGAAGTGTTCTTTATCTCCTTCAAGGTAAGCAACCTCACTTTACATTTGATTCCTATGGTGATGGTGGAATTCTAAGGTTAAAGTCTTTAGGGGTTTCCATTGTTGAAGTTTTTCTAGTTTGAACTCTAAAGGGGTATGGGTTTTATGGATTGATTGTTGGTTTCTTGAAGTTTTTGGCAAGGAATCTCCATTAATGGAGTTATCCTTCAACGGTTCTTCATCCTTTGATTTTGGAAGAGGTGGTTGTTTTATAAAATGGGTTTTGGATGGATTCCATGGGATTAAATGATGTTTTGATGTTTGGGATTGATTTCCATATGAGTTTTTATCAAATCATTAAGAAACTTCATCTTTTTGCTTGGTAATCTCCATTCTTGCCATGGAAGGAGTTTTTGAGTTTTTGGGTTTGGAGGAATGATTCAATGGATTGTATTTGTTTGAGTAAATCCATTTTGGATGTTTGTTTTTGATTCCTAAAGGTTTGATTAGTTAAAACTGTCAATTTTGGAAGTTTTCAAGCACTTGGGATCGATTTGGGGGTTTTTGGAGTGGAATTTCGAGCTTAATTTCAAAGTTCAGATTTGGGAGTGACAACCAGAAAGTTGCGCGGCCTGGCCCGCGGCCTGAGGCCACGTGCCAGGTGCCAGGTGGCGCAAGTCTCTGAGTTGTGTGGGTTCTTCGTTTTGCTTCGTGTTTCGTTTGGGTTTGGATCGAGGCATCGTTGGGTTCACCTTAGGGGTTTAGGGAAGATATTTTGGAGTGTAATTAGATTGTTTAACACCATTTTTATGGCGTCCAATTCAGGTGTTCGGTTTGATCTAAAGTGGGTTTCGGAGCGTGTGTGGATGTGCTAATGCTAAGGTGAGTTCCCTTAACTCCTTTGTGCAAATGAAATGTTTTGCTAAAGTTTTCATAACTAATTATGGTTTTGAGCATGATGACATGATTAAACATTTTGAAAGGTTTTATTATTACGTGATGTGGAAACGTTTATTAAAGCATGCAAGTTGTTTATACGTTCTTTTCTACGTAAGTGTTGATTGTATGCTCTTGTGATGTTGTTGCTATGTGTGGAGTCGGGTTGCACAGTGGTGTGTTGGACCATGGATGGTTGAGAATCTTCGGTGAATGAGTTAGACCGTGTGCCTCGAATTCATTTCGTGTGCACATGGATACGGCTTCGACCGAGTGCCGAGGGGATCTACTGTGGGGGCCCCGAGTGTTGACCTCACATGAGGTGATGGGAGTTGAGGCCACTGTGCAATACCCTTATGTGGAGTCGAGCATTTAAACTGGATTTCCGTTTATTATTATAACCGTTGAATATTTTATACTACTGTTTGTGTAGAACTGTTTTAAAGAGGGAATTCACTAGACCTCATGGTCTAACCCTCGCTTTTCAAAAACTAAAACCATTTTCAGGTTAGAGTCGTACTTGGGGTTTCATCTGGTGATGATGGAAAGATGTTGTGCTGTAGAAGAGGCATCGTCTAGAGAAGACTTGTAGATTACCGTCGGGCTTCCTGTAGTATCTCAGTTGTGAAGAGATTTATCCGTTGCGTAATTAGAGTTAGAATTGATGTAATGTGTCCAATTTTGGAACCGTTCTTTGTCGTAATGTTACAAATTTTATTTTACTGATTTTGGGTTGTTACAAATGGTATCAGAGCCATAGTTTAAGGGATTTAGGTGACCGGATGGGCCTAAACTTAAACTGTGGAGTAGAATGGGACGCAATTGAGATATAGGAATCCAATAGGAAAGACCTTAAGCATATAGAATCTTAACAATGGTAGGGAGGACCCTCACGTAAGGTAAATTAAAGATCGCATCTGGCCAATGCTATCAAGAATTTATAGGTGCATGGGTGTACTTGATCTCTATTGTTGGGATGATTGTCAGGTGCGACAATATGTAGAAAGTTCTAACCTTGTAATTGATAGCAAAGGATTGATGTGTCTTGGGAGATCACTTGTGATGTGATGTCTACACCTAATAGAAGAAGTGTTGTTTAAGATATTAATGAGCCGACTAGAGGTATAATTTCTAGGATTCCAAAAGGAATAAATGGTTGGTTAGGGGTAAACTCCTAGTTTCTAGTGAGTCCACACTCTTAGAATTGATGTGTCGATCAGTTGGGATAGAGAGTGAAGACAATATTGGAATCTTGAAAGCTTCAATTCAAGATCGAGTAGGGGAAATCTAGCCTTTGACTGTTTAGTCAAGCGGTTTAGTGGCAAGGATAATGAAGGGAAGATATCAATATTGGATTGAAGTACGTGTAGGAGTAGAAGGTGAGGTAACTGGTCAATTTGGAAACCATGTAGAGTGGTCGATCAAGTGGGTTGTGAAGCACTTATACAACAAGTTGTAGCAAGAGTAAAAAAACGATTGTTGGTCATAGTATGGTGTCAAGGAGGAGTTGAGGTGAGTACAACGGTTGACCTTGTTAGAGCGAATAGACTTCAATTGCATATTGAGTTTCATGCATTATGTCATTAAATGTGTTACACGAGTTCTTTCATGTTAAAAGCATGTACATGCATTTTAGATTTTCTTGTTTTGGGAAATAAGTTGACGCGCGCAAGTGTGTTTTTTTAAAACAAACTTGTTTTCACTATACGATAAAGCTTTGAACCTAGTGATCTACGAATTATTTCACGCTTTTTCTTATGGAGAGAATCTTCGTTACGAAAATATTGGAAACGTTTTATTGTGAGGTTTTGTTTTATAAACAAAATGAGTATTAACACGCTATTATCATATGGATGAGTGTTGGAGTCGACAGACTCACCTGGTGTAAGTGGTTTCGTTCAGAACTGTTCTAGTCGTGCTTGAAAGGTTTCATTAGTCATATTTTGTTGTGCCGACATCGAGTTGGTTGGACAAGGTTATGAATCATCGTGGGATCGCATGTGAACGACCTTTGAGGTCGTTGTGCTTTATTATTCAACTTGAGTGGTGGTGTGTCATGCATACTCAAACTTGTTTTACGATATCGTACCTACTACGTTTTCAAACGTGCAAAATGATTTCAATCATTGTGTCATCATGCATGAAGGCTATGAACTCGCTAGGTGGTGGAGGGTATTTTATTGAGGATGATGAAAGGCTTTGTGAGTTGAATTGTCAGTTGAATAGGATATGGTCGAGTTATGACCTTAGTGTCTCCGTTAGAGGAGGTGGGTGAATACCAGGAGTCTCGGACAATGAATTCGGAATGTTAGTATGGTTGTAGTTTGAACTATTGCTTGGTTATTTGAGAATGGTTATGTTTGGAGTGAAATTCGAAGTGGTCAAAGTGCTTCTGTTGGAGCATTTTAGTAAGTAGTAGTGCAGTACTTGATGAAATGTTATCGACCTTGAGTCTGAGTGCTGAGTTGGTCTTGTAATTAGACTTTGCGCTAAGAAAGTGTTTTGCTTCCTCAAGAAAGGACGGTGGGGTATAAAGTTGGTTGTGATGCGTAGGACGAAATGGGTTCCATTAGGAATCCTGGTTGTCGGGAAGTTATGGAATCATCGTCATATTGTCCATTGATATAGAGGTTGCGACCGTTTAATATATCCCAAGTTGGAGATATTGTCAGGAGATAGAACTTGAGAAATAAATCTGTTGTGTGTGGATGGATGAGGTCATATGGGAGGGTGTGAATGGCATGGTGTGGGACCACCTAGTGGGGGCATTAGGAGAACGGAAGACCACCAATGTGGATGTGATTTCCAATGAGGTTTTGATGATTCTCTTATGCGTGAAGTGTTTAGCACAGCGGAGATAGATCGCGAGGAGTTGGCGAGAGACAAGAACTTGTTTGAGGAGTTAGTAGAAGTAGATTCATTCGGGAATCCTTATCGATCGTGAGGTGGTTGGGCATTATCATGTCGGTTGTCGATGATTAAAACAACGACCGTTGATTTAGGTCGTTATCAGAAGGTTGGAATCGGAGAAGTAACTCAGGCGTGGTCATGTTATTGAAATTACTCAATGGTGTAAGAGGCCCGTCGAAATAAGTGTGTGTGCACCCGGTTTAATGTTGGACAGCCTTGTGTGAGTGAATTAGACGATCATGATTTTATGGTTCGCCTGAATCAGAGAAAGACAAAGACACGGTATGACTTTATTTCAAATGTAACTATGTTATGGTTGGTATGAAGGAAATAATATCCTCGGTGTGTGTAAATGCATCATGGGTAGCTTGTTTGCAATGTCGCCTCGTGGTGAAATGGTGGTTTGAGAAAGTTGGTAGCACTTTGTACCGAAGGAACGTGTAAGTCATAGATGTAATGATAGTATTCCGTTTTATTGAAGTATTGTTGTGTTGTATTACGGGTCGAAAGTAGGTGTAAAACCTAGTTTGGGGATTCCTTGGGAAAGTATTCAAAGCTGGCGAGTATGCTCGATTGAGGCGTATGAATTTTCAGGCGGCGTACGTTATTGCTATTTTGAGATCAAGAGATTGAGTTGTGGTTAGTGACTGGCCAAAAGGAGAACCCTTGTTCTTCTCGATCCCATTGGATTTTTGGGTGAGTTCATCATACTCCACTAGAATGACGAAAAGGATGTTGTATCCGTTTCGTTGGGGTGCTTTGTTATGAAGCTTAGTTGGGAGCGTTGAGGCTTTTCGTAGGTGTAAAGAAATGCAATGAGTCGGTCGATTGTGTTGAAGAGTCAGAAATTCATGGCAGTTCTCAGTGTTAGGTATTTTGTGAGCACTTGGCTAAAAGTATCGATTGAGGTTTATGGTGAAACCGTTCGTTCGGGCACGTAGCGATGTGCGATGGGTGTTTCGTGCAAGCACGAGAGGAAGTGAAGATGGTATGTGTTTGGGCAAAAATTCACCAGTCTAGACCACGACCGAGGTAAGACATTTATTACACTTCCTCACAATAAGGTAAAATCACAGTACATTATCCTTTGATCATAATTGAAATCGAAAGATATTTTCCTCACGACACTCGACCACGATGTCGTTTAGCTCACGCGTCCGTCGTACTGAACCATGCGACCTCGATCGACTAACGTACATTATTTCTGTTACTTTTTCAGTGTTTAAATGCAGGAATCAATGTCATTAATAGCCAACGGCTATAACCGACGAGGATCATAACTGGCATTAATTCCAAAGACGTTTCAACCGTTACCAGAAGCATTTATGAAGATCATTGAATGATACGAAGACTATAAAAGCGAAGGCTCAATCATCATTTTGGGGGCATCACACAACCAACACACTATCTCTCACAATCTGGGACATAATCATTTGAACTCTCAAGAACACTTGAAGCAAAAAGCCCTATCTCGAAGAATCGCTCTCGACGCATGACTCCTACACACGACACATAGTTTTTTCACACGACGCACATTGTTTTTACATTCAAAACACTTGTTACTTTACATTTAAAGTATTTCCTTTTCATCTGTATTGTAATCTCTGTACGATCGACACCCAAAACACAAGGACATCGCCCCTGTTTGGCGACTATAGTGCAGCGACGACTTCCATAGTCGTCCGCGGGTTTTTTCCTCGTTGAGGTTTTTCCCACGTCACCAAAATCTTTGTCTCATTTACATTTTCCGTCTTTGTCGTACGCTTTGTCGAAAGATTCCCTTCTTTAGTTGTTAAATTCCACAATCAACCTTAAGTTATCCTTTTGGACGATTTTTGGCATTAACAGTTTGGCGCCATCCGTGGGACCTCATCTAGAGAAAATCTTCGACAAACGTGCGTCTTACTAACGGTTTCTTGGAGTTTCCTCTGTTTTCTGTTTCAGGAAAATGGCAGCCCCTGGCAATCAAGAGCATATCATTGCCCAGATGTATCAGGAATTCGAAGTTGTGCGAAATCAAATCAATGCCATGGCTGAGCAGAGTCGAAGAGAAGTTGAGGAAATCGCGCGGCTGAGAAATCCCTTCGGACCGTAGAACGGTCCAAGACCATTCATCCAGAATCCAGGTCAAGGATCGTTCAGATAAAATCCAGGATCCGCTCCATTCGTCCATAACCCTGGTTCATCTCCGTTCGTCTGCAATCCAGGACCAGGTCCATTCATGCAGAACCAGCAGCAGGGAACGTTCAATCCAAATCCCCAGTTCGGGAGGGTTCCTCCTCAGTATATAAGGCCGTCACCCATGCAGAATGGATCTCAGCCATTTCAGAATGGGTCGCTGCCATATTTTGTCCCTTTCAACGGTGACGCCAATGGCTCGTCGTACGACAATGGCACCAGTTCGGGGGCTGATCCGTTGGCAGGTGCAAATCCCGACCCTAATGACCCCGTCGCCCAGCGGTTGAAAATGCTAGAAGATCAGAACGAGCGCGTCCTGTCTTTGCTCGCTAAGCTGCCAGGGGCAGCCGTGCCCGTCGACGTCGAGCCTCGTTCGGGGTATCAGGCGTCGCCTTTCATCGATAAGATCGCGACCGTCGACGTCCCGAAGAAGTATAATATCCCCGCCTTCACGCCCAAGTATTCGGGGATAACCGATCCGACGGAGCACATCGCGCAGTATAAGCAGCTAATGTGGACAATCTCGATCCCTCAAATGTATCAAGAAGTCTGCATGTGAAAAAAATTCGGGGCGACCCTCACAGGTCCTGCCTTCGAATGGTTGATCAACCTCAAACCCAAATCCACCGGTTCGTTCGCTGAGTTGGTCAACCAGTTCTCCCAGCAATTCGCCAATAGTCGCAAGATGGAGAAGCTAACCAGCGACCTGTATTATGTCGTGCAGAAGGCCAATGAATCCATTCGAAGCTACTTCAATAGGTTCAATGCAGAAATGATCAGTTTCCGTAACTGTGACGTCAAAACCGTGATCGAAGCCTACAAGCGTGGTCTAGACGACAATTCGGGTCTATACACCAATCTAACCAAGTATCCCTCGGAAAACTTCGAAGACGTCCGAGCCAGAACCCTTGCTTATATGAGGATAGAAGATGATGCTGCCTTTCGTTGTAAGCACACCGACGACAAGAGGTTGCTTGGTGTTAAGAAGCCATAATTCAAAATAAAGGCAGCATCCAAGTCAGAGCCTATGCGACAAATCTCGAACGTCCGGTTCAAGACGAAAGCAGAATCCAAGACCGCGACCAAATTCCCTCAGTACCCTAAGGTATCCTCCTACGGATTCAAAGGGACTACTAAGGACTTGGTCGAGGCTCTGAAGACCGTCCAGGCGACCATCCGGTGGCCAAAGAAATCCGAGCAAGATGACGATAAGAAAGGCAAATCGAAGTGGTGCGACTTCCACGTCGACCACGGTCACATAACAGACGATTGCATAGCTCTCAAAAAGGAGCTGGCATATCATGTCCCGAAAGGCAATCTCAAGAGTATCATCGACGATGTCGTTACTCCAGCTAACGACGCTCGACCGCCGACCCCCGAGCATTCGAAGGTCGTCAACTGCATCACTGGTGGTTCCGACGTATGCGGACTGACATATTCCGCAGCCAAACGTCACGCCAGTCAAGCACCAGACGACCGACCTATCCCGAGCTCATCTAGACCCAAAGGAGATCTGGAATTAGAAACCATGAAAATCACGTTCGACCAAGATGACCTCGGTGACTCGTATCAGAAGCATCATGACGGGTTGGTTACTCAACTCACGATTGGTAATTGTTTAACCCGGTGAGTCTTGGTCGATGGAGGCAGCTCAGCAAACGTCATCTTCCTTGATACCATCAAGGCCATGGGAATCGATCAATCGAAAATCACCCGACGTTCGACAACCTTGGTCGGTTTCAATGGAGACGCGACGAACACCTTTGGAGAGATTATCTTACCAGTCTATGCAGGAGGAATCAACAAGCATACAAAGTTCAGCGTCATCGATTGTGCGTCGGCCTATAACATCATCTTAGGTCGACTATGGATCCATGAAATGAAAGTCGTTCCCTCGACGTATCATCAAACCATGAAGTTCCATACGCTGTGGGGAGTCCAAGAAATCAAAAGTGAGCCGAAAGTCGCCCGTGACTGCTATAAGACCACTTTGAAGCCACGAAAATAGGCCGTCTAGCAGTCACGGGCCGGGGAAGTCATCCTGGACCAAAGCAATCCTGGTCATAAGGTCTTGACAGGTTCGTCCTCCTATCCCTACCTTAGAGACAAACTGATGTCTTTTTTACAGAAACATATCAGCTTACTTTGCCTGGTCGCACAAAGACATAGTCGACGTAGACCTTGACATCGATTCCCAAAAACTCAGTGTCGACCCATCATTTAAACCTATTTGCTCCTGAAAGGAATAAGGTAATAAATGACGAGGGGCAGATACACCCCTTAAAACAGGAAAAATCTGAAAAGGTATTTTTTCTAACTCCTTTTCCTCCTTTCATATGATTTTTTATCACGACGATTACTGATTTAAGCATCGGAGGGTCGTTGGCTAGCCAACGACCAACCTCTAACACTGTGTTGGTCCCGAAGGGTTATACAAATTTGTAGAGGGGGGGGGGGGGGGGGGTTGAATACAAACACACCGATTTTTACTTTCTAAATTGTTTATTGATATAATCAAACAATTTACAACTTGTTGCGGAACAAGATTAATGATTAACCTAATCTAAACAAGTTAAGAACACTAAGTTTCTTGCACTATAAATAAGATAGAAAGGAGATAAGAATATTACGAATAATATTCTAACACTATGAGAGAAAGAAGAAGATGGTCGAGCACTTCAATTCTGAAGTAGGGTTCTTCTTATATACTGCATGCATTTAATGCATGGCAGTGTTACTTTACACGTGGCAGCAGCTGAGTGGTTGCATGTTTTGACCTTAGTAGCCGCATGGTGCATAGTGTAGAATCAGAGTTTGTTGTACGATTCTAGACAGAAGGAAGGTCCGTTCTGACATTTCGTACGGAGACGTGCAAGGGGGTAAGACAAAAGTAACTTGTAGAGGGAGACTTCATGATCAGCGTTCGTTGAACAGTACTTTATCAGTGAGTGATAAAGCTCAGCGATTGCTGAAGTCTTCTACTTGATACTTCACGTTAAATGGACAGGTCTTGCTTCGCTGATATCTGCATCAGTTCATTAGTAGACTTGTCGCTGGTTCTTGGGCTTGATCTTCGACTTCAGCGTAGAACCTATGTTGACGTGAGACTTGTCTTCAGGGATCATAAGTAAACAACAATAGCTTATCAGCGATCATCACAGAGACTGAACAGGCTCAGAGCTACTGGATGAACAGTGTTCGCTGAATGTCTTAATATAAAGAGTGTGAGCTTCATATCAGCGGTACTGTAGATACATAGTACTTATCAGCGATAGTGAAACTCTAATACGTATTGTTTACTTACAATTTTCAATAAGTGTTTTAAGAGAGGGTCATTATCAAATCACTGAGGGTTTGGATCAACAATCTCCCCCTATTTGATTATGAGATAGTGATAGGCGGGTTTACACCCCCCCTAAATCTAACCGCAAGTGTACGGGTCGAATCAAGTAATAGTACTGAAAGTTTGAGTATCGAACACAGGGAACTAGGAACTAAGTATCACAATGACTATAAGATCTATTAACTGAACGGTCGCAATTTTGAGTTGTTGGTGTTAACTAATTAATTGCAAGTAAACAAATCAAGAACAAGACAGTAGATAACTTAAGGACTTCGGATAGAGAAAACAGTTGAGGGTTGGAAATCCTAAGGTTTTCACAGATAAACACCTGACTCAAAACAATTACCCGCTATTCCCTTTAATGAATACCCAATCTCTAAAATCATCGTTGTTCTTTCTCAAGCTACAACGGGTTTTATTTTGAAAGCATAAGTTTTATCTCTCGATCTCAACCTATGGAATTCAAAACACATTAAAATCAAGATTGTAATGGGACTAAGGCTTACTTGGTATATCTCTATCCAATTTCCCACCTTAGGCATGCAAATTCTAATTCTAGTTAACAATTAATTCTCTCGAACTTAACTGAAAACAACAAAACAATTGAAAGTTGGCCAAACTCTCAAAAGCATTAAAACTCAATTCACATGCTTCATTAAAAAGGAAAAACTGATAAAAGTCTCAAATCATCTGTTCATAAGCTTAAACCAAATTCATTCCAACCCCCAACATCTAAAGATTAGTTCATGTTGGTGGTGGATAAAACATAAGAAAAGGAAGAGAAATCGTGTGTGCAAACATAGTGATCGTGAACGTGATGAATGTAATGGTGAACTCCCTTCTCTCAGCTCTAATCCGCTTCGCGTGGTGAACTTCTCCTCAACCGGTCCTCTATCGTAGTTCAAAAGTCTGTAAAAATCCTCTGAAAATCGCCCCCAAGCAGCCTACCGTCGCACGTCGAGATCATCACCTAAAATACGGAAACACAAAGTATAAAAATGCAACAGAGTGTTGCGCAGTTTTGGCCGCGGTTTGTAAACCGCGGGGTAAACCGCGCGGTTTCCAAAAGCTGTTCCGGGTCAGGTTCGTTTCGTGGTTCGGGCACGGGTCTTGGGCTTGGATCTTGGGCTTCCGTTGGCTTCGTTTTGTACTCTTTTCCTCGATGTTTGCCTTCCTTCGGATTACCTGCACATTTCACTTGATAAACCATAAAATTCCGCCTTTTTGCTAGAACACAAGCCAATCTCATTGATTTGAGAACTGAAAATAACGCCAAAAAGTGGCGTTATCAACAACCCCAAAAAGTGGCATTATCAACAACCCCAAACCGAGCGTTGCTTGTCCCCAAGCAAATTAGCGATAAAATAGAATAAAAGCATATATCAGCAAAATAATAACTGCACAACTCCCAATCGGTACCACGTAATGCACTGGTGATTTCCCATACCCGTGAATGCCTATCTCACTCTTGCATCATTCTTATTCTGTTTGATCTATGACCTTCCATTGTGAGTTGAACTCGTGACTGCTTCGATTCCATTAAGGTCGTACTAGGTCCAAACATACTAGGGAAAACATTTCTCCTCGACCCTACCTCACGGGATACTCTCATTTCACTCGAACCTAGGTTGTCGCACATGTTGTCATGTATAAGGAAGTTATGTACAAGAATATTCGAAAATTACATGACAACTCTAATGAAAAACGCATAAGTGTCCAAAAAGTTGATCTAAAAAATGAATCAAGTGGCAAGACAGGGAATATCAGTAAAGGTGGTCGTATACCCTAATCACATTTTCCAGAAGATCATCCAGGTCTTTACAAGGGTTGTAATGGGGCTAGGGTTATGGCTAAGAAACGAAGGGTAAAAGGATAAAAAATCCTTGGCGTGTCAATCATTAGCAGTTCAGAACTTTTCTAACTTCAACTTCTATCAGTTGGCCCTCTTTGTCATTGTTGGAGTCGCTTTGACTCTCTTATTTAGCTGCTATAAATACTATCTAACTAACTGTATTTTTTTGTTTTTTTGTGGGGCATCATTGGCCCTCTTTTCTTTGATTGGGGCTGCATTGGCCCTCTTTTCTAGCTCTTGGGTTAAAATGACCCAATTTATTCTCGTGACTGGCCTGTACTTCTTTTCTGTTCTATCTTTTGTTGTTCATTACTGCTTCTGATTGACACACTTTCGGATAAGGGTTGGCTAAGGTTTTTGGCTAGGGTTTACTGGTGGATCTGAACTGAACAAGTGGTGGGTGTTTGGCTACAAAATGGGTTATAGGTACACACAATATGGGTCGAAAAGGGGCGGTAGATAAAAATGGGCTAAAATGCACACAATGCCTGGAATCATCTCTTAAGGTCCACACGATATGGTCTACTACACCCTTACCCAATATCCCGATGGCCGTCTTTGCTACTCAATGCAATATTATAGCGAGATCATTCTATAATCACGACAAGGAATTCAAAAAAGTGTATATGAATTTCGTGTTTAAATCCCTCGAAATGAAAGGCGTCGTTTAGGCTCAAATCTCGCTATCGGGTGGTCTCCACTAATGTCCCTAGTCATGTCTTTTCCCGGTCCTTCCCTAATGGTCACGTTACTATCACAAGATTCTTCCCACAATGGTCGGTCTCAATCATCCAAAACAAAAATTTAGCTACTATGATCTAAACATTCAGAAGTGCAGGAAATCTACGTGAATAAACGTGGGCCCGATTGGGTAACCCTAAACCTTACCCACACATTGTCCCTAATGTGTAAGTGTCGGTGTAGGCGATGCGACAAAAATCATTGTGCAGTTATTACAGTCATCAAACAGGAAGGACAAAGCATCGATACAACAACGTCAAAGAGCGGCCCAGAGTTTTTCAAATATGGCCACCCCAAACCTAGGCCGTGGCCTAGGTTTACTAACTAAAGCCAACCCCAAACCTCGGTAAAACCGAGGTTTGCACAGGATTAAAAGTGAGTGTGTAGATGTTGAAAAGTGAGGCACCCCAAACCTAAGTGAAACTTAGATTTGTTGCGTCTCGTTTGACTAATAAGGAAACAAACATCATACACCACTCGTTAACATATAGAGTTAGAACATACCTGTTTGCCCGGATGGAGGAGATTCTCTACTTGATAGGTGTGAGCGCCCATATGGGAGAATTCAGAAAAGATGGAGTGAGGAGCACAGAAAAACAAAGCTAAAGGAGAAAAAGACTAAGAGAACACGACACAAAGTAAGACAAGGACAAAAACTGCACACAAAATGACACGACTAAACCCTAATCGACCAGGAGGCCGCGCGGCTTAGGCCGCGGTTTGGAAACCGCGGGAAATCCCGTGTAATGCTCTGTTTCACAAATTAAACCACGGACACCCACGACTTAGCGCGCGGCTTGAAGTCGCGGGACATCCCTCGTATGCCTCTGTTTCCATTTTTTTTTGTAAATAAAATTACTCCAAAACATAAATTAAAAACAAAACACCCAAACCTCGGTGGGTTGCCTCCCACCCAGCTCCTTGGTTTCGGTCGTGGCTCGACCTTCTTTCTGATCACTCCTTCGGCTTTTCCGCAGTTTCTTCCCAATCTGAGTTCTCGTGATAACCGGGTTCCTCTTCACTTTGACCTCTCACCCTCTCGAACATCTTGAACACCGCCTTCTCACCACCAACCCTTAGGGTCATTTCGCTTTCTTCCATGTCGATCAACGCTCTGCTCGTGGCAAGAAAGGATCTTCCCAATATCAGCAGGACTTCTATATCTTCATCGATATCCAGCACCACGAAATCCACCGGAAAGTAGAACTTGCCAACCTTGATGAGCACATCCTCTATCACTCCATATGGATACACTATGGATCTATCTGCGAGCTTAAGTGTCATGTATGTTGGCTTCACTTCTCCCAAGCCAAGTTTCCTGAAAACAGATAAAGGCATTAGATTAATACTTGCTCCTAAGTCGCATAACACCTTATCAAAAGAAAGATTCCCAATTTGAATAGGGATCAAAAAACTCCCTGGATCCTTAAGCTTTGGGGGAAGCTTGTTCTGAATGATCGCGTTGCACTCCTCAGTGAGTGCAACTGTCGCATGCTCCTCAATCTTCCTTTTGTTAGAAAGGATATCTTTCAGGAATCTCGCATATGAGGGCATTTGTGCCAACGCATCTGCAAAAGGGATGTTAATATGCAATTTCTTAAAAACTTCAAGAAATTTAGAAAAGTTCAGATCATCCCTGTGGCTTTTAAGCCTGTTTGGATATGGACCTTTCGAAACTACCGGCTTGACCGGTGGTTGTTTTAGCTTCTTCTCTTCACTCTTCGAGTTCTCTTCAATCACAACCTCTTCATCAGCCTCCAACTCATCCATGTCTACAGTCTCAACCTGTTTCTCTTTAGGATCGGTTTCCTTTGATGACAGTTCTCGTGTAGGCTCCTTGATCAGCTCCTTGCCACTTCTTAGATAAATGGCATTACATTCTTCTCTTGGTTTCCTTTCAGTCTGACTCAGAAACGTTCCTGGGGCTCGGTTTTGTAAGACTTCAGAAATTTTCCCCACTTGTCTTTCAAGGATCTTGATGGATGCGGTGTTCTGATCAGTTACTGCTTTCACTGTACTCACCGTGCTTGCCAAACCTTCAACCGTGCTATCCATCTTGGTCATGAACTTCATTAGCATATCCTCTAATCCCGGTTTCTTCTCTATGGATGGTCCTTCATCGAATTTCCTTTGGTTGAAACCTGGAGGACGGTAAACATTGTTAGCGTTAGAAGAATTAGAAAAGTTGGAGTTATTACCTTGTGGTTGTTGATCGGGTTGACTCCATGAAAAGTTAGGGTGTTTCTTCCACCCCTCATTATATGTGTTCGAGAAAGGGTCATTCCTCGGCTGGTTGTTCCGGTTTTGTAAAAACTGAACCTGTTCAGGTTCTTGAGCAGCGGGGAACACTTCCGGACTACCTCCCTTCAAGTGGTTTGTGATAGCAGCTAGTTAAGCTTTTATCACCTTCAGCTCATCATTTTCTTGAACACTTGTAACTCTTCTAACCGCTGATCTCAGAGTGGAAAAACTATGTTCAGCTAGTTTCTCGATCAAGTCGCATGCCTCCTCATAAGACTTATCCATTAGAGCTCCACCCGCTGCAGCTGTAATATCATTTTTGAATTGCGGGTGAAGTCCACTAAAGAAAGTCTGTATAATAACCCAACCGTGCAATCCATGATGAGGGCACTTCTTTAGCATGTCTTTATACCGCTCCCAACCCTCATATAACGTCTCTTGGTCCCATTGAGCGAAATGGGTGATCTCGGCCATGAGTTGGGCGGTTCTGCTTGGTGGAAAGAATTTCTGAAGGAAAGCAGCCTTTAGTTGTGCCCAAGTTGTTATTGAGTCCGGTTGGATACTCTCGGTCCATGTTTCGGCTCGGCCTTTGAGAGAGAAGCTGAACAGCCTCAGCTTGATGGCGTCCTCGTTCACCTCATTGATCTTGAATGTGTTGCAAATTCGTTCAAATGCACGAAGATGTGCATGGGGTCTTCAGTTGGCGCTCCCCTAAACTGGTTCTGCTGTACCATCACGATGGTGCCCGGTTTGATCTCGAAGTAATTCGCCCCAGTTGTGGGTGGTAGGACGCCTATGCGTGCGGCTGCCACGTTCGGATCGGCAAACGATCGCATAGGGCATCTTTCAGGAGGAGCTTCTTCGTCGGCCATCTCGATCTTGATATGTTTTTTAGCTTTTGTTTCTTTTCATAATCGACGGGCGGTTCTTTCAATCTCCGGATCAATTGGTTCGATTCCCTTCCCTCGGGTTTTTCCTTGGCATAAACCAGTTAGTACCTGAAATGGAAAGTAAACAAAATTAGCAATCCAAAAACTGAAAGTGATGAAAATAAAATAACAACAATAAAAATGTTCAATATAATAGCGCTTATAGCTGGTAGTGCTATCAGTTGCAACTAGCTCCCCGGCAACGGCGCCAAAAACTTGATAGGCGGGTTTACACCCCCCTAAATCTAACTGCAAGTGTACGGGTCGAATCAAGTAATAGTACTGAAAGTACGAGTATCGAACACAGTGAACTAGAAACTAAGTATCACAATGACTATAAGATCTATTAACTGAACGGTCGCAATTTTGAGTTGTTAGTGTTAACTAATTAATTGCAAGTAAACAAATCAAGAACAAGACAGTAGATAACTTAAGGACTTCGGATAGAGAAAACAGTTGAGGGTTGGAAATCCTAAGGTTTTCACAGATAAACACCTGACTCAAAACAATTACCCGCTATTCCCTTTAATGAATACCCAATCTCTAAAATCACCGTTGTTCTTTCTCAAGCTACAACGGGTTTTATTTTGAAAGCATAAGTTTTATCTCTCGATCTCAACCTATGGAATTCAAAACACATTAAAATCAAGATTGTAATGGGACTAAGGCTTACTTGGTATATCTCTATCCAATTTCCCACCTTAGGCATGCAAATTCTAATTCTAGTTAACAATTAATTCTCTCGAACTTAACTGAAAACAACAAAACAATTGAAAGTTGGCCAAACTCACAAAAGAATTAAAACTCAATTCACATGCTTCATTAAAAAGGAAAAACTAATAAAAGTCTCAAACCATCTGTTCATAAGCTTAAACCAAATTCATTCCAACCCCCAACATCTAAAGATTAGTTCATGTTGGTGGTGGATAAAAACATAAGAAAAGGAAGAGAAATCGTGTGTGCAAACATAGTGATCGTGAACGTGATGAATGTAATGGTGAACTCCCTTCTCTCGGCTGTAATCCGCTTCGCGTGGTGAACTTCTCCTCAACCGGTCCTCTATCGTAGCTCAAAAGTCTGTAAAACTCCTCTGAAAATCGCCCCCAAGCAGCCTACCGTCGCACGTCGAGATCATCACCTAAAATCCGGAAACACAAAGTATAAAAACGTAACAGAGTGTTGCGTGGTTTTGGCCGCGGTTTGTGAACCGCGGGGTAAACCGCGCGGTTTCCAAAAGTTGTTCCGGATCAGGTTCGTTTCGTGGTTCGGGCATGGGTCTTGGGCTTGGATCTCGGGCTTCCGTTGGCTTCGTTTTGTACTCTT
Source organism: Saussurea involucrata (assembly GCA_033807775.1). Lineage (NCBI taxonomy): Eukaryota > Viridiplantae > Streptophyta > Magnoliopsida > Asterales > Asteraceae > Saussurea > Saussurea involucrata. Next base: position 74,641,874 of record CM066317.1, on the reverse strand, counting down.
TTTGGGGTCTTTTTGGGCTCTTTTCCTCGATGTTTGCCTTCCTTCAGATTACCTGCACATTTCACTTGATAAACCATAAAATTCCGCCTTTTTGCTAGAACACAAGCCAATCTCATTGATTTGAGAACTGAAAATAACGCCAAAAAGTGGCGTTATCACATAGCAACAAAGAAAATTGCTAAGTATGAAAACATAAGGATAAAAAGAACTCATAAAATATTTGTCCCTTTTACTGTTTTCGGGGATCTTTTAAGTACTGATGGAGTAAAGTACATTCGCTGGAATATTTCCTTTAACTTCGTATAAGGTTACAAAGGGAAGTGGAAAAATTACAAGTACAGCAAATAAATTTACAAGTACAGATAAGGTAACCTGATAAAGATAGAAATATTACAAGGAAATCCTATCAGCCTTCAAAAGGTTCTTCCTTAATGAGAAGTTCATCAAGGGTCTTTGTTGTAGGGATCATCCAGTCAGGGACAGTTTTTCCCTGATTTCTTCTTTCTTGTGCTTCTTTGAAGATCAGGGGCTTGAGATATCGTGCCTGAAGATCGTGTCTGAATTCACACCAATAGATGAGATCCCTGATCTGTTCAATGGGAGTGATGGGAAGCTCAGAGACACGTTGAAAACGTTGTCCTTCATCATAGTCGTGAAAGAAGATACCATAAGGTTCGCTTATGACCTTTCTAGGGATGAATCGTTCACCAGGAGGCAGGGAGATGTCAAGCGCTGAGAGGTCAGGTTCAGGACCAAGTACTTCTTCGCGTGAGAAACCAATTCCTATTTCGTTCCGGATACGAGGACCTGAATCTGAAGGTTTTGACTTTTTTTTGCAGAGGCCCTTCTTTGTTGAGTCGCAAGAGGAGTGGGAGGAGGAATATCCACAGCAGAAGACACCAAGTCGATCTGTCGATTTATAAGTTTCTCGACATGATCCTTGTATTTAGAACGTGACTTCTGAATGGCTATTCTGATCTCCAACCATTCAGAGAGACCATACTTCGTGATAACATCAGCGTAGAAGGATTCAGTGGTATCGTTTTCTCTGAATATCTCGACCTCAACAATTGGAACTTTGATGGTCGATCTTCCAGTGATGTGAACCTTGTTAATTCTGACAGCACGATATCGAAAGTGTACTTTCTCTTTACACCATTTCAAGGTAGATTAAGATACCTTGGTCTTTTCTTCGAAAATCTTCTGGGCGTCTTCCCACAACTGACGTTGGACTTCGATGGGAGTACTTTTCAGTGCGGGGTCATTCACCGATTCTTGGGCAAGCTGGATGGCGAGGTCCTTATCTTTTTCTTCAGCTTCCTTCTTTTCGGCGAGTAATCTTTTGGCTCTGAGGTGATCAGCGAACTCTTTCTTTGATAACCTGAACTTTGTAGGAACATGAGTGACTTTGGAGCGAGGGAGGATGATTCGCTGATCTTCGAACTTCTTGATTATTTCTTCTCTCCTTTTCTGATCCTCTTCACTTAGCTTTTGAGGAGCTAAGGAAGGTCTGTTTTTGTGAGAGAGAAGTTGTTCTTCAGGTTCATCGGTCTCAGAGATTAAATCCAAGACCGGGATTATTTCTTCAACTCTTGTGGCTGGGATTATTGTTGGTGCAACAGTGGGGACTTCAGCTGGATCCTCAAGCAGGGGAGAGGACTAGCTGAAAAGCAGCGATTGTTTAAGTAAGAAGAGTTGGGGAAGAAAGAGATAGAGAAAAGAATATGGTTAAGTGTATAGAGGTTTTATGGAGAGGAGAACTAAGATTGAGAAGGGGTAAAGGAGGGATGCAGAGTAAGGGAAGAGGAGATATTGTACCTGACAAACTGGATTTATCTGAAGGATGGCCAGATTGCCTTCTGAAGCGAGGCCTTTGTTTTTGCCTTTGTCAGCTTCAGACGCTGCAGGCTTTGTCTTGGTCGTCTCCCCTGAAGGTTCATTTATTGAAATCCCTTTTAGAGCTGGGGCTTTCTTTGGCTGGACGAAGAAGGAATCATCATCATCATCATCGTCATCATCATCATCGTTTTTATGGGATGATGATGGTTCTTCATCAAAGATGTCAATAGCTTCATCGTCTTCAGCATCTTCTTCATCAGTTTCAACCTCGTCAGTATAAGGAATGGTAACATCAGCAGCAACTTCAGTTTCCTCATCGAGTTGCTCACCCTCAAGAGCAGAGGGAGTTTTCTCGGTTCCCTCAGGGTTTTCAACTCCCTAAGGTTGTCCAGCAGCAGCAGTAGTAGAACTCGTCTCCCCCTCAGCTAGGGGAAGGTCTTCAAGAGTTTTCTTCTCCCCCTCAACATTATGGGGAAGGTCTTCTTTAGTCTTCTCCCCCTCTTCCACATGATAGATGGGGGAGGATTCAACATTTCCAGCAGCAGCAGCATGCATTGGGTCCCTGTCTTCTAGGCCAGAGATCCCAACATAGTTTTCAATCTTGCTTAATCTGTCTTCTAGGCCAGATATAGCATGATTGAGTCTTTGAAGATCTTCTCGATCCACCTGAGTAAAGTGCGAAGAAGCACAAGTGGCAGCATTCAGGCGATTGAGGACTTGCTAAAGTAGATCCTTGACCGTGGAGACCTCACCCTGGAGAATTACCATCTCTATCTTCAGTGTTGTGACTTCACTGGATAGAGTGGTGAAGTTTGTTGCGAGGGTGGTGTTGGTGAGGTTGAGATCGTTGACGATTGTGGAGTTGTTGGCTAGAGTGGTAGCAAACTGAGCAATGCTACCATCTACCTTCTCCATATCAGCATTGGAGGCTTTCTTATCAACAACCTCAGTCAGCTTTTTGAGGTTCTCTCTAGCGTTTGTAACCGCTGAAGAATTTGCTGAGAGAGTTGTGGTTAGGGATTCCACCTTTGTTTCCAGGGCCTTCAGGGAGGTGTTTATATCTCCCAAATTATGACCTGAAACAGTTAATAACTTATGAACAGAGGAAATCTCAGAAGTTTGGGGTTTTGAGAGAGGAGTTTTTGAAGTTATGTGTATAACTGCAGGCGGGTTGGCGAAGTTGTCGAAACCTTGTAACCTTGAATGGTATTCCATGTCGCCTTCGAGAGTGCCTTGGCGCATGGAGGTGCCTGCAGATCCTAAGTTTGTATCCATCATTGTATGTAGAGTATTAGCAGCTGAGTCATGAACGATGACGGTGGTTCCAGAGAATGGCGGGAAAATTGGTGGAGTGTCCAAAGAAAGAGTGGGAGGAGTGAAGGATGAGAAGATTGGTTGGGAGCGGGGTTCAGCGTTGGATCCGCTGAGAATCACTTCAGTCTGCAGAGAGACTGAAGGAGGTGGGTTCAGTTCCAAGTTTATAACCTCAATGTTTAGAGACGCTGAGGTTGGGATGGAAGGGGTGGCTTGAGCAGCTGTGGCAGAGCGTACCACAAAACTATCCAGCGACTCTTGTATAAGATGAGTCATGGAGTCTTCAGCCGTTGATGGCTTGGAGGGTTGCTCCTTGGTTTTCTTGATCGTTTTGGAATCAAGTTGGGAAGTAGAGTGTTTCCTTTTACGAGAAGGAGTGGAGGGTGCAGTCTGGGTATCAGCGGTGGGGATTACCACTGAAGTAGTCGCATAAGTAGAAGAAGGAGGATTAAGAAAAGATAAGAGTGCAGAGAGACGTACCTCGTTTGGCAGGGGCTTGAAATCTAGAACTTTAGAACCAACCTGAGAGAGTCTCAGGTCTCCTACCTTTGGGTATTCATTCCCAATCCCGTGTTGGAAAACGGCGCTGGTAAACCTTGGATATGGAACGCAAGTTGGTCTTTCAGCCATGTTCACCCTGAACATCAAATCGTCGTAGATGATTGACGCCCAATCAATGTGGAGTCCCTTCAGCAGAACATATCCCATGGCCTGTTGGGGTTGGGATGCTTGGTCAGTTGACACGACTTTAGCTGTTAGATAGCTGATCAGATGAGCGTAGATGAAATTCATCTCGCTAGGCATCATCAACTTCTTGATGGCAGTTAGCTTTTTGTCAGGGTTTTTGTCTCTCCCTGTGTCCCATGCGTAACCCATTGCATCAAAGAATGCAATCAGGGTTGTTCTATCAGTAGGGTTCTTTTTGGGATCTGGTAGAGGGACAAAACGGTTTTCTCTGGTACTGGTAGGGAGTTTTAGAGCACGTCTGATATGGTTGGGGGTGATCTTGGAAGTACCATGGTCTGTGTCACAGAGAATGACATCGACCATTTTCTTTGGGTCTTTGGGTGAAGGAACCTGAGCTCGTCTGGCAGTATACCAGAACTGAGCTAGTAGAGAACGATAAGCAGGGGGTGCAATGGTGAGAGCGTATGAAATGGGGCAAGTTTTAAGAAAGTTCACAGCATCATCAAGATGTGTGACAGGTTTGTTTTCAGGGAAGTCGAAGAGAGCATAAGGATTATTATGTTGATAAGTAACCTTCTTGAGATCGAACTTAACCTGAGGAACCTTTGGGAATTCAGTGACCTCAGCAGCAATGGAGGTCTTATTAGCAGGAGATTCAGTAGTAGATGCCATTTCTGTTAATCACATATAAACATGAAGAAGAGATAAAGAACAATGTCTTAATGTGGAAAGATTTTCCAATAAGATGTTGTTGAGTTTTGTCCATTTCATTCAGACCAAAGATGTCTTAATGAAGATTAGGGGTTTTCTTTGTTTTGAAAAAGAAATACAAAAGATGGAGAGTATGTGTTTTCCAGTTTCTATTTGAAGAAGAGATTCTGGAAAAACATATCAAGAACAAGTTTAAGAGTTTTGTTTCAAACTTGAAGAACAACCATGAAGGTTGTGTTCATAAAATCATGAAAAGAAAATGATTTTATTTTAAAGAGTTCTTTTGTTTGATCTTTTAAAAACAAGGATAAGATCAGAAACAAGTTATTATAAGAAAATAATAAGAATATGAACCTTGTTGTCGAAGAAGAAGATGAACAGTTTCTGGAAACTTGAGTTCAGAATGCAACAGTAATTCTTTTCTTGATGAAGAAGTTGTTCGCGTAAAGGAAAAATATAAACTCGAATGGGTTTATATAGTGGGAATAGAAAGAGAGAAAAACTAGAGCGGGAAAGTTTTTCATCATGACACGAACACGTGTTTGCATTTGATTGGATGGTAAACGAAACGTGCAAACGTGTGTCAGAAAAAGGACGTGCCAGGGTTTATTCGTTTGATTACGTCACAAATGTCTTTTCATAGTTTAGGATATCTCTGAGGTTTTTGAAAGCTCAGAGACACTTTTGAAAAAATTGAAGCACTGAATAGAAATATCAGTGTTGGTTTTAGAAATTTCAAAGTATTGCTTGTTGGTCCCGAAGGGCTATACAAGTTTGTAGAGGGGGGGGGGGTTGAATACAAACACATATTTTATTTTTCTAAATTGTTTATTGATAAATCATTAACAATTTACAGCTTGTCGCGGAAACAAGATTAAGGATAAACCTAAATCTAAACAAGTTGGAACACTAAGTTTCTTGCACTAAGAAAGAGAAGGAAATTACTAATAATAACCTATCTCAAGATAAGAAGGATGAACTTGTCCAGAGTTAGCAAGTTACTTCAAAATGAAGTGAGTTCTTCTTCTTATATACTGCATGCATTTAATGCATGGCAGTTTACACTTTACACGTGGCAGCAGCTCATTGGTTGTATGTCATTGACCTTTGTTGACAACCTTAGTAGCCGCATGTTTGAACAGTGTAGTATCAGAGTGGTTGTACGATTTCAGACAATAAGGAGTTTCTGTTCTGACATATCGTACGGAGACGTGCAAGGGTGGTTAAGACAAAAGTACTTTGTACGGAGGACTTCATGATCAGCTTTTCGTTGATTCGGCGGTTTATCATTCTATATCATCGAATGATAAAGTTCAGCGATAGCTGAAGTCTTGTACTTGATACTTCACGTTGAGTGGACAAATCTGAGTCTTCGCAGATCCGCATCAGTTCATTAGGAGACTTGTCGCTGGTTCTTGAGCTTGATCTTCGACTTCAGCGTAGAACCTATGTTGACGTGAAACTTGTCTTCAGAGATCATAAGTAAGCAACTAACTTATCAGCGATCACCATAAGGACTGAACAGACTCAGAGCATTATGGTGAACAGTGTTCCCTGAATGTTTAATCTAAAGAGCGAGAGTTCCTATCAGCGGTACTGTAAGATCTTAGTACTTATCAGAGATAGTGAAACTCTGATACATTTTGTTTACTTACAATTTTCACTAAGTATATAAGAGAGGGTCATTATCAAATCACTGAGGGTTTGGATCAACAATCTCCCCCTATTTGATTATGACATAGCAACAGAGAAAATTGCTATTTAATGAAAACATAAGGATAAAAAGAACTCATAAAATATTTGTCCCTTTTACTGTTTTCTGGGATCTTTTCTGTACTGATGGAGTAAAGTACATTCGCTGAAGTTTTTCTTTAAACTTTGTAAAGATTACAGAGGGAAGTGGAAAAATTACAAGTACGTCGAATACAATTACAAGTACAAAAGAATAACTGATACAATAGAAGAATGAGGCGATCCTATCAGTTTATAAAGGTTCTTCCTTAATGAGAAGTTCATCAAGGGTCTTTGATGTGGGGATCATCCAGTCAGGAACATTTACTCCTTGATTCCTTTTGTTCAGCGCTTCTTCAAAAATCAAAGATTTAAGATGTCGTGTCTGAATGTCGTTCTTGAAATCACACCAGTAGATGAGATCTTTCAGCTGTTCGATGGGAGTGATGGAAAGTTCAGAGATACGTTGAAAACTTTTCCATCCATCCCAGTCAATGAAGAATATCCCGTAGGGTTTGCTTACGACTTTCCCAGGGATGAAAGTCTCATCAGGAGGAAGAGATGTGTCAAGTGCAGAAAGGTCAGGTTCTGGACCAAGGACTTCAGCTAGAGAAAAACCAATACCTGTTTCGTTTCGTATCTGAGGACCATCTTCTGAAGATTTAGACTTTTTCTTTGCAGAGGCCCTTCTTTTCTGACTTTCGAGAGGAGGAGGAGGAGGAGGAATATCCACACAAGAATAGACTAAGTCGATCTGTTTGTTTATCAGCTTTTCAACATGATCCTTGTACTTAGACTGAGACTTCTGGATGGCTAATCTGATCTCCAACCATTCAGAGAGACCGTACTTCGTGATGGCTTCAGCATAGAATTTTTCGTACTGTCCATTCTCTCTGAATATCTCGATTTCAGTGATAGAAACTTTGAGGGTTGATCTTCCAGCGATGAGTACCTTGTTGATTCTGGAAGTTCGATGTCTGAACTGTATCTTTTCTTTGCACCAGGCTAGAGTAGATTGAGACACAGTTCTCTTTTCCTCAACGATCTTCTTTGCGTCTTCCCATAGCTGACGTTGAACTTCGATTGGAGTTCTTTTCAGCTTGGGGTCTTTCACTGATTGTTGAGTGAGTCGGATAGCGAGTTTTCTGTCTTTTTCTTCAACTTCCCTTCTTTCAGCGATAAGACGTTCAACTCTGAGGTGATCCTTGTATTCCTTTTGATAAAGTTTGAACTTTGGAGGAACAGAAGGAAGTTGATCACGCTTCAGAATGATTCGCTGATCCTCGAACTTCTTTATTATCTCTTCTCTTCTTTTCTGATCCTCTTCACTTAGCTTTTGAGGAGCCAAGGAAGGTCTGTTTTTGTGAGAGAGCATCTGTTCTTCAGGTTCATCGGTCTCAGAGATCAAATCCAAGACTGGGATTATTTCTTCAGCGTTGGGAGCTGGGATTATTGTTGGTGAAGTCGCAGCTGTAGGAACTTCAGCGATATCCTCAAACAGGGGAGAGGACTAGCTGAAACACAGCGATCGTACGAGTAAGAACTTGGGTAGAATAGAGAGAGAAAGAATGTGGTTGTGTATAGAGGTTTTTGTGGAGAGGAGAGCTGATAATGTGTATAGATAGAGGAGGGATGAGTGCAAGGAAGATTTAGTGTACCTGAAAAACTGGCTTTGAAAGCGAGATCATCAGATTGTCATTTTCTTCAGCGACACCTTTTCCTTTGCCTTTGTCAGCTTCAGACGCTGAAGGCTTTGATTTGGTCCGCTCCCCTGAAGGTTCGTTTATCACGATCCCTCTAAGAACTGTAGTCCTCGGAGCAGGCTTGGCGATAAAGGAGTCATCATCATCATCATCATCGTCATCATCATCATTCTTTGGAGAAGATGATGGTTCATCATCAGATAAGTCGATGGCTTCTTCATCTTCAGTTTCAGACTCAGATTCTTTAGCTTCTTCTTCGAGTTGCTCCCCCTCAGATACAGAGGTAAGCTTCTCGGTTCCCTCAGGGTTGTGTCTTCATTTGTCTTCTCACCCTCTTCAGTAAGGGTGAGGTCTTCAGTCTTCTCCCCCCCTGATAGATTCATCATGGGGAAGGTCTTCAGCGCTCTTCTCCCCCTTCCTCATGATGAGTGGGGGAGGAATATGATGACTCAGCAGCTGGTTCTGGGTCCCTGTCTTCTTAGCCAGGGATCCCCACACAACTTTCAATCGCTGTCAGTCTGTTTTCTAGACCAGAAATAGCAGGATTGATCTTCACGAGTTCAGCACGATCCGCCGTAGTAAAATGCGTTGGTGCAGGGGCAGGGGCGGTCGTGTTGTTCAGGATCTGCTGCATCATTGTCTTCATTGAAGTCACGTCAGTCTTCACAGAGCTCATGTCAGTCTTCACTGAACTGACTTCAGTCTTTACAGCAGACATATCTCTTTCGAGTTTTCCAACCGATGTCTTCAGTGTTGTGACCTCGCTGGACATGGTGTGAATTGATGTTTTGATGGAGAGGTAGTCTGTGTAGATGTCAGCGAGAACTTTGGCGAAGTTACCCAAAGTTTTATCAACCTTCTCCAAGTCAGCTTTGGAGGCTTTCCCTTCCACCACTGTTGTCAGCTTTGTAAGATTCTCTCCAGCGTTTGTTACAGTTGAAGAGTTGTCGGAAAGAGTAGTGGTGACACCTGTCAGTTTCGTCTCCAAGGTCTTCAGAGAGGCGTTGATGTCTCCCAAATTAGGACCTGTAACATATAAGTACTTGTGAAAAGAGGAAAGCTCAGAAGTTTGGGGTTCAGTTACAGTGTATATGGGTTGGTGTATACCTGCAGGAGGATTGGTGAATTCATCAAAATATCTGTGTCCTGAGAAGAGTTCCATGTCGTCAGCTAAAGTGCGTGTACGCATGGTCATCTCTGCAGGTCCTACGTCCATCATTCCTTGAAGAGTGTCAGCTTTAGCTTCTGGAGGAATGACAGGTGCTGCAGTGACAACTGGAGTAGAGTCCAATTGAGTAGAGGGAGAAGCGAAGGTTGAGAATGTTGGTTGGGTGCGGTGTTCAGCGTTGGATCCGCTGAGAATCACTTCTTCAGTCTGTGGAGAGACTGAAGGAGGTTGGGTAGGTTCCAAGTTTGTAACCTCAGCGTTTAGAGACGCTGAAGCCGGGATTGAATGGGTGGCTTGTTCAGCAGTGCCAGAGCGTACCACTGAACGTTCCTTCAGCTCTTCTAAATGAGCTGAGGAGTCTTCAGCAAGGGATTGCTGGGGTTGCTCCTTGGTTTTCTTCGTTCTTTTGGAACTAAGTTGGGTAGATGATTGTTTCCTTTTATGAGAAGGAATGGAGGTTGCAGCTTGGGTATCAGTGATGGGTTTGTTCGCTGAAGGAGCTGCAGAAGTCGAAGAAGTAGGGTTGAGAAGAGTTAAAAGTGTAGAAAGACGTACCTCATTTTCTACAGGTTTGAAGTCGAGTACCTTAGGACCAACCTGAGAGAGTTTCAGGTCACCCTCTTTTGGGTAGCTGTCCTTCAGGCCTGTTTGGAAGACGGCGCTGATGAATCGAGGATACGGAACCCATGGAGATCGGTCAGCTGCTGAGTCTACTCTGAGTACCAAATCATCATAGATAATTGAAGCCCAGTCTATATGTAGACCTTTCAGCAAAGCGTATTCCATTTCTTGCTGAGGTTGAGCGGCTTGATCAGAGGAGCCGGTCTTTGCAGTCATGCAGCTGATTAAGTGAGCGAAGATGAAATTCATCTCGCTGGGCATTTTAGATTTCTTGATCAGGGTCAACTTCTTCTCAGGCTTCTTGTCCCTCCCAGTTTCCCATACATAGCCCATTGCATCGAAGAATGCAGTGATGGCTTCCCTATCTGAGTGTTTCTTGTGGTCAGGGAGAGGAACAAAAGGTTTTTCTTTAGTTGCGATGGGAAGGCTCAGGGATTTGCGAATGATGGCAGGGGTGATTTTTATAGTGTCATATTCAGTATCACAGAGGATGCAGTCTATTGTTTTTTAGGAGTCTTTGGTTGATGGAAGCTGAGAGTGTCTGGCAGAGTACCAGAAATGGGATAGCAGTAGCTGATGTGCAGGAGGTGTTATGGTCAGGGCTGTGGAGATGCAACAATTTTTCAGGAAGTTCACAACATCATTCAGATGTGTGACTTGCTTTCGAGGAAACTCGAGAAGCGCATAGAGGTTATTGGTCTTCGTCCAATCCAGTTCTTCAAGAGAAAACTTAACCTGAGGAGCCTTGATGACTTCCAATTCCTCAGTAGTATCAGCAGCAGTGTTCTCAGCGATGGTGTTCTTGGCAGATGAAATGTCAGAAGATGCCATTTCTGTATATCAGTTCAACCAAAGATTAACAAATAAGAATAATCTTAATGTGGAAAGATTTTCCAATAAGATGGTTCGAATTTTGTCCATTTCATTCAGACAAAAATGTCTTAATGAAGATTAGGGTTTTTCTTGTTTTTGAAAAACGAAATGCAAACCCAATAAAAATCTTGTTTTCCAGTTTCCTTTGAGAAATAGGATTCTGGAAACGAATGAAGAACAAGTTTAAGATTCTGCGTTTAAACTTGAAGAACAACCATGAAAGGTTGTGTTCATAAAACCATGAAAGAAATGATTTCATTTTTGAAAAGTTCTTTTGTTTGATCTTGTAAAAACAAAGAATAAGATCATAAACAAGTTTAAGAAGTAGGTAAATAACAGAATTATTAACCTGGTTCGTTTGAAGAAGAAGAAGTTTTTGAAAAACTTGAGAGCACAAATGCAACAGTAATTCTTTCTTGCTTGGAGGAGAAGTTTTTCGCGTAAAAGAAAAATATAAACCCAGAATGTGTTTATATAGTGAGATTAGAGAGAGAGAAAAACTCGAGCGGGAAAGTTTTTCATCATGACACGGACACGTGTTTGCATTTGATTGGAAGGTAAACGAAACGTGCAAACATGTGTCAGAAAAAGAACGTGACGGGGCTTATCCGTTGCAATGACGTCACAACTGTCCTTTCATATTCTAGGATGTCTCTGAGGTTTTGAAAACTCAGGGACACTTTTGAAAACATGAAGCACTGAATAGAAATATCAGTGTTGGTTTTAGAAATTTCAAAGTATCGCTGATTAAGGAAGAGATATTCAGCGATGTAATTTGTTTTGAAATCTTGCATTCACATGCGATTGTCAGAGAAAAAAAACATACCTTGATATCAGCGAATCAAGTTTATTCAGAGAGAAGATGATAGAATAGGTTATACAAGTTGATTTTATCCTATCGCTGATCAAATGTGAACCGCTGAAGATTTTACTCTTCAAAGTTCAGCATTCCAAGCTCGCTGATGAGAAAGTTGAATCTTGTCTCATCAAGAGGTTTGGTGAACAGATCAGCTAACTGATAATCAGTTGGGATAAAGTGAAGTTCTATATCACCATTCATCACATGATCTCTGATAAAATGATACCTGATTTCGATGTGTTTTGTCTTTGAGAGTAGCACTGGATTGTTGGCTATAGCGATGGCACTTGTGCTGTCGCAATAGATTGGAATATTTGAGAGCTGTAGGTCATAGTCCAGTAGTTGATTTCTCATCCACAAGACCTGAGAACAACAGCTTCCAGCGGCTACATACTCAGCTTCAGCTGTGGAGGTGGACACTGAGTTTTGCTTTTTACTTGTCCAACTCACCAGCTTTCCACCCAGGAGCTGACATCCTCCTGTGGTGCTTTTTCTATCCAATTTGCAACCTGCAAAATCACTATCTGAATAGGCGATTAGATCGAACCCTGAGTCTTTGGGATACCAAAGACCTAGATTCGCAGTACCCTTAAGGTATCGAAAAATTCGCTTTACAGCGGTCATTTGAGATATCTTGGGTTCAGCTTGATATCGTGCACACAAACAGGTTGCGTACATAATATCGGGTCAGCTAGCTGTAAGATACAAGAGAGAGCCGATCATCCCATGGTACAGCGTGACATCAACAGGAATACCATTAGTATCCTTGTCTAGTGTCAGCGGTGGTGCCATAGGGGTTTTCATAGCTGAACTCTGAGTTAAGTTGAATTTCTTCAGCATATCTTTAACATACTTTCCCTGATTAATGAAAGTTCCTTTTTAATTTTGCTTTATCTGAAGACCAAGGAAATATGTTAGTTCACCCATCATGCTCATTTTATACTCATCTTTCATTCTATCAGCGAAACGAGTACAAAGATCGGGGTTAGTAGAGCCAAATATAATGTCATCAACATATATCTGAACAAGAATGATATGACCTTTTACTTTCCTGAAGAAAAGAGTCTTATCAATTTTACCTCGCTCAAATTGTTCAATATGGAGATAAGTTGATAGAGTGTCATACCATGCACGTGGAGCTTGCTTTAAGCCATAAAGTGCCTTATCCAGTTTGTAAACATAACCTGGACGCTTAGGATCTGAGAATCCTGGAGGTTGTTCCACATAGACTTCTTCATTCAGCTTTCCATTTAGAAACACTGACTTAACATCCATCTGATATACTTTGAAGTCTTTGTGTACAGCGTATGCTAAGAATAGACGAATAGATTCTAGTCTTGCTACTGGAGCAAATGTTTCGTCGTAATCTATGCCTTCCTCTTGTCTGTATCCCTGAGCAACAAGACGAGCCTTGTTGCGGGTTACAGTTCCATGTTCGTCCAACTTGTTTCGATAGACCCATGTAGTGCCTATCACTGTCTTGTCAGTTGGTCTTCGAACAAGTTTCCAAACTTTGTTTCTTTCGAATTCAGTCAACTCTTCTTGCATGGCGCTGACCCAGTTTGGATCTTTGAGGGCATCATCTACTTTCTTTGGTTCAGTCAGAGAAATAAAGTTAACAAATAAACAAATATTACCTGCACTTCGTCGAGTCTGAACACCAGTGTTTGGATCACCAAGAATTTGATCAATTGGGTGATTTACAGTCCATCGCTGAGCCGGAGCGTGAGACGCTGACTCAACCTGAACTGGAGGAGCTGAAGATGAGGCTTCAGCAGCTTCTGGAGTATCAGCCAAGAGAGGAATGGGTGCGGTTTTCATTATATTCACTGATTGCTGAGAAGTAGATGGAGTGTCTGAGACATTTGGTTCAGAAGCAGGTATAGTGTTTAAAGGAACAGCTGAGACCCATGATGTTTCAGCTTCACTATTCTGCATGTTTGGAATGATAGTAGGACTATCATCTTCAACTGTACGAGTATGAGTGGGAACATCTTCTGAATCACCAAGATGAGAAAACATCCATTGATTCAGTTCTTCAGTATCAACAGAAGGTTTAGAGTTCGCTGAACGGGATTCGTCAAACGTGACGTGAATAGTTTCTTCTACAGTTTGTCTTCTTCGATTGAAGACTCTGAAGGCTTTGGAGACTGAGGAGTATCCAAGAAAGATTCCATCATCAGCCTTAGGATCAAACTTTCCAAGGGCATCTCTGTTGTTCAGTATGAAACACTGACATCCAAAGATGTGAAGAAAGCTGATTGAAGGCTTTCTCCCATGAAAAAGTTCATAGGATGTTTTATTGAATCTTTTGACTATCAGCGACCTGTTTTGCGTAAAACAAGCAGTGTTGACAGCTTCTGCCCAAAACTGAGTAGGCAGGTGAGAATCGCTGAGCATTGAACGTGCAGCTTCAATAATTGTTCTATTTCTTCTTTCAGCGACTCCATTTTGTTGCGGTGTTCTCACTGATGAAAAGTTGTGAGAAATACCCTTGCTCTCAAAGAAGGAATCAAGAGAACTATTTTTGAATTCAGTCCCATGATCACTCCTTATTGAGCGAACGGCCAAGTTATTCAGGGTTTCCATCTTCCGAACAAAGGTGATGAGTTCTTCAGGGGTGTCACTCTTGGAACGGAGAAACATAACCCATGTATAACGAGAGAATTCATCAACTATGACCAGTGTATATTTCTTTCCAGCGATGGATTGTTTGTTAACAGGGTCAAACAAATCCGTATGGAGAATTTGTAGAGGAGATGACACTGAGGAGACTTGCTTTGACTTAAAGCTTGCTTTGGTCTGCTTGCCTTTCTCACACGCTGAACATAAAGACTCTTTGGCGTATGAGTGCTGAGGTAGACCAGTGACTAACTCTTTTGAAGAAAGAGTGTTCAGTGTCTTGAAATTCAGATGAGAGAGCCTCTTATGCCATAGCCAGTTGACATCAGATGAGGCCTTTGAGAAGAAACAGGAGTTCTCAGTGGTTGTTGAGTCCATGTTTATTACATTAACATTTTCCAAACGATAACCGCTGAGAGCTATCTTCTCCTTTTTGTCAGTGACAAAGCAGGATTCCTTGGTAAAGATTACCTTGTTATCCTTGTCGCAAAGCTGACTAATGCTTAAAAGATTATGCTTCAGCCCTTCAACATATGCGACTCTTCTGAATATGGTTGTACCATTAGAGAGTACACCAAACCCTCGGGTATGTCCTTTTCCATTTCTTCCGAAAGTCACAGAGGGACCCTTCTCTTCCTTGTATTCAGCGAGCAGGCTTTTTTTTCTAGTCATGTGTCTAGAGCATCCGCTATCAAGATACCAGATACCCTTCTTAACCTGCATTACAAAGGAAGATTAGTTTTTCTTGGGTACCCACTTAACCATGTGTACACGTTTGTCAGTGGAAGTAGTTGGAATGGAAGGTTCAGCAATCTTCGCAGCATTTGAAGATTCAGCTTTGTCAGTCTTCACTTTGGTTAATTTCTTAACCTCAATGGTCTTCTTTGCCTTGGGGGCAATGATCTTCACCTTAGCTATCTTTTCAGCTTTGGTGGCTGTGGGGCACTTACTAGCAATATGATCAGTGAGTCCACAGTGATAACATTTCCTATAACTATAGGTAGTTCTAGGACCATTTGAATGTTGAGCTTTAGATTTTGAATTAGAAGTACCAGCACCAAGTAAGCTATTGGCTTTTGAAATGGGAGGAACATTTAGTTCTTCGGATTTCTTACCAAAGACATCCACTCTGAGTCTAGGAGTAGATCGCTGAATAGATCCACGCTGAGTAGATCCAGAGATCTGATTCCTTGATCCAGAGGAATGAATCACTAAAGCTTTACAAGCATTCAGTTTTGGTACAGAGGTACCCTTCTGAGGATTTTGGTTAAAAGCAATTTCTTTACCTTTATCTTTAAAGATAGAGGTAGGTTTTGGATAAACCATTTTCTCTTTACCTTTAGAAGAGGTAGAAATTTCCTCAGGGATAGGCGGTCTGGACGAGGAACACTGAGAGGATGAAGTATCAGCGACTGAGGATACGAAAGTTCCAAATAAGAGCATGGAACGATCAGTGGTTGGTTCTAAAGTATCAGCTTTGTAACCAAGACCACGTTTATCACTCAGGGGAATCTGAGACTTAATTATCTCAGTGATCTTTGTTGAAGAATTACACCATCCTTCAACAGTAGCTTTTTCAGCTCTTAATGCAGCGATAGCTTCTTCGCGCTCGATTTTGACTAGCTGATTTAAGTGCACTTGATCTTTAAAATCTTCTTCAATTTTAGAAAGCTTTTCTATTTGAAGGTGACAGTTTTTAAGCTGTTCAGCGAGATCAAGGTTTTAATTTTCAACTACAGTTTTGCCATTCATGGCTTCATATAAACTTCTAGTCAAGAAATCGATTTTACGAAGACTATCAGCTTCATCAATATTTGCAATATTTGTAAAGAAGGAAGGTGATACCTGAATAGCAGAGGTTGAAGTGGAGGGAATGTCTGAAATTTCTTCCTCATCTTCAATCTTGGCCATAAGACAGAGATTGGCTTCATCATCTTCAGAGTCAGATGATGATTCTTCTTCATCAGAGGCAGCCCAATCATAGTTGGCCATCAGGCCTTTGCCTTTCTTCTTGAAGCTTTTCAGCTTCGCATACTTTTCTTTCAGCTTGGCATATTTGTCATCTTTATTCCTGGGAATAAAGAATTTCTTGGGAAACACTGAGTTTCTCGAAACTTTCTTAGACCTGCACTCGTTAGCGAAATGTCCTATCTTTTCGCAGTTAAAACAAGTAGCAGTAGCCTTATCAACAGGAGCTGATGATCTTGGCTTGTCAGTTATAGAAAGAGGTTTATTCTTTCTGAACATTTTTTTTGGCGAATCTCCTGAACTTTTTAGTTAGGAGAGCCAAAGATTCATCATCATCTGAAGAGTCAGAATCTGATGACCTTTCAGAGTTACTCTCCAACTCAGTGATAGTGACTGAGGGTCGCTGAGTGGAAGGTTCCTCTGAGATTAAAGCAATAGGGGTGCTTTTGGAATCTTTTACAAGATTCTTCTTAAGATGACTCGATTGCTCATGATTCAGCATCGTGCCATATAAGGTAGCAAGGGTCATTGATCTTAGATCCCTTGACAGCTTGAGACACATTGAATAACTGTCCCAGCTTTCAAGTAAACATTCTAAAAACTTTGTCAGCATTTCAAAGTTAAAATATTCCTTACCAACAGTTTTTAGATCTATTAATAAACAGTTAAAACGTTGGTGAACTTCAGAGAGAGTTTCATTCTTACCACAAATGAAACTTTCGTACTGTCTTACCAGTTTGATCTTTCGAGAGTCCTGGACTTCAGAAGTACCTTCATACTGAACACAGATTGTGTCCCACATAGCTTTTGCGGATTTCAAGTTCATGACGGAATGGTAGACTTCGTCAGGAAGAGCCATGGATAGTATGGATCTGTCTTTTGTGTCGATAGCCACTTTCTTCTTATCTTCGTCAGTCCACATATGAACTTCCTTGGGTATCAGCCTTTCTGGAATAGCAGGTCTATTCTCAGCGGCTGGTACTGCAGCACCAATTCTTACTGGAATATATGGGCCGTTTTCAAGATAGTAAGGCATAGTAGGGTCTACACCTTCTAAGAAGAGAATCATCCTATTTTTCCATAGATTAAAATTATCTCTGGAGAATCTAGGGGGTTTTGCAAGAGAACCATTGTCGATATAATTTGTGTTTGTGTTGGTAGCCATTTTCAGAAATAGCAAGGAAGAGAAATCTTAGTATAGATTAGATCTTGTTTATGAGATTAAACAAATCTGCTCTGATACCACTTGTTGGTCCCGAAGGGCTATACAAGTTTGTAGAAGGGGGGGGGGGGTTGAATACAAACACAAATTTTACTTTTCTAAATTGTTTATTGATAAATCATTAACAATTTACAGCTTGTTGCGGAAACAAGATTAAGGATAAACCTAAATCTAAACAAGTTGGAACACTAAGTTTCTTGCACTAAGAAAGAGAAGGAAATTACTAATAATAACCTATCTCAAGATAAGAAGGATGAACTTGTCCAGAGTTAGCAAGTTACTTCAAAATGAAGTGAGTTCTTCTTCTTATATACTGCATGCATTTAATACATGGCAGTTTACACTTTACACGTGGCAGCAGCTCATTGGTTGTATGTCATTGACCTTTGTTGACAACCTTAGTAGCCGCATGTTTGAACAGTGTAGTATCAGAGTGGTTGTACGATTTCAGACAATAAGGAGTTTCTTTTCTGACATATCGTACGGAGACGTGCAAGGGTGGTTAAAACAAAAGTACTTTGTACGGAGGACTTCATGATCAGCTTTTCGTTGATTCAGCGGTTTATCATTCTATATCAGCGAATGATAAAGTTCAGCGATAGCTGAAGTCTTGTACTTGATACTTCACGTTGAGTGGACAAATCTGAGTCTTCGCTGATCCGCATCAGTTCATTAGGAGACTTGTCGCTGGTTCTTGAGCTTGATCTTCGACTCCAGCGTAGAACCTATGTTGACGTGAAACTTGTCTTCAGAGATCATAAGTAAACAACTAACTTATCAGCGATCACCATAAGGACTGAACAGACTCAAAGCATTATGGTGAACAGTGTTCGCTGAATGTTTAATCTAAAGAGCGAGAGTTCCTATCAGCGGTACTGTAAGATCTTAGTACTTATCAGAGATAGTTAAACTCTGATACATATTGTTTACTTACAATTTTCACTAAGTATATAAGAGAGGGTCATTATCAAATCACTGAGGGTTTGGATCAACATTGCTGATAAGGAAGAGATATTCAGCGATACAATTTGTTTTGAAATCTTGCATTTCTAGGCGAACAACAGTGAGTAAAGAGAGAACATACCTTAACATCAGCGAATCAAGTTTGTTCAGAGAGAAGATGATAGAATGGGTTATAGAAGATGGTTTTATCCTGTTGTTGATCAAATGCGAACCGCTGAAGATTTTATTCTTCAAAGTTCAGCATTCCAAGCTCGCTGATGAGAAAGTTAAATCTTGTCTCATCAAGAGGTTTGGTGAACAGATCAGCTAACTGAAAGTCAGTTGGGATAAAGTGAAGTTCTATATCACCATTTATCACATGATCTCTGATAAAATGATACCTGATTTTGATGGGTTTGGTCTTTGAGTGTAGCACTGGATTGTTGGCTATAGCGATGGCAATTGTGCTGTCGCAATAGATTGGAATTTTTGAGAGCTGAAGGTCATAGTCCAGTAGTTGATTTCTCATCCACAAGACCTGAGAACAACAGCTTCCAGCAGCTACGTACTCAGCTTCAGCGGTGGAGGTGGACACTAAGTTTTGCTTCTTGCTTGTCCAACTCACCAGCTTTCCACCCAGGAGCTGACAGCCTCCTGTGGTGCTTTTCCTATCCAATTTGCAACCTGCAAAATCACTATCTGAATAGGCGATTAGATCAAACCCTGAATCTTCGGGATACCAAAGACCTAGGTTAGGAGTACCCTTAAGGTAACGAAAGATTCGCTTTACAGCGATCATATGAGATTCCTTAGGTTCAACTTGATATCATGCACACAAACAGGTTGCATACATAATATCAGGTCGGCTAGCTGTAAGATATAGAAGAGAGCCGATCATCGCACGGTACGTCGTGACATTAACAGGTATTCCAGAAGAATCCTTGTTTAGTGTCAGCGGTGGTGCCATAGGGGTTTTCATAGCTTAACTCTGAGTTAAATCAAATTTCTTCAGCATATCTTTAACATACTTTCCCTGATTAATGGAGGTTCCTTTTTCATTTTGTTTTATCTGAAGACCAAGGAAATATGTTAGCTCACCCATCATACTCATTTTGTATTCTGCTTTCATCCTTTCAGAGAAACGAGTACAAAGGTCAGGGTTAGTAGAACCAAATATGATGTCATCAACATATATCTGAACAAGAATAATATGACCTTTTACTTTCCTGAAAAATAGAGTCTTATCGATTTTACCACGCTCAAATTTTTCAATATGGAGATTAGTAGAGAGAGTGTCATACCATGCATGAGGAGCTTTCTTTAAGCCATAAAGTGCCTTATCCAGTTTATAAACATAACCTGGATGCTTAGGATCTGAGAATCCTGGAGGTTGTTCCACGTAGACTTCTTCATTCAGTTTTCCATTTAGGAACGCTGACTTAACATCCATCTGATAAACTTTGAAGTCTTTGTGTACAGCATAAGCTAAGAATAGACGAATGGCTTCTAGTCTTGCCACTGGAGCAAAGGTTTCGTCGTAATCTATACCTTCCTCTTGTCTGTATCCCTGAGCAACAAGTCGAGCCTTATTGCGGGTTACAGTTCCATGTTCATCCAACTTGTTTCGATAGACCCATTTAGTGCCTATCACTGACTTGTCGGATGGATGAGGAACAAGCTTCCAAAATTTGTTTCTTTCAAATTCAGTCAGCTCTTCTTGCATAGCGCTGACCCAGTTCGGATCTTGGAGGGCATCAACTATTTTCTTTGGTTCAATCAGAGAAATAAAGTTAACGAATAAACAAATGTTACCTGCACTTCGTCGAGTCTGAACACCAGCGTTTGGATCACCAAGAATTTTTTCAATAGGGTGATTAATAGTCCATCGTTGAGTCGGAGCATGAGTCGCTGACTCAACCTGAACTGGAGGGGCTGAAGATGAGGCTTCAGCAACTTCTGGAATATCAGCCAAGAGAGGAGTAGGTGCAGATGTCATTACATTCACTGATTGCTGAGAATTAGATGGAATGTCTGAGACATTTGGTTCAGAAGCAGGCATAGTGTTTAGAGGAACAGCTGAGACCCATGAAGTTTCAGCTTCACTAGACTGCATGTTTGGAATGATAGTAGGACCATCATCTTCAACGGTATGAGTATGAGGAGAGGGAACATCTTCTGAATCACCAAGATGTGAAAACATCCATTGATTCAGTTCTTCAGTATCAGCAGAAGGTCGAGAACTTGCTGAACGGGATTCGTCAAAGGTGACGTGAATAGTTTCTTCAACTGTTTGTCTTCTACGATTGAAGACTCTGAAGGCTTTGGAGATTGAAGAATATCCAAGAAAGATTCCATCATCAGCCTTAGGATCAAACTTTCCAAGGGCATCTCTGTTGTTCAGTATGAAACACTGACAACCAAAGATGTGAAGAAAGCTAATAGAAGGCTTTCTCCCGTGGAAGAGTTCATAGGCTGTCTTCTTGAATCTTTTGTCGATCAGCGACCTGTTTTGCGTAAAACAAGCAGTGTTGACAGCTTCTGCCCAAAACCGAGTAGGCAGGTGAGAATCGTTGAGCATTGAACGTGCAGCTTCAATGATAGTTCCATTTCTTCTTTCAGCGACTCCATTTTGTTGTGGTGTTCTCACTGAAAAGAAGTTCTGAGAAATACCCTTACTTTCAAAGAAGGAATCAAGAGAACTGTTTTTGAATTCAGTTCCATGATCACTCCTAATTGAGCGAATGGTCATGTTGTTCAGGACTTCTATTTTCCTGACAAAGGTGATGAGTTCTTCAGGGGTGTCACTCTTAGAACGGAGAAACATTACCCAGGTATAGCGAGAGAATTCATCAACTATGACCAGTGTATATTTCTTTCCAGCGATGGATTGTTGGTTAACAGGGCCAAACAAATCCATAGGGAGAAGTTGTAGAGGAGATGACACTGAGGAGACTTGCTTTGACTTGAAGCTTGCTTTGGTCTGCTTGCCTTTCTCACACGCTGAACATAAGGACTCCTTGGCGTATGAGTGTTGAGGTAGACCAGTGACTAACTCTTTAGAAGAAAGAGTATTCAGTGTCTTGAAGTTGAGATGGGAGAGCCTCTTATGCCATAACCAGTTGCCATCAGATGAGGATTTTGAGAAGAAACAGGAGTTCTCAGTGGTAGTTGAGTCCATGTTTATAACGTAAATATTTTCCAAACGATAACCGCTGAGAGCTATCTTCTCCTTTTTGTCAGCGACAAAGCAGGATTCCTTAGTAAAGATTACTTTGTTATCCATGTCACAAAGCTGACTGATGCTTAGAAGATTATGCTTCAGCCCTTCAACATATGCGACTCTTCTGAAGGTTGTTGTACCACTAGAGAGTACACCAAACCCTCGGGTATGTCCTTTTCTGTTTCCACCGAAAGTCACAGAGGGACCATTCTCTTCCTTATACTCAGTGAGCAGGTTCTTCTTACCAGTCATGTGTCTAGAGCATCCGCTATCGAGATACCAGATACCCTTCTTAACCTGCATTACAAAGGAAGATTAGTTTGACTTGGGCACCCATTTCATCATGTGTACACACTTGTCAGTGGAGGTAGATGGAATGGAAGGTTCAGCAGTCTTCGCAGCATTTGAAGATTCAGCTTTGTTTTCAGTCTTCACTTTGGTTAATTTCTTAACCTCAGTGGTCTTCTTTGCCTTGGGGGCATTGATCTTCACCTTAGCTATCTTTTCAGCTTTGGTGGCTGTAGGACACTTACTAGTAATATGATTTGTAAGTCCACAGTGATAACATTTCCTATAACTAAAAGTAGTCTTAGGACCATTTGCATGCTTAGCCGTTAGTTTTAAATGAGCAGGGCTGGCACAAAGTATACCTTTGGCATTGGAAATGGGAGGAACAACCAGTTCTTCAGATTTCTTACCAATAGTATCCACTTTGATTCTAGGAGTAGATCTCTGAATGAATCCACGCTGAATAAATCCAGGGATATTATTCCTTGAAGTAAAGGGATGAGTCATTGAAGCTTTAGAAGCATTCAGCTTTGGTACAAAGGTACCCATCTGAGGTTTTGGATAAACAATTTTCTCTTTACCTTTAGAAGTTAAGGTAGAGATTTCCTCAGGAATAGGAGGTTTTGAAGAGGAACACTGAGAAGATGAAGTGTCAGGGATAGAGGAGACAAACATTCCGAATTTAAGCATGGAATGGTCAGTGGTTGGTTCTTCAGCGTTAGCTTTGTAACCAAAACCACGTTTGTCACTCAGAGGAATTTGAGACTTAATTATCTTAGTGATCGTTGTTGAGGATTTATACCATCCATCAACAGTAGCTTTTTCAGCTTTTAATGCAGCGATAGCTTCTTCTCGTTCGATTTTGACTAGCTGATTTATATGAACTTGATCTTTAAAGTCTTCTTCAATTTTAGAAAGCTTTTCTATTTGAAGGTGACAGTTTTTAAGTTGTTCAGCAAGATCAATATTTTGATTTTCAACAACAGTTTTGCCATTCATGGCTTCATATAAACTTCTGGTCAGGAGATCGATCTTTCGAAGACTATCAGCTTCATCAATATTTAAAATATTGGTAAAGAAGGAAGGTGACACCTTAGTAGCAGAGGTTGAAGTAGAGGGAATGTCAGACTTTTCTTCCTCATCTTCGATTTTGGCCATGAGACAGAGATTGGCTTCATCATCATCTTCAGAGTCAGATGATTCTTCTTCGTCAGAGGCAGCCCAATCATAGTCAACCATCAGGCCTTTGCCTTTCTTCTTAAAGGTTTTCAGCTTTGAATACCTTTCTTTCAGTTTTTTGTATTTTTCATCTCTAGTCCTGGGAATAAAGTTTTCCTTGGGAAAAGCTGAGGGTCTAGAGACTTTCTTTGACCTGCACTCGCTAGCAAAATGTCCTATCTTTTCACAGTTATAGCAAGTAGCAGTAGCCTTATCAACAGGAGTTGATGATCTTGGCTTGTCAGTAATAGCAAGAGGTTTGTTCTTTCTGAAAATTTTCTTATTGGCGAATCTTCTGAATTTATTAGAAAGGAGAGCTATAGATTCATCAAGATCTGAAGAGTCAGGATCTGATGAGCATTCAGAGTTAGTCTCCAACTCAGTGATAGTGATAGTAGATCGCTGAGTGGTAGGTGACTCTGAGATTAAAGCAACATGGGTGCTTTTGGAATCTTTTACAAGATTCTTCTTAAGATGACTCGATTGCTCATGATTAAGCATCGTGCCATATAAGGTAGAAAGAGTCATAGATTTAAGATCCTTTGACAGCTTGAGACACATTGAATAACTGTCCTAGCTTTCAGGTAGACATTCTAAGAACTTTGTCAGAGTTTCAAAGTTAGAATATTCCTTACCAACAGTTTTTAGATCTATTATTAAGCAGTTAAAACGTTGATGTACTTCAGAGAGAGATTCATTCTTACCACAAATGAAGCTTTCGTACTGTCTTACCAGGTTGATCTTACGTGAGTCCTGGACTTCAGGCATACCTTCATACTGAACACAGATTGTGTCCCACATGGCTTTGGTGGTTTTCAGGTTCACGACGGAATGGTAGACTTCGTCAGGAAGAGCCATGGAAAGAATAGATCTGGCTTTAGTGTCGATAGCCACTTTCTTCTTATCTTCATCAGTCCACATATGAATTTCCTTGGGAACCAACCTTTCTGGAATAGCAGCTCTATTCTCAGCGGATGGAACTTCAGGATTAATTCTAACAGGAATATATGGGCTGTTTTCAAGATAGTAAGGCATAGTAGGGTCTACACCTTCTAAGAAGAGAATCATCCTATTTTTCCACAGATTAAAGTTATCTCTGGAGAATCTAGGGGGTTTTGCAAGAGAACCATTGTCAATATAGTTAGTGTTTGTGTTGGTAGCCATTTTGAGAAATAGCAAGGAAGAGAAGATTAGTATAGATCAGATATTGTTTATGAGATTAAACAAATCTGCTCTGATACCACTTGTTGGTCTCGAAGGGTTATACAAGTTTGTAGAAGGGGGGGGGGGGTTGAATACAAATACACGTATTTTTACTTTCTAAATTGTTTATTGATATAATCAAACAATTTACAACTTGTTGCGGAACAAGATTAAGGATTAACCTAATCTAAACAAGTTAAGAACACTAAGTTTCTTGCACTAGAAATAAGATAGAAAGGAGATAAGAATATTACGAATAATATTCTAACACTAAGAGAGAAAGAAGAAGATGGCTGAGCACTTCAATTCTGAAGTAGAGTTCTTCTTATATACTGCATGCATTTAATGCATGGCAGTGTTACTTTACACGTGGTAGCAGCTGAGTGGTTGCATGTTTTGACCTTTGTAGACAACCTTAGTAGCCGCATGGTGCATAGTGTAGAATCAGAGTTTGTTGTACGATTCTAGACAGAAGGGAGGTCCGTTCTGACATTTCGTATGGAAACGTGCAAGGGGGTAAGACAAAAGTAACTTGTAGAGGGAGACTTCATGATCAGCGTTCGTTGAACAGTACTTTATCAGTGAGTGATAAAGCTTAGCGATTACTGAAGTCTTCTACTTGATACTTCACGTTAAATGGACAGGTCTTGCTTCGCTGATATCCGCATCAGTTCATTGGTAGACTTGTCGCTGGTTCTTGGGCTTAATCTTCGACTTCAGCGTAGAACCTATGTTCACGTGAGGCTTGTCTTCAGGGATCATAAGTAAACAACTATAGCTTATCAGCGATCATCACAGAGACTGAACGGGCTCAAAGTTACTGGATGAACAGTGTTCGCTAAATGTCTTAATCTAAAGAGTGTGAGCTTCATATCAGCGTTACTGTAGAGACATAGTACTTATCAGCGATAGTGAAACTCTAATACATATTGTTTACTTACAATTTTTACTAAGTGTTTTAAGAGAGGGTCATTATCAAATCACTGAGGGTTTGGATCAACACATTATTTTATCGCTGGATCGCACGACATAAGTTACTAAGTCTATTACATGACATCAGTACACCTCCGCAGGATCACACGACATAAGCGATCGGGTCTATGACTCGATTATCCTATCATAGGGACGCATGGTTCAAGTTCATCGTACGATCTAGTTATGCGATCATAGGGTCTAAACGACCATCAGATCTAAGTTGTTTAATTTAAAAGAATGCCGTGTTCCGAATGAATGTTGTGATCGCATGTGCTTATGTTTGCCAACATGATTCAAAATGTCTTATGACTTATGTATTATGAGAGATGCCTGAGTCGCACGATTTCTTGTTCATTCTATACTTGGTGAATTTCACAATTGATGTATTTATTCACAAAACATATAAGACACAAGTTCAAAAGAAATTTAAGTTTCATTCATTGAACGAACTGTCATTTACATCCTAAACAACTCGACCACCAACGGTCGACCAGCGAGAAACAAAAACAAAGATATTTTTCTAGAGCTGGGGAGGAGCGCCGGTCGCATCCTTGCCTCGCCTTGGATACCTTCCTCCTCAACCTCCTTCTCATCGTCCGAGTCGAGATCTCTCTCGGTCCCAACCTCCCTGTAGAAGAGGTCCATCTCGTCCGAAGCCAAGGCCAGGGGATTCTTGCCCGCTAGGTGGCGTCGCATGATGGCTGCCCGCGCAGTGAGTCGAGAAAAAGCAAAGATGGACTTAACCTCGTCCTTCAGCTCATCGACTTCCTTCTCCAGACTCGCCACCTTGGACCTAGAATCTCCAGCTTCTTTTTCACTTGCAGTCAGAGATTCCTTGGTCCTGTCCAATTCTTTCCTTTGATCGTCGAGTAGAGATAAAGACAGCTTGAGGCGGTGGTTCGCCTCATCCTTAGCATGTCCCTCGGCCTCCAGCGCATTCAAGGCATCGTCGAGCCGTACGGACATGGCCTCGACCCGTTCCTTAGCGGACCTCTCCCTCTCCAACGCCGCGTCCTCTCTCTTAAGAACAGAAGACACAAGACCTTCGATCTTCGTCGTCTCGGCGTGCAGGGCCAAAGAAGACTGAAACGTCTGAAAAAACGTAAGACACATGTTAAGCAAACATTTGATCAAGATAAACAACGATATCATAATCTAAGTCTTGAAATAGAGACTTACCATGAACGCCAGTCCGGAAACATGCGCACTCGTGTCCTCGACAGAAACCCCTCTAAAACGCTCCTTGAAAGACGGGAGCTGAAACTTCCCCAGATTGGGAAATAATTTCGTCCCGTCTAGGACGTTGTCAGCTAATAAGTCCGACGACAATGTAAAATTAACCGTCGTGACCTCCTTCTCCGCGATCGTGTGACCCTTGCCCTTGTCGGCTGCTATACGGGTCGACGTCGCGGACGCAGACGCCGTCTTTGTCGCCTGAAGTACCGGGCTGAATGGCACCGCGTCGACCGCATCGAAAGACATCTTCGTCTTCTCGGGAGTCGCGATCGCCGCCTTCGCCTTCTCAGGACTAACAAATCTCGACGAGTCGCTTACCTTCGAAAACGGTTCCCTTAGGACCGTCGTCCTTGTCCTCTTTAGGACCCCCGACCCAGTTGTCGGGGCCTCTTTTCTCTTTAGGACTCTCGACCCAGTTGTCGGGACTTCCTTCCTCTTTTCTCTGCCCTGACGGGCCAGCTCAAATTGAGCTGCCTTCTTGGCAGCCGCAGGCGTTATCTTCGCCTGAGATTCTCCTGTAAAGGAAGAAAGGAAAAACGGTTAAGTAACTGAAGTAGTGGAAAGAGTAAGACAAGCGGAATAGGGTACACTTACCAATTATCTCTACCTACTCCTCTTTCTCCTCGTCCTCTTCTTCCTCCTTTGTCTCCTCTTCCTCCTCCTCGCCCTCTTGACCCCCTTGAAGTCTCTCGCTTAAAAAGACTAAGTCGTCGTCTTCATCTACCAGGTGACGAGTGACGAACGATCGATCGTCGGCACTGATCTCAAGGAACTTCTCGATCTTGGCCTTGGAGTCGTCGTTAGACTTCACCTTGTCAAAATTGATGTCTAGAAATACACAAGAGAGAAGATTAGACGAAAAGCAAAAAAGCAAATACAATAAAAGCACTCGACTAATGCTAAAACTCACCTGCCATGTTCCAACCGGACCTGATCCAGTCACTATCAGTGTCCAACGTCGCTACTCGTACGAGTACGTACCTGGTCTTCCATTTGCGGTCGTTGACCGCGGTTTTCAAGACCAAGGTACGATCGCCCTTGTGTTTGGAAAACAAGCTATAGTGGCGGTACGTATCTTTCTTGACCTGGTAAGCCGTTAGCAGGTCCGTTACGTTCATCGGCGACTCCCAGCTCACGGTAAGTCGCTCGATGACATGGATAACTCTCCAGAACTGGGGCATCAGTTGGCCCGACGACAGGTCGAACCCACACATAAACGCCTTGACTAGAGGCGAGTATGGCCACTGAAATCCTATCTTAAAAGGATACTCGTATATCACGACGTACCCCTCTGGACACATCTTCGATCGAATATTACCAGCCTTACTCACTGTAATCCCCGCAGGGATTTTCTCCAGGTTCCTAAAGCTATCAAGATCATCTTGATCTCTAATGGTACTCCTAGGTTCTGTCGACATCGATAATCCCATTAACCAAGTTTGTAGATCTGAAAGACCCCAAATGTCCCAGTTTTTCCTAGGCTTTCTAGCTATCGACTTACGATGCATACAAAAGATGGGAGTCGTACCTTATATAGGCGCTATAAATCCCCAAAAACTCTAACTCTTGCAGGTTTGGAAGCAAATCGCTAAAGAAAGGCAAGAAAATCTCTCTGGAATCGTAAAAAGGAAAGGATCCGTCAAGGGTCGCTATTTATGTAAATGATCGTGTCAGGTCGAGTCCTTCGATGATCGACATGTGCCCTTGCCTTTCCGTATAACCACACGGATTGTCGACACCTGGCAATGACAGCTGCTAAGCATGATCGTGCGTCAGCATGACGTCACGATCTTATCCCCTTTTCGACTTCCCCTTTCTGTTAGAATTGAACCGATCCAGTTCCAAAACAACTAAGGTAACTTTCGACACGTGTCACGACCCCAGACGTCCGACTGACAAAATTTAAAATTTGAATTTGCCATTCTATTTTCAAAATTTGGGGGCAAACTGTTTGGGCAAAAATTCACCAGTCTCGACCACGACCGAGGTAAGACATTTATTACACTTCCTCACAATAAGGTAAAATCATAGTACATTATCCTTTGATCATAGTTGAAATCGAAAGATATTTTCCTCACGACACTCGACCACGATGTCGTTTAGCTCACACGTCCGTCGTACAGGACCATGCGACCTCGGCCGACTAACGTACATTATTTCTGTTACTTTTTCAGTGTTTAAATGCAGGAATCAATGTCATTAATAGCCAACGGCTATAATCGACAAGGATCATAACTGTCATTAATTCCAAAGACGTTTCAACCGTTACCAGAAGCATTTATGAAGATCATTGAATGATACGAAGACTATAAAAGTGAAGGCCCAATCATCATTTCGGGGGCATCACACAACCAACACACAATCTCTCACAATCTAGGACATAATCATTTGAACTCTCAAGAACACTTGAAGCAAAAAGCCCTATCTCGAAGAATCGCTCTCGACGCATGACTCCTACACACGACACATAGTTTTTTCACACGACGCACATTGTTTTTACATTCAAAACACTCGTTACTTTACATTTAAAGTATTTCCTTTTCATCTGTATTGTAATCTCTGTACGATCGACACCCGAAACACAAGGACATCGCCCCTGTTTGGCGACTATAGTGCAGCGAAGACTTCCATAGTCGTCCGCGGGTTTTTTTCTCGTTGAGGTTTTTCCCGCGTCACCAAAATCTCTGTCTCATTTACATTTTCCGTCTTTGTCGTACGCTTTGTCGAAAGATTCCCTTCTTTAGTTGTTAAATTCCACAATCAACCTTAAGTTATCCTTTTGGACGATTTTTGGCATTAACAGTATGCCAGATCAAGTATATAACTTGAGGTAAGACGACGTCATGAGACACTGAAAGGTGGGACTATGATTAGGGAACTGTTATTTGAAAGGTGTGAGAAATATGATGTGTGTCCGTAAGATCGGATCAGCTGGAGTGAACGGATTATTTGGATATGATCCTGTGCAAGTCTCCTCCATATCATTATGCATGGAAACGGGTTATCGCGTGATGATTGTTGTGTTTGGATCGTTGATTGATAACTGTTGTTTCATGTGTGATCGGTGTGGTTTCGAGGAAATGCTATGGTATGGTTGGCCTGGCGTATTTGGTATGGTTGATTGTGGATATTGCAGGTGTTTATATTTTGCTGTTTACCAACCTAAGGACGTTGAAGTTGGTCGAGGAGCGGTTTCAGAGGATATTGTACGTTGAAGATTTTGAATAGTAATGCCTAGGTGGTTTATTGGAATTAAGTTGACCAGTTGAGGAAACATGAGTATTTTTTTGAGTCTCAAGTTGGGGGACGGTTGCATGCGAAAGACATCTCCACAGATTGGAGTAGAGTGTTTCGTGAGGAAGATGAAATTGAACCGCATTTATTGGATCGATGGCAGTTATCGAAAGAGTTGGGGAGATAATGATAGATTGAATGTAATCGATGAAGTTATGGAGAATTCATAGTGTGTTTCACTACTCTATTTTAGAGAGTGTTGGTCGGAAATCGGTATGACGTTACCTTTGCAAACAACGTGAGTGAATAAGGAGTTGGATTTTGTCGAGGGGTCGGGAAACGACCATTCGGCCAGAAAGTCGAGAAGTTGAGATACAAAGAAGCTGGTCTCGTAGGGGTGCAATTGGAACTCTTTAAGAGTTGTTAGACAATGTAAGATTTGGAGTCGGAAGCAAATTCCAAATACCCGCAATTATTCGGCAATGGAATTCCGAGGACGGAATTCTTTTGAGGGGGAGGTATTGTAACACCTCATGTCCATAAAATGATTAAAATTTGAACCTTTTGGAATTGTGGGGAAAAAGTGTGAAGTGAAGAAGTGTTAGGACTTAGTGGCAAAATCTGGAAAAATAAAAAAGGGTAAAAACCCTAAACCTTTCTCCATTTTCTCATTATCAACGTTTTGGAGACTAAGAGAGGAATCTAGAGAGAATTGGGAGCTTCCATGGAAGAATTGAAGAAGGAAGCTGAAGTTGGTGAAGTGTTCTTCATCTCCTTCAAGGTAAGCAACCTCACTTTACATTTGATTCCTATGGTGATGGTGGAATTCTAAGGTTAAAGTCTTTGGGGGTTTCCATTATTGAAGTATTTCTAGTTTGAACTCTAAAGGGGTATGCGTTTTATGGATTGATTGTTGGTTTCTTGAAGTTTTGGGAAAGGAATCTCCATTAATGGAGTTATCCTTCAAGTGTTCTTCATCCTTTGATTTTGGGAGAGGTGGTTGTTTTATAAAATGGGTTTTGGATGGATTCCATGGGATTAAATGATGTTTTGATGTTTGGGATTGATTTCCATATGAGTTTTTATCAAATCATTAAGAAACTTCATCTTTTTTGCTTGGTAATCTCCATTCTTGCCATGGAAGGAGTTTTTGAGTTTTTGGGTTTGGAGGGATGATTCAATGGATTGTATTTGTTTGAGTAAATCCATTTTGGATGTTTGTTTTTGATTCCTAAAGGTTTGATTAGTTAAAACTATCAATTTTGGAAGTTTTCAAGCACTTGGGATCGATTTGGGGGTTTTTGGAGTGGAGTTTCGAGCTTAATTTCAAAGTTCAGATTTGGTAGTGACAACCAGGAAGTTGCGCGGCCTGGCCCGCGGCCTGAGGCCACGTGCCAGGTGGCGCAAGTCTCTGAGTTGTGTGGGTTCTTCGTTTTGCTTCGTGTTTCGTTCGGGTTTGGATCGAGGCATCGTTGGGGTTCACCTTAGGGGTTTAGGGAAGATCTTTTGGAGTGTAATTAGATGGTTTAACACCATTTTTATGGCTTCCAATTCAGGTGTTCGGTTTGATCTAAAGTGGGTTTCGGAGCGTGTGTCGATGTGCTAATGCTAAGGTGAGTTCCCTTAACTCCTTTGTGCAAATGAAATGTTTTGCTAAAGTTTTCATAACTAATTATGGTTTTGAGCATGATGACATGATTAAACATTTTGAAAGGTTTTATTATTACGTGATGTGGAAATGTTTATTAAAGCATGCAAGTTGTTTATACGTTCTTTTCTACGTAAGTGTTGATTGTATGCTCTTGTGATGTTGTTGCTATGTGTGGAGTCGGGTTGCACAGTGGTGTGTTGGACCATGGATGGTTGAGAATCTTCGGTGAATGAGTTAGACCGTGTGCCTCGAATTCGTTTCGTGTGCACATGGATACGGCATCGACCGAGTGCCGAGGGGTTCTACTGTGGGGGCCCCGAGTGTTGACCTCATATGAGGTGATGGGAGTTGAGGCCACTGTGCAATACCCTTATGTGGAGTCGAGCATTTAAACTGGATTTCCGTTTATTATTATAACGGTTGAATGTTTTATACTACTGTTTGTGTGGAACTGTTTTAAAGAGGGAATTCACTAGACCTCATGGTCTAACCCCCGCTTTTCAAAAACTAAAACCATTTTCAGGTTAGAGTCGTACTTGGGGTTTCATCTGGTGATGATGGAAAGATGTGGTGTTGTAGAAGAGGCATCGTCTAGAGAAGACTTGTAGATTACCGTCGGGCTTCCTGTAGTATCTCAGTTGTGAAGAGATTTATCCGTTGCGTAATTAGAGATAGAATTGATGTAATGTGTGCAATTTTGGGACCGTTCTTTGTCGTAATGTTACGAATTTTATTTTACTGATTTTGGGTTGTTACAAATGGTATCAGAGCCATAGTTTAAGGGATTTAGGTAACCGGATGGGCCTAAACTTAAACTGTGGAGTAGAATGGGACGCAACTGAGATATAGGAATCCAATAGGAAAGACCTTAAGCATAGAGAATCTTAACAATGGTAGGGAGGACCCTCACGTAAGGTAAATTCAAGATCGCATCTGGCCAATGCTATCATGAATTTACAGGTGCATGGGTGTACTTGATCTCTATTGTTGGGATGATTGTCAGGAGCGACAATATGTGGAAAGTTCTAACCTTGTAATTGATAGCAAAGGATTGATGTGTCTTGGGAGATCACTTGTGATGTGATGTCTACACCTTATAGAAGAAGTGTTGTTTAAGATATTAATGAGCCGACTAGAGGTATAATTTCTGGGATTCCAAAAGGAATAAATGGTTGGTTAGGGCCAAACTCCTAGTTTCTAGTGAGTCCCTACTCTTAGAATTGATGTGTCGATCAGTTGGGATAGAGAGTGAAGACAATATTGGAATCTTGAAAGCTTCAATTCAAGATCGAGTGGGGGAAATCTAGCCTTTGACTGTTTAGTCAAGCGGTTTAGTGGCAAGGATAATGAAGGGAATATATCAGTATTGGATTGAAGTACATGTAGGAGTAGAAGGTGAGGTAACTGGTCAATTTGGAAACCATGTGGAGTGGTCGATCAAGTGGGTTGTGAAGCACTTGTACAACAAGTTGTAGCAAGAGTAAGAAAACGGTTGTTGGTCATAGTATGGTGTCAAGGAGGAGTTGAGGTGAGTACAACGGTTGACCTGGTTAGAGCGAATAACCTTCAATTGCATATTGAGTTTCATGCATTATGTCATTAAATGTGTTACACGAGTTCTTTCATGTTAAAAACATGTACGTGCATTTTAGATTTTCTTGTTTTGGGAAATAAGTTGACGCGCGCAAGTGTATTTTTTTAAAACAAACTTGTTTTCACTATACGATAAAGCTTTGAACCTAGTGATCTACGAATTATTTCACGCTTTTTCTTATGGTGAGAATCTTCGTTTCGAAAATATTGGAAACGTTTTATTGTGAGGTTTTGTTTTATAAACAAAATGAGTATTAACACGCTATTATCATATGGATGAGTGTTGAAGTCGACAGACTCACCTGGTGTAAGTGGTTTCGTTCAGAACTGTTCTAGTCGTGCTTGAAAGGTTTCATTAGTCATATTTTGTTGTGCCGACATCGAGTTGGTTGGACAAGGTTATGAATCATCGTGGGATCGCATGTGAACGACCTTTGAGGTCGTTGTGCGTTATTATTCAACTTGAGTGGTGGTGTGTCATGCATACTCAAACTTGTTTTACGATATCGTACCTACTACATTTTCAAACGTGCAAA
Organism: Saussurea involucrata; assembly: GCA_033807775.1. NCBI lineage: Eukaryota > Viridiplantae > Streptophyta > Magnoliopsida > Asterales > Asteraceae > Saussurea > Saussurea involucrata. Next base: position 74,608,460 of record CM066317.1, on the reverse strand, counting down.
ATGATTTCAATCGTTGTGTCATCATGCATGAAGGCTATGAACTCGCTAGGTGGTGGAGGGTATTTTATTGAGGATGGTGAAAGGCTTTAGGAGTTGAATTGTCAGTTGAATAGGATATGGTCGAGTTATGACCTTAGTGTCTCCGTTAGAGGAGGTGGGTGAATACCAAGAGTCTCGGACAATGAATTCGGAATGTTAGTATGGTTGTAGTTTGAACTATTGCTTGGTTATTTGAGAATGGTTATGTTTGGAGTGAAATTCGAAGTGGTCAAAGTGCTTCTGTTGGAGCATTTTAGTAAGTAGTAGTGTAGTACTTGATGAAATGTTATCGACCTTGAGTCTGAGTGCTGAGTTGGTCTTGTAATTAGACTTTGCGCTAAGAAAGTGTTTTGCTTCCTCAAGAAAGGACGGTGGGGTATAAAGTTGGTTGTGATGCGTAGGACTAAATGGGTTCCATTAGGAATCCTGGTTGTCGGGAAGTTATGGAATCATCGTCATGTTGTCCATTGATATAGAGGTTGCGACCGTTTAATATATCCCAAGTTGGAGATATTGTCAGGAGATCGAACTTGAGAAATAAATTTGTTGTGTGTGGATGGATGAGGTCATATGTGAGGGTGTGAATGGCATGGTGTGGGACCACCTAGTGGGGGCATTAGGAGAACGGAAGACCACCAACGTGGATGTGATTTCCAATGAGGTTTTGATGATTCGCTTATGCGTGAAGTGACCCTCGAATTTGGAACGAGCAACTAATTTAAAATTCAATAAAATACCCAAAGTAAATATAATTACTTCTACAATTCACTCCTTAAAATACCTCGGAATTTAAAACATTATAATTCCCATCATAAATTACTTAAACGGGTGTTATTTAACACAACACATGTTGCTAATCCCAAAATAAATGCGGAAGACTTCACTAAACAAATCACCTCTCGTGCACTCTACTAGCACTCGCCACATCACAGTGTAGCTAAAGCTACTCCCAACCTGAGACCTGTTGCACATGCCGACAAATAAAAAGGGTTAGGCTAACGCCTAGTGAGTTCAAAAGTTTATAGCATGATTTATATGATTTGTAGAAAGAAGGTTTGCGACATAAATCATGATTTTCAAAAGAGTTTATGAAAGGATGTAAACGACTCGTTTTCCAACGCACACAAAATCCATGAGAAATATTTCTCAAAAGGTATAAAGCGTTTTCTAAAATGAATTCCAAACCCAACTCACTCAAAACGTATTTGGACATAAATAACCCAAGGAATACAAACGTGGACAAAACTCCATTATTCCAAAACATCCAATAAGTATGAAGCATAGAACCCTGCCAATAACCATGAATACAGTTCGTATAAATAAAGTACGTCACCGAAAATATGGATAAAAACATATACCCAAAACCACACCTTTCGGTGACGGGGGAGACCCGATTCCATCGAAAGTGACGGGCACACAAAGTTAAGTCACTCGTGATGTTACTGGATTACACCTCAAGTCCCGACCTTAGTTCCCATGCCATAAAGACATCACAACCTCAAGCCATAAATAGATTGCCTTTATTGCATACTCCGTAGAGTTACACCTCAAGGACTTACAGGCGACCTTATTGCATATCCAGTCTAGACGAGTTACACCTCAAGGATTTCAATGTCCCTTATTGCCTACTCGCTAGTGGCCCCCACGGCCTACACATATAACCATGCGTTCCCATAGTATGCTCCTCGTGCACAAAGAGATAGACCATCAAATAAAGACTGACTCATATGCCTATGGATCCAATGCAACACAGTCTACCAAACATGCTCAACCCGGAATGATTAAAACACCCACGCATGTAAATATCAATAATGAGCAATAAAATGCATCAAGTTGCAATAAATGCAAACCATAAATAAGACTCCACATTACCATTTAAAACCGGACAAATGTCCCCAAGCTTTCTCAAGGACAAACCCGAGCAAAATGCTCCAAACTCGTTAGACCCATATATAACGGCCATCATCGCATAAAATGAGTTTAAACATTGTTTAGGTAAACAAGTACCACAAAATCGTTATTAACCCAAAAACCGACATGGTTAAACAAAAGGGTTTTCCCAAAAGGACTCACACCTTTAAATCATCAAAATGACCATTGGCACTAATTTGTGCATTTTCCCAAATGGTTTATAAAATCAATTACACTACATGATTAAACCGTTAAATAAACATTATTTTGAGTGATTAATCATTTAAGGACATATTACTTGTTAGGACAACCTTAGGGGGGGTAAAGGTTGTATTTAAAAATATTTCACAAATAAAAATTCTCTTATCAAAATCAACAATAAATATTGCATGCACAACAAATATATAAATAAAATTAAGTGCACAACGGGAATATAAAGAGATAAGGGTAGAGAATGTTGATACCGACACCGAGATTTAAAGTGGTTCACCACCAACTGGCTGGCTAGTCCACTTGCCGAGACACTTCTCGACACACTGATTCACTATAAGTGTTCTTTATGGTAGAACACAAACCTTGATACAATGATAATAAAATCTCTTGCTTTTGCTCGAGAACGTGAATCACTCACACTATTCAAATACTTACAAGAGAATATATCTCACAATATTAATCACTCTTGTATAAGTATAACACTTGGATTTGTGAGAGGTTGATCACTCAAAAATTATAACTTGAATAAGTTATTAAATGAGATGAGGAGCTGAGTAATCCTTTTTGGAGCTAGGTATTCAATGTCTGCTTATCACATTATAAATGCTGAGAAGCTGCATGTATTTAAGCTGGACGTGGCAACGGTCAAAAGCTCACTGCGGTATACCGCCTATATGGGCGCGGTATACCGCCCAGAAAAAGTGATCCTGACAAAAGGAAGTCAACCTGCAAAAGCAACCTGCAACACGGTGTAGCAGAGCCGCGGTATACCGCCATACACCACGCGGTATACCGCCTGACAAAGTGGCTGACAGCAGGAAGGTCAACCTGCAAGAACCTGCCATACGTAACAGAGCCGCGGTATACCGCCGAGCATCACACGGTATACCGCCTGAAAAAGGTGTCTGCGTCAGGAGCGACCATAGCTTAAAAAGGCAACTGAATTCTTTTTGTTTTATTCCAAAAAAGTCAACATTCTTAAATTAATTTAAATCAAAGATTTAAAAATAGTGTTGGGTTAGGTTTTTTTAAAATATCCAAGTGGTATATTATTTTAGGGTGTTTATTATTATGAGATATATGATGACGTAAACACCAGTCTTGGACTCTTCAGATAAAATCTTCATGTTGTCCAATTAACTGCACACTTGGATAAAATTGTTAGAAAAACAATAATACGGTGTGTTTGTAATCATCAAAATAAATATATAAAATATATAGAGATGTGGTACACTTGCACCAACAATCTCCCCCTTTTTGATGATGACAAACACAACCGCTAAACACGAGAGCATACTCGGTTTCTCTCCCCCTTTTGTCGAAGCAAAAAGGGTTAAGAAAGACGCTATGCTCCCCCTCGAGAGATGCTCCCCCTCAAAATATGCATATAATTGAGAGTAGCATTATCTCATGGGTTATACTCAAGCATGCCTAAACCAAGTCTTAATTTAAAGAACGATTTTTTGTTTAGGGCTTTAGTAAAAATATCGGCCAAATTGTCTTCGGAATCAACTTTTTCAAGCACGATGTGGCCTTTTTGAACATTATCTCGTAGAAAATGATGTCGCAACTCAATATGTTTGGTACGAGAATGTAAAACGGGATTTTTACTTAGGTTTATAGCACTTGAGTTATCACACATAATTGGAATTTTGGATTGACGTACCTCAAAGTCGGTAAGTGTGTGCTTCATCCATAGAACTTGAGCACACGCTCTCGCGGCGGCCACATATTCCGCTTCGGTAGTGGATAAGGCTACGGAATGTTGTTTCTTGGAAAACCAAGACACAAGCGAGAGACCTATAAAGGCACATACTCCACTAGTGCTTTTTCGATCAACCATTGAGCCACCAAGATCGGAATCGGTGAAGCATGTTACTTCTAGCTCGGGTTGTTTTGGATACCATAGTCCAAGATTCGTAGTACCTCTAAGATATCTAAAAATACGCTTGACGGCTTCATAGTGAGATTGTTAGGCGAAGATTGAAAACGAGCACATAAACACACACTATACATGATATCAGGTCTACTAGCAGTTAAATACAATAAGCTACCAATCATGCCACGATAAATCTTTTCATTAAAATCGGTTCCCTCTTCGTCACTAGATAATTTTAGATTAGTGGTCATCGGAGTTTCAACAGGTTTGACATTTTCAAAATTAAACTTTTTCAACATGTCTTTGCAGTATTTTGATTGACTTATAAAAGTACCATTTTCACTTTGTTTTATTTGCAATCCTAAGAAGAATTTTAATTCTCCCATCATGCTCATTTCAAATTCACTAGTCATTTTTGTAGCAAATTCATTACAAAGATTTTCATTTGTAGAACCAAAAATAATATCATCAACATACACTTGCACAACCACAATATCATTTTGAGCATACTTGACAAACAAAGTATTATCTATTCTACCCATAATATAACCACTTGTAATTAAAAAGGATTTTAATCTATCATACCACGCACGCGGAGCTTGCTTTAAACCATAAAGCGCCTTTTTTAATTTATAAACATGCGTCGGATTTTCAAAATTTTCAAAGCCGGGAGGTTGGGAAACATATACCTCCTCATTTATAAAACCATTTAGGAAAGCACTTTTGACATCCATTTGATATAATTTAAAATTTTTAGCATTTGCAAAAGCGAGAAGCATTCGAATAGACTCTAACCTTGCAACTGGTGCAAAGGTTTCATCATAATCGATACCTTCTTGTTGATTGTACCCCTTGGCAACTAAACGTGCCTTGTTTCGGGTGACTTCACCGTTTTCGTCTACCTTGTTGCGAAAGACCCATCGTGTGCCAATAATGGTTTGACCGCTAGGGCAAGGAACTAAGTCCCACACATCATTCCTAGTAAACTGGTTTAACTCTTCTTGCATGGCCATTATCCAATCCTCATCACCTAAAGCTTCTTCTATGTTTTTAGGTTCTATGGCTGAGATAAAGGCGTGAAAGGCACAAAGGGTATGGATTTGTGATCTAGTCGTTCTTTGGTTTAGGTCACCTATGATTTGATCTACGGGATGGCCTCTAGATGTTCTAAGGTTAGGGTCATCTACTCCTTGTGGAACATAACATGGAGGGGCATCACTAGATTCTACATTGTTTGTAAGAGATTGGGTTCCTAAGTCCAAGGTTCTAAGATGTTGGGCTAATGCATCTCCTTCACAACCATTATCATTTACTAAGGGTGCACTAGGTTTAGGAGGACTTTCATCAAAGCTTACATTTAGGGATTCTTCTACAACCATGGTCTCTTTATTAAGGACTCTATAGGCTTTGCTATTCCAAGAATAACCAAGGAATACTCCCTCATAGGCTTTTGGGTCAAATTTGGTCAAATAAGATTTGGTATCTAAAATAAAACATTTACAACCAAATACCTTAAGATGGGCTAAGGAAAGCTTTCTACCACGTAGGATCTCATAAGGGGTCTTATTTAGGATACTCCTAATTAGCACACGATTGAGGACATAGGTCGCGGTAGCTACGGCATCACACCAAAACTTTTGGGGAACTTGATGTTCATTAAGCATAGTCCTACTCATTTCTTGTAGGGTTCTATTTTTCCTCTCCACAACCCCATTAGATTGAGGAGTGCGAGGAGCAGAAAAATTGTGCGTTATACCATATTTGTCGCAAAACGTACCAAGTTGAGTTTCATTATCGAATTCGCGTCCATGGTCCGTACGAATCGAAACAATCGTGCAACCTTGTTGGTTTTGAATTCGTTTTCCCAAAATCTTAAATTTTTCAAAAGCTTCATTTTTATGTTTTAAAAATAAAGTCCACGTATATCGGGAAAAATCATCTACAATTACTAGAGTGTAATAATTTCCTCCAAAACTTTGAATGGCCATAGGGCCAAAAAGATCCATGTGTAAAAGTTTTAAAACTCTTTTAGTTGAAATCACATTTTTTGATTTATGAGAAACATGAGTTTGTTTGCCGGCACGACATGCATCACAAAAATGATTATCAAATTTTAATTTTGGAAGGTCACTCACAAGCTCCTTATTTTTCAAATTTTGAATTAATCTAAGGTTAGCGTGACCTAAACGTCTATGCCACAAAGTCGAATTATCATATACGGAAGATAAACAAACATTTTCATTTACATCAGTTTTACAAACATAAAGATTTCCTTTTATAACCCCATTCAAAAGAACTTTACCATTTTTCAGAACTTTGCAAGAGTCTTCTTCAAAAACAACAATTATACCATTTTTGCACAGTTGACGAACACTTAGCAAGTTAAATTTCAAATTATCAACATGCGTAACATCTAAAAATGTAACATTGTTGCAAGAAATTGTACCATTCCCAATTACCTTTCCTTTGGAGTTTCCTCCAAAAATTACTAGTCCACCATCACATGACTCATATGATGAAAAAAGATTATGGTTACCGGTCATGTGACGTGTGCATCCACTATCAAGAATCCAATCCATATCAAGATTTATCTACAACATTTAAAGTACAACTTTTATGGTCCCCACATCTTATGGGTCCTTTGAAAGTTAGTCTAGAAAGCATAGAAAACCACATATAATAATAAATATATTTTCACAAAAAATATACAGACAAGAAAATTATTTACTCAACCCTTTTCGGTAGCTCTACTTGGAAGCGACCAGGAAAGACGGTGAGGGTGGTAAGCGCGAAGGCACTTTAAAAACCGACCTCATTAGAATTCGAAGAATTCGCCTTTATCTTTCCTAGACACCGTATCCAAATAGGTGAGCCTATTCGGAGTTGATTCATAATTTTCAAACACAGAATATATATATATATATATATATATGTATATAATGTATATATAAAAAAAATTTAAAACCATAAACGCATGCCACCGGGATTATCAACACTAAAGGAGCCTTTAGGAATCCACTTTGATACCATTTTAATTTTACGATCATATTTATCAAAGACGTAAAAAGGAGCATGCATATTCACACTATTTTTTGGTCTAGAAAATTTACTATTATACATGCATGCATAAGATTTCCTAGACTTATAATTCACATTATTTATGTTGGACATATATGAGGATTTTTGCACATACGGTTTTCTCATTTCAACATTTTTAGGTGGTTCAAAATATCTTTTGATAGACATACATAAGCACTTATCTTTACACATATCGGAACCAACGCCTTTTCTACAATGAGTGCTATTTGACATATTTAACATTTTAAGCACTTTCTCATTGCTACTTTGAAAGGCATGTGCTAACAAATTATCTTTTTCATGTTTATCACATTTTTCTTTTAAACATGCATTTTCCTTTTTAAGCACATCACAATTAGCACATAAATCATTTTCAACTATTCTTTTCTCAAGGCATGCAATTTCTTTATTTAAAATGTCACAAGAATTGCAAACATATTTTTCACTTAATTTATTTTCTAAATTTATGATTTTTTCATTATCGCATGCAATTTTTTGTTTGCTATCATGAATTTCCTTTTTACTTAATAATAATTCTTCCTTTAGTTTTGCGTTCTCATCTTTATAATTATTTGTAAGCATAACCATTTTTTGAAAGGCATCATTTAACATATCAAGATCATCATCATCATTACATTCATCATCGCTAGAGTAATTTGAGTAACACGAGTTTACCTCATCGTCGCCTTCCGCCATGAGACAAGTGGCTTCATACTCATTTTCATCTTCACTTGCGCTCCACGCGCCTCCAACGAAGGCTTTCTCCTTCTTGATTTTAGGTTTATTTCTTTTTGGACACTCGTTGGCATAGTGATCCTTGTCTCCACATGAGTAGCAAAAGCCCTTCTTTTTCTTGGCTTCTTCATCATCGCTTGATTCGCCATTTTTATTTATTTTGTCGTTCCGTTTATGGAACTTTCGGCTTCGGTTTTCTCCACCACGGCGATAATCTCCTTTTCTTTGAAACCTATCATTTCTTGAAAACTTTTTGTTAGCTAAAAATTTAGAAAAATTTCTTACCAACATGGCTACATCGTCAAGATGTTCGGGTTGATCCTTTGAGGAGTTAGCTTTCTCCTTCTTTTTCTTCTTCTCCTTCTCGTCACTTGAAGTTGAAGCTTTAAGCGCCAAAGATTTCTTTTTATCATGCTCCCGATCTTTGTTCCTTTTTAGTGCAATTTCATGCACTTTGAGATTTCCAATGAGATCATCTAATTTCATCATTGAGAGGTCACGGGAGTCTTCCAACGATGTGATTTTCGGCATCCACTCCGGAGGAAGCGCTCGAAGAATTTTTCGCACGTAATCTTCGTTTGGATAAGTTCTACCAAGACCTTTCAAGCTCACCATGATAAGGTTAAAACGTTTAAACATTGAGTCGATTGACTCATCTTTTAACATCTCAAACATTTCATAATCATGTACAAGAATATTTATTTTTGAGCTTTTGACTTGAGAATTTCCTCTATGAGTGTTATTTAGATTTTCCCAAATATCGTGAGCAGTTTCACAAGAATAAACACGTTCAATCTCATCTTTAGTAAGTGCCGAAAAAAGAATATTTTTAGCTTCAAAATTTAAGCAAACCCAAGCATCCTCAGCGGCGGACCATTCCGCTACTGGTTTTTCACTAATTACTCCATCTTTGGTTTTGGTGGGTTTATAATCTCCATTTTTAATAATGTCCCAAATTTTTCGACTTTTGCCACGAACGTAGCATTCAAAAAGATTTGCCCAAAGACCAAAATTTTCGGTGTCAATTTGCGGAATTTTTGTAGAAATAATTCCCTCAGAGGTTGCCATTTAAAATAGGAACAAGTTTTAAAAATACAACGATTTTTAAAAAAAAAAACTTGCAACCTGCTCTGATACCAATTGTTAGGACAACCTTAGGGGGGGGTAAAGGTTGTATTTAAAAATATTTCACAAATAAAAATTCTCTTATCAAAATCAACAATAAATATTGCATGCACAACAAATATATAAATAAAATTAAGTGCACAACGGGAATATAAAGAGATAAGGGTAGAGAATGTTGATACCGACACCGAGATTTAAAGTGGTTCACCACCAACTGGCTGGCTAGTCCACTTGCCGAGACACTTCTCGACACACTGATTCACTATAAGTGTTCTTTATGGTAGAACACAAACCTTGATACAATGATAATAAAATCTCTTGCTTTTGCTCGAGAACGTGAATCACTCACACTATTCAAATACTTACAAGAGAATATATCTCACAATATTAATCACTCTTGTATAAGTATAACACTTGGATTTGTGAGAGGTTGATCACTCAAAAATTATAACTTGAATAAGTTATTAAATGAGATGAGGAGCTGAGTAATCCTTTTTGGAGCTAGGTATTCAATGTCTGCTTATCACATTATAAATGCTGAGAAGCTGCATGTATTTAAGCTGGACGTGGCAACGGTCAAAAGCTCACCGCGGTATACCGCCTATATGGGCGCGGTATACCGCCCAGAAAAAGTGATCCTGACAAAAGGAAGTCAACCTGCAAAAGCAACCTGCAACACGGTGTAGCAGAGCCGCGGTATACCGCCATACACCACGCGGTATACCGCCTGACAAAGTGGCTGACAGCAGGAAGGTCAACCTGCAAGAACCTGCCATACGTAACAGAGCCGCGGTATACCGCCGAGCATCACGCGGTATACCGCCTGAAAAAGGTGTCTGCGTCAGGAGCGACCATAGCTTAAAAAGGCAACTGAATTCTTTTTGTTTTATTCCAAAAAAGTCAACATTCTTAAATTAATTTAAATCAAAGATTTAAAAATAGTGTTGGGTTAGGTTTTTTTAAAATATCCAAGTGGTATATTATTTTAGGGTGTTTATTATTATGAGATATATGATGACGTAAACACCAGTCTTGGACTCTTCAGATAAAATCTTCATGTTGTCCAATTAACTGCACACTTGGATAAAATTGTTAGAAAAACAATAATACGGTGTGTTTGTAATCATCAAAATAAATATATAAAATATATAGAGATGTGGTACACTTGCACCAACATTACTATTTCTACACATCAAATATCCCAAAAATCCCAAATATGGGCGTTTTACAACATTTATGAAGATAAATACTTCAAAAGGGTTAAACTAACCAAGTACCTCAACAATTGGTATTTTCAAGTAAAACACACAAACATTTGGAAAATACTATTTTTGGCATGTACAAAGTTTTCACAAATCAACTTGAACTCACCTTGCTAGATTTAGGCTAAATCTAGAATTTCCCCAAACGTAAGCTCCTTTGACGATGTTTGCATCCTCAAGCCAAAACCTCCAAAACCCTAAATTCATAACTTCCAACCATGAATACATATTCATCACTTTAAAACCATTCCCCAAACATCTTATAACAAAATCTCCATTTTGACCAAAAACCTTAATATTAACCTAACTTCTCCAAAATCATCCAAACCGAAATTGGAGAAAGAAAACACTAGGATATAATCAATGGAACATTTATAACTCATATAAAAGTATAGAAGCTAGGAGGATGAACTCACCACTTAGGTTTTGATGAAAACGTAGAAAACCCCAAAAATCTCTAAAATGTTGTGGATGAAACTTGCTCTTGCATATATAGATGAAATCAATACCATAAAATGGGTATGGAACGCATCAATCTCCAAGAGAAACCCCAAAATCGGTTAGGGTTTTGAGAGGGAGAAAAGGGAAAACGATTTGGGAGAGAAAGGAAGGAGATTCGAGACTTACCACCACCAAACACCCTTGAATAATCCAATGATCTTCCAAACTCTTTCTAGATCCTTGAAGAGCTCTAAAAAACGGAACCATAGCAAGTTGAATCATCAAAATCGGAGTTGAAATGAGAGAGATATGAAGAAATGAAGTTTGAGGGATGAAATTCGTATTTGACAGCAACCAGGTACCCGTCCGCAACAATGACACGCGACAATGACACGGTCATTGTTGCTGGTCATAGTCGCACAAGGTGTACCGTAGGTTGTACCCTTTTCGCGACAATGACACGCGACAATGACACGGTCATTGTCGCTGGTCATTGTCGTTGGTCATAACTTATTCGTTATAGCTCTGATTTCGCTCCGAAAAGAACCATTGGACTCGTATTCGAATTCCTCATCCAACAAGACCGTAAAATCTATGATTTAACCCAAAATCTTACCTTTCATGTTTTTCTTAAAAGATCGGTTTCTCACTGATTCGAAATTATGTTTATCCGAAAATTACGGGTGTTACAGAGATAGATCGCGAGGAGTTGGCGAGAGACGAGAACTTGTTTGAGGAGTTAGTAAAAGTAGATTCCTTCGGGAATCCTTATCGATCGTGAGGTGGTTGGGCATTAGCATGTCGGTTGTCGATGATTAAAACAACGACCGTTGATTTAGGTCGTTATCAGAAGGTTGGAATCGGAGAAGTAACTCAGGCGTGGTCATGTTATTGAAATTACTCAATGGTGTAAGAGGCCCGTCGAGATAAGTGTGTGTGCACCCGGTTTAATGTTGGACAACCTTATGTGAGTGAATTATACGATCATGATTTTATGGTTCGCCTGAATCAGAGAAAGACAAAGTCACGGTATGACTTTATTTCAAATGTAACTGTGTTATGGTTGGTATGAAGGAAGTAATATCCTCGGTGTGTGTAAATGCGTCATGGGTAGCTTGTTTGCAATGTCGCCTCGTGGTGCGATGGTGGTTTGAGAAAGTTGGTAGCACTTTGTACCGAAGGAATGTGTAAGTCATAGATGTAATGATAGTATGTCGTTTTATTGAAGTATTGTTGTGTTGTATTACGGGTCGAGAGTAGGTGTAAAACCTAGTTTGGGGATTCCTTGGGAAAGTATTCAAAGCTGGCAAGTATGCTCGATTGAGGCGTATGAATTTTCAGGCGGCGTACGTTATTGCTATTTTGTGATCAAGAGATTGAGTTGTGGTTAGTGAGTGGCCAAAAGGAGAACCCTTGTTCTTCTCGATCCCATTGGATTTTTGGGTGAGTTCATCATACTCCACTAGAATGACGAAAAGGATGTTGTATCCGTTAAGCTGGGGTGCTTTGTTATGAAGCTTAGTTGGGAGCGTTGAGGCTTTCCGTAGGTGTAAAGAAATGCAATGAGTAGGTCGATTGTGTTGAAGAGTCAGAAATTCATGGCAGTTCTCAGTGTTAGGTATTTTGTGAGCACTTGGCTAAAAGTCTCGATTGAGGTTTATGGTGAAACCGTTCGTTCGGGCACGTAGCGACGTTGTACAGTCGATGACAAAGACATAAATAATTTCAAACGCAAATTTAAACAAAAAAGTTTGAGTAACTCCACATGATATTTAGAGTGATTCAGACAGTTTATTCTAGTTCATTTTCCTCGAGACTTATCTTAAGAGGTGTTTCACTAGAATTTATTGATGTTTAACAATGCAAACACAAATCGATACGATATAAGTTACTGCCTTAAATTTCAATTAAGCAAGACAGGGGAAAAAAAGATAAAAACACCTCTTATTTAATTTAAGTTAACAAAAAGACATAACAACTATTAGCGGGAGAAACGCAAATTTTAAAGAGTAATGTGAAATAAGGGACAGATTTCTTCATAATCAACAAACATCGGGAACAAAATATGTGAGTCACTCTTAAATTTATGATTCATATTCTAAAAATCTAACATTTTGTAAACACTTGTTTAAGTCTAATATGTACATTAGTTGTTGACATGACAAAGTTAGGGGCTGTTTGTTATTGGCTTAATAAGCTTAATAGCCTATATAGCTTATTTTCTCAACCATAACTATGTCTTTGTTTTTTACTTATTCAATAAACACTTGACTTATTCGGTCAGCTCGGAGGAATTACTTGTATCCAGTAAGCCATCATATTCCCTCCCTTGCCCTTATCTCTTAAAACCTTCCGTCTCACCAAATCCCTAAAAAAGTAAAAAAAAAAATGAAGCTTCTTGTCTTTCTCTGTAACAACCTACCCCAAACATACACCATATAACATAATATACATCTCATCATTTTATAACGAAAGATACATATTATATCACATAAGGTCTCTTGGTCCCAAAACTGTACAATACATGTTTCAGTACAAACTTTTCTATAGTATAATACATTACAACCAACAAAACTATTGATACAAAACGCTTCATGAAAACTTCATAAACACACAGTCTTCAAAAGTACATCACAATTTATCCTTTCCCTTGTTCTTACTTGCTCCTTGACCTGGAATACATATTTTTGAAAACAAAATGAGGGTTAGACCAATTGGTCTAAGTGAGAAAATCCCTGTCAATTTAGTAATCATTTTGTAAAAATAATGATATATAACAACGATCATAGTATCAATCATGACTCGTATGCACTATGTACAATTCTTTCACATGGCCATATTAGTCCAACTAATCAATTTACTCTGTTGCACTAAAATACATCCAACTCCGATGTCCCCCCTGTACAGCCAAACTCCACCGGCCCTAAGTCCGGCCAACGTGCAATCGTGTAGTGTAATGCTTATATAAATACAACATACATCTCAATACATCATATTTCAATCATAAGCACATCATCACACTACCTACCACATACTTATTCAATATCTAAGTATTCTAGTTTGAAAATGGTTAAAGTAAAACTCACCTGAAAGAAATAACACAACTATCACTTTCTCTTGAAAATCACAGAAACTTTACTTTTCAACAACTTTTACAGAATCTTAATAAAGCAAATACATATAACCATTTATCAACTAAACCTATTCAGGAATGACCAGATCTCAAAATAACTCACACCCGGAAATGGTTCCACAATCCGAATAAAATTACCATCCGGAGATAACCATCCGGATAAGCCACCCGGAAAACCCATCCGAAACTTACCCGGAATCCGAATATAAATGTACCCGGAAAACCATGAGGAAAACCCTTAACCGGAAAATACCTTACCCGGAAAACTCTGGAATCCGGGTAATACTCCATCCGGAAAACCTCTATCCGGAAAACACTCGAATCCGGACAATTATTACATCCGAAAAACTAGGGGTGCTAAAAAACCTGACCAACTCGATCAACCCAACCCGAAAAAATCCAAAAAATCCCAACCCGAGGTAACCCGAAGCATTATCGATCAAAAAATTAGCGAACCCGACTGATTTAGGTCGGAATTGAGAAAGAGTCCTGAAATAAGAAGTTGCTTTGACGAACGGTAAGGATTATGATATTGGTGGAAATATTTGTTCATTAAGTCATAAATTTTGCAGGAATGTGTCGTTGGAAACATATAAAAGAGAAATGCCTTAAACATTCATTCGGTATACGAAGTTTGCAAAGAAGATAGCTATGTTTCCAAATGTTTTATTGCGTCTAGAATTTTGCTGATTTTATCGGTCACGGTAGCATCTGCTAAAAGAAGTATTTTTCAAATTAAAATTGTTTAAGTCATATCTGCATACTACCATGAGTCAAGAGAGGTCGAACAAGCTAGCACTTAGTGATAGTCTCAACCATAGGATTTGTACAGAATACATATAGAAATCCAACTAGTAAAACACTTAGAAATAAATCTTTGCCACAAAAACAAGTCCAGTCCGATACTACTTCACATATCAGATTAGAAATAGTAATAAAATTAGAATTCTGATATATAAAAAAGATTCAATCTCAAACCATCGAATTTATAACCATCGAGTTTACTTGCTTAGAATAAAGATTGAAATCCAATGGAAGCCTTTATGCAACCATCGAATTCTCAATCGTATCGGATTTAATACTCCTTTGAACTATTCAAGCATTTAATATCCGACAATTATATTGTTCATAAATCGCTATAACTAGAAACTAATGTATAACTTATACTTCAGAATAGACAAAATATGATTTTTACTTGTAAAAGTCTTGTAGCTATCTTAATTGATCCCAAAGTGAAAAGTCTTCAACAAAGTCGAAGATTAGTTGAAGAGTGGTCAGATTGTCACCAAAGTGGATTGGTTTGTCATATAGCCAAAAGAAGATCAGTTCAAGATACAGTCAGTTTGTAGTCTGACAAATACTACATCTGGCAAGCCAGATGTCGAAGTACAAACTTGTCCAGCAAGTTTGTTTCACCAACTCTCCCTGAATCCAATCCTAGTATGGGAACATGCAAAAGCAAGTCAGGCAAAGTATGTTCTAAACAATTTTTTATCACTGCTAGTCGTATTTTACTGTTCCCTCTGCATACGAAGGGATGAGAAGGGTTAACATTTGTCTACAACAACTCACAAGACTGAAGTGAAAGTACAAACATGCATGGATCACAAATTCGATAAAGACACGTGTTAAAGTTGAAAGAGTGCATTTAATGCAATAGATACTATAAAAGGTCTTCATTGTGTTAGTTTGCAAATAACTCATTTTGAAATAACATCTCTGTGATTGTTTCAAAGTAAATTTGGCGTCAATATCTGAGAGTTATCTCAATCTCTCAGATCTGAAAGTAAAACCTTCTACTTCTCTCTTTCAGTGTGTAAATTTGTCACCCTCTATTAAGTTAGGATAAATGTATTGCCTCCTAGTTTTCGCAATTTATCTGTAATTTTTTACGTTTAAAATAAACTAAAATTAAAGAGAAAATTTACCGTATTTGTATTCAACCCCCTTCTACAAACACTTTCTGTGAAAGTCATTGTGGTCTAGGACCAACACTTAGCAATTGCGTATTGAAAGTAAGATTCTAGCAAGTGTCAACAACAAAAGGATAATTAATATGTTTACTTAAAATATATACAAAGACATTGTTTTAGGTGATAGGATGTTTTGACTTTTGTTACTCTAGATCTTAATTTATGCCCCCCCCCCCCCCCCCCACCCCCACATTGTATCATTTATTTAATAAAAATCACCCATAAATTATTTTCATGTTTTGTTTGTTTTCTAATAGAGGCAATTATATAGGCCTTTCGACCTATGCATAAAAAACCCCAAATTTGACACTATTCTTGCCTCACGGGTAACCGTCGTTGACCATGTTCCTAGTCACGGTCATGCACCGTTATTGAACATATTATTCATCACAAGTCATGCACCGTTGTTGACCATTTCTTCTTCACATGTCATACATTATCGTAGATACGTTCTTTGTCATCGACTGTACAACCGTCATTGGCATATTCTTTGTTGTCGATTATTCACTGTCACCCAAACCAAACATGCTTTCATATCCAGAGGGAAAACGAGGAGATGGATTAGGGTTTCATTTTCTTTTATTTTTTTCTTCAGATAGATTAGGAATCTAAAAAGAAAACAGAAAAATGACTAAAATGCTATCATGCGCAGGTCATACAATTCGTTTCAACTTTTAACAATAAATATTTGACGAAGTTAGCGATATAGAGGAAAATAAAAGAAATGTTACAAGGTTTTTTTTGTAATAAATAAACTGTAGATACAAAAAGCGCTTGAGGGCCATGCCATGAGAACATAAGGACTAAACTATAATTTACTCTACATGTTCTTTTGTAGGCGCAATTTGATGTTCTATTCATAGTCTAGATGGATATTACCGAGCTTATAAATCAAGCTTAAATCTGGTTTGAGCCTGCATTAAGAACACTCATTAAACTATTGAGTCGAGTGTGACTTTAGCATACATGCTTAATTCTATAGAGTCGAGATTGACTTGGACTTAGTGACTCATGAATTATTACGTTTTCAATTTAGATTCCATTATATTTTATTAATTTTTTGGTGACCCGATTGTCTTACTCACAGACAACAAATATGATTTATATAAATCATGTGAATTTGTGGGGTCAATTTTGTTTGGACAATCATTTTTTTGTAAAAAGAAAATAAGAGGATGAGAATAACACGTGAGCAAAACTCGATCCGAACCATTAGAATTAAAAATCGAATCGAAACTAGATCAACGAATTAGAATTGCGTTTCTATATTGCTTATTAACTTATTTCGATGCAGTACTGGTAATAAATAGTTTTTAGTGTTTGAATGAGAAAAAAAAAATGTTTATACCATCGTAAGTTACTCATTTCTAACTTATTACCAAACATAAAAAATAACTTATTAATTTATTACGTTTTGATATCACCTTAAATAAATTCAAACACTTTTACATAAATAAATTGTTTTAAACAGGCGATCACAAATATCCCAAAATCTTAGAAAAATGGAGTCTACTTGTATTTATTTATTTGTCGAATAAAAGTGGGCAAGAGAGCAAGTGGATAGCTGAACCTTCTCCTGGTCCTGGGTGTAGGGTTGTGTTGTTTGTCTATATATACAACAACCCAACCACACACAAATTTCACTATCATCTGCGTGTTTTTCTTCATTTCATTTCTATCTCCCCCTTTCCATCCGCAAGTTTTATCGCTTTATTTGTTACCAATTGGCCCGAATTGAAAACCCCCGATTTTTCTTCCTACATTTCTTGTTCACTCCTTTTAAAATCATCGAAGATCCGATTTTGATTGAATTTTAAAGAAAATTTGAACTTTTGTTTCATCGATTTGTTCAAGGGTGGGTAAGAACAAGAAATTGAAACTTGGACGGTGAAATTTTCTGGAGTTAGGGTTCGAAGAATGAGGTTGATGCAGGAGGAGGTGATTGGGTATGAGAGCGAAGAGGAAAGGGAAATGGAATCGAGTAGTAGCTGTGGTTCAATCCGTGAATTGGGGTTTCAGGAGAATTCGATGAAGGTTGTTGTTGTAGGTTATGCACTTACGTCTAAGAAGATCAAGAGCTTTTTGCAGCCAAAGCTTGAAGGTTTGGCTAGGTAATTCTTAATCAAAAAGCTTTCCAATTTCACCGCTTTTCACCCAAATCAAAAGAAGGAAAAAAAACCCTAATTTCATTTCTTCGTTTCACCTTCGACTC
Organism: Saussurea involucrata; assembly: GCA_033807775.1. Taxonomy (NCBI): domain Eukaryota; kingdom Viridiplantae; phylum Streptophyta; class Magnoliopsida; order Asterales; family Asteraceae; genus Saussurea; species Saussurea involucrata. Next base: position 74,590,459 of record CM066317.1, on the reverse strand, counting down.
GTAAATATGATCGCTTTTTGATTGATGATTGCTTTTAGAAATGCGAATTTTCAGAATTAAGAAATCAAGAATCGAATTAATTATTTGTCGCTTGCGTTTTGTTGTTCTCACAGTCTTTTGACTACGAATAATTTTGGAAAATCAACGAACCAATTTTTCCCTTTTTTTCGTAGTGGGATTCTTTTGTTTTTCTAGAAAGATTCTTGTGTATGCATGAATATTCATATATTCGTTTGACCTGTAGAAAAATTGAGTATCTTATCATGCAATAAACTTTTGTGATAAATGATTTGTTTTGGCTTGTCACTTTGAATCTTTATCAAGTAATGATTTTGTGTTAACACCATTTTTAATTTCACAATTAACAAATTCAACGTTTTTAATAGTTATCCCCTCCCTAACAAGCCCTCTTCCTCGAATCAATAAGATATTTTTGCTTTCAAGAAATAGATCAAGATTGCCATTATTTGATTCTATTCATGAAGCAAAATGTGTATTCCTTTAATGTATTGGATTCATTAATTTGTATTAACTAGAGCTTTGGGTGGTTCGAAATGCAGGAATAAGGGGATATTTTTTGTTGCTATTGATCAAAGCCGGCCTCTTTCAGATCAAGGTCCTTTTGACATTGTGCTGCATAAGGTCAGTGCGGCCTATTCTTCCATATTCGTCTGAATACATATGTCAACCACCATGGTGAACTTTTCATACCAATTTCTTTTTCTATTATTAACATTGTTGAAATTTGATGATACTGATATATATTTAATTTTACTCTTTATCGTCCAGTTGTCTGGGAAGGAATGGCAGCAAATTCTTGAGGTTGGTTCTTGATCTTTCTATCTTCTATATTGCAATATTGCTAATGATGTCCTCTTCTCTTCAATTTTCTTACATTTCGGATGATATCTAACCCTTTCTGTATATATTTTTTTATTTGAAGGATTATCGTCTGACTCATCCAGAAGTTACGGTGCTTGATCCTCCGGGTGCTATACAGAATCTGTACAATAGACAGTCTATGCTTCAGGATGTCGCTAATCTAGATTTTTCTGATGCATATGGTAAACTTTCTAAAACCATTTGTGAAGATGTATTCATAAAAATGGAGCTAAATTGGGCAAAATGAAACAATTGGTTTGACACGATGCAGGTACAGTTGGTGTACCGAAACAATTGGTGATAGAAAAAGATCCATCATCTATTTCCGATGCTGTTAAGAAGGCAGGACTGTCCCTACCTCTTGGTATTTCACATTTTTCATTACTAAAGACTTGTATCATAATAATAATAATAATAATCTGGAAATGACATTCTAAAGTTGATAAAACTAATTAATTTGGTGTCAGTTGCAAAGCCTTTGGTTGCCAATTCACATGAGCTATCGCTTGCATATGATGAGTATTCTCTTCAGAAGCTAGAGCCTCCCCTTGTTCTTCAAGAGTTTGTTAACCATGGTAATTCATTGAAACCTGGTATCTCTTTTAAGTTATTAATTTTTTAAATCTTAAAAAAAACGTTGGTTATTGATGGATCGTGTGGTTGTAGGAGGTGTTCTGTTTAAAGTGTACATTGTTGGGGATGCAATTAAGGTTGTGCGGCGTTTCTCTTTACCTGATGTTAGCAAACGTGAGCTGTCAAGAAGTGTTGGCGTGTTTCGTTTTCCGAGGGTTTCGTCTGCTGCCCAATCGGCAGATGATGCAGATTTAGACCCGTGTATTGCTGGTAAGTGTTGTTACACCCATAAAGCAACTTCTTTACAAGAAATTGTCTGATAAATTTGTTGTTTCTTGCAGAGCTTCCTCCACGAGCCTTACTTGAGCGACTTGCTAGAGAACTTCGTCGACGACTGGTATTCTTAATACAACTCTCTTTTTAAATTTTCAAGATTGAATGGTCATAGTCTTTTCTCGGCCATTTATACATTATTGTTTGGTGTAGGGGCTTCATTTGTTCAACTTGGATATGATTCGTGAGCATGGAACCAGAGATCGGTTTTATGTGATTGACATAAATTATTTTCCTGGTAAATGGAAGTCATAAAACCTGTAGTTAGTTTGTTTTTGTGTTTATGTGATGGATTTTGGGTTTTCAGGGTATGGTAAAATGCCAGAATACGAGCATATATTTACGGATTTCCTTTTGAAGTTGGCTAAAAGCAAGTACAAGAAGCGGTCTGGTGCGAATTTACCATGAAGGACGGACATGTTGATTTGAATAAACGCACCCTAAAAGATGCTGGAAGCGGCTATATCTGTGACTCCATCCGAAGGAAGGCAGTTTAACCTCCCTGCAGTTGCCTCCTGCCGGTGGTGGCCAAGCAAAGCACAGAAAGTTAAGAAAGAGAGATTGAATTGGTTTTGTTTGTGTTACGGTTGCAGAAGGAAAGAAATGAGCTATGTGACCATCCATCCATCCATCCATCCGCGGTTGGTTAGTCTGATTTATGTTAAGCACTTTACATATGGGTTGTAGATATTTGATTTGAATTAGGTGATTGTAACACCCTCAAATTTGGAACGAGCAACTAACCTTAAAATTCAATAAAATCGCCAAGATAGATGTAATCACTTCTACAATTCATTCTCTAAAATACCTCGGAATTTAAAACATTATCAGTCTATAATAAAATAACTTAATCGGGTGTTACTTAACACCACAAGTTGCTAGTCCAAACCAAATGCGGAATACTTCAATAATCAAGTCACCTCTCGTGCACTTTACTAGCACTCCACTTCACAAAGTAGCTAGAGCTACCCCAACCTGAGCCTGTTGCACATGCCGACAAATAAAAGGGGTTAGGCTTACGCCTAGTGAGTTCAAGCATTTTATCATGACTATATAAAAACATAAATCGAAAGAGTAATAGTTCTAGTCATGATTTCAAAAGAGTTTACTTTAATTCCAAATTATCCATTTTCAACTCACACAATTCCATGGGGAAAGCTCCCGAAAAGTACAAAACGTTTTCCAATTGAATTACGACTCCAACTTGTTTATAAATACGTGAATAATTCTAGTTTAGGCAAAACCTTCAAATACGGTTGAAGACCAAACACTTAACCCATAAATCATGGAAACCATCCATTAAATATAACACTTTATTAAAACATAATACGAAGCAACACTCACGCGACCGTAAAATGTAATAAAGATCAAATACCATAAACGGGGGAGTCCCGTATCCGTTGAAGGTGGAGGTAACACATAAGTATACCACCCATACAACGTTGAAACCCAAATTACACCGTAATCGAAGATATACCTTGACGTCTACCTCCAAGGTAACGCCTCAAGGCCCGGCACATCGAGACTACCTCCAAGGTATAACTCCCGAAGGCGTGGATCGCTACACAAAACCTCCAAGGTAAGTGCCCAAGACTATATCCTCCTAGTGCCTACTTGGAAGTTAAGGTCATAAAACATGGGTATCGAGGTCCAACCTCAAGGTATCCAATCGACTATTACTAACGACTGACTAATATGCCTATGGATCCAATGCAATACAGTCTACAAACAACCCGCCTATCCCGGAATGACTCACTCACCCAAGCATGTAAATATCAACAACGTGCAATAATATGCAAAACGGTGCAATAAAAGCAACCCATACATAAGACTCCACATAGAGTCATTTAAACCGGACAAATGTCCCAAGACTACCTCAAGTCAAAACCGAGCAAAATGCTCCAAGCTTGCTAGACCCGTAAATAACGGTCATCATCGCATAAAATGCGTTTATTATTATATAAGCAATCACATACCACGAAATCATCATTAACCCCATAACTCGACACGGTTAAACAAAAGGGTCATCCCAAAGGACTCACGTCCTTAATATTCCCAAAATGATTCATAACCCTAAAAGTGCATTTCTCAAATGGTTTATAAAATCAATTACGCTAACATGATCAAACCGTCAAATAAGCCTCATTTTAAGCAATTAATCTTTCAAAGACAATTTATGGTTTCTAACCATCCAATTATTCAAAAGCCCCAATTAAGGGTGTTTTACACATTTGTGAAGATAAACACTTCACAAGAGTTAAACTTATTCAAATAACTCAACCACATATATTTCAAGTAAAACACACAATTATTTGGAAAATACTATTTTGGCATGTACAAAGTTTTCGTAAAGTAACTTGAACTCACCTTGCTAGATTTAAGCTAAATCTAGAGTTTTTCCAACGTAAGCTCCTTTGATGAAGTTTGCATCCTCAAGCTCAAAACTTCCAAAACCTAGATTTATGAGTTTCCAACCATTAATATCAAAGTCTAACCATAAGGAATCATTCCTCAAACGTTTCCATCTTAAACCCCCAAATTATACCAAACCCTAGTTCTTGGTGATGAAGAAAACAAGGTTTCTTTAACCATTCATCACCAAATTCGTCCCACAACACCACAAGGTATAAAGAAGATGAAATCAACAACAATAACACATTTAGATAGGAAGAGATTACCTTTAACACTTGACTCCTCCAAAAGATGGCTCCTAAACTCCCAAAAAGCTTCAAACCTTCAAGTGTTCAACAATGGAGGAAATGGGTTATGTTGGGTAGAGAAGATGAAGAGGAGAGGAGAGGAGTTCTAGGGTTTCTAGTGAGAGAAACCGATTTTTAGAGAGAGAGTTTAGAGGAATCGATCTTGGATGATAAATGAAAAAGAAGCTAGCTGAACTCCTTTAAAACCCGATATGAAACAGCACCCTGGCGCGACAATGACACCGCGACTATGACCAGGCAATGTTGCGGGTCATAGTCGCGACCCCCTGACATCTTTCTGTTTGATTTCTCGATTTGTCCCACCATCGCGACAATGCCACCGCGACGATGACCAGGGCAATGTCGAGGGTTATAGTCGCTGGTTGCGACCTACCTGCTGCCCCACATTGTCGTTTAGTCCAAAACCGAATCTTTCTTCAGGTTTGATCACCGACCAAATGCCGTGCATGCGAAAACTACTTGACCCAAGTATTGAGCCTCAGAATACGAGAAATGAAAATACGAATAGGATTGGGTTTGCTTACTTGGAGTTTTTGGGGTGTTACAGTGATGGTGATGGTAGGTGTGTGTGTGTGTGTGTGGGTTGACACCATATATTTTACATTCTTTGCATGTTCATACTGAAAGATGTTACTTTTTTAATTTGGACCACTTTGCTTGTGTTTTGTCTTTTATCTGCATGGTATTATTGGATTAGGATCTTAAAACAGTTTGGTCAGTTTCTGGCTTTCTGGTATTGTTGTGTTGGGATGCATGATTAATGGGGTCCATCTTTGGAGAATTTTTCTGGGCTGTTTGAATGGTTGATAAGAATCTTGAAGAGATTCAATTCATAGTTGCCTTGGCTATTACTTGTTAATAATAATTGCTTATATCTTTTGAGTTGCTTAAACGGCAACTGCATATAGGAGAATGTCTTGTGCTATTTGGAACATAAAATTCTGACATTGAGCAAAATTGGTTCTTGAATTGCAAGTCATTGCCATTGATGGTGAAGTTGGAAACTGGAGATGGAATGCTTAAGATAGAAGTTGACCCAATTCTTGGATTCTTGAAGATCGAATCTTAATGAAATTAATGGTTAATTGGTGGATTAGGATTCAGGCACCCATACGTGAAGATGAAATTAAGAATCTTGGACTTAGGGGTCGTTTGTTGTATGGGCTTAATCAGACATCCATACATGAATGTTTGTTTGCGACTTGTTCAATGGTTTAATTGGTCAACTGCATTGGTTGAGCTTAATCCACTAATCCACAACTCTCAATTGCTCTCTACTTTGTTCTTCCTCTCGTCTTTCAGGGTGCGTTTGGTACGCAGATAGGATAGGATGGGATAGGACAGAACCGGACAGAACAACTGTTGAGCGTTTGGTAGACAGAACTGGACAGAACAGATAACATTAGTTAAAATACAATAAATAAAATTTAAAGAATAAAAAAATATAAAATAGAACGTGTATTTGATGTTTTAGAAGAGAATTAGATTTTATTTTAAGGTTATATTGGTAAAAACATAAGTCTGTTCCATGGGGTGGGGGTGGGGGTGGAACAGGCTTGTTCCACTTTGTTCCACCCTGTTCCTGTCTGTTCCACATAAATGTCCTGCCAAATGGGACACTGATCCTTGTTCTGTTCTATTCTGTCTAGTCCAGTGTACCAAACTCAGGTCTTGCTCACTCCTCTGTGTGTCGTTTATAGAAACAAGAAATGGTGTTAGCTCACTCCTCTGTGTGTCGTTTATAAAAACAAGAAAAAGCTGTTATGATTGTTTTCTCTAAATTGAAAAATAAATCAAACGAGGGCAAGTATAAGGTTTCTTATTTGTAAGACCAATTTGTATGTTGAACTTGGAGATGCTAGTAAGTTGAGTTATTTGTTTGATCAACTTCATGGAGACCACAATTGGAGAGTAAGGACATCCCATTGTTGGTACGGTGCCGATATTTGATAAAAGACGTTAAAAAATGTTGGCAATTTGACAATTTATTTGGTGTTGTATATTGATTGATATTTTGTATTTGAGATTATGAAAAGTTCTCCATGATTCTACGAATTACTTTTATGTTGTGCACGATTTTTTTTCTCCTTTAGGGTGCGTTTGGTACAATGGACAGAACAGAACAGGGATCACTGTCCCACGTTTGGCAGGACTTTATGTGGAACAGACAGGAACAGGGTGGAACAAAGTGGAACATGCCTGTTCCACTCCCACCTCATGGAACAAGGTGGAACAGACTTATTTTTTACCAATATAACCTCAAAATAAAATATAATTTTCTTCTGAAACATCAAATATGCGTTCTATTTTATATTTTATGCATTCTTTAAATTTTATTTATTGTATTTTATCTAATGTAAATTTGTTCTGTTCTGTCCAGTTCTGTCTACCAAACGCTGAACAACTGTTCTGTACTGTTGATAGCGGAAAATCGTATAGTTTCGCACGTGGCCACAATGTTCCCACAGTAGGGGCGCAAATATACACCTCAACTATGATCGCTACAAGTAATATAATGGCAAATATTTACCAAGTATCGTATCCACGAGGACTGAACTATTGAGAATCAGAGAGTTTCACGAACTTCTTGCACAAGTTTCGATTGGAGAAAAATTTATCATTTTGTTGGAGAATTGCTTAAAATTAAAATGTAACTCTTGAATAATTAAAAATGGGTATGAGTGCAAGTTTCCTTGAGATTTACGTAGTAACACGAAATGTTTAGAAAAAGTTCGATCTCTCGAAATGATGAATTTTATAAATCGGTCCTACAAAGTTTCCATAAAGTGTCCATTATTACCGACTCTCGATCTTGCCGATTTAATTAAGTTTGACTCTAAACTTCAAGTTCTACCAATATGGAGATTTATATCCAAATCTCTTTGTGATATAAATCTCGACCGCCGTTTGAACCTTAATAAATCATACAAAACCCGCCTCTCGACGTGGTTATCAAAGACTCTCTCAAATCTTTGTGCATCACTTAAGCCGTATTTCAAATCCGCTCCTCTCGAGGTCTAAGATCTAATATTAACACTTCAAAGTGATCGGCTTATCCGCATTGAATTTAAGTCCCGACTTAAGTGATCAATCTCGAGAGTTAGTAACGATGGCCACACCCAAGTGTTGTCTACTAGTCTCAAGTTTGCTCACACCCACACCCAAGGGGTGTTTAGCTCATAATTAAAATAGAAGACCTAACGAGATTAGAGAAAGCTACTTGCATGAAATTAAACGATGCCCACAGTAACTCACAGTGTGGGCAGAAATTACAAATACAAGAGAATTAAAACTAAAAGTCTTCAAGCTTTTAATAAACTTGAAAAAGTTCCTAAGTGCAATAAATGTAAATGAAAGGAGATAGTTTAGATGATAATTGATACAAATTGAATGACCCAAAGGCTCCTTAAATAGCTTCATAAAGTAGAAAACCCAATGGATAAAAGCTTCACTCAAACCTTTGGTCAAGAACCAAACATGCTTCCTTGAGGATTTTCAGGGATTGCCCCATGCTTCTAGCCATGCTTCAGCTCTTATTTTTATTATTGTTGTTGTCCAGATTTAAGCTTCGCCCAATGTTGAGAAGAAATGGTTCGTCCGTGCCCGCAGTGAGATGTCTTCGTGGTCACAGTGGGATGTTTTTCAGCAAAAATCAAGAAAACTAAACTTTTGATACATTATCAACTCTTTATCACATTATTGACAAAATGAAAGGGATAGAAGCAAAGTGGGTATAAAAATGGGAAAATCCTAGAAAAAAGAGTAATAAATAACTCTCACAAATGAGAGTTATCACTTGTTCTGTTCTGTCCTATCCCATCATGTCCTGTTCTACCTTATCCGCGTACCAAACGCACCCTTAAAGTTCATGGTTCAAGAATATTGTATGGTGGCATAAGCTTGAACAAAGAGGTTTTGGATATGAGAAAAATAAAAAATAAATAGTAACTAAGAAAGGAAAAAATATCAATTTTATCATTCAAACAGTTTATTAAGCAAGCAAACAAACAACAATGTTGTTTAATCCTTATATGACATAATTGAAAAAATAACCAAAACAACCCCTTGGATTTATATTCTTGTTGATTGAATTAGGGGCTGTTTGGCAGTTGCGGAATGGTTTAGTGCAGAATGATTAAGTGGTCAGAATGATTAAGAAGCTTTTATGATACAGTGCAAAATGAAATACGGTTGTTTGGTAATTGTTTAGAATGAAATCAGGGTGTTGAATGGTTAAGGAAAGCCCAGGATGCTAAATCATTCAGAGGGTTTTAGAACCATTAAGAGGCAGACATTTTTTTGCCAAACAGGATTTACCTCTTAGCGATTCAGAGGTTGCCTCTTAATGGAACCATTAAGAGGCAAACAAACAGCCCCTTAGTCTTTTATGATAAATGTTTTCAACTAACCTTTTACATAGGAGGACAATCTCAATTTTTTACTCCTAAAATTTCCTTTGAATAACTATTGCAAAGAAAGAAATGAGTTGAGCTAAACACTTAAGGGTGTTTGGGAGTGCTTATATTTTTGACTTATTTGCTTATATCTTTTCCCCACCGCAAATAAGCAGTTTGGAGTGTTTGGATAGAAAAAATCAAAAGTGCTTATTTGTTTCTCCTCACCACAAATAAGTTGTTTTTGATAAGTAAATCTATACCTACTTATTTACTTCTCCTTATTTCCTTATCAATCCAAATTACCTTTTTACCCTTAATTTTTAACAAACACTTTTTAAAAACGGCTTTTCCTCCCCCACATAAGCAAATAAGCATAAGTTAAAAATATAAGCACTCTCAAACACCCCTTAGTATGTGTGGAACAAAACAACACAGATAATCAAACCAAATACTAAACATAACAAATGTATGATTTCAACAATGATATTCAAATTTTAAAATATGCACAAAAATCAGATCAAGTCTATAACAGATACAACATCCAACTTTAACAACTACATATCAAAATTGAAACAAAAATAAGTTAGAATGAGATTTATGAAATAATTTATTGTTATAGAAGGAATATGATTTTGTTTCAACTTCCATATGTTTGGATTAGAGATGTATAAGAGGCTATGAAAACCGATCCTACAACAGGATGAGTTGCTTATCGAATTAAGCTTTGAATTAATTATTATGTCATAACTATCCCTTAACAACTAAATCATTAAGTCCAAATAAAGCACATGCTTAAGGGTCGTTTACTAAATATTAATCGGAAAAGCGTTTGTCGGGTAAGAATCAACACCTTCACATACCTTACCGGGTAAGATTTTCGGCCGTCAAAATGACATAGTAAGATTGTTGGTAAGCGTTTTTTCCTGGTAAGTAACTAACCGGGTAAAATTCACCATCCTCACTTAACGAGTAAGATTTTCGATACTTATCATGCTCATCCAGTTAAATAAATAATCTAATAAAAATTAGCTAGTTATTACTTATTATAATCCTCTTACCTACCCCACCACTAGAGATGGCCAAAAACCAGTCACGACTCATGAGGTAGGTCAGACAGGGCCAAAATCGGGTCCTGCTCCGAGATTTTTCATTTTAAAACCGATCCCAATGTCATCGGTTCTGATTCCAATCAAAAACACCCGACCCGTTCTTCATGTGCGGTCCCAAAAAAACTTACATTTGAGGCCAATTTACCGTTTTCTCAAACTCGAACGCCCAAATCTTGAATGGGTGGGCTGGGCTGGGCTGGGCTCTCGTTTTTACTATGGGCCCATTAAATAAAAGCCCCAGGCCTACTCCTCTCAACGCCCTTGGTTCGGTTGCTCAATCCCTCATCGACGAACACCCCGTGTTCTCTCCGCTTCTTTGTTGTGATTAACTCGTCAGACGACTCAGGGCCGCTCATTACGTCTGAACGCAGGGGCGGAAGGCCCACCAGGCTATTACAGGCTTGGCCTGTGGGCTTTTTGAATTTTTTTGTACCAGTGTTAGATTTGTTAAGCTAAAATTAAAAAAAAAAAACAGTTGGGCCCATAGAGTCCAGCGACAGCATGCATCACACCAGCCCATGACCTGATTCTTCTTGCTCTCTTTCTCAATTCTCACCGTCTCAACTCACGACCAGGGCACCAGGCGACCAGCGGACTCAAACAAAACTCTCAGTCTCTCACGACCTGACCTAGTGAAGCGGTGATTGATCGACGCACGGATAGGTTTTCTCGCCCTCTCCCAGCCACGCGCCGACGCACGCACAGCGGCACAGGTACAGCTCTTGCCGTCGCCGGACTCGCCCTCTCCCATCCTCCCTCACTCGCACTTTGTCACTCAACCACTCAGGTTCTGTAACTTCTCTTTCTCTCTGTCTTTCACTCTCGGTAGTCGCCTAGTCTGTTCAAATGTTCAATTTCTCATCTTACTATCTTAGTTAAAAATAAGAAGAAATTAGCAAGTATCAAGTATGAATTGAATATCAAATTAGCAATATATCATAAGAATTAAGAACAGGGCCACATGGCTATCGAAGTAAATCTGTAAATGAAGATGATCTTATATGAAATTCTTTAAATTTAGATTATTAGTTGATTGCCCTAAATTAATATTAGTTTTTGCCCAAAATTTGATATTAGATTATTAGTTGATTGCCCTAAATTTGATATTAGTCATAGCCCTAAATTTGATTTCATTAATTTGTTTACATAATTTATTTATTGTTTTGGGTTTTTATATTAGTCTTACAAAAAAACCAAAATTTACTCTAGAAATCAACCAAAAAAATCGAAAAAAATCTATTGAAATCAATAGAAAAAACCCAAAAAATTATCTCGAAACAACACAAAGAAACCAAAAAAACCCATTGAATCAACACAAAAACTTAAAAAATCCCTCGAAATCAACCAAAAAACTGAAAAAAAATCTCTCGAGATCAACCAAAAACTTAAAAAGTTCCCCGAAGGGGGAATTCGGCTAAAAACACATCGACAACAATTTCTTAAGCTTTTCGTTTGTGCACCCGCTCGAAATCAACAAATTGGTCTTACAAGGTCCGGCCCCTGTGGTTTTATAGCTGTTTTATAGCTTGTGTTCCGCCCCTGTCTGAACGGCGCCCCTTTTCGACGCTGAACGCCCCTGGTAATTGTTTCTTCCACTCTTGCTACTTGCTAGTCAGTTGCTAACTTGGTATTATGGTAATGCTAACTTGGTATTATGGTAATGCTAAATTGCTATTTGCTAATCCTTGAAACTTGAACCCTTTTTGAGGATCAAGATAAAAAAAACACTAAAGTTCACCTACTGTCAGTTAGTTATCCTCTACTAAATTGCTAATTCTTGCTGTGTTTAATTCACCTACTGCCAATTAGTTACTTTATGTTGTTCATGTTTGATGAAATAGTTTTATACCTAGGTGTAATTATGTAAGTTACTCTGTTTTAATTTGAGTTTGAATCTACATTCAATGTTGTTCATAGTTCATGAAATTAGTATAGTGGATCTATGCCTTTTCACGCCCAATGTCTTACATTTTCACTTGATGTTTGGATTTATTTAAGATTTTATTTGATTCATGGCTTCATTATGCTCATTGTGACAGTTTGATGGGTATGGGGAGTTTTTGTTAAAATATAAAAACTCTACCTTCATCGTTTGATTTCATTCTTCATCTGTGATGTAATTAGAGATGACATTCAGCTCATGTGAACGATTTTTTATAGTTAGCCTGCGAGGAACGGTAAAAGGATGGAGAAGGAAAACGAGACAAAGGCAGAGCAAGAAGAGCAAGTCGTGAATCCATGGGAAGTATCTGCCAAAGGCAAGATTGACTATGACAAACTCATCGACCAATTTGGTTGTCAAAGGCTGGACAAAACCTTTGTTGATAGAGTTTTTTGCCTAACTTCTCGTTCTCCACATATGTTCCTGCGCCGCAATGTTTTCTTTGCTCACAGGTATCTTATTGATGACCCATCATAATCGGAGTTGCAATTTAGTAGAGCTAGGAGATACCCAGCTCAAATGTAGTGGTATATATGAAACTGTATCTTTAGTTGAGGCTGGAAGCAGTAGGTTATTCTCATATACATATTACTGCTAGAGCATTCAACACAATACCTTCAAGATTACTAATTGACAGGGCATCTAATTACTTAAATTTTAAAAAATACCATTTCATAATTCATAGTATTGGAAGTTTAATAGGCTCAAGTGATGATTGAAAGTAGCTTTATAAGTGGGTTTTGAATACCACCATGGGAAAAGCACTTCTTAATTTGATATTTGATGTATGTAGTCTTAACTTAGTTTAGCTGAACCACTATTAAGTTTTGGGTTTTGGAAATTCAAATGTATCTTATATAGTAAAAATAAATATGCTTCTTTAATGTTAGCAAAGGGGGGCTTAGGCTGCAAAACTTGATTTATGTATCTGTATCTATCACACAACAGGGATTTCAATGAGATTTTGGATGCTTATGAACGTGGGGAGAAATTTTATCTGTACACAGGCAGAGGCCCTTCATCCGAAGCTTTGCATTTGGGACATCTTGTTCCTTTCATGTTCACCAAGTAAGCTCTTTCACTCAATCATGCAATTCAAGTACAATAATCGTTAACCATATTTGTTTTACAAATCATTTCAATGCTTTTGGGGCAAAAACTTAATAACACTGTTCTCTGCGGTTTAGAAAAGAAGTACTTTCAGACTCATAGTCTTTATGCACTTTTTAGCATCCTTAGTGTCACACCAGCTAATGATTCAATTTAGGTTTTAAACATGGTCTAACACTGGCTTGCAGATATTTGCAGGAGGCTTTCAAGGTTCCTCTAGTCATACAACTAACGGATGATGAAAAATGCATGTGGAAGAATCTTACAGTAGAGGAGAGCAAGAGACTTGCCCGCGAGAATGCGAAAGATATAATTGCTTGTGGATTTGACATCTCAAAGACTTTCATCTTCTCAGATTTCGATTATGTTGGTGGGTAAGTGGTCTGTGGGACAGTTGGTACTATTCGGGTGTCTGAACTAGTGGTTGTGTGTTTGAGCTCATTACTAGTGGGGTATGTGTATTTTGACATATGCAAAACAATAGCAAGGTTTTCTTGTTTTAAATGCCTTTGTATTCCTCTTATGCCTCTGATGTGAGAAACTTCTGTGCAGTGCCTTCTATGAGAACATGGTAAAGGTTGCAAAATGCGTCACATACAATAAGGCGAGTATTATTAGTGATACAGTTGCCTTCTATGTATCTATTCAAGACTTTTATCTTAAAGATGGTTCTTTGCTGGACTTAGGCAGGTTGTTGGTATATTTGGTTTTACTGGTGAAGATCATATTGGAAAGATCAGTTTTCCACCCGTCCAGGTTAGTATTTTCCATTCTTTGAAATCTAATACTTTTTTTGTTGATTGCTGTGCTTCACATTATCTTTTTCTGCAGGCTGTTCCATCATTCCCCAGTTCATTTCCACACTTGTTTTCTGGAAAAGATAAACTCCGCTGCTTGATTCCATGTGCTATTGATCAGGTTATTTTTTTGGCCGTATCCCTATCTATACTTGTTTCCTTCTTCATTTTGTATCTCAGCTCAAAAACTTCACATCCTTTTGGAAGTATATACTATTTATATTTGCTGCTAGTATCTCTCTAATTTATGTTTGGTTATTGCTCCAGGATCCTTATTTCAGGATGACACGAGATGTTGCTCCTCGCTTGGGTTATAACAAGCCTGCATTAATTGAATCGTTATTTTTTCCAGCCCTTCAGGTACTTATTTCATGGTCATGGAGCTTTTTTTGGTCAGAAATTTTTAGTTCATATCGTGGCTCTATGTGACTGTTTATGATGTGTTTGTTTTGTTTGCTAAATGTTGCAGGGAGAGACAGGCAAAATGTCTGCAAGTGATGCCAATTCTGCAATATATGTGACCGACTCTCAAAAAGATATCAAGTACAAGGTGAACAAATATGCTTTTTCAGGAGGGCAAGATTCTGTTGAGAATCATAGAAAATATGGAGCAAATCTTGAGGTATATGAATAGTTTGTAGGGAAAACTTGTACCTTTTTTTTCTTTCCCAATATGATATCTGAGGCTATTTGGCGACTATTACTATAGGTGGACATACCTTTCAAATACCTTAGTTTCTTCTTGGATGATGATGAGGAACTTGAGCATATTCGCAAGGTAAGATTATGAAAGAAAAAGTGTCATCAATTGATAGCTTTAAATTGTTGTAATAATGTTTTTTATTTACTGTTTTTAGGAGTATGGTTCGGGACGCATGCTTACTGGTGAAGTGAAGAAGAGATTAATCGAGGTTTTAACAGAAATAGTGGAAAGACATCGTGCAGCTAGGGCGGCGGTCACTGATGAGGTATTTTATTACGTTTCTAAATAATGACAGTTGGTGGTTTTGTTTTAAAATAGAAATAGGGTTTTGATTATTTGCAGCGACATGGTTTTTGATGCAGATGGTTGATGCGTTCATGGCGGTAAGACCGCTTCCAAATATGTTCAACTGAATGGATGGCTTGTGCTATGAAGATGGTATTTACTTATTAAATTCCTTTTTGAGATGAATTTGTCTACAAAAATGTTGGATGTTGCATATTATTATATATATATTGATTATTTACCAATATGTTGTAGCTGTTTTCTGTTTCCACATCATACCAACTGCCACTGAGATATTAATTTTTTTAAGTTTGATCCTATTTTCTTTCTAATTGGTCTGTGGATTCAAGGTTCCATGTTGGAATCTTTTTTGGAAGTATAATAAGCCTGGAATTAAAAGTTAGTTAAAATTGGTTGCACCTACAAGAGAAAAGACGGTGCAAACTAAAACTCTAACCCCTCTCTCTCTATATATATATAATTGTAGTTTCAAGACACTGATTAGACCTAGGGATGTTTGCAGTTCGGTTAAACCAAAACATAAGTGGCGGTTTGTTAACTTTTCAAATCAAGCGATGCCAGACCAGTCAAAACGGACCGTGGTTTAGGCAATTATATATATATAATTGTAGTTTCAAGACACTGATTAGACCTAGGGATGTTTGCAGTTCGGTTAAACCAAAACGTAAGTGGCGGTTTGTTAACTTTTCAAATCAAGCGATGCCAGACCAGTCAAAACGGACCGTGGTTTAGGCAATTATATATATATAATTGTAGTTTCAAGACACTGATTAGACCTAGGGATGTTTGCAGTTCGGTTAAACCAAAACGTAAGTGGCGGTTTGTTAACTTTTCAAATCAAGCGATGCCAGACCAGTCAAAACGGACCGTGGTTTAGGCAATTTGGGTGGTTTGAGCCTTTTATGGGATTTAAAGCTTAAACTTAAAAAAAACATATATAATTTTGGATTTTGGATTAAATATCTATTTTAACAAAACGAAAATATCTCAACAAATTAAGTGAGCAACAGCTTTTGAGTTGTCAATTTTAACAAAACAAAGTTTAATAAAGTACATGTAAAAAATAAATAAATATAAATATTAAAAGCTGTTCTATAGGGCAATACTAAAATAAATAAATAAATATATATATATATATATATATATATATATATATATGTGTGTGTGTGTGTATTTGCGCCTAAAAAAAGTTCCAGACCGCAGACTGAACTGCCCGGTTTGGCTATTTTTCAAACCAAAAGACCACTTAAACCCGCCAAAAACGGTTCGGTTTGACTTGGCTCGACCGGTTTGAACAGTTCAATGGTTTTCTTGAACACATCTAATTTGACCTCAAATAAGTAATATAAGGGGTGAGCATAACCGGGCACCCGGCTAAATTTCATGGAACCGGAACCGGCGGTTCCTAGAATGAAGAAACCGGAACCGGAACCGCTTACATCGGTTCTCTATATTTTGGAACCAGTCCCGGAACCGGCGGTTCCGGTTCCGGGTACCCGCTATCAATTTTTTAAAATTTATTTTTAACATTTCATACAATAAAAATGTAATTTTAAGTCTGTTGCAAACTACAAAGTACCAACTTAAAGAAATAAACACAACAAATGGTGAAAAATAATCATAAAAAAACTAATTATTACATAAATAAATTAGAAACTCCGGCATATTGAGTTTTGACATCAACAAAATGACTTACATAATACATAACGTTCTTACGTCAAGACCTAACAAATAAAATATTTGGATCAAAACGAATAAAACACCTAACAAAACCAATAACACATCATTAAATATTTAAATATAATAAATATATAAATAATTTTTATTAAAAAATAGCGGGTACCCATCGGTTCCGGTTCTGGGTACCCAGCGGATCTGGATACCTGGTCCCGGAACCGGTCCCGGCGGGTAACGGTTCCAAAAAAATGAGAACCAGAACCGGAACCGGTCCTAATCGGTTCCGTATTTTAGGAACCGGAACCGGAACCAATCACATCTGTTCCGGTTCTGGAACCGGCAGTTCCGGAGCGGTTCCGGTTCCAAAGACAGGTACCCAGTTCCTATTAAATACAGACAAGTCAAATCAATACCTTGATTTAATTCCATGATATGAAGATATAGAAATTTGACAGTTGAAAAGTAGATTTTAATCCTTGACCAACTCAAGGCCAATGAATGTTTGGATAATAATCAAAGACATTGTGGATTAAAATAACAATTGATACAACAACAATGAAGATTACAAAAATGGCAGCATCAGCAGCAGCTACTTACTTGCTTATATATACAACTACAAGTGCCTCATTATTCGATAAACGAACTCGTTCTTCTATTTAATAGAAATCAAACACCAAGTCATGAGTTACCGTGTGTCCATGCTAGCTACAGACGAAAATTGTCGATAATATGTTGTACAATGTCGGCACCATCAGAATTCATCCAAGGAGTGTTTACCTAAATAAATAACAAACACAACACAATTCACATGTGATGATTTTACATTTATATGTTTAATATGTGCTGCTGCTATTATCATATGATTCATATCATACTAACCTGGATTGTGTTGTGGGCAAAATATCTTTGTTTACTTCCTTTAAAGCTAACATCAATTCTTTCCCAACTTATTTTAGTCAACCCTCTGATCATTGCTTCTGCAGTTGCAAAATTAAGTCAAAACTATTGAATGACAAATGGAACAAGAAATGAATCAAAAGATTGGATTACTACCTTCCATGGAGGCTCTGGCTGTCTTGAAACTATTCACTTGTGAATTCGATGACCCTTCTTGTTTTATGGTATTTGTTGTGTCTCCCTTTAAAATATGGGGGTATTTACCACTTCTTACAAGATGTTTACGCTGAAACCAGATTAATGGTAAGAAGGTGTCAAAATACTATAGAATCTGCGACATCTAGTATAGTATTAATACCTGAGGCAGCTCGTTTCTACGGCGGATAGATGATGTGCTCCATCCTACAATATCTGTATATAGTGGTTTGAGTTGAGAGAAACATTCACATGTGAATGGATTGACTTACAGTCATAATTCCCAAAGTTGTTCATGAATAGTCTTGGGGAAGAACTAAGAACACATATTTGAATTAAGATAAACTACTTAATGAAGTATTTTTAAGAGCTTCATATCTTCGATTATGTTGTAAAGTAATACAGAGGTGCAAAAGTTGCAGTAGAAATAGGATACGGTCAAAATGGGCATTTGCGTAGACAACATGGCGCTTAAATGACTGCAATGCAGAACTGCATATAGCAAGGAAACAAAGGTTAAATTTAGTGTTTAATGAAAATTGATTGTAAAATTTTATTAATTCAAAAGTAAGCTATGAAGGCTCACAAAAACTTCAAGTCTTCACAATCTTTGACCATCTGAAGCAATAGAGGGGGCTGCTCCTGAGACTTATCAGTCAAAAATAAGTGTCTCCCTGTTCTTCCAAGAACCCATGATATATGATGAGCTACTTTCTCAACAGTGTTAGACCCGCCAAACATTGGGACCTAAGGTAAATAGATTGCAATAAGATAATGCTGATTCTTGATAGCGATAACAAGAGGTAACTGTTATAAAAGTGATATATTGTCCAAGCCAGTATATTGAAATCAAAATTTACAAAACTCACCTGTCGATGTCCACCTGTACCAAGATGTGGAGTGGCAACAGTAATAAAGTTTATAGGCAATAATCCAGCAATTCTTCCGCTAGAGATATGCTCTGAGTTTTGCTTATTAGATGCATCAGTTGTAGGGTCTCCATTTTCTTGACATGGTAATTTTGTTGAATCTTGTGTGTAAAGCTTAGCAATAGCATATCTCGCTACCAAGCCACCAAGGGAGTGACCGATAAAAGATATCTTCTGAAGACCAGGATGACGTTTTATAACAGATGTCACCTGCAAAAACATATAATCATTTAAGATTCTGATTTTTATATGCAAACCCCAACGGAGGATATCCAGGCATAACTTTACAGAAAATAGGTTTCAATGGATTAACAATATTATTAAAGGTAGCAGGAAAAAGAGAAGATAACCAACCTCGTTTGCTAATCTGTTGCCCATCACATCAACACCATTAAATGTCAATAATGAAGAGTTGCGTTCACTGCCTGTACATAGCACATTGATCCAAACCATATGGTGTTACAATGTGGCATAGAAAATAATCAAGGATGCCAAAAGCAAAGGATGGTATTTATAGAAAATTGTTTTGACAGCAATACATATGACTACAAACTAAATTAACAAAAATATAACTCTTTTATCTGGTCTTCAAATAAGGATGAACATTGTGTTTATCTTCAATTTTTATTTTGAAATACTAATTCTTTCAACTCATCAATTTGACAACTTTATTTCAATTGTGGTTTATTGCAACTTGCACATATACACCGACTCCAGATATAAACATATTTATTATATCATGATAGCCAACTGTTTTCTTTCAAGCAGAAGATGATAGAGTTTCTTCATCCTCCAGAATTGGAAGATATTCTTTATGCACATCTTATCATTAGTCCTCAGCTGAACAATGTATGATTATAGAAAACTGTAAATAAGAAGCACTAAAAGAAATGCTTACAGTGAACAATAATATCCTGAGGATGGGTCTTCAAGAACTGTTTTGCGGCATATCTCCAATTATGAGCACTGCAAGAAGAGTAAGAATTTACACACATCATCATTCCACATATAGGATGCACATTGTTATGATGAAAAGTAGAGGCCAAATCAAGGTAGCAAACAAACTAGTTAATCATAAATCCATTTTCTGGAATATCATGGATGCAAAGCCAAAAAGGCCACCATATGGAATATCACACTGATAATCCAGCTTGTGTGAATATATATGTCTTGCTGATAAATAATATAAATTTTTATCCAACTATCATTATCATTTATACCTAATTAACATATTACCCCCATTACTTGTATTCCTAACAGTTTTGGAAGTTTGATCAATCAATTAATCCTAATGATCTACTCCTCAGAAAGATAGATAAATTCAGAGATGATCATATTAAAAGGAAGTCAATTCAAGTGGCATTTGTTTGATAAGAGAGATCCATCAGAATTGAAGATGTTTTAATATGGAGTTTGGAGTATATATACCTTCCAATCAAACCATTAACCATAACGAGGAGGTGAGTGGGAGAGTTGTTTTTGTCGGCAGAAGCAGACTTCATATCAACGTTACCATTTCCATCAATTTCATCAACCGTCGGGTATCCATGCTCCGATGATCGGAAACAGCTCAATTTGTTGACGATGACTGATCTTCTGTTGCTCTTCTTCTTCTTCTTAACTTCATCTGCTACCTTCATTACCTGCAATTTTCTGTGTGACTCCATTGATTCCAACGCAAAGTAATGGAATGTAGTTTATGTATTATATGATTGGGGGAAGGAAGCTGGTTGGATGACGGCTAAAAGGCAAGCTATGATCCATGGATTTCAAAGGGAATTCATGCTGATTGGTCAAAGTCAAAATATGTCATCAGGGTTAGCTTCTGGAAATTTGGGAAATTTGGCAACTTTTGGGTTTCTAATTATTGCATTTGGGTATATAAATAGAAATGCACCCAAAATACTTTCCCTTTTTTCATTTTTTTATTCAATTTTTAACAAAAATGTGTTTACAAAAATCACGTGTTATGCATTTACTATATTATCTAATCTATCTCCAACCTCTTTTTTTTTCCAACCAAATTCGTATTTTTTTTCTGGGCATTCCTAAAATACGTGGGGGAGATCTTACAATTTGGTAATTTGTATGAATTTTTTTAGTACTTATGTAAGAAAATGGGTTCCATCAACCATAAGAATTGTGGCGTACTGATTAAGACCTTAGGAGATGTGGTGGAATATCCTGTCGGTCCAGGGTTTGAATCTAGGCGTATACAACTTGTGGCCACTGAGCTTTAATCATGGCTGATGTATGAGTCATAATTTATCAAAAGATTAGTCTAGGGCTCTAGCCTAGCACACCCTTCAAATAACAAAAAAAGGGTCCGTCTCTAATATTAATGAAAATCGTTAATAACAAGCTCCTTCGACGATTTACCTTGTAATTGTAACAATGTGGAAAAATTTAGTCATTTTCTCTTTTTTTTTAATATATTTTGATCATTTTCTAGTATTTTTTTTTCTTTTGGGTTGGGTAATAGGGAAGAAAACCAACATAAACACCAAAACTTGTAAAGAGGTAACATGTTTTACGTGACATGACTCATGTATTTTATGTGAACACCCATTCCGTATTTAATTTCTCTTTTATTTAGTGTATTGAATTTTGTTGAAAATATTTGGTAAATATTACATGTTTACCAATCTTGACATTTTTGGTATCTAACTTAAGTTATTGTATTTTTGTGTTGTATGAGGACTATTTGTGACAATATGCTAAAGATAAGGATGGTGCTGCAATGGCTTGGCTGGAAAAGGGTAGCGGTGCAAAAAAAAGGAATATTGAAGGGTCTTTTTCGCAAGGATTGAATTGCAATTATGATTTTATATAAATAGAATGAGTTGCATTAGGGTTTCATAATTTTGAGATACATTTTTCTTTTCATCCGGCTTATATCATTTGCTTTTCTCTTAATAGTTTTCTAGGGTTTTTTCTCTTTTCCTTCAAATCTCTTGAAGGTATTTGAGTGTGAGTGATGTAGTGAGTTTTCAATTGTAAGTTCAAATGTTTCTTATAATTCAATATTAGTTCGATTATATTTTTTGTACATGGTATCAGAGCTAACGGTAAGATCGCCACCACCGTCGTCTTCGTTATCTTGTTCCATATCTGGTATGTTCCTTGCACTCTTATCTGAGGTTGATTTGCATTTTCATTTTACGCACTGCTCTTGAGGATCTTGGCTCTATAACCATGGTTCCTTGAGTTTGTTGCTCGATTTATTTTACATTCATATCTGAAGTTGCTTGTTCTTTCATTTTCTGCACTACTCATGAGGATCTTGGTTCTATAACCATTGGTCCTTGAGTGTGTTGCTCATACTTGTCCTCGTTGAGGCCTTTTGTTTTTCGATCTATGTTTTTTACTTCAGAATGTTTGTTATTTAAACTATATACACGGCTCAGATGGATCTAGGTTTCATAACCTTTGTCCTTTGAGTTTTGTTGCGTGTTTTTCAAATATGTGTTGTCTTTAGACCCTTTCATCGATCTCAGTGGTTTGTTCTCCTCTGATTGTGTGGATCTTGTCTCTCTAGACCTGGTCCTCTGTTTTTCTCCTGTGATTTGAACCTTCTGTTCATTTCCAGGATTTTCATTTGTTCTCAGATTAAGTGTGACTCGATCTATTTAGATCCGGTTGCATTTCCTGTTGTTTGTCTGGTTTTCTGTTACCTAGATCTTATTGCATGTTACCTCTTGTTATCTGTTGTACGTACTTAGATCTTATTAGCTCATGTAATATTGTTAGATCTGTTAGATTGTATATTTTGCCTAGATCTTATTAGCTCAGGTAATATTGTTAGATCTGTTTTATTAGCTCAGGTAATATTGTTCGTTTTAAATCTGATACGTCACCACTGTTCCCGTGTGGTTAACGGCTTAGATTTCTTTGTTTCGATTGGCTCTTGCTTAGATCTGTCATTTTTTTGCGATCTGATCCAATAATATCTGGTTGCATGTGACAGATCTCTTTGCCTTTCTCTTGTTTCTGCTTTCCTTTAAACTGATGTATTTTCTCTCCTCCTTGGGTTCTGGTTGTAGACTTGAGTGTATCTTTGGAACAGATCCATAATGTAACATCCGGGTATTTAAAGTGAATAAATGGAATGACGTGGCCATAATTAAATAAGGGAAAAGTATGAGGGACCAAAGGGGCATTATAGAGGAATGTAATACCCCGGGTAAGTTCGTTAGTTAAACCCTCTTTCCGTTAAAATTAGTTAACTTGATAATAATGTGTTTAGGGTAAGTTTGGCTCAAGTTATAAGTTAAAAGGTATTATGGTCATTAGTGAATAGTGTAAGGGTTAAAAGGGTAAATAGGGTTGATATTATCTGTAAAGCCCGTGTCCCGGTGAAAAGAAGTGAGTTGGAGTTGGCGGGTTCTTGTTGCTGTTCGGGGAGTTCTACATTGCTTTCTGAGGTGAGTTCACTCACTGCGTAGGATAGAGATTGTATGCGCATTGCGGTAGTTCATGTGTGATATTTGTGTTGTTTGTGTGTAGTACTAGGCCAAGTAGTGTCTAATATAAGGTCTTGGGTGTCGTATAAATCTCGGGGAGACCGAGGAGTACGTACACGGGTGTGGTATGAAACTAGGGGAGACCGAGGGATGTGTACACGAGCGTTGTATGAATTCGGGGAGACCGAATGGTACATGCATAGGTGTTCTCGCATGAGTGTGCTTGTATTATTAAATTGCTTGTGTTGGTTGTTACATCTATCTGTTGATAGGGGTGGTGTCGATATGATTGATATTGTACGCATGTGTTTGAATTCACTAAGCTTCGTGCTTACTCTTTCCCTACAAATTACTGTTTCAGGTACGAGTGGCTGCAAGGCGTGACGGTACACACTGGCGCGTTGAGAAGACCTTTGACATTAATTATTTTGAGACTAAAGTTTAGACTTATTACATTTTCTGCTGTGTTATTTTGGGTTGGTTATTCAACTTAACGGTTTTTGATGAAACGTTTATTTGGATCTAAACACTTATGGTTTTATTTAATAAAATGGTATTATTAAAAGTTCAAATTTATTGTAATTTTTGGGACGTTACAATTTGGTATCAGAGCACAGCTTGAGCGAATCGAACACATTTCGGTGTGTTTGAACTCAAGTTTGCGGCTCGGGATTTTCTTTTTCCTTTTAAATTTTTTGAGAAATAAAAGAAAGGAAAAGTACGTTTTAGAAACGGTGACCGGAAGCGCAGTGTGTACAGTCAGCCGATGCCAAGGGAAAAGGTAAAGTACTTAGTGTAATTTATTGCTTTCTAGAACATAGGAGTATGTATGCTAGATTGCTTGGTGCTTATTACATTGTACTGCATGTTTGTTACTTGCTGGTAGGAATTTATGCTAGTCTTGATAGGTTGTTAAGTGAATGCCTTATAAGTTGTATGCAGTAGGAACCAAATAGCCTTAGAATGTTGGATTTAGTTCTATTGCGTATCTCTTGTTTGAGTCTAACCGTTGTAGGATAGAATCTTTTATTCCAATGTCTATCTGATTTCACACTGTATGCAACTGTGCATTCGCGAGGCGACTCGTCATGACTAGTGGGGATTTCGTCATAGCAAGGGTAGTGGAATGGGGTGAAATTCCTAGTGAGCTAGGAAGAGTGTTGGCCTATGCTGGTATGGGCATATGGGTTGAACTGCCGGCAAGGAACTACTTGGGCACTTCGGGACGGGACTCGAAACGAGTAAGGATAGGTGTGGAAGGTAGTAGTAGAGCTCCTACTATCTGAAGCACATGATCCGTGCTCGAGTCGGGGAAAGTCACGGAGGATCCGAGGAGTTGAGCGTGAGCGTAGTTAGCAGGATTTAGTGGGTGCTAATAAATCGTTGTAATAATTACCCAGAATGGCCATCACAAGAAGGAGCAACAATGCTGATCCAGATGCTGGTACTGGATTTACTGCTGAGCAGATTCGTGAGATGATTGCGGCGGAGGTGACGCATGCTATTGGGGAGGCGATCCCCGAGATTATTACCGCCATTCGTAATGAGGTAGTAGTGTTGATGGAGGAACGCATCGCGGCGATTCCACCCCCTGCTGGTGGGCAGCCCCGAGCGAGAGAGTTTGTTATTGTATTTATCGATGACCTTATCTACTCCCGATCCAAAGAGGATCACGCACAACATCTTCGGTTAATTCTGGAATTGTTGAAGAAGGAACAGTTATATGCTAAGTTCTCTAAATGTGAATTCTGACTACGGGAAGTTCAGTTTCTGGGGCATGTAGTTTCCGAGAAAGGTATCCAAGTTGATCCGACGAAGGTAGAAGCAATTGAAAAGTGGGAACCGCCGAAGACGCCAACGGAAGTACGAAGTTTTCTGGGTTTAGCCGGTTACTATCGAAAGTTTATAAAAGATTTTTCTCGTATCGCTACGCCTCTCACTAAGCTGACCCGGAAGAATCTAAAGTTCGAATGGAAAGCAGAATAGGATGAAGCATTCTGAATATTGAAAGAGAAACTCTGTAGCGCACCGATACTAGCATTACCTGAAGGTTCCGATGTTTTTGTTGTTTACAGTGATGCTTCCAAACTGGGATTGGGCTGTGTACTAATGCAGCGTGGAAAGGTTATTGCTTATGCTTCTCGTCAGTTAAAAGATCATGAAAGACAGTATCCTACACACGACATGGAACTTGCAGCAGTTGTTTTCGCGTTGAAGATTTGGAGACATTATCTTTACGGCTCTAAATGTCAAATTTATACTGGTCATAAGAGTCTCCAACATCTTTTTTATCAGAAGGAACTAAATATGAGGCAAAGAAGATGGCTAGAATTGGTGAATGATTACGACTGTGAAATTTTTTATCATCCGGGAAAGGCAAATGTGGTAGCTGATGCACTAAGTCGTCAAGAAAGGAGTGGAACAATAAAAGCTATTTCACTACGAGCTGAACTCCTACCTAACATCTTTGACGAATTGCAGAAGTGTCAAATAGAAGCTTTTCAAGAAGAACATTTGAAACCAGAACGGTTAGTGGGTGTATCAGCATTGCTTGTAAAAGATGATCGTGGGTTGTTGTGTTTGGGAAACAGAATCTAGGTGTCTCGTTTGGGTGGTTTACGTGATCGGGTATTACAAGAAGCTCATCAATCTCATTTCTCTATTCATCCAGGTACGAATAAGATGTATAAAGATTTAAAACAAATTTATTGGTGGCCAGGAATAAAAAGGAGTATTGCTCAGCATGTGGAAGGTTGTACTACTTGTAAGAAGGTAAAGATTGAACATCAAAAACCGTTTGGTCAGTTGAAACGATTAGAAATACCTATGTGGAAATGGGAGCAGATTACTACGGATTTCATCACGAAGCTACCAAGGACTCCGAAGGGATTTGATGCCATCTGGGTGATCGTTGACAGATTGACGAAGTCTGCTCACTTTCTACCGATAAAAGAAACCTATCGGTTGGAAAGATTAGCTAAGTTGTACATTGATGAAATAGTAACTCGACATGGAGTTCCAATCTCGATTATTTCTGATCGTGATAGTCGTTTTATTTCAAGATTCTGGAGAAGTTTTCAAAGAGAGATGGGGACACAGATAAAGTTAAGTACAACGTATCATCCTCAAACAGACGGTCAAAGTGAATGAACGATTCAGACTTTGGAAGACATGCTACGGGCTTGCATTGTTGATTTTGGGGGATCATGGGATAAGCATTTACCGTTGATTGAATTTGCCTATAATAACAATTATCATTCCAGCATACAAGCGGCACCGTTTGAAGTTCTGTATGGTAGAAAATGTCGGACTCCTCTGTGTTGGAACAAAGTGGGAGAGAAACAGTTAGCAGGGCCAGATATAGTTCAATTAACCGCGGATAAGATTACTCAGATTCGGGAACGGTTGAAAGTGGCTCAAGATAGACAGAAAATCTACGCTGACCGACGTCGAAAGCCGTTAGAATTCCAAGTTGGAGATTTCGTAATGTTAAAAGTCTCGCCTTGGAAATGAGTCATTCGATTTGGCAAGCAAGGTAAGCTCAGTCCGAGATACATCGGGCCGTTTGCAATTACAGAAAGGATTGGTGAAGTAGCCTACAGGTTGGATCTTCCGCCAGAGTTAAGCAGGATTCACAATGCGTTTCATGTATCAAATTTTCGAAAGTGTTTAGTTACGCCGGATCAGGCCGTTTCTCTACCAGATATACAAGTTGATGAAAAGCTAAATTATGTGGAAGAACCTGAAGCAATAGTTGATCACAAGGTTAAAGTGTTGCGGAACAAAGTAATCAGACAAGTGAAAGTTTAGTGGAGACATCATAGGGGTCATGATGCTACTTGGGAATCAGAATCAGAAATGAGAACTAAGTACCCATACCTTTTTGCTTAACCGAATTCCGGGACGGAATTCTTTTGAGGGGGAGATGATGTAATACCCCGGGTAAGTTCGTTAGTTAAACCCTCTTTCCGTTAAAATTAGTTAACTTGATAATAATGTGTTTAGGGTAAGTTTGGCACAAGTTATAAGTTAAAAGGTATTATGGGCATTAGTGAATAGTGTAAGGGTTAAAAGGGTAAATAGGGTTGATATTATCTAAAAGAAATCAGATATTTTCATAAAAAACCAGAAAATTCAGTGAGTATGTGTGTGTGTTGAGAGCAAAAAAAAGAAAAGAAGAGAAAGCTAGGTTAAGGTATCAATTGGGTACTTGGAAGTGATTGCAGGTATGTTTCCTTTACAATTTATGTGTGTAATTGCTAGTAGATGGTTTCTATCGGAGTAGAATTGTTGATTTCATATATAGGGTTGAATTCTGTCGATTTCTAGGTAAAATGGAACAAACCGACAGAGGTTTCCGGACACAGTATGAAGGTGTCCGGTAGTCTCGTTGGTAGTGTCCGGTAGTTTTCCTTGCAGGTGTCCGGTAGTCGAAGTGTCCGGGTAAGTTACTTTTCCATGAGTTCCTGGTTAAATTAAGATACCGGATGGTGTCCGGATTGCTTTGGTGTCCGGGTGTTATCCGGATTATTCATGTTGTCCGGAAAGTTATGCTATCCGGATTGAATGAGCTGTCTGAAAAGATGTGTTGTCCGGATAGTTTGGGTTGTCCGGAAATTTGAGCTGTTTTGGTTATTTTTGAGATTTTGATGCTTTTAAGTGTCCAGTAATACTGTGTTTTGTTGGACTTTGGATAGAGTATAAATGAAGATTGAAAATACTATGGACTTGGCTTAAGTTCGGGTTTGGGGAAGATATTTGAGGAATTAAGTGATTCTAAGTTCTTAGACTATTAAGTAAGCCTTATGTGTTCATTTGGTAAAGAGGAGTATGTATTTGATTTGTACAGATTCTGTGAATTTGAAATGAAAGCAGAGTCGTTTTGAGAAAAGCTTGGAGAACGTTTTGATAGACTAACAGGTGAGTTTTACTTCAAAATGTTTTCGAACTGGAATACATATATGTGTGTATTGGATATGTGATTATGTGCTTATGTTTGAATTATAATATGTGGAGATGTATATAATATTTACATGAGTATTACACTATACGAGAGTGTGTTGGCCGGGCTTAGGACCGGTGGTGTTGGCTGTAATATTCGTACATCGGTGTTGGCTGTAACTGTCGTACAACGAAGTTAATTTATTAGTTGGCTTGCAACCAACTAATATGGCCATGGGAATGAGACATGAAAAGTACACGATGCGTGAGTTATGATTGGTATTTATCTTTTGTGATATATATATGGTATTTGTGCAAATGGTTTTAAAAATGACAGGGATTTTCTCACTTAGACCATTAGGTCTAACCCTCATTTTGTTTTAAAATATGTATTCCAGGTCATGGAGCAAATAAGGACAAGTGATAGGAAAGATCTAGAAATTTCTTTTGAAGACCCATGAAGTGTTTTGTAACTATCATGTTCAGTAGTTGTTATGTAAAATTTTGTACTGAAAGACTTATTTTGTTAAGCTAAGGGACCGTAAATGCAATATGATGTATCTTGTTATGTAACGATGTTATGCAATTTATGTTATATGTGTATATTTCGAATATTGGGTTGTTACAAGGAAGTATAAAAAGGAAACAATCCCTAGGTCACCTCATAATTCTCCATCTGATTTTGGGTGTTTGCGGCTGTGAGAATAGAGGAAGAACCAATTTGGGAGAAATCAATTTGAGGAAGAAATCGCTGAAGGTAACCTCATCCAAAATTCTTCTTCTTGCTATTTCATATTATCTCCACTGAATTGTCTAAGGAATTGGTGGACAAATCTTAAGTGTCAATGTGTTCTTCAACCAAATGCCATTAATGGAGTTTGAGGTTGGAAATTAATTAGTAATGAGGAAATGGTTGATTAATTGGTTGTTTAAGTTGAGTATGTATGTCTAGTCGTGTATCTAATCAAGGCTGGGGAATTAATCAACTGTGCAATCGATTCAGGGAAGTTTGGGTTGTTCCACTTCGTGTTTCCAGTTATCGCCCCGTCCGGATAGGTTGGAGTCCGGACAGTGGGAGGTTACCGGATGAAAGTTTAGTGTGATGAGACCCGGGGGTTCCCGGACGAGTTGTCTCACCGGGTAAAATTGGTTTTCGGATGAGGAGACTTGTAGTATCCGGTAAGGGGTATCCGGACTACCATCCGGAAAGGATTGTGTCCGGGTAGTAGCGTGTCCGGAAAGAGCGTGCGTCCGGAAAGTTAGCACCCGGACAGTGTTTTCCGGATAGTTGTAGCTGATAAGTGATATCTGATCTTTTTAGGTGTCAAACTCGGTTAGCTCGAAGGTAGGACAAGTGTGCACTTAACTTCGTCATCAGGTGAGTTCCCTTAATCTTTTTTACGTAGAATGAGATGTCAAATGTTTTACTGATCATGGTATGTTTTACGAGTATGATTTGTTTACAAGCTTTTATAAATTATCACATGAAAGTATGTTTTTGAAAGGCTTATTTAGCATGATTGAATGGTTTATAAAGATTTCACGCTTTGTGATTTATTGTTAGCTATGTGTATATGCTATGTGGAGTCGGGTTGCACAGTGGGATCAGTGTACCTCGGGATCCGATGATCCCTTGGGAGTTTGTTATGAGCCGGTAGGATGGAATTCATTTCCTTCCTATTCGGGCAATGGGGAGTCTGCTCGGGCCCCGATATGAGACGAGAGGGGAGTCTGCTTGGGCCCCGATCGTGGTTCTGGTCTGTACGATCCTTGAACACTGTGCAAGTACCCATGTTTGATGCTTTATGTGGAGATGTACAATGTATTTATGAAATGATTTTATACTGTGGTTAAAAATCGTTTTCGGAGGGAATTCACTAGACCGTGTGGTCTAACCCTCGCTTTTCAAAACTAAACCATTTTCAGGGAAGTGCACTAGAGGCGCTTCATCCAAGGGTAAGGGGATGGCTTGAGCATCGAGATGGGAGCTTAGCAAGACTCCATAGTTTTGTTATCAGATTTCGTAGATAGAAGTTCTCGGCTGTGGACATAATGTGTTCCGCTGTCCAAATTTTGATTAGTGCAGACTTAAATATTCAGCTTATGACAGTTTTATTATGTAATTGGGACCCTTTTTGGGATTACATATCTATATTATGCCTGTGAACGTTTTGGGTCGTTACAAATGGTATCAGAGCCATAGTTTAAGGGATTTAGGTAACCAGTTGGGACTAAACTTAAACTGTAGGATAAGGAACACAGCCGAGATATAGGATTGCCTTTAGGAAAGATCACTCTAAATGCGCTTAAGAATAAGGTATTGAGGACAGGCGTGTAAGGTAAATTTAGGATTACACCTGGCCAGTGTAATTGTGAATTTACAGGTACATGTATGTGCTTAAATTGCCTTATGTAGCAAATCTTGTGTGTCCTGTCGAGCAAGGATTAATCGTTGGTTTCTTTCAGTTCTCTCTATGGCTGGAAGAACGCTAAGGAGCAGGTCCGTACCGGCTAGTCAGAGAATTCAGAATGAAGAGGTCATAGCTAACGGACCGCTGGAGCCCATAAGGCCATTTGCCACTCGAGGAAGAGGTAGGGGTCGCGGTAGGGGTCGGGGAAGGGCGCCCCGCCGAGCCACCACTCAAGTGGGAGGGGATGGGGGAAACCCAATCCGAAGGACGACGTGAGTAAGCCGAAGGGAGAGAAGTGTGGAGATCCCAGTTCATCAAGAAGTATCTCAGCAGGAGAGTTCAGCTACTGTAAGAGTGGGTAACCAGCCGAGGGGACGCAGCCGAGGCCGTGGATCTGCGTTTGTGACTCGGGAGAATTTGGCTGCTGAGCTGGGTAAGATTCAGGAGACTCTGCAAGCTCTCCTTACCAAGCAAGATCAGTCAGCGTCGGGAAGCAAGGAGGCCAGCGAGAACAGAGAAAGTGCGGAATTGTCAAGCCCATTGGTGACAGGTACTGGGAGTCACTCGCAATCGACCCCTCTGGTGGTGAATGAGTCTGCAGCTAAAGGATGCAACTACATGGCTTTTGCCTCATGTAAGCCTCCTACTTTCAAGGGAGAGTGTGACCCTGTGTTGGCGATGAAATGGGTTAGAGAAATGGAACTAGTCTTTGATACTTGCAAGTGTGCGGATGGGGATAGGGTGATGTTTGCTCTATCCATGCTGAAGTCCGACGCAATGTACTAGTGGGATGCTGAGACCGGAGGGAAGGGGTCAGTAGCGGCTAAAGAAATGAACTGGGGTACTTTTGTGGAGAAGTTTAGGGCGCAGTTCTGCCCGCTTGCGGCGGTAAAGAAATTGGAGGAAGAATTTCTGGGTTTAGAACAGGGGGAGTTGTCAGTGTGGGAGTACACCTCAAACTTTATCGAGAAATCTCGTTTCGCTGAACTGTATGTGCCGACAGAGGAACGGCGAGTGGAACGCTACATTTATGGACTGAAGAGTAGCATCAGAGAACTGGTCTTGACAAGGAATCCCACTACCTTTCAAGCGGCTATCAATGCGGCCGAGTTGACCGAGAAGGAAAAGAACAGTCATATTTTTTAGAAAAGCAGGGAGAAACACAAGTGGGATGAGCAAGGGAACGATGCGAGAAAAGGGAAAGTGTTTCGGCCAGAAAACCGTGGGAATCGAGAAGCGTTCAGCAAACCGTGTAGGAAGTGTAACCGGGTGCATCGGGGAGAATGTATGGCGGGTTCTAATTCGTGTTACCGGTGTGGATTGCCCGGTCACATGTCGAAGGATTTTCCTAGTGGGAAATCGTGCTTTCAATGCGGGTCTGCTGGCCATATGCGTTATGATTGTCTGTAGTTGAAGAAGGGAGGGTCAGCTCAGTACGGTGAACATTATGGGGGAAAGGGGAATGACAAGGGAGCGGAGCCGGTGCGTCCGAAGGGGCGTGCATTCCATATGACAGCCAAGGAGGCGGAGGAAGTTTCGGATGTGGTGACAGGTACGTTTCTGGTGAACTCTTTGTGTGCCAAAGTGTTTTTTGACTCGGGAGCAAATCGTTTTTTTGTATCGCATGCTTTTATGAAGTGCTTGGGGATAACACCTAGGCGTTTGGAGAAAGCATTAGAGGTAGAAACTGCTGACGATAACCGAGTGTGCATTAGGGATGTGGTAGAGGATTGTGTCATCAGACTTCAATTTCAATATATCTTATCGAGCTGAACTGAAAGCCACGAAGAACAAGAATTGATGTCTTATTGGGCTTATGACTGAATTTTGCTAAAGTTTAAGTAATTGGGCTGCATTTTGTTTTTGGGCCCAATGGAAAGGACAAACTTCCATCATAACTCCAAATCTCCGATCACTAAAACACTAAAACCATCTTGGTCAAAAAAAAAAAATTATGTATTATTTAGAGGTTTACTATTCAAAACTCTAACATATCACTAAAACATTAAAGTTAAAGGGATTGTTTACTTAATATTTATTCGGTAAATGCTTACTTGTAAATAGTAATACTTAATATTTTTATTTAACTTACCGAATAAGATTTTAGTCTATTAAAACGGTATTGTATATAACATTTTATCCGATAAACGTTTACCGAGTAAGAGTCGTCACTCTTACTTACCATGTAGGACTCCTAGGTCTTTGTCTTCATTTTTACCGGGTAATATTCTCAATCCTTGTCATGTTCACCTGACGGGGTAAAATGAGTTGCTAAACACTTATCGGGTAAATGTTTAGTAAACGGTTCTTAAACCTCAGATGGTTTGTCAAATTAAATAGCTTAGACGGTCAACCCGTTACTAATCATTAGTTGCACTGATTTATTCGTTCAAAAAAATTCATATACATGCATATATACATACATAGGGTCAGGGGAAAACCTCAAAAAATGAAAAACCGAGGAACACCCTGGTAACCCTTCATTTGGACGATATGCACAAGTGCATACAAGTAATTTGTAATATGCACACGTGCATAATGCACAGGCGCATAAAAACCAAAAGAACAATTTAAATTACTTGTATGCACAAGTACATACCGTCTAGATGAAGGGTTACTAGGGTGTTCCTGAGTTTTCCATTTTTTGAGGTTTTTCCCTGAACCTCCCTCTACATACATATAAGCATATATACCTGTGATTATCTAAGAATAAGAATTATAATTAGAATAGTGAAAATATTTCTGAGCTTTTGGATGAGTTAACTATTTTGATCAAACGATTAAAAAACTTGAGCCTTCAACTACCTTTAATTGGTCAATCAGGTTGTAGCGCAGTGGTTGATCGTCCTGGGTGATGTGGTGGAATATCCCATCTACACAGGGTTCGATTCCAGGCGTCCTCAACATTGATGACATCTTTAAGTTTCAAAATTGGCAGAGATTAGTCCGGGCTGTGCCTGAGATACCCTTTCCAAAAAAAACTACCTTTAATTGATATGTGACAAAATACACAGACTATCATCTATTTTCATCAACTATAACTTTCACATTGGTTTTCATCTTTAGTCGTTTTCACGAAATTTTACATACCTCCAATAATTTTCACACACATGAATTTGTTAAACTTTATGTCATAGCGACAAAAATAGATAAATAAAGGTAGATGAATGTTTTATTCTTGTATTCTCACTAAAAAATCATTATCATGAGAATCCAACCTCATACACATGACCGAAAGTTTAACATCTCATCTTCTATATATTTTAGAGAAATAAGTTTTTCCGTTTTTATGGTTTGTTGAAAATTGCGATTTTAGTCCTCATAGTTTAGAAATGATGGTCTTTGTCCCTGTAGTTTGTAATTCATTTATATTTTGGTCCTTGCAGTTTATAAATTGATTCTTGTTTCTGTCCATATAACTTATAACTTTTCATTTTTTAGTCCCTTAGAAAAGAAAAGTGTAGAGATGAAAATTACAATTTTAAAACCATATTACTCTAGATATTCATGTTGTTTTTTTGGACTCTAAAATTAGAAAAATATTCTTAAGTTTTAAGAATTAAAAATACGAAGTATTATTTTATAGAAGCTTCTATTAGTATAAACTCACAATTGAGATGCAAGGCGTAGATCCATTCCACGAAAAACATTGAAAGTTTAAACAACCACAATACCACGTGATCTCCTTACTTGATGCTTACAATTTATTCTGTAGAATTATTTAATAAAAAACAATTTACACATGCTTATTATAATATATATATTCATGACAATGTCATTATATATAACTTACGGGTCCCTTTCTTTTACTAACCACCCTATCGGTACTAACCATGTTAACCAACCACAACCGTAGATTAATTAGATCAATGATTATGATTAAAACTGATTTTATATTCCAATTTTATGACAATAATACCCTTATTATTTTGTGCATAAGTGAATAAGGGTAATATGGTCAAAAACACATATCATAACAAAGGAAACAACATCTATCCATCTTAACGGCTTCCACATTTCAAGCAAAAATCTCTTTCACGCCATTTTTTATTCAAGTTTATCAACTCTACAAATGAAATTGAATATATAAACAAATACCCTATTATAAATATGCACATATGCAAACATGCACATATCCAACTAGAGTCCCCTTCTTTTGCTAACCACCCTATTGGTACTAACTATGTTAACCAACCACAACCGTAGATTAATTAGATCAATGGTTATGATTAAAACTGATTTTATATTCCAATTTATTAGTCTCACGCGCCTTATTATTTTGTGCATAAGTGAATAAGGGTAATATGGTCAAAAACACATATCATAACAAAGGAAACAACATCTATCCATCTTAACGACTTCCACATTTCAAGCAAAAATCTCTTTCACGCCATTTTTTATTCAAGTTTATCAACTCTACAAATGAAATTGAATATATAAACAAATACCCTATTATAAATATGCACATATGGACATATGTAAATATGCACATATGCAAACATGCACATATCCAACTATGCACACATGCATATGTGCACATATCCAAATATGCACACGTGCATATGTGCACGAAGACATATATGCACATATGCACACAACTTCAAAAACAGATATTAAATATAGTTACATGGTTAAGCAATTATGTATTTGTGCATATGTGCATTTGTGCATGTGTGCATATGTGCACATGTCTATATTAACCGACGTTCATGCATTCATACGCCCAGAAACTTCAAACTCAATCACCAAAAAATCTGAAATATTCTAGAACAATGTAAGAAATTTTTAAGAAAAATAATACCAAAACAATTACTATTAAATAATTACTATAAGGCCATCCGTAGCCCAGCGGGTTGGGGGTACGGGTAAGGCCAGGTGGCCAGCGGGTTGGGCGGCAACCGGGTACGGGGGCAGCGGGTTCGGCATGCGGGTTCCCCACCCCGCTGCTACCCGAATAGTTTCTCAATTTTTCAATTTTTTTTTTCAACGGCTATATATCAAACGGCTCTTTTTCAATTAATTTTTTTTTCCAATTTAAACACTATAAATCAACCTCAAATCTCATCCATTTTTCACACCAAAATTTAAACACTCACCTCAATCCTTAAATATTGTCTGCACACTTTCTGCACAGGTATTGTTGAACTCTATGGTGACAAATATTTACGCAAGCCTACTTACGATGATATTCAGAAGTTGTACCACGCGCATGAAGCTAAACACGGACTTCCCGGCATGCTCGGCAGCATAGACTGTACTCATTGGTCGTGGGCAAATTGTCCGAACGCATGGCGAGGTCAATTCATGAGAGGTGATCATGAACATTCGACCATCATGCTAGAAGCGGTGGCCTCCCAAGATCTATGGTTCTGGCACGCATTCTTTGGTGTTGCCGGTTCCAACAACGACATCAATGTTCTCAATCAGTCGCCCATCCTCAACGATGTCTATGACGGAAAAGCACCCGAGTGCCCTTTTGAGGTTAATGGAGTCACCTACAAGAACGGATATTATCTAACGGATGGGATATACCCGGAATGGGCTACTTTTGTAAAAGCGTTTACGTGCCCACATGATACTAAACGAATAAAGTTCAAGGCCGCACAAGAATCGGCACGTAAAGATGTTGAACGAGCTTTTGGCGTGCTTAAACAACGTTGGCATATACTTAAGTACCCGGCACGCGGATGGCATAAGAATAAATTGGCGAATATTATGTACGCTTGTCTCATATTACACAATATGATACTCGAAGACGAAGGCCATGCCATTTGTGCCGATGGAAACGCCGTGGTAGCGGATGAAACACAAATCACTGAGGCACAACGTGCGACAAATGTTCGAGAAGTAAAAAACCGAGAGACTCATAATAACCTTCGGTCGGATTTGGTCGAACATATTTGGCGTATCCGACTTCCCAACAACGACGACGAGTAGATTTTTAATATTTTGTAATTTTTAATTTTATTTTGAAATTTTATTTTTATTTTGTAATTTTATTTTTATTTTTATGAATGTTATGATTTTTTTATTAAAAAATTAGATGAGGTGGCATGTGGGTTCAAGAGGTTCAAAAAGTTGGGGTACGGGATTTGTGGGTTCAAAAAGGTTCAAGAGGGTTCAAAGTGGAAAGCTGATGTGGCGCAGAGGGTTCAACAGGTTGTGAACCTGGGGTACGGATGGCCTAATTATCATTGAGAATTTCAAGGAAACAAATTTATTCTATACGTGGCCTTGTTGATAAAATTCCAAATCTACCCTCTAGTATAATAAGATCCATGGACTTAAATAAAAATGAAAGAAGCAATTTCATTGGTCCATTTTGGTTAACATGGTTAACACTAAGTGATGGTTAACACTAAGTGATGGTTAATACTTATATATATATATAAAATATAAAGCTTTTATTTAAACAAGCATCATTAAAAAAAATGTAATTAGATAACCATGTGTTTCACACCTATGTCAACTATACATCAAGATTGATTCCATTTTATATTGTTCCATATTTTATAATATGCATACCTATGTTATAGATTATTTTGTTCAATTGATACTTGATGTTTTGACATCTAAAAGTTGATCCAACTTCATGAGATGAAGGATAATAAAATCTTGTAGTGGCTAACATTGCATTATCCTCGTGTAACAATCTAAAACCAACAACAGCTAAAACATAATATTACAACCAAAATGATCCCAAATAAGTTAAATACATTAACCCAACTCAAATCTTCCGCAACGGATATACACAACCACAACTGAGATTTACTATAAACCTACCGGTGACTACAAGTCTCCGCCATACTCTTCTACTTCATTACCTCTGCTCTTTCCCATTGGACGAACTCCCACTAAACACTTACCTGAAAAGGTTTTCAATTTAAAAAAAACGAGGGTTAGACCGGAGGTCTAGTGAGTTCCATCAAGTATTAGCATCACATAACAAAATATCATTTAAAATGAGTTATAAACATTTATAAATGAATCACACCTTTAAAACACCAGGCACATTCGCAACACATGTAGATGGCACACACTTAAGTCACGCACACATGAGACAACGTGTTCGGCTCACACCTGCCTTTAAACGAATTACATGAAACGAATTCATGCATTCCAAATGAGTCACACCTTCCATACAAGACATCACATGCCTCGCCTCGACATGAATGCACACTTTGAAATTTTCACACAAAACCGATCACATTTTATGCCAATATAAAGCATGCATTTCAAATAACATCATATGTAATCAAAGCTTGTACGTCAAATAAAGTAAGTTAGGAAAAACTCGCATGTCATCCATGCTAAGTCTCACTTCTTGAGTCACGAATGCCCAAACCACACAACACACGAGGGTATTAAACTATTTAATTATTTCCCAAAACTACCCCTTATGAACTCTAGGAACCACCCCTAATCGATACCTCATTCCTAGCCCAAACAATAGAAGAAACAAATCGGAAAACCACACGACAGGGTCTGGAGCAACTTTCCACCCGGCCAAACCCGCGCCAGAAACTGTGTAGAGCACTGTTTCAGCCACTGTACGAATTTTCAGCCCAAAACTCAATCCTATACTTCCCAAAATCAATTTTCAAGCTTTGCATCAAATGAATCAACATTCCACCCTTTGGACAATAACCAAACATCAAAACTGTAACACCTCATGTCCTCAAAATCTTAAGTAGTTGGGAGTTTGGGGGCCAAAGTATAAAAAATGGAACTTATGGATATAGTGGCAAAAACTGAGGAATAAATGGGGTAAAACCCCTAAACCCTTTTCATTTCTTCATTGTAGACGGCTTGAGCATTGAGAAGAGGAAAATAAGAGAGCAAAACCATTGTGGAGGGTGAGGAAGAAGGAGAGAATTAGGAATCTTGAAGACTTCATCTTCTAGGTATGGTTTCTTCTCCAATATTCATCTTTTTGCTTGGTTTGGGGGAAGTTTGTGAATGGTAACCCTTGAGTAACCTATTTCTAAGTTTTAAGTTATCTTCAATGGAAATGTAATGCTTGATGAATCTTCTATTGGTTTACTAACTCCTTTTTGAGAATCATTCACCATTTCAATGGTAGAAAATGAGGTATGTCAAGAAAACGGATTTTGGGTTGAAAAGGGTGAATCAATGGACTGATTTATTTGGGATTTATGTGTTTTAGATTTAGGTTTTTGATTCCTAAAGGTTTGATTTGCTAAAACTATCGATTTTGGAAGTTTTCAAGCGTTTGGGAGCATTTTGGGGGGTTTTGGAGTGGATTTTTGGGCTGGAATTCATTATGCAGACCTGAGAGTCTCAAAAAGAGACTTGTGCGGTTTTCCACGTGGTTTGACGTCGCGTGGAAAGTGACGCAACTCTCTGTTTGGTGTGCTTCTTTGGTTTGCTTCGTTTTTCGTTCGGGCCTAGTATCGAGGCATTGTTTGGAGGGTTGTCTAGGAGGTTAGTGGATATGTTTTGGGGTATAATTAGGGAGTTTAACACCACTTTTATTACCTCCAATTCAGGTGCTCGGTTGGTTCCAAAGTGAGTTTGGGTTGAGTGTCGAGTAACCAAAACTTCAGGTGAGTTCCTTTATACCCAACTTAATTTGAAAATGATTTGTGAATGTTGTTAGTAGCAGATGGCTAATAAGAACAATAACGGGTATTGTAGAAGGGGGGGGGGGTTGAATACAATACACAAAATTTTCACTTAGTTTAATTCTTTATTGATTTATAAAATCAAGAATTACACATAGAACACTTAGATTGTTGCGGAAAGAACAGATGAAATCTATTCTAACAATCTTCAAAAAGTAAAACTGAAAACTACACAACTTCTAAAATACAAAGATTGAAAGCTATTTAGTTTAAAGGAGGAGAAGAGCAGAATGTCTTGAGCACAGAGAAATCTTCAAGAGTTGTTGTCTGCATGGAGAAGTCTTCATCTTTAAATAGTACCATGAGCATTTAATGCATGTGATACTTGTCACTTTGTCATTTGAATGTCAGGTTTGACTCTCAAAAGTTGAAGTGTCTTTTCTTATTTTTCATGGTGCCAAAAAAGCTTTGATGGTGACAATATCTAAGAATGGGAAAAATGACAGGTGAACTTTTCCCCCCATACCAGATATTACCTCTTTGATGAAATTCTTCTTAGCAAGGAGACAAGGAAGGATCCTCCTATTTTGAGGATCCCACCGATTTGTCATGGAGAAAATCGGTGAGATAGCAAATATTACCTCTTTTGATGAAAATCTTCTTAGCAGGAGATAAGGGAAGATTCTCCTATTTTGAGGATCTCACCGATTTGTCATGGAGGAAATCGGTGAGATAGCTTAGTTTGGGTTGAGAAGTCCATCTTTAATCCGCATTGGTAGATTTACTTCTTCTTGATTTCGGTTGATCTTTGACTTCACCGAACTTTGAAAACATGACTAAGCTATTACAAAGAACCTAAAATTTATCTACGTATAAAAGATGTTTTTCAAAGAATGTAAGGAGATCAGGAGGCCATCTTCAAATCTTTGATGACCCAACAATTGAATGTTTTAAATGACTGAATTTGGTATCATGATGATAATATGCATATGTAACATTTGAAATGAAATATGATCTTTATGCATTATGAAAGTATTTTCCTACGTACGCGTTGATTGCATGTTCTCATGAGTTACTGTTATATGTTGAGTCGGGTCGCACAGTGGAGAGGTGGACCTTGGATTGTTGAGAATCCTTGGAGAGTTGATTATACTGTGTGCCTCGAATTCGTTTCTTGTGCACACGGACATGATGTAATACCCCGGGTAAGTTCGTTAGTTAAAATCCCTTTTTCCGTTAAGAAAAGTTAACTTTAAAGTTAATGTTTAGGGTAAGTTTGGGTAAATATATATGTTAAGGGTGTTTGGAGTTATTATTGAGAAGTTCAAGGACCAAAGTAGTAAATTAAGTTTGATATTATCTAATTGATATTCAGATATTATTCACAAGCAGAAAATCAGTAAAGTTAGTGTGTGTGTGTGTGTTGAGAGAAAGCAAGAAGAGAAAAGAAGGGTTTGTGCTAAAGGGTTCAAATTGGTGTGTTTGGAAGATAAATTAAGGTATGTTCCTTTGTATTTTATGTTTGTAATTGCTTTTGGAAGGGTTCTATCGGAGTAGAAACATCACAAACACTTCTGGTATTAATTCAGTCGGTTTTCTGGGTAAAAAGTACCAAACCGACAGAGGTGTCCGGATGATATGAAGGTATCCGGGTAGATTCTTGGGTGGTGTCCGGGTAGTTTTGTTGATAGTGTCCGGACGATTCGTTTGATGGTTTCCGGATGATTTAGATCCGGATGGCATCCGGATTCCTTGTGTTGTCCGGATTCTTTATGCTGTCCGGAAAAGTTGGGTTGTCCGGGTGGCTTTGGGCTGTCCGGAAACTATAGCTGTTTGGTTGTTTTGATGGCGAGAGTTAGGTAGATTTATCTAGAGTTCACGTGTTCAAATGGTAAGGGGATATTTGTATTTAATCTGTTTCAGATTCTGTGGATTTGGATTGAAAGACTGAATCTTTTGGAGAAAAGCTTGGAAGTGTTTATGGATAAGCGATCGAGGTGAGTTTTGCTTTAAAACGTTTTTGAACTGGGATACATATATATGTGTATATATATATATATATATGAGATGATTATGTGGTAGGAATATGATTATGTGTATATAAATGACAATATGATGTAATGAGATATATATTGTATTTATATAAGCTTTGCACTACACGAGTGCACTTATTGTCGGGTTCCGGTGTGCGGACCGGTGTGTAGTCGGGTTCCGGTGTGCGGACCGGTGAGTAGTCGGGTTCCGGTGTGCGGACCGACGGGTAGCCGGGTTCCGGTGTGCGGACCGGTTGTTGATTTATTAGTTGGCTTGCTACCAACTAATATGGCCATTTGTGGAGGAATAAGGTGAATGAGATGTACACGATGCACGAGTCTGGATTGGTATTTAAATACGTGTGGTATGTTTATATTTTACGAAAGGATTACCAAAGGTTTATCTAAACTATTTTGATACAAAGGATTTACATAAAAGGTTTTATAATAATTTTGGAAAGGACCGGGATTAACTCACTAGACCCGGTTGGTCTAACCCTCATTTTGTTTTCAAAAATATGTTTTCCAGGTCGAGGAATTGATAGCGGCAAAGGAAAGAATAAGGTGTAGGCTGCCTCCGTTGATCGATGATGTTTAAGAAGCTTTTATATATTTTGTAGTTTCAAGACTAATGAGACTGTACTTGGTTTGTTATGTAACTTTCGTTGTAAATCAATGATATATATGCATGTTATGTTATATGTTGTATGTTATGGGAACTGGGTCGTTACAAATGGTATCAGAGCCCTAGTTTAAGGGATTTAGATATTTATACCCGTACCTAGACTTAAACTGCATGTGAAGTAGGATGTCCTTGATATATTAGAACCTTGGGATGCTAAGTATAAAAGGTAGAAGGAACATCATGTAAGGTAATTTCATATTACACCTGACCAGTGTAATTGTGATCTTACAGGTGCATGTTTGGACTGGAATACCTTATTATATGGGGTATGTGCTTATATGTATATTAACTCTATAAAAATCAACAGAGTGGCAGATCAGACTCGACGTATGGATAGATATGAAGACAGGTATATTCCTATAAACTCTATACGTGCTAAAAGTGCTATATGACTTCGGTGCAAACTGATAATCTGTATTTCCGTGCTTTTGTTGCTTATATGTGTTAGAGGTATAGATAGGTGTGGGATGTCTATTTAGTTATTTCCTATGGTTTTGATTGAGTTCGAGGTAGTAGTGGAAACTAAGTATTCGTACCTTTTCGCTTAATCGAATTCCGGGACGGAATTCTTTTAAGGGGAAGATAATGTAATACCCCGGGTAAGTTCGTTAGTTAAAATCCCTTTTTCCGTTAAGAAAGGTTAACTTTAAAGTTAATGTTTAGGGTAAGTTTGGGTAAATATATAGGTTAAGGGTGTTTGGAGTTATTATTGAGAAGTTCAAGGACCAAAGTAGTAAATTAAGTTTGATATTATCTAATTGATATTCAGATATTATTCACAAGCAGAAAATCAGTAAAGTTAGTGTGTGTGTGTGTGTTGAGAGAAAGCAAGAAGAGAAAAGAAGGGTTTGTGCTAAAGGGTTCAAATTGGTGTGTTTGGAAGATGAATTAAGGTATGTTCTTTTGTATTTTATGTTTGTAATTGCTTTTGGAAGGGTTCTACCAGAGTAGAAACATCACAAACACTTCTGGTATTAATTCAGTCGGTTTTCTGGGTAAAAAGTACCAAACCGACAGAGGTGTCCGGATGATATGAAGGTATCCGGGTAGATTCTTGGGTGGTGTCCGGGTAGTTTTGTTGATAGTGTCCGGACGATTCGTTTGATGGTTTCCGGATGAATTAGATCCGGATGGCATCCGGATTCCTTGTGTTGTCCGGATAAATTGTGTTGTCCGGATTCTTTATGCTGTCCGGAAAAGTTGGGTTGTCCGAGTGGCTTTGGGCTGTCCGGAAACTATAGCTGTTTGGTTGTTTTGATGGCGAGAGTTAGGTAGATTTATCTAGAGTTCACGTGTTCAAATGGTAAGGGGATATTTGTATTTAATCTGTTTCAGATTCTGTGGATTTGGATTGAAAGACTGAATCTTTTGGAGAAAAGCTTGGAAGTGTTTATGGATAAGCGATCGAGGTGAGTTTTGCTTTAAAACGTTTTTGAACTGGGATACATATATATGTGTATATATATATATATATATATATATATGAGATGATTATGTGGTAGGAATATGATTATGTGTATATAAATGACAATATGATGTAATGAGATATATATTGTATTTATATAAGCTTTGCACTACACGAGTGCACTTGTTGCCGGGTTCCGGTGTGCGGACCGGTGTGTAGCCGGGTTTCGGTGTGCGGACCGACGGGTAGCCGGGTTCCGGTGTGCGGACCGGTTGTTGATTTATTAGCTGGCTTGCTACCAACTAATATGGCCTGTTGGTGCAAGTGTACCACATCTCTATATATTTATATATATTTATTTTGATGATTACAAACACACCGTATTATTGTTTGTCTAACAATTTAATCCAAGTGTGCAGTTGTTGAAGAACACGAAGATTTAATCTGAAGGGTTCAAGACGGAAGTGTTTACGTCGTCATTATTGTTTATAACTAATAATGATAAACACCCTAAAATAATATACCACTTGGATATTTCTAAAAACCCAACAATTAATTTTAATATGGTTTTGAGAAGATTCAGCAAGATTTGGTTGCAGTTCTGGAAGGTCCTTTTCTGACGCCGGTATACCGTGGGGAATACCCGGTATACCGCGGGTACACTTTTGGCGGTATACCGCGGGTGTACAGCCGGTATACCGCGACAGGCTCGTGTGCTTCTCTGATTGGTTGAAAGTTTACTTTTCTGACGGCGGTATACCGCGGCGGTACAGCCGGTATACCGCGGGTACGTTTCTCCAGAAGTCAACTTTGCATGTAGCCGTTGTGTACCAGTGTACTTTCTGACCGCGGTATACCGCGGTGTGCAAGGCGGTATACCGCCAGGTCATGTGACCGTTGGAGCTTCCTGATATAT
Source organism: Saussurea involucrata (assembly GCA_033807775.1). Classification (NCBI taxonomy): domain Eukaryota; kingdom Viridiplantae; phylum Streptophyta; class Magnoliopsida; order Asterales; family Asteraceae; genus Saussurea; species Saussurea involucrata. The sequence continues at coordinate 74,546,450 of CM066317.1, read as the reverse complement.
ATAATGCATGCTGGTGATGAAGGCTCTTAGACCTCAAGACAACAACAACAGTAACAACAAGCAGCAACCACTCTCAGCTCTCTTATTTATATATATATATTTTATAAAACATTTTTTTATAAAATATCCAAGTGTGAGATATTATACAAGAGTGATTACCCATTGTGAGTTATACTCCTCTTGTAAGTTTTTGAATAACGGGTGTGTGATCCTGTATATCTCGATAAGCTAAAGCTTGAGAGCCGTTTACTTTGCTCTGTATTTGGTTTGTATTCTACCGTAAAGAATACATTTATTGGATCGTGTCGGGAAGTGTCTCGGCTGCTGGTTTATCACAGTTGGTGGTAAATCAGTAAATCTCTGTGTCAAGTATCTCTATCCCTTATCTCTTTATTTATTCCGCTGTGCTATATTATATTTATTTATATAAACTGCTTTGCATTTATATTTATTTATATAATCTCTGTGTATTTAAATTATATCTGTTTATATAATTGTTGTATACTTATTTATTTATACTCTGCTTTATTTATTCTGTATTTATTTGTAAAAAGAATTTTTGAAAGTAAAAGTTTTAAAATACAACCTTACCCCCCCCTTAGGTTGTCTAACATTTGGTATCAGAGCAGGGCTTTCAAAAATTATCTGTTTAATTTTTTTTAAGTTATATCTTTTATTTAATGGCTCAACAAAATGCTTGGTTTTCTAAATCTCTTCTTATTGATTTCGAAAATTTTGATCTTTGGGCAAATTCTTTTGAACGTTATGTTCGTGGGATAAATCAAAAAATTTGGGATATTATTATTAAAGGAAATTTCAAACCCACAAAATTTCAAAACAACAAAGTTGTTGAAAAACCTAGCTCGGAATGGTCCGACGAAGATGAGGCTAATTATTGTTTAAATTATGAAGCCAAAAATTTTCTCTTTTCGGTTCTTACTAACGATGATATTGAGCGTGTTTATCTCTTTGAAACTGCTCGTGATATTTGGGAGAACTTGAACGTCACCTATGGTGGAAACTCAAAAGAAAAGAGAGACGAAACCCGAGATCAAAGAAATGAAGAAACGTGTCTCATCGTCGACTGCGAGAAAGAGGTATGTACTTCATACTCAAGTTATTCTAGTTGTAGTGATAACGATGATGATATTGATATGTCAAATGTCTCTTTTCAAAAATTGATTGTTCTCGTAAATAGTTATAAAAATGAGAATGCTAAATTAAAAGAAGAATTATTATTATGTCAAAATGAGTTGAATAATTGTAAACAAACCATTGCATGTGATAATAAAATCAAAAATGAGTTAAATGATAAAGTTATCACTTTAAAAAAGAAAGCATGCGAAAATATTGTTTGCAAATCTTGCATTGTCTTAAATGATAAAATTGCATGTTTAGAGAAAAGAACATGTGAAAATATTTTATGTACAAAATGCGATATACTTGAAAATGATAATGCATGTTTAAAAGCTAAATGCGATTTATATGAAAAAGATAATCTGTTAGCTAATGCATTTCAAAATAGCAATGATAAAGTGCTTAAAATGCTAAATATGCCTAATCGTATAAATTGTCGTAAAGGCATTGGTTCCGATACATGTGTTGATAAATGTTCGTGTAAACCCATTAAAAGATTTTTTGCATCTCCTAAAGTTGATACGAGAAAACCTCCGTATGTATCCAAAATGAATAATGTAAATTATATGCCGAGGAAACCGTATGCTCGCATGTATAATAGCAATTTTTCTAGACCTAATTCGAATATAAATGCTTCATTTTATGTGTATGATAAATACAATCGTAAAATTAAAATGGTTAGAAAATGGATTCCGAAAGGAATGTTTAATGTTGATAATCCCGGTGGGATGCGTTTGTGGTTTTAAACCATTTTTATGGCTTTGTATGTTTGTCGTGTTTGTTTTATGTCGACAACATATTTTTTGCAGTTTATGTTTTATACTAACTGTTAAAAGGACCCATAAGAAAAGGGTACCACGAAAAATTTTCTTTGCCTTTTGTAGGTGTTTCCTGGCGAGGATATAATACGTGTTACCTGCCGAGGTTATAATACGTGGTTACCTGCCGAGGTTATAATACGTGGTTACCTGCCGAGGTTATAATACGTGGTTACCTGCCGAGGTTATAATACGTGGTTACCTGCCGAGGTTATAATACGTGGTTACCTGCCGAGGTTATAATACGTGGTTACCTGCCGAGGTTATAATACGTGGTTACCTGCCGAGGTTATAATACGTGGTTACCTGCCGAGGTTATAATACGTGGTTACCTGCCGAGGTTATAATACGTGGTTACCTGCCGAGGTTATAATACGTGGTTACCTGACGAGGTCATAATACGTGGTGATTTTTTTTAATCACATAAAATTAACCGAATATTGAAGCCTTAAGATCCGTTTTGGTGCAAGTGTTTCGTATTGGTTTGTATATCTTTGTCTCTATTGCTTTCTGCATTTTATTTTATCCCTCAAATTTTATAAAATCAAATTGATATCGTTATTAATTTGAGGGGGAGCGTTTTATTATCTTTACCCATGAGTTTATGCTACCTCAAATATATGCATATTTTGAGGGGGAGCATCTCTCGAGGGGAAGCATACCGTCTTTCTTGACCCTTTTTGTTTCGACAAACGGGGGAGAGAAACCGCATATGCTCTTGCTTAGCGGTTGTGTTTGTCATCATCAAAAAGGGGGAGATTGTTGGTGCAAGTGTACCACATCTCTATATATTTATATATATTTATTTTGATGATTACAAACACACCGTATTATTGTTTGTCTAACAATTTAATCCAAGTGTGCAGTTGTTGAAGAACACGAAGATTTAATCTGAAGGGTTCAAGACGGAAGTGTTTACGTCGTCATTATTGTTTATAACTAATAATGATAAACACCCTAAAATAATATACCACTTGGATATTTCTAAAAACCCAACAATTAATTTTAATATGGTTTTGAGAAGATTCAGCAAGATTTGGTTGCAGTTCTGGAAGGTCCTTTTCTGACGCCGGTATACCGTGGGGAATACCCGGTATACCGCGGGTACACTTTTGGCGGTATACCGCGGGTGTACAGCCGGTATACCGCGACAGGCTCGTGTGCTTCTCTGATTGGTTGAAAGTTTACTTTTCTGACGGCGGTATACCGCGGCGGTACAGCCGGTATACCGCGGGTACGTTTCTCCAGAAGTCAACTTTGCATGTAGCCGTTGTGTACCAGTGTACTTTCTGACCGCGGTATACCGCGGTGTGCAAGGCGGTATACCGCCAGGTCATGTGACCGTTGGAGCTTCCTGATATATATAATGCATGCTGGTGATGAAGGCTCTTAGACCTCAAGACAACAACAACAGTAACAACAAGCAGCAACCACTCTCAGCTCTCTTATTTATATATATATATTTTATAAAACATTTTTTTATAAAATATCCAAGTGTGAGATATTATACAAGAGTGATTACCCATTGTGAGTTATACTCCTCTTGTAAGTTTTTGAATAACGGGTGTGTGATCCTGTATATCTCGATAAGCTAAAGCTTGAGAGCCGTTTACTTTGCTCTGTATTTGGTTTGTATTCTACCGTAAAGAATACATTTATTGGATCGTGTCGGGAAGTGTCTCGGCTGCTGGTTTATCACAGTTGGTGGTAAATCAGTAAATCTCTGTGTCAAGTATCTCTATCCCTTATCTCTTTATTTATTCCGCTGTGCTATATTATATTTATTTATATAAACTGCTTTGCATTTATATTTATTTATATAATCTCTGTGTATTTAAATTATATCTGTTTATATAATTGTTGTATACTTATTTATTTATACTCTGCTTTATTTATTCTGTATTTATTTGTAAAAAGAATTTTTGAAAGTAAAAGTTTTAAAATACAACCTTACCCCCCCCTTAGGTTGTCTAACATGGCCATTTGTGGAGGAATAAGGTGAATGAGATGTACACGATGCACGAGTCTGGATTGGTATTTAAATACGTGTGGTATGTTTATATTTTACGAAAGGATTACCAAAGGTTTATCTAAACTATTTTGATTCAAATGATTTACATAAAAGGTTTTATAATAATTTTGGAAAGGCTCGGGATTAACTCACTAGACCCGGTTGGTCTAACCCTCATTTTGTTTTCAAAAATATGTTTTCCAGGTCGAGGAATTGATAGCGGCAAAGGAAAGAATAAGGTGTAGGCTGCCTCCGTTGATCGATGATGTTTAAGAAGCTTTTATATATTTTGTAGTTTCAAGACTAATGAGACTGTACTTGGTTTGTTATGTAACTTTCGTTGTAAATCAATGATATATATGCAGGTTATGTTATATGTTGTATGTTATGGGAACTGGGTCGTTACACATGACATCTTCTGGGGGCCGTGGGGATCTACTGGTGGCCCCGAGTGTTGACATCACATGAGGCGATGGGAGTTAAGTCCACTGTGCAAATACCCTTGTGTGGAGTCGGGCTTTTAAACTGTATTTACCTCTTTTAGTGTAACAGTTGTATGTTTTGAATTGGCTTTATGTGGAATCATTGTTAAGAGGGAATTCACTAGACCTCATGGTGTAACCCTCGCCTTTTCAAAATAAAAACCATTTCCAGGTAAGAGCGTTGTAGGTGCTTCCTCCAAGGGAAAGGAGAAGGCTTAAAGTGTTGGTCCCGAAGGGTTATACAAGTTTGTAGAAGAGGGGGGGGGGGGGGGGTTGAATACAAACACAGATTTTTATCTTTCTAAATTGTTTATTGATATAATCAAACAATTTACAGTTTGTTGCGGAATAAGATCAAGTTAAAAACCTAATCTAAACAAACTATGAGAACACTCTTCGATGCGCAAGTGACTCCCAAGTTGAACCAAAGACAATTCCTCTTTTTGATGTTTCAAGTTATGCTTAAAATCCTTCCAAGACGGTGGAAGTTTGTCAATCACACTCGACACAACAATGGAGTAAATTATATTTTTGGTTTTTGTAGTTTTTTTGGTAGGGTGTCCTAGGCTATGCCTAGACTAATCCCTTGGCAAATTATGACTGTAATACATCAGCCCCGATTAAACCTCAATGGCCACAATTGTTGTGTACGCCTGGATTAGAACCCTGGGCAGATGGGATATTCCACCACATCCCCCAGGGCCTTAACCAGTACGCCACAACCTTTGTGGTTGTTTTTGTAGTTGTTACTGATTGGTATTAAGTTTGGTTCATTTTTTTAAACTAATTACAATTTTGGTCATTAAGGTTGCCATTTCGTTTTATTTTTTATCTCTCTTATTAATTGTAGTAAAATAAAAGTTGGTTATTTTTTTTGTCTTTTCCTTGTTTTGTTTTATTAGTTTATAGAGTAAACTACGATTTTTGTCCCTATGGTTTGTTGGGGGAAATAGGGTAAAAGGAATCGATCAAGTAACTGGATTTCTTGTGAATCATGTGAGTTCACTTTCCGAATTGATATTTCGACCCTATGCCTGAGTTTCACGAAATTAAATCTAGGATAAGACTCAAGAACACTTTCGTATTTAGGCACAAAACCAAAAACAAGTTTTCTGGAGAGTATTTGAAGGCTTGCTCAAAATTGTGTGTTTTAAAACGTAAGTATATATGGTATATACACTAGTTCCATTAGTAAAAGAAGGAAAAAACTGAAATGATAATCATGGCTAATTATTAGCAATAATGGGTCAGTTACAACCAGTATGGCTAAAATCATGGGTTGGAAATAGCTGTACAATAAATGCAGGTTGAGAGCTCTGATCATACGAGACCTAGAGATAAGACTTAGCCTGATTAGAGCATGACCACTCAGAGGTAGTGTTAGGACCATAAATGTCCTATTAAATAGAAAGTGATATAAATAAAATAATAGGTTTATTTATTATTCGTAAAAGCCTTGTTTATTGTTATGAGGGGCCAAATTTGTAATTTACTCTTTACTCTATGATCTAATAAAAAAAAAGGAAAAGACAAAAAAAAGTTAACTAAAATATTTAAGTAGACGTAGTCAAGGACTAAAAGTGAAACAAAATTTGACCAAATTATAATTAGTTTAAAAAAGAGATCAAGCTTGATAATGAATAATAACCTTAGGACACCCACATAGGGGTTGCAAATTGAATTGCAATTGGAAAAATTGTCAGACAATGAAAGCCAAGTAGGATTTGGCTTTCAATATTTGCAATCCATATTGCAAGTCACACGTCAGTAATTGTTTTCATTTTTTATTTATTTAAATAGATTAAATTATAAATTATATATTAAATGGTTTATTAAATGGTTTTCATTTATTATGTTTAATATTTAATAAATTATATATTAAATGGTTATTGAAAACAATAAACTTTATAAATATTAATATGAATATATTTTTAATTAATTAAACTTGATATTCAATAAATGTTGTGTTTTAATATAATTTAATAAATTATATATTATTATATCATATATTAATCGTTTATTTGAAATTAATGTTTATATTTTAATTAACATTAAATTAAAATAAAGATGTTTATATATTATGTTATATTAATTAAAAAATAAAATGTATATAATAATTAGTTTTAAAAAGAGATCAAGCTTGATAATGAATAATAACCCCAATGAACAAAAATATAATTTACTCTTATTTATTTATTTATTAAAACTTAGATCTAGATATTTTGTTGGGCCTACCGTTTTATTGCCTTTTAAAGATATCTAGATATTTTGTTGGGCCTACCGTTTTATTTTCCATAAAAAGAGGGTGAGATCCATTTTTCGTGCTTAAGTTTTTCTTCTGGGACCTAAATTCCACTTTTTAGTGGGTCCTTCAGACTTACCTTTCCCTTTGCCACCAGCCTGCATGCTGTTGGCAATCAAGACGGTTTTCTCTTTTGTCCCTATTACGCACCTCTTTCTCAATCCTTATATGTTTAATTAAATCTTTCAAAGAATAATCTTTGGATTTATGCATCATTCGTTTTTGAAAATCCTTCCAAGACGGGGGCAATTTGTCAACAACCGCCCCTACTAGGAAGATTTCAGGAAGAGGTATATTGAGAACTCTCATTTTATTGACCAATACTTGAAGTTCATGAATTTGTTCAAGTATTGGTTTCTCGTCTACCATTTGGAACCTCAAGTAACGAGACACAAGGTACTTATTGGTACCTTCTTCTTGTGCCTTGTACTTGAACTCCAAGGCAGTCCAGAGTTCTCGGGGGCACGTAATAGGGGCGTAGAGGTCAAAGAGTAGGTCAGAGAGGGCATTTTTAATATGCCCACAAGCCAGGGTTTCCGCCTCCTTTCGGAGTAGCCGCTGCTTCTCCAGTTCGACAATTTTGGTACGGTCCGACTCATTCTCATCCGCGGGTAACAGGTTCTCGGGAATGGGAGGTAAGTTCGGGTCCATCACAAAGAACAGTTTGAGTACCATTAACATGAATTTTACTTTTTAAGCCCATCGGGTATAGTTTGACCCATCAAAGCTATCCAACTTGACCAAATGTTGTTGCATCAAACAGAAGTTTCCAGATTCCATTTCTCGTTATAAAACTTTTAAGATTGTTGAATAATTTTAAAATCAGTAAAATTCAAGGATTAAGGTTATCAAAAATTTCTTAATTAAATCCACAGTTTTTATAATTAAAGATTGCAAATTCAGGTTATATGCACATGTGCATGTAAGGATTATAAATATGAACTTTATAAATTTTAGTTTTGGAAATGATAAAAATATTGAATACGTAAAACGATTTTATTCTTCGTGAAATATTCGTTAGAAGAAATAGAGTAGAAGCAGACTGTTCTCTCTAGTGAACAAAAACAAAATACGATACAGAAATGTAAAACCAACCTGTTTCGATTATAGAAATGAGTAGAAAAATTGCACGGTTTGAAAACATGTCCTTAAAGGTTTTATATGACTGCTCGTTATAGCTGTGAGCCTCGAAGTCACAAAGCCCAGGATTTGATGCAGAAATGTTTCATTGATCAACAACGATGATCATGAAATTAAGCAAAACTGATGGCAAACACTTGGTAGAAAAGTAGCAGAAAACCAAAAGCCTTTAGAGCAGAAAAACTAGAGAGCGAAAGAGAGCCGATTCTAGTGTGTGTAAAACAATAGAAGGGGATCTATATTTATATTGATGGAGAGTTAATCAATTTTAATTATCGGATTTGTAACCGATAATCAACCATTAAACACGATTTTTATAATGTTTAATCAGTTTAAAAATTCGAGTTTAACCTCATGTTTATCTGCTCTATACTGATTAATATCTAACACAATTAATCACTGGTTTTTGGAATTTCTATAAAAAGAAACTCGGGAGCTCGGGGCGAGGCTCCTCAGCTCTGATGCGAAGTGCGTCTACTCACGCCACTCCACAAAAACCGCGATGGCGCCCTCGACCACAGCCACGCGCGCACATGTGTGTTGCATCTCATCGAACCTCCATCATAAGTATTTTAAATCATTCAAACCCCATTTGAATAGAAGGACTTATAAGGCTATGTTGTTTTCTCTTTTCCACCTATGTGGGATGGAAGAAAATCTTCCAACCTCCACAATATTTCCAACAAAAAAGTACCTCATCTAGAGTCTAATTAAAACGCTGCCTCCCTCGTTCACAAATCACAATTGCTCAAACTTAAATCATGATTTCTCTCAACATTCACAATCTCACTCAACATTTTTAAATCAGTTTTCTCAACAACAAAAAATTGAATTATCTCAAAATACGAGTTGTCAACAAAAAGAATTGCCTCATTCGTTCACACTTATGTGTTTCAGAATCGTTTTTCTGTTTGGGTTTGAAATCGATTTTGCTATTTGCTTACAAAATCGTTTTCACTTTTGATTGAACGAGATTGGATTTTTTTGTTTGCCTAGTGATTTTGATTTTGGTTTTGAAAACTTATTGTAATTTTGAAAATCGATTTTGGGTGAGTTTTATTGTGACTATCGATTGTTTTATTTCACTGTTACAACTATGAATTGTTTGAACATTGCTTGTGGAAGACTTATCCTATGATAAATTATATATCAGGGGCATTGCTTGTGGAAGACTTATCATATGATAAATATCATATTAATGGTGGGTTGAAATATAAACCAAGTTTCGGTTGTGAACCGGGAACAAACATTCATATATCATTTAATATCACTTGTGGATAATGAATTTAAATAATCATCTATTTTAAATTATTATTTAAAGTATATTGTTTATTTAAAGTATTTACTAAACAATTATTTTTAACTTTAAAAGAAAAAAATCTGAAATCATACAAGGAATGGAGGCATGGTCATCGTGTCTATCTTGAGATGTGCATTGACACCTCAATTCTTTGTATGTATGTGTGTACATACATTGACACCTCAATTATCATCCCCTCCAATATTATCTATTTATTTAATTAATACAATGTTATTATTATTATATATTAGTTAAATATGTTAAATGTCCTTCAATAATAAAAGATAAATTAAAAGAAAACTAAATTAATTAAGTTATGGATACAAGAATTTAAAATATTTTTAAAAAATCATAAAAATAACAAGGTTAGAATATTTTTTTTAAAAAATATACTATATATGATCGATAAGAGCATTCCCAATGGGGAGGTTTTTTGTCTAGTCATCACTTTGGGAACCGGTACCAAATAAAAACCATCATTGTGAGAAACCGGTCCTTTCTTCACACAGGAGAACCGTTTCATACAGATGAACCATTTCTTGGAACAAAAATGTGGGACCCATTTTATAAAATAATTATATTTATTTCTTTTTCATTTATATATATTTACATATAATATAATAGAATTTTATGTTAATGCTTTTAGTATCTTATAACCACTAAAGTAATAATATTTTTTTTATCTTTTTTATTTATTATTTTTAATTTCTACATACAAAAGATAATTTTATCTGCTTTTATATTTATTGTTGTTAATTTTAATTTCATTATAAGACTTATTATTGTTATTTTTAATTATTATGACTTTATCATTGTAATTTTTTATTATTGTCTTTTCATTATTATAAGTATATTTTAATTATTGTTGTTTTTAACTATGATAACTAAACTTTAACCATTATAATTTTATTATTATATTCTTTATTATATAAATCATGAATCGGTCCATGATTGAAAATAAAAGGTTTATTAAATGAGTAAGAAACAGAAAACTGATGTGGCAGAGAAAGAAAACTGATGTGGCAGAATCATGAACCTCTAAAGAGGTTCATGACTGGTGATGCTCTAAGTTCATTGGTGGCACTGAACCCCAATGGATCTTTCTTAAACCTGCTATTCGATATTATATGATATATATATGGTTAATAACTGCAAAAAGTTATTAGATTTTTATTTAACAAATTAAAAAACGTTATATTTATTATTTTGTAGGGAATAATTTGTTTTGTTTTATTTTACGTAACGTACAAATTAATATATGTTCATCCTAGCTTGATTCCTTGTTAAATTATGTAGGTAGGACCCACCATAAATTAGTAATTGGATTCTTATGATATGATTTGATCTTGCTCATATAAAGTAACAAATTATGTATTTGATCATCTTAAAACGTGAAATCAAGCAGCACGCATAATACTAATTCTTTTTAGAGAATCTAAGACCATCCACACACATATAAGACCATACTCATTTTTAAAGTGTTACACCAACTTTGTAATAACACCTTTCACACACATGTAAGATCAAACTCATTTCTAAACTAACAAATTATAATATAAATAATATAGATAATTATAATATAACTAATAATTTGATGTTTGTGTACGTTTTTTTTGAAGACATGTTTGTGTACGTTTATGTATTAGTATTTGTATTTTCGTAATTTTTATATTAATGTACTTTTAATTTAGTAGTTTAAATAAAAAAACATTGTATAAAAATATCATTTTTTAAAATAAAGCGTGGGTAAGAAATTTTAATAAAAGTATTAAAAAAATAATGTTCAAATAAACTAATAAATGAATTAAATTTAATAAACATATTAACAGTTAATATTTAAACAAATAAATTAATTAGTTAAATTAAACAAAAATATATTTGTTTAATATATAATCTTTGTGAAAGGCCTTGCTAATATTGAAAGAAGTGGGATGTCTTGCAAGGTCTTGCAAGCCACATGGCATGCCATGTCATCTTGCAAGGACTCTTACAAGACGTGTGTGGATGCTCTAATAACAAAATATTTGATAGTATAATTAGGTTTTTTAATAACTTTAATAAAATAATGATATATACAATCAATATAATTAGTTAATTTAACTTTGGTTAAATCGATTCTCGGAAGCTTATCGTTATATTTTTTTCTCGTTGTTTCGTGTCCCGAGTGGAGTGATTAAAGAATTGGAGAGTGTAATAACCGAGTTTGTTTTGTAAATAAAGTATAATGGGGTGTGTGTGGTTTTGAAGACTGAAACTTTGGTGACATTTGTGAGAATAAGAGAAATAGGGTTAAAACCCCTAAAATTCCTCATTCCATTCATCAATATTGTGCGGTTGTGTGTGTGAAGCTTAGGTGGAGCAAATCTTGCCATTGAGGAAGAAGATCGTGGAATTTGGAGTTAGGGTTCATGAATCTTCATCTTCTTCGAGGTAATCCTGTCTCCTTTAAATTTCTACGCCTATAGTGGGTTTGTTGATGTTTCTCTTTGAAACTCTTCAAATGGTGTGAGAAATTGGGAATGAGTATTAAAGGAAGGAATCGGTGAGTTAAGAGTGTGTTTTGGTTTGGAACCGATTCCTATTAATGATTAGAATGGTCATATCCATTTGGTAGTAGCTTAAATTCATGATTCAGTTGGATTTCATGTTTGGTGGAAAAAGTCGTGTTCGATAAAACCCCATTAGTTCGGAAGTCGCTCTATCCGGAAACCCTTGGGAGTCCGGAAGAGGTTTCCCAGGAAGCGTTGAGGAATCCGGAAGAGTCCGGATTGTGTGTATCCGAAAAAGGGGGAATCCGGAAGAGTCCGGATTGTGTGTATGAGATCAGGAGGAATCCGGATCTGCCTGTGTCCGGGACATTATGCTGCCAATGGCATTGTTAGGGAGTGTCTCGAGAGCCTTGGCTCTGGTTAGTTGTTGGGTGACTTATTCACTCTCGTGTGATTGGGTGAAATGTAGGTGCGGATAGAGGATAGTTGTTCAAGTGAGAACACTTAGCGTGTACATCAGGTGAGTCTTTCTAAACCTAAGTTTTGGCAATACTTGATTTATTACTTGTTCATTTATATATTGAACTGCGTGTTTGTATGTGGCTTAATTACGTATGCTAAAAGATGTAATATTATGACTGATATGGGGAGTGTGTCTCATGCGTAATAAATGATTTGATTTCGTATAATTAGTCAGGACGGGTGTGTGCCCTAGCACGATGTCACAAGTGTGTACGTGACTAAAGTGTGGACCATCAGTATGCGCGTGTTTGTTAAACTGATAAGGGCGTAACTGCTGTTGTTTCATTTAAATTCTCTTCTATATTGTATGTGTGGTGCGATGTTGTTATTTGAGGGATCTCACTAGACCTTGTGGTATAACCCTCGCTTTTCAAAACTAAAACCCTTTTCAGGTAAGCAGGTTATAGAGGGCTCGTCTAGAGGAAAGGACAATATGTGAGCTGGAGCTTGCGTCTAGTGGAACTAGAAGACTTTCCCCTTTATTTATTTTAGATACATTTCTCAGCTGTAACTAAGGTTGTTTCCGCGAACCCAAATTTTGAAATTTTGATATTGTGACTGCGTGGGCCATTTTGGCAGTTTGTTTAAATTGTGGATTTTGTTTTCGCTAGTTTTAGTGTGGGTTGTTACAGTTGGTATCAGGGTACTAGTTTAAGAGATTTAGGTGACCGGACGAGCCTAAACTTAAACTGTGGGATTAGGAAGTACAACTGAGAAAGTAGGAAGGCCTAGGGAGACCTCACCGGGGACATGAATAATAGGGTGGTGAGAACTATCATGTAAGGTAGGTTCGAAGTTACACCTGGGACATGAATAATAGGGTGCATGATTGTGCTTATTTTACCTTGTTATTTTGGGACTGTTGCCTTAAGATGTTTAATTGTGTGATGTTTCAGTAACCAAGAATGTCAGAAAGGAGCTTGAGAAATAGGTATGGGCCAATTGTGGGTACAATACCAACTGGGGGAGAGATCTGTGTGGAAGAGATTGTAACACCCTAAAATTTAAGCATTTAATATAGGGAAAGATTCCGGAAAATGGGTAAATTTAAACCTCAAAATATAACCCAACTAAACTCTTAATGTAATGGGGTAGTTTGGACAATGTACAATTAAAGGAGTATTAAGACATAACATACAACAACCTATTAATCTAGACTACAATTAATAGATTAATCCGGGTGTCACTATGTCTCCAAAAAATGTCTCTCTTCTCGGTTCCCAAAAAGCCCGACCTTCCCAAGCTCCTAAGCATGGTCGGCAACACAACGAACTAGACGCCGCTAAGTGGAACCTGTCATCCACAACATACACTCAAGTGTTAGACCAAAAGTCTAGAATTTAAATATTCAAGCAATAACAAAGGATTATAATAATGCCAAAAGTAAGGATACCGTCTCCACATAATTTCCACATTACCAATTTCCCACAAGTTATTGTGATCCACACATGTCATGAAATAAAATAGACAATTCTCCAAAACGGGGGAGACCTATTACCATCTAGGTGACGAGAACACGTGAATGGATTCACCGCGATGTTGATGGATTACAACTCAAGTCCCTGTCTTAGTTCCCATGCCATATAGACATCACAACCTCAAACCATAAATAAACAACCTTTATTGCATACCCCGTCGAGTTACACCTCAAGGACTTATGGGGACCATATTGCATATCCATCCTAGACGAGTTACACCTCAAGGACGTTTGTCCTTTATTGCATACCCGCTAGTAGCCACCAATGGCTTAACCGATACATACATTTATTCCATAAAGGTCTAAATCCTCGTGCACAAGGAGATAGACACCACAAATCCCATACCATAATAAAGAAGACATATTAATCAATTTCCCACAAGTTATAATACCATAACAATTTCCACATATGACTATATTTAGCATGTAACTCCCATTTCATGATAAACCAATACTTACATGTATGCATGAGTATTATGTGTATATTTATATGTGAACGTACATAAGTGTCTACATATTTGTACATATACCTATATATATACATAGCTACATATATGAATATGAGTATATGTATAAATGCGAGCATATATCTATTTCAAACAATTAATGTAGGGTAAACCATAGTTTTTGGTCACAAATCCACAATCATGCAATTCTTACATTTTTTTAACAAGAAGTTAAGTAAGACATATATATATATGAGAAACTCACCAACTAGGGTTTGTGAAGTGAAAACCCTCAAACCTTTGAGAAACCCTAGATTTAACAAAATGTTTTCAAGTTAGCCTTTAAGATGAGTGTAATACATAACCTAAGGAGGAGATCGTTGGATAGAACACTTACCTAAGGTTTGCAAATAAAACCCTAGAAAATAAGAAACCCTAGCTCCTTGGAGTTGACTTGGTTCTTAAACTTGAAACTTGAAGACCTTCTTAAATACTTGAAGACAAGAGTAGAAACCCTAGATTGCTAACAATGATCACAACTAATTAAATATGGAGGAGAAAATAAATGAGAAGGAGGTGGGACGGTGTTGGTGTCGGCCGAAAGAAAGGTGAGAAACAAAAGCAAGCAGGTGGAAATTAATTGTGCTCTTTTAAATGACCGGCACACTATTCTTTTTATACCAAAATCTCGCCGACGAAGTTGACCCTCGTGAGAGTGCCCCGGTCACTTCCGTCGGGCACTCTCGCTCAAGATGTACCGAGAGTGAGGCTGCAGGGGAAAATGTTTACCAGCGAAGGTGTCCATGCGAGAGTGCCCCCGACACTATTGCCGGGCACTCTCGCCCTAACAGTACCGCCGGCCAAACTGAAATTTGTGAACCACCTAGACTCCAACCACAAAATTGATACAAGTCTCAGCCTTCCACGTGTAAGTATGCATGCAAGTAAAAATCCATATTAGGTAATAAAAATAGAATAAACTATAATCTAACAAGCAAGAAGGTAAACTTGGAATTGCTTAAGATTAAGAGATTAATTAAAACGATTTGGGTAAAACGGAGTTTACGGGAAAGGCTTACTAGAAGATTTCGGGGTGTTACAATTCTCCCCTCCTTGAAGAAAATTTTGTCCTCGAAATTTGGCGCTAACTAAAAAGGTGAGGGTATCTCCTCTTCATCTCTTCTTCCGGTTCCCACGTGACATTTGCCCCTCGATGATGCTTCCATTGCACCTTTACCCTCGCTACTTCTTTGTGACGAAGTTTCCTCGTTTCTCTATCCAAAATGGATTCCGGTTCTTCAATACACCGGTTGTTGTCTACGCGGATTTCCGATAAAGGAATAACGTCTTTTTCTTCCGAAAGACACTTCCGCAAATAGCAAACATGGAACGTAGGTGAATCCCACTTATCTCGGGCGGTAGTTCCAACTTGTATGCTTGGAGTCCCACACGCTCGACGATTGGAAACGTTCCAAGGAAACGGGGACTAAGCTTCCCACACTTTCCAAACCTAATGATCCATTTCCAAGGAGAAACCTTAAAAAATACACGATCACCCACTTGAAACTCCATCGGTCGTCTCTTCTTATCGGCGTAACTCTTTTGACGATCTTGAGCGGCTTTCAACCGCTCTCGGATGCTCTTCACCTTGTCGGCCATTTCTTGCACAAGCTCGGGACCGACGAATTGTTTTTCACCCGCCTCAAGCCAACAAACGGGGGTTCTACATTTCCGCCCATACAAAACCTCAAATGGTGCAACGCCTAGACTCGAGTGGTAACTGTTGTTGTAGGCAAATTCCACCAATGGGAGGTGAGTGTCCCAATTTCCCCCAAAGTCGATCACACACGCCCGCAACATATCTTCCAAAGTCTGGATTGTCCGCTCGCTTTGTCCGTCAGTTTGAGGGTGGTAAGTCGTGCTCAATTTTACCTTTGTTCCCAATTCTCTTTGGAAGGCACTCCAAAAGTGAGAGGTGAAATGGCTATCCCGGTCGGATACAATAGACAATGGGACCCCATGCCTCGAGACCACTTCGTTGATATACAATCTTGCCAATTTGTCCAATGGTAGCGTTTCCCACATCGCCAAAAAGTGAGCGGTCTTGGTCATCCGATCCACAATTATCCAAATGGTGTCGTGACCCTTCAAGGTCTTCAGTAGTTTCGTCACGAAGTCCATTGTAATGTGATCCCACTTCCATTCCGGTATTTCAAGTGATTGCATGTTGCCATAAGGTCATTCGGCTTTCACTAAGGAGCATGTGGTGCACTTTTCCACAACACCGGCTACATCAAGCTTCATGACCGACCACCAATAATTCAATTTCAAATCTCTATACATCTTGGTACTTCCGGGGTGTATCGAGTACTTTGATTTGTGAGCTTCTTCCATAAGTAACTCACGGCATCCTCCGGTCTTAGGTACCCAAATTCGCCCTTGGAAAAGTTTTAATCCTCTACCATCTTCCGTCAATAGAAGATGATATTTCACCATCGACTCGTCCTTGAGATTCGCCTCAAGTAACGCTTCGGCTTGAGCGGTCTTGATCATCTCCATCAAGCTCAAGATGATTTCAATCCTTGCCAACGACGTTTGCACTTTCCCGTTGTACTCCTTTCGACTCAAGGCGTCTGCCACTACGTTCGCCTTGCCCGGATGGTACAATAACTCACAGTCATAGTCCTTAAGCAACTCTAGCCATCTCCGTTGTCGCATGTTCAACTCCTTTTGATCGAAAACGTACTTCAAACTTTTATGATCGGTGTAGAGCGTACATTTCGTACCATACAGGTAGTGTCGCCATAACTTCAAGGCAAACACGACCGCCGCCAATTCGAGATCATGAGTTGGGTAATTATTTTCGTGCTCCTTCAGTTGCCTCGATGCGTATGCTATCACCTTCCCCCTTTGCATCAAGACACAACCCAAACCCATTTTAGATGCATCATTATACACGACGAAGTCTTCGGTTCCTTTGGGTAAGGATAAGATTGGAGCTTCACAAAGTTTTCGTTGCAAGGTCCGAAATGCTTCCTCTTGCACATTAGTCCACACAAACTTCACGTTCTTTCGAGTCAAAGCCGTGAGTGACGAAGCAATCTTGGAGAAGTCTTGTATGAATCTACGGTAGTACCCGGCTAGTCCCAAGAAGCTTCTAATTTCCGTAGGGCTCTTCGGAGGCTCCCAATTCATCATTGCCTCAATCTTTGCGGGATCTACTTTTACACCTTCTCGAGTCAACACATGTCCGAGGAATTGCACCTCCCGCAACCAAAACTCACACTTAGAGAATTTAGCGTACAACTTCTCCTTCCTTAACACTTCCAATACTTCTCGAAGATGTTGCTCATGCTCTTCTTCATCTTTGGAGTACACCAAAATATCATCGATGAACACGATAACCGACTTATCCAAAAATGGTCGACATACCCGATTCATCAAGTCCATAAAAATTGTCGGCGCGTTCGTTAAACTGAAAGGCATGACTAGGAACTCGTAGTGCCCATACCGAGTCCTAAATGCCGTATTTGGAACGTCTTCCTCCCTAACTTTTACTTGGTGATATCCGGATCGTAGATCAATCTTGGAGAAACATCCGGCTCCTTGAAGTTGATCAAAGAGGTCATCAATTCGAGGGAGTGGATACTTATTCTTCACGGTCACCTTGTTTAACTCCCGATAGTCGATACACATCCGCATCGACCCGTCTTTCTTCTTAACGAAAAGCACCGGAGCTCCCCAAGGCGATGAGTTCGGCCTCACGAATCCCTTCTCTAGAAGTTCTTGCAGTTGTGTCATCATTTCTTGCATTTCAGTCGGAGCAAGACGGTAAGGTGCACGTGTTATTGGTGCCGCTCCCGGAACCAAATCAATCTTGAACTCTACCTGACGGTCAGGCGGCAAACCCGGCAAATCATCGGGGAACACGTCCGAATATTCCTTGACAACCTTTACGTCCTCCACTTTCTTTTTCTCTAATTTGGTGTCCACCACATAGGCCAAAAACGTAGGGTACTTCTTCATTAGGCACTTCCTTGCTTTGATGGAAGATGTAACACCCCAAAACAGGGGTTAACAAAAACTTCCATAAAACGGAAGAGTGGTACACATTACTAAAGTGAAAGTGTACATAATCATCATTACAAACCATTAATACAAATATTTAGTTAATGTATAACTACTAAAGGACTACTTGCTTGTTTGCTCAATACTATAGCAATCCAAGATCAAAAAGGATGTCGGGAAGTGCTAATGTAAATCTTCCAATTCTTTAACCTTCCAACATCAATCCCATGCTCACACCCCGTTCTACACTTTCTTGTGTCCGGAACCACTAATATCTGTAACACATAAAACACATAGCAAGTGTTAGGCTTTTAAAGCCTAAGTGAGGTTTACACATAATACATAGATTATAATCACAACATGTAGGAATAACAATTCGATACATTCACTAATTGGATTTCATGGAGAAGGTCCATATCGCTACCCAGTTACATCATAATCGAAGATATACCTTGATCGATACCCCACGGTATTGTCACAGGGCATAACACAACGGAAAACCCCACGGTATCCGAAGGTATGAACCAAATACACTTACCCCACGGTAGGTATGAATATATCCTCCAATGCATACTAGGTGCTCCTCCAATTAAGTGAATACCAAATATGTTAATCCAAATAAGATTCAAAGCATATTAAGCACTTTAACAATGGTCCAACCATTTATCATAATCAATACTACATCCATGTAGTTCACATGCATCCACATGTATTAATTCCCATTCCATTTGAATTCAATAATAAACCACCATGTTTACAATTCAAGAATAAGTCCATTTTGACCATTAAGCCACCAGTTCATCATTAAGACGTTTATTAAGCCATCATGTCAATTTCACATACCATTGATATATAATCAAACCAAACTCTTAACATCAACATTTATCATGGCATACTAAGTAATAAACACAATTAATCCATATTAACTTACTTAAACTCCTCTTGTTTCCATCTTAACCATTAAGAACATATAACTCAAGATTTTACCTTAATAATACAAAATCAAGACAAGAAATGGTAGATAAGTATAATAAGAACATTTAGTTACAGATTACTCACCTTTAATCTTCAATTGGTATAACCTTACTTGAAGACTTGAGCCCTAATTCTCCAATCAAGATGAAATGAAGATACCAAGCCCTAATTGAAGTTTAATTGAGTAAGATTCATATAACACTTACTTGAATTAGATTAGGTTTGAGATATGAATTTACCTTAGGTTAGATGAAGAAGTCGTTTGAGAGGAAAATGAGCAGAGTAATCTATCTGATTTTGTGAGTTCTATATGAAAAAATGAGATGACTAAGGACTAAGGGGTGGGTTTAACCCCCTTTTGGAACGTCAGGTGTTTGGGGCCGATCACCCGCGCCGATGCATCGGCGCCATACCATCGGCGCCGGCTTCTGTTTGCCAAACCTCCCAACTTCCACTAATTTGGCCGTAACTTCTTCGTTAGAACCCCGTTTTTACCCCGGAAAGTACCGTTGGCCTCGTATTCAAATTACCCATCCAACTAATCCATAAAATCTAATATTCCACTTTATCATCTATTTTTCATTAATTTTTCTTAAGGAATAAACTTACTGATTCCTATCGGGAATTATCAAATAACAAGTAAAAGTCACAGGTATTACTTAGGATATCAATCATAATCTGAAAAGTCAAAATATTACGAAATATTAGACCTACTATTACTTACGAGGATTTTCCGGGTGTTACAGAAGAGATGATAGCCACTTCGCCCTTACGCTTTTCTCCATACACAAGGACAAAGTCTCCACTTAAGAGGGGTATTCTTATGAGTTTCTTTGAGCACAAGATTTCCGCTTTATGCTTAGCCAACCAATCCATCCCAATCACCACATCAAAACTCCCAATAGACATAGGGAGTAGGTCCACCTCAAATACCTCACCACTAATCTCTAGACGGCACCTTTCCAAGATTTCCTGCAAGACTACTCTTTCTCCATTTGCTACCTCAATTACTAAAGCATCTTGTAGAGTACTAATAGGCACATTCAAAGACTTGTAAAACACATTCGAAACAAACGAATAATTTGCACCCAAATCAAACAATACTCTAGCGGGTGAAGAGTTGAGTAAGAGCGTACCCGACACCACGTCGGCGGTCTCCTTTGCTTCTTCCTTCGTCATTTGGAAAGCCATCCCTTGCGGTTTGGGGATGGCCTCCTGCCTCGGTTGACTTCCCGAACCGGTCCCTCTCGAATCTCCCTTCATCTTGGGGCAATCCCGCTTCACGTGCCCGATCTCCTTGCACTCAAAACAAACCGTCCCCTTAATGTGGCACTCCAGACTAGTGTGCCCCATTTTCCCGCACTTGAAACAAGTAACTTGACCCGGATTGCAAGCCCCGAAGTGCTTGCTCTTGTACTTAGGGCACCACCTTGCCTCTCGACGGTAGTCTCCTCCTCTATTGTTTTGTTGGAATCTCGGCCTCTTGAACGAACTTTGTGGGCTCTCCCACTTCCTCTTCTCCCCAACCTTAGCTTTCTCTTCTTTGTCCCTAGCATAGACCCTTTCCATAACCTTGGCCTCTTCAATCGTCTCTCGAAGATTCGTGGCCTTGGAGTTCCGAACCATTGCCATCATATCAGCAGGCAATCCTTTCAAATACGGTTTCATCTTTTCCTTCTCAGTCGGGGCCACGTGCCCCACAAGATTCAGTTTCTCCATGAAGAGTCGGGTATATTCTTTAACCGACAAATTTCCCTTCTTGATTGACCGGAACTCTTCCTCGATCAAATCCATCTCTTGTTCGTTGCAATATTCTTCTAAGATCTTCTTCTTAAAAGTAGTCCAAGTCATCTTGGTCAAAACAGAAGTCTCTATGGTGGAAGTGTAGACATTCCACCAAATCAAAGCCGAACTTCGGAGCATTTGAGAACCAAACTTCACTTTCTGATTCTCTTCACAGTCACAAGCCCGGAAGGCCTGTTCAATCTCCCGAATCCAATTCATGCAAGCAACTGGATTGTCAGAACCGACAAACTCCGGCGGTTTACAGCATAGGAAGGTCTTGTAGGAGCATACTCTTCCCGTCGGCCACGTCTCCAAGGTAACCAACCCATCAGTCTGGTTTTCATCACCGGTTCCCCCGGATCCTCCACCCACGCTCTCTTCAATTTCCTCATGACGGCGCGGTTGTGCATCTCTGTCTTCCAAAAGTTTCATGAACAACTCTTGTTGCTTAACCATAGTATCGTTCATGGTTCGCATCATGTCCATCATCTGAGTTTGAGGAGTCACTTCCGTTATGACCGGGTTGGTAGAGGCAATATTTCTCCTTGGGATCTACTCCACTCTCCCGCCCAACAGAGGCGGAATCTGAGGAGGTAAAGCCGAAGTATCGATGTTCGGTTGATCGGCCGTGGATTCGTTCACGACATTATCTTCCTGAGTTCTGCCCCGAGTATTTACCATTTATGTCTGCCACATCCGAGAATAAAGGTAAGAACATAGACTACGAGATATACGTAAAGAAACGTACTAGAACAATCATTGATCCTCATAATCATAGCAATCAAGCATGCTCACGTAAGAATATATTCATAATAGCAGTAGCTAATTGAAATTATGAACACATTACACATAAGGATTCTCGTTACCACTTTCATAATTCGCAATAACGTAATTTCCGTTGACTCTGAAACGTCTCATCTTAGTGTTTCTACCCAATTTCCTCACATTCCATCACCTAATGGTTTCAGCTTAAGTCTAGGCATCACACTAGCACACCTAGTTCACTTAAACTAGAGCTATGATACCAACTTGTAACACCCTAAAATTTAAGCATTTAATATAGGGAAAGATTTCGGAAAATGGGTAAATTTAAACCTCAAAATATAACCCAACTAAACCCTTAATGTAATGGGGTAGTTTGGACAATGTACAATTAAAGGAGTATTAAGACATAACATACAACAACCTATTAATCTAGACTAAAATTAACTAGATTAATCCGGGTGTCACTATGTCTCCAAAAATGTCTCTCTTCTCGTTTCCCAAAAAGCCCGACCTTCCCAAGCTCCTAAGCATGGTCGGCAACACAACGAACTAGACGCCGCTAAGTGGAACTTGTCATCCACAACATACACTCAAGTGTTAGACCAAAAGTCTAGAATTTAAATATTCAAGCAATAACAAAGGATTATAATAATGCCAAAAGTAAGGATACCGTCTCCACATAATTTCCACATTACCAATTTCCCACAAGTTATTGTGATCCACACCTGTCATGAAATAAAAGAGACAATTCTCCAAAACGGGGGAAACCCGTTACCATCTAGGTGACGAGAACACGTGAATGGAGTCACTGCGATGTTGATGGATTACAACTCAAGTCCCTGTCTTAGTTCCCATGCCATATAGACATCACAACCTCAAACCATAAATAAACCGCCTTTATTGCATACCCCGTCGAGTTACACCTCAAGGACTTACGGGGACCATATTGCATATCCATCCTAGACGAGTTACACCTCAAGGACGTTTGTCCTTTATTGCATACCCGCTAGTAGCCACCAATGGCTTAACCGATACATACATATATTCCATAAAGGTCTAAATCCTCGTGCACAAGGAGATAGACACCACAAATCCCATACCATAATAAAGAAGACATATAATCAATTTCCCACAAGTTATAATACCATAACAATTTCCACATATGACTATATTTAGCATGTAACTCCCATTTCATGACAAACCAATACTTACATGTATGCATGAGTGTTATGTGTATATCTATATGTGAACGTACACAAGTGTCTACATATTTGTAGATATACCTATATATATATATACATAGCTACGTATATGAATATGAGTATATGTACAAATGCGAGCATATATCTATTTCAAACAATTAATGTAGGGTACACCATAGTTTTTGGTCACAAATCCACAATCATGCAATTCTTACATTTTTTTAACAAGAAGTTAAGTAAGACATATATATATATATATATATATATATATATATATATATATATATATATATATATATATATATATATGAGAAACTCACCAACTAGGGTTTGTGAAGTGAAAACCCTCAAACCTTTGAGAAACCCTAGATTTAACAAAATGTTTTCAAGTTAGCCTTTAAGATGAGTGTAATACATAACCTAAGGAGGAGATCGTTGGATAGAACACTTACCTAAGGTTTGCAAATAAAACCCTAGAAAATAAGAAACCCTAGCTCCTTGGAGTTGACTTGGTTCTTAAACTTGAAACTTGAAGACCTTCTTAAATACTTGAAGACAAGAGTAGAAACCCTAGATTGCTAACAATGATCACAACTAATTAAATATGGAGGAGAAAATAAATGAGAAGGAGGTGGGACGGTGTTGGTGTCGGCCAAAAGAAAGGTGAGAAACAAAAGCAAGCAGTTGGAAATTAATTGTGCTCTCTTAAATGACCGGCGCACTATTCTTTTTATACCAAAATCTCGTCGGCGAAGTTGACCCTCGCGAGAGTGCCCCGGTCACTTCCGCCGGGCACTCTCGCTCAAGATGTACCGAGAGTGAGGCTGCAGGGGAAAATGTTTACCAGCGAAGGTGTCCATGCGA
Organism: Saussurea involucrata; assembly: GCA_033807775.1. NCBI lineage: Eukaryota > Viridiplantae > Streptophyta > Magnoliopsida > Asterales > Asteraceae > Saussurea > Saussurea involucrata. The sequence continues at coordinate 74,522,667 of CM066317.1, read as the reverse complement.
GAGTGCCCCCGACACTATCGCCGGACACTCTCGCCCTAACAGTACCGCCGGCCAAACTGAAATTTGCGAACCACCTAGACTCCAACCACAAAATTGATACAAGTCTCAGCCTTCCAAGTGTAAGTATGCATGCAAGTAAAAATCCATAATAGGTAATAAAAATAGAATAAAATATAATCTAACAAGCAAGAAGGTAAACTTGGAATTGCTTAAAATTAAGAGATTAATTAAAACGATTTGGGTAACACGGAGTTTACGGGAAAGGCTTACTAGAAGATTTCGGGGTGTTACAGAGATTCTGGAGGAGGGACCGGTGAACCCTCCGAGGCAGGCGGCCACCCGTGGAAGTAGAAGCGGACATAAGATCCAAGTACCCTCATCTTTTCGACAATGGAAATCCGAGGATGTAACGACCCGTTATTCCAAACATACATCAAATAACATATATTGCATAACGTCGTTCATTCCAAAAGATATATCAAAATACACATTCAGTCCCTTAGTCTTTACACCCATAATACATAATTCATTACAAACTTTTCCTAATTAAATTACATTATAACTAATAACAAAGTTATAAGTGTAAAACACGCCATAGTCTTCAAAACATAAATCCTCCAAAAGGTAGTCACCTATTTCCCTTCTTACTTGGTTTTACTTGATCCTCGACCTGGAATACATATTTTTAAAACAAAATGAGGGTTAGACCTAGAGGTCTAGTGAGAAAATCCCTGTCAGTTTTAAAACCATTTGCACAACCATCATATACATAACACAAATACAAATACCAGTTATGACTCATGCATCATATACCTTCCTGTCTCATTCTCTTGGCCATATTAATTGGTTGCAATCCAACTAATAAATTAACTCCGTTGTACGACAATTACAGCCAACACCGCTGTACGAATATTACAGCCAACACCACCGGTCCTAAGCCCGACCAACGTATTCTCGTATAGTGTAATGCTTATGTAAATACATTATCTCAATATATTATATTTCAAACATAAACACATAATCACACCATCTATCACATTCCCAATCCACATATATATGTATTCCAGTTTAAAAACGTTTTAAAGTAAAACTCACTTGTTTGCTTATCAAAACGCTTCCAATCCTTCCTCAAAAACAGTTCAGCTTTCACTCCAAATCCACAGAATCTGAAACAAATAGATACAAGTATCTCTTTACCAAATAGAACACATAAGACTTACTAGAGCTAAGAACTCTAGATAACTTAATTCCTCCAATGTTACCCCCAAGCCCGAACTTAAGTCTAGTCTACAGAATAGTCAGTCCTCATTCATTCCCTATCTAAGAGTCAACAAAACACAGGTTACTGGATACTCAAAAGCATCTGAACTCTCAAAAGTGACCAAACAGCTAAAGTATTCGGATACTACAGAACTATCCGGACAACCCAAACAATCTGGACAACCTGACGTTTCCGGACAGCATAACCAATCCGGACAACCTGATGTTTCCGGACAACACAAACAATCCGGATAACACCCGGACACCAAAGCAATCCGAATACCATCTGGTATCTCATTTTTAACCGAAAACTTAAGGGAAAAGAGGACTTACCTGGATAAAGAACCCGTCCGGATACCACTAGAACATCATCCGGACACTATCAACAAAACTACCCGGACACATGTTAGCTCCAATCTTTATGATAAATAGAAGCATTGGAAAAATAGACTAAGTATCGACACCAACAGAAGCTCTGCCGAGTAGCCAAGTAACCAAGAAGACAGAAGTCTCCGACAGAGGCTCTGCCGGGTTAGCCAAGAAGACCGAAGTAAAGAAGCAACAGAAGACTCTTCTAAGCGAACAAGGCCACAGAGCTTCTGTCATACTTGACAGAGCCTCTGTGGTAAAAATAAGATCTACGCAAAAGATCTATACAAGGACAATCGTACTTCACACGATTTCTGCCATTCGAAGGTTCTGAAGATCACTCGTACAAAGGCGTGACCTGAAAACTCCACGTGTCAAACTCTGATAGGTTTCAGCCTAAAGCAGAATACGGAGCATTTAATGAACGTTGTATCTGCAACAGTTCCAAAATAGTGTTTTGTACCTTCCAGCAACTGTTCCAAGTAGTGTCTTAGTACCTACCATCCTTGGTATCTAGATCTTGTCCCCTTTAGAAGTAGTATAAATAGAAGGTTCATGTGAACTCTTCTATTAAGCTTTGTACAACACACACACCTTTAGAGCAGTTTCTTGTCAAACCTTTCGGTGTTCTTGGTGTTCTTATTATATCAAATACAGTGAATCATTGAGCTATTTATCTGTGTTATTTACACTTCATATATTTGATATTGTGTGTTATTCTACCTCATTATATCTGTTAGTTCGTTAAAACGCTTCCGCATTAAATATTGTTTGAACTAATTAAATAGAATCATCATTGTTAAGCAAAACAGGAACCAACAATTGGTATCAGAGCCTGCCTTGATTTTCTATATCAAGTGATCCACTCTTGCAATGATTTTTGGTAGAAACTTGGACTGATATTAACCTGTTCTTCATTCCTTCTGTTTTTCTGCCACTCTCGACCTGTTCGACTTTGGTATACTTACAGAACCTGTTACTACGGTTAAATCTCAATTTTAGTACACTGCTCAAAGCTTCTAAGCTTAAAAACACTTTCTTACCAACTTCATCTTCAGAAAGCTTACCCTATTTTCTGGAATTATCACTCTCTCAAAATGACAAATTCAAACAACTTCTTCACCGCTGGTTCCTTAACCAAGCCACCCACACTACTCAGAGATGAGTACCCTCAGTGGAAGATACGAATGATTCACTTCTTCGAGGTTACTGACAAAGAACTCATGTACTTTATCAACAATCCTCCTTTCGTTCCCATGGTCACAGTACCACATATTCCTGCCACAGGTGACACTCCTGAGGTTCCTGCGTACGAGAAACCAAAGACCAAGGATAAGTGGTCCGAACCTGATTGGGCAAGATATGAGGTTGCTCAGAAAATAAAGAGACTTCTGATAATGGCCATACCCAATGACCTTTTCCAATCCCTAGATGCGTGTGAGTCTGCATACGATCTGTGGAAGGAACTGGAAAAACAACTGGAGGGTGGGGCCAAAACTCAGAAGAACCGCAAAGCCCAATGCATAAATGAATACTATGCATTCAAAGCTCTGTCGACCGAATCTCTGCAGACAACATATGATCGATTTAACTCTCTAATCAACAAGTGCAAGAAGTTCGGGATTCACATAACTTCTGAAGAGAACAACGTCATGTTCCTAAAGAGCCTAAATGAAGAATGGCTCCAGTTGTCCATGTCTCTGAAAACAAATCAGGACTAAGACTCCTGGACTCTGTCAGATCTCTATGGAACATTGGCAGCCCAAGAGCCTCAAATCGCACAAGCAAAAGCACAAATCAGTGCACCTCTTGCACTGGTCGGTAAGACCACAAAAGCTAGAGAGAAGCCAAAGGAGAAAACTGCAGAGGTAAAGAAGGAGAAGAAAAAGAAAATCTTGATCGTTGATAGTGAAGATGAGGAGGTGGTGGAAGAAGAAGAGACATCAATGGCCTCTATTGCTAAATCGTTAGCCCTTTTGATAAGAGAATTCAGCAGAGGTTACCAGAAGAAGTCTGGTAATGAACGCTATGAAAGAGATGATCGAGGAAGAGAAGGGTCAAATGAAAGGAACGACAGAGGTAGCGACCAACAGAGGTCGACTGACAGAGGTGGTGACCGACAGAGGTCACACGATAAAGTTGGCAACACTCCACAAAACCAAGTATGTTACAACTGTGGTAAGCCAGGCCACTACGCCAATGAATGTAGAACTGAAAGAGGTGGTGACCGATAGAGGTCGGACGACAGAGCTGGCAACGGTTCCCAGAACCAAGGATGTTTTAACTGTGGCAATTCAGGTCATTATGCCGCTGACTGCAGGAGCAAATCCAACCGCCCACAGAGGGACTCTGCTTACTACAAAAAGAAAGCGGAGTTTTATGCTCAGAAGTCACTAATGGTGAATCAGGAGAACTGGCTGTCAGACGAATCATCTGATGAAGGCGACAAAAACGCCTTGTTATGTGGAATGGCAGAGGTCAGCTCATCCGACTCCGATAGTGAGGTATCCACTTCTGACTCTAACTCTAGTCAAGCAGAAGCAGATTTGCTCAAACTAAATATTGAATACACAGAACTTAAAAAGACATGCGAAAGTATTCAAAAGAAGCTTACCTTCTTTGAGAGAAAAGCTAGAATTCTCACTCAAGAAAAGGCTAAAATCTTTCAAGAAAAGGAAGAACTTGAAACAAATTGGAACAAACACCTAAATCCTTTGAAAGAAAAGATTTCTGAACTTAACTCTGCATTAAAAACAAAATCTAAAAAACTAGTGGACGTTGAGACCGACAGAATGAACATTCTAGCTCTTAAACATTATTTTCAAAAGGAAAGAGAAGTCGTTTGTCAAGATTTACTCAGAAGAGATCTTTTAATTAAGAAATACCAAGATGCACAGAAGGTGTACGAGAAAATTAACACACAAATAGGGAGACGGGGAATTGGCTTCTGTGATATAGATCCATACACCGGAAACAAAAGAAACAAATCTCTGTCATCTCTATTTCTCACTGGAAGTACAAGAAAACCTGGTTTTCCAAATCTACTCTCTGTTAGCAAAAGGCGAAAAGTCTCTGGGGAACCTCACATAAGGAAACCTCTAAAGATGACAAATGTGTGGTTTAAAAACACAGATTTGTCACCTTCAATCTCTGTCAAAAGAGAATCCAAACCTAAGAAATATCTGAAAACTCAAGATCAGATAGGAATCTTCAAGTTTGGTAAACCCGAGACTCAAACACAGGTTGCTTTTGTCTGCATGATAAACTCTGAAAAGAAATTATCGGCAGAGGCTCCTGAGTTCAAGCCTATCGTTTCAGATGAAAAAGAGTTGATAGAAATCGAAAAAAACAACTTTTTCGAAAACTTCTGTACACCTTCTGTCGATCAAAATCTCTCTGAAGAAACCTTATCAGATACTTCTGTTGACTTAGAAGATAGTCCCTTAGAAAAGGAAGAAAGTGAGTATGACACATGCTCTGAAAGTACAGCCTATGTCGAAAGAGAACTAAGTGACTCAACCTCTGTATATGAGAATGATTCATCCTCTAACGAATCTGAGACTGACTCTAAGTCAGAGATAGGATCTTGTGACACAGAGGATTTTAAACTACCCTCTGGAGTTCTTAACAGAACTATTCCTCCCAAGGAGAAAATCACAAGAGTTCCTATCTGTCCAGACTTTTTGGACATGTGTATACAAGCCAAAACCTCTCTTGAGCTTGAGAAAATTAAACAACAAAAGGCTCTGTCCTCTCAAAATCCAACAAGTTCAAAGATTTTAAAATCCTTAAGGCCTATTAAAGAAAAACTAACATGGCAACAGAAGGGTAAATGGGCTAAAAATGACAAATCTTTTTCTTCTGTGACAGTGAAACCTGCAGAAGTTCACCACAGAAGGGGTCCACAGAAGGCTGCTCTCAACAAAGGATTTTGCAAACAACAATCTAGCCTACATAGGTCTTCTTGTAATAGGAAGTCAAATGTTAGGATAAAATGTAATGCCTCTATGCCCCCATTTAATGTTTTCAATGAAAAGTTCAAGCAAATCTCTTCGCACATTCATTATTGTCATTGCTTTGATCTCATGTATAAATTAAGCCAACACTTCTCAAATCCACATTGTTTACTCTCTGTACCCAACAAGAATGCTAAATTCAAGAGTGAGAAACAAAATGTTTCTTCACCAGAATCTAAAAACAAACCCAAGAATGCTAAGGCAAACTTGAAAACACCTAACAAAGCTGGACCCATTTGGATATGGATACCTAAAACTCTCTGGTTGTCTTACAGAAGCAGTATGTGCCGATCTGGTATCTAGACTCCGGATGCTCGCGGCACATGACTGGCGACAAAGGTCTACTATCCACATACAAAGAAAAACACGATGGTGGATCTATGACCTTTGGATACAACAAAAAGGGGTACATTAAAGGCTACGGAGTCATCAAGAAGGAGAACATTTTCGTATGCAAAGTTGCATATGTGGATGGCCTTAAACACAATCTTCTCAGTGTTAGCCAACTCTGCGATACGGGTTTCGACGTGATGTTCAAAAGAACATTCTTCTCTCTACAAGGTGAGGACACAGGAGTCGAACTTCTGCGAGCCAAACGAATAGGTGATTTATACCTCATGAACTTCAGTGCCAAAAACAAGGAAGACAAGCTCTGCCTTGTTGCCTGTAAAAGCGAAGAAGCCTGGTTATGGCATAACAGGTTCTGTCATTTAAACTTTCATACTCTAGATAAGCTTGTTAAACTTGATTTAGTTAAAGGTCTGCCAAATGTTAAGTTTAATAAAGATCATTTGTGCTCTGCCTGCGAAATGGGAAAACTCAAAAGAGCTTCCCATAAAGGCAAAACTGCTATATCTTGCACTACGCCTCTGTACATGCTTCATGTCAACCTCTGCGGTCCCATTGCTACACAGAGCCTAGGTGGCAAGAAATATATACTTGTTTTGATCGATGAATACACAAGATTTACATGGGTTGAATTTGTCAGAAAGAAATCAGATGTTCCAAACATTCTGATAAATTTAATTAAAAGAATCCAAGTTCTGTATGAGTACAGGATCCAAAAGTTGAGAAGCGACAATGGCACAGAATTCAAAAACTCTGTCATTGAAGCTTACCTCACAGAAGAAGGCATATCACAGAACTTCTCTACTGCACGCACCCCAGAACAGAACGGCGTGGTCGAACGAAAGAACCGCACGCTTGTGGAGGCTGCAAGAACTATGCTAACAGCATGTGGATTACCAATGTCTTTTTGGGCAGAAGCAGTATCAACCGCTTGCTACACCCAAAATCGATCAACCATTGTAAAGAGGCACATCAAGACACCTTATCATTTGATCAACAAAAGGCGACCAAACATCAAGTTCTTCCATGTATTTGGATGCAAGTGCTTCGTCTTAAACGACAGAGAAGCAAGAGGAAAGTTTGAAGTGAAAGCAGATGAAGGAAAGTTCATTGGGTACTCTGCCACTTCTAAGGCCTACAAAGTTTATCTTATGCTGTCACGCACCATTGTAGAAAGCATCAATGTGTCTTTTGTCGATTCCTTTCAAAAGACTTCTGAACAAATCAGTTCAGAACTCGGTCTAAAGAAGGAATCCTCTGGCATCTCAAAAACAAGATAAGAAGACTTAAATCTTCTATTTGAAGAGATGTTCCATGATGATATTGATCCCTCTGCTAGAGACGTCAGAGCCTCTGGAGAAACATCTTCTGCAAACCAGACTGAGTCAGGTATCTCTCTAACTGGTCCATTAAACACTTCATCCTCTTCTGTAAATCATACAGATGCACATGCTGAGGGGGAGCGAACAGAAGCTGAAGATAACACAACCAAGGACTCAACCACAGAGGCTCCTGAAATACCTACTCCAGCGACTACAGAGGAATCATTACCAGAGGAAAACTAAGACTCAGTCTCTACTTCCTCAGAGGAACAAACACCAACTCTCATTCCAATCCTCCCACAAGCTGAAGAACCAAGCATAAGCACAGAAGAACCATCAACAACAGAGGTTGCACCAGAATCGTAGTGTGCAACCACAGAAGTTAATCTTGATGACTCAAATGACCATCTTCCAAGAACAACACAGTAGACGAAAAGCCATCCTCCAAGTCATATAATTGGCGACCCTTCTGAAAAGGTCAAGACAAGATCAGCCACTACTAATTTTTGTTTCTTTACAAATTTTATCAGTGTGATCGAGCCAAAAAGAATCTCTGAAGCCCTAGATGATCCAAACTGGGTAGATGCTATGCAAGAAGAGCTTCTACAGTTTGAGAGAAACAAGGTATGGATCCTAGTACCTCTGCCACGAGGGAAACAAGCAATAGGGACAAGATGGGTCTTCAGAAACAAGAAAGACGAGGATGGGGTGGTCATTAGAAACAAAGAAAGATTGGTGGCCAAGGGATATCGTCAAGAAGAAGGCATCGATTATGATGAAACCTTTGCCCCTGTCGCACGGCTCGAGGCTATAAGAATATTTTTAGCCTTTGCATCCCACAGAGGTTTCAAAGTATTTCAAATGGATGTAAAATCGGCCTTTCTAAATGGCGAAATCCAAGAAGAAGTTTATGTCCAGCATCCACCAGGGTTTGAAAGCTCAAAGTACCCAGAATACGTGTATTACCTTGACAAAGCTCTGTATGGACTAAAACAGGCTCCAAGAGCATGGTACGAAAGACTTTCAACCTTTCTTCTCGATAACAATTACGAAAGAGGTACAACCGATACTACTTTGTTTTATAAAAGAAATGGTGAGGAGATTATGCTTGTACAGATCTATGTGGATGACATCATTTTCGGGTCTACAAATGCACAACAGTGCAAAGATTTCGAAAAACTCATGCAGAGTGAGCTTGAAATGAGTATGATGGGAGAATTAACTTTCTTCCTCGGACTCCAAGTAAAACAATCATTAGAGGGAATTTTTATAAATCAAGCAAAATATGTCTCTGACATACTTTCAAAATACAGTCTCTCTGATGCCTCTGTAATGAAGACCCCAATGGCCACTGGAAATAAATTATTCACAGATCCAAATGGCACATCTGTAGAGTGCAAACTCTATAGAGGTATGATTGGGTCCCTTTTATACTTAACCGCAAGTAGACCTGACATAATGTATGCCACATGCCTCTGTGCAAGATATCAAGCTAACCCAAAGGAATCCCACTATATTGCTGTAAAGAGGATCTTCGGATACCTTAAAGGGACCAAAAATCTTGGACTCTGGTATCCGAAGAACTCTGGTTTTGGTCTTAAGGCATACACAGATTCAGATTATGGAGGATGCAAGCTTGATCGAAAGAGCACCTCTGGGAGTTGTCAATTCCTGGGAGGTAATCTAGTCAGCTGGACTTCAAAGAAGCAGAACTGTGTATCTACATCTACAGTAGAAGCGGAATATGTTGCTGCTGCTAGCTGTTACTCTCAAGTTCTGTGGATGAAACTCAGCTCAAGGACTATGGGTACAACATATACAAGATTCCCATCCTCTGTGATTCCAAAAGTTCCATAGCAATCTCTGCCAATCCAGTACAACACTAAAAAACAAAGCATATCGATATTCGTTATCACTTTCTGAAGCATCATGTTGAACATGGCACAATCGAAATGCACTTTGTGTCCACTGAATACCAGCTTGCAGGCTTATTCACCAAGGCACTAGATGAGAAAAGATTCCTTTTCTTGGTGGGTAAGTTGGGAATGATAAACATGAGTTGAACCCTCTGTAAGTAAGACTTGATCTTCTTGTACATATGTATATATTTAAACTCTTCTGTATGTAAATTCTTAATCATCAAAAGTTCTGTAACCAACAGAGCTTCTGTGGGATTGCTCAGAGTATGACAATCTCCACAGAACCTCTGATAACTTTGACCTATGTTCTGTGTACAACTTATCTCATTTGATCCAAGCATAGGTCAAGGGGGAGCAGAAGGAGACCTTGAACTGATCTACAGAGGTTGATCATTCATGGGGGAGCCAAAGAAGAGATATGATCAACCATATCTACAGAAGTCAGGTATTTTTTCCGAACAAAGAAGAACAAAAAGTGAGTAACTCGTACAAATCCTTTTTGAAAACAAATTTCTAGGACACAAATTTCAAAATACGTCCTATAAACAATGTTTAAGACATTCCAAACAAGAAATGATCAAAAAGATTTTCGAACCTTCCGTTATGGGAAATTTAAGGTCATGGAGCTTCTGCTGAGCTCAACAGAGCCTCTGTAAGCCGGATCCTCTAGAACTGCAAATTTCATAAGGAAACTCTGTCGATCAACCTTAAATGTCTTCTTTAAGGATTTGTACGTACAAATGCACACACAAGGGTACTGGAAGAAATCTTATGGGCGAAAAGCTCACTCAACCAAAGAGTCTCTGTCGCCCAAACTAGACACTCTAAGAGTATGTCTCGAACAAAATCCATTTCCAAAACATTTTGCAGGACACAAATTTCCAAATATGTCCTAAAAACAGTGTTTAACACAATGAAAACCTTGGATGATCAAAAAGTTCTCTAAATTTTTAGTTATGAGAAATTTTCTCTCTCAGAGCCTCTGCTGGCCTCGACAGAGCCTCAAAGCCTCTGTGAATGAAAATTTTGTACTAAAGATCTATCGATCCTCTCCAATGATCTTTCAAACGTTTTTGGTAAAGGTACAAGCATCAGAGGAGACAAAAAGACAAGTTTCAGATCACAGAGCTCACTCCACCACAGAGCCTCTGTTGACTCTGACACTTGGCCTTTTATAGATATTCTGAAAAAGAACTGGTTATCTACTGCGAGTGACAGTCTTCTAAAAGTAGAAAAGCTCACGCGCCAAGCATTAATGGGCCGCACACGCCATCTAATCGTGCTCTGACATTAATGACGCGGCATCTTTTGATTGGACGTATGTGGCACACGTTCTCCTGGAAAGTTGAACCAGCCGTATGTACTCAATTACGGATCCCAATTTTTATTCACTTTCACATATTTACCCTTTCAGATTCTACCATCTCTTCAGTATAAAACCAAACTTACCACTACCTCTAAACGTTTACGAACTTACTCTCTTCATCTTCTCCGACGAACCTTGCAATAATCTGCAACCTCCATTTTCTACTGTCTTTCTTCAAGATAAATCCAATGGCTTCAACCTTCAATGCTCCGGTGAACTCTCCATCTCATTCTGAGAACTCCCAAAACCAAGAAATCGCCAGAAACCTAGAAAAAGACCACTCCAGCGATGAAGCAGATTTTGCTCCGACCACCCATCTTCAAAACTTCATCGCACATGAACACTTTGAACGTGTTCTTCCTTTGAAACCCAACAACTACTACCTTGTTCCCTCAAAAACCGCTTTTGGGGAAGCACATGTCATCCTTCTTCACATTTTGGAGAATCATTATCTTTACCCACTGTTATCCAAAACTGTCAATAAAATCCCTGCTAGATACATCAATCAATTCTGGCAAAGCAGCAGATTTGACCCCGCAGATAGACAAATCAAGGGCTACATTTCGAAACCAGACAAATCCGAGCACCTTGAACTCAAGTTCAACAGAACCATGTTCTCACTTGAGTTCAGTCTACCTACCAGAGGTCTTCTTGGCATAAAGCAGTATGCAGAGGAACCTACAGATGAAGAGCTCTGCCGTTTTGTTGAAATGTTGGGGTACAACATAACCCTAAGGAAAAGAAACGATTTCAGAAGAAATCGACTTCCTCCTTTGTGGAATACGCTCTTCTCAATCCTAAATCGGTGCCTAACAGGGAAAGTGGGTAGTCCAGATCAAACTTCTCACCAAATCTTGACCATAATGTACGGGGTATATTATGATCTACCTCTGGACTACTCCACCATCATGATGCAAGAAATGGTCAACACCATTGACAGAAGGATCTCCTCTCAGAAGGCCAAGGGACGGTCGAAAGATGCTCTACCTCCTCTGCAATATCAACGTATTCTGGGTGTACTGCTAGAGCCTCTGCTACGTCTACAAAAGTGGCCAATAGAGGGACCAACGGCCAGAATGTACCCCCTAAACAAAAACACCCCAACTGAGCACGAAGATGAATACCCATTCTGCAGACCTCTGCCAAAGAAACTTCTGGGATACGCTACAGACAAGACCCTTAAGTTAGAATACATACGCGATCATAGGACTCCAGAACCGAGTCCTGTGACACCCCCGCGTCTAGGAGCCCCATTAGGAACTAGGGTTGTCGATAGGATGTCAGATGAGCAATGGGTTGCAGCTTTGGCCAAACATCAGCTTGTACAGGCCAACTTTCAAGATTAGAGGGAAGCGATTCTCTCCCCTTCAACAAAGTGCAAAACCTCTGCCACCACTGACAAGAAAAAGAAGAAGAAAGCACACAAGAGAAAAACGACAGAGGGAACCTCTACCAGTGCTACTGAAGCTCAACAATCTCCACCACACGAAACCGTGGTTGGATCCTCTGCACCTCCCTCTCCTCCAAAAGACAAAAAGAAAATAAAAAATAAGTCTTCTGAGGAGGGTGCCCCCAAACCAAAGAAAAGGAGGAGCAAGAAGAAATCCAAGAAACCTCACACTCCTCTGCAATCCATCGCAGAGGAAGCAGATATGGTCGAAGAAACCCCAGACCAACCTCTGCAATCACCCTCACCCATCAATGATGCAGAAGATCAGGGTGATTTTTTTATCTTTTTCCAACAACCTGGGATCGCACACTCTTTAGACCCCTCTGGATGGACTGCAGAAGCTCTATCTCATCATTCAACAGAAGCTCCAAACTTCAGAATCTCTTCTGACTTGGATGATGATGATCAAACCCCACAGAATAATCAGTCTAAGACTCCGGAAGTTCTACAGAACCCCTTCACCCAACCTGGTTTTGATGTTCTACGAGCAAGTCCAGAGGATTTGGCTAAAACCACCACCAAAACCACACCAGTCATAGTCTCAGAGGTGGACTCTGATGAAGAAGATGATCAGGCAGAAGAAGGACCTCTGCATCCCCACGTACGACAATTAATTGGCTCACATCCAATGTACGACTCTTTACGCACTGGTGCAGAAGCCACTTCAGAAGTTATGGTAGAAGCACCGAGCCATAGGGTAGCTACAGAGGTTGAGACTATAGATGGAGAAGAAGTGGTTGGATGCTCCACAGAAGCAGAAGCTAGAACTGATGCCTGGAATAGTAGAGGCACATAACCCCAACCAAATCCCAGTGCAACCCACATTTCTATTACCGCCAGTCTAGTGGCAGAAGGTAATATTGAACAAGAGCAGCACGGCTCGACCCCAACCCAAACCGACCGGGCAGAGGAAATTTGTTAGGACTAAAACTCCTATAAAATAGAAAGTGATATAAAGAAATAATTAGTGTTATTTATTGGTTTGTAAAGCCTCTCAAGATAATGGATTCATGGCTAATGGGCTTGGGCCTGTCAAGCCCTTGGTATTTAATGTGTGATTAGAGTGGTAATTAGGTCAGAGAAGTAGTGATGAGATTAGTCGTGCGCTTAACAGAGTTTAGAGAGAGGGTTTGTTCATCATTCTAATCTTGTAACTCTCTGCATTCAATCACTAAAGGATTAATCGCTTCATATTCATTGTTACTTGATCAATCTGGGATCCACAAAATTCCTTCCACCTCTGTGCCACTTATATCCGGGGAAACCATTCCAGCCTTCCAGGGGAGTCCTCTCAAAAGGACTTACCCTTAGTTTGTGGTCCTTCGCCCCAGACCACAATCGCCAACCTTACAGAGGAATTTGCTTCCTCTGCCACGCACACTACTATAGGTCCCAACAGCTCTTCAGAGGAGCTTAGAGTGCATAAAGACGGAGAGACTCTAGACAAGTCTCCGAGTCAACAGAAGGATACTCTAGTACCCACCTCTGGAGTGGATCTGGACAATGTCTTTCTCAGAACTTCTGTAGAGTCTGAAGCACAAGATGCTTCTGCTCAAGGATCAGATGGAAATCCTTCCGCCCCCAACATAAAAACAAGGGCGAAAGAAGGTGTCTAAAGAACAAGGACTCACTCTGGGGAAGAATGTGTTCCCCCAGAGGTTACACCAAGTTCACAAGTATCAAGGGATGAGTTCCAAACCCTTGTCACCTCTGTGGACAATACATTGAAGGAGTTGAAAAGCTCATTTGATTCTTTTGCAGATACAACATCAAGGGCGATCACAAATCTGAACACCAAAATGGACAGCCTGTCCACAGAGGTGCAAAACACCTTAACCCAGATGAAGTCAACTGCAACAGCCACTGCCACTTCTGCAACTTCTGAATTCGGGAAAGCCGCAACCTATGCCTTCAAAGATCTGTCAAACATTTTCTTGAAAAGTTGAAAGACCAAGCCTCCACCTCTAAAGGTCTTACCCCTAAAGAAGGCATTAGAGGAAGTTCAAGAGCAAACTATGCAACAAACTCTGGCCATAAAGCCTTCTGACTATATGACCAGAGCTCAGCTGACAGAGCTTGGGCAAGGAATACTTGATCAAATGACAGAATTCATCCGAGCCTTCACTGCTGCCAACGCAAACTATGTCAAAGAATTCAAGACAAGTGTGGGCAAAATGCGCTTCAAGACAGAAGCAGAGGTCCATACCCTTCTTGGCCTCTGTGACGATCTATGCGCCAAGATGATAGCTGCAGGGGCAGTACCACCTAAGAAACCCGAGGCTTCGTGTAGAGCAGAGGGTACTAAAGAAAAGGGTCAGGATGACTCTGATGATGACTCTGACGATTCATCAGATCATCCTGAGGGGGAGAATCAAAGGAAAAAACCAAGGGAGAAAGCTGCAAGCAGAGGTCTACCAGAACCACCTGTATCCGCAGAACCCCTGAACCAAATCCCCCCAACAACTCAAACCCAAGAAGGAAACCAACAACAAACCACAGAGGCTACAACCACCTCTGTGGAAACCCCTCAAGAAACCCCAATCCAAACCCAAGTACCTGAAATTCCTGCAGATCAACAGAATACCACAGAGGCAATACCCACCTCTGTGGAATCAACTTCTGTATTCGGAGCAGATGTCCCAACCCGTGAAGAATTCCAAATTCTATCATCCTTCGAAGAAGATCAACCATCCCAATCACCAAAACCAAAATCACCACAAGAACTCCTCTCTCCAACACCTAAAACACCAGAAGAACCAAATCTCCCATCCCCAACACCAGAAGAACTCCCCTCTCCAACACCAAAAACCAGAACCAAAACCATTGCTCACAAAAGAAAACATCTGAGCAAAACCACAGAAGCCTCACCAACAAAACCCACATCACCAACAAAGTCCTCAGAAACACAAGTGCCAAAACCTACAGAGGCAACCCCCAAAACTACAGAGGCACCCTCAGAAATCCAAAAGACAAATCCCAAAGAGGCAACCCCATCTCTACAAGAAGATCTTCAGCCGAAGGCAAAAGACAAAGGCAAAGGGATAATGACAGAGGAACCCAAGAAGAAGAAACATAAGCATCAACCAACAAAGAAACTCATGAAAAGCTCCTTCGATGCTTATGTTACACTGTAACATCCCAGACCAACCGTACCAAATATTGTCCGTTTTGTCCGCACACCTGGACTCACGGTTTTAAAACGCGTCTGGTAGGGGAGGTATCAAGTTCCTCTTATAAGGCAACCTTTGTTCCCCTCCCCAACCAATGTGGGGTCTTACAATCCACCCCCCTTGGGAGCCCAGCGTCCTCGCTGGCACACCAGTCCGGTTCCCGGCTCTGATACCATCTGTAACATCCCAGACCAACCGTACCAAATATTGTCCGTTTTGTCCGCACACCTGGACTCACGGTTTTAAAACGCGTCTGGTAGGGGAGGTATCAAGTTCCTCTTATAAGGCAACCTTTGTTCCCCTCCCCAACCAATGTGGGATCTTACATACACCAAAACTAGAAGAAGAAGATTGGGCTTTAGGTGCCACCCCTCTGTCAAACATACCTGTTCTGGATCCAAAGAAAAAACTCACAGAGGATCGAGTGGCATAAATTAAGAAGAAAATGGATGCTCTGCGCAGACCCATGCCTCCAGTTGGTGCACCTCCACCTCAAATGGAAGAAGTGGTGTACAGGTATCTCTACAACAGAACTGCTAGAGATCCAATGCCACCAATGGTCCAAGATCCCGAACTTCGTGTTGACCTCGAAAACATCTTCACAAGAACCACTCCCAAGCCAAAATACCAAGTCTTCTCAGAGTCCAAAATCGACAAAGTCATATACTGTAAGTTCTCTCAAACCAGAACCACACCTAAGGTTTCCTATAACATCTATAAGGTCAAAAGGGAGGACAAAAGCGTTACCCAATTCTCAGATGCTGATCTGAGAAATCTAAGTCCCTACGACCTACCCGACCTTCTGCACTGGACCAAAGAAAACTACACAACAGATGCAAATCGAAGGGCATACAAGGTGCTAAGGAAAGTCATGAGAGAGAAACTTCTGCTATACAGCCTAGTCGACTTTCAATTAGGACGAGATCTCGGAGTGAGAAACTTGAATCTTCGACCACCAGAAGACGACTGCCCATCCTCTGCCATACCAAACTCAATTATTACATCTCCAAGAGTTAGGCTAGTTTATCAAGATCCTGCTGGGAAGTCAAGATTGTTCGTAGAAATGGATTGTTAGAAGTATGCAACAACTACTTTGACAGAGTTCAGAGTAAGCCTTGTGGAGCATAGAGGAACAGAGCTCATGAATCAAGCTCTCGCAGATAGACTGATAGAGGTCATCGACCAAGTAATCAACTTTAGAAACCTCTGCATCAGTTTCTATAACGAGCTCAGAGAATTAGGATTCAACAACAGAAGCTTCAACGACTTCAAAGACGCCAACGTCTGATATCCTCTACCAACCTCTGTTACTTTTACTTTCATCATGTAATCAAATGTAAGTGTCTCTGGCACATCTTTTAATGAAAGAAAAATATCAACAGAGGCTGTCGTGTTCTTAGTCTACAAAACCTTGCATGTTTCAAATTTTTATTTTTCAATACTTAGGGGGAGATTGTTAGCTCCAATCTTTATGATAAATAGAAGTATTGGAAAAATAGACTAAGTATCGACACCAACAGAAGCTCTGCCGAGTAGCCAAGTAACCAAGAAGACAGAAGTCTTCGACAGAGGCTCTGTCGGGTTAGCCAAGAAGACCGAAGTAAAGAAGCAACAGAAGACTCTTCTATGCGAACAATGCCACAGAGCTTCTGTCATACTTGACAGAGCCTCTGTGGTAAAAAGAAGATCTATGCAAAAGATCTATACAAGGACAATCGTACTTCACACGATTTCTGCCATTCGAATGTTCTGAAGATCACTCGTACAAAGGCGTGACCTGACAACTCCACGTGTCAAACTCTGATAGGTTTCAGCCTAAAGCAGAATACGGAGAATTTAATGAACGTTGTATCTGCAACAGTTCCAGAATAGTATTTTGTACCTTCCAGCAACTGTTCCAAGCAGTGTCTTAGTACCTACCATCCTTAGTATCTAGATCTTGTCCTCTTTAGAAGTAGTATAAATAGAAGGTTCATGTGAACTCTTCTATTAAGCTTTGTACAATACACACACCTTTAGAGCAGTTTCTTGTCAAACCTTTCGGTGTTCTTGGTGTTCTTATTATATCAAATACAGTGAATCATTGAGCTATTTATGTGTGTTATTTACACTTCATATATTTGATATTGTGTGTTATTCTACCTCATTATATCTGTTAGTTCGTTAAAACGCTTCCGCATTATATATTGTTTGAACTAATTAAATAGAATCATCATTGTAAGCAAAACAGGAACCAACAACACATTCATTTCATCCGGAAACCTCTGACTGTTTACCCATTTATAACTCAGAAATCGACCGAATCACTACCAGACATGAAATTGACTATTCTAATCCGATAGAAACTATCTACTAACAATTATAAACATAAATTGTAAAGGAACATACCTTAATAACACTTCCAACACTTCCAATTGAAGCCTTAACCACAAAACCTTTCTTTCTTCTTCTTCTCTTCTCAAAACACACACACTCACTTTCTGGATATTTTCTGCTTTGAAATATCTGAATGTCTAAAGGATAATATCTAACTCAAATTTACCAATTTAGTCCTTGAGCTAATCACTAATGACCAAAACACCCTTAACTTATAAATTAATCCAAACTTACGCTAAACATCAATTATAAAGTTAACTTTATTTAACGGAATTAGAATTTAACTAACGAACTTACCCGGGGTATTACAGATGACGGAATTCTTTTGAGGGGGAGGTATTGTAATAACCAAGTTTCAATCTAAAGGAATATAAGATGTATGGGAGGAAAGTGAAATTTTGTTACTTAAGGGACCGAAGTGTAAATTGTGGAAAGAGGGTATAAAACCCTAAATTTTAACACAAAACCCTAGGCATTTTCCAATCTTGAGAGCGGTTATGTATGTGTGGGAGCAGAGGGAAGAAATAAAGCTATCACCTACGATTCTTGGAAGAAGGCAAGGAGAGTGTTGCATCAGGAATAACTCAAGCATCAAGTTCTTGAAGGTAAACTCCTAATCTCATATTCCTATTTCGTTGTGAGTGGATTTTCATGCTTAAAGAAGTTTTAGAGTAAAAGGGGACTTAATCAAGGTTAATGTTGGGTGAGAATTTGATTCTTTTATCTAATAATTACATAATGATTCCTACAATCGACCCTAATGTTTTCGGATAGTGTACATCGGTTTGAGTTGGATTTTTGGGGCACTTAGAGAGAAATCAACAGATGTTATTCGTATTCCGGAACTTGAGGAATCCGGATGGGTTTTCCAGAAGTTAAGGAGTCCGGACGTTTTTTCCCGGAACGGGGAATCCGGATGGGTTTTTCGGAAGGGTGAGTCTGGAAACCGGCTTTCTGGAAGTGGAGTCCGGATGCGAACCGGAAATGGAGTCCGGAAATGTAGAATTCAGAAGTGAGTGATCCGGAAACTTAAAGTCCGGAATTGTGCAGTCCGGAATGGGATCCGAAAAAGAGGGATCCGGAACCCTGGTCTGGATTGAGGGAGTCGATTTAAACAGGGATTATTTTAAGAAGTGATTCAGGAGTAATCTCAAGTGTCAGACAATTGACTTGTTACTCTCGTTTTCTTTAAAATCATAGATGTCCCACCTAGAGATCTGAAGCCTAAGTGAGAAGTTGTGAGCAAGGACGACATGTGAGTTTTTCTAACCAAATACGTATTTTTAAACGTGATTTCAGTAGTAAGAAATGAATATGCAACGATATGTTTATAATGCATGAAAACGTGTGTTCGTAAAGTTAAATTAAAATGTATGCATACATTGTTGATAGATGGTGTAATGGCTAAGTCGGGGGTGTGTCCCGCCAGTGCTCATACCGGGGTGTGTGTCCCGTTTATGCCATGGGAGGTGTGACCCAGTAAGGCAGTGTGAGACTGACACGATGTCACTACCGAGTGACTTCAGTGTGCCACTTACATGCTCAGTTTTATATGAAAGTTTATTATTTAAAGTTGTTTATATTTGATATGAAATGTTTTAAACAATTGATGTTGAACTGTTGCCACTAGAGGGAGCTCGTTAGGCCTTATGGTCTAACCCTCGCTTTTCCAAATCTAAACCTTTAGGAAACTCCGGGAAGGGCAAGGAGAAGTGTTAAGGCGATGATGCTTTTAGACGATAGCTATTTCCACTTTTCTTTTAGACTTGTAGTTTATATTCTCAGTTGTGTATAGGTTGTTCCGCAAACCTAATTTTCAGACAGTTGTATTCGATCAAATTTTGGGACCATCCTGGCTGGTTGATTTATATTTAATGTTATGCTATATTTTAGTTTTGGGTTGTTACAACATTATTGTTAATCTTCATTTATGATTGATAAAAAATTGAAATATCTTCTTACCCTTCTTACATAACTTTCTTTCTCACCCGAAATCAACCATATCTATTGATAAAAGTCTCTTTTATAACTACATTCATATTAATATTCTATTCAAGAAACCAATACTTTTTTTATTCGTTATTAATTTTTAAAATTTAAGTTTAATTTGTTCCTAGTAAAAAAAAAAAACCAAATGTTTTAATAAGTTTTTTTATGTAACAAAATAATAAAACACTATATTTAAAAATGTTATAATAAATTAATAATTTTTTTTAACATTATTAAAATAAAAGTGTGGTATTAACTATATTTTATATGACAGCTTTGAAAACTTCCTATAAAACCAAAGTCTTATAAAATTGTGTATCCATATGACACTCTCAAATGTGTGAGATAAAATAACTAATACGAAATTTTATTTACGAAATTTTATTTCAAAAATGTTCTAAAAAACTTATTAAGATACTTAAAGTATCACATAAACCTATTTGAAACTTTTTTAGATAAGGCGTTTTATTGTTTTTATCTTGTAAATTAAAGTTTCATAAATGACACTTAGGCATCGTTTGGCAAAAAAAAAGATAGCTTATAACTTGTTTTAAAAAATTCAAAATTTATAGTATATAGAGTAAAGTTCACTTTTGGTCCCCGGGGTATGTTGATTTCAACAATTTTCGCCCCTAAAGTTCATTTTTGCCAAAAACACCCTCACGTTTGATACCTCGCAACGATTTTCGTCCCTCGATTTAACGCCCGTTAACTTTTTCTGTTAAATCCAATTTAACGGGGGGCATTTTAGTCATTTCACTTGTTTTCTTAATTTGATTGTTTTTATAAAAACAATCAAATTTTAAGGACCAATTACGTAATTATCTCTAATATATACATATATATATATATACACACACAAGACACCTCCACCTCACCACCATCCTCCGCCTCTTCTCCACCGCAATCACAACAACAACAACAACCACCATACTCCTCCACTTCCTCCCCTTCACTCCCCTGCTCTGGTATCTCCTCTAACCCCTCAAAACACCTCCCTCTTTTCCTTCTCACCACCATCTCCATCGTCTCCCTTATTACCTCCGCCTCACCCTCCGCCGCCACACACACCTCCACCGTTTTCACCTCCGACATCTCCCCTTCTAACCCACGCCTGCACTCTATTTTCCATTCACCCCCTCATCTTTTCTAAAACCGCCCTTCACCATCTTCTCTCAAGTACACCTCAAATCTCACCCCTTCGCTCACCCTCACCTTCTCCCTGCTTCCATCTTCTCTAGAACAGAAGCACCAACCACGAAGCCTCTTCGTTGAAATAAACTCGTAATTTTGTACAGATTTCAACGCAACACGATCGAATGTTCTTCTCGTAATTTTGCACAGATTTCCCCCAAAACTTCTACAGATTTTCTGCAACAATGGATTCTTCTTATCACCAGCTTGAAATTTTTGCATCTATGTTGTTATAGTTTAATGAAAATGAATCAGTTCAGTAAGATGAAATAAATACCCAAAGTAATTGCTCCATTAGTATGAGATTTGTTGCAGTTCTGCTACTATGAGACCCAAAAACCCACAATTACAAGCAGGGACGGACCCAAAAACTTTTTCATACGGTGACACCATATTTTTTTCATACGGTTTTTATCGACATGTATATCTCAAGGGGTGCCATTAATTCGAGGGAGATAGAGAAGATCGAGAAATAAAGAAGATTGACAGAGAAGAGAGACAAATATAGAGAAAGATAGAGAGATAGAGATAAGAAAACAAAAGAAATTAAAGGATTTGGTCTCTGTGTCTGTATATACATACACACACACACACACACACACATATATATATATATATATATATATATATACATGAGTAATTGCATAAAGGTCCCCAATGTTTGATGATTTTTGTAAAAACAAAATTTTTTTAAGAAAACATGTAAAATGACTAAAATACCCTCATTAAATTGGACTTAACATAAAAAAGTTAACAGGCGTTAGGTCAAGGGACGAAAATCGTTGCAAGGTATCAAATGTGAGGGTGTTTTCGGCAAAAATGAACTTTAGGGACCAAAACCGTTGAAACCAACATACCTCATGGACCAAAACTGAACTTTACTCTAGTATATATGTTATAATAAATGTTAAATTCTTTTAATTAACATGTTATATTATTTATTTTTTGTTTACTACATTGGTTGTATTACTTAACATAATATATTCCTATTTGTTTTAATTATATAATTAAGTATTGTAATTAATAATTTTTTAAATATGTTCTTTTTAGTCATTTTGTATGTTTATAAGCTAGTTTTTACCAAAAGTGACTTTTACATCACTTAGCTTATCAGCTACCAGCTAGCTTATCAGTTAACAACTACCTTATCAGCTACCAGCTAGTTTGCCAAACTAGTTGATAAGCTGTTGACTTATAAGCTAGCTGGTAGCTGATAAGTTAGCTAATGAAGAAGTCATGTTTGGCAAAAACTAACTTATAAACATGTAAAATGACAAAAAAAGACATCTTTAGAAACTATCTATTACAATATTAAATTATATAATTAAAACAAATTTATAGCAATATAATATGTTACTTAAATACAACCAATGTGGTAAAGAAAAATTAAATAATATAACATGTTAATTAAAAGAATTTAAAATTTATTATTACATATATACTATAAATTTTTGAATTTGTTAAAACAAGTTTTAGAAAAACTATATATTAATTTGTGATTTTAAATAATAGTTACGTATAATATGAATCAAATAATAAATAAAAAAAGATAATAGTAATTGATAAATAAAATATATTGATTAATATTAAAATATATATATAAATAATTTATATGATTAACAATAATTTTAAATAATTAAAATTTAATTTAATAATTTTGAGTTAATATTATTAGTATGTATTAGTTAATATTAATTAAATTTAAAAAATTAATATTTATTTATAATAATAGTTAATAAATAATATTAATATTAATAAGAGCAATATTGGAATATTCACAAAAAACTATTGAAAAGTTACTTCAAGTAGCGTTTCAAAAAGCTAGCTTATGGTGATCCAAACATGTATTTAGTTAATATTTAGTTACTTATACCGCGGTTTTGTTGTATTGTCTAATGGACGAACGATCGCATGAGAAAAAGATTTAAAATAAGAAGATACATGAATTGATGTGGTGCACTTGATGATACTATACATCTCTTCCGACCATTTTTTTCTGTAATTTTTATCATCATTGGAACCCAATATATTTGATAATATTTTAATTGAAGATAAATATATTTTTAAAACTAAAAATAGATGGATGAAATGAAAATGAAAGGCCGGAGTAAAAAAGAATAAAAAATAAATAAAAAACAGAGTTAGTTCCGTGAGTACTCTTCATGATGGAGGCCTCCTTCCTTCCTTCCTTCCTTACCTACCTTTAAATCCTATAAATATCAACCAAACCTTCTCCATAATATCCTCTCCAAACTTATTAATTTGATTCATTTAATTTCTCCAAATCTTTTCTGGTTTTGGTTTTGGTTTTGGTTTTGGGCATCAAACATGATTCGTGCTTCGTTATCAAAGGTTTCGTCTTTCTCCATCTTCCTTTGTTTCTAGCTTTTTCCCAATCATCGATCGATATATGCTTAATTGGTATTGTATCTTCCTTTGTTCCTTCCTGTTTATGAGGACTTAATCCAAACCAAACATTAATTAGTTTGAAGAAATAAAAACAAATAAGAGTTTTTGTTTTTATTTTTAATTCGGTTTGAATTCCTGTTCATGCAACACCACGTGTCGTTGCTTCATCGGGGGAAACTAGAATTACGATTCAAAATGTACATCATTAATTGGTGATCTAAAAGATAAACCTTAAAAATTATGTATCTCAAATTAACCAAGAGGATGGGAGTTGAGATATTTGGATTATCTTGAAGGCCGATTTTTTAATCATAATTTTTTGCTTCTTTTTTATCGCACTGGAATTCTGGGACCGTGTATGTGTTTTAATAAATAAAGATAAATAAACTAGCGTGTGAAATAATTTAAATGGATAAAAGGGAACAACAAGTCAGAAGAGAGCAACTGGCTTATATAAGCCAATAAAGTATGTTATGGGGGGGGGGGGGGGGGGAGCAGTCGTCTTTAATTTTCATTTAGCACCCTTGAGTTTTCAAAGTATGACACTTGTACCCAAAGTATATATAGTGTTTATTTGCATCTAAATCCTGAATCAAATTCGTGGTGTTCTTTTTTAAGGTTGGTGCAAGATGTTTGACCGGACAGGCAGCTTCTGCGCTTCGAGCAACTGAACCGGTTTTCCGGTACCATTTTGCGGTGTATAATTATTGTATTGATTTTTAATTCAAACAATTATTGATTCTTTTTGTATTCATAATTTTAATTTGATTTTATTTTTGGTTGGTAGAGAGGAGGAATATGCGGCGGATATTGATTGGAATAATCTGGGATTTGGTCTCACACGTACTGATTACATGTATATGGCTAAAAGCACGCAGAACAATGATTTTCAACAAGGTCAATTAAGCAATTATGGGAACTTTGAATTAAGCCCGGCTGCAGGAGTTCTAAACTACGGCCAGGTAATTAATTATATTTACACAAATTATTTGAAAATAATTTTGTATCCAATTATATATGTTTGATTTAGATTGATGATATATATATATATATATATATATATATATAGTTAAGTTGTATGTATCTAATAAATAGTATTGAGAATTGAAGAGTGATGAGTCGTGTAGGGGCTATTCGAGGGTACAAAAGCATTTAGGGGAGACGATGGTCGGGTATTTCTGTTTCGTCCCGATCAGAATGGTATTCGTATGCAAATAGGAGCCGAGAGGATGTGCATGCAATCCCCTTCCGTACAACAATTTGTGGATGCAGTCAAACAAACGGCTCTTGCAAACAAACGTTGGGTACATACGCTATTTCTATTTCATCATTTAATTTATTTGTGTTTTTGTTCGCTTATTTAAACAAACGATATCTATTATAGATAAGATCCATAAAATAAAATAGTTTTTGTTTTTTTATCCAGATTCCACCTCCAGGAAAAGGGTCACTTTACATGAGGCCTTTACTCATTGGAACTGGACCTACGTTAGGCTTATCTCCTGCGCCTGAATACACATTCTTAGTATATGCCTCACCTGTCGGCAACTATTTTAAGGTTTTATTTCATTTCACTTCATTTAATTTATGGTCTTGAATTTTATATTTATATTTATACTTATACGGTTACGTATGTATGTATGTATGTATGTATGTATGTATGTATGTATGTATGTATGTATGGTTTACAGAATGGTATGGCACCGCTCAACTTATATGTCGAGGACGAGTTTCATCGTGCGACTCGTGGTGGGGCAGGAGGTGTCAAAAGCATCACGAATTATGCTCCGGTATTGAAAGCGGTATCGAGAGCAAAGGAACAAGGGTTCTCGGATGTAGTGTATCTTGATTCAGTCCACAAAAAGTATATCGAGGAGGCCAGTTCTTGTAACATTTTCCTTGTCAAGGTACTTCCCTTGCGATATTTCTTGAAATGAAAACATTACATGTATTTTAATTAAATAAAAATAAAAAATAAAAAATAAAAAACAAATGTTGTACGTTGTTTACAGGGGAACGTTATTTCAACTCCTGCAACAATCGGAACTATCCTTGAAGGAATCACGAGAAAGAGCATCATCGATATTGCACGTGATTTAGGATACGAGGTAAAACTATCGTCGGTCCTTTTGAATTAGATTGTTTCAATCTTTAACTAATTTTATATCTTTTTTTCTGAAAGCTAGACATTTGACATGAATGAGTCTATATTTAGGAAATTTCGTGTTTCAATTGTTACAGGTTGAGGAACGTTTTGTGACGATAGATCAACTAATGGAAGCCGACCAAGTTTTTACGACTGGAACAGCTGTTAGTGTTGCTTGTGTTGGTAGCGTAACATACAACGGTCAAAGGTAAATAGAAATGTAGCTATATAGTTATTTCTCGATTTATATATATATATATATATATATATATGATTATCATCCAAGCTTTGATATTGTTTTGTTTTGTTTTGTTTAATTTGTTTGCAGAGTGGAGTATAAAATAGGTGAGGGGATAGTAAGTCAAAAGTTGTACAAAACGCTAGTAGGGATTCAAGTTGGAAAGATTGAAGACAAATACAATTGGGTTGTTGAGATTTAGCCAAAATCCATAATATTTTTATTTATTATTATGTAGAGGAAGGATAAAGTAAGGTTTGATGAGAAAAGATAGAATTAAAAAGGGTTATGTATGCAGTATGCACTTTTAAGGATTAAAAGCCCTTGTAAAAGGAAATATATCCGCTTGCTTAAAATAATTCACATTTTAATAATACGGTAATTAATAGTAAAAAAATTAAATAACATAACATGTTAATTAAAAAAATTTAAAATTTATTACTACATATATACTATCAATTTTGAACTTATTAAAACAAGTTTTAGATAAAATATATATTAATTTATGATTTTAAACAAGCGCTACATACAATATGCAAAAAAAAATCAAATAATTAAAAATATAAATAGTAATTGATTATTAAAATATATTGATTGATTTTAAAAAATAAATAAAAAATAATTTATATGATTAACAATAACTCCAAATATATAAAAATTAATATTAATGTATAATTAAAATTTAATTCAAAATTTTTTAGTTAATATTAATTAATATTTATTAGTTAATAATAATTAAATTTAAAAAATTAATATTTATTTATAATAATAGTTAATAAATAATAATTGATATTAATAAAGGTAATATTGGAATACTCACAAAAAACTACTGAACAACTACTCCAAATATCGTTTCAAAAAACTAGCTTATAGTCGTCTAAACATAAACATGTACCAGAAAAAAACTAGCAAGCTTAGTTTTTTTTTTGGCCAAAGAATGCCTTAGTTGTCTTGATAATGCACAATTACTGTTTGTAGTTTTGAATACTATTTTTAGTAAGAGGAGTAATGTGTCGTTTACGTTATCACTTACATCAATGTCCAACATGTTTAGGCACAATCAAGAAAATTTACTTTGACTAATACATAGTCAAACTTATAATTAATGACATTGCTTCTCTATTTTTGTATACTAAAAAACAAAAAGAACTTTAAAATATATTTTTTAATAATCATAATATTTTTATTTATGTAGAGGAAGGATAAAGTAAGGATTAGACCATGAGTATCGCTTCCTATCTTACCCTCTGAACTCTGATGACACCTCAACGCCACATCAGTTTTTCTCTTTCCTACCCTCCTTACTCTAAAGTGGAGTACCGCTTCCTATCATACCCTCTGAACCCACTCTTACCTGCACCCACCGATTATATTTAAAATAAAAAAAATATAAAATTAGGACCGGGTTCCCGAACCCACTCTTACCCGCAC
This sequence comes from Saussurea involucrata, assembly GCA_033807775.1. Lineage (NCBI taxonomy): Eukaryota > Viridiplantae > Streptophyta > Magnoliopsida > Asterales > Asteraceae > Saussurea > Saussurea involucrata. The sequence goes on along the minus strand of CM066317.1, from coordinate 74,495,664 downwards.
CCACCGAACCCGCGGTACCCGTACCGTGTACCCGGGCTACCCGCCCCAACCCGATGTGAACACGGCTGTGGTACCCGATGGCGGTACGCACGGCCTTAAAAGCCCTTGTAAAAGCAAATATATCCACTTTGTAATATATCTACTTTACTAACAGTTTTGTTAAAAGAATTAACATTTTATCTATATAGCCTTAGTTTCAATAGAGAAGTGCAAAATTTTAGAGAAATAGAGAAGTGATCTTGGCCATTTATTCGGTCAAGATCGGTTATAATTGGTCAAAAGTTGTGGCTTTGACTGGTCAAAACTTGCGGCTTTGACTGGTCAAAAGTTGCGGTTGTTCCAAAAATAGAAGGACAATTTCGTAACTTTTACAAAAAACACGGGCTGAGTTCAAATATGAATCTGTGTGATTCACATATGAACTATACGCTCATATATGAACCTTTGTAATTCACATATAAACTTTTTATAACTAATTCATATATGAATCTTGTGATTCATATATGAACCTTTGTATTTCATATATGAAACTAATTAACTGTATGTTCATATATGAATCAGTTGAACCAATTAACTGATTCATATATGAATCTTTGTGTTCATATATGAACCTTTGTGAATCATATATGAATTTTTTTAACTAATTCATATATGAACCTTTGTAATTCATATATGAAATTTTTTTAACTACTTATGGTCTGAACAAATTAACTGATTCATAAAGATTCATATATGAATTAGTTAAAAAGAGTTTATATGTGAATTACAAAGGTTCATATATGAATACAAAGGTTCATATATGAATCACACAGATTCATATATAAACTCGTCACGCGTATTTTTTACGAAACTACCCCTCTATCTTATGCAGACCACGCGCAGACCACGCGAGGATTTATCCGCTGCTTCTCGGTCAAAGCCGCCGATCTTGACCGAATAAATGGCTAAGATCACTTCTCTATTTCTCTAAAATTTTACACTTCTCTATTGAACCTCTCTCTCTCTCTATATATATATATATAGATTGTTAACTCTAAGAAGTTATATAAAAGTCATAGACAATACATACATACGCATACTAAGCTTATGTATATATATTATCACTAGTATGAGACCACTCACTCATGTTGAAGAATAAGAATAAGGGATATTAATGATGTCTCATTTAATGAAAAGTAAGATAATACCTAAGATTAATATCAATAAATTCATTGTTTTGATTTTTTATGATCAAAATAAACAAATTTAGGAAGACTTCTCTTTAATTAAAAAAAATATTTATCAAGCACTAAACAAATAAGGGTAATTAATTGTTTTAGTCACTCAGTCTCTTTGATGGCGTAACCTTCTAGCCATTCTCTCTCTAAAATTATCAAAATAACCCATATCTTCGTAAAACCCCTCATGAATACGAGCTCCTCCTTAAGAACACTCATATTTTACAATTTGGCCCCTATTCCTGAAAACCTGGGTTCACATTTCTGGGCCAAAAAATGTAATATTTGGCTTTTGTGTATTAACTCATCCAAAATTGCGAACCTAGCCAAATTTAGCTTAAATAAATTTGGTTAATAATAGCCAAATTTGGCTTAAATAAAATTTTGTACAATTTTCAAGCAGGTTAGCAAATGTGAATTTGAGTTTTCACAAATAACGGCCAAATTTGTAATATAGTGGTGTTCTTAAGGAGGAGTTTATATTAACGAGTGGTTTTACAAGGATACGGATTATTTTGATAATTTTAGGGAGAAAATAAATATTTTAATTAATTTTTCTTTAATTCTAGCTTTTTATTCGATCAACAAATCAAATCATATTTGCATACAAAGGCGATAAAAAGTGCTTATTAACTTATGTAATAATAAAAAAGAGTTGATGGTAAATATGTAATTTGAACAAATAAGTTATAAACACTTTCAAATAAGTTAAAATGAAATCACTTATCAAAAATAACTTATTTGTGGTGGGGAAAAGTTATAAGCACTTTTATTTTTTTCAATACAAACATTCAAAATAGCTTATTTGTGGTGAGGAAAAACAATAAGCAAATAAGTCAAAAAAAAAAAAATTAAACAATCCCAAACACCCTAAAAACATTAAATTTTGTAGAAAATGATTTTAACAAAAAAGGTTGAGGTGGGGAGTGTTCGACAACATACACAAACGCCCTTCAAAATCAACAATTTGTTTATGCAAACTCAATCACTGATACACATAATTGCAATTTGAAGAAGAAGAAGTTGCCATCTGATTGAAGTCGGTGATTCTTGAATCATATAAGTATGATTTTAGGGGTTTCAACTTGTATTTTGAACAACACCATTTTCTAATGTCGAAAGACATCACCACCAAGAACAGCGATGATAATAACTACCCATCCACGCAATCAAATTCAAATTCAAATTCAAATTCAAATACACCCTATGCCTATCATCATCATCATCAAAGGAAAACGGAACAAGATACGATGAGGCTTTGGGGAATCCTCATTTTCGGAGTAATCGGAGCCACTGTCACTACTTTCGCCGTATGTTCTTTCTCTTTAAACCTTATCAACATCTTATTTCTAGCTCCAATCTTCTCTTTTCACACTATTTTTTTTACACCTCAATGGAAAATTTCACTATAAATTAAGGAATTTCTTGATCGATTTATAAACTGCAACTCTAACATGAACTGAAGCCCTGTCCGCCAACACATTCATGCCCTCTACCTGCTGCCCTGCTTTCGAGCTTTCAAATTGTAGATGTACAATCAAAGATGATGATGAACAAGATTGTGTTAATGAATAGAAATAGATTTTTTTCATTACAAGGTAGGAGGGTTTATCAGAGCTATCTCCAACAGCATTGCTAAAATGGAAAAAAAAATATGTTTTTGTTTGCTATTCTTCTCCACAACGTTGATATCTTAGGCCATCCGTCCCCGGTGCGGGATGGGCAGCGGGATGGCTTCGGGGTCATGCGGGGTGGGCTACGGGGCGAGCGGGATGAGCGGGAAGGGATGGAATCCGGGGATGGGATCCCGATCCATCCCGAAGAGTTTTTTAAAAAAAAAAAAAATTTAATTAAATTTTTAAAAATAATGCCGTTCAACGGCTCTTTTACTAAAAAAAATTTATTTTTCTCAATTTAATCTCACTATATATTTAACCCTCAACCTCTTATTTCTCACACCTCTCAACCTCTTATTTCTCACACCTCTCAACCTCTTATTTTTCACACCTATCAAATTCTCTCAACCTCTTATTTCTCACACCTCTCAAACTCTCTCAAACACTCTTTCATTCTCTATATTTAAAACAATATGGATTCGCCACAACCCGGTTCACCAACCGCATCATCATCATCCGTAGACACCGACGAGTTGTTGAATCTACAAAGGGAAATTTTTCAACATACTGCACAATCGATGTATGGTAGCACCGCCTCATCGTCAACAAGAGAGAGGGCCGCAAACATTGAAAGAGGTCGAGTAACTGCAAACGAGCGGCTTATGCGGGACTACTTTGGCGTCAACCCGATTTATACACCGGATATGTTTAGGCGGCGGTTTAGGATGAGCAGACAACTATTCGAACGAATAGTTGAAGATTTAGAAGTAGGGTATCCGTATTTTAGACTTCGGTTTGACGGGTTAGGCAAACAAGGTTTTTCTCCGATACAAAAGTGTACTTCCGCTATTCGGCAATTGGCGTATTGAGTAGCTGCTGACGCACTTGACGAGTACATCCGTATGGGAGAGAAAACGTCACGAGATTGTCTGTACAAATTCTGCACATGTATTATTAAACTGTATGGTCAAAAATATTTACGCAAGCCTACTTTTATTGATATTCAGAAGTTGTACGCCGCGCATGAAGCTAAACACGGATTTCCCGGCATGCTCGGCAACATAGACTGTACTCATTGGGCGTGGGCAAATTGTCCGAATGCATGGCGAGGTCAATTCATGAGAGGTGATCATGAGCACCCGACAATCATGCTAGAAGCAGTGGCCTCTCATGATCTATGGATCTGGCACGCATTCTTTGGTGTTGCCGGTTCCAACAACGACATCAATGTTCTCAATCAGTCGCCCATCTTCAACGATGTATATGATGGAAAAGCACCCGAGTGCCCTTTTGAGGTGAATGGAGCCACCTACAAGCACGAATATTATCTAACGGATGGGATATATCCGGAATGGGCTACTTTCGTAAAATCATTTACGTGCCCACAAGACCTTAAACGACAAAAGTTCAAGTCCGCGCAAGAATCCGCACGTAAAGATGTTGAACGAGCTTTTGGCGTGCTTAAACAACGTTGGCATATACTTCATAACCCGGCACGCGGATGGGAACCAGAAATATTGAGAAACATTATGTACGCTTGTGTCATATTACACAATATGATACTCGAAGACGAAAACCATGCTATTTGTGGTGACGTGGAAAACGACTTTTTCACGAATGATATCGAAAGCCAAATCAGTGAGACACAACGCGCGACAAATGTTCAAGAAGTCATAAACCGGGACACTCATAATAACCTTCGGTCGGATTTGGTCGAACATATTTGGCGTATCCAAGTTCCCAACAATGACGACGAGTAGATTTTTAAATTTATTTTGTAATTTTTATTTTTAATGAATGATATGAATTTTTATTTTTATTATTTATCTTATTTTTATTTATTAAAAAATATATAAATATTTTTATTTTGTTAAATAATTAAATGTATAAATAAAAGAATTAAAATAAATGAGGTGACAAAAGGGTTTGAGGGAATGGGGCACGGGTGTTTTTTTAAAAGAGATTTTAACATTTGATTATCTATTTTAGAAAAATTATAAAAAACCTGTTGGAGATGCTCTTAGAATGTAACTCATAATGATGAAAAGCAAGAATCTTGTTTCTTTTGTTTTGTCTCTAGACTACCTTAACTAATTTGTAGAGGACTAATTCAAGTTGAGATGATTATATTGATCAATCTGGTAGATATTCTGCTTTATATTTTTGAGCTTGCAAAGTAAATAGCATTTGTTTGTATGAAGTGCTAGATTTGGTGAGAAGTGGTTATCAACCGTTGGATGAGAAATGGACGAACATTTGGATGAAATGCACCAAGATACGATGCACCGGACCAATTCCGTTTTAAGCCGCAATTCATGGGAGGATATTTGATTAAAAGTGATCAACGGTTTAAAAACACTTGTCACCATAAATGACACTTCTCACTGTATGAAGTTGGCTATGTATGACACCTTTAACAATTTGACAGATTAATCAACTGCGGGAGGACGGGTGATTTGTTTTATTCTCAGGTAGTGATTTGTATACCATAACACTAGAATGATATTATTCAGTTATTACATTAAATATTATTTCACCTATACAACAAGCATGTGAAATAGGAATAAGTTGCTAACTACTAAAGCAATAACCATATTTTATTTTATTTTATTTTATTTTATTTTATATAGTATATGTGTTGTGTGTTTTTGAGAATAGTGTATATTTTTTGGATAAGGTTCATCTGACTACATTCTTGGCATTTGGCAAAGTATGTGTTGTGGTCAGCAAAAATGAATTATGTGTTGATTGTAATTTGTAATAATTACTAGTGAGTCCAAGCCCAAATCCAATCGAGGCGAAATTTTGAGAGAAGATTTGCAGCTCGAAAAGCCCAGTTAAGCCCAAATAGAAGTTATTATTTAAAATTCTCATTTGTTTAGTTAGTAGAGTGATCAATTTCAATCAAAAATACGAGTTGCTCTGACTGATACAAAGAAAGAAAGAAAGAAAGAAAGTGAGAAATAATGGAATTCAAGAGCTGTGACGTGAATGTATGGAAGGAAGCATTATCAGCCTACGAAACCCGAATCCAGTCCATGGACAAACCCAATCTCCCATCATTAGACCACTTCTACTGTAAAGAGCTACCTCCTCTTCTTCATCAACGGAACCCTAATCCTCACATCACCACTCCCGAGCTCTCCAAACTCATGCAATGGAAGCTCACTCGTGGAAAATGGAGGTCTCTTCTCTTCTCTTCTCTTCATCAATGGAACCCTAATTTTGATTTTGATTTTGATTTTGATTGAGTAGTAAAGTGAAAAAGAATATGTTTGGTTGCAGACCGCGATTGCTGGATTTTGTATCATCTCTGGATGAGGATATGGTAAAATCTGCTTCTGAGAAGGCTTTCAAATCCTTACCTGATATTTCAAAAGCAATTTCTGAGCTTACAGTGTTGAAGGGTGTTGGTCCTGCCACGGCCTCTGCTGTCTTGGCTGCTTATGCACCTCATCTTGCACCTTTCATGTCTGATGAGGTACTATTTATTCATTATTATGTAAACCATTAATGTTTTCTATATATTACTTGTATACATATATCATGATGATGATGATGATGATGATGATGAATTAAAGGCAATGGTGGCAGCACTTGGGAACTCAAAACAATATACATTGAAACAATACCTTGTGTTTGTGGATAAACTTGAAGCAAAAGCAAAGGTTAGTGTTAGTCCCAAATGAATCTAGTTCAATTTTGGTTTTCAATCTTAACCCTTTTTTTTAACAAAATAGAAAGAATAGTTATGAAGATGGTAATATATGTATAGGAATTAAGTGGAATGGGGGAGGTATTCACAGCCTCGGATGTGGAAAGAGCTGTATGGAGTTATGCCATGGGTGCCAAGTCGAAGAATGATTCTAATAATATAAAGTCGACCAACAAGAAGAGGAAGCGGTAGCTCCTTAACTCTGTCTATCTAAATTCTACTAATTATGTTTATGTGCAAACTAATTAAGCTAACAGCTTGTTGTAGTCTTGTAATGTTATGTTTTTAGTTTAAAGTGTTGTTGTTGTTGTTGTTGGGGTTTATGTTTGATGATGAGCTAACTTCATTATGTTGCTTCTTACTTGATGTTCATGGATATTCTTTGTTTCTTTGCAAGATGTGATTTTATCCTCAATGCTATTGGCTTCTTAAATCACAATCATATTCTTATCCTACTTTTGTGTGTGTGTGTGTGTGTGTGTGTGTGTGTGTTATGGATTGTATCAATTCAAGTTTTACAGTTCGTGTTTGTTTCTTTGTTCGGTTAAGTTAAACAAGTCTCCGCTCTGTAAGGTTTGCTACATATTCTTCTTGAAACAAACCGACCTTGTTTAACTTTCATCAAATAATATGGATTTGTAACATGGTGTCAAAATTACCAAATTGGGCCATTTAATATTCGATGCATCTTAAGACTCGAGCTTTGCAAACATTTAGTCGAGTAACAGATTCCGTCTATACTTCATTTATTACGTATTCAAAACATTTGGTTCTCAAGTCAAACACCCATCCATTTCCTCCAATAACCTTAAGGACATTTTTGTATTTCTACCAATTTTCGTAGAATGGAGGTTTATTCGTATTCGTTGGTCAACTTAAACAAACAAATGATCATATTTGTTAATAAAATATGTTGTTTATTAAGATATTGAACAAACGTATACGAATATAAACAAAAAACAACCATCATTACTATTTATTTTGTTCCTCTAAAATAATATAAGACTATCCGCATCGGGAGCCCTGGTTGGCGCTGGAACACCATCGCCACATGGATGGATGGAGCTGGTCCGAGCCGGCTCTGGTTTGCAAACCAGTAGCTGGTTCCTCTAAAAAAAAAATCTTTTTTTTTTGAATTCTAGACGTTACTATTTATTTATTTTTTATTTTTTTTTTGTTTTTTCTATCCTATAAATACTCATCTTCCTCACTTATTTTTTCACACCACCAAATTTTCTCTCAATCTCTCAAACTTTTCTCTACTACAAAAACAAAATGTCTTCTTCATCAGTGAAGTCGTCGGAATTTTATGATTCGTCATCGTCGGACGGACGAATTAATCTACCCGCGTATCGTCAAATGAATTACGTTATTTTTCGTGGAATAATAACCAATGCTGTAGAAAGGCTTCTCGATCAAGATGAAGAACCAAGTTCGCCTCCAAGACGGAGACGGAGGGGAGCGGATCAAGTTAGAGATCGTGAAGGTGCACACGACCGACTTGTTGCAGATTATTTTGCGGAAAACTGTAATTACAGTGACGAGTTGTTTAGGAGACGGTTCCGTACGAGCAGACGACTATTCCTACGAATAGTGGAGGATCTTGAGCAAGAGTATAAATATTTTCAACAGGGCTGGGATGCTAGAGGCAGAAAAGGGTTATCTCCTTTGCAAAAGTGTACCTCGGCAATTCGGCAAATGGCGTATGGGATATCCGCTGACGGCTTTGATGAGTACTTGAAGATGGCGGACTCAACTGCACGTTTATGCATACAAAAGTTCAGCAAAGGTATCGTCAATCTTTACGGTAAGCGATACTTACGTAAACCTTCTTATGATGATATTCAACGTTTATACGCCGCACATGAAACTAGGCACGGGTTTCCAGGCATGTTAGGAAGCGTAGATTGTATGCATTGGGATTGGGACAACTGTCCAACTGCATGGCGCGGGCAGTACGTCAGAGGTGATCATGGTCGGCCGACTATCATGCTAGAGGCAGTGGCATCACAGGATCTTTGGATTTGGCATGCATACTTCGGGGTTGCCGGGTCCAACAACGACCTCAATGTGCTAAACCAGTCGCCGCTATTTAACGATGTATACAACGGGAAAGCACCGCAGTGCCCGTTTCAAGTAAACAGAGTACAATACAAACACGGCTACTATCTTGCAGATGGGATATACCCCGAATGGACTACCTTTGTGAAATCATTCAAATGCCCTCCGGATTAAAGACGATTAAGGTTTAAAGCCGCGCAAGAAGCGGCAAGGAAGGATGTAGAACGTTGTTTTGGTGTGCTAAAACAACGCTGGCACATAATACAAAACCCAGCAAGATCGTGGCACCCGAATAAAATACAAAGAGTAATGTACGCTTGCATCATATTACACAATATGATATTGGAAGACGAAGAGATTAGCGACCAACAATATGACGCTAACGTGTTAGAAGTCCGAAACCGAGAAACGCATCATAACCTTCGGGCGGATTTAATCGAACACATTTCACGGCTTCCAAGACACAACAACCAAGGCAACGAGTAGTTATATTTTTTAATTTGAAATTTATGTATTTTTTATTTTTATTATGTAAGGTTAAAATATTAGTTTGATTTATAAATTATAATATTATATATTATTTGTTACAAATTACTTATAAAATATTAATTATTTAAATTAATAGTAGTTGTAACAAAAATAAAAATAAAAATAAAAATAAAAATAAAAATAAATAAAAGATGGGATGGTGGTGTGGGATGGATGTGGGGGTTTGTGGGTTAGAATGGGTTGAAAGGGGAAAATGATGTGGCGCTGATGTGGCAGTGAAAAGTATGGGTTGGAGCTGGTTGGACGCTGATAGGTTAACAACATTTTATAATATGTGTATCATTGAAGTGAATTCTTTTTAGGGCACAAAACCAATTAAAGGCTCAATGGGTGGAAGGGGTATGCTAATAATGTTAAAGAGTGGAAGGACAAGAAAAAGAATGTTAAAAACTTAGTTTAATTAATAATTTTATATATTTATATTATAAGGGTCAGGTTTAGGAGAAAACCTTAAAAAAAGGGAAAACTGAGAAACACTCTAGTAGCTCTTTATCTGGACGGTATGTATTTGTACGTACAAGTAATTTGTAACATGCATTTGTGCATAAAAACCAAAAAACAACTTAATTTTACTTGTATGCATACCCTCTAGATCAAAAGCTATCAGAGTGTTCTTCAGTTTTTCGTTTTTTTTAATATTTTCATTTAAACATCCCTCTATAATATAATATATCTATACAGATAATAAATAAGTAACTCACATGCCACGTGTCGTCTTCTAGTGAGCCGACTTCAGTATTTTCTCGCCTAAACATGTATCTGGACGCAATTTACATTATAAGTTCAATTAACACACTCACATTCACTCCTCCTTAAATCTCTCCTTAATTCAATTTTTTAATTTATACGTTACATTTACTACCCTTATAATTAGGTATGTAGTTTATTTTTAATTCCTTACTTTTTTATTTTTTATTTTAGACTCTTATCATATAAACATATATAATGTATATGAACTAAAAATGCATTAAAAACATTTCTATTTTTTACAAATTATACCATTGTAATCGCTTCGTCAATACCTTCAAAATGAGCCCCCAATATTGAATATTTTTGGATTTAATTATATTATTAAATATCATAAATATATACGAATTAATGTGTCGTGATCAGTATGGGATTTGTTGAAATTAGTATGGGATTTGGTACAAATAATCACTAAATTGTCGTGATTTTCTTTTTGCAATTTCATATCAATTTTTACTTCAAAGTCGAATTTCTTCGACGAATTACAATTCTATCAAATTCCATTCTGTAACGAAACACCCTTATAATTATCATAAGAGATTTAATTACTTGGAAAAAAAAGATATCATTTATCAACCGACTTTTGGATTATGAGTTCGAACCTTTTTCAAAAATATAAATATGCAAATATTTTAGTATAGTACATTTAATTATTTATACTTTCTTAATCATGATTATATTATTTTCTCTAATTTTAATTGAACTACATAATATCAGTTATCAACAAATGGTTAGTTAATGATATTTTCAAAGTCAAATTGTTATGCTTCCCGTCAATTCATTTTAAATTAATCTTTCATAATAGTTGATAAGTTTCTGACATGATTTAATTTTTTTAAAATTATCCCGTATAATACCCGGTTTTTAATGTTTATGTACATAAATATATGTACAAGACCGTTATTTATGTTTCCTCATTTGGGAAAAACAAGACGTGTTTATGTTCGTTATTTTGGTAAATAAATGAACTTTGATTAAAAATGGAACAAGATTGTAGAAAATCAATATAAAATAAGTATAATTAATTTTGAGTAAATTAGATAAATGGTCCATGTGGTTTGGTCCAAATCCGGATTTGGTCCCTATTTTGAAAAAAGTACACAAAATGTCACTGAGGTTGTCATTTTGTTATGGATCCAGTCCCTGTCCCTAACTCCGTTTCTTTTTCAGTCGTTAAGTGGATCACGTGTGTGGCATGTGAGGGGTAAAATAGTCATTTGACATTTCCTTTCTCCTTTTAAGACATAGCACCCAACGGCTACATCGTCTTCTTCAATCTCCATCCCTTTCACTCTGTTCGACAAAAAAATGGTGTTTTGTGGGTGTGGAGCACCTGCAATCGTGCGCACTTCATGGACTCGGAATAATCCAGGAAGAAGATACTATGTTTGCTCAAAATTGGTAGGGTTTATGTAAAAATTTATACTTTGTGGTTTTTGCCCTAAATCTTATCTTCTTCATCTAATTCTTACATTAGGGATCAAAGTGTGGATTCATTTGCTGGGTTGACCTACCAACTACTGATGGATTGAGGTACACGATTTCTGGTTTATTGAAGACAAAGGATGAACTTGAAGCACTTATTCAAGAAGATAGGAAACGCATCAACAGATTGAAAATTCTGTTGTGGATGACTTGGTTGTCAATTGTGGTGTATTTCATAGCTAGTTCATAAATTAGTGTTGTAATCTGTTACCATCTTGATTAGGGTTAATGCAAGTATGTTTTTTTGGGAAATTAATGTAATCTGTTACCATCTTTATTAATGAAAGTGGGAAATTTAATGTAATCTGTTATTTTGTCATCCATTAATGAAATGTAATCTGTTGACACTAGTGCAATACATAGAAAAACAACAAAACATTAAACTGAGGACCATATCATTGATTATACTGGGGAATATGTTCAATATACAAAAGAGTACTTAAAGAGCACCATGATATCCACCATTACAATTGATAACCAAGAAACAAAAGATTAAAGTTAACCAAAAGACTAGTTTAAATGTCATATGATCCACCATTACAGTTTGTCATCCAAAAACAAAATATTTACTTGAACCAAAAGAAACCATGGCCATGCACTGAGTTACTTCCCCTGTCCTTTGCATGTACGCTTATTGTGACCTTGTTTACCACAACTTACACACCTCATTGTCTTGCCAACCCTTCTCATCTTGTTTCCACCTTCAGTCAGCTCCTCTGCACTCTTCCTTCTCACTTTCCTTGGCCTACCAATTGGTATATGATGTTCAGGTGGTGTAAGCTTTGTTGGGTAATCAACAACATTCCACAATTTTCTTCCATTAATGGGATGAATCTTGAAGGCATACATTTCTCTCCAAGTTTGCAACCAATAACATTGGTGTACCAATTTTTCAGGGATGTCCACAGCTATGCCATTGTTCTGCATATCCCATACGGTTTCTACAACATGTTTGCATAGAATGCCTGTCAATTCCCAATACCTACAAGAACACACCTTCTCCTCCATGTCAACAATACACTGGTCTGACCATGGTCCAGTAACTTGGTACTTGTTCTCTCCATTCCAAAGCACAGTGTAATTCACAACTTCTCTCTTGATGGCTTCAAACACTTTAGTTGCAGTAGGTGTAAGAGGTCTTGTGGTTTGGTCAATCACCTTCTGAACAGTAACTAGCCTCTTCATTAAGTATGCACGTACAAACTCCAATGCAGTCACTATTGGTTTGTCCCTCCCTTCCACAAGTTGCCTATTGAACACCTCACAGATATTGTTCAATAAGACATCTGTATGGCTCCTTCCTGGAATAATGTAAACCACAGGGATCATGTTAAGCACAGGGGCCATGTTATGTAAAATGGATAATGTTAAGCACATGGATCATGTTAAGCACAGGGATCATGTTAAGGGTCATGTTAAGCACATAGATCATGTTAAGCACATAGATCATGTTAAGCATAGGGGTCATGTTAAGCACATGGAGCATACCAGAGAAATGTGCCCTTGACCAATGTTGTGGTGGAATCTTATTTAGCCATTCAAAGGCATCATCATTCACTCCCTTAAGTTGATCCGTTGCCCTCTTCAATTGTTGTGTTGTAGCTGCAGATGCACATTTCCAAAGAAGATATTTTTATTCCTTTCCCCTCCATCTTTGTTTCATGTTTTCATGAACATGCCTTAAACAATACATGTGCTCTGCAGAAGGATACACCTCTGACATGGCAGGAACTAAACCCTACAGTATGAATTAATTGTTAGTTTTTAGGTTAATGGTAATAAGGAAATAATGGTAAATGAAACACACCTTTTGTCTGTCTGTTATAAAGGTGAAGTTTGACCTTGCATCCAGATCCAAGTCCTCACCCAAGCACTCTAGAAACTGTGTCCATGAAGATGTGGTCTCAGCTTCAACCACTGCATAAGCCACAGGGTATATCCCATTGCTGGGATCAATCCCAACTGCAGATAATATTTGACCTGGATAAGGTCCCTTCATAAAAGCACCATCAACACCAATGAATTCTCTCTTGCCAGCTTTAAATCCCTGTATCAATGCCCCTAAGCAGATATACACACGCTTGAACTTCCTTGTGTCACTTGCAGGGTCACTTTCATCCTCAACTTGTAACTTGACAGTGGTGCCTGGGTTAGTCCTTTGTACCTCACCTAAGTAATCCCTCAAATGGTTGTACTGAACTGCAAAATCTCTACGCAGCTTAGCCATTGCCAATGTTTTTGCCCTGAAAGATTTCATCCTATACACCTTGACCTCATACTTTCTCTGCATCTCCACCTGAAGAGCTCTAACTGGGACATTTGGATTATGCACCAATGTCTCTGAAATCTCCTGTGACAAGAATCCTGATGTGCATGCCTTGATTGCTCTAGATTGCATGCATTGATGTGTATCTACATAGGTTTTTACCATCCAGGATTCATCATGTTTTCCTTTGGATATATGTAGAACCCAGGGACATGTGGTCCTCCTGCCTTGACTACTATCACCAACATCTTGACTCATCTCTAGCATTGATCCTTTGCATACAGCTCTAATTCTCTCTTTATCATTTTTTACAAGCACCACCTGTCTCCTAGTCATAATTGCGTGAATATGTATCATTTGTTTAATACCTTGTTTGGTCCCAAACACTTTCCCAACATAAAACTGTGGAACATTCTCAGAATCAACATGTGACATCTCCCTTCTCACCTTCCTCAATGCTCTGTTCCTTTCTTTCTCTATGTCAACCTCATCTGTATTGCTTTCAAAGTCCTTCATGTCAATTGCATCTAAACCCATGCCTTCCATGTCAGAATTAAGGTCAATCTGCAAACCCATGCCTTCCATGTCTACCTCAACCACATGATGTATGTTGCCTTCATCAACTATACTTTCATCCTCATCAACCACATCTCCCTCAACTACTTTAACTATCTCACTAGTTTTCCCCACACCATCTCCCTCAACTACTTTAACTGTCTCACTAGTTTGCCCTACACCATCTCCCTCAACAGAGTGTCCCTCATCATCTATCAGGACCTCAAAAGGATCAAAACCTTCTAGACTCTCAAAGTAGTCACTAATGTTCATATCAATCCCCTCACCCACATGATCATGGTCACTAATGTTCATATCAATCCCCTCACCCACATGATCATGATCATGGTCACTAATGTTTAGATCAATCCCCACACCCTTGTCTTGAACCACACCATGACTAGTGTTCAGATTAATCCCCTGACCCACATTATTGCACCCCCACCTTGTTGTTCACTTTGAGGTATCCATTCTAGTTCAAGTCTCTTTTTGGACTTCATATGTTGGGATTTGTGGACCTTTCTAGCCCTGTTGTATTCTGGTGAGTTGTCTCCCTCTATTTCCTTTATCACCACCTTATTACATGCACCAGGACTTCTTAAATAAGTTGACACACTTGGTTTCCAATGTTCAACATATATGTCAAACACTTTGCTAGTACCAACATATTTCAACAGACTCCTAACATCGTCATCATTACCTAGTGCTTTTAACCCATAATCTAAGCTTAAACCTGGGACATTATAATGGTAGAATGTGGGGATGCATGTTGGATACCCTAATGTTTCCACCATTGATTCCAACTCATAAACTAAAAACTCATCCGTATCAACCAAGTCTACGTAATGCATCTTACCTTGCACATACTCCCTACCAGGTGCCTTTGTGAAAAACCCTCCATGATAAACCTTCAATGTAACTAGGGTATGATAAATATCTGCAAAAAAACATGCATTTTAGTCATATATGGGCAAAAAATATACACAGATTGTGACTCTGAGTTTTTCATTCAAATATGACCCACTTACCATAAATTTCAAGATAGTCAATCGTATCATCGTTGGTACGAACTTGCCACTGCCCCACCCATGTTAAGCACTAAACTCAGTAGCTTGATGAAATCGTTTCTTGATCATGAACGTGTTTCTTGATGATGGTAATTTACTCAGATGGTTTAGGTATGGATGAAGAAGACGAGAGAAGGTAGAAGGACGTGAAATGAAAGATAAGGCTTAATTATTGCTAATGGCAGGTACAAAATAGAGGGAACAAGTCAAATGACTATTTTACCCCTCAGATGCCACGCACGTGATCCACTTAACGACTGAAAAAGAAACGGAGTTAGGGACAGGGACTGGATCCATAACAAAATGACAACCTCCGTGACGTTTTGTGTACTTTTTTCAAAATAGGGACCAAATCCGGATTTGGACCAAACCACAGGGACCATTTGACACGAGGTTTTGACACCCCGCGAATCTTACCGCAAGTGTACGGGTCGAAGTCAAGTAATAGTACTTGAGAAAGTACGAGTATCGAATCACGGGGAACTAGGAACTAAGTATCACAATTACTATAGGCTCTATTAATTGGACTATCGAATTTAGAGATGGTTGGCTTGAAACTAATTAAATGCAGAAATTAAATCAAATCAAACACAAGACAAACAGAACAGCTTTGAAAACTTTGATAGAGAGAAAAGTTGAGGGTTGGAAATCCTCAGGTTTTCCACATGCAAACAATCGACTCAAAACAATTACCAGTTAGTCCCCTAAATGATTCCCAAATCTTTTAAGATCACCGTCGTTTTCTTTCGAATAACAACGGATTTTATTTTGAAAAGGATTAGTTCAATCTCTCGATCTCACTTCTGGATTCCAAAACACATTAAGCACTCGATTTATGTTAAATTGGCTAGATTTTATCTCTCGATATTAACCTAACGGTTTAAATGGGACTAAAGCTTACTTGGTATATCACTATCACCGTTTTGGGCTTTAGGCATGCAATTCCTAATTCTATATAGCAATTAATTCTCGCGAACTTAATTACTAATCCACAAATCAATTGTAAACTGGCCAAATTCACAAAAGCATTAAGAACAAAATCACATGCTTCATTTAATAAGGAAAACTGATAAACGTTCAAATCAATTCGTTACATGCTTAAAAACCGGATTCATTCCAACCCCCAACACGAACCGGTTAGTTCATGTCGGCGGTGGATTCAAACATAAGAGAAAAGGATTCAAGAGTGAATGTAAACATGATCAAAAGTGAAAAGATGAAATCGTGATAACAAGTGATGAAAACTCCCTCTCGTGTCCGTCTCTACGTTCCGTCTTGAATGCACTCGTGATCGGCTCTGTATCGTGACCTCGAGGACTCCGAAAAGTCGCCCAAAATCGCCCCGGAACTGCTCTGGATCGTCTGCGAAAAGTTGCGCGAAGAATGACCTAAAATCTCCAAAAAACGAGTTTTATTTCTGCGTGCCGCGGTTTGTGCCGCGGTTTGCAAACCGCGCGCCAAACCGCGCGGCGGCGTGGAACAGTGTGTGCCGCGGCTTGCGCCGCGGTTTGCAAACCGCGCGCCGCGGTTTAGGAAAACTGTGTGCCGCGGTTTTGGACTGTGTGCCGCGGTTTTGGACTGTGATCTCGGGCTTTCGTTGGGCTTTGTTTTGGCTCTTTTGGGGTTCTTTTTAGCTTCTTTTCTCGAGGAATGCCGCATTTTAGCTAACCTGTATAAATCACTAGATAAACCGTGAAATACACGCCTTTTTACTTGAATACAAGCCAATCTCATTGGTTTGAGAACCGAAAATAACGCCAAAAAGTGGCGTTATCAACAACCCCAAACCGAGCGTTTTGTTTGTCCCCAAGCAAATTAGCGATAAAAACAGAATAAAAGCATATATCTGTGAAAGAATAATAACTGCACAATTCCAATCGGTACCAAGTGATGCATCGGTGATTTCCCATACCCGTGAATATCTATCTCACTTTCGCCTCATTCTTTAATTTGTCCGATCTATGACCTTCTATTGGGAGTTGAACTCGTGACTGTTCCGATTACATTAAGGTTAGACTAAGTCCAGACATGCTAGGGAAAACATTTCGCCTCGACCTTACCTCACGGGATACTCTCTTTGCACTCGAACCTAGGTTATCGCTCGTGTTGTCATGTTTACGGAGGTTATGTACAATAATACTCAAATTTCATGACAACTCTATTGAAAGACGCACAAGTGTCCAAAAGTTTGATCTCGGAAGGACATTAAATAGCAAGACAAGGAATATCGGTAAAGGCAGTCGTAAACCGTAATCGCATTTTCAAAAGATCATCCAGGTCTTTACACGGGTTGTAATGGGGCTAAGGCTATGGTTGAGAAACGACGGGTAAAATGGTTCAAACATCCTTGGTGTGTCAATTGTTGGCAGTTCCGAACTCTATAGCTTTGTGCTCTATTATTTGGCCATTTTCGTCACTATTGGAGTTGCTTTGACTCTCTTATTTTTCAGCTCTAGATAATATCTAAATAACTGTGTTTATTTAATATATATATATATATATATATATATATATTTTGGGACTTCATTGGTCCTCTTTTCTACTTCTCGGGTTACATTGACCCGTTTTATTCTCATGACTGGCCGAAATTTTCTCTTTTCTGCTCTATCTCTATTAGTTCATTACCGCTTCCGATTGACACACTTTTGGATTGGGTTGGCTAAGGCTCATGGCTGAGGGTGTACTGATGGGTTTTTAGAAACGAAAGGTGAGTGTTCGACTGCAAAGGGGCTAAGGGTACATGCAGAAGGGTAAAAAGGTACGATAGCTAAAAACGGGTTAATTAAAACACACAATGCCTGGAATCATATCTTAAGGTCCACACGATATGGCCTACTATACCCTTACCTAATATCCCGATGTTCGTCTTTGCTACTCAATGCAATAATGTAGCGAGATCATTCTACATTCACGACAAGGAATTCGAAAAAGTGTATATGAATTTAGTGTATGAATCCCTCGAAATGAAAAACGTCTTTTAGGCTCAAAGCTCACTATCGGGTGGTCTCCACTAATGTCCCTAGTCATGTCCTTTCCCGGTCCTTCCCTAACGGTCACGTCACTATCACAAGATTCTTCCCACAATGGTCAGTCTCAATCATTCAAAACAAAAACTTTAGCTACTTTGATCTAGACACTCAGAAGTGCAGGAAATCTACGTGCATAACTTGGGCCCGATTGGGCAACCCCAAACCTTACCCACACATTGTCCCCAATGTGCAAGTAAAGTCGTGGGTGATGCGACTCATTGTGCAGTTATTAAAAGAACAGGCAAGGCATTACATATATAGCATAAAAAGACTACCCAAATTTTCTAAAACTAGGTACCCCAAACCTAGGCCGTGGTCTAGGTTTGCCAAATAAAAGCCAACCCCAAACCTCGGTGAAACCGAGGTTTGCACAGGGTCTAATGTGAGTGTGTAGATGGTTCAAAAATGAGGCACCCCAAACCTAAGTGAAACTTAGGTTTGTTGCATCTCGTGCAATTAAAATAGAACAACACATCAAACACCACTCTTTTAGCAGAGAAATGATTAGAACATACCTGTTTTGCCCGGCCAGAGGAGATTCTTGAAAGATTGAGCATTTGGAGAAGGAGGGGAGAGCACGCACACACAAAAGAAACAAACAAACGACGAAAGAAAAACAAGAAAACAGAAACACACAAAGCAAGAAAGGAATAAAAACTGCACGAAACATGAAAAATGAGGCAAATGGGACTCCCGTGGTTTAGCCCGCGACTTGCAAGTCGCGTGGCAGACCGCGTAACTCTCTGTTTCAGAAAACCAACAGAGGGCCCCGCGACTTGCTGCGTGGTATGCAAACCGCGTGACAAGTCGTGTATGTCCCTGTTTCAGCTATTTTTGACTTTTTCGATTTTTCGATTTTTATGGCTTTTTCATTATTTAAACACACGCGTAAAACTAAATATAAAGAACGGAAACTAACCTTGGTGGGTTGCCTCCCACCCAGTGCCGTATTTAAAGTCGTGGCACGACTGTGCGGTTTCAACTCGGCTCAGTATCCACGGAGTTGGATCGCCCACACCTGCGATTCTTCGCGGATTCTCTCACACTTGGTCTTCCATGACCAGATCCGGATGCCTCTCCCTCTTGACCTCTCGTCTTCTCGAACATCTTGAAAGTCACTCTCTCGCCACCAACTCTGAAGGTCACCTCTCCTTCCTCTACTTCGATCAGTGCTCGGCTCGTGGCTAGGAATGATCTTCCCAGGATCAACGGAACCTCCTCATCCTCGTCTATGTCTATCACTACGAAGTCCACCGGGAAGTAGAGTTTACCGACCTTTACGAGCACGTCCTCGATCACTCCGTAAGGATATCTGATCGATCTATCCGCGAGCTTCAGCGTCATGTATGTCGGCTGCACCTCACCCAGTCCGAGTTTCCTAAAAATAGATAATGGCATTAAATTAATACTTGCCCCTAAATCACATAAAGCTTTATTAAAAGAAAGATTTTCAATTTGAATAGGGATAGAGAAACTCCCTGGATCTTTGAGCTTCGGGGGCAACTTATTTTGGAAAATCGCGTTGCACTCTTCAATGAGTGCAAAGGTGGACTGGTGGTCAAGTGCCCTCTTCTTGGATAAAATCTCTGTCATGAACTTCATGTAAGAGGGCATTTGCGCCAATGCATCAGCGAAAGGGATGTTAATAGTTAATTTTTTAAATACATCGATAAACTTATAAAAATTAACATCGTCCTTGCTTGCTTTCAGTCTGTTTGGATATGGCACTTTGGGTACCACTGGCTTGACCGGTGGTGCCACTTTTTCCTTCGGCTTCTCTCGATCAATCACATCTTCCTCCTTCTTCTTGTTCTTCACCTCAAACTCTTTGTCATCCTTTAACTCGCCCATGTCTATCATCTCGAACTCTTCCTCTTCCGGACCGGTCTCCTTTGATGAAGTTTCGCTTACCGGATCTCTGGTCAACTCCTTTCCGCTTCTACGGTAGATGGCATTGCAATGCTCCCGGTTTTGTCTTTCGGGTTGACTCGGAAGTTTCCCGGGGGCTCGGTTTTGTAGGGTCTCAGAAATCTGCCCCACTTGCCTCTCGAGGATCTTGATGGCGGCGGTGTTTTGCTCGGTAGCTGTAATACCCCGGGTAAATCCGTTAATTAAATTCTAGTTCCGTTAAGTTTATTTTCTTTATAATTGATGTTAGGGTAAGTTTAGGAGGGTTTATAAGTTTAAAGGGTAAAAGTTTGACCAAAGGATAAATTAAAGGTGTATTAGTTATTAGTGAGGAGTTTAGGGGTGGAAATGGTAAATATATGTAGATATTACCCTTTTAGTTTTCTGATATTTTCATATCAGCTAAAGATCAGATTTCAAGTGTGTGTTAGTGTGTGTATTGAGAGAAAAGAAGAAAAGGAAGAAAAGAAAGCAATAGGACATCATTTGGTGTACTTGGAAGAGATTAAGGTATGTTTTCTTTGTATTTTATGTTTGTAAGTGTTTATGGATGATTGCTATCGGAGTAGAATCATTAAGTTCGTGTCTGAGGTTAAAATCTGTCGAATCTGGGTAAAAATGGGGTAAACCGACAGAGGTGCCCGGATAAGATGAATGTATCCAGGTAGTTTTGTTGAAGGTGTCCGGATGACGTTCTGAAGGTGTCCGGACAGGGTTTTATCCGGGTAAGTCCTTTTTGTTATACTTTTCCGGATGGAATAGGATACCGGATGGCGTCCGGATTACTTTGGTGTCCGGATTCCTTATGCTGTCCGGGAAGTTGTTCTGTCCGGATTAGTCTTGTTGTCCGGATTCTTTGTGTTGTCCGGAAAGTTGTCCGGATACTTTGAGGTTTCCGGATAACTTGGCTGTTTGGGTAAATTTTGAGGATAAAAGTTATGTAGATGTATCTAGAGTCCATGACCTGCTAGTAAGTCTTATACATAAGTTGGTAAGGAGATATTTGTATGTAAATGGTTTCAGATTCTGAGGTATTTGGATAAAGGATCGGATAGCTCGGAGAAAGGCTTGGAAGCGTATTTTAAGCATTCAAGGTGAGTTTTGATGTAAAACGTTTTGAACTGGAATACATATGTGTATATATATATATATATGAGATGATTATGTGGTAGGAATATGATTATGTGTATATAAATGACAATATGATGTAATGAGATATATATTGTATTTATATAAGATTTGCACTACACGAGTGCACTTGTTGCCGGGTTCCGGTGTGCGGACCGGTGTGTAGCCGGGTTCCGGTGTGCGGACCGGTGAGTAGTCGGGTTCCGGTGTGCGGACCGACAGGTAGCCGGGTTCTGGTGAGCGGACCGGTTGTTGATTTATTAGTTGGCTTGCTACCAACTAATATGGCCATTTGTGGAGGAATAAGGTGAATGAGATGTACACGATGCACGAGTCTGGATTGGTATTTAAATACGTGTGGTATGTTTATATTTTACGAAAGGATTATCAAAGGTTTATCTAAACTATTTTGATACAAAGGATTTACATAAAAGGTTTTATAATGATTTTGGAAAGGACCGGGATTAACTCACTAGACCCGTTTGGTCTAACCCTCATTTTGTTTTCAAAAATATGTTTTCCAGGTTAAGGATCGGCAGGAGAGGATGAAGTGTAGGAAGCTTTTGATGGATGTTGATTAGGAAGCTTTTATATATTTTGTAATGTCAAGACTAATGAGACCGTACTTGGTTTGTTATATAACTTTTGTTGAAAATCAATGATAAGTATGAATGTTATGTATTATGATGTATGTTATGGGATTTGGGTCGTTACAGTAGCTGCCTTGACAGTATTGATTGTGCTTGCTAATCCCTCGACTGTGCTGTCCATTTTCGACATGAACTTCATCATCATGTCCTCGAGTCCCGGCTTCTTCTCCCCGGATGGTCCTTCGTTTCTTTGCTGAAAACCTGGAGGACGATAAGCACTTTTAGTATTAGAGAAATTAGAAGAGTTAGGAAAATTACCTGACTGTGGTTGACCCGGCTGATTCCATGAAAGATTGGGATGCCTTTTCTACCCCTCGTTATACGTATTCGAGAACAGATCGTTTCTCGGTTGGTTCCGGTTTGCCACAAAATGGACCTGATCAGGTTCTTGAAGATTTCCACCATTCAGCCTATTTGTGATAAAGGCTAGTTGAGCCTTCAGTTCCTTCATCTCTTCTGACTCTTGAATACTTGCCACTCTTCTAACGGCTGATCTCGGTGTAGAAAAACTATGCTCGGCCAAGTTTTCAATCAGCCGCATGCTTCCTCGTATGATCTATCCATCAATGCTCCACCCGCGGCAGCAGTGATATCATTTTTGAATAGTGGGTGGAGCCCACTAAAGAAGGTCTGGATGATGACCCAGCCTTGTAGCCCATGGTGCGGACATTTCTTGATCATGTCCTTGTAACGTTCCCACGCCTCATATAGCGTTTCTTGCTCCCATTGAGAAAAATGGGTGATCTCCGCCATTAGTTGGGCGGTCCGACTCGGTGGGAAGAACTTCTGAAGGAAGGCGGCTTTCAACTGTGCCCAAGTAGTGATCGAATCAGGTGAGATGCTTTCAGTCCATGTTTCAGCTCGGCCTTTGAGGGAAAACCCGAATAGTCGCAGCTTGATGGCGTCTTCACTCATGCCATTGATCTTAAAAGTATTGCAGATCCTCTCGAATGCACGAAGATGTGCGTGAGGATCCTCGGTTGGCGTCCCTCCGTATTGGTTCGGTTGCACCATCACAATAGTGCTCGGTTTAAGCTCGAAATAGTTCGCCCCAGTAGTGGGCGCTTGGATGCCTATTCGTGCGGCCGCCACATTAGGATCGGCAAATGACCGCATCGGAACTCTCTCCGGAGGAGGTGGTGGTGGATTGTTGCGGCGAGGTGGTCTCTCGTCGTCAGACATCTCGAATTTCAGATTTCGCTTAGCTTTAGCTTCTTTCCGCAGACGACGGGCGGTTCTTTCGATCTCCGGATCAAATTCTTCAATCTCTTTTCTTCGGGTCGTCCTTGGCATAAACCAAGTGGAACCTGAAAAGAAGAAAACAAAGTCAACAATCCAAAAACTGAAAGTGAATGAAATAAAATACGAAAAGAAAATGTCTAATCTAATAGCGTGTATAGATAGTAGTGCTATTAGTTGCAACTAGTTCCCCGGCAACGGCGCCAAAAACTTGACACGAGGTTTTGACACCCCGCGAATCTTACCGCAAGTGTATGGGTCGAAGTCAAGTAATAGTACTTGAGAAAGTACGAGTATCGAATCACGGGGAACTAGGAACTAAGTATCACAATTACTATAGGCTCTATTAATTGGACTATCGAATTTAGAGATGGTTGGCTTGAAACTAATTAAATGCAGAAGTAAAATCAAATCAAACACAAGACAAACAGAACAGCTTTGAAAACTTTGATAGAGAGAAAAGTTGAGGGTTGGAAATCCTCAGGTTTTCCACATGCAAACAATCGACTCAAAACAATTACCAGTTAGTCCCCTAAATGATTCCCAAATCTTTTAAGATCACCGTCGTTTTCTTTCGAATAACAACGGATTTTATTTTGAAAAGGATTAGTTCAATCTCTCGATCTCACTTCTGGATTCCAAAACACATTAAGCACTCGATTTATGTTAAATTGGCTAGATTTTATCTCTCGATATTAACCTAACGGTTTAAATGGGACTAAAGCTTACTTGTGTAAAGCCCGTGTCCCGGTACGTTTATTAATTAATTTTAATAATTTAAAATGTTTACCTTTAATTGTTTTGGTTAGTGGTTTGGTGTCAAAAAGGACCAAAATGTTAGCTTTCGTCTCGTTTTGAGGTAGATTGTGAGATGAGGTGTAGTTGAGGGGCTAATAGTGCATTTCTTGGAAACTTGTGGCATGGGTTTCGGCCCATGCACTCTAGGCCGAACACCCCCCCTTTTTTTTGATATCTCGTTTCTCTTTTTTCTTGCATAGGAAGCAAACCAAAACAACCCTAGAACCCTTTTCTTTTTCTCTTGGTGTGGTGCGGCCGTATAGTAAGAAACGAAGAGAGAGAGATCGCGAGGAGGAGAGGGACGAGAGGAAAGGACCAGCGGCAGCAGCCCTCGCCGCCGCTACTGCTGTCGCCGGAGACCGCCACCACCGGCTGTCGTAGGAGGAGTCGAGGGTGAGAGGCTTGGTTGTGGTGGTGAGACGCCGTCGTAAGGTAAGTGGTTCTCGTTAGTCTCGTTCTTTTCTTTTCCTTTTCGTTTTTCCGGCGAGACCACCACCGCCGCACGCCGCCGCTGCGGTGGCTGTGGGTGGAGGGCGGTGGCAGTGGGTCGCACTCTTAGCGTAAACCCCGAATCGTTTGAGCCACGAACCGTTTATAAAGTTATCTTTTTATGAAAATTTTAGTGTGCTGTCCAGTTTTCGCGCGACCATAACTTTTCCGTCGTAACTCCGTTTGAGCCGAAACTGGCGCCCACGGTTCAAGTTCAGGGTCGAGCAAGTTTTCCGTGTTTTAGCGAGAAACTGGTTCGGTCTCTAACTGGGCGAAATAGTGGTCACAAGTTCGGTGTTTCGTCATTTCATGTGAAAACTTCTGGAATCTGCCTTGATCTTGCGAAAATCATAACTTTCTGTTCGTAACTCGGTTTGGGGTGAAACCGGTGTCAAAAGTTCTCGTTTTGAGTCTAGAAACTTTCATGTGTTTTGTGCAAAACCAAGTTCGGGACGTAGCATGGGTCGATTTGTCGTTTTATACTGAAAGGTGCTGAATTTAGCTGTTCCGGAAACTGTTTTTGTAAAATCCGTAGTAAATTGTAGAAAAATCGTTAGGAGGCGTATAATATGTCCTTGGAACCCTAACTCAGAGTACTTTCTGGTCATGAAATAATATTGGGAATTTTCTGGGTTTAAAGGGGTCGAAACAGGTCCCGAACAGACCTGTTTTGGGTGAACGGAATTTAGTTTTAGTGACGGTATAAGCGTGTGTCGTGTCATAGGGTCCGGGTCTCGTATTGACACATTTTAACATGCATTTAGGTGCTGGGAAGTGACCGTAATTGTGAAGCTTGATTTGTGTTATTAAGCTGGGCGCGCATTCGAGGTGAGTTCTCTCACTGTGTAGTTAGGGGTTGTATGCATGTCATAATAGTTTGTATGTACTACTGTCTTTGTGGTGTGAACTAGTTGTTTGTGGTGTGTAATATTTGATTGGTTTGAATGCTTAGTATAAAGGTTTTACATTACAATTCGGTGGGACCGAGAAAGTGGAAAGAAACGTTGTGGGAACTCGGTGTGACGAGTGTGTTACATTACAATTCGGCGGGACCGAGAAAGTGGAAAGAAACGTTGTGGGAACTCGGTGTGACGAGTGTGTTACATTACAATTCAGTGGGACCGAGGAAGTGGAAAGGAACGTTGTGGGAACTCGGTGTGACGAGTGTGTTACATTACAATTCGGTGGGACCGAGGTGTTGGATACATAATTACTTGTAGATGTTTACTCGTTTTATGTAACTGTGATGTTGTTGCTTATGTGCGGATAGGGGTGATGTGTATATAATTCCTATCTGCGCATGTGTTGGAATTCACTAAGCTTCGTGCTTACCCTTTCCCAATAAACTGTGGTTTCAGGTCCGAGCTGCTCTAAGGCGTGACAGGTACACACTGGCGCGCGAGGAGAGCTGGCTGCTTTCTGATTTTAATAATTAGACGTTTATTCCGCTGGTTTTATTTATAAAGATATTAATTGTGAGTTTGCAAACGAAACGTTGGGATCATTTAATGAGTTGTTATAAATGAAATGTTTATTTTAAAATTTTAAATTGCTTGTAATTTTTTTGGGACGTTACAACTTGGTATCAGAGCACAGCTTGAGTGAATCACACACACCTCGGTGTGTTTGATCTCAAGTTTGCGGCTATAAGATTCCTTTAAAATCGTTTTTAGAAAATAAAAGGAAGGAAAATTCCGTTGAGAACGGTGATTGGAGGCGCAGTGTGTACAGTCAGCCGGAGCCAAAGGGGAAAGGTACAGTACTTAGTGTTTTATTTGCTTTCTAGATCATAGAGTATGCATGCTAGATTGCCTGTTGTGGACACTATGATGTATGTTGAACTACTTGCTATTAGGATTTTTATGCGAATTATGATAGGTTACTAAGTGGTTGCCCTCTAGGTTGTATGCAGTAAGAGATTTATAGCCTTAGAATATTCGATTTAGTTCTATTGCGCAGCTCTTGTTTGAGTCCAACCGTTCTAGGATAGAGTCTTGTATTCGACTGTCTATTTATTTCGCACTGCATATAATCGGGTATTCGCGAGGTCACTCGTCATAATTAGTAGGAATTCGGTAGTAGCAAGGGTAGTGGGATAAGAGGAAATTCCTAGGGAGCTAGGAAGGGTGGATGTATATATATGCTGGTGCGGGCATATGGTTAATTATATATTTAATTGTTGTTGTATGATCGGGGTGGCCGATGGTTTATTATGTATACAATTGTGGCTGTCTGATCGGGGAGACCGGTGGTCTTATATATACAGTAGTTGTATGAGTTTGCCTGTTTAGGATATGTTCTTGAACTGGCATGTGTGGATTAATTATGTTATGTGTATAGTTTCGGCGAGAAACTACTTGGACCCTCGGGATGGGACTCGGAACGAGCGATGATAGGCGTGGAAGGTAGTAGTAGAGCTCCTACTACCGGAAGCACAGGATCAATGCTCGAGTCGGGGAAGTCACGAGGAATCCAAGGAGTTGAGCGTGAGTGTTGTTAGTATGAGTTATTATGTGCTAATAACGCGTTGTATTATCTACCCTGAATAGCCGTCACGAGGGGAGACAATTATAGTAGATCCACTGGTACATGTGTGTACTTGACTTGCTTTGATGGGATGATCGTTGGGGTAGTGTCGAAGGTTCTAAACTAGTAGTCGTTGGAATAGAAAGACGATTATAGTATTAGTCACTTGGAGTGACGATAAGGATGATATTTGTTGTAAGCAGATCATTTCGGGCCAAGATGGGAGATTGTGCTAGAGCCATAGGCTTATAGAGCCGACTTGGATTTGAGGAAAAATCGTAGGGATTATTTGACGTAATTTCCCAACTTGCCCTAAGAGGTTAAATGTTCGGAGGACGATAGTGGATTGGAGAGGTTTGGAGGAGTATGAGTCGAGACGTGGAATGCCGACTGAGTCATGCACGAAGTTTATTTTGAAAATAAAATTGCATTAACTACTTCTGGTGTTTCAAATCCTTTTAGGGATGGTGTTTTGGAATTTTGGGAAATGTTTAGTACACACACAAGATTTCGAATTATGGTTTTGAAAGTGCATGAAACTTTTTTATCACGAGAGTTGCAAACTTTGTTAAAATTGTATCATTGATTATTTCCAACGGTTCTTTCGGGTATGATGATATCCGTGTTTTGTGGTGTTTAAAATGTTGGGCAAGTGACTACGGTTTGCGACTTTAACATTGGAATTCCTCCACATATGTTAGAGTTGAGACGGAAAGTTACATCCCGCGGTGTCTGTATAAGACTATTTGGGTGATTTGGTTAAAATAAGTTGGTTAAACAATGTTGTTTTATGGTTTTACCGTGGGAAGAGATTTTTGGGAACTTGGCGTCTCATTCATGTTTTTGCTTTTGGCAATTTGACTTTGGAGGCACAATGTATGGTGCTATTTTATTGACTTAGAGTCATTGAGTTCATTAGGGTCCATGAAGTTTTGTTTTACGGCATGTTGAGTCGTGTGGGTTTAATTTTGCGAGGTGCATATCTTATTTGTTTATGTGACCATTTGGGGAAATTTTGGAAATCAATTTAAAGAACCCCACCTTTTGAGATTTGGTGTGAGTTAATTGGAGCTTTTGTGTCATTGCAAGAAAATTTTAAGGAAGTGTTACAAGCTTGCACGCCTACCCCAGTTAGAGATTTTATGAGGTTTTAGTCGATATTTGCAAATGATAAAAGCGAATTGATTTCTATCTTTAAGTTTGAAAATTTCGCAAGACAATTGTGTTTTAACAAAAATATATTTGTAAACCGTTTCATCGTTTTGGATGACTAACTGACGCACGTAAAAATTTGTTGGTGGACCCTGTGCCACGACATTTTATGATTTAAAAAGAGAAATTTTGGGGTCAAACGTCGTGGAACCGATTTTGAAATTTTGTGCACACCTTTGTCGCATCCTGTTTAAGGTTAAGCGGTTACTTTAAGTGCATGTCATGAGCCAATTCATACTAGAACCGTGAAGGTTCATTTTCACAGAAATTATTTATTTCGCTTTACTAAGCTGCAATGAAAGGATTTTTTAACATGATTTTCATATGTGGGACGAGCGTGTCCATTTTTGCGTAACTACCGACCTGGTAATAGTAGTTTTATTGCTTACGGTCTTTTTGAAATGAAAAATCTTGACGTTGAGAATATTTTGTAAATGATTTTGTAAACCATTTGGGAAGTGCGTTTATAAGTGATATGGGTCATTTTGAGAATTTTAAGGGTGTGAGTCCTTTTGTTTAGCTCGTGTCGATTTTGGGACTAATGCTATTTAAGAGTATCGCTTGCTTAAACTTTATTTAAATGTGTTTTTGACCGACTTATGGGTCTAGCAAGCGTGGAGCATTTTGCTCGGTTTTGATTTGGAGTTTGTCATGGGCTAATTGCCCGGTTTTAATGACTCGAGGTGGAGTCTTGTTGATGAATTGTTTTGTCGCACCGTTTGGCATTCATTGCACGTCGAGTATTTACATGTTTGGGTGAGTGAGTCAATCCGGAATAGGCATGTTGTTGGTAGGCTGTTTGCTTTGGATCCTTAGGCACGTTAGTCAGTCGTTGGTAATGGTCGGTTGGGTATCTCGGGGTGGGACCCCGATATTCATGTGTTTTAACCTAGACTTTCCAGTAGGTACTAGGAGGATATAGTCGTGGGCACTTACCTGGGAGGTAGTTCCGGTGTGCTGGGTCTTGAGGCGTTACCTGGGAGGTAGACGTCAAGGTGTATCCTCGATACGGTGTGACTTGGCTTCGTAGAGCAAGTGTGGATGATACGTCGACGGTGGAAGGTAGGTATTCCATGCGCGTTAGTACCGTAGGCCGAATAGTATCGGTTAAGGGATTGATGTCCTTTGTTATTAAGAGCATAAATGCGCATCCACCATTTTGAGGTAGGTGGTATATTTAGGTGTCGACTTTTGGGCTTGAAGCCAAACACCTTTAGTATAATCGGAGAGTTGTAGCTGATTTTAAGATAATAATGGTGACGGTAGTAGTAACCCTGAAATGATCACTTGTGATGAATGGTTATGGTAGAATGACCTTCGTGTGTATTAGTTGATTTGGTTGTGGGGGATATCTTTTTGTGTTAGTGTCTAGGATAATACCACGCTGATGCTTGTTATTGTAATCGGTGGGACCGATGTTCGGCGGGTGGCCGATGTTTGTTATTGTAATCGGTTGGACCGATGTTCGGCGGGTGGCCGATGTTTGTTATTGTAATCGGTTGGACCGATGTTCGGCAAGGGGTCAATGTTTGTTAATGTGATTCATTGTGAATTTTGGGAGTCTAGTAGAACTCGTAGAAGTTAATCGGCAGTTAATGGTAGGAATGGTCGGATTCGAGTATCCTGTGGGGTATATTGGTGAGCATCTTTAGAATGGTTAGAGCTTGGAAAATTTAATCGGGAGGTATGAATCATCTAAGGTTGGGAGACAACCGAAGTCGTTTAACTAGGAATGATTCCGATTGTTGAAGTGTTCTTCCAATCGCGTTTTCAGTGTCCTTGAATGAGTGTTGTTAGTAAGGAAGTATTCGGGAGATTCTTAGACGGTGTGAGAAATTAGGTTCCAGTTAGTGAAAGTCCAGTGGCAACTCAGAAAGGGTTCTGAGTGGACTTGGGAACCTGTGGCTGAGATGCGAGAGAGTTATTAGGAGCTGTTTGCGGACGTAGACTTCGGGGACGAAGTCTAATTCAAGCGGGGGAGAGTTGTAAGGCCCATATCCCGGTATGTATTATTTTATTTAAATAAATCCTTTGCCTGCTGTCCTGTTAAACTTTTGATTTATTATCGGGATTATCGAGAGTTAGCATCGTTAGCATTCTTAAGCTATCTTGGATTTGTGTAAGGTGTTAAATTGTTGAGGGGCCATTCTTGGCCTTAGGCAAATTTTGGGTATGGGTTTGGCCCATGCAATTAGGAACCAAACCATGCTTCTTCTCGTTTTTCTTTTTCCACGGCCGCTTCACCATCATAAACCCTACTTCTTCTTTTTCTTGTGAACCACTCAAAGCAACCCTATGATTTCTTTCTCTTTTCCTTGTGGAGGTGCGACCGGAAGAGAGAAACGAAGAGAGAGAGAGAAGAACCGGGAGTAAGAAGAGAGAGGAAGCCGCCGGAGTTGCTGCTGCTGTTCGCCGGAGTGCCGCTGCTGTTCGCCGAAGTTTTCAAGAGGGGGGGTATCGAGTGCTGTCGCGTGGCATCGTCGCAAGGTAACTCTCCGCCCTTCTCCTTTACTTTTCGTTTGTCCGGCGAGACAACCACCGCCGCACGCCGCCGCTACGGTGGCTGTGGGTGGACGATGGTGGCAGTGGGTGACACTCGTGGCGGAACCCTAAAAACACCTGGCCTAAACTCTAAATCATCGTAGCGTAAATCCCAAACCGTTTAGTATCGTAAATCGTTTATAAAATCGTCAATTTATGTGAAAAGCGTCCTTCTGCCACTGTTTTGCGTCAACCATAACTTTTCTGTCGTAACTCCGTTTGAGCCGAAACTGGCGCCCACGGTTCCAGCTCGGGGTCGGTCATGTTTTCCGTGTTTTAGCGGAAAACTGGTTCGGCCTCTAGCTAGGTGGAAAAGTGGTCGTAAGTTCAGTGAATCGTCATTTTATGTAAAAGAAACTGCAGTTCTGTCACTGTTTTGCGTAAGCTGTAACTTTCTGCTCGTAACTCGGTTTGGGGTGAAACCGGTGTCAAAAGTTCCCTTTTTGAGTCTAGAAACTTTTCGGTGTTTTGTGCAAAACCAGTTCGGGATGTAGCATGGGTCGATTTGTCGTTTTATACTGAAAGGTGCTGAATTTCGCTCACTACTAAACAGAAGTCGATTTCCGGCGGATTTTTTCGGCGGATTTTCCGCCTGATATTTTCCGGCGTCTTTCCGGCGGATTTCCGGCGGAAATTAAAAAAGTCAAATTCCGTTGACTTCCGCCGAAAATCCGCCGAAAATCACAAAAAAAAAAATATTTCGCATTTTTTTAAACGATCGACTTATTTTTTCGGCGGATTTTCGGCGGAATGCAATTAATTATTTTTAAAATTAATATCCGTCGGAAATAAGTCGGAATTCCGCCGAAAAACTTTTAATTAATTAAGAAAATAATTTTTTTAATCATCCGCCGCAAATCCGCCGAAATACTAAACTCTTAAAAATTTAAAAAAATTAAAAAATAATTTACGATCCGCCGGATATTAATTTTAAAAAATAAAAAATAATTTTTTTAATCATCCGCCGAAAATCCGCCGGAACCCGTAACCTTCAAAAATAAAAAAAAAAACTAATTTACGATCCGCCGGAAATCCGCCGGAAATTAATTTTAAAAAATAAAAAATAATTTTTTTAATCAGCCGCCGATAATCCGCCGGAACCCATAACCTTTAAAAATAAAAAAAAACTAATTTACGATCCGCCGGAAATCCGCCGGAAATTAATTTTAAAAAATAAAAAATAATTTTTTTAATCATCCGCCGAAAATCCGCCGGAACCCGTAACCTTCAAAAATAAAAAAAAGAAACTAATTTACGATCCGCCGGAAATCCGCCGGAAATTAATTTTAAAAAATAAAAAATAATTTTTTTAATCAGCCGCCGATAATCCGCCGGAACCCATAACCTTTAAAAATAAAAAAAAACTAATTTACGATCCGCCGGAAATCCGCCGGAAATTAATTTTAAAAAATAACAAATAATTTTTTTAATCATCCGCCGAAAATCCGCCGGAACCCGTAACCTTCAAAAATAAAAAAAATAAACTAATTTACGATCCGCCGGAAATCCGCCGGAAATTAATATTTTAGAAATATTTTTAATTATATAAATATTAAATTAAATTAAATTTTAATGATAAATCAAACCTTGTGGGCTTAATGTACCGTTATGGGCTTTAATTGTTCATTTTGGGCTTCAATGGACCCTTATGGGCTTAATGTACCGTTATGGCTTTTAATGGAATGTATTGGGCTTTAATGGACCGTATCGATCTTTATGGATCGTAGTTTGATTTAATGGACCATATTGATCTTTAATTGATTATCTGGGATTCAATGTACCGTTGTGGGCTTAATAGATCGTTATGGGCTTTAATAGACGTATTGGGCTTTAATGAATCGTATCGGGCTTTAATTGACCATTATAGCTTATGGAACGGTTTTAGCTTTATTGGACCGTATTAGGTTGCAAATGGATTTGACAGGGGTTTATTGGATCCAAATGATCGTTAACGAGTCCAACAGGGGGTTATTGGATCCAAATGACCGTTAATGGATTTTGTTGGGATTTCAGTAATCTACTAGGTGTTTAGTCAACTCAATTGAACTTTAACGGACTTATGGAATGGTTTAGGCTTTAATGGACCGTATTGGGCCTTTATGAATCGTATTGTGCTTTAATGGACCGTATTGGCTTTTAATTGATCATTTTGAGCTTTAATGGACCCTTGTGGGCTTAATGTACCGTTATTGGCTTTAATGGGATGTATTGGCCTTTAATGAATCGTAATAGGTTTTAATGAACTGTAATAGGTTTTAATGGACCATATCGAGCTTTATGGATTCTAGTTTGTCTTAATGGACCGTATCGGGCTTTATGGATCCTATTTTGCCTTAATGTACCATATTGGTCTTTAATTGATCATCTGGGCTTCAATGTACCATTGTGGGCTTAATAGATTGTTATGGGCTTTAATGGACCATTTTGGGCTTATAGAACGATTTGGGCTTTAATGGATCGTATTGGGTCTATATGGATCCTAATTTGCTTTAATGGACCATATTGACCTTTAATTGATCATTTTGGGCTTCAATGGACCCTTGTGGGCTTAATGTACCGTTATGGGGTTTAATGGAATGTATTGAGCTTTAATGAACCATATTGAGCTTTAATGGACCGTATTGGGCCTTTATAGATCCTAGTTTGCTTTAATGGACCGTATCGGGGCTTTATGAATCGTATTGTGCTTTAATAGTCCGTATCGGGGCTTTATGGATTGTACTGTGCTTTAATTGATCGTATTGGCCTTTAATTGATCATTTGGGCTTCAATGGACCGTTATGGGATTAATAGACCGGTTTGGGCTTTAATGGACCGTATCGGGCTTTAATGAATCGTATTGGGCTTTAGTTGACAATTATGGGCTTATGGAACGGTTTGGGCTTTAATGGACCGTATTGGGCCTTTCTGAATCGTATTGTGCTTTAATGGACCGTATTGGCCATTAATTGATCGTTTTGGGCTTCAATGGACCCTTGTGGGTTTAATGTACCATTATGGGGTTTAATGGAATGTATTGAGCTTTAATGAACCGTATTGAGCTTTAATGGACCGTATTGGGCCTTTATAGATCCTAGTTTGCTTTAATGGACCGTATTGGGGCTTTATGAATCGTATTGTGCTTTAATAGTCCGTATCGGGCCTTTATGGATTGTATTGTGCTTTAATTGATCGTATCGGCCTTTAATTGATCATTTGGGCTTCAATGGACCGTTATGGGATTAATAGACCGGTATGGGCTTTAATGGACCGTATCACGTATTATGATAATATTTATATAATATTATTGATCTAGATCAATAATATTAAAGATAAAAAATTAAATATTATTTTGATCTTCATTTAATGTGTCATAATCCACATTCATTTTTAATCTGAAAAGTGGTTTGGCCAATATTCCTATAAATCCGGCTAATTTAAGAATTGATATTAAAAATAAAATTAATATTTTGGTCAATTTCCCTAAATAAATCTTCAAGATTTTTTTTATGTATAAGTAAGCTCCAACTATAAAATATGTATTTCTAAAAAAAAAGATTAAATAAAGAAGAAAAAAAATCTAAGACTAGAAATGGTATTTTGGCTAAATGTCTTTTTGCATTCCTTTTTAAAATTTTACCTCCCCCTGATTTTTAGCCGGGAATTTCATTTACCCGCTTATTTCTCCCCCAAATTTTCTAGGTCTCAAAATCGAGGGCTCAACTTTACATTCAATTTTACCTCCCGAAATCGTAAACTCCATTGAAGGTACTGGATTCCATTTCTTCAACTTCTTTTCAGTTCAATTGTTTCGATTGATTAAATTTTACGCTCAAACACATACACGCATGTAGTAATCGAGCTTTAGTATAGTACTCTCAAACATCATTTCTCGCCATTAGGATCGAAGATCTCACACTTTGAAGTAAGTTTCTTCTTTTGTTCGTCTTTGTAAATCAAGCACTCATATATGCACGCTATTTTTTATTTATGCATTGTGCTATTTGACCAGTTTTTTTGGCCGATTTGTCTTGGTCATGTCTTTGTGGTTACAGTTACGATCGTAGGTACGTCTTGATGTCTGGTCTGAAACAGTCACTACAGTGAAATTGGGTTTAGAAGAACCTCAAAATGCTTAATTTTAGAGGTGTACAACTAATTTTTATATAATATTATTGATCTAGTTCAACTAGTTGATTAGATGTGATTTAGTTCAACTGTTTTCTATTGGTTTGATGCCACTGATTTTGCTGTTAACTGTTGTTTTTCTATTCAATTAGAGTAAATTACATATTTGGTTCCTGTGTACACTTTTCTTCCTGAAAATAAAAACCTATGAGCATCTCCACTAGAGTAACAGTTGGTTCTGGAAAAACAGTCCAAACTTGTTTATATCAAGTATTAGAATAAACCTTGCAACTTGAGAATGTTTTTATCGTGTTTATTTGGTTATAGTTTGATTGGTACATTTGTAATCGATCCTTTTGATTTTGACAGAGTGATATTGCTGATAGAATTTCAGTTTTCCGAAGGGGGTGCTGTGAATTGTTGGGTTACAAGGTATCTGTGGAATTGCATATTTACATTTGTAAACTGTTTTCTGTTGGTTTGATGCCACTGATTTTGCTGTTAACTGTTGTTTTTCTATTCAATTAGAGTAAATTACATATTTGGTTCCTGTGTACACTTTTCTTCCTGAAAATAAAAACTTATGAGCATCTCCACTAGAGTAAATAAACAGAGTCCACCTATGATGGAAATGGAGTTGAAGTGTTACAGTGCAAAAGTTTTGTCATTCTTTGGCCTTTACTGGATGGTCATGACTTAAAATGTTAAGAATGTGGTCAACCGAAATTTCCCACTCATCATCATAGGTATCTAAATTTATAATGTGCCATGTTATTAATTTTTTGTGAAATAAGTTCCATTACGCAAAACTACTTTAACTTCAATTTTAGGTTATAGAAGTGGTCAGATTTTGGATTTATAACGCATGTTTTAAGATATGGTATGCTTTTCTTTTGAGTAAACTACAATCTTGGTCCTTGTGGTTTATGAAAAACTGTGAAGAACGTATTTGTACTTCAATAATTATATGAAATGGTTACTAGAATTTACATTTTGCGTTGAAAGTGGTCCTTCTGATTAACTATATTAAAAGTTGTGTATTAAATTAGGGGCATTTTCATCTTTTTAGCCATATTTTATTATATGTATATGCGTGTGTTTAATCTTGATGTGTGTATATATATATATATATATATATATATGTATATGTGTGTGTGTGTGTTTAATCTTGATGTATGTGTTTAATCTTGATGTATATATATATATGTAAACAAGTTAATATATGTATGGACTTTTTTCTAATATGTGTAAATATTATGTGTTTGTAGCTATGTCGACTAATGCAGATAGAGGATGGATGTATAAACGAGTAAATAGGAGTGGTGAAATAAATCTTGTTTTTAGATGTGAAGTTGAACGATTTTTGGATTTTGCTTTCACATATGAGCAATCTGTTCTACCGAGAGGCATAGATGAAGGGGTAACATTATTTACAAAATGTCCTTGTAAGAAATGTAAACTTAAAAAGTATAAAATTAGAGATGAGGTTCATTTAGACTTATTAAGAACAGGATTCATGCTTTCTTATACTCACTGGTATGCACACGGCGAAATAGAACCCTTAGTTCAACAGGAAATAGTAGACGAAGATTATTCCGAGGTTGACGGTGTTCAACAAATGGTGATGGACCAAAATATTCCCGGTACATCAAGTACGTGGGAGGAACAAGAACCGAATCAACATGCACGGCGTTTCTATGAGATGTTAGAAGCTTCACACCAGCCGTTGTGGGAGGGATGCCAGAACTTTTCAAAGTTAGAGGCAGCGGCAAGGTTTTTGAACTGGAAGTCAGATTGCAATGTACCAGAGACAACCTACAATCGTAACATTGCTATGGTGAAAGAAATGCTACCTAAAAATGAACAATTGGTTGGTAGCTTTTACGAGACAAAGAAGATGTTGAAGCAACTTAGTCTGTCGAAAGAGAAGATCCATGCTTGCAAAAACCATTGCATGTTATTCTATAAGGAATCTGCCGATTATGACACTTGTCAAGTGTGTGGGGAGCCTCGCTACAAAACAAGGGGCCGAAACAATAAGGTGCCTCAGTTGGTGTTGACGTATTTACCTATTACAGAAAGATTGCAACGAATGTATTTGTGTAAGAAAACAGCAAAAGCGATGACTTGGCACTGTCAACATCAGACTGAACAGGGAAAGATGGTACATCCGAGTGATGGTGAGGCTTGGAAACACTTTGACAGGCTACATCCTGATTTTTCAACCGAGATCGGGAATGTTCGCCTGGGCTTATGTACGGATGGTTTCAACCCCAATAACTCTAACTCAAATCCGTATTCGCTATGGCCCGTCTTTCTTACAAACTACAATCTGCCGCCTTGGATGTGCATCAAGGAATCCTACGTCCACCTCGCTTTGCTGATTCCCGGCAAGAAGAGTCCCGGACAAAACTTGGATGTATTTCTTCGGCCCTTGATCGATGAATTGAAGATGTTATTCTTGGAGGGTGTCCATACCTACGATGCTTTTCGTAGGACCAATTTTACCATGAGGGTCGTACTGTTGTGGACGGTTAGTGACTTCCCTGCTTATGCCATGCTTTCTGGTTGGAGCACGCACGGAAAGTTAGCTTGTCCATATTGCATGGGCAATACAGGTGCGTTCCAGTTACGAAGCGGAGGGAAGTCGTGTTGGTTTGACTGTCACCGCAAGTTTCTACCACAAAGACATGCGTTTAGACGTGACAGAAAGCAATTTCGTAAGGGACATACCGAGACGGCTGATCCACCCTTAATGCCAACCGGTCAAGAAATATGGAATCAAGTGTGTAGCCTTCCTACGGTTTATGATGGTGTCCCACACAAGTCAAGGCACTATAGAAAGCCTGCGGGTTTTGGGGTAACACACAATTGGGTAAAGCGGAGCATTTTCTGGGAGCTGCCGTATTGGCACACTTTGTTGATACGACACAACCTGGATGTAATGCACATTGAGAAGAATGTGTTTGATAATCTGTTTCACACGATTATGGACACACAAAAATCAAAGGACAACATCAAAGCAAGGAAAGACATAGAAGAATACTGCAATCGACCAGAGTTGCATCTCAGGGAGGAACGAAATAAAATATTTAAACCGAAAGCGGAATACACTTTGAAAAAAGCGCAAGTAATAAAGGTGGGTGAATGGTTGAAGACGTTGAAATTCCCAGACGGCTATGCTTCCAACATAGGGTCATTATTTAACCTTGAGGAGGGTAGTTTCTATGCCTTCAAGAGTCATGATTGTCACGTGTTCATGCAAAGACTGCTCCCTATTGCCATTAAAGGGATGGTACCCACCCAGATATGGGATGCTATCACTGAGTTGTGCACATTCTTTCGTGCAATATGCTCGAAGGTGTTACATGTTGACGACTTGATTCAACTGAAGACAAGTATAGTTGAAACGATCTGTAAGTTGGAAAGATTCTTTCCACCAGCGTTCTTTGATTCCATGGAACACCTTGTGGTACATCTGGCGGATGAGGCACTAGTTGGTGGTCCGGTTCAATACAGATGGATGTATCTCTACGAGAGACGTCTTGGATCTTTGAAAAAGACGGTGAGAAACAGAGCAAGGGTAGAAGGGTCGATTGTAGAGGCATATTTGGTGAACGAGCTCTCTAATTATTGTGCGCTGTATTTTGATCCAACTGTAGAGACGCGTCTAAACCGTGAGCCTCGGAATTTTGCCCCCGAATGTGAGTCTTCTGACAAACGCTTGAAAATATTTAAAACCCCGTGTCGTCCATTATACAATAAGGCCGAAAAACCATGTCAGTTGGATGCTGGAGATATGCACAAGGCTCACACATACATCTTGCTTAATTGTGAAGAAGTCTTTCCTTTCATCCCCTTGTTTGATGATTGGATTAGACTTTCGGAGCCGTATATTGATGAAGCGGGCCTCGACAAACGTAGAGGTGACCACTTTGCTGATTGGTTTAAGAACTATGTAAGTACTCCTTATGAACCCATCTATTTCATCATCATTTATATGTATTTAATATCATATTAAAAATGACATAATATTTTATAATACAGGTCATCACTCGGCCCGACTCCTCAATCGGCCATCTAAAAGTTTTGGCACAAGGACCTCTCTGTTGGGCTTGGAGACACCCAGGTTTTTTTGTAAATGGTTACAAGTTCCACACCCAGTCTCACGGTAGGAATCGCATCACACATAATAGTGGAGTTTGTGTGAGAGGCTCTTGTTACTCGGAGTTTGATGTGGACTACTATGGATTGTTGGATGAAGTGTTAGAGATAGAATATCATTCGAGACTCGATCGTTGTGTTGTCCCAATATTCAAATGCACATGGTTTGATACAGTTAACGGGGTCCGAGTTCACCCAAAGCATAATCTCGTGGATGTCAAACACAGATCAAGACTTCGTTCAGACGACCCTTTTATCCTAGCATCGCAATCTGAACAAGTCTATTATGTGCCATATCCATCGAAGGAATTAAAAGATTGGTGGTCTGCGGTGAAGACAAAGCCTAGAGGGGTCTATGACTTGGCATCAAGTACACTTGAAGTACCGGAAGTTGAAAATGTGGATAGCGAACAGTTTTTCCAAGAAGATGATAGAATTGCACCCACAGTTGGAAACGAAGACGTTGATGAACCCATCCGTCTTAACACGGTTGGAGAGGGCATCGAAATCTCCAATGACGGTCGCGACTTCTGGCATGTTGACGAGAGTGGTGACGAAGAGGACGAGTTCCAAGACTCGAGTAGTGACTCTGACGAAGAAGAACCTGACTTGTCTGATCACTCATCTGATGAATAAATACTATGTTAATCTTAGACTTAGTAAACTTTGTGTAATTGTTTCCATGTTTTGCTATCTGTTTTGTCACATTTACAAACTTATCTATTGATTTGTGACCATGTTTACCTATATAATAATTTGTTGTAAACTTGAATTATTGGTGTATGTTTTCTAACGATGCTTTGTAGACAATGCCGCGTACCCCGGGATCCAGGCGAGGGAGTTCTAATCGAGGTACTCCTACTCGAGGTACTGGCGGAGCCTCCAGTAGTGGCTCGGCACATCCAGAGACAGGGTTTGGACATGGACATTGTTGGTGCAAGTGTACCACATCTCTATATATTTTATATATTTATTTTGATGATTACAAACACACCGTATTATTGTTTTTCTAACAATTTTATCCAAGTGTGCAGTTAATTGGACAACATGAAGATTTTATCTGAAGAGTCCAAGACTGGTGTTTACGTCATCATATATCTCATAATAATAAACACCCTAAAATAATATACCACTTGGATATTTTAAAAAACCTAACCCAACACTATTTTTAAATCTTTGATTTAAATTAATTTAAGAATGTTGACTTTTTTGGAATAAAACAAAAAGAATTCAGTTGCCTTTTTAAGCTATGGTCGCTCCTGACGCAGACACCTTTTTCAGGCGGTATACCGCGTGATGCTCGGCGGTATACCGCGGCTCTGTTACGTATGGCAGGTTCTTGCAGGTTGACCTTCCTGCTGTCAGCCACTTTGTCAGGCGGTATACCGCGTGGTGTATGGCGGTATACCGCGGCTCTGCTACACCGTGTTGCAGGTTGCTTTTGCAGGTTGACTTCCTTTTGTCAGGATCACTTTTTCTGGGCGGTATACCGCGCCCATATAGGCGGTATACCGCGGTGAGCTTTTGACCGTTGCCACGTCCAGCTTAAATACATGCAGCTTCTCAGCATTTAAAAAGTGACAAGCAGACATTGAATACCTAGCTCCTAAAAAGATTACTCAGCTCCTCATCTCATTTAATAACTTATTCAAGTTATAATTTTTGAGTGATCAACCTCTCACAAATCCAAGTGTTATACTTATACAAGAGTGATTAATATTGTGAGATATATTCTCTTGTAAGTATTTGAATAGTGTGAGTGATTCACGTTCTCGAGCAAAAGCAAGAGATT
This sequence comes from Saussurea involucrata, assembly GCA_033807775.1. Taxonomy (NCBI): domain Eukaryota; kingdom Viridiplantae; phylum Streptophyta; class Magnoliopsida; order Asterales; family Asteraceae; genus Saussurea; species Saussurea involucrata. The sequence goes on along the minus strand of CM066317.1, from coordinate 74,454,803 downwards.
TTATTATCATTGTATCAAGGTTTGTGTTCTACCATAAAGAACACTTATAGTGAATCAGTGTGTCGAGAAGTGTCTCGGCAAGTGGACTAGCCAGCCAGTTGGTGGTGAACCACTTTAAATCTCGGTGTCGGTATCAACATTCTCTACCCTTATCTCTTTATATTCCCGTTGTGCACTTAATTTTATTTATATATTTGTTGTGCATGCAATATTTATTGTTGATTTTGATAAGAGAATTTTTATTTGTGAAATATTTTTAAATACAACCTTTACCCCCCCTAAGGTTGTCCTAACAATTGGTATCAGAGCGGGTTGCAAGTCTCTTTAAAAATATTTGTGCCTTTTAAAAAAAAAACTTGTTCTTGTATTTTAAATGGCAACCTCTGAGGGAATTATTTCTACAAAAATTCCGCAAATTGACACCGAAAATTTTGGTCTTTGGGCAAATCTTTTTGAATGCTACGTTCGTGGCAAAAGTCGAAAAATTTGGGACATTATTAAAAATGGAGATTATAAACCCACCAAAACCAAAGATGGAGTAATTAGTGAAAAACCAGTAGCGGAATGGTCCGCCGCTGAGGATGCTTGGGTTTGCTTAAATTTTGAAGCTAAAAATATTCTTTTTTCGGCACTTACTAAAGATGAGATTGAACGTGTTTATTCTTGTGAAACTGCTCACGATATTTGGGAAAATCTAAATAACACTCATAGAGGAAATTCTCAAGTCAAAAGCTCAAAAATAAATATTCTTGTACATGATTATGAAATGTTTGAAATGTTAAAAGATGAGTCAATCGACTCAATGTTTAAACGTTTTAACCTTATCATGGTGAGCTTGAAAGGTCTTGGTAGAACTTATCCAAACGAAGATTACGTGCGAAAAATTCTTCGAGCGCTTCCTCCGGAGTGGATGCCGAAAATCACATCGTTGGAAGACTCCCGTGACCTCTCAATGATGAAATTAGATGATCTCATTGGAAATCTCAAAGTGCATGAAATTGCACTAAAAAGGAACAAAGATCGGGAGCATGATAAAAAGAAATCTTTGGCGCTTAAAGCTTCAACTTCAAGTGACGAGAAGGAGAAGAAGAAAAAGAAAAAGAAGGAGAAAGCTAGCTCCTCAAAGGATCAACCCGAACATCTTGACGATGTAGCCATGTTGGTAAGAAATTTTTCTAAATTTTTAGCTAACAAAAAGTTTTCAAGAAATGATAGGTTTCAAAGAAAAGGAGATTATCGCCGTGGTGGAGAAAACCGAAGCCGAAAGTTCCATAAACGGAACGACAAAATAAATAAAAATGGCGAATCAAGCGATGATGAAGAAGCCAAGAGAAAGAAGGGCTTTTGCTACTCATGTGGAGACAAGGATCACTATGCCAACGAGTGTCCAAAAAGAAATAAACCTAAAATCAAGAAGGAGAAAGCCTTCGTTGGAGGCGCGTGGAGCGCAAGTGAAGATGAAAATGAGTATGAAGCCACTTGTCTCATGGCGGAAGGCGACGATGAGGTAAACTCGTGTTACTCAAATTACTCTAGCGATGATGAATGTAATGATGATGATGATCTTGATATGTTAAATGATGCCTTTCAAAAAATGGTTATGCTTACAAATAATTATAAAGATGAGAACGCAAAACTAAAGGAAGAATTATTATTAAGTAAAAAGGAAATTCATGATAGCAAACAAAAAATTGCATGCGATAATGAAAAAATCATAAATTTAGAAAATAAATTAAGTGAAAAATATGTTTGCAATTCTTGTGACATTTTAAATAAAGAAATTGCATGCCTTGAGAAAAGAATAGTTGAAAATGATTTATGTGCTAATTGTGATGTGCTTAAAAAGGAAAATGCATGTTTAAAAGAAAAATGTGATAAACATGAAAAAGATAATTTGTTAGCACATGCCTTTCAAAGTAGCAATGAGAAAGTGCTTAAAATGTTAAATATGTCAAATAGCACTAATTGTAGAAAAGGCGTTGGTTCCGACATGTGTAAAGATAAGTGCTTATGTATGCCTATCAAAAGATATTTTGAACCACCTAAAAATGTTGAAATGAGAAAACCGTATGTGCAAAAATCCTCATATATGTCCAACATAAATAATGTGAATTATAAGTCTAGGAAATCTTATGCATGCATGTATAATAGTAAATTTTCTAGACCAAAAAATAGTGTGAATATGCATGCTCCTTTTTACGTCTTTGATAAATATGATCGTAAAATTAAAATGGTACCAAAGTGGATTCCTAAAGGCTCCTTTAGTGTTGATAATCCCGGTGGCATGCGTTTATGGTTTTAAATTTTTTTTGTATATATACATATATATATATATATATATATTCTGTGTTTGAAAATTATGAATCAACTCCGAATAGGCTCACCTATTTGGATACGGTGTCTAGGAAAGATAAAGGCGAATTCTTCGAATTCTAATGAGGTCGGTTTTTAAAGTGCCTTCGCGCTTACCACCCTCACCGTCTTTCCTGGTCGCTTCCAAGTAGAGCTACCGAAAAGGGTTGAGTAAATAATTTTCTTGTCTGTATATTTTTTGTGAAAATATATTTATTATTATATGTGGTTTTCTATGCCTTCTAGACTAACTTTCAAAGGACCCATAAGATGTGGGGACCATAAAAGTTGTACTTTAAATGTTGTAGATAAATCTTGATATGGATTGGATTCTTGATAGTGGATGCACACGTCACATGACCGGTAACCATAATCTTTTTTCATCATATGAGTCATGTGATGGTGGACTAGTAATTTTTGGAGGAAACTCCAAAGGAAAGGTAATTGGGAAAGGTACAATTTCTTGCAACAATGTTACATTTTTAGATGTTACGCATGTTGATAATTTGAAATTTAACTTGCTAAGTGTTCGTCAACTGTGCAAAAATGGTATAATTGTTGTTTTTGAAGAAGACTCTTGCAAAATTCTGAAAAATGGTAAAGTTCTTTTGAATGGGGTTATAAAAGGAAATCTTTATGTTTGTAAAACTGATGTAAATGAAAATGTTTGTTTATCTTCCGTATATGATAATTCGACTTTGTGGCATAGACGTTTAGGTCACGCTAACCTTAGATTAATTCAAAATTTGAAAAATAAGGAGCTTGTGAGTGACCTTCCAAAATTAAAATTTGATAATCATTTTTGTGATGCATGTCGTGTCGGCAAACAAACTCATGTTTCTCATAAATCAAAAAATGTGATTTCAACTAAAAGAGTTTTAGAACTTTTACACATGGATCTTTTTGGCCCTATGGCCATTCAAAGTTTTGGAGGAAATTATTACACTCTAGTAATTGTAGATGATTTTTCCCGATATACGTGGACTTTATTTTTAAAACATAAAAATGAAGCTTTTGAAAAATTTAAGATTTTGGGAAAACGAATTCAAAACCAACAAGGTTGCACGATTGTTTCGATTCGTACGGACCATGGACGCGAATTCGATAATGAAACTCAATTTGGTGCGTTTTGCGACAAATATGGTATAACGCACAATTTTTCTGCTCCTCGCACTCCTCAATCTAATGGGGTTGTGGAGAGGAAAAATAGAACCCTACAAGAAATGAGTAGGACTATGCTTAATGAACATCAAGTTCCCCAAAAGTTTTGGTGTGATGCCGTAGCTACCGCGACCTATGTCCTCAATCGTGTGCTAATTAGGAGTATCCTAAATAAGACCCCTTATGAGATCCTACGTGGTAGAAAGCCTTCCTTAGCCCATCTTAAGGTATTTGGTTGTAAATGTTTTATTTTAGATACCAAATCTTATTTGACCAAATTTGACCCAAAAGCCTATGAGGGAGTATTCCTTGGTTATTCTTGGAATAGCAAAGCCTATAGAGTCCTTAATAAAGAGACCATGGTTGTAGAAGAATCCCTAAATGTAAGCTTTGATGAAAGTCCTCCTAAACCTAGTGCACCCTTAGTAAATGATAATGGTTGTGAAGGAGATGCTTTAGCCCAACATCTTAGAACCTTGGACTTAGGAACCCAATCTCTTACAAACAATGTAGAATCTAGTGATGCCCCTCCATGTTATGTTCCACAAGGAGTAGATGATCCTAACCTTAGAACATCTAGAGGCCATCCCGTAGATCAAATCATAGGTGACCTAAACCAAAGAACGACTAGATCACAAATCCATACCCTTTGTGCCTTTCACGCCTTTATCTCAGCCATAGAACCTAAAAACATAGAAGAAGCTTTAGGTGATGAGGATTGGATAATGGCCATGCAAGAAGAGTTAAACCAGTTTACTAGGAATGATGTGTGGGACTTAGTTCCTTGCCCTAGCGGTCAAACCATTATTGGCACACGATGGGTCTTTCGTAACAAGGTAGACGAAAACGGTGAAGTCACCCGAAACAAGGCACGTTTAGTTGCCAAGGGGTACAATCAACAAGAAGGTATCGATTATGATGAAACCTTTGCACCAGTTGCAAGGTTAGAGTCTATTCGAATGCTTCTCGCTTTTGCGAATGCTAAAAATTTTAAATTATATCAAATGGATGTCAAAAGTGCTTTCCTAAATGGTTTTATAAATGAGGAGGTATACGTTTCCCAACCTCCCGGCTTTGAAAATTTTGAAAATCCGACGCATGTTTATAAATTAAAAAAGGCGCTTTATGGTTTAAAGCAAGCTCCGCGTGCGTGGTATGATAGATTAAAATCCTTTTTAATTACAAGTGGTTATATTATGGGTAAAATAGATAATACTTTGTTTGTCAAATATGCTCAAAATGATATTGTGGTTGTGCAAGTGTATGTTGATGATATTATCTTTGGTTCTACAGATGAAAATCTTTGTAATGAATTTGCTACAAAAATGACTAATGAATTTGAAATGAGCATGATGGGAGAATTAAAATTCTTCTTAGGATTGCAAATAAAACAAAGTGAAAATGGTACTTTTATAAGTCAATCAAAATACTGCAAAGACATGTTGAAAAAGTTTAATTTTGAAAATGTCAAACCTGTTGAAACTCCGATGACCACTAATCTAAAATTATCTAGTGACGAAGAGGGAACCGATTTTAATGAAAAGATTTATCGTGGCATGATTGGTAGCTTATTGTATTTAACTGCTAGTAGACCTGATATCATGTATAGTGTGTGTTTATGTGCTCGTTTTCAATCTTCGCCTAAACAATCTCACTATGAAGCCGTCAAGCGTATTTTTAGATATCTTAGAGGTACTACGAATCTTGGACTATGGTATCCAAAACAACCCGAGCTAGAAGTAACATGCTTCACCGATTCCGATCTTGGTGGCTCAATGGTTGATCGAAAAAGCACTAGTGGAGTATGTGCCTTTATAGGTCTCTCGCTTGTGTCTTGGTTTTCCAAGAAACAACATTCCGTAGCCTTATCCACTACCGAAGCAGAATATGTAGCCGCCGCGAGAGCGTGTGCTCAAGTTCTATGGATGAAGCACACACTTACCGACTTTGAGGTACGTCAATCCAAAATTCCAATTATGTGTGATAACTCAAGTGCCATAAACCTAAGTAAAAATCCCGTTTTACATTCTCGTACCAAACATATTGAGTTGCGACATCATTTTCTACGAGATAATGTTCAAAAAGGCCACATCGTGCTTGAAAAAGTTGATTCCGAAGACAATTTGGCCGATATTTTTACTAAAGCCCTAAACAAAAAATCGTTCTTTAAATTAAGACTTGGTTTGGGCATGCTTGAGTATAACCCATGAGATAATGCTACTCTTAATTATATGCATATTTTGAGGGGGAGCATCTCTCGAGGGGGAGCATAGCGTCTTTCTTAACCCTTTTTGCTTCGACAAAAGGGGGAGAGAAACCGAGTATGCTCTCGTGTTTAGCGGTTGTGTTTGTCATCATCAAAAAGGGGGAGATTGTTGGTGCAAGTGTACCACATCTCTATATATTTTATATATTTATTTTGATGATTACAAACACACCGTATTATTGTTTTTCTAACAATTTTATCCAAGTGTGCAGTTAATTGGACAACATGAAGATTTTATCTGAAGAGTCCAAGACTGGTGTTTACGTCATCATATATCTCATAATAATAAACACCCTAAAATAATATACCACTTGGATATTTTAAAAAACCTAACCCAACACTATTTTTAAATCTTTGATTTAAATTAATTTAAGAATGTTGACTTTTTTGGAATAAAACAAAAAGAATTCAGTTGCCTTTTTAAGCTATGGTCGCTCCTGACGCAGACACCTTTTTCAGGCGGTATACCGCGTGATGCTCGGCGGTATACCGCGGCTCTGTTACGTATGGCAGGTTCTTGCAGGTTGACCTTCCTGCTGTCAGCCACTTTGTCAGGCGGTATACCGCGTGGTGTATGGCGGTATACCGCGGCTCTGCTACACCGTGTTGCAGGTTGCTTTTGCAGGTTGACTTCCTTTTGTCAGGATCACTTTTTCTGGGCGGTATACCGCGCCCATATAGGCGGTATACCGCGGTGAGCTTTTGACCGTTGCCACGTCCAGCTTAAATACATGCAGCTTCTCAGCATTTAAAAAGTGACAAGCAGACATTGAATACCTAGCTCCTAAAAAGATTACTCAGCTCCTCATCTCATTTAATAACTTATTCAAGTTATAATTTTTGAGTGATCAACCTCTCACAAATCCAAGTGTTATACTTATACAAGAGTGATTAATATTGTGAGATATATTCTCTTGTAAGTATTTGAATAGTGTGAGTGATTCACGTTCTCGAGCAAAAGCAAGAGATTTTATTATCATTGTATCAAGGTTTGTGTTCTACCATAAAGAACACTTATAGTGAATCAGTGTGTCGAGAAGTGTCTCGGCAAGTGGACTAGCCAGCCAGTTGGTGGTGAACCACTTTAAATCTCGGTGTCGGTATCAACATTCTCTACCCTTATCTCTTTATATTCCCGTTGTGCACTTAATTTTATTTATATATTTGTTGTGCATGCAATATTTATTGTTGATTTTGATAAGAGAATTTTTATTTGTGAAATATTTTTAAATACAACCTTTACCCCCCCTAAGGTTGTCCTAACAGACATGATGACGGTGCTAGTGATATTCCGCAGCAGGTCCCGGCTCCGTCGGAGAGGAAGATTATTGCTCCACGTGCTCCAGACTCAATGGAGTAAATTCATTTCTATTAACTTATTGATCAAAGTAATTGTTCTTTGTATTGATATTAATTAATTTCATTATGTAGGTTTGATTGTGAAAATGCGAGCCGAGTTGCGACGGAGATTAATCGGCGATACACTACCGGGGCATGTCGCACTTGGTGCCACATCCCTCTTTCTACTCGGAACCAAATGTTTGAGAAGTTCGAGGTTCGTAGTGTATATTTAAGTAATTAAATCCTTGGTAGTATTCTTGGAAACTTAAAAATAACTAAACATGTACGTGCAGCAATACTACCAATGGGACCCGGCGTTGCACTCTAAAATTCGTCAAATTTGGGAGAAGAAATGTGGGAAATGCTACAATGACAATCTTTCATATGCACGAAATAGAGCCATCCGTCTGTGCAACCAGAGTGGTCGTCGTTATGATGGGAACGACCCAAATAGAAACATGGACTTGTTGCGGCCGTTCAATCCCCCCTGGATAGATGAGAATCAATGGAACAGAATGATCGATGCCTGGAATTCCGATCGTTGGAAGTCGATTTCAGTGACGGCACGCTCGAACAGGATGACTGAGATTGATGGAGAAATATCGAAGCACACTAATGGCTGTATTTCTTTCGGGGCGACAGCTGCAAGATTGGTATGACCTTCATATGTTATAATTAACCAATTGCGTTACTAGTTTGTTGTTTGCTTAACATGTTATAATTCGCCATTGTTTGTATTATTTGATCTTTGCAGACGAGAGCTAGGGGAGGCGTGCCACCGTCGGGTATTGAGCTCTTCGACCATACCCATATGAAGAAGAAGAAGCAGCGGTCGGGAGCGAATGACACATCTTCCGAATCTGGGGAGTATGTGACGACGCGGTGTAGCCGTTTTGCGGTAAGTATTTTTTGACCAAGACTTTACAATATCTACATAGTTTGTGTTTAACTATAAACATTATAACTAGGTAACTAGCTATCTTATATATCTACTTTGGGTTGCCATTTGTTGGGCAAACGTTAGGATTGTTTAACTTTAAGCTTTATAATTGTTTTGTTATATATCTTGCCGTTAATATCTATCTAGTTTGGGTTGCCATTTGTTGGGCAAACATTAGGATTGTTTAACTTTTAGCTTTATAATTGTTTTGTTGTATATCTTGCCGTTAATATCTATCTAGTTTGGGTTGCCATTTGTTGGGCAAACATTAGGATTGTTGTTTAACAGGAAAATGGAAACGTCCTATTTACAGTCGTTATGCTGTCGAAAATGACTTGTATAATTTTGTAAAAACCACAGGGTGGGTATCGGGCGGGTGCCATAGAGAGATACGGCGATGACCTTACCAATCATCCGCCACTTGATACCCAATTATGGCATGACGTGACCGGGGGAACGAAGAAAGGTCGTTCATTTGGGTTTGGAAACCATCTAGATCCCAATGCGATCTTGAGTGGGTCATCTTCGTCAACTGGTGCGTCGTCTTCCTCCCAGCAGGTGTGTACCAGTTTTTTTCATTAAATGATGTTATCAATTTGATTTTTAGTTCATATTAAATATTCTAAAGTCTTTTTTTATTTTGTAGCACATCGTTGAGACCTTAATGAGCCAAGTGCAAGAGTTGAGGGCACGAGAAGAGGAACGTAAGTTAGAGGATGAGAGACGTCGAGAAGAGGATGTGAGACGTGAAGAGACCCGTCGTTTGGAACGAGCACAATATGAAGAGATGTGCGAGTTGATCAAAAGTCTCAGTCAAAGTACGCCGCGTCCGCCTCCGCCTCCGCCTCCATAGCGATTTGAAACTTTTATAATTGTCTTTTGTGTTATTTGAACGAATTTGGAACAACGATTTGGTCGTTTTGGCCCAAACAATGTATTGGGCGTTTTAATTTATGATATATAGCATTTTAGCAGATTATACAATTTGTAGCAGGTTTTTATCTGATTCCATGAAAAAATTAAATTTTAAATTAATAAAAAAAAATTAAAATTAATTTAAATTATTTTCGGCGGAATATTCCGCCGGAAATCCGCCGAAAATATTACCGAAAATATATTTTTTATTAATAGATAAATAAATAAATAAATAAATAAGTATATTTCCGACGGAAAAATCCGCCGAAAATCCGCCGAAATATTACCGAAAATATTTTTTTTATTAATTAATAAATAAATAAATATATTTCAGGCGGAAAAATCCGCCGAAAATCCGCCGAAATTAAACCGTAATTATCTTGTTAATTAAGACTTTGATAATTATTTCTACCGTTTTCCGGCGGAAAGATCCGCCGAAAATTTCGCCGAAAAATACATATCCGCCGAAAATTCCGCCGAAAATCTGTAATCTCGGCGCCCAATTATCCGGCGACCGAATCCGCCGAAAATTCCGCCGAAATAGGCTGTTTCCGGCGGATTTCCGACGGATTTTTCCGCCGGAAATCAGGTTTTTTTTAGTAGTGGCTGTTCCGGAAACTGTTTTTGTAAAATCCGTAGTAAATTGTAGAAAAATCGTTAGGAGGCGTATAATATGTCCTTGGAACCCTAACTCAGAGTACTTTCTGGTCATGAAATAATATTGGGAATTTTCTGGGTTTAAAGGGGTCGAAACAGGTCCCGAACAGACCTGTTTTGGGTGAACGGAATTTAGTTTTAGTGACGGTATAAGCGTGTGTCGTGTCATAGGGTCCGGGTCTCGTATTGACACGTTTTAACATGCATTTAGGTGCTGGGAAGTGACCGTAATTGTGAAGCTTGATTTGTGTTATTAAGCTGGGCGCACATTCGAGGTGAGTTCTCTCACTGTGTAGTTAGGGGTTGTATGCATGTCATAGTAGTTTGTATGTACTACTGTCTTTGTGGTGTGAACTAGTTGTTTGTGGTGTGTAATATTTGATTGGTTTGAATGCTTAGTATAAATGTTTTATATTACAATTCGGTGAGACCGGGGAAGTGGAAAGAAACGTTGTGGGAACTCGGTGTGACGAGTGTGTTACATTACAATTCGGTGGGACCGAGAAAGTGGAAAGAAACGTTGTGGGAACTCGGTGTGACGAGTGTGTTACATTACAATTCGGTGGGACCGAGGAAGTGGAAAGGAACGTTGTGGGAACTCGGTGTGACGAGTGTGTTACATTACAATTCGGTGGGACCGAGGTGTTGGATACATAATTACTTGTAGATGTTTACTCGTTTTATGTAACTGTGATGTTGTTGCTTATGTGCGGATAGGGGTGATGTGTATATAATTCCTATCTGCGCATGTGTTGGAATTCACTAAGCTTCGTGCTTACCCTTTCCTAATAAATTGTGGTTTCAGGTGCGAGTGGCTCTAAGGCGTGACAGGTACACACTGGCGCGCGAGGAGAGCTGGCTGCTTTCTGATTTTAATAATTAGACGTTTATTCCGCTGGTTTTATTTATAAAGATATTAATTGTGAGTTTGCAAACGAAACGTTGGGATCATTTAATGAGTTGTTATAAATGAAATGTTTATTTTAAAATTTTAAATTGCTTGTAATTTTTTTGGGACGTTACAACTTGGTACCAGAGCACAGCTTGAGTGAATCACACACACCTCGGTGTGTTTGATCTCAAGTTTGCGGCTATAAGATTCCTTTAAAATCGTTTTTAGAAAATAAAAGGAAGGAAAATTCCGTTGAGAACGGTGATTGGAGGCGCAGTGTGTACAGTCAGCCGGAGCCAAAGGGGAAAGGTACAGTACTTAGTGTTTTATTTGCTTTCTAGATCATAGAGTATGCATGCTAGATTGCCTGTTGTGGACACTATGATGTATGTTGAACTACTTGCTATTAGGATTTTTATGCGAATTATGATAGGTTACTAAGTGGTTGCCCTCTAGGTTGTATGCAGTAAGAGATTTATAGCCTTAGAATATTCGATTTAGTTCTATTGCGCAGCTCTTGTTTGAGTCCAACCGTTCTAGGATAGAGTCTTGTATTCGACTGTCTATTTATTTCGCACTGCATATAATCGGGTATTCGCGAGGTCACTCGTCATAATTAGTAGGAATTCGGTAGTAGCAAGGGTAGTGGGATAAGAGGAAATTCCTAGGGAGCTAGGAAGGGTGGATGTATATATATGCTGGTGCGGGCATATGGTTAATTATATATTTAATTGTTGTTGTATGATCGGGGTGACCGATGGTTTATTATGTATACAATTGTGGCTGTCTGATCGGGGAGACCGATGGTCTTATATATACAGTAGTTGTATGAGTTTGCCTGTTTAGGATATGTTCTTGAACTGGCATGTGTGGATTAATTATGTTATGTGTATAGTTTCGGCGAGAAACTACTTGGACCCTCGGGATGGGACTCGGAACGAGCGATGATAGGCGTGGAAGGTAGTAGTAGAGCTCCTACTACCGGAAGCACAGGATCAATGCTCGAGTCGGGGAAGTCACGAGGAATCCAAGGAGTTGAGCGTGAGTGTTGTTAGTATGAGTTATTATGTGCTAATAACGCGTTGTATTATCTACCCTGAATAGCCGTCACGAGGGGAGACAATTATAGTAGATCCACTGGTACATGTGTGTACTTGACTTGCTTTGATGGGATGATCGTTGGGGTAGTGTCGAAGGTTCTAAACTAGTAGTCGTTGGAATAGAAAGACGATTATAGTATTAGTCACTTGGAGTGACGATAAGGATGATATTTGTTGTAAGCAGATCATTTCGGGCCAAGATGGGAGATTGTGCTAGAGCCATAGGCTTATAGAGCCGACTTGGATTTGAGGAAAAATCGTAGGGATTATTTGACGTAATTTCCCAACTTGCCCTAAGAGGTTAAATGTTCGGAGGACGATAGTGGATTGGAGAGGTTTGGAGGAGTATGAGTCGAGACGTGGAATGCCGACTGAGTCATGCACGAAGCTTATTTTGAAAATAAAATTGCATTAACTACTTCTGGTGTTTCAAATCCTTTTAGGGATGGTGTTTTGGAATTTTAGGAAATGTTTAGTACTCACACAAGATTTCGAATTATGGTTTTGAAAGTGCATGAAACCTTTTTATCACGAGAGTTGCAAACTTTGTTAAAATTGTATCATTGATTATTTCCAACGGTTCTTTCGGGTATGATGATATCCGTGTTTTGTGGTGTTTAAAATGTTGGGCAAGTGACTACGGTTTGCGACTTTAACATTGGAATTCCTCCACATATGTTAGAGTTGAGACGGAAAGTTACATCCCGCGGTGTCTGTATAAGACTATTTGGGTGATTTGGTTAAAATAAGTTGGTTAAACAATGTTGTTTTATGGTTTTACCGTGGGAAGAGATTTTTGGGATTTTGGCGTCTCATTCATGTTTTTGCTTTTGGCAATTTGACTTTGGGGGCACAATGTATGGTGCTATTTTTTTGACTTAGAGTCATTGAGTTCATTAGGGTCCATAAAGTTTTGTTTTACGGCATGTTGAGTCGTGTGGGTTTAATTTTGCGAGGTGCATATCTTATTTGTTTATGTGACCATTTGGGGAAATTTTGGAAATCAATTTAAAGAACCCCACCTTTTGAGATTTGGTGTGAGTTAATTGGAGCTTTTGTGTCATTGCAAGAAAATTTTAAGGAAGTGTTACGAGCTTGCACGCCTACCCCAGTTAGAGATTTTATGAGGTTTTAGTCGATATTTGCAAATGATAAAAGCGAATTGATTTCTATCTTTAGGTTTGAAAATTTCGCAAGACAATTGTGTTTTAACAAAAATATATTTGTAAACCGTTTCATCGTTTTGGATGACTAACTGACGCACGTAAAAATTTGTTGGTGGACCCTGTGCCACGACATTTTATGATTTAAAAAGAGAAATTTTGGGGTCAAACGTCGTGGAACCGATTTTGAAATTTTGTGCACACCTTTGTCGCATCCTGTTTAAGGTTAAGCGGTTACTTTAAGTGCATGTCATGAGCCAATTCATACTAGAACCGTGAAGGTTCATTTTCACAGGAATTATTTATTTCGCTTTACTAAGCTGCAATGAAAGGATTTTTAACATGATTTTTATATGTGGGACGAGCGTGTCCATTTTTGCGTAACTACCGACCTGGTAATAGTAGTTTTATTGCTTACGGTCTTTTTGAAATGAAAAATCTTGACGTTGAGAATATTTTGTAAATGATTTTGTAAACCATTTGGGAAGTGCATTTATAAGTGATATGGGTCATTTTGAGAATTTTAAGGGTGTGAGTCCTTTTGTTTAGCTCGTGTCGAGTTTGGGACTAATGCTATTTAAGAGTATCGCTTGCTTAAACTTTATTTAAATGTGTTTTTGACCGACTTATGGGTCTAGCAAGCGTGGAGCATTTTGCTCGGTTTTGATTTGGAGTTTGTCATGGGCTAATTGCCCGGTTTTAATGACTCGAGGTGGAGTCTTGTTGATGAATTGTTTTGTCGCACCGTTTGGCATTCATTGCACGTCGAGTATTTACATGTTTGGGTGAGTGAGTCAATCCGGAATAGGCATGTTGTTGGTAGGCTGTTTGCTTTGGATCCTTAGGCACATTAGTCAGTCGTTGGTAATGGTCGGTTGGGTATCTCGGGGTGGGACCCCGATATTCATGTGTTTTAACCTAGACTTTCCAGTAGGTACTAGGAGGATATAGTCGTGGGCACTTACCTGGGAGGTAGTTCCGGTGTGCTGGGTCTTGAGGCGTTACCTGGGAGGTAGACGTCAAGGTGTATCCTCGATATGGTGTGACTTGGCTTCGTAGAGCAAGTGTGGATGATACGTCGACGGTGGAAGGTAGGTATTCCATGCGCGTTAGTACCGTAGGCCGAATAGTATCGGTTAAGGGATTGATGTCCTTTGTTATTAAGAGCATAAATGCGCATCCACCATTTTGAGGTAGGTGGTATATTTAGGTGTCGACTTTTGGGCTTGAAGCCAAACACCTTTAGTATAATCGGAGAGTTGTAGCCGATTTTAAGATAATAATGGTGACGGTAGTAGTAACCCTGAAATGATCACTTGTGATGAATGGTTATGGTAGAATGACCTTCGTGTGTGTTAGTTGATTTGGTTGTGGGGGATATCTTTTTGTGTTAGTGTCTAGGATAATACCACGCCGATGCTTGTTATTGTAATCGGTGGGACCGATGTTCGGCGGGTGGCCGATGTTTGTTATTGTAATCGGTTGGACCGATGTTCGGCGGGTGGCCGATGTTTGTTATTGTAATCGGTTGGACCGATGTTCGGCAGGGGGCAATGTTTGTTAATGTGATTCATTGTGAATTTTGGGAGTCTAGTAGAACTCGTAGAAGTTAATCGGCAGTTAATGGTAGGAATGGTCGGATTCGAGTATCCTGTGGGGTATATTGGTGAGCATCTTTAGAATGGTTAGAGCTTGGAAAATTTAATCGGGAGGTATGAATCATCTAAGGTTGGGAGACAACCGAAGTCGTTTAACTAGGAATGATTCCGATTGTTGAAGTGTTCTTCCAATCGCGTTTTCAGTGTCCTTGAATGAGTGTTGTTAGTAAGGAAGTATTCGGGAGATTCTTAGACGGTGTGAGAAATTAGGTTCCAGTTAGTGAAAGTCCAGTGGCAACTCAGAAAGGGTTCTGAGTGGACTTGGGAACCTGTGGCTGAGATGCGAGAGAGTTATTAGGAGCTGTTTGCGGACGTAGACTTCGGGGACGAAGTCTAATTCAAGCGGGGGAGAGTTGTAAGGCCCATATCCCGGTATGTATTATTTTATTTAAATAAATCCTTTGCCTACTGTCCTGTTAAACTTTTGATTTATTATCGGGATTATCGAGAGTTAGCATCGTTAGCATTCTTAAGCTATCTTGGATTTGTGTAAGGTGTTAAATTGTTGAGGGGCCATTCTTGGCCTTAGGCAAATTTTGGGTATGGGTTTGGCCCATGCAATTAGGAACCAAACCATGCTTCTTCTCGTTTTTCTTTTTCCACGGCCGCTTCACCATCATAAACCCTACTTCTTCTTTTTCTTGTGAACCACTCAAAGCAACCCTATGATTTCTTTCTCTTTTCCTTGTGGAGGTGCGACCGGAAGAGAGAAACGAAGAGAGAGAGAGAAGAACCGGGAGTAAGAAGAGAGAGGAAGCCGCCGGAGTTGCTGCTGCTGTTCGCCGGAGTGCCGCTGCTGTTCGCCGGAGTTTTCAAGAGGGGGAGTATCGAGTGCTGTCGCGTGGCATCGTCGCAAGGTAACTCTCCGCCCTTCTCCTTTACTTTTCGTTTGTCCGGCGAGACAACCACCGCCGCACGCCGCCGCTACGGTGGCTGTGGGTGGACGATGGTGGCAGTGGGTGACACTCGTGGCGGAACCCTAAACACACCTGGCCTAAACTCTAAATCATCGTAGCGTAAATCCCAAACCGTTTAGTATCGTAAATCGTTTATAAAATCGTCAATTTATGTGAAAAGCGTCCTTCTGCCACTGTTTTGCGTCAACCATAACTTTTCTGTCGTAACTCCGTTTGAGCCGAAACTGGCGCCCACGGTTCAAGCTCGGGGTCGGGCATGTTTTCCGTGTTTTAGCGGAAAACTGGTTCGGCCTCTAGCTAGGTGGAAAAGTGGTCGTAAGTTCAGTGAATCGTCATTTTATGTAAAAGAAACTGCAGTTCTGTCACTGTTTTGCGTAAGCTGTAACTTTCTGCTCGTAACTCGGTTTGGGGTGAAACCGGTGTCAAAAGTTCCCTTTTTGAGTCTAGAAACTTTTCTGTGTTTTGTGTAAAACCCAGCTCGGGACGTAGCATGGGTCGATTTGTCATTTTATACTGAAAGGTGCTGAATTTCGCTGTTTCGGAAACTGTTTTTGTAAAATCCGTAGTAAATTGTAGAAATATCGTTAGGAGGCGTATAATATGTCCTTGGAACCCTAACTCAGAGTACTTTCTGGTCATGAAATAATATTGGGAATTTTCTGGGTTTAAAGGGGTCGAAACAGGTCCCGAGCAGACCTGTTTTGGGTGAACGGAATTTAGTTTTAGTGACGGTATAAGCGTGTGTCGTGTCATAGGGTCCGGGTCTCGTATTGACACGTTTTAACATGCATTTAGGTGCTGGGAAGTGACCGTAATTGTGAAGCTTGATTTGTGTTATTAAGCTGGGCGCGCATTCGAGGTGAGTTCTCTCACTGTGTAGTTAGGGGTTGTATGCATGTCATAGTAGTTTGTATGTACTACTGTCTTTGTGGTGTGAACTAGTTGTTTGTGGTGTGTAATATTTGATTGGTTTGAATGCTTAGTATAAATGTTTTATATTACAATTCGGTGAGACCGGGGAAGTGGAAAGAAACGTTGTGGGAACTCGGTGTGACGAGTGTGTTACATTACAATTCGGTGGGACCGAGAAAGTGGAAAGAAACGTTGTGGGAACTCGGTGTGACGAGTGTGTTACATTACAATTCGGTGGGACCGAGGAAGTGGAAAGGAACGTTGTGGGAACTCGGTGTGACGAGTGTGTTACATTACAATTCGGTGGGACCGAGGTGTTGGATACATAATTACTTGTAGATGTTTACTCGTTTTATGTAACTGTGATGTTGTTGCTTATGTGCGGTTAGGGGTGATGTGTATATAATTCCTATCTGCGCATGTGTTGGAATTCACTAAGCTTCGTGCTTACCCTTTCCTAATAAATTGTGGTTTCAGGTGCGAGTGGCTCTAAGGCGTGACGGGTACACACTGGCGCGCGAGGAGAGTCGGCTGCTTTCTGATTTTAATAATTAGACGTTTATTCCGCTGGTTTTATTTATAAAGATATTAATTGTGAGTTTGCAAACGAAACGTTGGGATCATTTAATGAGTTGTTATAAATGAAATGTTTATTTTAAAATTTTAAATTGCTTGTAATTTTTTTGGGACGTTACAATGAGTATATCACTATCACCGTTTTGGGCTTTAGGCATGCAATTCCTAATTCTATATAGCAATTAATTCTCGCGAACTTAATTACTAATCCACAAATCAATTGTAAACTGGCCAAATTCACAAAAGCATTAAGAACAAAATCACATGCTTCATTTAATAAGGAAAACTGATAAACGTTCAAATCAATTCGTTACATGCTTAAAAACCGGATTCATTCCAACCCCCAACACGAACCGGTTAGTTCATGTCGGCGGTGGATTCAAACATAAGAGAAAAGGATTCAAGAGTGAATGTAAACATGATCAAAAGTGAAAAGATGAAATCGTGATAACAAGTGATGAAAACTCCCTCTCGTGTCCGTCTCTACGTTCCGTCTTGAATGCACTCGTGATCGGCTCTGTATTGTGACCTCGAGGACTCCGAAAAGTCGCCCAAAATCGCCCCGGAACTGCTCTGGATCGTCTGCGAAAAGTTGCGCGAAGAATGACCTAAAATCTCCAAAAAACGAGTATTATTTCTGCGTGCCGCGGTTTGCAAACCGCGCGCCAAACCGCGCGGCGGCGTGGAACAGTGTGTGCCGCGGCTTGCGCCGCGGTTTGGGAAAACTGTGTGCCGCGGTTTTGGACTTGGATCTCGGGCTTTCGTTGGGCTTCGTTTTGGCTCTTTTGGGGTTCTTTTTAGCTTCTTTTCTCGAGGAATGCCGCATTTTAGCTAACCTGTATAAATCACTAGATAAACCGTGAAATACACGCCTTTTTACTTGAATACAAGCCAATCTCATTGGTTTGAGAAATGAAAATAACGCCAAAAAGTGGCGTTATCACCATTTATGTAATTTACTCATTAATTTTTAAGTTCGCTAATATTACATATTCATGACGGGTAACGGTCACACTCAACTCTACATCAAATCTACCGTGTCGTTGCTTCTTCCACACAGATTCAACAAAAATGCCCTTCGCCGGAGACCGGAAGCACCGCCGGATCCTTAGGTCAACCCCTCTCCTCCCACACAATCTTCATAACAACGAACAATCCGGCGCCGACGCCTCCTTCTTCGGCGCCGTCTTCAACTTGTCAACCACGATCGTCGGTGCTGGAATCATGGCTCTCCCTGCCACTCTCAAGCAGTTAGGAAAGATTCCTGGCCTCATTCTCATACTTTTGGCCGGTATCTTGACAGAATCTTCAATCGATATGATACTTAGGTTCAGTAGAGCTTCTAAGTCCAACTCATACTCCGGCCTCGTTGGAGAAGCTTTCGGTGGTGCCGGAAGGACGCTGTTACAGGTCGGCATTATCGTTAATAATGTCGGCTTGCTCGTCGTCTACATGATCATCATTGGTATTGACGAACGATTTCATTGCCTTAATTTACGTAACCGTTTTCGCAAATTTCTTGATTTTGTTTGCTGTCGTCCATCAATCTACCGAGATTTTGCCAAATTGATCTACAAAATTAAGTTTTCATGCTGGAAAATGCTAGGGCACATGAGTCAATTTCTGTAGCTATTATTTCTCTTTGTATTCTCTTTTTTGTTTCTAGTGAATCTATGGAGCTATTTTGTCTCATTTTCTGTTGTATATATTTGGTTCTTTGGAGAAGTATCTTCAAAACCAATTCTATTTCAAAAAAAAATGAAAATCGAACTCTCAATCACTTATTTCATGATGATTAATCTAGCTCATTTATTCTGTATTTTACTAAAATGGTAGCCCCTTTGTCCCAATCCTATTGTAGAGTGCCATTGGACTGTTGATGTATTTTCAGATCCCAGAATTACCGAGGATAAAATGTTTTTCAAGTTGACATAGGTTTTGTGCCATGTAAAATTTAACTTTGTGAGGAAAATTTCGAAATAAATTCAAAAGAGACCAAAACAAATCATAATACATGTTGGTCCCTGATACTTCTGAACATTGCTGCAAAAGAAAATGGTCTACTTATTCAGGATGAATGAAAATCAACCACAGTTATAACCTACAACTTCATGTGATATTTAAATATAAAAACATTTTACATATACAAGTCATGTAAATATATTTGGACACTACCAAAACATCCTCTACCTGGGTGGGAACTAATGTGTTGAAGGCTTCAATTTGAGGGAGATAGACATGGTAAAGGGAATAACTTTGTTATGCACATTTCTTTCTCCCTACGAAAGGAAGAGCAATATCACAGGTGGCATTTTTGGTGACAATTATGAGGGGAAATAGTGGCCCAGTTTGATAGATTCAATGGTCAACTTGCTTGAATCGAAAAAACACAAGGAATCGTTAGTATTATGCCTCTGCACTCTGCAACTTTTCACATTTCTGAGAATGTAAGAGGGATAATAAGTGAATATAAAGGAATAAAACTATTGTGATTTAAAAGGTGGTGACTCTTGTTGACAGGTGATGTGCTATCTGGAACATGGTCAGAAGGGGAACACCATTCGGGAGTGATGCAAGAATGGTTCGGTCATCGTTGGTGGACCACACGTTCTATCTTGCTGCTTCTAACCACCCTCCTTGTTTTCTCTCCTTTGATATCCTTTAAACGTGTAGGTGAGTTTACCATTTGTGTTTCACTCTATCTGTTAAGTTTTAGCTTTTATTATATGACTTGTGAAAGTTCTGGATGATTTACTGCATGCATCCTTTACTTCTCTTTTTATGTTCATATATCTCATAATCTGACTTGTGCTCATCTTGCTTTTGTCTTACAAAATGGTGGTAGATTCATTAAGATACTCATCAGCCTTGTCGGTGGGTTTAGCAGTTGTTTTTGTGGTGATTACGGCTGGAGTAACTGTAACTAAATTAATCAATGGAAGTATTGCAATGCCACGTATGCAGCCTGAAGTTGTTGATCAGGCATCATTCTGGAAGCTTTTCACTACTGTTCCCATACTAGTTACTGCCTATATCTGCCACCACAATGGTAAGATTGAGTTCCAAAACACTCAGATTATTTTTTGCTTTATTTGTTCAGTTCTAAACAAGCTTTATAACTTATTTTATTGCATATTTATGACAGTTCATCCAATAGACAATGAGTTAAAAGATCCTACCCAGATAAAGTTTATAGTTCGGACATCAATCTTATTGTGTTCCTCAGTGTATGTAGCAACCAGTTTTTTCGGATTTCTACTCTTTGGTGATCATACCCAGGATGATGTCCTTGCGAATTTTGATGGTGATCTTGGAATCCCATATAGCTCGCTGATTAATGATGTGGTGAGGATAAGCTACTGCCTCCATCTGATGCTTGTTTTTTCCATTGTGTTCTTCTCACTGCGCCTCAACCTGGATGGCCTTTTTTTCCCTTATGCGATCCCTATTGGTTTTGATAATAGAAGATTCTTGATGGTAACGAGTTTTCTTATGAGTTTGATTTATGTTGGAGCAAATTTTGTACCAAGCATCTGGGATGCGTTCCAGTTTACAGGTGCCACAACTACTGTCTCTGTTGTTTTCATTTTTCCAGCTGCTGTTGCCTTAAGGTGAGCACAGAGTAGACACAATCTAAAATATAGCTTATTTATTTTGTGTTTGTTACGAATATTTATGGGGTGTTGCAGGGACAGTCATGGAATTGCAAGTAAAAAAGACAGGAGAGTGTCATGGGTGATGTTAGTATTAGCTGTATCATCAAGCATGGTGGCAATCTGCAGTGACATTTACAGCTTCTTCTTCATTAGGTAGCATCATCCATTACAAATGTAGATAACTTGTTGCCTTGCTTCTAACTTGCATCAAATGTAGATAACTTCAGCTGCTTTGCTTTGGAGTTGTTGTGAAAGAAGCTGAAGTGAAGGTATGATTTATTTTTAAATTCCTTATAATCTCTATCTATCTATCTACATACAACACAACACAACACAACACAAGCATTGGATATGATATTTTTGTAGCAATCAAATTTCCAAAAGACTTGTAATGTTTCCTGACTTGTTTTATTTATTAGATGCATGTAAGTTGGGATTGCAGGTAGCATCAGTAGTTAGGTTGGATTTATGGCCAAATTATAATTTTGATTAGAGTTTAAATAATTTGTGTTAGTTAGAATTATGTTACTACAAGTGGGTATATTAAAGTAGAAATAAATGATAAACAGTTGTGCATTAAAAGGCATATTAGATGTAGATGGCAACACATTACCACCAAATTATTACATGATCATGATGATACGGATATTTTGTTAGGGTTATGGAAAAATCATGATATATAAGTGACTGGATTATTGAGTTTTTGTTTTTATTTTTATTTTTATAAACCAATCAGCTAAATAGATCAATTGAACCCACTTCTATAATTATAATATGTTAAATGTACACCTATTTGTTAATGTTATTCTTATACATATCAACATCAAGTAATATAATATTCTTTACATTTTCAATGTGTGATTTTGATGTATATAAGTGTGCACTTGGGTCAAATCAAGTAATTACCATACATCCAAAGGGTATTGCTATACGCATTCACCCCTATTTATGACAAATCAAGTTAAGTCATAGAGTGAAAACAAGTCTTAGAGCATCTCCAACAGTTTTCTCATTTTGAAAAAAATGAAGAATATAGAGATTTTGTGTTGTTCTTTTTTGCTCTCACGGCTTCTTCAAAACTATCTTTAAAATGGAGAAAGTAAGAGAGAGAAAAAGTTTTTCTCCAAACATGGAGTTAACCCAAAAAATGATTACTAAATGAAAGCATCAATAGAATTCTTTGAAAAAAAATATTTGGAGAGAAATAATATTTTAATAAATGAATGGAATATTTTAATATTATAATCAATGATTTTTTCTCCAAAATGGAGAATCTGTTGGAGATGCAAATAATTTTTTTTGGAGATTTTAACTTTTTTTTTAATCGGCAGCCATTATATTAAAAAACCATCAAACTATTACAACAAACAGCACCCAATCGGGCCTGGACATCACTGCAGCTACTATAATTAAAGCCACATGCACAGACAAAACAAATCCCAGAGCTAACAAAATAAGACAAGTCTTAGAAAGGGTGCTTAAATCTGCGGGTCTACTAACAGGTGAGGGCTTCAGCATCGTTTTGCGAGGCTCAAAACAGCCCCTCTTCCTCGCTCACCACTTGCAGATCGTAGCACCCAACTCGATCAGCTCTTGTTACCTCACACCGTAGGATCCGTCAGCCACCTTGTCCAATCCAAGGCCAATTTCGGTTCCCTACTCTTGAGCCATTCGAACGTAATTCTTTGAAAATCAAGGATGAAGTCGCCGACCTTTCTCTTTTCATTTTTGAAAACCACTTTGTTTCTATGTGTCCAAATGAGGTACAAGAAAGCCCATTTCACCCCGCTCCACTCGATCGATTTTTTACCCATTTGGTCGTTTTCTTCTAGAACCTCTTGTAGTGATTGCAACCCATCTAAATTTCTCCGCCACCATCTACCGACGCTATTCCAAACCTTTCTTACTTCCCCGCACGAGACTAGAGCATGGTCCACCGTTTCTATCTCTTCCCCACATAAAGGACATAAAACTGAGTCCAAATCCACACACCCGAATTGTCCAAAACTGATCGGCATGTGATTCGTCCCCATCTCGCCCTCCATATGAATATCGACACTTTTTTTGGTACACTTTGATTCCATAAAGTAGGCTGTGAATTTCCAGTCGCGCTTCCAGCCCCTTGTTCAATTATTTTCCGCAAACACTTCACGTTGAATTCCTTTGTCGGTGCTAGATTCCATTCCGTTTTATCCTTGTAGTTTATAACCGGTTGGAGGTTGCTAATTTTCTGCATTAGTTCTTCCAATTCACCCGCTGCCCTTCCTCTCGGTTCTCGGCTCCACTTCCATTTCCATTGCCAATTGCGATCGATCCATTCACCTCTTTCCGCAACCGTAACGTCTTTGTGTTTTTCGAGCCGATAAAGTCTTTGAAACTCTTCTTGGAGCGCACCATTTCCAGCCCATCTCTCTTTCCAGAATCTTGTATCCTTGCCATCCCCGAGCCTTTTGACAAAGGACTTTGAGAATTCCATGCCATTGTTATCCAATAACGCACCAATCTGGACAATATTACTCCAAGTTGTACCTGCACCAACAAGGTTACGATCATTGTCCCCAAACCCCCCCTCCTCCCCATATAAGCTTTTTATAATTTGGACCTAAAACGCATTTTTTTCCACTCGAAACCTCCACCACTACTTCCCCAAAAGTCCCCAATTAGCCGATTGTAACAAGCCAATATTCAAGCCCCCATTTTCAAAATTCCCCACGGTTTTGTCCCATTTCACCCCCACCCAACCTCTCTTATCTCCCTCCCCGCACCCCCCACCCCAAAAGAATCTACCTCTCCACCTTTCCAACTCACTCAACACTCCTTTCGGGGCCCGATACAACGAGAAAAAAATACAACGACAAGCTACCAAGAACCGATTTGACAAGAGTTAATCGCCTGCCAAACGACAAAATTTTCGATTTCCACGATGTAAGTCTCTTCTTCACCTTTTCTAGTGTCGGTTTCCATTGGTCCAATCTTCTCATTGAAGCGCCTACCGAAAGACCCAAATAAGTGAACGGCAAAACTCCCCACCCACATCCAACACAACTTGCCCAAGCTTGAATTTCTTCCTCATTTATACCGATGCCGTAAATATGACTTTTAGCCACATTTATTTTCAGCCCCGATAACAAATGGAAACACCTCAATATCTTCAATAAATTTTTAAGATTTTGAAGGTTCCATTTTTGCGAAAAAAATTACATCATCGGCATATTGAAGATGAGAAATTGGTACCTCATTTTTACCCACTTTGATGCCTTCAAATATGCCCTTCTTTACCGCCTCCTCCATCAATATGTGAAGGTTCTCGGCCGCTATAAGAAAGAGGAACGGGGCAAGTGGACCCCCTTGCCTTAACCCTTTACCCATCTCGAACTCTTTCGTGGGACTCCCGTTGACTAAAACCGACATAGTAGCCGATGAGAGACAAGCTTTGATCCACATTATCCACTTTCGGTTGAAACCCATTCTTTCCAAGCTATCCAACAAAAACGACCAGCTCACGTTATTATATGCCTTCTCAAAATCGACCTTAAAAATTAAACTGGATTTCTTCTTTTTCTTCAAAAAGTCCACCACTTCATTAGCAACCAAAACCCCATCATATATAGCGGCCTTTAACAAAAGCACTTTGTGTTGTGCTAACGAGATTCCCCAACACACCTTTCATTCTTTCGGCCAAAACCTTTGCAATCGTTTTGTAAAACACCCCAATAAGACTAATCGGTCTATAATCGCCGAGGCCCACCGGAGAATGTTTTTTGGGAATTAAAGTTAGAAAATAGGAGTTGCAACCCCTACTTATCTCCTCCATTTCCCAAAACCACTGAACCGCTCTTACCAAATCTTCTTTCACCGTCCCCCAAAACTTTTTAATAAAACCGAAAGTAAAGCCGTCCGGACCGGGCGATTTGTTTGAACCACATTCTTTGATGGCGCTCCAAATTTCATCTTCTTCGAAAGGTCTTTCCAAAGCCGCGATTTCTTCGCCGGACAATTTTTTGAAATTTCCGTCTTTGATCCTCAGGCCGTTTCCACTATCGGATGTGAACTTGCCTTTAAAAAAATCAAAAACATACTCTTTTATCTCTTTCGGGTCCTCCGACCAACCCGTTGTAGTATCCAAACCCCTTAACATATTTTTTCTTTCTCTATACTTCGATACCGCGTGAAACAACTTTGAATTTTCATCACCTTCCAACATCCATTTTATCTTAGCTCTTTGCCTTTCCATGCCAATTTTTTTCTCCTCTAGCTCGAGCCATTGTTGTCTCTCTTGAACCCACCGTACCCTCTCCTCTTCCTCCCACCCTCTCTCTTCCGCCATCTTTTCTTTTTTCAAAACCTCCTCCTTTTCTTTTTTCTTTTTTTTGCAAATTTTTTTCAAGGTCGCCAAACTTCTCTTTGCTCCAAACTCTTAAGGCTTCTTTCACATTTTTCAATTTATCACGAAAAATGCAATCCGGCCTAATAGCTCTTACCCTTTTATTTCAAGCTACTATTACCGTTTGTTCAATGTCCTCCTCCTTAAGCCAAGAATCATAGAATTTAAACGGTTTTGGACCAAAATCTTTCCGGTCCTCATATAGCATTATAGGAAAGTGATCGGACCACCTCCTTTCAAGAGTTTTCACCCCCAAACTTCTCCAAAGCAAACCGAATTCACTTGACACAAGAAACCTATCGAGTTTACTAAACTTGGCTCCGTCGTCGCTTACTCTAGTAAACCTCCTCCCGTTCATCGACACATCTTGAAGACCACTCTTTCTTATAAAGTCGTTAAAATCGCCCGCTCCCCGGTCATTTGTGATTGAATTTAAGCGTTCATGACTCCTCCTAACCTCGTTAAAATCCCCGAACATGCACCATTTTACCTCTTCCTTGGATACAAGATTTACCAATTTTTCCCAAAGAACCTTTCTTTCACTTGCTTCCCTCGGCCCATACACATTAACAATTCCAATCAAGCCTTCCATTCCTTCCCAATTTCCAATTACCGCTAAGAAATTTTCATCCTCAACCACAATTTCTCTTTTAAAAAATTGTTTTGTCCCACATCGTTAAGATACCCCCCGATCTACCTTTAGCCAACACCTGAACAAAATCCATATCATCGTCCCCCCATAACGATTTAATCTGAAAATCGTTTCGTTTCGTGAGTTTTGATTCCTGAATTCCTAACACCGTGGGTTTAAGGTTCCTGCACATTTCTTTTACCCAAATGCTTTTCACCACACCCCCCAAACCTCTTATGTTCATAGAGATCACCTTCATTTGGAACCAGAAGAGGATCGAAGCTTACCTTTTGCACCAGTGACCGGTTTTCTTCTTTTTTGCTTCTCCCACTCCATTCCCAACATCTCGCCGAAATTCTGCAAATCTTCTATGGGATCTTTACTTCTCAACTCGTTTGAGAGAGACGTCTGGCTTGCTGCTCCCACTGAATCATGACCCTTCGCTTTCTGCCTCTGCTCTCCCCCCCCCCCCCTTCTGTTTTCGAGTTCCTCTTTTGCGATCCTTTTTATTGCTCTGTCGTGCCATCTTTTTATTAAATGGAAACTCACCTTCCCTCTGCCCATTTCTCTCATCTCTGCTTTTTTTCCTTTTGTTCTTGCACCGATTGATTTGGAAGAAATCGACGTTGATGACGTCTTATTCTCCCCTTTTTTTTCTTTCGCACCTGTACTATGATGGAACAAACGTGGAGAAGCCTCATCTGCCTCAGTCACGTGAATGGCAGAATCCTTTGCAGCTGCACTTGGGCTTCTAATCTCTTCCACACACCTATGGACTTCAGAATTTTTGGGCCCATCATGTTTGCTTTCCTTCCTAGAAAATGGTAGGCCCGTATTCCACATTTCCGCTTTACTAAGATCTTGGGCTTGAGGCCCACTTTTATCAGGCTTGTTGAGATTGCCTTGATTCACATCATCACAACCTTCCCCCCACGTGTTTACTCCCAACCTACTTTTAACTTTTGATTCTCCATTTTGAAGAAATTTTAGGGAATCTATTGGAGATGGTCAATGGCGAGGTGTGTGAAAGAGAGAATTAGGGCCTGTTTGTTAGCAGCTTAATGAGCTTAATGAGCTTAATGGGACTCATAACTTATTCAGTCAGCTATACATGACTGTTTGGTAGTGGCTTAATGATATAGAAAGTGACTTATTTATTAAGCTTTTAGGAGGGAGCTTTATGCAGAAAGTCAAGTTTTGTCCAAACCAAATTTTCCCAATTAAAAAACATTTTTTTTGGAAGGCATAGCGGCATCGACCCTTTCGATCAACTACCACGAACACAACGCACGCACGCCTCCCCGACGGTATCGGACATCCGAGGGCAGTCCACTAATCCGCTGCTGTCCCGGCCCAGCTTACGCTGGACCTAAGGCCCAACCACAGGCTGGGGGGTAAGCCCAGTCAAAGACTGGACCACCCAAGGACTGGGTACTCCTCATGCTCTCAATTGCCTCCCCTTGGAATCGAACCCGGGTAGACTGGGATATCATCCACAGCCCCCCCCCCCCCCCCCCCCCAGGATGTTACCGTCATTAGGTAGACCAACTGAGCTAGACATGATTTGTCCCAATTAAAAAACATGGTCCTTTCATCTATGAAAACACTCTCCCAAACAAAAATCTTCCCAATCTATACAGACAGATTAATCCACACAAACAACTTTATTCATACACGACTTAATGGAAAACCAACTAAACAGACCCTTAGTAAGTAAGTAATGAGGGTGCGTTTAGGCTATCCCTATTTGATTTAGGACCCCCTCCCTCACTCACATTTCATACCCTCTCCTAGTCCTAGGTTACATACCACACTTATAAAGGTCTACTTTTATCACATGTCAACCCATACATACTTACTCTCCTTCTTTCTAAGATTTCATTGTAGGCTCATAGGATGGGAAATTAATGGCCAAAATGGTGATGCTTTTCTTGGCAACACCGATCATGAGTGTCAACCTACATAAAATGGAAATCACAATTGATCAATATGATCGATCCCAATCCATTCACTTTCTAAAAACTCTACATGTTATGCCTTCATATCTATTTCATGCTATATTTATCACAAGCATTAAATACAAAAGAAATTTTATGAATAAATTACTTAATTAACCGCCTCTTGCAAGGTTAGGTCTAATTTCATCACAATATCATAACATATACCTAAATCATCCATTTCTTTCAGCTCTTATAATTTTTGCTTTTCTTCTTTATAGGGTAACTTAAATGCACACTTATTATCTATTAAATATATAACACATTTATCAATATCATTTTTCCACATATCACATCAATAACGTTACTTTTATATTTTTAAATATATCATTTTAACTAATTTTACTTTAAATAAGTAGATGAATGTTTAAACGAGAACACTAACTAGTTAAGAAAAATAGAAACATCAATTCATGTGCAAAATCACATGTGATTTTACTTTAATGATAAAAAACTGGATGCAGACGACTTTGGCCATGACTTAAGTCGTGTGAATCATATATGATTTTATACATTAACAGTCATTCTCAAGTTTTTTTAAATAACTAGTGTTTTCATTTAAACTTACCCTAAATAAGTATCATATGTAACAATCAATATATTCTTTTATACGAAAGAGATTCATATATGAAATAACAGGATTAAGAGTTGATAAAGTGATACGTAGGTTTTGTCAAAAAGTTGTTTGTTTTACATTCAAATTCAAACTCAACTCAAAACTGTTAAAGATTGCTTATATTTTTGACTTATTTGCTTATAGCTTCTTCCCACCACAAATAAACACTTTGGAGTGTTTGGATAGAAAAAAATCAAAACTGCTTATAACTTCTCCTCACCACAAATAAGTTGTTTTTGAGAAGTCAATCCTAACCTACTTATTTGCTTATGCTTATTTCCTTGTCTATCCAAATTACCTTTTTACCCTCAATTATGAATGTTTATAAGTTATTATTTTTATTTTTAAATTATTAATGTTATTTAAGGTAATATTATTTTTTAAAAAATTATTGACGTTAATTTTTTTGGTCATTTTACATAAATAAGCAAAAATTTGCCAAACACAAAAAAACTCCTTATTTGCTTATCATGTTTCCACATCACAATAAGCTAATCCAAACACTTTTTTAAAAATTCATTTTCCTCACCACATAAGCAAATAAGCACTTTTAAAAATAAGCATAACTTAAAAATATAAGCAATCCCAAACACTGTCACCCCTAAAATATATATATATATTCCACACGTTTGTGTAATTCTGTCTGTTTAAAAACAAGACAAAATAATCATCACTATAAATATTTGACTAAATAATTTCTTCACAAAATACTTGTAAAGGTGATAATATATACATACATATATGGTTAAACTTGTTTTGTTAATAAAATGTTATAGAAAATTGTAAAGGTTAGATATATAGGTCCAAAAAGATTGATATTAAATATTAATGAGGCCGACCACAAAGGATTAAATATATGTGTGTATTTGAAATTTTGAATGTAATGTAATATAACCCCATGAACATGATCATAATGATGATGACAATGACTTGTTAACCACTGATTAAAAAATGAAGATGGTGGTTAATTATGTTGTAATTAGGAAATAATATACAACCATCTTTATAATTAAAAGATTCTAATCTTGGTGAAGGATTATATATTAAAAATATTATATTCCCAAACCAACGGAACTTAAAACCCTCTTATATAATTAATTAATTAAACTATATATATATATATATATATATATATATAAATCATAGCATTATTATAGTCATCCACGAACACATTTGGGTTTAATCATTATTTGTGGTGTGAAAACATACGATATTGATGTTTGTATTTGTTTATAAAATAAAATAAAAAAGAGGAGGAAATACGTGGAGGTGAGAGTGCCACCAAACAACAGATGGCACTCCACATTTATGCCTCAAGCGGTTCTATTTTCCATTTATCCTCCTCAACCATTTTCCTACTCTATTATTTACCAACTATACTATATTTTTAATCAAGTCAATACATCACTAGAAATATACAAAAAGAAAAGTTTAATTTCCATATATATATATATATATATATATATGTGTGTGTTTATTATTTTCAAAAACAAAGGCACTTCATTTACATCTCTATTTCGTCTATTTTATTTTATAACCTTTTTTGTGATTTCGATCGTTATCAATATTATGGAATATTTTGTTATATCAATGAAACTCAACGTTAATTTATCTGTTTTATCAATTGATTATGAATTAGTTTTATAAACTATAAACGTATTTAATAATTTGTACATATGTAATACAAATTAGTAGATGTTGTATAATATTATAAAAATATACTTGTTATTGAACATGTGAAATATCGATTTAAAAAAAATGTATATATTCATATATATATATATATGTATATTATAAATGAAACAACATATATAATCATAGATAATTTGAGTTTTCATTTTTTTTTCAGTTTAAGATCCCTATTTTAGACTGCAAGAAATATTTGAATTTCCAAACTTATAAGAAGATACTTTGAGTTTTCAAAAGCCTTCAAATTTGTATTCTTATTATTTGTTAAAGAGGTGAAACATTAGAAAATTTAAAGTATTTGTGTGTGTATATATATATACTAGTGGTGTACCCGCGCGATGCAGCGCGGGTAAATCACAATTCCGAAACATTAGTTTAGCCTGAATCATGTTTCTTTATCACTTTCAATTTTATTTCATGAGCTTGTGTGGTTAATTTGCAAGTCATCTAATATATGAAGTTGAAGGTGAATACGGTGTATTAACAAGATCGAATGGAATATTCATTGCACACCTAATGGGGCTTCTAAACCCATATACTCAGAATTCATTACAAAACTTGAAATTGTTGACTGAACAAAGAAATACAATCATCTGTAAATAATGGTCATCCATATATCCAGAATGTTGTTTAGTTTTTATGATGCACTCATCCGTAAATATTTTCTGCAAAAAACGTGCAATGATTTTAGTATAAATATATGGTACCAAATGTGTAATAATATAATTGTTGATTATACCTTATTCATCATGTAAAACTTCTTGATAAACGACGTTTGAGGTGTAGACTCCGACACGATTGAATTTTTTCACATGCTTCACTAACACCTTCGTATTGCCCCGTGATATCCCTCTGGACAACGCCACGTAAAGTTGCCCATGTGAGAATACTGATTTCGGTAGATAACCACCTACATTAGGAATTGTCTGGCCTTGAGCTTTATTGATTGTCATAGAAAAGCTCAACCGAATTGGAAATTGTTTTCTCTTTAGCTTAAATGGGAACATGTTATCTTCGGAAGGACATAAGGGAATTCTTGGTAGAAATACTCTCTTGCCAGCATGCTGACCAACAGTTATTTCTGCATCAATGACGTTTTGTTGAAAGCCTCTGCATATCAATCTACTGCCATTACATAATCCATTCGAGGGATCGATATTCCGCAACAATATTATTGGGCATCCAATCTTGAGACGAAGGTAATGAGGAGGCAAACCACTAACAGTTAGAGAGTTTAAGAACTCTATCGGATAGATGTTATTCTTATCATCTTCCGCTTCATCGAAACTGTAGTATATTTTTTCATCTCCAGAAAACTTGCCGATCAACTGATCATTAATCTCATCGACATTCTCATTTTTAGTGGATAATATCGCCCTCGAAATAATATATTCTGAATCAGCTCCATTGATTTGCAGAGATGGAAATATTGCGTCAATCAAATCATCTTTTGATTTAACTTTATCAGTATAGGGAACGGTCATGTCATCCGGTATACGAATAAAGCTTTGGTCCACCGCTTCTTCATCTCCATCACCGACTCTTAATAAAAATTCTGAAAACCACGGATCAGTGCGTGCTCTCATATTGAGCGTTAGCCGTATCTTTTTAATTCTTGACCAAAGAGGTGACATCCGTAGGCTAGAATCTACAATCTGTGCTCGGGTTCCACGCCTCACGACTGGTAATACTTTTCTAAAGTCACCCCCAAAACCATTATCTTTCCGCCAAATGGGAGTGCCACCCCTATGATGTCTTGCATTGTTCGATCGAGCGCCTCCACCGCTTGCCTCTTTGCCATCGACGCTTCGTCCCAAATGATTATTTTTGCATCTCGAATCAATTGAGCAGTCCCACTTTGTTTTTTTATGTTGCGCATTGAGTTATTATCAAGGTTGACAGGAATCTTGAATCTAGAGTGAGCTGTTCTTCCTCCAGGCATATTATTGGCAGCAACACCTGACGAAGCGGTTGCAAGAGCAATAAGACCACGGGAACGGATGTTGGCAAGCAAAGCTTTGTACAAAAATTGTTTTCCCGGTTCCACCTGGACCATCTATAAAGAACACTCCTGGACAATCATCATCTACGTGCCTCATGATCTCCTCATATGCGTATCTTTGGTCGGAATTGAGAGAGTCTCGGGCATACAAGTGTTCGTCTTCCACAACTATAGAGCATTCCTCTTGTACCTCACGAAATTCTCCAGATTGAAAATTAGCATCTGCATCTACCATTGGAAGATCGAAATCAGCAAGACTCTTACCCATAGATTGTAGAAAAACAAGGATATCAGTTAGAACCATATTACGGACTCGATTAACACTTTCAAATTGTTGCGTATAATCTTCAGAAAGCGAATCATAGTGGTCATCCCATAACTTGCGAACATCTCCTGGCTCACAAAAAATCAACATCGTCGCAAATAACCTCCTAAGAGCAGCGGGAAATTGAAATAAGGAGGCCTCTGCAAGACAGTGGGATAAGTTATCATCGTTCTCTATTAACCCTCTCTCAAGAGATGCTTTACGAAATGTAGGTTGCAATAAGCCATTAACATTGTATAGATCTTCAAAGCAAGTAGGCCCTCTAATATGAGACAAAAGTAGGCGTAAGTAGAACCGCTCTCCTTCAGCTGGATTTGCAGAAACCAGACGCCCTTTCATTGATCCTCGTTGTAGAGGATTCCATCGACGTAACTTCCAATTCCATGTGTAGTGTATTGGAAAATCTTTGTACAAATATTTCCTTGCACCCCTGTTAGTTTTATTTCTATCAAAAAATGCAGTCAACATTGTTCGTTTATCTCTCTCTCTGTCAATAATATTTGTCATTATATCATCATCTCTAAACCTAACCATCTGTTTGTTAGGGAGATGGAGTTGCAATGCCATCACGTAAGGGTGCATTTGAGAAAGTGCGAAGCTAAAAATTCGCCATATCACCTCGGGAGGGGAGACATAACGTGCATCTTGGAACCTTCTAATTTCATTAATAACGACCCTTTCTTCCTCTGATTCGATATGAACAACTTGTTTGTCGTGACCCTTGTAAACATACTTGAAGATATACTTCACAGATGTTATGCTCGAGCAAGCCTCAACATTGATATGACAATTGAACATCATTAGCAGCTTTGGGTTATACGGGACCACCCATCTATTATCCAAGACACTGCCTCGTACATTCACATTTATTCCACTATTTCTTCGTCGATATAATGGATATGAGTCATCGGCCTGCACCGTGTTGTCGTTGAACTGTTTAGGATATCTGGAACGACATTTTTTCGGCTCACCATGCATACATGAATTGAGCGGTTTTAAATGACCACAAGGACCATGCATCATGTGTTGGACGACCAATTGGTGCATTTGGGGATACCTTGTTCGGTCCGGAATTTCAGCACACACACTTTTGTCGTAATGATCTGGATTGGTCATTTTGTGTTCGGGTGTCATTATCAGAAGAAAATGTGCATGCGGCAAACCACGCTTCTGAAACTCGATGACATAAACATATGCCCCGACTTTACCGAGGATGTGCTTCTTGAAGAGTTGGTGTTTCATATCCTCTAGTTTGGCACGAAAAACTCTGGCAACAAGGTCGGGTCGATCAGTTGCGGTCTGACCAGACAACAACTCTCTAACGATTTCAGGCCAGTTTGGATTGCACGTCATTGTCAAGAATATATCGGGCTTCCTATCATCTTGCACTAAAGTCATGGCATCAAGAAATCGTCGTCGCATATCACGTGGGCCTCCGATGAAACTTGCAGGCAACACAACCCGTTGTCCGATTCTACTTGGTATCACTTCACCATCATTGACGCAATCCACAACACCTTGGTATAAATCTGATCTTATTTTGGCTTGGTTTTTACGACAAAAATCCAAACGTGAAGTCTCAATCTTGATGTAGATATCTACCACAAACTGTTGTAACAACCTTCCCCCCAATAGAATTATATTCTTATTTTTACGAATCTGCAACTTATAACAATAGTATTCCCGCATCGTGACAGTATTCTTGTTGCTTCTCACATCAACCTCTGTGTAATGTGAATGTTATGAAATAAATATAAACTAATGACATGTATGTTAAAGATGATATTTGATACCTTAATTAAAATGTAAAAAATTGCAACATGGTTCGTACCTTCTAAATCTTCCTCCATGTTTTCATCATCATTAAAGCTTTGATTCATGCACACTCCATGTCTAGGTATATTAGAATGCCATCCAGGTTCACCGTTGGGAAAGAACAAAGGATAGGACAACGGGTCATAACAACTGAAGTAATATTCAATATTTTTGCTATAGTCAGATCTCCCATACACCACAATACTTCTCTTGTATGCAGTTATGTCGTCATTTCCTTCAACCCAAATACCAGCAACCTGACATAATTGTGGAACTCAATTTATTTAGTGTATAATCTAATTGTTAGCTCCAATATTCTGAAACATTAGAAGTATTGAAAAATGGCCAAGTACAGAAGAACTTCCACAGAAGCTCTACTGAGTGCAACAGAAGCTCTGCCGGGCATCTAAGAAGAAGCAAAGGAAGTTTGATCAAGAGTGATTAAAGACCCAAGAAACTACAGAAGATCTCTACAGAAGATCAAGACCTTAGAACCTCTGTCACCAATAACAGAGCCTCTGCAGACAACTTCAGAAGACAAGGAACCCAGTGGACTACTCTACAAAGGACCAGACCGCAGAACCTCTGCAACACTTTACAGAGCCTCTGTTGTCCTCACTGAAGACTCAAGATATTTATAATATCTTATCACTGTTAAAGAAATATCTTGCTACTGTTCCAGGATCTGTTCATCAACTTGCATGGCAACGTACCCTGTCCAACTTCAACACGTGTCAAACTCTGAGTGGACTCAATAGGGCTTAGTACAACATAGACGTCTGCGACATTTAATGCATGCAGTTTTCCAACTGTTCATATCATCTCTTCTTTCCTGTAGCAACAGTCTCTTGTCTAGAATAGATCTTTTGTAGTAGTATAAAAGGAAGACTCATGTTGAGTTCTTCCTAAGAATCACCGTTTTTACACTTTACAAGTTTACACAATCACTTAACACACAACACACAACACAAAACACTTACACTCAATTAGCGTCAAATCTGTACTAAGTGTTCTTGATATATTAAATACAGTGGGTCTTTGTGCTATAAATCTATTCTCTTCACTGTTTATTTGATATTGTGTGTTCTAAATCTATCAAACATATCTGTTAGTTCTTCAAATACGCTTCCGCATCAAACATAAACTCGAACTAATAGATCTGACAATCTTGTATAAGCAAAACGGGAACCAACAATTGGTATCAGAGCAAAGCTTGATTTTCAATATCAAGTGATCCTCGTTTTTACAAAGATTTTTGATATAAATTGTCTGTTTTTAACCTGTTCTTCATTCCTTCAAACAGATTCTGTTTTACTGCCATTTTCAATTTATTTGATCTGGTAACATCATAGAAACTGTTTCTTTCGTTAAAAACTTCATTAAAAATATCAAGAATGAAATTTTTTGGTGATGCTGACTCAATTTTTTATTCAAAACTCAGCACAAATTTTCGCGAAATAATTCCTTCTCTTGAAAAAGAACTAGATGAAAAGAACAAAAGCATTTTTATTATTTCTGATAAAATTGCTAAACTTGAAAAATCTGTTAAAAACTTAAACTGTGAAAATCTTGAACTAAAAAGGAACTTATCTTTGTCAGATGAAGAAAAGAAAAGACTTGAACTAAAATGTTTAAACTTCTCTAAACTAATTTTCAATTTTGAAAAGATTGTGGTCAATTGTAACATCCCATATCCCATATACACAATATAGCACGCAATATAACACAAATAGATATAACAAACAAACTTCACATTTCAAGTACGGTCCAGTAGTCTTTTACAATAGAAAGAAAACATTTGAAATACAATCCTTGTACTATTTGCATACATAACATTTAACATTTCAATACAACTACTAAATAAGTCAAAAACTTCATCTTTTAGTCCTTCTCACTAGCCTTCCAATTCGTACTCTATTTACTTGCCCTTACTTGATCCGCCACCTGGAATACATATTTTTAAAACAAAATGAGGGTTAGACCTGATGGTCTAAGTGAGAAACCCCTGTTAGTTTAAAACCATTTATATAAACTTTATTCATATAAATCACGCCACATAATTACACATATCCAATTGAACTCACACATCATATACCTTCCTTTCTCATTACCTCCTGGCCATATTAGTGGTAGCAAGCCAGCTAATAAAATACAATGCTGAACAACATCTACAGCCAAACAACGCTATACAAGTTCTATAGCCAATCACATCGGTCTTAAACCCGACCAATGTATTATAACACATTTATAATACATATGTAAATATAATATCTCACTATATTATAATTCACATTCGAGCACATAATTATCAACAATTTCACTCTCAATTCCACAGATATATGTATTCCAGTTAAAAAGTGTTTTCAAAGCAAAACTCACCTGGTTGCTTATCAACACGTTTCCAAGCCTTCTAAACAGGTTCAGTCCTTTACTCAGAATTCACAGGATCTGTAACACATAGATACAGATATCTCTTTACCACATAAAACACATAAGTCTTACTAAGGCTAAGAACTCTATAGAACTCAAATCCTCAAATGTTCCCCTAAGGCGACCAAACAGCTAAAGTATCCGGATACCTCAACTTTTCCGGACAACACAACTTTTCCGGACAACAGGACTTTTCCGGACAACTTATATAATCCGGACGTCATCCGGACACCAAAGTGATCCGGGTACTACCCGGTATCCAATTCTATCCGGTAAACATAGGAAAAAGAAACTTACCCGGATAAAAGACTCGTCCGGACACCACTATTATATCATCCGGACACCAACGACAGAACTACCCGGACACTACCAACAGTGCTATCCGGACACCTTCAACGTATCCGGACACCACTGTCGGTTTACCCAAAATTCACCCAAAATTCGGCTGAGGTTTACACCAGTTCGATTATGTTGATTCTAAACCGACATAAACAATCTAATAGCAGTTATAAACATAATTTGTAAAGACACATACCTTAATTTCACTTCCAAATAGAGTCAAATGATGCCTTAAACCTTTCTATCTTCTTTTCTCTCAAAAACACACACTACACACACTGAAAATCTGATCCTTTTTGAAATATCTGAAATGCCTTAAGATATTATTTACTAAATTTTTACCCTTTTAACCCTCAATCTATTCTTTAATAACCATAACCCCCCTTTAACTTATAAATTTACTTAACTTACCTAAAATAGAAACTTTTAGATTAAATAAATTTAACGGAACTAGGATTTTAACTAACAAACTTACCCGGGGTATTACATCAATGAAAGAGGAAATTATGAAGAGAAGAAAACTGTTCTTGAAACAAAGTCGATGAAGCTTACTTATAAAATCTCAGAATTGCAGAATATCCTTGAAAAAGAAAGGAAATAATCTGATTCTGAAAGAAAAGAATCTGAACAGTTGAAGGTTCAAAGATTTCAAGATTTAAGTCAAAAAGATGACTTTGAAAAGGAGAGAAGGATTTTTAAAACAGAAATATCCAAACTAACAAAAGGACTCTCTAATTTATCAACTGAAATCATGTTGGAGAAAAGATGCAAATCTAATCTCCAAAAGATGCTTGAGGAAAATTTAAGGAAAAAGAATATTTTTGCTAAACAGATCAGGAAATTCAATCGTAAAGGATCTTTTAAGCCTAATATGTTTTCAAAACTTCAGACCTCAACATCGAAATTTTTGCATGATCATAGGTTGGACAAATTAGTTAATCAAACTTTTAAAAAGGTGAAAAAGGTTTGGATAGTAAAAGGCTCTATACCTGTTCAAAATGCTCAAAAAGACAAAAAGCCTTTCATTTCTGGTATGTATGACAAATGCATAAAGGTGTTTCATACAATAGGACCCATACGTTTATGGGTACCCAAAACCTCTGTAAGTATAACATAGATACTGTATATTTTGTAAATATTTTTGTTTATTTATTATTTTCTGAATGTAAATTCTTAAATCTACAATAGTTCTTAATATCACAGAACTTCTGTAAGGTCTGCTCAGAACCTCTGATGATCTTGACCTATGTCCTGTGCACAACTTATCTTATTCTGAACCAAGCATAGGTCAAGGGGGAGCAGAAGAAGACACTTGATCTACATAGGTTGTTAGATCAAGGGGGAGCGAAAAAGGAGACCTTGCTGAAACTACAGAGATTTATAAGTCAAGGGGGAGCTAAGAATGCGACAGAAGAAATCACACTCGCCGAACTAAAAGAACAAAAGTTCCAAAGCTACTCACGTTTCACCGATGAACTCTCCGCCACTCTCTCCAGTACATTCTGAGCACTCCCACAACTCACATACCGCCGCCGATACCAACAGACATGACTCCGGCGACGAGGCATCCTTTGTACCCACTACCCACCTGCAACAATTTTTCTCTAATGACCATTTCGAGCAAACCCTTCCCATTAAATCAAACAATTGTTATCTTGTTCCTTCTCCTACGGCTTTTGGTAAGAACATGCCATCCTGCTAAACATCCTAGAGAACCACTTTCTTTACCCTCTTCTGAGCAAAACCGTTGAACAATTACCTGTACGTTACCTACATCAGTTTTGGAAATCTTGCCATTATGACGCTGACACCGATTTGATCAGAGGCTATATTTCTAAACCTAACCAAAGTAACAGTCTTGAACTGATGTTCAACCGCACCATGTTCTCATTAGAATTTGGCCTTCCAACAAGAGGACTCATGGGAATCAAAAAGTATGCCCCCAACCAACAAATGAAGAACTTGTCGACTTTCTGCACATGTTAGGGTACAACCAACAGTTGAAAAAGAGGAACGATTTCCGCAGAGCAAGACTACCCCCTCTGTGGAATACCTTATTCTCCATCCTAAATCGTTGCCTCACGGGAAAAATCGGGAGCATCGATCAAAGCTCTCCTCAAATTCTCTCAATCATGTATGGTGTGTACTGTGATCTACCACTAGATTATGCCACCATAATGATGTAAGAGATCATCAACACCATCGATCGAAAAATCGCCTCCCAGAAAGCCAAAATGTCTGATCACAACTGGTTGCCCCCTCTGCAGTTCCAGTGAATCCTCAGTGTACTTTTCGAACCCCTACTCCTTATCCAAAAATGGCCAATGGACGGTCCCAAACCTAAGCAATTTCCTATGTCCAAGAACACCCCTACAGAACATGAGGACGGCTACCCGCACAGCAGACCACTGTCAAAGGTAATGTTAAGTTATGCTACTAATGAAGAACTAGTTAGTGAGTACACACGCGTTTACAGAACTCCTGAACCCAGTTCTGTAACACCCCCGCATATAGGATTACCCATAGGAGGTAGTGTTGTAGAGAGACTAACAGAGGAAGAATGGAAGATGAAGTTGGCTAAACACAAGGCCAACCAGAAGAACTTAAGAAATATAAGGAAAGACCTTTATCCTTCAAAGAGGAAGTCTTCTGAGGGATCTAAAGAGAAGAAGAAGAAAAAGGGAAAGAAAACCAAGACCCCTACAGAGGAACCACTTGCCTCTGCTTCTGCTATCCAACAACCCCCTGCAGAACCATCTCTCCACCCACTGAACATCACACAGAACCCTCATCTCCACCACAAACCCAAGGTCACTTTGTCCCTCCCTCTTCCAAAAGAAAAGGAAAGTCAAAATCTACAGAGGAGGGGGCACCTAAACCGAAGAAAAGGAAATCAAAGAAGAAGAAACTCTCTTCTCCTCTACAATCAATTACAGAGGGAATCGAAAAAGAACAACCTCAACCTCCACCTCTGCAAACCCATACAATCACAGAGGGTCTTGATTCACTTCTGCCAAGACAAGAAACTGCAGAAGAAGAGGTCCAAATAAGTAAGATTACTGAAAATAGGTTAGAGGATAGGGTAGAAACATTTGGAGGAAAAGAAAATGAAATAGAAAAAGATGCCGAAGATGAAGAAAGCACACATCCCTCACCCCCTCCTAGTGAAACTCACACATCTAACTCCGCAGGTCTAGCTGCAGAAGGAGTTATTGAAAAAGAGTCGCACAACTCGACCCCTACCCAAACCAAATAGCCAGAAGTCACTCTTTCGACTTCTGCGCCCACAGAAACTGGGGAATCCATTCCTAGGGAGTCTCCTCAAAGAGACTCACCTAATGTTCGTGATCAATCGCCCCAGATCACACTAGAACACCCAACAGAGGAATTCGTTTCCTCTGCCACGCACAATATAGGGCCAAAACTTCTTTCAGAGAGAAGTAGTAAGCACAAAGACGAAGAGACTCTAGACAAGTCTCCAAGTCAAAAGAAGGACATTCCGATACCCACCTCTGGAGTGGATTTGGACACTGTTCTTCACATAACTTCTGTAGAGACTGAAACTCTTGTTTCTTCTCGAAGATCAGAAGGAAATCCTTCCATTCTCAACGATCAAACAGGAATGAAAGAAGGTGTCCCAGGAACAGGGACTCACTCTGGAGAAGGGGTTGTTCCTCCAGAGGTTACCCAAGAGGAACATGTTACGAAGAATGAGTTCCAAGTCTTTGTAACCTCTGTAACTCAAACATTGATTAAGTTGCAAAGCTCATTCACGACTTTTACAGATTCAACTTCAGGCGCGCTTACAGGATTAAATACCAAAGTGGATACCTTATCCACAGAAGTTAAAGAAGCCCTTGCAGAAATAAAGTCAAATAAAGAAACTTCTGCTGCTGCTGCCATCGCCTCTGCCACTGACATTGCCAAAACAACCGCTGCAGAATTCGAGAAAAGTTCGACCAAAGCCTTCAAGACTTCGATCGCAATCTACTTTGAAACAATGAAGAAACAAGCAGCAAGGCAAGCAGCTCAAGACACCTGCAGAACAGAAGTTGCTGCTAAAAGATGGCAGGATGATCCTGATGATGGTGCATCTGGTCATCCTGAGGGGGGAGAGAACAAAGGAAACAACAGAGGCTGCTTCTGCAAAAACTACAGAGAAAACTGCAGAACCCTCTACAACAGAAACCCCGAAGGAAACACAAGGAACACAACCGAGGCAAAACACCTCTATCTCAGCAGAGGATGCACCAACCACAGAACCTAAGGTAATCACTCTTGCATCCTCATCCACAGAACAAACTCCACCCTCACCCAAAGAACCAACACCAATCTCACAACCAATCCCGCGCAAAACTAGAGTCAAAACCATAGCTCGAAAACCCCAAAGACCAAAACGCTCTGCAGAGTTCATTCTTCGCAGAATGGAATTTGTATCGGCCTTTCAATCAACAAAGCGTTTTGACATCCCACCTCCAAGACCCGAAGACTCCTCACCAACAGAGACCTCACAACCCGAAGTATCAAAACCTTTAGAGGCAACAACCAAAACATCAGAGCATCCAACCCCAAAACCCACAGAACCTTCAACCGTCAAATCTACAGAGGTTCCACCCACACAAATCCAAAACCCAACCTCTGAAACCTCAAAACCAAAAGATAAAGGCAAGGGAATAATGACAGAAGAAGAGCCAAAGAAGAAGATGCCAGTTGCTACAGAGAAGTTGATGAAAGGTGCCTTTAATGCCTTCATCACTCCTAAACCCGAAGAGGAAGACTGGGCATTCAACTTGAAACCTCTGTCAGAAAACCCAACCCTGGATCCCACAGCTAAGGTAACAGAAGGTAAAGTAGCAGACATCACTCGACAAATGGATAAGCTAAGGAGACCAATTCCAAGAACTACTCCAACCATTGAACAAATGGAAGAGCATGTTTACAGTTATCTCTACAGACAGCACTTCCAGAGCGATCTGCCAGCTCATGTCCGAGATCAGAAGCTAAGAGAGGAATTCAATGCCATCTTCACCTCTACAAAGTCAAAATCGGTCAATCAAGTTTACTCCATTCACAAGATAAAGAAGGTAATCTATTGTAGATACTCTAAAATGAGAACCTATCCTCATACGATGTATACAATCTGGAACGTCAAAAGGTCTGACAGATCAGAGAATCAATTCTCTGATGCTGATATCCGAAACCTCAATCCCTATGACTTACCTGACCTTCTGCAATGGACGAAAGACAACTTCAATGACGACTGCCACCAAAGATCTTATCGAGTTCTCAGAAAGGCGATGCGTGAAAAGCTCCTAATCTACAGCATGCTCGACTTTCAACTAGCCATCGATCTAGGCGTGACTACTCTAAGCATCAGACCACCAGAGGATATCTGCCCACCCAATGCCATACACAATTCAATCATCAAAACTCCAAGGTACGGGTTAGTATTCAAGAATCCTGCTGATCAACTTAAACTGTTTGTGACAATGGACTGTCAGAAGTACACAACCCGTACTCTGAACATGTTCAGAAAAATACTAGAGGAGAACAAAGCAACAGAGCTTATGGATGAAGAATCTGCTCTGATGATGATCAAAGAGATTGATGCTACACTAGGCTTAAGAAATCTCTTCCTCAAATTCTATGAAGAACTCAAGGAAGTAGGAAAAGATAACAGAAAGTTCGACGACTTCCCAAATGCAAAAATCTGAGTCTCTTCAAAGAACCTCTGTCAACGTTTTATTTATGTTCATTTAATGTACTCAAATGTAAATGCCTCTGGCATAAATTCCAAATGAAAGAAATAATCTTCTAAGGTATTGTTTAACCTCTGTCTATCTTAAATTAGCCAAAAATTCAAAAAGTCAAAATTTATTTTTCAATACTTAGGGGGAGATTGTTAGCTACAATATTCTGAAACATTAGAAGTATTGAAAAATGGCCAAGTACAGAAGAACTTCCACAGAAGCTCTGCTGAGTGCAACAGAAGCTCTGCCGGACATCTAAGAAGAAGCAAAGGAAGTTTGATCAAGAGTGATCAAAGACCCAAGAAACTACAGAAGATCGCTATAGAAGATCAAGACCTTAGAACCTCTGTCACCAACAACAGAGCCTCTGCAGACAACTTCAGAAGACAAGGAACCCAGTGGACTACTCTACAAAGGACCAGACCGCAGAACCTCTGCAACACTTTACAGAGCCTCTGTTGTCCTCACTGAAGACTCAAGATATTTATAATATCTTATCACTGTTAAAGAAATATCTTGCTACTGTTCCAGGATCTGTTCATCAACTTGCATGGCAACGTACCCTGTCCAACTTCAACACATGTCAAACTCTGAGTGGACTCAATAGGGCTTAGTACAACATAGACGTCTGCGACATTTAATGCATGCAGTTTTCCAACTGTTCATACCATCTCTTCTTTCCTGTAGCAACAGTCTCTTGTCTAGAATAGATCTTTTGTAGTAGTATAAAAGGAAGACTCATGTTGAGTTCTTCCTAAGAATCACCGTTTTTACACTTTACAAGTTTACACAATCACTTAACACACAACACACAACACAAAACACTTACACTCAATTAGCGTCAAATCTGTACTAAGTGTTCTTGATATATTAAATACAGTGGGTCTTTGTGCTATAAATCTATTCTCTTCACTGTTTATTTGATATTGTGTGTTCTAAATCTATCAAACATATCTGTTAGTTCTTCAAATACGCTTCCGCATCAAACATAAACTCGAACTAATAGATCTGACAATCTTGTATAAGCAAAACGGGAACCAACACTAATCTTATTTCAAAAAACATAAACCAAATAGTTGTATTCAAACCTCTGACGTGGTCGGTCGGTTGTACACCCTTTGGTCTAGTTCCACCGAAGTATTCAAAGTGACTCTATAGTTCTCGAGTGGTCCGAGCTCACCAAGGCTTCGAAATGTTCTCACGTATGGGTTGATAGAAAGGACACAAGTCAAAATTTCAATAACATTTCTATCAAGATTTGGCCACTGGAGTCTATGCGATAACTCTGATTCTGAATCATAAAAGTACAACTGTAAGTACCTAGGTTGTCCATCCCTCGGCAGTAACTGATCAATTCTGTGATATACAGCTCCATGCGCACGAAATGTATATACTCCATCAGGCATGTTTGCCATTGAAGTATCCAAGTTTACACCCATTGACGTGAATGAAAAGTTCGTATTGTATGCACGTACGTTGTGCCTAAACATTTTGCCTAGTTGAGATTGTGACGAGAAAAGATTGTATAATTCTTGCGGAGTGGGGAAAGAAGTAAGGTTCAGGAAATATGAAAGATGAATCCTTGTTCCTTCTAGATTTTTATTTGTGAATAAGTATGTAAGACTTGAAATGAAGAGATGTATACAAAATATTTCGTATTGATATGATGTGATTTCACTTGTTAAAGTGAGAGCGATTGGTATGAGTTTTTGGGTGAAGGAATGGGGAAACAATCTTAGAGAAATCGTTGAGAAATTGTAGTAGAGGAATCGGGTTATAGGTACAATAGTATTATATCAATAAAATGTTAATGTGACTTTAGAGTTGGAAGAAGATATGAAGATTAAATATCCACATTTGTTTTCTAAAATCTAAGATTTCGAGGACGAAATCTATTTCAAGTGGGGGAGAATTGTAACACCCGGAAAATCCTTGTAAGTAATAATAGTCCTAATATTCCTTTATATTTTGATTTCTTAGATTATAATTGAATTCCTAAGTAATTTCCGTGATTGTTACTTGTTATTTGAAAACTTCCGATAGAAATCCGTAAGTTTATTCCTTAAGGAAATTAATGAAAAATAGATGATAAAGTTAAATATTAGATTTTATGGATTAGTTGGATGGGTAATTTGAATACGAGTCCAACGGTACTTTCCGGGGTAAAAACGGAGTTCTAACGAAGAAGTTACGGCCAAATTAGTGGAAAACGAGAAACAAGCAAACAGAGGCTGGCGCCGATAGTGGCGCCGATGCACTGGCGCGGGGATTGGCGC
The DNA here is from genome assembly GCA_033807775.1 of Saussurea involucrata. Classification (NCBI taxonomy): domain Eukaryota; kingdom Viridiplantae; phylum Streptophyta; class Magnoliopsida; order Asterales; family Asteraceae; genus Saussurea; species Saussurea involucrata. The sequence continues at coordinate 74,410,043 of CM066317.1, read as the reverse complement.
CGAGCACCTGACGTGCCAAAAGGGGGTTAAACCCACCTCATTGTCCTTAGTCACTTATTCTTTCAAAATAGAACTCTCAAAATCAGGCTTTGCTCTCGACACTTTTGAGACGATTTCTTCATCTAAACCTAAGGTAAATTCATATCTCTCAATCATAATCCAATTCAAACAATTATTAGATGAATCTTACTAATTAAACTTGATTTAGGGCATTACATCTTCATCTTTCTTGTTGGAGTGATTAAGTTCAAGTCTTCAAGTTAGGGTAATATCAATTGAAGATTTGAGGTGAGTAACTTGTATCTAATTATTTGTATTATACCTTATTACCATTCTTTATCTTGATTTTGTTATTGTTAATGAGAAATCTTGGTTAATAAGCTCTTAATGGTTAAGAGGGATACAAGAAGAGTTCAAGTAAGTTATGGTGGATTAATTGTGTTCTATTATTTAGAATGCCATGGTAAATATTAGTGTTAAAGGTTTGGGTTTGATTATACATCATTGGTATGTGATTATGTTGATGGCTTAATTTATGTCTTAATGAAGTAAGGATGGCTTAATGGTCAATATGGACCTATTATTGAATTGTAAACATGGATGTTTATTATTGATATTATATAGAATGTGATTTAATACATATGGATGTATATGAACTACATGGAAGTAGTATTGATCATGTTAAATGGTTGGACCATTGTTATGTGTTAAATATGTTTGAATATTATTTGGATTAATATATCTATACTACCTTATAAAGCATGTAAGACTTTTGTCTTAAAGTCTTAAAGTCTTAAAACATTTTCTTTTTTTATTTTATCTATTTTAATCCTAAAAGTAAGACTTCCTCTGGACGCTTCCTCTGGCCGACGCTTCCTATAGCCAAATCCTTCCCAAAACCAAGAAATCAGTCACTCCTCACTCCTGGACGACGCTTCCTATAGCCAAACCCTAACCAAGACGACGCTTCAAACTCCCAATGATCCCATTATATATCAGTCGCTTGTTTCTGATTTCTACTTTCTTTCTCACCATCTCGAATAGTTCAGGAACCATCTCGAATCGTCATCGTTCCATCTCGAATCGTTCATCGTTCAGGTATGCAACTTCTTATTTGTTTCTGATTTCGATTTCTTTCTCACCATCTCGAATAGTTCAGGAACCATCTCGAATCGTTCATAATTATATGGGCTGACCAAATAATTATTTGTTTTTGATTTCGATTTCTTCTTTTTTGTTCATAGAAAATCGAAAATCGAGGTCTCGAATCGTTCAGGCTTCAGAATTTCATTCGATTGCTACCAAGGTAATCTATACTCTAAGTGTTCTTATCACCAAAATGATCTTAATCAGATTGCTCTTACATGACCATTTATGCAATCCTTTGGAAACGGAGGATAACATACGAACATCAAAATTTGTGCATATTTCTTTATTTAAATGAATAAGATCTGGGACAAAGAAAATTACCTTAAGACATGTTTATCAGAAGTTCAACACATATTTCTTTATTTAAATGAATAAGATCAATCTGTTGGATAGGGTTTTTGTATTTTTTTACTTTATTCATTAGAAATACTGTTGTCATGATAATCCTGCAAACATATATTGAGATTGTGGTTTGCTTTTCGATGAGGTTACTTAAAATGAGTATGTTTATAACATGTTATGGAATTATGGTGTTTTGATGAGTATAATGGACTACAATCTTAATAAGCTGGTTAATAAGCTTAATGGGTAAGATAGCTGCTTAATCTAATACCTTAATGGGTTAGATAGCCTCTTAATAAGCTTAATGGGTAAGATAGCTTAATCTAATACCTTAATGGGTAAGTTAGCTGCTTAATAAGCTTAATGGGTAAGATAGCTTAATCTAATACGTTAATGGGTAAGTTAGCTGCTTAATAAGCTTAATATGTTTATTGTAATGTGCTCATTGTTGACTTCTTCTGTGTTTGTTTGTTTGGGCTGTTCAGAGCATCACCATTTTATTCAATCTCGACTGTTTTAATTTGGATCATTGTGCAGGTCTTCATATCTTTAACGGAAAACCTGAAGCATCTAGCAAATCTCTTTGGGACCGTTTTCAGGTATATTTGTAGGTTTCTGTGGTGAAATCAGTGTTCATGATACCAAAAGTTATGATTTGGTATCAATTGTTTAAATTGTGATTTGATAACGTTACATTAGAATTCTTAATCTATTGTTTAAATTTTGTTTTTTTGAACAAATTACAACAGCATGAAATAAGATGTCTTTAAGCTAATTAGTTTAATCTCTCTCTCACACACGTAATCAGAAATGGAATTGCCAATTCTTTCCCCTTCATATTTCTTCTATTTTGTGTATTGTAATTTCATAGTTCTTTGGTTGAGCTGTATATTTAAATGAATAAGATCAATCTGTTGGATAGGGTTTTTGTATTTTTTTTACTTTATTCATTAGAAATACTGTTGTCATGATAATCCTGCAAACATATATTGAGATTAATAAGCTTAATGGGTAAGATAGCTGCTTAATCTAATACCTTAATGGGTTAGATAGCCGCTTAATAAGCTTAATGGGTAAGATAGCTTAATCTAATACGTTAATGGGTAAGTTAGCTGCTTAATAAGCTTAATATGTTTAATGGGTAAGATAGCTTAATCTAACGTTAATGCGTTAATGGGTAAGTTAGCTGCTTAATAAGCTTAATGGGTAAGTTAGCTGCTTAATAAGCTTAATGGGTAAGATAGCTTAATCTAATACGTTAATGGGTAAGTTAGCTGCTTAATAAGCTTAATATGTTTATTGTAATGTGCTCATTGTTGACTTCTTCTGTGTTTGTTTGTTTGGGTTGTTCAGAGCATCACCATTTTATTCAATCTCGACTGTTTTAATTTGGATCATTGTGCAGGTCTTCATATCTTTAACGGAAAACCTGAAGCATCTAGCAAATCTCTTTGGGACCGTTTTCAGGTATATTTGTAGGTTTCTGTGGTGAAATCAGTGTTCATGATACCAAAAGTTATGATTTGGTATCAATTGTTTAAATTGTGATTTGATAACGTTACATTAGAATTCTTAATCTATTGTTTAAATTTTGTTTTTTTGCACAAATTACAACAGCAGGAAATAAGATGTCTTTAAGCTAATTAGTTTAATCTCTCTCTCACACACGTAATCAGAAATGGAATTGCCAATTCTTTCCCCTTCATATTTCTTCTATTTTGTGTATTGTAATTTCATAGTTCTTTGGTTGAGCTGTATATTTAAATGAATAAGATCAATCTGTTGGATAGGGTTTTTGTATTTTTTTACTTTATTCATTAGAAATACTGTTGTCATGATAATCCTGCAAACATATATTGAGATTAATAAGCTTAATGGGTAAGATAGCTGCTTAATCTAATACCTTAATGGGTTAGATAGCCGCTTAATAAGCTTAATGGGTAAGATAGCTTAATCTAATACGTTAATGGGTAAGTTAGCTGCTTAATAAGCTTAATATGTTTAATGGGTAAGATAGCTTAATCTAACGTTAATGCGTTAATGGGTAAGTTAGCTGCTTAATAAGCTTAATGGGTAAGATAGCTTAATCCATATTTATTTTTGTCAACTGAGAAATATGCAATAAACTTAGGCATTAATAGTGTGCAAATCTGTGATCCCTAAATGCTTATTTAGTTTTGATTAAGATAAAACATTTTTTGCATCTGTTTGCCCTAAATGATTGATTAATTGCTCATCACTTTGTGGATTGTAGAAGTATTAGGTGTTAATTGAAGCAAACAGATATGATATTTTTAAAAGCATAATAGTAGATATCATGATATTTGTAACCACATAATGGAAGCATCACCTGCACCAACAAGCACTAAGCACTGCTTAATGGAAGCAGCAGTTGTCATTCCACATTTCCACAACCCTTGTATTTTTATGAACAAGAATGGGTTTAAAAGTACAAATAAACATAACCAAAACAAGAAATAATTCAAGAAATGTGAAAGAATGGTAATAAAGAAGCAAAACATGGAGTTAATGAAAAGTTGGCATATTAAAAACAAAATCTATGGAGTGCACCAAATAGAGCCCTGAATCAATGTTGACAGCAAATAGCCACAAATCACAAAGTCCTTAAGGAAACACAACACCAAAATCGATTTAGTCTTGTAATGTGCTCATTGTTGACTTCTTCTGTGTTTGTTTGTTTGGGCTGTTCAGAGCATGGTTTAGATGCTTTACAAAGTTAAATTTAGTTAAAATGGAGAGTATAATGGACTACAATCTTAATAAGCTGCTTAATAAGCTTAATGGGTAAGATAACTGCTTAATCTAATACCTTAATGGGTTAGATAGCCGCTTAATAAGCTTAATGGGTAAGATAGCTTAATCTAATACCTTAATGGGTAAGTTAGATGCTTAATAAGCTTAATGGGTAAGATAGCTTAATCTAATACGTTAATGGGTAAGTTAGCTGTTTAATAAGCTTAATATTTTTTTTACTTTATTCATTAGAAATATTGTTGTCATGATAATCCTGCAAACATATATTGAGATTGTGGTTTGCTTTTCGATGAGGTTACTTAAAATGAGTATGTTTATAACATGTTATGGAATTATGGTGTTTTGATGAACTTCAAGGTGATTCAGATTCTCAAGATCCAGTTGTTTATGATAAAAAGTCTACTTTTGTTGCAGCAAGTGAGTTGGGGCTATTAAGGCAAACACACGTGGTATCTGATCTGAGGTATGTTCTTTTTTCACAGTTCATTTTATACATCTCGCTGAAGTGAAGAGAATATTATTAATTCTCATTTTCACAGTTCGTTTACACAAGTATCTGATCTGAGGTGTGTGTGTGTGTGTGTGCACACTCACATGGAGAGTCCCAAAAAACTAAATTAAGACAGTTGTGTGTTAAAGAATTATGAGAAGTAAAATAGTTTGGATCTCAAAGACCAAATACCTAAACGAGGCTTTCAGCTTTGCTCCTGGTATGTGGTTTGATACCTTTAATATTTTATAGCTTACATAGGATGATGACATGATCATAAGCTTACATAGGATGATGACATGATTATAGCTTACAAGGACAAACAATTCCGGTGGTAGGTGTTTATCTACCAGAACCGGTATTCTCACACCGGCAACTTTATGTGGCATTATCCAGAGGTATATCACGTGGCACTACAAAGGTATTAGTGAAGCCATCCAAAAAGTTCAAGCCGAATGGAGTTTACACATCAAATGTGGTTTACCGAGAAGTTTTGAGTGATGATTGTATATAATTAAAACATGATTGTAATTTCTATTTTGTTTAAACAACAATTTAGACTTTTTGGATAAGAAATTGCATTAAGTTTTCATTTTTTTAATCTACGATATATCCCGTCGCATTGTGAAAAACTTTTAATACAATATATGAACCATGTGAACCACCAAATATTTTTTGCAAAATTTGATGTTTAAAACTTAAATGTATCTTTATAGAACATTAACATCCCCGCCGCATTGCGCGGGTACTCAACTAGTTTGGTATTCACATAATTGGAGGAGCACCTAGTAGGCATTGGAGGATATATTCTTACACACAGTGGGGTAAGTGTAATTGATTCATACCTTCGGATACCATGGGGTTTTCCGTTTTGTTATGCCTTGTGACAATACCGTGGGGTACCGATCAAGGTATATCTTCAATTATGATGTAACTGGGTAGCGATATGGGCCTTCTCCATGGAATCCAATTTGTGAATGTATCGAATTGTTATTCCTACATGCTATGATTATGCTCTATGTGCTATGTGTAAACCTCACTTAGGCTTTAAAAGCCTAACACTTGTTATGTGTTTTATGTGTTACAGATATTAGTGGTTCCGGACACAAGAAGGTTTAGACTGGGGTTGTGAGCATGGGATCATTGTTGGAGAGTTAAAGATTTGAAGATTAATGATAGAACTTTCCGACATCTTTTGTAATCTGATCTCTATAGTAGAGATTAGATAAGCTAGTGGTCCATTAGTAGTTATAATTATCTAAATCTTAGTATTAATGGTTATGTAAAGATAATTATGTATACTTTTACTTTAGAAATGCGTACCACTCTTCCGTTTTATGGAAGTTTTTGTTGACCCCTGTTTTGGAGTGTTACAAGTTGGTATCAGAGCTTTAGTTTAAGTGAACTAAGTATGATGAGGAGGTACTTAGACTTAGCTGAGATGAATTAAGTTATGAATCGTGAGATTGGGTAGAAGTATTAAGACGGGATGGCCTTAGGGTCGACAGAAATATGTGAAATTAGTACGGTAACGACGGTAATGAGGATTCTCATGTATGATATATTCACAATCTCAATTAGCTATTGTTATTATGAATATATTGTTACATAAGCATACTTGTTTCTAAATTGTTCCAGTGACTAATGATCGGTAAAGTACGTTTCGTGTGTCTATATTTATATAACCATTTCTCAGGGTTATCTTTTGTTTGATAGCATAATGATGGTAAAAAAACGCCACCAAGGTCTTTCAATTCTTTGGAGGACAGATCGGTAAATGATTGAGGATTGGAAGGACAACCTGGAACTGGCGGGACTCATGAAAGTCCGCCGAGACAACCTTAAATAAGTGGATTAAAATGTGTGGAAATAGAATGTAAGATGTTTGATCAAGACGGGAATAGTATGAAATGGTTGAGTAAGTGAGCCTTGGAAGGCATGTATAACAAGTGTTAGAAGGCTGAGAGGGTAACCACTGGCTAGAAATAGAACGTCAATGATAAGTTGTGTGAGTTAAATGATAGACCTTGTTTGAGTGAATAGCCTTCAACAGTATGTGCACGTGGGTATTTAGAGAAAAAGGCAATACCATTTATGTCGCGCAGCGAAGTTTTGAGTTTAGCAATTTGCAAAATACTTCATATTTACAAGAAAAGTTAAAAATAAATGAGTGTGAGAACCGACTAGCTTACTTCGTGTCGGTAATTTCTTTCAACTTTTGTCGTATGAAAAGATTTTCATTAAATATATTACGGTCATAACAACATCGTTTTGGTTGAAAAAGATTAAGTTTTTCGGAAAGTAGTATGCAAACGATTCTCGTGATCGTTGTGCAGTACACTGAAGTTATAAGAATTTTGGGGTCATGTGTACCCAAGTTGCTCTAAGTGTTATTCTTTAAAATGAGGAAATGTGTGAAATAATATATTTAATACATTGTTATGCCTGAAGGCTATGAACGAACTAAGTCGTAAAATATTACTATAAGCTAAGAAAGAACTCTGAGAATGGAGAGGTGTTGGATAAATCATGGGAGAATGGTTGTAGTTTTGGTAATTGTGTTCAAGAAGAAGGTGAACAATGGGAGAGTTGAAAGTGGACTTTAGTTTCGGTTGTAAGAAGATCTATACTCTTGTTTGGTAACTAGAAATACAGTTGGCAAGGGACGGTTGTGTCCGGAGGAAGGATTAGTAGTCACCAAGGTGATGGAATTAGCAAATTGCTATGAGTAGTGTGATGAGACAGAAAGGAAATACCCTCGACGTTAAATAAGAATTTATGGTGATTTTGTGATATTAGTATTGCACGAATAAGTTTGAAATGAAGACGATGAGATGTAAATTGTATTATGTTATGTTGAAAGGATTAGGTTCAGTCCTTGTTAATGAATAGATTAAAGAAGTATCGATAGGTCGACTATTGACATTGAAGTCGGCAGTTGTGTAAGATGTATGAGGCCTTTTGCCTGTCACAGGGTGCGGTCGGGGTGCGTCCCGCGTATGCCTGTGCAGGCAGAAACAAAACCGTGAGCGGTACCGACATGCTGTTATGCAGAGGGTATGCGCAAAGCGGACATTATCATGTACGGTGAACTGGGGATGTTACATAATGTTATAGAATGCGGACAATACATATCTTGTGAAACACCACATGTGGGGATTTTGAGTGATTGGCGAATAAATCACGAGTGGAAGAGGTTTTGGTTAAATTATTACATAAGTGAAAGTTAGGTGGTCAAAGTACGCTTTTAGAAGTTTATTGTGGTTGTGCAATAATTATGGTGTGATATATGCTTAATCGCATTTTTTTTTTAATAAGTGTCGGTTTAACTATTGGTCTTATGTGTGAGGACCGTTTGATGATCTTGTATTCTTAGTACCTTTGGGATTAATGAACTTTGGCAAAATAATATATATATATAATGTGGAGTATATAGAGTTGTATATACGTGTACATATAGATACATATATGAATTGACTTCATTGGGAAAGTAGCAATGAAGGGGTCGTGAGATTATCATGTCTCGAAGCGTGTGTTGCATGATGTGGGATTAGATGTATTTTAAATTTCATGAGTTGATATTGATAAATGATCAATAGACCCTTTGAGCAGATGGCTTGGTTTTGGACTCGGTTGAGTCTTAAGGGTATTCGTCGGTTTAATTAACTTGACATAGGCTTGGGGGTTGGAATTACATGAATTGTGTTATAATTAAAGTTTACATAATGTGAATACATTGATTTTTCTTTTGAGATCATGTATGAATGTTAAGTTAGAATCGGAAGATTAAAAGTTGAAGGATCACCTTGTGGGGGGTGTTAGGATAGTGAAAGACTATTGTTGTAGATGAACATTCTACTTATGATGTAGATGGTTTATATAGAATGAAGAATTAGGCACGAACATGGTAAGGGTATGGACTATGTCGATTTGTGATGGAGTGTGCACTGTATATATAATGGTTTGGAATCACAAAGAATTAGTAAGAAGCGAGTAAGTTTAAGTTAATTAGAAACTCGTGAGTTGTAGTTCAAACTAAAGTTGGGGAGGAATAAAGTAATGAAATAGATTCGGTTAATTGTGCGGGAGAACATGAAGGTAAATTTGAATTGTGTACGAATGACCATGAGGGTTTTGGTCTGCTGTGAGATGTTATGGGTGGAGAATGTACGAACGAGTAGTGGCTTTAATTGTTAAGATAAATGTGTCAACCAGTAATAAGAAGTTATAAAGAGGGAACATTAGATGAAAGTCTTTTCGGGGATTCCAGATGAATAGTACTAGTTGTCAATAAAGCTGTTGGAATATGTGGTTGTAAGATGGTGTAGTGATTTGGCTATAATTGGAATAGAATGTCGAGCGGTAGTGTAAGTTTATCCAAAGTGATTTTGGTTGGGTGAGTCGCTAAATAAGTTTATGATTTTGAATCATAGGAAGTTTAATAAAGATGAGAAAGTGTTATCGGTATGTGGAAAAGTTGGGAGAAAGAGACAAATATTGATTGGAGGGTAGTACTCCATGCTAACGTAGGAAGTAATGATAGAAAGGTAGGACCTAAGAATGTAGTTATACTACAGGTTCAATGGAATTAGCACCTTTGATATATAATATTTTAGTGCTTGGTTGCAATGTGGTCGCGTAGTACGATATTGATGTGAGGAAGTGGTAGTACTTTATACTGAAGAAACGTGTGGGTCATAGATGTAGTGTTGGGTGCCGTAATTATAGAGGTATTCAAAAGTGGTGAGTATGGATTTTCAAGCAGTATACGTTAATGTTATTTTGAGACCTAGAGATTGAGATGTGGATGATGACGGTATTGAAGACCAAGCAATAGTCGGATAAAGGTTTAATGGTAAACGGTTACTCTAAGGAGGCTTACAAATCTAAGTTGGGGAGCGGATAATGGGGAAAGAAGTAAGGTTCAGGAAATATGAAAGATGAATCCTTGTTCCTTCTAGATTTTTATTTGTGAATAAGTATGTAAGACTTGAAATGAAGAGATGTATACAAAATATTTCGTATTGATATGATGTGATTTCACTTGTTAAAGTGAGAGCGATTGGTATGAGTTTTGGGGTGAAGGAATGGGGAAACAATCTTAGAGAAATTGTTGAGAAATTGTAATAGAGGAATCGGGTTATAGGTACAATAGTATTATATCAATAAAATGTTAATGTGACTTTAGAGTTGGAAGAAGATATGAAGATTAAATATCCACATTTGTTTTCTAAAATCTAAGATTTCGAGGACGAAATCTATTTCAAGTGGGGGAGAATTGTAACACCCGGAAAATCCTTGTAAGTAATAATAGTCCTAATATTCCTTTATATTTTGACTTCTTAGATTATAATTGAATTCCTAAGTAATTTCCGTGATTGTTACTTGTTATTTGAAAACTTCCGATAGAAATCCGTAAGTTTATTCCTTAAGGAAATTAATGAAAAATAGATGATAAAGTTAAATATTAGATTTTATGGATTAGTTGGATGGGTAATTTGAATACGAGTCCAACGGTACTTTCCGGGGTAAAAACGGAGTTCTAACGAAGAAGTTACGGCCAAATTAGTGGAAAACGAGAAACAAGCAAACAGAGGCTGGCGCCGATAGTGGCGCCGATGCACTGGCGCGGGGATCGGCGCCGAGCACCTGACGTGCCAAAAGGGGGTTAAACCCACCTCATTGTCCTTAGTCACTTATTCTTTCAAAATAGAACTCTCAAAATCAGGCTTTGCTCTCTACACTTTTGAGACGATTTCTTCATCTAAACCTAAGGTAAATTCATATCTCTCAATCATAATCCAATTCAAACAATTATTAGATGAATCTTACTAATTAAACTTGATTTAGGGCATTACATCTTCATCTTTCTTGTTGGAGTGATTAAGTTCAAGTCTTCAAGTTAGGGTAATATCAATTGAAGATTTGAGGTGAGTAACTTGTATCTAATTGTTTGTATTATACCTTATTACCATTCTTTATCTTGATTTTGTTATTGTTAATGAGAAATCTTGGTTAATAAGCTCTTAATGGTTAAGAGGGATACAAGAAGAGTTCAAGTAAGTTATGGTGGATTAATTGTGTTCTATTATTTAGAATGCCATGGTAAATATTAGTGTTAAAGGTTTGGGTTTGATTATACATCATTGGTATGTGATTATGTTGATGGCTTAATTTATGTCTTAATGAAGTAAGGATGGCTTAATGGTCAATATGGACCTATTATTGAATTGTAAACATGGATGTTTATTATTGATATTATATAGAATGTGATTTAATACATATGGATGTATATGAACTACATGGAAGTAGTATTGATCATGTTAAATGGTTGGACCATTGTTATGTGTTAAATATGTTTGAATATTATTTGGATTAATATATTTGGTATTCACATAATTGGAGGAGCACCTAGTAGGCATTGGAGGATATATTCTTACACACCGTGAGGTAAGTGTAATTGATTCATACCTTCGGATACCATGGGGTTTTCCGTTTTGTTATGCCTTGTGACAATACCGTGGGGTACCGATCAAGGTATATCTTCAATTATGATGTAACTGGGTAGCGATATGGGCCTTCTCCATGGAATCCAATTTGTGAATGTATCGAATTGTTATTCCTACATGCTATGATTATGCTCTATGTGCTATGTGTAAACCTCACTTAGGCTTTAAAAGCCTAACACTTGTTATGTGTTTTATGTGTTACAGATATTAGTGGTTTCGGACACAAGAAGGTTTTGACTGGGGTTGTGAGCATGGGATCATTGTTGGAGAGTTAAAGATTTGAAGATTAATGATAGAACTTTCCGACATCTTTTGTAATCTGATCTCTATAGTAGATATTAGATAAGCTAGTGGTCCATTAGTAGTTATAATTATCTAAATCTTAGTATTAATGGTTATGTAAAGATAATTATGTATACTTTTACTTTAGAAATGCGTACCACTCTTCCGTTTTATGGAAGTTTTTGTTGACCCCTGTTTTGGGGTGTTACATAACTTCATCAAAAAGAGGTAGGAGTATACCACGCCTACTTCGAATGCCTATGTAGAAAAAAAACATAATTTCAAGGAGATTTTAATTAATAAAGTTGGGAAAAAAGTACAAAAAATAATAAATGCACGGTTTTACCGTTGAAGTTTTCATGTGTTAACTCCGAACATATTGGAGTTGTTCCTTCTTTGCGTGTAACACTTGTTCCTTGTGTGTTAACACTTGCTCTACCTATGTTATTTTCTTTATTTCGATGATAATAATTTCTGTTAACAATTTTTCTTTTTTCAGCAGTCACAGCACTGACAGGGGTTGTTTCATTGACATTTACGTACGACGTCTCCATAAGTGTCGTAGATTGACTACTTCCTTCATTGTTAGCTATTTTTCTCAATCTTTTCTTCTCCTTTTGTCGTTCATAATATCGTCTGTTGTATTCCTTTCTTTTTTCTGCAACGATGTTATTTTAGATAAATATATTATATTATGAGTGACTATATCACGAATTAATACCAAATATAATGATATTTATAGCGAGTATTCCATATACCTTTTGCTATATCTCCATCAACTTGCGTTACATCACCATTTGCAATTTTGTCATCACTCATCCTCATTGGACACTGTAAAATGATGGGCATAGAATAATATGGTTTTATCTATAAAATGATGTGTAAATGTTGGAATTGGAATGAACTAAGTTAGTGTAACAAATCTTATCCATTTATTAACTTGTCATCCTTGTTAATTTACCCTGTTGTCTTGGATAGAAGTTGATTTAATAGAAAATTTCCCCCCCAACCACTTCACTGATTCTATTTTTGGATATCTAATAATTTTCTTAGCCGGTTTAATTAACAATTGAAAATATATCATTATTAGACAACGTAGAGACAACAATTTAACTTAAACCGCCATCATAATACATATAAAAGATACACACAAGTTCCCAAAATCACTTCAATATACCAAAAATACATGATAATACTAATCTACTTGGCCCTCCAATATTTTATGTCATCATAATTCTAACGGCATCTGCTTCCGGCATATGTGGTTCTACCACGATTGTAGTTAACTCCGTAGAATTCAAAACATTATCTGAAAATAATTGCATATACATTTTAAATAAAATAGAATATGTAAATAATAAAATAGTTTATTAAATCATAAAAGTAACTTGTTACGTACTTGCGTATCTATGGATGAGTTTTACTCGTGATGCATATATTATAGATTTATTTACGATTGCACGAGCTATCTCCGTAAAACGATATGGTGTCGAATCATACAACCTCATCTTTATAATATTTCCAATTTATGAATAAAGCCACCGACCAAAGTGAACCTAACATCATATTATTGGTTCCATTTTTAGCTTCCGGCAACATGTTTGAAACAAAACACGATTAATGTATAAATTACGGATAAAAAGATTTAATGTAATAAAATAACGTTCCATTCCATGAAAGACAAAAAAGGTACTCTATACACAATAGATTGAATCGGAGGGTTACCTGATCAGTAAACAATCAACAACAGCCACAATCAAAATCAAAATCCTGTTAACAAAACCAAAAAGAACTTTATAAAAATGGTTGAAACCATACATTGCGGTAGGAAAACAATAAAATTCTAATGAACCCATATAAACTAAACAAGCTATTGCATATGCATTCCAAAGACAATTTGGCCAAAGGCCATTTCAGACCAAAAACCATAAATATATTGTTGGGATTTGCCCCAAATTAATATATTAATTTTGCTAACCAAAGTATGTAATCTAACCAGCAAACGAATATGGAACGATATGATTGGATCGAATTAAAAGGATGGCAAACCGAATGCTTAATAAATAATTAAAGAATCACTCACAATTAATGTGGTGTTGCAACTAAATCTGAACTCAAGGAACATAAATGACATTGAAATTGACAATGCCATACATACTTGTGGATACAGGTAAGATATTTATATACCGGTGTGTTTTCAACTGGCGTATGCTTGTGGACAGAGGTAAGATGTTTAAAATTCTCATGTTCTACTTTCTAACAACACATTCTATGCTTACAAGTAATTGTTTTGCACAAACATCAACATAAGTTGTTGTGTAATAGGTAAATAAATACTATGTACAAAATCAATTAGTTTATCTGATCACAAAAGGAAATGGAAGGGAATTTCTTCTTTTAATTAAAAAGAGATTTGGTGTGGACCATTGTGCATCAGATCGGGTGATAAGAGTAGTCAAGTATGAGTGCATTTTATTCATTGTTATTTTGACCAAATAATCTGTTTTTCTATGTGCATCTCCAGATTTGATTATGACCATAAATAATCTGTGAGAGGCCAAACAGAGAGATAAGGGGAAATTAGGTCAAAATCTACCAATAATAAGGGGAAATTAGGGGAAGATTGACGAAGGACATACCCAAATTAAGCATTGATGGGCACTTTTTTACATAATCATAAAATCCAAAATAACTTGACAAAATCAGGTCACAATGAATGAAATAAAAATAAAAAGCAAGTATCTATTTATTACACTAATTAAAAAAATACTTGCCTTGAACATTTATTACACTAATTAAGACATATCATGGCATTTTTATGTATTTCCAATTGTGAAGTAGTGATCCAAGTGACAAGATATGCAGAAATCATAATGAAAGAGGCAATACTATGAAAAAAAAAGTTGAGAAACAAAATGCATGTTATCATGTTATATCTTTTTGATAGCTGCATATATGGTTTAGCAAAATCTCCCATGTCACCAAAAGAAGGTAGGTAGGTACCTCCTTCTCCTACTGATTGGCCTTATGGTTAAGCATTTGAATAAGAGAACAGTGTTTAAGTTTATTCATAAAGTATAGACACAAAGCATGTTAATCATGCTACTATCTCACATGCTGCTTAATGAGACCATTATAAAGTGCTAAAGCCTGAAGTGTGAGTACTGAAATTTATCCAGACACATATATACTAAGTTGAACTAAGTTTAACTAAGAGCATAGTTTGGCACTTTTGCCTACTTTGAATGGTAATTGAAGTGATTATTGGTGATAGTTATTCCAAATTGCACACACATTAACATGTTAACAAAAGCATATGAAGGAAGAAGCTTAATATAGGTTGGACTGTATTATTAGGATTCTATGAAAAATGCTTGAAAAATGACTTTAAAAATGCATCTGCAGCCAAATTTGGTAATAAACAATATAGATGTTTTGAAAAATGCTGCTTTGGTGGATGATTCATCAGTCTCTGCATCTATGTATCACGACAGTCTGATCTGGAGAATAATAGCTTTAGGCGCAAATAAGATGTGTTTGCCAAATGAGTTATATACTGTAAGTATTACAAACCCAAACCTATCTTATTGAAATTCAAGAAACCTGCAAGCATTAAAAACCCAAACTAACAACTCAAGAAACCTGCAAGTATTACCCACCAAATTGGAATTTAAATTTAACTTCATTTCAAACCCAAATCCAAACTTGAAAATTGTGAGAGGCCAAACATGATAAAAGTGTGAAAATTGTGAGAGGCCAAACAGAGAAATAAGGGGAAATTAGGTCAACATAAATCACACACCATAGAGATCCTCCAATCCAAAAACTAAGCGAAAAGAAAGTTTTTAAAAACTGAAGTGAAAAGGCGATGACAGGAGCAAACAGAATGAAACGATGAAAAAAAATTGTTTTCCTAACTAATTCTTGGAGGTTAGTCTTTGTGACCCCGTTACTCCAGATTAAGCATGCTCTCTTTGTTAAAAGAATAAAATGTAAAACAAGCAATGCATCTAAGAAGGAAGTTAATGGTATGTGAGTAAAAACGTGTTTAGGAAAACAAACAAGTTGTAGAAGACAACTCAAACCAATGGTGATGACAGCTCCCCTATCGATTTGGGTGGTCATTCATAATGAAAAAGCCATATATTGCTTCATCATATATTGTTCTATGCTTTCTATGAAAAATCTTAAGAAAAAATAGTATATAGTTGAAAATGAACAAAAACTCAAAATAAAATTGAAAATGTGGATACATGAAATAGCCTTAAGAACAGTTTTTTGAGGAAGTTCGTGGACACCTTCAATAGACAATGACTACAAGTTTTTATTATGAGTGCAAACCATAGAGCATCTGTGAAGATTGCGATCTTGGCCCCCGAACTCCACCATCAAATAAACATGACTTTAAATAGAAAAAATAAAACATGACTAACCTAATAAATTAGCTTAAAGGGTTTACCAACTAAAGAAAACTTCAAATGGACAAAAAGATTCATACCAAACCCAGTGAAAGAAGCGGATATAAAGAAGTTCTTCCAAAGAGTTAAAAAAATGCTCAATTCAAACATGAAAATCAACTCTTGAACCTGCAGTGGCAATGGAAAACCAAAATGATGGTGGATTTTGCCAAAATGTTACTTTATCATGCATTTGTTGAAATTGGCATACATTAAAATAACTAAAGATAAAAAAACAAAAAGTAAATGACGGACAAAGAAGGAAGGTTTGTTCATTTGTTCCTTGTAGTTATGTGCCTACTGAGTTTCACCATATTGTACCTCAAGTTTACATGAGTTTCCAATTGACCATATGTTTAATGTCGTTGATTATTACGATCAATACGATGATAAATCAATAAGATCAAAGTGTTGCATATGAATTTACGATCAATATGATGGCTTCCTATAACATATACGCATGAATATCTAACGTTCCCCCAATCAATAACAATAACAAGGGTTTTATGCTAAATCATATGAAATTGACTGCAAACAGCAGTCAAATTCTTAAACTTCAAACCAGCAACCTTGCTTTTCAGAAAACAGCTACATTTTCTCTAAAAATTTCAAAATTAAGCGCTTTTTTAAACATAACAATGATAAAAATATGATGTACACTCGATCAAAAACAGGTAAAATCAGGGGATGAAAGCACCAGGGAACATTTATTAAATGGATGAAATCAAGAGTCAGGGTTTCGTACGGCTACCTGAAATCAAAATCGGAGAAGTGATGTAGGTTTCTTCAAAGAGAGAGAGGAGATTTATATGCAACATGAAGTTCTGGGAGCCATGTAGCAGGTAGAGAAAGCGAAGAAATCTTCCATACTCATGTAGCAGGTAGAAGAAGCGAAGAAATCTTTGATTTCGGTATGGCTGCAACTTTGTACTCTCAAGTCTCAATACGGTCTGGTGAAAGCAGAGGAAGAAAGCGTGTGATACTCACGGTATGCGCTGAGACATTATGGGCTGAGACGTGAACAGGTAGAAGGGGATGGTCCTTTTCTTTTTTAAATCAAAAGGTTTTCAACTTGTACATTGTGCATTTCTATTTGTAATTAAGAGATTTTTAAAATTTATGCTTTAAAGGGTGGTACCTTATGCATTAGGGATTGTCTTTAAGACATTTTGCTTAAATGCTTATATATGTAGTATAGATAGTGTTTTAATATTTATATTTTTGAAAAATTAAGAAATTGTGAGGTAAAATCTAAATAATACAAGATTGACCACAACTTAATTAATACAATAGTTAGTATATGTGTACAAATTCAAATGATGCAATCCATTGATAAATACGTTTTGCAACTTCTCTTCTTCTATAATAAATTAATTTTTTGTGTTTAGCAAAATATTGCAATCACAATTAATTAATTATTTTTTATTTAACATTTGTAATTGATATTCACGTGACGTAATTAAAACCCCACCGCTCACCTACATCCCAAGTAGGCATGGCAAATTGCCCCGCCCCGCCCCGGAACCCGGTCCACCCGCCCGATCGGGGCCGGGGATTCCCCGCCAAACCGGGTACCGGGGCCGGGGCCGGGGATTCCCCATTTAAGAAAACCGGGGACGGGGCCGGGGCCGACGATGGGGGTCCCCGACCCGCCCCGGACCCGGTATATATATATATTAAAAAAATGTATATTTTTATTAAATATATATATATATTAAAAAAATGTATATTTTTATTAAATATATATATATATATATTAAAAAAAATTATATATTTTATTAGTAATTAAGGGTTGACCGGGGTTGACCGGGGTTTGACCGGGGGTTGACCGGGGTTTGACCGGGGCCGGGGGAGGGTATCACAAACCGGGGCGGGGCCGGGGCCGGGGCCGGGGGAGGGTATTACAAGCCGGGGCCGGGGATGGGGGTCCCCGCCCCATACCCGCCCCGTTGCCATGCCTAATCCCAAGGACACTTTTTTTTTCAAACACACCTCTATACTTTCACTTTATTACATTTTCTATCCCAAACCATGCAAAACCAAACCTTTACTTAGGGCATGTTTAGAACTGACTTAATGGACTTAATGGACCCTTCCGCTTATTCGATCAGCCATATTATGGTGTCTGGGAGCAGCTTAATGATAAAAACATGAGCTTATCGAATAAGCTTTTAGAGATCTCATTTATGTAGACAAACACCATATTTCCACTCTTACCCTTTTGAATAATACGAGAACCTCCCTGTCCCTCTCATCCCTCAGTCGCCTCCCTACTCCTTTCATCTTTCTCAATCAGAAAACGATCCTTCTCATCCTACTGCTTTTAGGTACAGATCAACGGAAACCTCTCCTCATTCAGATATCGATCGACGTCCTCCTTCATTGAAAGCCCTTTTCCATCGGACCCTTATCCTCCTTGTTGCTAACTGAAACCCCCTCCTGGGTGATGGTATTGAGCAACTTGGAACTAAAATTCGAATCATTTCAAAGTTTATTGTGATTTTAGTCCAGTTCTACCCTCCCCCTGTTGCGCCATCTGTTAATTTTTTTTCTTTTCTTGTTGTCGCCTCCAATCCGTCCTCCGCGTTTCCAATCCTCCTCCACGTTGCAGATCAAAGGTATCAAGATATGGCTTTTGATGGTTGGTTAGATTCAGGGTCGTTCCTGGGGAAGGGCGGGTCGGGCGCACGCTCAGGGCCCAAAATTTTTAAGTATATATACTATATAATAGTAGTTAAAAGAAATTGTAGATAAAAAAAGACAAAAAAATTAGTATATAATAGGACCCAAAAAGAATTTATCATTATATTAAGAGCCCAAACATGTATTAATTAATTATATTGGCAATATAATTTATAAAAAGTTAGTTGATCTTTCATTTATTAGTATTGTTTATTATTTCTCTAAGTTTTTTTAATACTAATATCTAAAACTATTTTTGCTTATAAACCTTGATATATACTCCATTACTCATTTTCCACATACTCTTGAGTCTTGATATTATTCCATGTGCATGAATTTTATTTTTGTGTTAGTATATAGTAAATTTCTTGTTATTAACTAAGAAATTTTTTATCTATTGAAAACAATTACAAAATATATGGGACGATCCAACTTATATCTATATTTTGGATTCCAAAACTATTTTTTTTCGTTTTTCGTACTTTATTGACTCCTTATTACCTAATTTTGAATGCATAATTCTTAAGTAATTTCTTATCTCAAACAAAAACAAGATCTCAATCTATTCGTACTTTATTGACTCCTTTTTTAAAGTCAAGGCTCGTCATATTCACAAGGCCCTGCACCTTGGTTGTGGCGCCTTGTGGCGTCTCATAAAGAGTTAGTAAACATCTAGTCAAACCCTAATATTAAATAAGTTATCTCATCTCCTAACATTTTAAAAAAAGATTTATTAAATAGACGACATAAGTCAAACCATAATATATCCAAACCTTAAAGCTTCTCCCTCACAACTCACATTTAAACCCTTCTCCCTATTGTCTTTATCGAAGTATTGTTGGTTGTTGCATCGGAGGCTTCTACTTGCTGCATATTTGAGTTGTGTAACTGTGTGTGTGTGTGCGCGCGCACGTGTGTGTGTTTATATGTTTATACACATTTTTATAATATGCGCCTCACGTTTGCGCCTCGCGTCTAGGCTCTGAGACCCCTTTTCGCCTAAGTGTGCCTTGAGCCTTTAAGAACTTTGATGATATGGTACATAATATTAATTTAGAAATAATTATTGATTGATCTTGCGATACGAGTACCGGGAAAAAATGATTTTATATAAATTAGTATAATGAGGGCTCATCTTTTACATCTCGCCCAAGGCCTAAAAAATGTCAGGAACAGGCATGGTTAGATTTTTTTATAATATTATATTTTATTGGATGGTTTTTTCACAATCGGTGGAGATTGTGTCCCATTTTTTATATTTTAATTTTTAGTTTGAGGATTACATTTTGGGTTTATGTTCTAGGGATTTGGTGTCCTAGTATACTGATTTTGTATTTGGATGTCTTGTTGAGGTTTTAATCATAATTTCATGGTGTGTGGTTGATTTTTGGAATCATTTTCTTGATGTTTTGAGACTTTTTTTATTGAATTTCTGTTTAGATTATGATGTTTGGAGATCTTTTACGAATTTTTTTTTTGTTTTCTTAACTTGTAATGCAAAGGTGTGTAGAGATCAATAGAACAAAAAAACAAATAGAATGGTAAAATGGTCACTTTTATCATTCAGACAATTTATTCAGTACAACAAACAAACAAGAGTTTTATTAATACATACAGACAACTTTATCCATGCATGACTTAATGAAAAAATAACCAAACAGCCCCCGTATTTTTCTTCTAGATCACCAAATAGATTAGCCATGATATCATATCTTGTATAGATTTTGTTGTGTTAAGATACATTATCGACTTTGGCTTCTTTTAAAAATATCATATGTTTTATAACTGAGGGATAAACTTTTTTTTGAAAGGTTAAAAAAGTATTAAAACAAGACAACGACTACATAATATGTTTATGTAAGATGTAGAAACAACCCGACTCAAACTAAGCCAAATACATTGCCGAATTAACCTTGTTGAAACCCACTGAAAGGAGAAAGCCAATGGCCACTGGAACACTCAACAAATAGATGGGTGAGGAGAGGCAGTGGGAAAGTCAGGTGGTCTCATAACCATGTGGAATAAAAAACTATTTAACGGTGGATATGTGCTAACGGATACTTCTTTCATAGCGGTGGTCGGTAAGTGGGAGGGGGTTAATGGACTTGTGGGGTTGGTTAACGTGTACGGCCCAAGAGAAGTAAAGGAGAGGATCGAAGTTTGGAAGAGGTTAGAAAGGCTAGCCGAAAAAGAAGATGTGGGTTGGTGTTTCTTCGGCGATTTCAATGAAGTAAGAGGGGAGGCCGAAAGAAGTAACTTGATAATGAATTTGAAAGGGACCGACGAGTTTAACGACTTTATTAGTAGAAGCAATCTTTTGGAGGTACCGATGGTTGGGAGGAAATTTACGAGAATCAGTGATGATGGCCTCAAATTCAGCAAGCTTGGCCGCTTTTTAATAACAAGCGACTTTGGCGCAAAATGGAAGAACTTGGGAGTTAAAACATTGGAAAGAAAGTGTTCGGATCATAGTCTGATCATGCTCTATGAAGACAAAATGGACTTTGGACCGAAACCCTTCAAATTTTTTGAGTGGTGGCTTAGTGAGGAAGATGTGGAGGAAGTAGTTAGGAGCGCATGGAATAAGGAGGTGTTCTCAAAAAGGCCAGATGGAGCATTTCGTGATAAATTGAAGAACGTTAAAATGGGTCTTAAGGAGTGGGCAAAAGGAAAATTTGGGAACATCGACACGGAATTGGGTTTGGCTAGAGAGGAAACAAAAAAAAGGAAGCGGAGGCGGATGCAAACAGGTGGAACGGGGTGGAATAGGGAAAATTGGGTTCACGCGAGGAGCAAATGGTTGGAGTTGGAAACGAAAAAGTTGGAGATGGATAAACAAAAAGTGAAAGCAAAGTGGGCGACGAATGGCGATGAAAATTCAAAAATGTTCCATTCGGCAATTAAGTATAAGGAAAGAAGGAATACGATTAGAGGTATGCACACTTCCGAGGGATGGTTGGAAGACCCGGAGAAAATAAAAGAGTACGCTTTCTGATTTTTCAAAGGTAAATTCTCGTCTCAACTTTTAAACGGTCCAAAGCTTGTGGAGAACTCTTCGCAAAAATTTCAGCAGGGGAAGCAAGAGAGTTGGAAAGGCCGTTTGAAGAAAGGGAAATTCTAGATGCGGTAAGAAGTTGTGGGAGTACCAAATCCCCGGGTCCTGATGGGTTTACGTTTGGTTTTTTAAAAAGATTTTGGGAGGTAGTGAAAGAGGACCTAATAAGAGCGGTTAGATGGTTTTGGGCAAATGGTGAGATTAGTGGAGGGTACAACTCCTCTTTTATAACTTTAATACCGAAGGTTGATTCACCTTTAAACCTTGGGGACTTTCGACCGATAAGTCTCATTGGTGTGTATTATAAAACCATTGCGAAGTTTTTGGCGGAAAGGCTAAAAGGTGTGATGGGGAAAATTATTAGCAACAACCAAAGAGCTTTTATAAAGGGCCGCTACATTTTGGACGGTGTTTTGGTGACAAACGAAGTGATTGACTACGTGTGGAAGAAAAAAAGAAGTGGTTTGATCTTTAAAGTGGACTTCGAAAAAGCTTATGATAGTATCGAGTGGCTGTTCTTGATTGATTGCTTGAGGAAGATGGTCTTTGGCGATATATGGGTAAAATGGATTGAAGGTTGCCTTCAATCCGTAACTTTGTCAGTATTAATAAATGGGTCGCCTACGAAGGAGTTTGCAATGAGGAAAGGATTAAGGCAAGGGGACCCACTAGCACCGTTCCTCTTCCTTATTGTGGTCGAGACCCTCCACATCATCACTATGGAAGCGGAGAAGAAAGGTTTATTCGAGGGCATCAAAGTAGGCAAACTAAAGGTCTCGGTGTCACACTTGCAATACGCGGATGATGTGGTATTTTTCGACAAATGGAATATCACAAATCTGAAAAATCTTTTGAAAATACTTCCATGTTTTCAAAAGATGTCCGGGTTGAAGATGAACGTGGGAAAAAGCAAGATTTACGGTGTAGGTGTGCCGGAGGAGGAGGTCCGCGGTTGGGCTACAAGTGTAGGACGTGGACATGGAATTCTACCGTTTACGTATCTAGGACTCCTGGTTGGAGTCTCAATGAAGAGAATGGATCATTGGAGACCGGTGTTGGTTCCTTTTTGTTTAAACAATGATGATTCTTTCAGTTTAGTTCAGATAGGTTTATATTGGGGAAGCGTATTTAATGAACTGAAAGAAATGCTGAGATAGAAGAACACACAATATCAAATAAGTAATGAAGATGACAGATAAATATCTCAAAGGTTACTGTATTTGATATTATCAAGAACACCAAGAACATAACAAGAAATCTGCTGGTGTGTGTGTTTGTGCGTAGCTTAATATCTGATACTTGTTCTTGTTAATAGAAGAACTCAACATGAGTCTTCTATTTATACTACTACAAAGGGGACATACTTTAGACAATAAGGACTGATCTACAGTAGACAGGATTGCATGAACAGTAGCAGGTACGATGTTCATTTAATGCGCATGTTCCATCTTCGACAGAGCCCTATCAGAGTTTGACACGTAGAGTTTATGTCAGGGCACACTTTGTACAAGTGGATGGACGGATCTTGGAACAGTAGAAAGATATTTGTTGTTTTCTTCTAAGTCTTTAGTATACCGCAGAGGCTCTGTCAAAGGTGACAGAGGTTCTGCGGCTCGGTCCTCTGTGAGCAGTCTTCGGTTGATTCTTGTCTTCGGTCTTCTTGGTGTCTCGGCAGAGCCTCTGTTGGAGGCTTCTATACTTAGCCTATTTTTCACTACTTTCATAAACCGAAAGATTGGAGCTAACAATCTCCCCCTAAGTAGTGAAAAATGAAAAATTGAAAAGTACATGGATTTTTAGGCTAAGTACATACTAAGAACACTTTTCTTTTCACATTTGATTTATGCCAGAGGCATTTACATATGATTGTATTTGAAAAGAAAGATTACAGAGGATTTGTTTAACTGACTCAGACGTTGGCATCTTTGAAGTCATTATAACTTCTGCGGTCGAGTCCTTCCTTTATAAGCTCGTGATAGAAACTGATGCATAGTTTTCTGAAGTTGATTGTTGCATCGATGATCTCTATCAGTCTGTCGGCCAGGCTTTGATCCATGAGCTCTGTTCCTCTGTGCTTTACTAGGATCGTTCTGAACTCTGTCAAAGTACTTGTTGCGTACTTCTGACAGTCTATCTCTACGAACAATCTTGATCTTCCTGTAGGATCTTTAAATACTAGCCCGACCCTTGGTGATGTGATGATTGAGTTTGGTACAGTAGAGGGAGGGCATTAGTCTTTTGGTGGTTGAACAACCAAGTTCTTCACTCCAAGGTCTCTAGCTAGTTGTAAATCAACCATGCTGTATAGCAGAAGCTTCTCGCGTATGGCCTTTCTGATCACCCTGTAGGCTCTGTGAACTGGATCGGTTGTGAAGTTCTTTTTCGTCCAGTCCAGAAGATCAGGTAGGTCATAAGGATTTAGATTCCTAAGATCCGCATCAGAGAATTGGTTCTCGGATTTGTCCTCTCTTTTGACCTTGTAGATGTTGTAAGAGACTTTAGGCCAGGTTCTGGTTTTAGAGAACTTACAGTAGATGACCTTGATGATTTTGGAGGATGAGAAGACTTCGTGTTTTGGCTTGGGATTTGTTCTGGTGAAGAGGTTTTCAAGGCCAGCACGGAAATCAGGATCTTGAATGGTTGGTGTCGTTTGATCTATGCTCATTCTGCTGTATAAGTACTTGTATACCACCTCTTCCATTTGTGGTGGTGGTGGTTGAGGCAAGGTTTTGCGTAGAGCATCTAATTTGTTCTTGACTTCTGCCACTCGATCTTCTGTAGGAGGTGCCTTTGGATCCAGAACAGGAATGTCTGACAGAGGTGTAGCGCCAAAAGCCCAGTCTTCTTCTTCAGTCTTTGGTGTTTTATACGCATCGAAAGAGCTATTCATCAGTTTTTCTGTCGAAGGTTGATGCTTGGGCTTTTTCTTCTGCGTTTCTTCTGTCATAATCCCTTTGCCTTTGTCCTTCGTCGTTGGTTTGTCTGCTTGTAGAGATGGGGTATCCTCTGTGGGTTTTGGTATTTGAGCTTCAGATGGTTTGGTTGTAGGAGGTTCTGTAGGGGTTGCCTCTGTTGGATTTGACACTTGAGTTTCAGAGGGCTTGGTTGTAGGAGGTTCTGTAGGGGTTGCCTCTGTTGGATTTGACACTTGAGTTTCAGAGGGCTTGGTTGGTGATTTGGGTTTTGTTGGAGAGGCTTCAGGTGTTTTGCTCAGATATTTTCTCTGTTTTTGAGCAATGGTTTTGATTCTTGGGTTGGTTCTAGGTGTTGGGGAAGGTAGTTCTTCTTCAGAAGATGTCAGAATAAGGAAGTTTTCTTGGGTTTGGACATCTTCTCTGAATACAGAGGGGAATTCCACAGAGGTGGTTATTGCCTCTGTGGACTGTTGTTGTTTTCCTCCTTGGGTTTGAGTTGGAGGTGCTTGAGATATAGGTTATGCGGATACCGGTGGAGCTTGTATACCTCTGCTTGCAGCTTTTTCCCTTTGTTTCTCCCCCTCAAGATGATCTGGTGGACTATCAGAGTCATCACCAGAGTCCTCCTGACCCTTGTCTGAAGTACCCTCTGTTCTGCACGAAGCTTTAGTTTTCTTTGGCAGAACAGCTCCTGTAGCGATCATCTTGGCGCATAAATCATCACAGAGGCCGAGGAGTGTTTGAACCTCTGCTTCTGTGTTGAAGCGCATTCTGTCGATGCTCTTCTGGAAGTCTTTAACATAATTTGCGTTGGCGGCAGTGAAGGCGACTATTACTTCTGTGACTTGATTAATTACCCCTTGCCCAAGCTCTGTCAGCTGATCTCTGGTCATGTAGTCAGAAGGCTTCATGGCCAGAGTTTCTTGCAGAGTCTTCTCCTGAACTTGTTCTAATGCCTTCTTTAGATCTTCAGGTGTAAGGCCCTTAGAAGCGAAGGATTTCTCTTTCAGCTTTTGAAGGAAATGCTTGACAGACTCTTTGAAGGCAGAGGTAGCGGCTTTTTCGAATTCAGTAGCGGCAGAAGTAGCAGTGGTGGTAGCAGTTGACTTCATCTGGGTTACGGCATTTTGCACCTCTGTGGACAGGTTGTCCATTTTGGTGTTCAGATTTAGGATTGCCTTGGATGTTGTTTCTGCAAAAGATTTGAAAGAGCTTTGCAACTCCTTCAATGTATTGTCCACAGAGGTGACAAGGGTTTGGAACTCATCCCTTGATACATGTGAATTAGTTGTAACCTCTGGGGGAACACATTCTTCCCCAGAGTGAGTCTCTGTTCCTCAGACACCTTCTTTCGCCCTTGTTTTTATGTTGGGGGCGGAAGGATTTCCTTCTAATCCTTGAGAAGAAACTTTTGGAGTTTCAGTCTCTATAGAAGTTCTGTCAAGGTCATTGTCTTGATCCACTCCAGAGGTGGGTACAAGATTATCCTTGAGTTGACTTGGGGATTTGTCTAGAATCCCTTCGTCTGTGTGCATTCTAATCTCCTCTGAAGAGATGTTTGGGCCTAGGTGTGTGCGTGTAACAGAGGAAACAAATTCCTCTGTGGGGATGTCTGATGTGATCTGGAGCAATTGATCACTTACTAAGGGAAATCCTTTAGAGAGGATTCCCCTGGAATGGTTTCTCCGATTTCTAATGGTACAGAGGATGAAAGAATTTCCTCTGTCCGGATGGTTTGGGTTGGGGTCGAGCTGTGCTGCTCTTTTTCAATATTGCCCTCTGCCACTAGACTGGCGGCAATAGAAATGTGGGTTGCACTGGGAGTTGGTTTTGGTTGTGTGCCTCTACTATTCCAGGCATCTTTTCTTGCTTCTGTTTCTGTTAAGCATCCAAGCACTTCTTCTCCCTCTATGGTCTCAACCTCTGTTGCTACCTTATGGCTTGGTGCTTCTACCCTGACTTCTGGGTTTTCCCTAGGTCTTCATAGCAAGAGTGAGTCCCAACTAGTTGCATGATATGTGGATGATAAAGACCTTTTCTTATTTGGTTTGCTTCTTCTTCATCAGAATCCACTTCTGAGACTTCTACCCTAGTCTCCCTAGATTCAACTATCTCCTCTGTGTGACCTCCTAGCATGGTGTCCATGTGATGGTGTTCTGCAGCTACCTCTTCCACTGGGCTTGCCCTTTGTACATCAAATCCTGGTTGAAGAAAAGGGTTATGTAGTACATCTGGTGTCTTACCCTGAACATTTTGTGGCGTTTTATCATCTTCTTCTAGGTCAGAAGAGATTCTGAAGTCTGCTTCTTCTGTAGAGCCATGGGAGATGGGTTCTGCAGTCCATCCAGAAGTGTCAAGAGTGTTGGCAAACTCAGGGCGTTGGAGGAAGTCAGATAAATTTCCATGATGTGCATAGTTGAGGGGATTGGGGGATTGCAGAGGTGATTGGTGAACTTCTTCTTCTATCACATCATCCTCTGCTATAGTTTCCATAGGAGACAGGGGTTTCCCGGTTTTCTTCTTGCTTTTCCTCCTCTTGGGTTTGGGTGTTTTCTCCTCAGAAGACTTGTGTTTTCTCTTCTTTTTGTGTTTTGGAGGAGAGGGAGGTGCAGAAGATCAACCTCTGTTGCATGAGGTGGAGACTCTTGTGTTTGAGAAGCAGAAGTAGAGGTGCCCTCTGTGGTTTTTCTCTTGTGAGTTTTATTTTTAGTAAAGGCAGAGGGTTTACTCTTCTTAGCAGAAGGAATGATGGCTTCTCTTTGTGCAAGGAATCTGGATTGAACTTCTTCATGCTTCTGAAAAGCCGCAGCCCATTCTTCATCTGTCAATCTTTCAACTACCTCTGTTCCTATGGGGACTCCTAGACGCGGGGGTGTCATAGGACTTGGGTCTGGAGTCCTATGATCGCGTATATATTCTAACCTAAGAATTTCCTTCCTTGCATATCCCAGAAGTTTGTTTGGCAGATGTCTGCAGAAAGGGTAACCATCTTCATGCTCTGTTGGGGTGTTTTTGATCATGGCATACATTTTGATTGTTGGTCCCTCCATAGGCCATTTTTCGAGTAGGAGCAGAGGTTCTAACAGAACACCTATTATTCGTTGAAATTGCAGAGGAGGCAGAGCTTCTGTCTTCTTTCCCTTTTTCTTCTGGAAAGTGATTTTTCTGTCTATTGTGTTCACCATTTCCTGCATCATAAGTGTGGCGAAGTCCAGAGGTAGGTCATAGTAGACCCCATACATTATGGCTACGATCTGGTGTGAAGATTGATCTGGACTGCCCACTTTTCCTGTTAGGCACCTGTTAAGAATGGAAAAGAGTGTATTCCACAGAGGTGGTAGTCTGCCTCTGCGGAAGTCATTTCTTTTTCTGAGTGGTAAGTTGTACCCCAACATTTCAACGAACCTGCAGAGCTCTTCGTCTGTGGGTTCCTCTGCATAGGCCTTTATTCCTAGAAGACCTCTGGTTGGTAAACTGAACTCAAGTGAGAACATCGTTCTGTTGAACTTGAGTTCAAGGTGCACGGATTTATCTGGCTTGGAAATTTATCTGTCTATCCTCTGGATCAAATCTGCAACTTTGCCAGAATTGATTTAGGTATCTGGCAGGGATTTTGTCGACGGTTTTGGTTAGGAGAGGGTAGAGGATGTGGTTTTCCAAGATATGGAGAAGAATAGCATGAGCTTCCCCAAAAGCGGTTTTAGATGGAACCAGATAGTGGTTATTTGGTTTTAAAGGTAGAACATTATCAAAATGTTCATGTTCTAAGAAATTTTGAATGTGTGTGGTCGGAGCAAAGTTTGCTTCATCGCCGGAGTTGTCCTTTTCCAGGTCTCTGGCTATCGCTGGGTTTTCAGAGTGTTCAGGGGAGTTCGCCGGAGAGTGAGCAGGGGAGTTTTCCTGAGCGTGAGAAGTGGAAGCCATTTCTTGGATAAGAAAAAGATGAATAATGAAGAATTTGCAGGGTTTTTTTTGCACAAGTTCGCCGGAGAAGAAAGTGTAAGTTCGTAAAGTTTTTAGAAGGTGAGGTACTTTGAGTTTTATACTGAAGGGTAACGGTAGAATCTGAAGAGGTAATATTTGAGAGTGAATAAAATTTGGAGTCCGCAATCGAGTGCATACGGCTAGTTCAATTTTCCAGGAGAACGTGTGCCATATACGTCTAATGGAAATGTGACACATCAGCAGTGTCAGAGTACGACGGGACGTCGTGCGCGGCCCATTAATGCTTGGCGCCTGGGTTTCTTTATCTCCACACGATTTTCACTCGCAGAATTTAACCGTTACTTTTGTAGAATTTCCCTAAGTATCAGAAAATGACAGAAGCTCTGTAGTGATAGGAGCTTTGTGGTTTCTGACCTTCTTGTTATATCCTCTGTTGCTTGTGCCTTTACCAAAAACGTTTGAAAAGCATTGGAGAGGATCGATAGATTTTTAGTGTAGAAATTGCATTCACAGAGGTTTTGAAGCTCTGTCAGAGCCAGCAGAAGCTCTATGAGTTAAAATTTCTCATAACTAAAAATTTATGAAACTTTTTGATCATCCAAAGTTTTAATTGTTTTTAACACTGTTTTTAGGACCTATTTGAAAGTTGATGTCCTAGAAAATTGTTTGTGAAAAAGTTTTGTGCGAGTATCTCTTATAGTTGCCTAGGTTAATCAACAGAGATTCTTGTGATGGAATGTGTTATGTGACTAACCTTTTAGTGTCTTTAAGGGTGCATTTTTACAAGAGAACTCTGTAGAGGACATTCAAATTGATCGATAGAGTTTTTATTACAAATTTACGATCATAGAGTCTTTATCTGGCAGAGCCTCTGTTGAGCTCAGCAGAGGCTCTATGACCTTAAATTTCTAATAACGGGAAGCTCATAAATCTTTTTGTTCATTTAAACTTTGAGATGTCTTTTGAAGTGTTTCTAGAACATATTTGGAAATTTGTGTCCTAGAAAACTATTTTCGAAAAAGATTTTGTGTGAGTAATCTTTAAATACCTGGGTTAGTTAGCAAAAGTTCTGTGGTATGTTGAACTTTCTGACTAAAGACCTTCTGTATGACATTCAAGATGATTGATCGAGTTCCCGTATGATATTTGCAGTTTTGGAGGATCTGTCTTACAGAAGCTCTGTTGAGCTCAGCAGAGGCTCTGGAACCTTAAATTTCTCATAAAGGAAGGTTCATCAAGTGTTTTGTTTATTTCTTGTTTGGAATGTCATAAACAAGGTTTCTAGGACATATTTGAAAGTTTGTGTCCTAGAAAATTGTTTTCAAGAAGGATTTGTACGAGATACTCACTTTTTGACTCTTCTGACCTCGGTTAAATACCTGACTTCTGTGGTTGTTGTTGGTCATAATTCTTCTTTGGCTCCCCCTTGAACTGACAACTTCTGTAAATCAGTTCAAGGTCTCCTTCTGCTCCCCCTTGACCTATGCTTGGATCAAATGAGATAAGTTTTGCATAGAACATAGGTCAAGTTCAATAGAGGTTCTGTATAGGCCGTCAGAGGTTCTGAGCAGACCAACAGAAGCTCTGTGAATTTTTTTTTGAACCTTTTATGATGGAGAATTTACATACAGAAATAAATCAGACAACAAAAAAATAATAATAAAAACAATATATTTAAATAAAAACATTATACTTACAGAGGTTTTAACTCATGTTAATCATTCCTGTTGGGTCACCAAAGATTTGAAATTGACTCACCAATGTTTTCCCTAATTATCCTACTTATAATATTTTAGTTTGGTTCTTCATATGACTTGTACAATATAGCAACTGTTCGGTGAAGTCGAAGATCAACCGAAACCAAGCTTGAAGACTCTCTACTTGTGGAAAATAGAAGACTCTTCTCAACAAAAAAACAAGTCATTATTCACCGAAGTTGTCCTCACAATTCGGTGAACAACATGTCCACCGATTTTGTTCTCACAAATCGGTGGTCAACATCTCCACCGATAATGCTTGCATTATTCGGTGGACATCTTCCACCAATGTGGTCTTCAGGAATCGGTGGAACTCATCCCACTGGTGAGGATACTTAAATCGGTGGGATCTTTGTGAAATTGGTTTTCTTGCAGATGTTTTCAAAGACCAATGACAATTGTATCGATGAAACATCATCGGTATGATTGTCTTGGAATCCACATCAAGAAGATCATTTACTCATGGGACAATATCTGTTGGAAGATAAAAGTGACCTTTTGTCTTTTATCCATCTTCAGTAAAAGTCCTTTCAGCATGGGTTCTATACCTATTACCAAGAAAAAGGTGATGGGATCATTCCAGCTTTTTAGAAGTCAACTTCTTCCAGCCAATCTCCTGATGACAAGTGTCCCAAGCATTTAATGCTCATTACACTCATCCTCACTATAAAAGGAAGACCTCTCCATGCAGAAGATAGGACTTACATCTTGAGATACTTGAAGATTACTGTGTGCTCTAAGATTCTACGTGAACTGGAAGATTTCTCTCAGTGCAAGAAATCTTCATATTGCTAAAAACTTCATAGCTTTGTTCTAAGTGTTCTTAGTTATTTTGTTTAGTATACTTTGTGAAAGATTGTTAGAATAGTTTATCTGTTCTTTTCCGCAAGAGTCTTAAGTTTCTATGTGTAATTCTTGTTGAAAGATTTTCAATAATAGAATTAAAATTGTGAAAATTTTGAGTATTGTATTCAACCCCCCCCCCCCCCCCCTCTACAATACCTGTTATAGCCATCTGGGACTAACAAGTGGTATCAGAGCAGAAAGTTTAATTCATAAACTTGATCTGTAATGGCTGCTTCTTCTTCCAAAAATGAAGCTTTTTCTCAAAACACCTTTTCTGAAAACGGCTCTATAGCCAAACCTCCCAAGTTTAATTCCAACAACTTTTCTTTGTGGAAAAGCCGGATGATGCTTTTCATGGAAGGAATGGATAGTAGATATCCAACTATTCTCAATGAGGGACCCATAGTCCCTAACGTTTGGTCTCGCTATGAAACCAAGAAATCCGGTAAGGAAGTTGTTGGCAAAGATGATTCTGATGATTCCTCTGATGAAGAAAAATCTGCTGTTAATGGTCGTTACATTCTTAAAAATCCTAAGAAATATACTGATGAGGAAAAACGTCTTGTGTCTCTTGATTCTAAAGTTAGAACTATCATTGCTCTCTCTTCCTGATGAAGTGTACCACTCTCTGGTAAATCTCTCTACTGCCAAAGAAATGTGGTCCACTCTGTGTGTTTTGTACGAAGGTACAAATGAAGTTAAAAAGAGCAGAAAGATTGCTCTTGTTAGAAAATTTGAACTCTTTTCTTATGAGAGAGGAGAATCTCTCTCCAACTACTATAATCGCTTTAACAGTCTTCTTAATGACTTAAAGCTGTTAGGTAGAGTGTATGACAATGAGGAAGTCTTGTGCAAGTTTATGGACTGTCTTCCTGATTTTTGGGAAAATATTTGTACTTGTATAAAGACAACCAAGGATCTTGATCATATGCCTCTCACTTCTCTTTATGGAACTCTTTTCAACTATGAGCAGACTAAGCTGCAAAGGAAATCTGTCATCACAGACATAAAGAGCTCTCCTCTAGCTCTCCTAAGTGACTCTTCCAAAAAGACTAAGTGTTTTCCAAAAATCACCTACCCATCTGACTCTGACCATGATAGTCAAGAAGATCCCAATGATCATTCAGAGGCATATCTTAGTGATGCTAAGGATGAATGTGAGGAAACTTCAGTTGATAAATTATCTGATGAAATGGCCATGTTGGATGGGTATTCTAAATCTAAATCTCACCACCTTTCTGGAAAATCTAAGTCTGGTAGAAAATCATCCTTTTCTCTCTCCAAACACTCTTCTTTGGACAAATTTAATGAGGAATGTTTTAACTGTGGTAAAAGGAGTCATTTTGCCTCTAAGTGCAGAAGTAATCTTCTTGAAGGACCCAAAACTTCTTCCTCGGGCCGATTTTCCTCAAAATCGGAAAGATCCAAACATGATTCTACCAATCTCTCCTCTTCTGCACATTCTGACCGGGCTGAAAGATACAAGGAAAATACAAGAGAGAAAAAGAAAGAAATGAAAGACTTGTCAGAAAAGCAAAGGGTCTGCCTGCTAAAACTCATGATTTGGCAGATGAACCCACATTTGAAAGCGAGAATGACATCGCAAATGTCTGTTTCATGGCCAAGATAAATGACATGGATGATTCAGAAGGCCACATCTCCTCAACTGCTCTTGTATCAGCTAAGTGCCTCTCCTCCTCATCACAGGTACATCCATTTCTATCTCTTTCTGATAATGAAAAGGTTGAAGCATTTGATTCTTTAACCATTGATCTTTTTGATGCTAAAACTGCTAAGCAAAAGGCAAATGCTCAAATAAAATCTCTTTCCTCTCAACTGCTATTTTGTCACTCTCATCTGGAAAACTTTGAAAAAGTTAAGGCTGAGCTTGAAGATCTAAAATCCATCAACTTTATTCTTGCCAAGGAGAAAAACAAAATATTCAAACGTTTTCAAAAGGAACAAGAAATCATGAGAAAATGGACCAATTCTTCCAAAAACCTGGAAAAGATTTTTCAAGATCAGATTTTCTGTAATAACAAAACTGGTCTAGGCTTTGGAAAAATGGAAACTGATAAATCTTCAAAATCTCATGCTTCCACCTCATGTGCTTCACCTATTTCTTGTGAAACTTCCAATTCCAATTCTATTGGGTCTATGTCCATGAATTCTGCAGATTCATCTGAAGATTTAAAATTTGGAATGTTTTTAAAGGCAAAAGATCATATTTCCTTTCCAAAGGAAAAGGCTCAAGATTCCAATGATTCTTCCACACCTATCCATGAATTTCAAAAATTCTTGACTTTAGATGATGCATCCTCCTCCTCCAACTCAAGCAATATATTTTCTAACTCTGAAAAAGGAAAGTCTCTGGGTGCCGATTCTTTATTAAAAAGAAATCCTCCAATTTTTTCTAAAAATACCTATGTGACTTCCCCTACCGATTTTCTTCCCCGATCTGTGAGTCTCAAAATGTCCAATTCAAAAGAAAAGATTTCTGTCCTGCCAAATTTTGAAAAAAGAATTATAGGTGCTGCACCCCAATTCTTTGTTACCTCTTCAAAATCTTTGAGCAAAAATAAGGAAAAATATCAAAGTTATAAAAAGGCATTTCTTTATAGAAAATGCTATATCTGTGGTGATGTTTCTCATTTTTCCAAAGACTGTCCGAAAGAAAGAATTGATCTGAGTGACATAAATTCTTTTCCCTCATCATCTAACCCAACAGGACCCACCACCAAATGGGTACCTAGGAAATAAATTTTGTGTGATTGCAGATTTTGAGCTGGACAGATGGATCTATGTGGACAAGTGTGAAAGTTGACAAAACCTTAGAATTCTTTACTCTCATTACATCATCACCTATTATCTCCTAACCATGAAAACCCACCGAATCACCATGAAAACCCATCTCACAAAATCCCTCCATTTTTTTTCTTCTTCATGACATCATCATCCACCACCTTTTTGTCACCACCTTATTATTAATATTATATATATATATTTTTTAAATGACCATCGGTGGAAATTTAAATATGTATATATATAAGAATAATAAACTCTTCTCTCTTTCTTTGTGCCGACAAAAACAAACCCATAACTCTTCTCTTAAAAATATCTCTTCTTTTATCTCTAACTTTCTATCACCGATTTTAAATCACACTCACCTCCCAAAATCTCTCCATCACCAAAGCCACCACCAAATCAAAGAGCATCTCCACCGAAAATCTCTCTCTCCTTCCCTCTGAACCTCTGATCCCACTCCATCATCACCTCTAACACAAAATATTCCACCACTTTTACCTCCTGCAACCAAATGGACCAAAGATCACCCCATAGATCAAATCATCGGTGATCAACAAGCAGGTGTCCAAACATATAGAGGAGTTGGAAATATTTGTCTCTATGTGAATTTTCTCTCTCTTTTATAAACCCAATAAGATTGATGAAGCTCTTGCAGATCCCTGTTGGATCACTGCCATGCAAGAAGAGCTTTCTCAATTTGAGAGAAACAAAGTTTGGAGACTGTTCCCAGACCCCGAAAGAAGACAATCATTGGAACCAAATGGATCTTCAGAAATAAAATGGATGAAGAAGGCACAGTTATCAGAAACAAGGCCAAACTGGTTGCTCAAGGATACCGACAGGAAGAAGGCATTGATTATGATGAAACTTTTGCCCCTGTTGCAAGACTTGAAGCAATAAGAATCTTTCTGGCTCATGCTGCCTACCGAAATTTCAGAGTTCTTCAAATGGGTGTCAAAAGTGCCTTCCTCAATGGGGAACTTGCAGAGGAAGTCTATGTGAACCAACCTCCTGGCTTTGAAGACCCAGCTCATCCAGACTATGTGTACAGAACTAGACAAAGCTCTTTATGGTCTCAAGCAAGCTCCACGTGCTTGGTATGACACTCTTGCCAACTTTATCTTAAAGAATGGATTTTCCAGAGGTAAATTTG
This sequence comes from Saussurea involucrata, assembly GCA_033807775.1. Taxonomy (NCBI): domain Eukaryota; kingdom Viridiplantae; phylum Streptophyta; class Magnoliopsida; order Asterales; family Asteraceae; genus Saussurea; species Saussurea involucrata. The sequence continues at coordinate 74,374,881 of CM066317.1, read as the reverse complement.
ACAACACTCTATTCATCAAGGAAACCTCAGATAATCTTATTCTTGTCCAAATCTATGTTGATGACATCATCTTGATGACGTCATCACCATGATCTCATCTCACCAATCTACCTCTCACCAGAACCAACTTTCTATGTGTCATCTCCTCATCCCATTCTTTCTTCCATCATATTTCACTCTTGGACAGTAACCCAACTCTCCTTTTCTGAAAACCCACGTACTACAAACTCTTCCACATATATCATCCCAAATCCTTCTACTCAAAAAATCCTCAAACTCAATCTTTGTGGGTCATCAAAAAAATGGAAGATGAAATTCCAATATTTTCTTCACCTTGAAGATTTTCTCCATGATGCCGTAGCAGATTTTATCCAAACTCTTCTGAAGATGCCAGAAGATTTCCTCCAACCTCTTCAAGAAATTCCACCGACTTTCAAAATTTCGGTGGGAATGATAATTTTTCGAAAAAAAAAATTCTACCGATTTTCCTACCGAAAATCCTACCGAAATTAGCCAATTTTCGGTGGGATCTCCTTAGTTTTCGGTGGGGAAGCAAAAAAAAATCAAAAAAAAATCAATTTTTTTTTGACCATACCACCGACCACACCACCGAAATTTCGGTGGTTGGCCTCCAAATTCGGTGGTTATGAGCAAAAAAAATCAAATTTTTTTTTACCATACCACCGAAATTTCGGTGGTTGGCCCCCAAATTCGGTGACACAAAAAAATAAAAAATAAAAAAAATCGGTGTTTCCAATAGTTTGTGGTGTTTCTTCTCCGTCGTACGCTGAGGGGGAGAAACCATCTGAGGGGGAGCAATATCAGCGTCCAACTCGATCAACACCAACCCTCTGTACTCGTTTTCAGCGTCCCACTCGGAAAAATGAGGAAATCGGGCGGACCGGTCAAGGGGGAGCACATCAGTCCGGGCGGATCTAACTGAGGGGGAGAAACACAAAACCGACTGATCTACTGAAGGGGAGCAAAACAAAGACAAAGGATGATGATGCTGAACAGGAAGTGCTGAAGATGCCAAGAGAAAGAGAAAATGCAAGAGATTGGCAAAAGCATCCTGAGGCTGATTCACTCAAACTCAACCCTCTTCAAAGATTGTCACTATAATGGATGTGTCTCCTATCAAAACCCACAGACTCACTTGGCTGAAATCTTTTGAAGTAGGTGGATGACTTGAAGATTTGGAACATCTGAAGAAAAGCAAAAGTGCATGAAAGATAAAGTTCTCCAACACATCAACGGGCTGCTAATCAAAATGAAGAATCCTCAAGCCAGATACAAGTTTCAACTCGCCCCTCCAAAGATGCAAGTAATATTCTTTTTGTTCATATTGTTTATACTTCTTTCCTTTTTCTTTCACTTATTTGTCCAGCTATACATTTTTTATTTTTTCTTACATGTAAATATCATACACACACAAATCCATAAAAGACAAAATAGATTAAAAAAAATGGTCTATGTGAAAAGAACCCAAAAAGAGTAAAAAGGGTCAAAATGCAATTTTATTCAGATACTCTTCAATATTCTAAGTATGGAGCTCAAATTCAAATAGGGGGAGATTGTTGGGTCACCAAAGATTTGAAATTGACTCACCAATGTTTTCCCTAATTATCCTACTTAGAATATTTTAGTTTGGTTCTTCATATGACTTGTACAATATAGCAACTGTTCGGTGAAGTCGAAGATCAACCGAAACCAAGCTTGAAGACTCTCTACTTGTGGAAAATAGAAGACTCTTCTCAACAAACAAACAAGTCATTATTCACCGAAGTTGTCCTCACAATTCGGTGAACAACATGTCCACCGATTTTGTTCTCACAAATCGGTGGTCAACATCTCCACCGATAATGCTTGCATTATTCGGTGGACATCTTCCACCGATGTGGTCTTTAGGAATCGGTGGAACTCATCCCACTGATGAGGATACTTAAATCGGTGGGATCTTTGTGAAATTGGTTTTCTTGCAGATGTTTTCAAAGACCAATGACAATTGTATCGATGAAACATCATCGGTATGATTGTCTTAGAATCCACATCAAGAAGATCATTTACTCATGGGACAATATCCGTTGGAAGATAAAAGTGACCTTTTGTCTTTTATCCATCTTCAGTAAAAGTCCTTTCAGCATGGGTTCTATACCTATTACCAAGAAAAAGGTGATGGGATCATTCCAGCTTTTTAGAAGTCAACTTCTTCCAGCCAATCTCCTGATGACAAGTGTCCCAAGCATTTAATGCTCAGTACACTCATCCTCACTATAAAAGGAAGACCTCTCCATGCAGAAGATAGGACTTACATCTTGAGATACTTGAAGATTACCGTGTGCTCTAAGATTCTACGTGAACTGGAAGACTTCTCTTAGTGCAAGAAATCTCCATATTGCTAAAAACTTCATAGCTTTGTTCTAAGTGTTCTTAGTTATTTTGTTTAGTATACTTTGTGAAAGATTGTTAGAATAGTTTATCTGTTCTTTTCCGCAACAGTCTTAAGTTTCTATGTGTAATTCTTGTTGAAAGATTTTCAATAATAGAATTAAAATTGTGAAAATTTTGAGTATTGTATTCAACCCCCCCCCCCCCTTCTACAATACTTGTTATAGCCATCTGGGACTAACAAATTCCCAACTTACCCACCAAGAAAAGGAATTTTTTCTCATCTAGTGCTTTGGTGAATAAGTCTGCAAGCTGGTATTCTATAGACACGAAATGCATTTCGATTGTGCCATATTCAACTTGATGCTTCAGAAAGTGGTAACGGATGTCGATATGCTTTGTTTTTTAGTGCTGTATTGGATTGGCAGAGATGGCTACGGCGCTCTTTGAGTCACAGAAGATAGGTATCTTGTATATGTTGTGACCATAATCTTTTAGCTGAGTTTTCATCCACAGAACTTGGGAGCAACAGCTAGCAGCAACAACGTATTCAGCTTCTGCCGTAGATGTCGATACACAGTTCTGTTTTTTTGAAGTCCAGCTAACTAATTTCCCACCTAGGAATTGACAACTCTCAGAGGTACTCTTTCTGTCGAGCTTGCAGCCTCCATAGTCTGAATCTGTATAGGCTTTAAGACCAAAACCAGAGTTCTTTGGATACCAGAGGCCAAGTTTTTTGGTCCCTTTGAGGTATCTGAAGATCCTTTTTACAGCAATATAATGGGATTCCTTCGGGTTAGCTTGATATCTTGCACAGAGGCATGTGGCATGCATTATGTCAGGTCTACTTGCGATTAAGTATAACAGAGATCCAATCATACCTCTGTAGAGCTTGCACTCTACAGATTTATCATTTGGATCTGAGTATAACTTATTTCCAGTGGCCATTGGGGTCTTCATTACAGAGGCATCAGAGTGACTGAATTTTGTAAGCATGTCAGAGACATATTTTGCTTGATTTATGAAAATTCCCTCTGATGATTGTTTTACTTGGAGTCCGAGGAAGAAAGTTAATTCTCCCATCATACTCATTTCAAACTCACTCTGCATGAGTTTTTCGAAATCTTTGCACTGTTGTGCATTTGTAGACCAAAAAATAATGTCGTCCACATATATTTGTACAAGCATAATTTCATCACCTTTCCTTTTATAAAACAAGGTTGTATCTATCGTACCTCTGTCGTAGTTGTTATTGAGAAGAAAGGTTGAAAGTCTTTCGTACCATGCTCTTGGAGCCTGTTTCAGTCCATACAGAGATTTGTCAAGGTAATACACGTATTTTGGGTACTTGGAGCTTTCAAACCCTGGTGGCTGCTGGACATAGACTTCTTCTTGGATTTCGCCATTTAGAAAGGCCGATTTTACATCCATTTGAAATACTTTGAAACCTCTGTGGGCTGCAAAGGCTAAAAATATTATTATAGCCTCGAGCCGTGCGATAGGGGCAAAAGTTTCATCGTAATCAATGCCTTCTTCTTGGTGATATCCCTTGGCCACCAATCTTGCTTTGTTTCTAATGACCACCCCATCCTCGTCCTTCTTGTTTCTGAAGACCCATTTTGTCCCTATGGTTTGTTTCCCTCATGGCAGAGGTACTAGGGTCCATACCTTGTTTCTCTCAAACTGTAGAAGCTCTTCTTGCATAGCATCTACCCGGTTTGGATCATTTAGGGCTTCAGATATCCTTTTTGGCTCGATCATACTGATAAAATTTGTAAAGAAACAAAAATTAGCAGTGGTTGATCTTGTTTTGACCTTTTCAGAAGGATCGTCGATTATAAGGCTTGGTGGGTGGCTTTTCGTCCATTGAGTTGTTCTTGGGAGATGGTCATCGAAGTCATCAAGTTTATCTACAGAGGTTGTGCTCTGTTGTTCTGGTGCACCTTCTGATGTAGATGGTGCTTCTGTATTTGTGCTTGGTTTTTCAGCTTGTGGGATGATTGGTATGAGTTTTGGTATTCTTTCCTCTGAGGAAGTAGAGACTGAGTCGTCGTGTTCCTCTGGTATTGGTTCCTCTGTAGTAATTGAAGTTGGTTTTTCAGTAGCTTCTGTGGTTGTATCCTTTGTTGTATCACCTTCTGTTGGCTCCCCCTCGGCATTTGCATCTGTATGATTAACAGAAGAAAATGAAGTACTTAAGGGACCAGTTAGAGATATACCTGTCTCGATTTGGCTTACAGAAGGTGATCCTCCAGAGGCTCTGACGGTTCCAGCAGAGGGATCAATGTCATCATGGAACATCTCTTGAAATAGAAGATTTAAGTCTTCTTCTCTTGTTTTTGAGATGCCAGAGGATTCCCCTTTTAGCCCGAGTTCTGAACTGATTTGTTCAGAAGTCATTTGGAAAGAGTCGTCAAAAGATACGTTGATACTTTCTACAATGGTTCGTGATTTCAGAAGATAGACTCTGTAGGCCTTGGATGCGGCAGAGTATCCAATGAACTTGCCTTCATCAGCTTTCACTTCAAACTTTCCTCTTGCTTCTCTGTCGTTTAAGACAAAACATTTGCATCCAAAAACATGGAAGAACTTGATGTTTGGTCTCCTTTTGTTGATCAAATGATATGGTGTTTTGATGTGCCTTTTTACAATGGTTGATCGATTTTGGGTATAGCAAGCGGTTGATACTGCTTCTGCCCAAAATGTCATTGGTAATCCACATGCAGTCAGCATAGTTCTTGCAGCCTCCACAAGTGTGCGGTTCTTACGTTCAACCATGCCATTCTGTTGTAGGTGTGTGCAGCAGAGAAGTTCTGAGATATTCCTTCTTATGTTAGATAGGCTTCAATGACAGAGTTTTTGAATTATGTGCCATTGTCGCTTCTCAGTTTCTGAATCCTGCACTCATACAGAACTTGGATTCTTTTCATTAAATTTATCAGAATGTTTGGAACATCTTATTTCTTTCTGACAAATTCAACCCATGTAAATCTTGAATACTCATCGATTAAAACAAGTATGTATTTCTTGCCACCTAGGCTCTGTGTAGTGATTGGACCGCAGACGTCAACATGAAGCATATACAGAATCCTAGGGCAAGACACATCAGTTTTGCCTTTATGGGAAGCTCTTTTGAGTTTTCCCATTTCGCAGGCAGAGCATAAATGATCTTTATTAAATTTAACATCTGGCAGACCTTTGACTAGATCAAGTTTTGCAAGTTTATCTAGAGTATGAAAGTTTAAGTGACAGAACCTGTTATGCCATAACCAGGCTTCTTCGCTTTTGCATGTAACAAGGCAAAGTTTTTCTTCCTTGTTCTTGGCACAGAAGTTCATGAGATACAGATCACATCTTCTTTCGGCTCGCAGAAGTTCGACTCCTGTGTCTTCACCTTGTAGAGAGCAGAAGGTTCTTTTGAACATTACATCGAAACCCGTATCGCATAGTTGGCTTACACATAGAAGATTGTGTTTAAGGCCATCCACATATGCAACTTTGCATACGGTTATATTTTCCTTCTTTATGACTCCGTAGCCTTTAATGTACCCATTTTTGTTGTCTCCAAAGGTCACAGATCCACCATCGTGTTTTTCTTTGTATGTGGATAGAAGACCTCTGTCGCCAGTCATGTGTCTCGAGCATCCGGAGTCTAGATACCAGATCGGCACATACTGCTTCTGCAAGACAATCAGAGAGTTTTAGGTACCCATATCCAAATGGGTCCAGTTTTGTTAGGGGTCTTCAAGTTTGCCTTAGCATTCTTGGTCTTTGTTTTAATTTCTGTTGAAGAACCATTTTGTTTCTTCTTACCCTTGAATTTAACATTTTTTTTGGGTACAGAGAGGAAACATTTTGGACTTGAGAAGTGTTGGCTTAATTGAAACATGAGATCAAAGCAATGACAGTATTGAATGTGCGAAGAGATTTGCATGAACTTTTCATTAAAGACATTAAATGAGGGTACAGAGGCATTACAATTTATCCTAACATTCGACTTTCTATTACAAGAAGGTTTATGTAGGATAGATTGTTGTTTGCAAAATCCTTTATTGAGAGCGGCCTTCTGTGTACCCCTTCTGTGGTGAACTTCTGCAGATTTCACTGTCACAGAAGAAAAAAATTTATTATTTTTGGTCCAATTACCCTTCTGTTGCCATGTTAATTTTTCTTTAACAGGTTTTAAGGGCTTCAAAATCTTTGAACTTGTTGGAGTTTTAGTGGATATTTCCTTCTTTAGTTTAAAATTCTCAAGCTCAATAGAGGTTTTGGCTTGTATACACATGTTCAGAAAGTCTGGACAGATAGGAACTTTTGTGATTTTCTCCTTGGGAGAAATAGTTCTGTTAAGAACTTCAGAGGATGGTTTAAAATCCTCTGTGTCACGAGGTACTATCTCTGACTTGGAGTCAGTCTCAGATTCGTCAGAGGATGAGTCGTCCTCATAAACAGAGGTTGAGTCACTTGGTTCTCTTTCGACAGAGGCTGGACTTTCAGAGCATGTGCCATACTCACTTTCTTCCTTTTCTGTGGCACTATCTTCTAAGTCAACATAAGTATCTGTTAAGTCTTCTTCAGAGAGATTTTGATCATTGGAAGGTGTACAGAGGTTTTCTTCAGAGATATCAAAATTTTCTTTTGTAAGGTTCGGCTTGAACTCAGGTGCCTTTGCTGATAATTTCTTTTCAGAATTCATCATGCAGACAAATGCAACTTGAGTTTGAGTCTCGGGGTCACCAAACTTGAAGATTCCTATCTGATCTTGAGTTTTCAGATACTTCTTATGTTTGGATTCTCTTTTGACAGAGATTGAAGGTGACAAATCTGTGTTTTCAAACCACACATTTGTCATCTTCAGAGGTTTCCTCTTGTGAGGTTCCCCAGAGATTTTTTGCCTTTTACTTATAGAGAGTAGATTTCGAAATCCAGGTTTTCTTGTATCTCCTATATGAAATAGAGAAGACAGAGATTTGTCTCTTTTGTTTCCTGTATATGGATCTATATCACAGAAGCCAATTCCCCGTCTCCCTATTTGTGTATTGATTTTCTCGTATACCTTCTGTGCATCTTGAAATTTTTTAATTAAAAGATCTCTTCTGAGTAAATCTTGACAGAGGACTTCTCTTTCCTTTTGAAAATAATGTTTCAGAGCTAGGATGTTCATTCTGTCACACTTAACGTCCATAAGTTCTTTCGATTTTGTTTTTAAAGAAGAATTAAGTTCAGAAATCTTTTCTTTTAAAGGATTTAATTTTTTGTTCCAGTTTGTCTCAATTTCTAGAAAAAATTTGGCTTTTTCTTGAGTGAGAAGTCTAGCTTCTCTCTCATAGAAGGTGAGTTTTTTCTGAATACTTTCGCATGTCTGTTTAAGTTCAGTGTATTCAATGTTAAGTTTAAGCAAATCAGCTTCTGCTGTATTAGAGTTAGAGTTAGAAGTGGATACCTCACTATCGGAGCCAGAGCTGACTTCTGCCATGCCACAGAACATGGCGTTCTTTGTTTCTCCTCCTTCGGAGGATGTATCTGATAGCCAGTTTTCTTGATTCACCATTAAGGATTTCTGAGCATAGTATTCAGCTTTCTTTTTGTAGAAAGCAGCATCCCTCTGAGGGCGATTTGATTTGCTCCTGCATTCGTTGGCGAAGTGACCTGGCTTTCCACAATTGTAACATCCTTGGTTCTGTGGAACGTTTCCAGCTTTGTCGTCTGACCTCTGTCGGTCACCACTTCTTTCGGTTCTGCATTCATTTGCATAATGGCCTGGCTTACCACATTTGTAACACTCGTGATTATGTGGATTGTTGCCAGTTTTATCGTCCGACCTCTGTCGGTCATTACCTCTGTCGGTCACCACTTCTGTCGTTTCCTTGTCTTTCGTAGCGTTCATTACCAGTCTTCTTCTGGTATCCTCTGCTGAATTCCCTAGTCAAGAGTGCTAATGATTTAGCTATCGAGGCCAGGGTTGTTTCTTCTTCTTCTTCTTCTTCCTTCTCTTCTTCACTATCAACTATCATTATTTTCTTCTTCTTCTCCTTCTTTTCCTCTGCAGTTTTCTCTTTAGCCTCTGTAGTCTTACCAACTAGTGCAAGAGGTGCACTGAACTGGGCTTTTGTTTGTGCTACTTGAGGCTCTTGGGCTGCCAATGTTCCATAGAGGTCTGATAGGGTCCAGGAATCTAAGTCTTGATTTGTTTGAAGAGACATAGATAACTGGAGCCATTCTCCATTTAGACTTTTAAGGAACATGACATTGTTTTCTTCAGAAGTTCTGTGGATTCCGAACTTCTTGCATTTGTTGATCAACGAGTTGAACCGATCATATGTAGACTGCAGAGTTTCTGTCGGCAGAGCTTTAAATGCATAGTATTCATTTATGTATTGAGCTCTGCGGTTCTTCTGAGTTTTGCCCCCCCCCCTTCTAGTTGTTTTTCCAGTTCCTTCCATAGATCATATGCAGATTCACATGCATCTAGGGACTGGAAAAGGTCGTTGGGAATAGCCATGATCAGAAGTCTTTTTGTTTTCTGAGCCACTTCATATTTTGCCCAATCAGACTCGGACCACTTACCTTGAGCTTTTGGTTTTTCGTGTTCAGGGATTTCTGGTGTGTCGTCTGTGGAAGGAATGCGTGGTACTGTTATCATAGGAACAAAAGGAGGGTTACAGAGATAGTAAACGAGTTCTTTATCAGTACCCTCAAAGAAGTGAATCATACGTATCTTCCATTGAGGGTATTCGTCTCTAAGAAGAGTGGGAGGTTTGGTTAAGGAACCAACAGTGAAGAAGTTGTTTGTATGTGACATTTTGAGAGAGAAAATATCCAAAAAATGAGATATGAACAGCAAACCTTTTAGAGTAAGAAGTAGATGCTTCGTATGAAGTTTCTAAGCTTAACAGCTTTTCAACTTAGCACAAAAATGGTGTTTTAACCAGAATAACCGATTCTATAAGTTTACCAAAGTTCGAGAGAATCGAAAATGGCAAAAAATAGAAACTGTTTGAATAATATGAGGAATAGGTTAAAAATTCAAGTTTCTACCAAAGATCATTGTTTAGAGTGGATCCCTTGATATTAAAAATCAAGGTTTACTCTGATACCAATTGTTGGCTCCTTTTTGTTTAAAAATGATGATTCTTTCAGTTTAGTTCAGATAGGTTTATATTGCGGAAGCGTATTTAATGAACTGAAAGAAATGCTGAGATAGAAGAACACACAATATCAAATAAGTAATGAAGATGACAGATAAATATCTCAAAGGTTACTGTATTTGATATTATCAAGAACACCAAGAACATAACAAGAAATCTGCTGGTGTGTGTGTTTGTGCGTAGCTTAATATCTGATACTTGTTCTTGTTAATAGAAGAACTCAATATGAGTCTTCTATTTATACTACTACAAAGGGGACATACTTTAGACAATAAGGACTGATCTACAGTAGACAGGATTGCATGAACAGTAGCAGGTACGATGTTCATTTAATGCGCATGTTCCATCTTCGACAGAGCCCTATCAGAGTTTGACACGTGGAGTTTATGTCAGGGCACGCTTTGTACAAGTGGATGAACGGATCCTGGAATAGTAGAAAGATATTTGTTGTTTTCTTCCAAGTCTTTAGTATACCGTAGAGGCTCTGTCAAAGGTGACAGAGGTTCTGCGGCTCGGTCCTCTGTGAGCAGTCTTCTGTTGATTCTTGTCTTCGGTCTTCTTGGTGTCTCGGCAGAGCTTCTGTTGGAGGCTTCTATACTTAGCATATTTTTCACTACTTTCATAAACCGAAAGATTGGAGCTAACAATCGGCAATCGAGAAACTAAAGAAGAGACTAGCTTCTTGGAAACGAGACTTGTGTCGTTCGGTGGTCGACTCACCTTAGTCAAATTGGTATTGGGAAGTTTGTCATTGTATTTTTTTCTCGTTGTTTAGAGCCCCGATTGGAGTGGTAAAAGAGTGTGAGAGGGTGAGATGCAAATTTTTCTGGGGTGGGAGGTCCGAGAGGAGTGACAAAAAAGTTTTGGTGTGGGTAAAATGGATAAAAACTCTAAAAAATTTCGGAAAAGGGGCCGGGCCTTAATATTGGAAGTTTAGACACTCTAAATCGGGGACTCGTGGGTAAATGGTGGTGGCGTTTCCTTGTCGAAAGGGAAGCACTTTGGGTCCACGTAATAAAAAGTCTTTACGGGGATTGGGGGGGGGGGTTATGGGATAAACAAAAATGGTTTTGATGGTGCAGGTAGTACGTGGTTGAGCATAATTCGGCTAGGTGCAGAATTGGACAACAAAGGTTTGGGATTCACGCAATCATTTGGCATGAAGATCGTAGATAGAAAGGAAGCGAAAGTTTGGACGGATAGGTGGTTCGGTACCGAGAGACTTCAAGACAAGTATCCAAGGCTTTTCCGATTGGAAGTGGAGAAAAATGCAACGATCGCGGAAAGAGGGGAGTGGGCGGACGACATATGGAGATGTAAGTGGATGTGGAGAAGACAACCCCGCATAAGGGAAATAGGAGAACTCGATGATCTATCGTCCCGACTTGTTGGAATGGAAACGGTAAAGGAAATGAAAGATAAAGTGGAATGGCTCCTTGACGACTCGAAGGAGTATAAGGTGAAGACAATGAGAGAACTTCAAGAAGAGATAGACGGACAACCAAGTGACACGAGCATTCAAACAAAGTGGTCAAAGATAGTCCCGAAGAAGGTATATGTATTTATGTGGAGAGTCCGTTTGGGATGCATACCGTGTAGATTGACTTTGGATAAAATGGGGATCGACATTGATACAGCGCTATGTCCGAGGTGCGGTGATGTGGTCGAGTCATTGGACCATGCAATTGTTGCGTGCCCGGAGGTTAAGTGCTTGTGGAGGCTTATCGGAAGATGGTGGGGGAAAAACCTAGACAGAGCCGAAACAATTCAGGAGATATTACATGATAATGTCACTACCGAGGAAAACGATAAGAAAGGGGAGGTATGGATGGCGGTAAGATGGGCGTTAATGTATCTCATTTGGGCTCAAAGGAACAAAACGGTGTTCGAAGCAGATAAAGGGAAGATTACGGAACTATTCTTCGAGTTTCAACGGAAGATCTTCGAATGGGTTACCAAGAGATCAAATAAGCATATATGGGATTGGAAGCAATGGCTCGCGGATCCAACGACGATTTGAGGTAAATCGAAAACAGCACCAAAGTGAGATCAGGCGTAAACTGCCGAATGAGGTGCTATTTACCCCCGTAAATAGCAGTGTTCTTTGGCATGCTACTGTTTGCTCTCTAGGAGGTAGTCACCTGTTATGTTTTTCGTTGTTTCCCGTTTTCTTAAAACTGGGTCATGTATGGCGCTGGTTGTTTCCAGCCATTTGGGTGTGTTTGGTTGTATCCTTGGCTTTTGGTTTATTAATAAATAATTGCTGCTGTTCGAAAAAAAATAGATGGATGATCCGGGAATTTTTTAAAACTCAGGGATAACTTTTGTAAATGATTTATAATGCAAAAATGGTGTGGGACAAATTTGTAACGAAAGTGAAGGCTACATTTGATTTGGGGCACTAGTTGTCTTATTTAAAAGGCCGGGTTTGAATAGTTGTTGTACTATATAATGGTCTTATGTGAATTTTTATTACACAAAATAACAAACAAAAATAAAAACGCACTACTATTTTGTTAAACTTTAATAAAAATGATTTATACATACATAATATATAGAGGAATGTTCAAACGAGAACGCTAAATATTTAAAAAAAACAAGAAAACAATAAATTATGTGCAAAATCACATGTGATTTTACATTAACTGCAAAAACTGGACACACGCGACTTAAAGTGGCGGACAAAATCGCGTAATCAAGCATATATGATTTTGTATGTGAATCATATATGATTTTGTACATGACGGCTGTTTTCTTGTTTTCTTAAATAGTTAGCGTTTTCGTATGAACCCGCCTATATATGTCATATACATGAGATTCTAGTAAAACAAAAATTGAATTATTTTTATTTTCACCCTCTAGGAAGACTTGTTCATTTCTACGTCCTTGATTTCCTCATTTTACATTTGCCACATAAATTTCTAACATTGACATTGGTTAAAATGAATCGGATAATGTTAACATTATTGTTTTATTAAACAAATTTATTTTCTAAATACGTGTTTTAAATCTTATAAAAAGAAAATCTTAAACCTCTATATTTAAAATATGATTTACATGTAATTCAATAGAGGCGGGTTCATACGAGGAGCGTACCTATTTAAGAAAACGTGAGGAGCACCGTCCATGTACAAAATCATATATGATTCACAACACAAACCGCGGGACAAGCCGCGCGCTTTCGCAAACCGCGTAACAAACCGCACGTGTAATCACATATGATTTTAGTCCTTGTGTTGTGAATCACATGTGATTTTGTACATGGGAGGTGCTCCTCACGTTTTCTTAAATTGTTACGCTCCTCGTTTGAACCTTTCTCTAATTCTATATATATATATATATATATATATATATAGAGGGAGGATCATACGAGAATGACAACTATTTAAAGGAATAAAGGGATGAATCTCAACCAATCATAATTATAAAATTAATATTTTTTTAATTTTTTAGATTAATATGATTAAAAGGGTAGTAATGTAAATTAACATCCTATTTAATTTAGGATAGTCTCTATCTTTAAGAAATAGGCGTGATCTTCTCCAATTTTATAGATATCAGAATCTTTTTTTCTTCAGTCCTGCAAAAAGCTCCCACGTCTTCATACGAAAATATGCAGATGAAACTCATTTTTGATCTTTCTGTTTAACATGCACCAGAGGAAATCGTTCGATCTTCTACATAATTACATTCTCGTCGTCACATATCATAAATAGGGTTTTTGATGGAGCAATCTGATCATTCGCGTTACACAGTCGGAAGTGTTGAGTCGATGAATGAGCTTGACTTCCATCCGCAAAATGATGTCGAGATTAGTGATAATCAACAACGACAAATGTCCCCCCCCCCCCCCCCCCCCACCGATTCTGTATTAGAATATGTGCATTGTTTTGTTGACATTCCGATGGATAATTTTGTCTAGATTGGTAAGTATTAGTATCAAATGCTTTGTTTTTATTTGTATATTCCAGTGAAATAGTTTGTTCAAGATTGATAATTTGCTCCAGATTGGTAAGCATCATCAGAGTTCCAGGGTTTTGTCAATTACAAAATAACAACAAGTGATTTTAATCTTAGTCACACCTTTGTTTTCGAATAATATGCATAATATCTGGTCTTGATTGCAGTTTTGATCATCTTTCATATCTTCCAGATTTTGAAATGGTGGTTCATATAGTATTAATAAGATCACACGTGATTATGTTTGGTACATTCATGTTCAGTAATCATTTTAGTTCAAATCATCAGATTTCTGAGTGGGTTCAGCTCCATAGTTGTTGCTTCAGTCGTAGTAGGGATGTTTGGACTGGAGGCTGCTTGGATTAAGCATTGCAGGTGCTGTTTGGATCAAGGGAAGTTTGGATTAAGCACTGCAGGTGCTTTTGGAGTAGCGACTGTTTGGATTAAGCTATGGCGCGAACGAAAGTGTAAAATTGATTGGGTCTTACGGTTGGCTGCACCGACGACTTCGTAGGCTGTTGTGGATTTTGATCGAGACTGCTGTGGATTTTGATCGAGACTGCAGGTGGTCTCGGCACATCAGCTCGGTTCCGTTCGGGTCTGAAGTACCGCAACGACTATGCTTACTTTCTGTTCTGTTTCGTCGTTGCTGGAAATTGCATCTGTAGCTTTGTTTTGTTTATGTAATTGTTCATGTGGTCTGTGATTGTTGTTGTGATTGGTTTGCTTCTTGCAAACGTGAATATCACTTATTCACTGGTTCCATGATTTATTATTTGTGGACTTCTTCAAATGCATAACTATGTTAGCATTACATCATATAAATAAATCATATGTGATGTTAATATAGTCCAATTCAATATAATCATATGTGATGTTAATATAGTTCAATATATATATATAACAAAATCATGACATAAATATGTTTAATATGGTGGGTTTTGTGTTGGATATGTTAATCGCTGTTGATTTGAATATATTGAATATCTTGAGTATGTTAATCCTTGTTGATTTTGTTGTTGCTTTTGGAGTAGGCGAGTAGCGGCTATTTGGATTAAGCTCTGGCGCGAACGAAAGTGTAAAATTGATTGGGTCTTACGGCTTGCTGCACCGACGACTTCGTAGGCTGTTGTGGATTTTGATCGAGACTGCAGGGGACGTTCTCGGCATCAGTTAGAGCGTTCAGCTGCAGGTGGTCTCGGCGCATCAGCTCGGTTCCGTTCGGGTCTGAAGTACAACAGCAACTATGCTTTACTTTCGGTTTTGTTTCGATGCTCGTGGAAATTTCATTTGTAGCTTTGTTTTGTTTCTGTAATTGTTCATGTAACACCCCGCTTACCACGACACAATATTGTCCGCTTTGCCCCACTGGCTCACGACTTTGTTCTTGGCGACCTGGCGAGGACTTCCCAGGGGGTCACCCATCCTGGTACTACTCTCACTCAAGCACGCTTAACCACAGAGTTCCCAAGGAACCCGCATGCTTGTGGCCCCAAAACGCGTTGTGTCTGGTAAGGCCAAAGTTTACTAATATACCAACATCTCTCCTGTCCTCTAAAGGATGTGGGATTTGCCTAAGGTGTTACACACACCCCCCCTTAGGGACTCATCGTCCTCGATGAGGTTTGCCCCACCATCCCGAACGGCACAGGAGTGGCTCTGATACCATTTGTAACACCCCGCTTACCACGACACAATATTGTCTGCTTTGCCCCACTGGCTCACGGCTTTGTTCTTGGCGACCTGGCGAGGACTTCCCAGGGGGTCACCCATCCTGGTACTACTCCCACCCAAGCACGCTTAACCACAGAGTTCCCAAGGAACCCGCATGCGTGTGGCCCCAAAACGCGTTGTGTCTGGTAAGGCCAAGGTTTACTAATATACCCAGCATCTCTCCTGTCCACGGCCGATGTGGGATATGCCTAAGGTGTTACACATCCATCTTCATTCCAGAAAGTCCTCCAAAACCCATTTAAGCCATTACCGCCAACTGTTCATTTGACATCGAGCTTATTGCATTAAAAAGTGGGTAAGGCGTCGTTCTGGCTTTCATAGTTGATCCCGCCATCGGTTGCTCCCTCTTGTCTTGTTTTCTTTCCTTTTGATGTTTTTTCCTTTCATCTAATTGTTTCTTCTTCTTTTTTGCCGGTTCCAGATCCTTTTTACTTGGACGACCTCTTTTTGAACTCCCTCGCGTAGCAGAATTATCCGTTGCAAACCAGTTAGTTTGTGCAAACTGTGTAAACCAATCTTAGCCGTTCATCAACTCTAATCAATATCTGATTTTATTATGTTTCCTAATCTAAAGTCATGATCATAATTAATGAACGTTATCATCTTCCATATATATCACAATCATTATTAATGAATCATAATAATTACCATAAATATATATGTTGTTTCCTAATATAGTGGTTTGCAAAGTTTGCACAAACTAACTGGTTTGCAATGGATAATGACCCTACATATATATATATATATATGAGACGGGTTCAAACGAGGAGCGTAACAATTTAAGAAAACGCGAGGAGCACCTCCCATGTACTGAATCACATGTGATTCACGTACAAAATCACATGTGATTCACACCTGATCGGGGGGCTTCCGCCCATGTAGTGGATCACATGTGATTCACGCCTAAAATCACATGTGATCCGGGCGACTTCCACGCGACTCGCGAACCAGGTCGCCCGCTACCCCGATTTTTTCGGGAGTAGTGGATCACATGTGATCCAGTACATGGAAGACGCTCCTCGCGTTTCTCGTAAATAGGTACGCTCCTCAATTGCAAACCAGTCAGTTTAAACCCCGTACAAACCAATCTACAATGATGAATCTGCAATTTTTTTTTGTTGATGCTTCATGAATCTATATTTTGGTTTCATGAATCTATATTTTCCGATAGAGCCCTAAAATACCCTTATGGATATAAAAAAGAAGTTATGGATATAAAAAAATAAGTTACGTGATTGGTGGAGATGAAACAATATGCTAAAAGCCCTAAAATACCCTTATGGATAAAAAAAACAAAGTTACGTGATTGGTAGATTGGTTTGTACGAGGTTTACACAAACTGACTGGTTTGCAACGGATACCTCCCCTATATATATATATATTCCTCACTTATTTTTCTTTTATTCATCTATTTGGATTTGGTTTATTTTATTACAAGAAGGTGTATATGTCAAAAAAGCTTTTTTGTATATTCATAAAATAAAAAACAACAAAATCTCTTTGTTGTTTATTATCTTGTGTTTTCTCTCATGAAACTGGGTTTGCTTTTTGAATATATATATATATAAATATAAAGAATGCGGTGGGTGTATTTTAAAAAATATATAGGGGTATTTGTCGGAGGGTTTTCACCATTTTCTGATTAAAAAAAAATAGAAAAAGTGAGAAAATATAATTCCCTTTTTTACATGCAAGATTTGTGGGATTATTTTGTTCTGAAATCGGATTTGTCCGACTGTTTTGGGTTTTATTTTTTCCATTCTGAAAATGTCCCCTTCCTTCATTCCCTTTTGCTTATTTTAAGAACATATATTTACTTTGAATTTTTCTCATCAATTATATTATATACTCTAATTATTAATAATAAATCAAACGCATCATCATCATCATCACCTTTCTCTTTTTTCTACACTTTCAATTCATTGAGTTACGGTTTGGTCCCCATGTTTTTGTAAAAGTTATGACTAGGTCCCTTATACTACGTTTATTCTACATTTCGTCTTGATGATATTCAACTTATTACAGTCATGGTCCCTAGACCAAACAACCATCCATCATATTTGTTAACTAACAAGAGTTTGTCACTTTCTTTAATCATTTCCCTCTGTTTTAATGTTTTTTTTGTTGGTTGAATATTTTATCTTGTCCCTAGAACTAATAAAAAATCAAATCCAAAATCAAAACTTAAATTAAAAACATAAATGAAACTTGAGTGAAAGAAGAAAGTAAAAATTTCAAAATGCAGATATAAAAACCGATGCAAACATGGAAACAAAACAAATGTACATGAATAACATATATATACATATATATATATATATGGGTTCTTATTTAGTTAGAGGCACCATGATTCGTAACAAACTGATACCACTGAAACCAAATCCATAATACACGTGATATAAGACTATACTTGTAATTTTTGCAATAACTCAGGGACCAAATATGTAATTGAGTCTTTCCAATTTCAATTTACAGTTTGCAATGCAAGCTGTAAATGAAATGGAGGAACCTTTGTACTCATCTTCTTCTTCCTCCTCCAACTTTATAGTCTTCTTGTACTACTACTACTCTCTCTCTTCTTCTCTCACTCTCTCTCTCTCTACAAACACAGAGAAGACATGAAAACATCCCTCATCTCTTGGAATGCAATGCTGCAATCTATCTTTATTTCTTGATCCATCATCCTAAAATTTGATTCCATCCTGTAGATCATAATAAATCTGACAAACAAACATGTCGCCGGCCTCCTTTGATTGGTGGAGGAAAGAGACACACAGAGGGACTCCGGTGGTGGTCAAAATGGAAAACCCTAACAACTGGTCAATGGTGGAGCTTGAAGCCCCATCTGAGGACGATTTCCTAAACGACGCCGTTTCTTCCGACCACCACCGCCGTGGCCGTAACAAGAACGCTAAACAGCTCACGTGGGTCCTACTCCTCAAAGCCCACCGCGCCGCCGGCTGTATCACCTCCATTGCCCCTGCTACATTCTTCCTCGCCTCCGCCGTCCGCCGCCGTCTCTCCGCCGGTCGCACCGACACTGAAAAAACCCTTACAACTTCTACACGTTTTTATTCTTGTATAAAGGTCTTCCTTTGGGTTTCCATTTTACTACTAGGGTTTGAGCTAGCTGCTTATTTTAAAGGTTGGCATTTCGGAGCTCCGGATCTACATTTACAGTATTTGTACACGTTAACCAACCCATTTGCGTTTAAAGGTTTCTTTGATTCAATATATTCAAGATGGGTAGTGATTCGGGTCGAGTATCTTGCTCCACTGCTCCAGTCCTTGGCAAATGCTTGTATCTATCTCTTCCTCATTCAGAGTTTGGATAGATTAGTGCTCTGTTTGGGTTGTTTTTGGATCCGTTTCAAGAAGATCAAACCCATCGCCAAGCAAACCCTACCCGATCTTGAATCCGGTGAAACTCATGGGTTTTTTCCTATGGTTCTTGTTCAGATCCCCATGTGCAACGAAAAAGAGGCAAGTTTTTTCTTCACAATTTTACCTACCCACTTGTTAGTTTCTGTAAATGTCAAAATTTTATTTTGAAATATGGGTTTTCAACATTATTGTGAGATTTCAAGACTTTGAATTTGCTTGATTGTTGAATTTGGGTAAAAAGCTTGAATCTTTTTTTAACATTCTTTCAAACTTCAAATTAGCATTTGCTGATTTTGCTTTTATATGTATGTAAATATGAATATTTGAATTGGGTTCTAAACAAATTTTATTTCTTTTTGCAATTTGCTTCTGTTTGTGTAGAAATCTTGGATATTTTCTGTTAGGGTTCAAATACTTGACATTGAACTAACTTGTTGCTTTGTGAATTAAACATAAGCAGGTGTATCAGCAATCGATTGGGGCGGTGTGTAATTTAAAGTGGCCAAAATCAAAGATTTTAATTCAAGTTTTGGATGATTCTGATGACCCCACCACCCAATCTTTGATCAAAGAGGAGGTTCATAAATGGAAACACGAAGGTGTGAATATTGTTTACAGACACCGAGTGAATAGAGAGGGGTATAAAGCTGGTAATCTCAAGTCTGCTATGAATTGTAGTTATGTTAAAGATTACGAATTTGTTGCCATCTTTGATGCTGATTTCCAACCCAATCCTGATTTCCTTACAAAAACAGTTCCCCATTTTAAGGTACTTGCTCTTTTTTATCTATCGATGTTTGTTTGTTTGTTTGTTTGTTTAATTTATAGTCTGAATCAGGTAATAAGAATATGATGGTGATTTGTAGGATAACGACGAATTAGGATTGGTACAAGCAAGGTGGTCATTTGTAAACAGGGATGAGAATCTGTTAACAAGATTGCAACACGTTAACTTAGCATTCCATTTCGAAGTGGAACAGCAAGTTAACGGGATTTTCTTGAACTTTTTTGGGTTTAATGGGACTGCCGGAGTGTGGAGGATTAAGACGTTGGAGGATTGTGGAGGGTGGCTGGAAAGGACGACAGTGGAGGACATGGATATTGCTGTTAGAGCCCATCTTCATGGATGGAAGATGATCTTTCTAAATGATGTTGAGGTACTTCAAAAAAGATTTAGTTTTCATTCTTTTTTGAGATTGGAGTTTGTTTTAATCTTTAAAAAATGTCGATTTATCTCAGTGTCAATGTGAATTGCCCGAATCATATGAAGCTTACAGAAAGCAACAACATAGATGGCATTCTGGGCCAATGCAGTTGTTTAGGCTCTGTTTGCCAGATATCATCAAATCAAAGGTACCATTTTTACTAGAATCTTGGATTCATTTCTTGAAACAAATCTTGAATTATTATTATTATTTATTCACACCGATGATTTTTAAATGGATTATGCAGATTAGCATTTGGAAGAAAGCAAACTTGATATTCCTATTCTTTCTGCTAAGAAAACTGATCCTACCATTTTACTCGTTCACGTTATTTTGCATAATTCTCCCAATGACAATGTTTGTGCCCGAGGCTACTCTCCCAGCATGGGTCGTTTGTTACATCCCCGCCACCATGTCGTTTCTGAACATCCTACCATCTCCGAAATCTTTTCCCTTTATTGTCCCATACCTCTTGTTTGAAAACACAATGTCGGTGACCAAATTCAACGCGATGATATCAGGGCTTTTCCAACTAGGGAGTGCGTACGAGTGGGTGGTGACCAAGAAATCTGGGCGGTCTTCGGAAGGTGATCTGGCAGTGTTGATTGAGAAAGAGGAAAAAGAAGAGGGTGAGTTGGAAGAAGTGGTGAAAGTGAAAGAGAAGAAGAAGAAGAAGCATAATAGGATATATAGAAAGGAATTGATGCTGGCTTTTCTTCTGTTAACAGCTTCAGCTAGAAGTCTTTTATCTGCTCAGGGGATCCATTTCTACTTCTTGCTGTTTCAAGGGTTGTCGTTTTTGTTGGTCGGGTTTGATTTAATCGGTGAGCAGATTGCTAGTTAATTTGAGTAGATATTGTTGAACCCAGAATTGGAACTGTAACAACTTGGTAATCTGGGATTCTTTTGTTTGTTTTGGGCAATTCTTTTGTACCTCAAGTGGTTTCCACTTTTAGCTGAATCTTTGTGTATATTAATTTAAATTCTTTTACTTGTTTCCTAATACATCATCTATCTATTCCTAATTCATCCTCTGATTATGTTCATTGTCCACAGACAAATGCAAATATGCAATTGCATTTGATTTATCAATATTTGTGTGTTTGAAGATGATATAATGCATCAATTTGGTAATGATATAAACAAAGATAGATAGCATGGAGTTGTAGGACAAGGCAGCTAAAAAATGGCATCCAATTACAAGAAATAAAAGAAAACCATGAATTTATTTAGGGTTTTAGTTGGGCCAAAAAGGAATGAGAAGTCCAATAAAGAAAAGATTTATTGTTCATATTTTTTAGGGTATATATGATGATGATGGGCCTAGTGAAAAAAATGGTACAGGCAGGCAGGTACCAATATGATTTTGATCTTATTTGGAAGCCAAGAAAGGAAGAAAAGATTGGAGATAAGAACAAGTAAAGAAAGGAATGTCTCATATGCAATTTTATCATTTATTTATGTGCATTATTTTAATTCATCTTTTCTGACTCAATGATTTTCCTTCAATAACACACAATTGCAGCCTTCTCTCATCTTCTTTTCTTGCATTTTCCATCCTAGTTTTCTTTTTAATTGCTTAGAAAGGATGTTATTCCTTAGCATCATTTAATTAAATCAGTTTTCAATTAAAACATTTTGCTTGCCCTTATATCTCAGTAAAATCTATTGGAATAAATCATTCATATTTTTGACGAGGGTCGCGTTAACGTATTGGTTCTTTGCTGAACTTGTTTGCGTATTGCTCGAGTAAATCAACTTATGACCTGTCAATGGCTGATCTACATCAGCGCCGATAACACATGAGCGGGTAGTTTTATGGCGAAGAATACTCAATAACAGCTAACCCTTCATATGCATAGTATGTTTGATTGATACATACCCACTACCCACCAATTGACACTAAAATCATTAGTGTCTGCTCTCTTAAATTTCGTTTTTGTTTCAAGACACTACACCGAGCCCGGCAAGGGCAGCCCCCTCGACCCCGCATGCTCGCGGGGCAACGGGACCACTCCCAGAGGCGTTGACCCTTGGACCCCGTCATAAGGCACCATTCAACAATCCCGTGTTCTAGTTAACTTACATGTGTTGCACTGCACTCCATACCTCCCTCCTAGCATATGCTATATATAACTTAACTAACACACCCATATTCTCTTGTGAATCTAATTACCCAAAATAAACCAATAACTTCACTAGGATCACCAACACTTTTATTCACGTTGACTCAAAAATATTTTCTAGTCATGTTGAGGGGTAGTAGCGGTGCCTAGTCGACAATAGTTAGTTGTTAGGGTGAAGGATCGTGTGAGAAGTTGAGGTTAACGTGAGAAGCGTGAGAAGTTGATCTGAACCACTGATCACTTTTAATCAAATGTCCTCCCATGAATTGTGACTTAGAAGGGTATTGATCCGCTGCATCTTATCTTGGTGCATCCCATCCTAATGTGCTTCAATTTCCCATCCAACAGTTGATAACCACTTCTTACGCTAACCTCAACTTCTCACCGGAACCAAACCCTAGTTGTTAGTTGGTTAGTTGCAGGATGTGTATGTATATGTATGTGTATATGTATGTATGTATATATATATATATATATAGAGGAAGGATCAAACGAGAATGATATCTATTTAAAAGAATAAGAGAATAATTGTAGGCCAATCATTTCATTAAATAAGACCATAATTAATTAATTCTAAAAATAAATAAATAAGGGTATACAAGTAATTTAGTCATATAAAATCTATTTTAGGTATTTATTTAATATTCTACTTTTACCATATTTGTGAATTTAATATGATTTATTTTTCGATATAATAAAATATTTTATATTCATTTCACTTAAGATACGAATATTTATTTTTCATTTAAAATCATTTTTTTAATTTGAAGTAATATTTAAAAAATTGCAATTTTCATCAAAATCACATGTGATTTACAATAAATTTTTTTAAAATGTTTTCTTAATCACATGTGATTTGAAATTTGAAAAACAATGATTCAAATTAAATATTTAAAAAGAAAAATAATGAAAACAAAATCATATATGGTGTGTAGCAAAACACATTTAAAATGTAGAAAATCACATAAACTTTAAAACGTAATTCATAATTTTTCATCAAAATCACATGTGGTTTACAATGAATTGATTTTTTTTTTCAAATTCTTTTTCCTAATCATAGGTGATTTTAAAATTAATTGTGGATATCACAAGTGATTTACAATGAATTAATTGTGAATATCACATGTGAGTTTGACAAAAAATGTAAAAAAAAATCTTAAATTAAATAATCCAATAAAAATAAGTATTTAAAATCTAAAACTAAGTCACACGTATTTTAAGGTTGTAAACATAATAAGTAAATAAATAAAAATATAATTATGCTTAAATTACAAAATCATAAAAAAATGAATAAATACCTTAGTTAAATTTATTAGAAATCTATATAAAAATAAATGGGTTTCCATATAAAATATATATACAACAAATGACACATATGCCCTTTTAGGAGATTTTTTAGAAAGTTTTATTTAAAATATTGTTTAATAAAATGATTGACCCATAATTATTCTTTTATT
This sequence comes from Saussurea involucrata, assembly GCA_033807775.1. NCBI lineage: Eukaryota > Viridiplantae > Streptophyta > Magnoliopsida > Asterales > Asteraceae > Saussurea > Saussurea involucrata. Next base: position 74,351,479 of record CM066317.1, on the reverse strand, counting down.
CTTTTAAATATGTATCATTCTCGTTTGAACCCATCTATCTATCTATCTATATATATATATATATATATATATATATATATATATATATATATATATATATAGTAGAGTAGATTAGTAGAAGGAGGAGGATTCAATATAAAGCTGAAATTCTTGATTTCCAAACCAATACTTGCTAATAAATAAAATTTAGCATTTTTGTTTTCTACAACACCATTAATCAACACTCTTTACATACTCACTCTTTAATAATCCAACATCTTCATAAAACTTCTTCTTGTTGTTGTTGTTTAAATGTACATGCTTCTTCTTGATTCATCTTCTGCTAAAACTTGAAGAACAAACAGTTAGGAGTTGGGAGAACCTATCTACCTATACAACTCATCATCATCATCTTTCCTAGATCACCAAAAAGAAAAAGAAAAAAAACTTGGTCTTTGTTTCCTACTCAAACTTTGATCAATAGTTTTCTAAACATCCATCTTTGCTCCTCCTGTCAAACACAAAAAAAAATCATCCAATCCAATTAATCTCAACTCCATGCTCCCTTTTTAACATCATCTCAATCTTTGTCCATTTACAAACATCTTTTACCATTCTGTCCAAGATTAGCATCAAATCCCATTTGAAGAAGATTGTGAAGATCGTTGTCCCATACAGGCTGCTGCTGTAACATCCATTACAATATAATACCATTATCACAAACACAATGGCTTCATCTCAACTCAACATTTGTATGATTAATAGTTAATGGTTAATAGTAGTACCTGAGGATGGATAGGATGCAATGGAGCAGTTGTAGTTGGAATACCAGGCAAGTTCCCGTGTGGATAAGAATGCGATGAGCTTAATGCCACCGGGGAATATCCAAATGCAGGATTCGAACGTGAATGAACCATCTGATGCACATTTTCATTTTTCTTATGTTTTTCAACCAAGACTAGTAGATATATTTGCAAACCATACAATTCGTACAAACTATACAAACCACTATATTAGGAAACAATAAATATATTTATGGATAATTATCATAATTCATTAGTTACGATTGAGATGATAAAGGTTCATTAATTATGATCATGACTTTAGATTAGGAAACATAATAAAATCATATATTTATTAGACTTGATGAACGGCTAAAATTGGTTTGTATAGTTTGTACGAACTATATGGTTTGCAAATGAAATGCACCCTATATGTAAGAATGGAATGATGGTTTAATTTGTAATTAATTAGCAGCAACTTACATCTTTAAACACAAGCCGATCTATGTCAATGTTCGATTCTGGATTCACAGTCGCAAGTTTCATAGATAAAAACTGCACAAAAGTAATGTATTAGTTCTATATTTCACTAAGAAACTGTTGAGTTATTGACATGGAAAATCAAAATCACCCACACAACATATAAAGGTTAGAACCACCCTATATGAATAGTTATGCCATTTAAATTATGATTAGGAAAGGAAAATGAAGGATGGTTATTATGTATTATACCTCGACCTGTTGTTGGAGCGACTGAACGTAGTTGATAATCTCATCAAGCATTACTGCTTTTCCAGTGATCTTTAACAAACACAATCCATCAGAATAAAACACACTCACAAACATAAAACACATATAATTGATATATATAAATAATACCTTATTGCAGCCAGGAACAAGTTCTTGAAGCAGTTTCATTCTCTCACTGATCCTTTCTCTCCTAACCTGAATGGGATGGGATGAATTTGATCAATCAAAACAAGCAAAACAAATTTATAAACGAAATGGAAAAGACTTGTTTACCCTTTCTGCAAGGCTGTGGCTGTTTGTAGCTTGACCTCTTTTGGCTCTCACATGAATGTAGTTGTTGTTGTTGTTGTTGTTGTTGTCTTTACTATCAGAATAATTCTCCTTTGCTTGTTTCCCCCTCCAATTAGCTTCTATTCTCTGTTTCTTTTCATCACCAGACCCATCATTTCTTTCTTCTCTTTTACCATTCTACAACCAATCAAAAACCAACAACTTATCAAACATGATCAAGATTCAATCTTTTTTTTTTCTTTTTCTTTTTTTGCAGGGAAGGGAAGTATTTAAAAGGGTACCATGATGGGGTTGAATTGAGAATGAGGGGCTTTTCTTTTGTCTCTGGTATTAGGTGATGAAGATTCAGGATTAAGGTTAGGAAATGGATGATTCACCATTTCTGAGAAACTGCCACTTTCAAAAGACCCAACTTTTGGGGCTAATAAATCACCAGATTGATAAGGATGATGAATAAGACCACCACCCCCTTGATGATTCTGTGGGTAAGCTGATGAACCACCACCAAGCTCACTGTTATGAGGAGGAACAGCAGCTACCATTGACGATGAGCCACCGAAATCCTCAAGTGGATCCCAACCCGATCCGAAGAGATTACCAGACCCACTTGAAGATTTGTTGTTGAACATGGATCCTGAGCTCATTTCACCTCTATATTGAAAACCCATTTCACTATCATTATTATTGTTATTATTATCGTCCTCAGAAGAAGCCATTTGTTGGTTGTTTATCAATCAAAGAAGAAGAAGAAGAAAGAAAGAAAGAAAGAAAAGTAAAAGTGAAAAAGCAAGTATAGGATCTACGAAAACTTAAGCTAAATAATACCTATCAGCTATCACAGTCTTCACCCCATTCGACAATTAACAGAAAGAAATACAAATAAAGTTGAAAAAAGTGGGGTTTGACCAAAAATAGGCTTAGGGTTACTCATCATATCTTGCAACACTCAACAAGGAACAAAATGGCAGCTTTACAGTACAAAAGAAACCCTCTCCCTACCCTCCTCTACTTGAGAATCCCATGGACACAAAACAAAAGAAAAAAGAAAATAAAAGAAAGAAAATCCAATGTAGCAGGGCATAATATCTTACATGGCACCACCTCTTCTTATTACCTTCAAAATGCCATCATCAAAGAGTGTTGAGATGAAAAGTGAATTGTAACAGACAAGAAAGTGTTCACCTTTCAGACCATAAAGTAGAGAAAAATGAAGTGAATGGACACTAGTTGTTGCTAAGCTACAGCTTGCTGTGATTACCTAAAAAGAAAGCAGATTCCTTTATTATTTATCCAATTAAATAAACAAAACCCACAAGATTCCCTAACCCAAAAACAAAGAAAATGGCTGTATCTATTCTTGACTGATCCTACATATAAACATAAACATGAGCATGAACAATACAAAGCTTCAAAGAAACAAGGAGGAATGGAATTCTTGTGATTCTTTTTTAAAAGAGGTTTGAATTCAAAAAAGGCAAACACAGAAACCCTTTAAAGACTTTGCCCTTATTAGAAGACAAAATTTTGGCAAAGGGAATCAAATTCTGATTAAAACTATGCAGAAACTAGAATAGGTAAAAAGATTTTGCCCCATTACATGTTTTAATAGAGAAAACAGCATATCAAATGGTGGATCGGGAATAGTATTTGTACAAACAATAGCAATAGCAACATAGCAAGAAGGGGGAATTTGCAGACCAAACACATAAAACAGTTAAAGAAGCATCCAATTCCAACTTTTACAGATTAAAGACAAAAGGTGGGGTAAGCTAGCTAGCTAGCTAGCTATAGCTACCAAGCAAGCTAGAGTCTAGAGAAAGACAGAGGAGGTGTGTGTGTGGGACCTTGTAGCCTATGGTTATTTTATGAGGAACTAAATTTACGAGGTTCAAGTTTATCATCATTCATGTTCAAAGAAAAGCTTCTTTTATAGATATTGAAATCTAAATCCCTAAATTTAGACCCCATGTTTCCAAGTTGTGACATGAAAGATGTAGTAAAAGTAATTGCTCCTTCGGCTTCTTGGTAACTAATTTTTGCACCACCACTATTATCTCTGAAGTTCTTGTTCCTTTTTTCCAATCATTCACATAAAGTTACATCATTTATTAGAACATAACGACTTTGGTCAAATCCTCAAGAGGTTCAAGTTCGAATCCTACAAAAGACGAGCTTGAAGCTCTTTACTAGCCTCAACCACTCAGTCAGCTCTGAAATGTCTTCTAATATGTGGTTTCTAGGAGACGCATTCCATGTGAGACCGGTCGAGTTTGCCAGTAATTATTTGTTCAAAAAATAATAACTTGTCATTGAATAACTAGCCGATCATATTGATCCTATACATGATCATATGTGATTGTGTATAATATGACATGTGTGTTTGTTTGTATCATATACAGGATCACATGTGATTGTGTATGTGATCCTACATAAAACCCCTTTTGATCCTATATAATCATATAAGTGATATATATTTTGAACCAAAAAACGGTTGTTGTGTGATTGTGTACATGATTACATCATTACATATGATTGTATGTCGGGGTGATCATAACCGTGTATCCGGCCAAATTTCATGGAACCGAAACAGGAACCATCGATTCCTATAATTAAGGAACCGGAACCGCTTACATCGGTTCTCTATATTTGGAATCGGTCCCAGAAACGCTGGAACCGGAACCGGTTCCAGCGTTTCTGGGACCGATTCCCGGGTACCCCAGTGTCAATTTTTTTTTTAATTTTAACATTTCATATAATAAAAAATGTAATTTTAAGTCTATTGCAAACTACAAAGTACTAACTTATAGTAATAAATATAATAAACAGTGAAAACTAATCCGATTAAAAAACTAATTATTACATAAATAAATTAGAAACTAATTAAATATTTAAATCTAATAAACATATAAATAGTTTTTTTATTAAAAAATAGTGAGTACCCGTCAGTTCCGGTTCTGGGTACCCAGTCTGTCCCGAAACTGGTTTCGACGGGTACACAATGGGTAACGGTTCCAAAAAAATGAGAAACAGAATCGGGACCAGCCTTAACCGGTTCCGTATTACATCGGTTCCGATTTCAGAACCAGCAGCTCCGGAACGATTCCAGTTCTAGAGGTGGGTACCCAGTTCCAATGTTCACCCCTAATTGTATACATGAAAACAATATTATTATTTGATTATGGACACAATCACATGTAAATATGTAATCGTACACAAAGTCATATTTGACTTTGAAAACAAAACATTATAGCAACATTTGTGTCAAATTAGGAGAGAAAAATGTTTTTTGATATATTTTGTTTCTTTCTAACTTTTACCAAATTTTAAAACAAATGTCTTAAAGAAGTCACATGGAAGCAAATGACTTTTTTTTCTCTTATTTATTTACTAATAAATTTTTTATTCAAGGTTTTATTTAATTAGTTGTGTACTCAATATTCATTCTCTTCTTAGTAGTTGTTCTCGTTTGAACCCAATTATATATATATAGACTTAATTATTTGAGAACTTCAAAATTTGTGAGATAAAATACTTTTATCTTAAGGTATTGTTTCACATTATTTTTTCTATCTAAGGCCAACATTTAATGTATCAATTAACAAATATTGTTTCACAATGTATATGTTTCATATGCATTCGATTCACAATGTGAAACTTTTTACGTGTAACTTTTCTTTTACAAACACACTAAAAAGTTCACATTGTGAAACAAATAAATGCGAGCCAAACACATTGTGAAAACAATTTATGTTAATCAATATTCTAGATGTCTGTTTCTCAAGGTTATCACAATTTCAGGGATTCTCAAAAGAAGACACCCTTATATATAAAGGTAGCAAGTTTAGCTTGTCTTGAATATAGATAAACTAGTGCGGCCACCGCGCGTTGCGCGGTAGCGATACATTATTTAAGATGAATTAAGATATAACGTAAATCGGTTAATAATTAATGAGATACAATGTAAAACAATTAATAAGCTGGTACTAAATGTATTGTAATACTATTTTGAACTCAAATCAATAATCATATCACTATTAACGTTACAAAGAGTTTGAAGAACTTCTTTCTTCCAAAAAATGTCACATAAAATTAGAATTGACCGACAATAATCATCATTCCCCTTGTCAATAAATCACCGCATCTTCTTACTAATGTGGAATAATAAAACTCACCATATTTTAAGATTTAATAAAGATTTCATTCTCGTGGAGGTACCTTGTTACTTATGGTTGCTACTTTAATAATAAAAAATTGAATATAATATTTTTTTAAATATAATATCCAAGTTTTTTAGAATTATCTAAAAATTGATGCTTAAAATGTTAAAACTCCACCGGTAGATGTTGAATGATAAAGATTAGAAGTTCTCTGACCTTCATTCTTTTCATGATCTTCCAAGAGAAGGATGACACAAACTAATTGATAAGCAATGTTGTAGTACTTTAAGGTATTTGAGCTTGATGCTTCCATAAAACACTTCCACATTGGAGGTTGAGGCCAGCCACATGTGATATTAAAACCTAAATTAATCCCGTTGACATGAAAAAATATGTATTTGTAGTCAAAAAACACAAAGACATTGATATCACATATAAAAAAAACCTTAAAACGCACAATATCCTTTGAACAAATGCGTGATTGTCAAGGTACTTGACTTTCATTGCGATCAAATCAATGCTTTTCTATTGCCTTCAAATTATCTGTAACACCCTCAAATTTGGAACGAACAACTAACATTAAACTTTAATATAATCACCAAAATAGATGTAATCACTTCTACAATTCATTCCTTAAAATACCTCGGAATTTAAAACATTACAAGTCTACAATAAAATAACTTAATCGGGTGTTACTTAACACCACAAGTTGCTAGTCCAAACTAAATGCGAAATACTTCAATAATCAAGTCACCTCTCGTGCACTCTACTAACACTCTCCACTTCACAAAGTAGCTAGAGCTACCCCAACCTGAGCCTGTTGCACATGCCGACAAATAAAAAGGGTTAGGCTTACGCCTAGTGAGTTCAAGCATTTTATCATGACTATATAAAAACATAAATTAAAAGAGTAATAGTTTAGTCATGATTTCAAAAGAGTTTACTTTAATTGCAATTCATCCATTTTCCAACTCACACGTTTCCATGGGAAAGTTCTCGAAAGGTATAATACGTTTTCCAAAAATGAATTACATTTCCAACTTACTCAAATACGTGAATAAGTCTAGTTTAGGCAAATCTTGTTGATCCAAACCCTCAGTGATTTGATAATGACCCTCTCTTATATACTTAGTGAAAATTGTAAGTAAACAATATGTATCAGAGTTTCACTATCGCTGATAAGTACTAAGATCTTCCAGTACCGCTGATAGGAACTCTCGCTCTTTAGATTAAACATTCAGCAAAACTGTTCACCATAATACTCTGAGTCTGTTCAGTACCTATGGTGATCGCTGATAAGTTAGTTGTTTACTTATGATCCCTGAAGACAAGTTTCACGTTAACATAGGTTCTACGCCGAAGTCTAAGATCAAGCTCAAGAACCAGCGACAAGTCTCCTAATGAACTGATGCGGATCAGCGAAGACTCAGATTTTTCTACTCAACGTGAAGTATCAAGTACAAGACTTCAGCTATCGCTGAACTCTATCATTCGCTGATGAAGAATGATAGATCGCTGAATCATCGAAAAGCTGATCATGAAGTCTTCCGTACAACATACTTTTTGTCTCATCCACCCTTGCACGACTCCGTACGATTTGTCAGAACAGAACCTCCTTATTGTCTGAAATCGTACAACCACTCTGATACTACACTGTTCAACATGCGGCTACTAAGTTTGTCAACAAAGGTCAATGACATGGAACCAATCAGCTGCTGCCACGTGTAAAGTGTATACTGCCATGCATTAAATGCATGCAGTATATAAGAAGATGAACTCACTTCATTTTGAAGTAACTTGCTAACTCTGGACAAGTTCATCCTTCTTATCTTGAGATAGGTTTTTATTAGTAATCTCCTTCTCCTTCTTAGTGCAAGAAACTTAGTGTTCCAACTTGTTTATATCTAGGATTTATCCTTAATCTTGTTTCCGCAACAAGCTGTAAATTGTTAATTATTTATCAATAAACAATTTAGAAAAGTAAAATCTGTGTGTTTGTATTCAACCCCCCCCCCTTCTACAAACTTGTATAACCCTTCGGGACCAACAAGTGGTATCAGAGCAGATTTGTTTAATCTCATAAACAAGATCTAATCTATACTAAGATTTCTCTTCCTTGCTATTTCTGAAAATGGCCACCAACACAAACACAAACTATATAGACAATGGTTCTCTTGCCAAACCCCCTAGATTCTCCAGAGATAATTTTAATCTATGGAAAAATAGGATGACTCTCTTCCTAGAAGGTGTAGACCCTACTATGCCTTATTATCTTGATAACGACCCATTCATTTCTGTAAGAATTGATGCTGCAGTGCCAGCCGCTGAGAATAGACCTGCTATTCCTGAAAGGCTGGTACCCAAAGATGTTCATACGTGGACTGACGAAGATAAGAAGAAAGTGGCTATCGACACAAAAGCCAGATCCATACTATCCATGGCTCTTCCTGACGAAGTCTACCATTCCGTCATGAACCTGAAATCCTCAAAAGCCATGTGGGACACAATATGTGTTCAGCATGAAGGTACTGCTGAAGTCCAGGATTCTCGAAAGATCAACCTGGTAAGATAGTATGAAAGTTTCATTTGTGGTAAGAATGAGACTCTCTCTGAAGTTCACCAACGTTTTAATTGCTTAATAATAGATCTGAAAACTGTTGGTAAGGAATATTCTAACTTTGAAGTGCTGACAAAGTTTCTAGAATGTTTACCTGAAAGCTGGGACAATTATTCTATGTGTCTCAAGCTGTCAAAAGATCTAAGATCAATGACTCTTGCTACCTTATATGGCACAATGCTGAATCATGAGCAATCAAGCCATCTTAAGAAGAATCTTGTAAAAGATTCCAAAAGCACCCCTGTTGCGTTAATCTCAGAGGAACCTTCTACTCAGCGACCCTCGGTCACTATCACTGAGTTAGAGAGTAACTCTAAAAGGTCATCAGATTCTGACTCTTCAGATGATGATGAATCTTTGGCTCTCCTAACTAAAAAGTTCAGGAGATTCGCCAAAAAGAAAATGTTCAGAAAGAACAAACCTCTTTCTATAATTGATAAGCCAATATCATCAGCTACTGTTGATAAGGCTACTGCTACTTGTTTTAACTGCGAAAAGATTGGACATTTCGCTAACGAGTGCAGGTCTAAGAAAGTATCGAGAAACTCAGCGTTTCCCAAGAAATCTTTTATTCCCAGGAATAAAGATGACAAATATTCTAAGCTGAAAGAAAAATATGCAAAGCTGAAAAGCTTCAAGAAGAAAGGCAAAGGCCTGATGGCAAACTATGATTGGGCTGCCTCTGAAGAAGAAGAATCATCATCTGACTCTGAGGATGATGAAGCCAATCTCTGTCTTATGGCAAAGATTGAAGATGAGAAAGAAAGTTCAGACATTCCCTCTGCTTCAACCTCTGCTATTCAGGTATCACCTTCCTTCTTTACAAATATTGCAAATATTGATGAAGCTGATAGTCTCCGCAAAATCGATCTCTTGACTAGAAGCTTATATGAAGCCATGAATGGCAAAACTATAGTTGAAAACCAAAATCTTGATCTAGCTGAACAGCTTAAAAACTGTCACCTTCAAATAGAAAAGCTTTCTAAAATTGAAGAATATTTTAAATATCAAGTGCATTTAAATCAGCTAGTCAAAATCGAACGAGCAGAAGCTATCGCTGCTTTGAAAGCTGAAAAGACTACTGTTGAAGGATGGTGCAACTCTTCAACAAAGATCACTGAGATAATTAAGTCTCAGATACCCCTGAGTGATAAACGTGGTCTTGGTTACAAATATGAAACTCAAGAACCAACCACTGATCGTTCCATGCTCTTATTTGGAACTTTCGTATCCTCAGTCGCTGACAATTCATCTTCTCAGTGTTCGTCCTCTAGACCTCCTATCCCTGAGGAAATCTCTGCCTCTTCAAAAGGTAAAGAGAAAATGGTTTATCCAAAACCTACCTCTGTCTTTAAAGATAAAGGTAAAGGAATTGCGTTGAACCAAAATCCTCAGAAGGGTACCTTAGTACCAAAGCTGAATGCTTCTAAAGCTTTAGTGATTCATTCCTCTGGATCAATGAATCAAATCTCTAGATCTACTCAGCGTGGGTCTATTCAGCGATCTACTCCTAGACTCAGAGTGGATATCCTTGGTAAGAAATCTGAAGAACCAAGAGTTCCTCCCATTTTTAAAGCCAAAATCTTATTTGGTGCTGGTCCTTCTAATTTAAAATCTAAAACTCAGCATTCAAATAGTCCTAGAACTATTTTTAGTTATAGGAAATGTTATCACTGTGGACTCACTGATCATATTGCTAGCAAGTGCCCCACAGCCACCAAAGCTGATAAGATAGCTAAGGTGAAGATTGCCTCCAAGGCAAAGAAGACCACTGAGGTTAAGAAACTAACCAAAGTGAAGACTGACAAAGCTGAATCTTCAAATGCTGCGAAGATTGCTGAACCTTCCATTCCAACTGCTTCCACTGACAAACGTGTACACATGGTTAAGTGGGTACCCAAGAAAAACTAATCTTCCTTTGTGATGCAGGTTCAGAAGGGTATCTGGTTTCTCGATAGCGGATGCTCTAGACACATGACTGGAAAGAAAAGTCTGCTCGCTGAATACAAGGAAGAGAAGGGTCCCTCTGTGACTTTCGGTGGAAATGGAAAAGGACATACCCGAGGGTTTGGTGTACTCTCAAATGGTACAACCACCTTTAGAAGAGTCGCATATGTTGAAGGGCTGAAGCATAATCTTTTAAGCATCAGTCAGCTTTGCGACAAGGATAACAAGGTAATCTTTACCAAGGAATCCTGCTTTGTCACTGACAAAAAGGAGAAGATAGCTCTCAGCGGTTATCGTTTGGAAAATGTTTATGTAATAAACATGGACTCAACAACCACTGAGAACTCCTGTTTCTTCTCAAAAGCCTCATCTGATGTCAACTGGCTATGGCATAAGAGGTTCTCTCATCTGAATTTCAAGACACTGAACTCTCTTTCTTCAAAAGAGTTAGTTACTGGTCTACCTCAGCACTCATACGCCAAAGAGTCTTTATGTTCAGCGTGTGAGAAAGGGAAGCAGACCAAAGCAAGCTTTAAGTCAAAGCAAGTCTCGTCAGTGTCATCTCCTCTACAACTACTCCATATGGATTTGTTTGGCCCTGTTAACAAACAATCCATCGCTGGAAAGAAATATACACTGGTCATAGTTGATGAATTCTCTCGTTATACATGGGTTATGTTTCTCCGTTCCAAGAGTGCACCCCTGAAGAACTCACCACCTTTGTTCGGAAGATGGAAACCCTGAACAATTTGACCGTTCGCTCAATAAGGAGTGATCATGGAACTGAATTCAAAAACAGTTCTCTTGATTCCTTCTTTGAGAGCAAGGGTATTTCTCACAACTTTTCTTCAGTGAGAACACCACAACAAAATGGAGTCACTGAAAGAAGAAATAGAACAATTATTGAAGCTGCACGTTCAATGCTCAGCGATTCTCACCTGCCTACTCAGTTTTGGGCAGAAGCTGTCAACACTGCTTGTTTTACGCAAAACAGGCCGCTGATAGTCAAAAGATTCAATAAAACAGCCTATGAACTATTTCACGGGAGAAAGCCTTCAATCAGCTTTCTTCACATCTTTGGATGTCAGTGTTTTATACTGAACAACAGAGATGCCCTTGGAAAGTTTGATCCTAAGGCTGATGATGGAATCTTTCTTGGATACTCCTCAGTTTCCAAAGCCTTCAGAGTCTTTACTCGAAGAAGACACACTGTTGAAGAAACGATTCACGTCACGTTTGACGAGTCCCGTTCATCGAACTCTAAACCGTCCGCTGATACTGAAGAACTGAATCAATGGATGTTTTCTCATCTTGGTGATTCAGAAGATGTTCCCACTCCTCGTGCTCACACAGTTGAAGATGATGGTCCAACTATCATTCCAAATATGCAGAATAGTGAAGCTGAAACATCATGGGTCTCAGCTGTTCCTATAAACACTATACCTGCTTCTGAACCCAATGTCTCAGACATTCCATCTACTTCTCAGCAATCAGTGAATATAATGACAACTGCATCTATTCCTCTCTTGGCTGATACTCCAGACGTCGCCGAAGCTTCATCTTCAGTTCCTCCAGTTCAGGATGAGTCAGCGTCTCACACTTCGGCTCAGCGATGGACTGTAAATCACCCAATTGATCAAATTCTTGGTGATCCAAACGCTGGTGTTCAGACTCGACGAAGTGCAGGTAATATATGTTTATTTGTTAACTTTATTTCTCTAACTGAACCAAAGAAAGTAGATGATGCCCTCAAAGATCCAAACTGGGTCAGCGCCATGCAAGAAGAGCTGACTGAATTCGAAAGAAACAAAGTTTGGAAACTTGTTCGAAGACCAACTGACAAAACAGTGATAGGCACTAAATGGGTCTATCGAAACAAGTTGGACGAACATGGAACTGTTATCCGCAACAAAGCTCGTCTTGTTGCTCAGGGATACAGACAAGAGGAAGGCATAGACTATGACGAAACATTTGCTCCTGTAGCAAGATTAGAATCTATTCGTCTATTCTTAGCATATGCTGTACACAAAGACTTCAAAGTATATCAGATGGATGTTAAGTCAGCGTTTCTCAATGGAAAGCTGAATGAAGAAGTCTATGTGGAACAACCTCCAGGATTCTCAGATCCTAAGCATCCAGGTTATGTTTATAAACTGGATAAGGCACTTTATGGCTTAAAGCAAGCTCCACGTGCATGGTATGACACTCTTTCCACTTATCTCCATATTGAAAAATTTGAGCGAGGCAAAATAGACAAAACTCTATTTTTCAGAAAAGTAAAAGGTCATATCATTCTTGTTCAAATATATGTTGATGATATTATATTTGGCTCGACTAACCCTGATCTCTGTACTCGTTTCGCTGATAGAATGAAAGATGAGTATAAAATGAGCATGATGGGTGAAATAACATATTTCCTTGGTCTACAGATAAAACAAAATGAAAAAGGAACTTTCATTAATCAGGGAAAGTATGTTAAAGATATGCTGAAGAAATTCGACTTAACTGAAAGTTCAGCTATGAAAACCCCTATGGCACCACCGCTGACACTTGATAAGGACACTAAGGGTGTTCCTGTCAATGTCACGCTGTACCGTGGGATGATCGGCTCACTATTGTATCTTACAGCTAGCCGACCCGATATTATGTTTGCAACATGCTTATGCGCACGATATCAAGCCGAACCTAAGATATCTCATATGAAAGCTGTAAAGCGAATTTTTCGATATCTTAAGGGTACAACGAATCTAGGTCTTTGGTATCCCAAAGATTTAGGATTCGATCTAATCGCCTATTCAGATAGTGATTTTGCAGGTTGCAAAATGGATAGGAAAAGCACCACAGGAGGATGTCAGCTTCTGGGTGGAAAGCTGGTAAGTTGGACAAGTAAAAAGCAAAACTCAGTGTCCACTTCCGCAGCTGAAGCTGAGTATGTAGCTGCTGGAAGCTGTTGTTCTCAGGTCTTGTGGATGAGAAATCAACTACTGGACTATGACCTTCAGCTCTCAAATATTCCAATCTATTGCGACAGCACAAGTGTCATCGCTATAGCAAATAATCCAGTGCTACACTCAAAGACAAAACACATCGAAATCAGGTATCACTTTATCAGAGATCATGTGATGAATGGTGATATAGAACTTCACTTTATCCCAACTGATTATCAGTTAGCTGATCTGTTCACCAAACCTCTTGATGAGACAAGATTCAACTTTCTCATCAGCGAGCTTGGAATGCTGAACTTTGAAGAGTAAAATCTTCAGCGGTTTACATTTGATCAACGATAGGATAAAATCAACTTGTATAACCCATTCTATCATCTTCTCTCTGAATAAACTTGATTCGCTGATATCAAGGTATGTTTCTCTCTCTGACAATCGCATGAAAATGCAAGATTTCAAAATAATTTACATCGCTGAATATCTCTTCCTTATCAGCGATACTTTGAAATTTCTAAAAACCTTCACTGATATTTCTAAATTAAGTACTTCATATTTTCAAAAGTATCCCTGAGTTTTTCAAAACCTCAGAGACAACCATGAATATGAAAGGACAGTTGTGACGTCATTACAACGGATAAACCCCGACACGATCTTCTTTCTGACACGTTTGCACGTTTTCGTTTACTCGCCAATCAAATGCAAACACGTGTCCGTGTCATGATGAAAATCTTTTCCCGCTCAAATATTTTCTCTCTCTCTAATCTGTCTATATAAACAATTTATTGGTTTATATTTTCTTTTTACGCGAACTTCTCCTCCAAGCAAAGAAAGAATTCACTGTTGCATTTTGCTCTCGATTATTCAAGAACAACTGTTCATCTTCTTCAAACTTCTAAGGTTAATAAGTTCTTATTATTTATTAAATGCAAATAACTTGTTTCTGATCTTCTCATTGTTTTAACGAGATCAAACAAAAGAACTTCTTAAAAATAAAATCATTCTCTTTCATGGTTTTATGAACACAACCATTTCATGGTTGTTCTTCAAGTTTAAATGCAAAAATCGTAAACTTGTTCTTCATTCGTTTTTCCAGAATCCCAATCTTCAAAGGAAACTGGAAAACAAGATTTTTATTGGGTTTGAAATTTTGTTTTTCAAAAACAAGAAAAACCCTAATCTTCATTAAGACATTCTGTCTGAATGAAATGGACAAAATTCGAACCATCTTATTGGAAAATCTTTCCACATTAAGATTATTCTTATTTGTTAATCTTTGGTTGAACTGATAATACAGAAAATGGCATCTTCTGACATTCCCAAGATCACCAACGCTGAGAACACTGCTACTGACACTGCTGAGAAAGTGGAAATCCTCAAGGCTCCTCAGGTCAAGTTCTCTCTTGACAAACTGGATTGGACAAAGGTGAACAATCTTTATGCGCTTCTCGAGTTTCCTCCTCGAAAGCAAGTCACACATCTCGCTGATGCTGTGAACTTCCTCAAGAACTGCCCCATCTCCACAGCCCTGACCATAACTCCTCCTGCAAATCAGCTTTTGCTATCTCAATTCTGGTACTCTGCCAGACATTCTCAGTTACCATCAGCCAAAGATCCCTAAAAAACCATCGACTGCATCCTCTGCGACACTGACTTTGGCACAATGAAGATTACACCTACCATCATTCGCAAAGCCCTCATCCTTCCCATCGCTACCAAGGAAAAACCCTTCGTTCCCCTCCCCGACCCCAAAAAGAACTCAGACAGGGAAGCCATCATTGCATTCTTCGACGCAATGGGCTATGTATGGGAAACAGGCAGGGATAAGAAGCCTGAGAAGAAGCTGACGCTGATAAAGAAGTCAAAAATGCCCAGTGAGATGAATTTCATCTTCGCCCATTTGATCAGCTGCATGACAGCCAAGACCGGCTCCTCAGATCAAGCTGCCCAACCTCAGCAAGCAATGGGATTAGCATTGCTAAAAGGTCTACACATCGACTGGGCATCAATTATTTATGATGACCTAGTACTACGAGTGGACTCCATCACTGACAGATCTCCATGGGTTCCATACCCACGGTTCATCAGTGCCGTTTTCCAGAAAGGCCTAAAGGACAGCTACCCAACAGAGGGTGACCTGAAACTCTCTCAGGTTGGCCCTAAGGTACTCGACTTCAAACCAGTAGAAAACGAGGTACGTCTTTCTACACTCCTGACTCTTCTTAACCCTACTTCTTCCATTTCTGTAGCTCCTTCAGCGGACAAACCCACCGCTGATACCCCAGCTACAACCTCCATTCCTCTTAAAAGGAAACATTCTGACACCCACCTTAGTTCCAAAAGAACTAAGAAGACCAAGGAGCAACCCAAGCAATCTCCTGCTAAAGACTCCTCAGCTCCTCCTGTTGAGCTGAAGGAAAGTTCAGTGGTACGCTCTGCCACACCTGAACAAGCCATCCCTTCAATCCCAACTTCATCGTCTCTAAACGCTGAGGTTACAAACTTGGATTCTACCCAACCTCCCTCAGTCTCTCGAAAGACTGATGAAGTGATTCTCAGCGATTCCAACGCTGAACTCGGTGACCAACCTCCATTCTTGTCCTTCGCTTCTCCCTCCACTCATTTGGACACCACTCCAGTCATCACAGCTGCACCTGTCTTTCCTCCAGAATCTAAAGGAACGACGGAAGTAGGACCTGCAGAGCTGTCCATACGTCCACGCACTCTCGCTGACGATATGGAACTTTACTCAGGAACTCATGATTTTGATGAATTCACCAATCCTCCTGCAGGTACTCACCAACCCCTATACACTGTTACTAAACCCCAAACTTCTGAGCTTTCCTCTGTTCACAAGTTTTATATGTTACAGGTCCTAATTTGAGAGACATCAACGCCTCTCTGACGACTATAGAGACGACGCTGAAAGATCTCACGACTACTCTTTCCGATAACTCTTCAGTTGTAACAAACGCTGGAGAGAATCTTACAAAGCTGACAACTGTCGTTGAAAAGCATGCCTCCAAAGATGACTTGGAGAAGGTTGACAAGTCCCTCACCAACTTTGCAAAGGTTCTCGCTGATATCTACACCGACTACCTCGACATCAAGAAATCAGTTGACACCATGTCTAGCGAAGTCATAACGCTGAAGACATCGGTTGGCAATCTTGAAGGCGACATGTCTGCTGTCAAGACTGATGTCAGCTCCGTCAAAGCTGACATGAGTTCCGTGAAGACTGATGTCAGTACGATGAAGAATGACATCACTTCCATGAACAACTTACTGCAGCAGATCCTGGCCAACAAAACTGCCCCTGCACCTGCCCCTACACCTCCATCTTTTACTACAGCGGATCGTGCTGAACTGATGAAGATCAATCCTGGTATTTCTGGCATAGAAAACAGATTATCAACGATTGCAATCTGTATGGGGATCCCTGGCCAAGAAGACGGGATACCACGGAAGCTGCTGAATCTTCACATTCCTCCCCCAGCCATCATGAAAAAGAGGGGGAGAAGAGCGCTGAAGACCTCTCCAAAAGAGCTGAAGACCTTTCCCATGATGAATCTATCAGGGGAGAGATGACTGAAGCAGCCGCTGGACCTCAGGGAGATGAAAACCCTGAGGGAACCGAGAAGCTCGCCTCTGTATCTGAGGGGGAGCAACTCGAAGAAAAAGCTGAAGAAACAGAGTCTGAAGCTGAAGATGAAGAAGCCATCGGCTTGTTTGATGATGAACCATCCTCTTCTCCAAAGAATGATGATGACGAAGATGACGATGATGATGATTCTTTTATCGTCAAGCCTGCTCAGTGATCTCTAGCTCTTAAAGGGATTCTGATAAATGAACCTTCAGGGGAGCGGACGACAAAGCCATCAGCATCTGAAGCTGACAAAGGCAAAGGAAAAAGTGTCTCTGAAAACGACAATCTGATGATCTTGCTTAAAAGGCCGGTTTGTCAGGTACATTAACCTTTTCCTTCACACCCCTCCTCTATACACCTTATCAGTTCTACTCTCCAAACCTCTATATACTTTATCCCACTCTTTCTCTCTCTGTTCTACCCAAGTTCTTACTTGTAAGATCGCTGTGTTTCAGCTAGTCCTCTCCCCTGTTTGAGGATATCGCTGAAGTTCATACAGCTGAGACTTCAATAATCCCAGCTCCCAACGCTGAAGATATAATCCCAGTCTTAGATTTGATCTCTGAGACTGAAGAACCTGAAGAACAGATGCTATCTCACAAAAACAGACCTTCCTTGGCTCCTCAAAAGCTAAGTGAAGAGGAACAAGAAAAGTGAGATGCAATGATCAAGAGACTCGAAGATCAGCGAATAATTCTGAAGCGTGATCAACTTCCTTCCATTCCTCCAAAGTTCAGAGTTTCCCAAAAGGAATACAAGGAACACCTCAGAGCTGAACGCTTAATCGCTGAAAGAAAGGAAGCTGAAGAAAAAGATAGAGAATACGCCATCGAGCTTACTCAACGATCAATAAAAGACCCCAAGCTGAAAAGAGTTCCCATTGATGTCCAACGTCAGCTATGGGATGATGCTCAAAAGATCGTTAGAGAAAAGACTAAGGTCTCTGACACGACTTTGGAATGGGCTAAACAAATGCTGACCTATCGATCCAGACCATCCAAAATCATCAAAGTAAACATCAGAGGAAGACTGTACGCTGACGTTCCTGTTGTTGAAGTGGATGTCTACAAAGATGACAAGACCAAGCAAACCTTCTATGCGGCTACCTTAGAAAAGTTTGGTCTCTCTGAATGGTTAGAAACAAAATTAGCCATTCAGGGATCGCGCTCAAAGTTCAAAAGCCATGTCGAGAAGATCTTAAACAAACAGATCGACCTGCTTTCTTCTGCTGTGGATATTCCTCCTCTTCCTCAACAAAGAAAAGTCTCTGCTAAGAAAAAGAAAGTCTCTGATTCAGGTCCTCCTATACGGAATGAAACAGGTATTGGTTTCTCTCGTGCTGAAGTTCTTGGCCCTGATGCTGATCTCTCAGCGCTTGACACCTCCCTACCACCTGGAGAAACTTTCATTCCTGGCACAGTTGTAAGTGATCCATATGGTATATTCTTTCTAGACTACGATGGAAACCATCACTTTCAACGTATCTCTGAGCTCCACCTCGCTCCCATCGAACAACTCAGAGATCTCTTATACTGGTGTGAAGTCAGACGCGACATCAAAGCTAGACACCTGAAGCCCTTGATTTTTGAAGAAGCTCTGAAGAAAAAGAATCAAGGAGTAGATGTCCCTGATTGGATGATTGCCACATCAATGACCCTTGATGAACAACTCATTAAGGAAGAACCTTTTGACGGATAGGATCGCCTTGAAATTCTTTCTATCCTTATCTGTCTACATCTTTTGTACTTGTAATTTTATTCGCTGTACTTGTAATTTTTCCACTTCCCTCTGTAATCTTTACAAAGTTTAAAGAAAAATTTCAGCGAACGTACTTTACTCCATCAGTACAGAAAAGATCCCAGAAAACAGTAAAAGGGACAAATATTTTATGAGTTCTTTTTATCCTTATGTTTTCATTAAATAGCAATTTTCTCTGTTGCTATGTCATAATCAAATAGGGGGAGATTGTTGATCCAAACCCTCAGTGATTTGATAATGACCCTCTCTTATATACTTAGTGAAAATTGTAAGTAAACAATATGTATCAGAGTTTCACTATCGCTGATAAGTACTAAGATCTTCCAGTACCGCTGATAGGAACTCTCGCCCTTTAGATTAAACATTCAGCGAAACTGTTCACCATAATACTCTGAGTCTGTTCAGTACCTATGGTGATCGCTGATAAGTTAGTTGTTTACTTATGATCCCTGAAGACAAGTTTCACGTTAACATAGGTTCTACGCTGAAGTCTAAGATCAAGCTCAAGAACCAGCGACAAGTCTCCTAATGAACTGATGCGGATCAGCGAAGACTCAGATTTGTCTACTCAACGTGAAGTATCAAGTACAAGACTTCAGCTATCGCTGAACTCTATCATTCGCTGATGAAGAATGATAGATCGTTGAATCATCGAAAAGCTGATCATGAAGTCTTCCGTACAACGTACTTTTTGTCTCATCCACCCTTGCACGACTCCGTACGATATGTCAGAACAGAACCTCCTTATTGTCTGAAATCGTACAACCACTCTGATACTACACTGTTCAACATGCGGCTACTAAGGTTGTCAACAAAGGTCAATGACATGCAACCAATCAGCTGCTGCCACGTGTAAAGTGTATACTGCCATGCATTAAATGCATGCAGTATATAAGAAGATGAACTCACTTCATTTTGAAGTAACTTGCTAACTCTGGACAAGTTCATCCTTCTTATCTTGAGATAGGTTTTTATTAGTAATCTCCTTCTCCTTCTTAGTGCAAGAAACTTAGTGTTCCAACTTGTTTAGATTTAGGATTTATCCTTAATCTTGTTTCCGCAACAAGCTGTAAATTGTTAATTATTTATCAATAAACAATTTAGAAAAGTAAAATCTGTGTGTTTGTATTCACCCCCCCCCCCTTCTACAAACTTGTATAACCCTTCGGGACCAACAAATCTTCAAATGCGGTTGACAATACATACTCAACCCGTAAAACATGGAAACCATCCATTAAATATAACTCTTTATTAAAACATAATACGAAGCAATATTCACGCGACCGTATAATATAATAAAGACTAAATACCATAAACGGGGGAGACCCATATCCATTGAAGGTGGAAGTAACACATAAGTATACCACCCATACAACGTTCATCGTACAACTGGAAGTAGAGATTACACGTTACGTTATGGCTATCTCTGTCCTCCCATCGAAACCGGGAATTACAAGTTACGTTATGCCTATTCCACGATTCTGCTCTACGAAACCCAAGTTACACCGTAATTGAGGATACACCTTAGCTTCTACCCACCCAACTGGTAAACGCCTCAAGGCCCGGCACATCGGGACTACCTCCAAGGTATAAATCTCGAAGGCGTGGATCGCTGCACAACCTCCAAGGTAGTGCCCAAGACTATATCCTCCTAGTGCCTACTTGGAAAGTTAAGGTCATAAAACATGGGCACCGAGGTCCAACCTCAAGGTATCCAATCGACCATTACCAACGACTGACTAACATGCCTATGGATCCAATGCAACACAGTCTAACACAACATGCCTATCCCGGAATGACTCACTCACCCAAGCATGTAAATATACATAACGTGCAATAATATGCAAAACGGTGCAATAAAAGCAACACATAAATAAGACTCCACATTGAGCCATTTAAACCGGACAAATGTCCCAAGACTATCTCAAAGTCAGCCCGAGCAAAGTGCTCCAAGCTTGCTAGACCCGTACATAACGGTCATCATCGCATAAATGCATTTAAACTTTGTTTAAGCAACCAAGTACCATAATTCTATGAAAACCCAAAATAAAACCTTGGATCGGGATAACCCTCCTTTCCAAAAGGACTCAACCTTCACATTTTCATAATATCACATGAAGTACCATACTCACATTTCTCAATCCTCAAAATACATTTTCATAGTAATTAGACTCCACTTTTCACATAAATCAGTAACCCATTTTCATATAGGATTTATCTGTCATATTTTCCAAAATATCCAAAGGTAATGTTTTACCATATTTACCACAAATAATTCCTCAAAAGGTAAGACCCGTCAAATAGCTCAACATTGACAGTTTTTCAAGTAAAACACATAATATCTCAGAAAATAATATTTTGGCATGTACAAGGTTTTCACAAAGTAACTTGAACTCACCTTTGCTAGATTAAGCTAAATCTAGAGTTCTCCAAACGTAATCTCCTTTGATGAAGTTTGCATCCTCAAGCCAAAACTTCCAAAATCTAAATCCATAATTTCCCACCATTAATAACTACATTTAACCAATTAGAATTGTTCTCCAAACATCAACCATCAAAATCTCCATTTATACCCAAAACCTCAATTTGACCTAACTTCTCCAAAATCATCCAAACCGAAATTGGATAAGCAAAATACTAGAAGATCATCAAAGGAACATTTCTAACTCATATGAAAGTATAGAAGCTAGTAGGATGAACTCACCACTTAGGTTTTGATGAAAACCTAGAAAACCCCAAACATCTCTAGTGTTGTGGATGAAACTTGCTCTTGCATCAATGAATGAAATCACTAGCATAAAGTGGATAAGAAAGACATTAATCTCCAATAAAAGCCCCAAAATCGGTTAGGGTTTATGAGGAAGGAAGGAAAAACGATTTGGGAGAGAAAGGGAAGAGATTTGAGAGACTTACCACCACCAAACACTCTTGAATCTTCATATGAACTTCAAAACTATTTCTAGATCCTTGAAGATCTCTAAAAAACGAAACCATGGCACTTTGAATCGCCTAAAACGGAGGTGAAACGAGAGAGATATGAAGAAATGAAGTTTGGGGTGTGAATTTCGTATTTGACAGCAACCAGGTACCCGACCGCGACAATGACACGCGACAATGACACGGTCATAGTCACTGGTCATAGTCGCACAAGGTGTACCGTAGGCTGTACCGTTGGCACGACATTGACACGGTCATAGTCGCTGGTCATAGTCGCACAAGGTGTACCGTAACTGTTTTGGCCATAACTTCTTCGTTATAGCTCCGTTTTTGCTACGGAAAGAACCGTTGGACTCGTATACGAATTCCTCATCCAACAAGACCATAATATCTAAGATTTAACCCAAAATCTTACCTTTCATATTTTTCTTAAAAGACCGGTTTCTCACTGTTTCGAAATTATGCTTATCCGAAAATTACGGGTGTTACATTATCGTTCTTACAATTTGAACATTTTACAAAACCAAAAATCCCGAAAATTTCTATGACACTACAAAAATAACCAGTATCAGCGAGGGACCAATCCTTCGCTAAAGCTCGAATCCGTCGCTAATCCGTCGTTGATGGTTCGCGAGTCAAACGGGCGTAGCTGATGCTATCAGCGACGGATTAGCGACGGACATCAGTGACGGATTAGCGAGGGACTTGTATCAGCGACGGATTATAATCAGCGACGGATTATTGAGGGATTAATATCAACGACGTATTATTGAGGGATTAATATCAGCGAGGGATTAGTATCAGCAAGGGATTAGCGAGGGATTAGTATCAGCGATGCATTAGTATCAGCGATGGATTAGCGAGGGAATCTATTAGCAACAGATTAGCGAGGGTTCTGATTAGCGACAGATTAGCAAGGGTTCCACTAACTTTTAGCGACGGATTTCTGTCAGTAATCCCTCGCTGATTTTTAGCTATTTTAATAAAAAAAATGAAATTCTGTATTTCCTATATTTTATAATACGAAACCTGACCATAAATTGAAAATAACAAACCGAAATTGTCCAAAAAACTAAATAAGCAAATTTATAAAATTTAAAATACCAAATTCATACAATTTAATACCAAATTCATACAATTCAAGATAATGTCCGAGAATGTCCGATAACGTGACCTGTTCGGTCTCTAGCTCTTCCCTTCTCTTCGTTCGGCCTCGACCACGTAGCGATCCTCCCGCTCCTTTACCTCCAACGTTCGGTACCCCACACCTGTTAAAAACATAACACATAAGTCGCTACAAAACATGTGGCAATGCTCAAAGCTCACAATTAGTGAGGGATTAGCGAGGGATTGGGTTTGTGAGTAATCTCTCATTAATCCCTCGCTAATCCCTCACTAATTAGCGACGGATTAGCAAGGGATTAATGAGAGATTAATCACAACCCCAATCCCTCGCTAATCCCTCACTAATTAGCGACAGATTAATGAGAGATTAATCACAAACCCAATCTCTCGCTAATCCGTCACTAATTAGTGAGGGATTAGCGAGGGATTAATGAGAGATTAATCGCAAACCCAATCCGTCGCTAATTAGTGAGGGATTAGCGAGGGATTGGGGTTGTGATCAATCTCTCATTAATCCCTGTTACCATATCAACAATTCCCACTAATTGATTCTCCATGATTTTAGCAATGTAGCCTTTCCTTGTAGACTTCCATAACTTTAGTCTTTCCAGGTATACCTTGTAATCCTAGTCTATATATAATATAGAATTACAAAACCATAACACTGTGGTGATTTTACAATTCTTATATGGTATCAGCCAGAAATTTTCTTCCTTTCTAAAAGATCTTCTCCATTCTTCTTCCTACCATGACAACATCTGCTTCTTTATCCTCCACCACTAGCAGCAACAGCAGTGCTGACCCCATCTCCTTTGCAACCCTTATTCACATGATATCTATTAAGTTATCCTCCTCTAATTACTTGCTATGGCGCAACCAAATGATTCCCATTCTCTCATGTCAAAATCTACTTGGACACGTTACCGGCGCTATCTCTCCACCCTCTGCTACCATCCTCGATGAACATAACAAAATCGTGTCGAATCCCGCCTATGCATCGTGGTTTACCACCAATCAGCGCCTGTTACTTCTACTGCAGTCGTCTCTCTCTGAAGAAGCCATGGCTGAAATCCTTGGCCTCACTTCGTCCCGCGATGTGTGGCTTGCATTGGAAGCTGCCTATCAACAAAGTTCGTTGGACAGGTTTATGCATCTCCGCAATGAACTTCAACTTCTGCAGAAAGGTATTGATTCCGTTTCTACATATGGTCGTAAATTCAAGAGCCTATGTGATCAACTTTCGGCCATTGGTAAACCTGTTGATGATCTTGAAAAATCTCATTGGTTTCTCCGTGGTCTTGGTCCTTCATTCTCGGCTTTTTCAACCGCTCTTATGGCCATCCAACCCATGCCTCCATTTCGTGCCTTATTATCTCAAGCCGAAAGTCAAGAATTGTTTCAACGGTCCATAGAACCCACTTCGGTTCCACATGCTGCGTTCACTGCTCATCATTCCAATCGAAGTGGCTCTTCTTACAGTCCCACCCGTGGACGTGGTGGCTCATCTAGTCGTGGCCGCGGTCGCAGTCGTGGTCGGTTTTCTCCTAGATGTCAAATATGCGGTACCTCGGGACACTATGCTGACCGTTGCCAACAACGCTATAACCGTGAAGCCACCCGCCATTCTGCAAACTTAGCTGATTCATTTGCATCAGCCCGCTCCATCAAACCCGATGTTTCAGATTGGTTTGTCGACATCGGAGCCTCGGCACATATGACACCATCCACCTCTACACTAGACTCCAGTACCCCTTATCCTCATTCCGATACAGTGGCAGTCGGAAACGGTACACTTCTGCCCATATCTCATATTGACTCTTCATGTATAACATTATGAGATGTTTTGGTGGTTCCTCAATTAACAAACAATTTACTCTCAATCAGTAAGTTAACTTCTGATTATCCTGTTGATATTGTGTTTTCTGAACATTCATTTGCCATTCAGAATCGCAAGACAAGGGATATCATTGCTTGAGGCAGGCGTGAGAACAGGCTTTACGTTCTGGAACATGCTCACAAGGCTTTCATGACTACCTTACGTTCCAAGAACCTACGAGCATCTTATGAGCTTTGGCACTCTCGATTAGGCCATGTTGCTTTTGACACTACTTCTTTATTAAACAAACTACACCATTTATCTCTTACTTCGTTGTTGCCCAAACCTACGATTTGTTCTTCTTGTCAGTTAGCAAAGAGCAAACGCTTACCTTTTTCGAATAATGAGAAACGTGCATTACATGTTTTAGATATTGTTCATTGTGATTTATGGGGGCCCGCTCCAGTAACATCTACCGATGGTTACTTATATTATGTTATTTTTGTAGACGACTATTCTCGGTTTACATGGTTTTATCCATTGCGTTTAAAATCAGATTTGTATGAGGTTTTAGTCACGTTTTACAACTTTGTGACAACGCAATTTTCTTGCCCAATCAAAAATTTTCAGTCTGATGGTGGCACTGAATTTGTTAACCATCGCGTTCGTGCATTCTTTCGGGATAAAGGCATTCATCACCGCATCTCTTGCCCCTACACTCCCGAACAAAACGGTCGGGCAGAACGGAAACACCGACATATCACGGAGACCGGCCTTGCAATGCTTTTCAATGCTCATGCTCCGGCTTCCCTTTGGGTTGATGCCTTTTGTTCAGCCGTTTATACAATTAATCGGTTACCTTCCGTTCCTTTGCAAAACAAATCTCCTTATGAGTTATTATTTTCTGTGGTGCCAAATTATGATAATTTTCGCCCATTTGGATGTCGTGTTTTTCCGTATCTTCGGATTATTCACGAAACAAGTTCACTCCACGAAGCACCCCTTGCATCTTCATTGGCTACAACAATCAATACAAGGGTTTTCGGTGTTTGGATCCCATCAACTCTCGTATTTACACTTCTCGACATGCCCAATTTGATGAAGTTACCTTTCCGTTCTCAGGTCAGACTCCCGAAATTGACTTGGCTTCATTGATCTTTTCCAACTACACCGAATCTGTTGGTGTGCGTAAATTAGATCGACCTTCCTTCAAAGGTTCCGCGTCTTCTTCAACCACCCCAGTTGTGTCATCTAAGCCATGTCCTCATTGTTGTGGACCGGAACTCTCACAGTCCAGTTTGAAACCAACTGCTGGTGCACAACAAACTACACAGCCTACTCAACAGCCTATTGTCGCTGATCCTCCAGCATCGCCCAACAACTCTCCTGCTGCCCCTTCTCAATCAGCAGATCCACCTGTGTGCTCAACGCATCCCATGATCACCCGAGCCAAGTCTGGTATTTTCAAACCTCGTCATGTTTCCGATCTTGCTTACGTTCAGTCCACCGGTCTTCTTTCTGCTTTATTCGCAGCCAAAGATCCCAAAGGATTCAAATCCGCCGCTAAGGATCCACGTTGGTTAGCAGCTATGGACGAGGAAATGACAACCCTATGCAATAATCACACTTGGGAATTGGTCCCTAGACCTTCTCAATCCAATGTCGTCGGCTCAAAATGGGTATTTCGTACGAAGTATCTATCTAATGGTGATATTGATCGTTTCAAAACCCGACTAGTCGCTCAAGGCTTCACTCAACTACCGGGATTGGACTACTCTCACACGTTTAGTCCGGTTGTCAAAGCCTCTACAGTTCGTATCGTTCTTGCTCTTGCCGTTATGAATAAATGGCCTTTACGTCAACTTGATGTTAAAAACGCATTTCTGAACGGCAATCTCACTGAAATGGTTTACATGGAGCAACCACCTGGGTACGTCGACCCTCATTTTCCGAACCATATGTGTCGCCTTAAGAAAGCTTTATACGGCCTCAAACAGGCTCCTCGAGCCTAGTTTCAGCGACTTAGTGATTTTCATGGGACACTTGGCTTCACCGGTAGTCGTTCAGACACCTCTCTTTTCATCTACACTAAAGGAGCTGTTTCTCTGTATTTATTGGTGTATGTCGACGACATCATCTTAACCGGTAACAATGAATCTTATATTGCTCAATTTATTTCTCGCCTCAACCAGGAGTTTGCTATCAAAGATCTCGGCACACTTAGCTACTTCTTGGGTCTTTAAGTTACTCACAATGATACCGGTCTCTTTCTCGGTCAAAACAAGTATGCTCATGACATTCTTGTCCGAGCCAACCTTCTAGACTCGAAGCCCGTTGCCACACCGATCGCGGCTGGTCATCAGCTTGTCAGCTTCGGCCCTGCCTTTGCCGATTTGTCTTTGTATCGGTCTCTTGTCGGGGCACTTCAATACTTAACTATTACCCGCCCCGACATTGCTTATGCTGTTAATCAAGTGAGCCAATTTTTGCATGCTCCAACGGTTAATCATTTCCAGGCCGTGAAACGCATCATTCGTTACGTTAAAGGGACTTTATCCTATGGCCTAACTTTCACACATACTTCTGATCCCACTCTCCTTGGATATTCCGATGCAGATTGGGCTCGATGTATCGAAACTCGTCGCTCCACTTACGGATACTCCATCTTCCTTGGTAACAATTTGGTTTCATGGAGTGCCAAGAAGCAACCTACGGTGTCACGATCGAATTGTGAATCGAAATATCGGGCCATGGCAAACGCAGCCGCTGAACTCACTTGGGTCTCTCATCTCCTACGCGAGCTACGAGCTCTTCCCAAGGCCAAGCCTATCCTACTTTGTGACAATCGAAGTGCCGCTTTTCTCAGCCAAAATCCTATTGCCCACAAACGTGCCAAACATATTGATATTGACTACCATTTCGTTCGGGAGTTGGTCATCTCCGGGAAATTGTCTACGCGTTTCGTTCCTACCAATTTTCAATTGGCCGACATCTTCACCAAAGGTCTTCCACGGCCCCTGTTTCAGCATTTTCGTTCCAAGCTTCACATCGGACCACCGCCGGTTCGCTTGAGGGGGGATGTTACCATATCAACAATTCCCACTAATTGATTCTCCATGATTTTAGCAATGTAGCCTTTCCTTATAGACTTCCATAACTTTAGTCTTTCCATGTATACCTTGTAATCCTAGTCTATATATAATATAGAATTACAAAACCATAACACTGTGGTGATTTTACAATTCTTATAATCCCTCGCTAATCCGTCGCTAATTAGTGAGGGATTAGCGAAGGATTGACCACTAACCCAATCCCTCGCTAATCCATCGCTAAACCGTCGCTAATTAGTGAGGGATTAGCGAGGGATTGGGTTAGTGGTCAATCCCTCGCTAATCCCTCGCTAATTAGTGAGGGATTTTTTCCCTCGCTAATTTTCGTCACTGATGCCCAGTTTTCTTGTAGTGTGAGAAATCCTCTTCTATGAACGTGCCCCATCGACGCCATTGCCCATGATTCTTGCTTATATATATATATATATATATATATATACACACACACACACGTTTGGAGCTATGTACCTTTAAATAAGAAAAGATCAATAGTTGGAGGAGATTAATGGTTTAGAGTTTAATGGTTTAGAGTTTAATGGTTTAGAGGAGATTAAAGGAGATTAATGGTGTCATACGTAAAGATTGAAACATAATTTAATAATAAATTGTACTATAAAATGATGATTGTATTAAGGTGTTTTTGATGCAATTTATTTTCATTTATATTTTTTTTCATGTAACTAAAAAACTTCATACATTTTTATATTTTTTTGATTGCAAACTAATCATTGGATATTAACTTCAATTTGTATAGGGTGTTACTATTCACACCCCCCTGTGGCTTTTATTTTTATGTTTGTGAGGCTGACATTGGCAGGGGGGTGCAAAAACATGCAGGGGGTGGGCCAATTGGGGGGGTTTGTGTGAGGTTTGTGAGGGGTTTTGTCAGGGAGGGGGGTGCAAAAAACTTGCAGGGGGGTGTGTTTAGAATTTCCCTTTGTATAAACATTATTATCTGCAAGTGTATGCTTAATATTAAGCATTATGGTGGGCGTATGCAAAATTAATATTTTCAATTTAACATTATGGTGGGTGATCTGCAAGTGTATGCTTAATATTAAGCATTATGGTGGGCTAATGCAAAATTAATATTTTCAATTTAACATTATGGTGGGTGTATGCAAAACAAATAGTCATAATTAGATGTGCAATGATTATAAAAGAATTGTTATAAATTTATAATACACTTAAACAATAAGAAATAAAATAAGAGTATTTTATTAATTGTTGAAATGGAATATAATATCCTTTAATCTTAAGAAATTTTACAATGCAAGGTATTATAAGCAGTAACATACGTTATGTTAGAGATATATTGGTTGTTATAAACAATAGCTAATCATGGTTGGCGAGAACCAAACAACTTCAATTTCAATTGGATTCACCACAAACATGGGCCTTACTTTTGGCGACAAAAACTTATTTTTGTGTGATGATAATTACAATTTATAAGAACCAACCAAGAAGGATGGTGTACATGTACCATTAGTTTATCTCAACACACATCTGGGCTTTAAAAACACAATGGTGAGTGAACCAACCATATCTCGATAAGTAAAAATCATATACAAACTTGCAGACTGCAAATCTTCATGACCTGATAGATCAAAAAATTATAATGCAATCAAAATCACATCATGAACATACAGAAAGTTATCATACGATCAAATTTACGATAAGAACATACATTAAAATATAAGGCAATCAAAATCATCATACAAACATACATAACATTATAATACAATCTAAATCACAAAACAAACATACATAAAATACTAACCTTAGATCATAACCACAAACTCCCACAACCCAAACTTTAAACCTTCAAATCTTCACGAATTTATACATAAAAGTTAAAGAACCCGAGAGCCTACAAACGAAAAAGTGTTCAACATAAGTAAAAAATCACATATGAAACTTGAAAACTTCAAATCTTCATCTAATACATAATAGTTATTGTTAGCTTCAATCTTCCTAATCATAGAAGTATTTAGAAGTAGTGAAAAATAGGCTAAGTGAAGAAAGCCTCTTACAGAGGCTCTGCCGACATTACCGAGAAATCAAGGTCAAGAAGCTACAGAAGCAGCAGAGGCTTCCTACAGAAGCTCTGTCATACGCGCAAAGAAGACCAAAGACTCGGAATCCGGTGAAGACTGCTCCACAGAGGACCAGACCGCAGAACCTCTGTAACTCATTACAGAGCCTCTGTGGTCCTCACTGAGACTTGAAGATATTTATAATATCTTGCTACTGTTACAGGACCCGTACATCAACTTGCATGGTAGCATGCCCTGTCCAACGTCGACGTGTCAAACTCTGATTGGACTCAGTAGGGCTTAGTACATATTAGACGTCTGCTGCATTAAATGCAATACAACACGTCTGACTGTTCATGCCATCCTTGCAACTGTTCACGACATCCTCTCAACTATTCATACATACCTCTTGAATAGTAGCATATGCTTTATGGTCCCCTTTAGAGTAGTATATAAGGAAGACTCATGTTGAGTTCTTCCTTACAGAATACAACACAAAAAGAAAAACATTAAGAACACAAAAGCTTATTCACCTTAAGAGTCATATCTGTTTTAAAGCTTTTTCTTACTCACGGTTCATAAACCTGTTCTTAATATATATTCAGTAAACTTTGAGATATAATAGTTTGTTCACTGTTTATTTATATTTTGTTCTAAATCTATCAAACTTATCTGTTAGTTCTTTAAATACGCTTCCACATCAAACCTTAAACCTGAACTAATAGATCTGATAATCTTGTTTAAGCAAAACGGGAACCAACAATTGGTATCAGAGCAAAGCTTGATTTTCAATATCAAGTGATCCTCGTTTTACAACTTTTATTTGATAGATTATTTTCTCTCTTCATCACCATACTTCTAGATATTAGTCGTACCCAGAAAACCTTCCAGATCTTCATACTTAGAAATCCTCCATCAGATTATCCTTTCCTCAAAATGACAAATACAAATAACTTTTTCACTGCTGGCTCACTAACCAAACCTCCTACTCTTCTTAGAGATGAGTATCCTCAATGGAAGATAATAATAGTTCATTTCTTTGAGGGTACTGAAAAAACTCTCAAACAATATCTTTACAATCCTCCTCCAGTTCCGATGATAACTATGCCACGTGTACCAGCTACTGCTGAATCTGCTGAAATCCCTGAACATCAAAAACCTAAGCCAAGAGAAGAATGGTCAAATGAAGATAAGGCAGAAGATGAAGTTGCACAGAAAAAAAAGAGAATATTGATCATGGCAATCCCCAACGAACTTTTTCAATCCTTAGATGCATGCGAAACAGCGCACGATCTCTGGAAAGAATTAGAAAGACAGTTGGAAGGGGGTGCTAAAACTCAGAAGAACCGAAGGGCACAATACATAAATGAATATCATGCTTTCAGAGCCTCTGCAACAGAATCTCTGCAAACAACATACGACCGGTTCAACTCTCTAATAAACAAATGCAAAAAGTCTGGTATTCACAGAACTACGGAAGAAAATAACGTCATGTTTCTAAAGAGCCTGAACGATGAGTGGCTTCAGTTGTCTATGTCTTTACAAACAAATCAAGATCTAGACTCCTGGACACTCTCTGATCTCTATGGAACACTTGCTGCACAAGAGCCTCAAATAGCTCAAGCTAAAACACTAACCATTGTGCCATACGCATTGGTTAGTAAATCTACAGAGGCAGCAGACAGACCAAGAAATGAGAGATCTACAGAGGAGAAAAAGAAGGAGAAAAAGAAGATGGTAATGGTTGATAGCGAAGAAGACGAGCTGATAGAGGAAGAGATAACTCTTGCGTCATTAGCTAAATCAATGGCTCTATTGACAAGAGAGTTTAGAAATAACCAAAGGATTTCTGGTAGAAGAGATGATGGAAGAAGAGAAGAATCAAGTGACCGACAGAGGTCAGACTACAGAAATGATGACCTACAGAGGTCGAGCGACAGAAGCTACAGAGGAAATGATCGACAGAGATCAGATGACAAGGTAGGCCACACACAAGAATGCTACAAATGTGGTAAACCCGGTCATTACGCAAACGAATGCCGAACAGAGAAAGGTGGAGACCTACAGAAGTCTGACGACCGAACTGGAAACATCTCCCAAGGTTGTTTCAACTGCGGCAAGCCAGGTCATTTCGCAAAAGAATGCAGAAGTAGACCAAATCACCCACAGAAGGACTCAGCTTTTTACAAAAAGAAGGCCGAGTATTACGCACAAAAATCTCTAATGGCGAACAAAGGGCATTCTGAGGCAAACAAAGAAGACTTCGAATCAGACTCTACCTCTGATGATGAATTTCCCACAAATGCCCTGTTCTGTGGCATGGCAGAAGTTGACTCCGACACTGACAATGAGGTATCCATTTCAAACTCTACCTCAAGTACTAATTCTGTAGATGATGATTTATTTAAACTTAACATTGAACTGAAAAATATAATTGAAAGCATTCAGAAAAAGCTGACCTTTAATGAGAGAGAAGTAAGGCTTCTCACTCAAGAAAAAGCCAAAATCTTTGAAGAAAAAGGAAAAATCGAAAAATACTGGAGCAAAAATATAGATCCTTTAAAAAGGCAAATTTCTGATTTAACCTATGCTTTAAAAATCAAAACAAAAGAACTTTCAGTTTCAAGAAGTGAAACTACAGACATAAGAGCTCTCAAAGAATACTTTCAAAAGGAAAGAGAGGTACTTTGGCAAGATCTTTTAAGAAGAGAAGTTTTAATTAAAAACTATAAAGATGCACAGAAGGTGTATGAAAAGGTAAACTCCCAAATAGCAAGACGAGGTATAGGGTACAGTGATATTACCTTAGGAGTTGAAAATAAACGACTAAAACCTCTGTCCTCTCTATTTGTTTTGGGAAAAACTAACAAACCAAACTTTCCAAACTTACTCTCTGTAAGTAAAAGGGTTAAAATCTCTGCAGAACCTCACTTGGGGAAACATACAAAGATGATCAATGTGTGGTTTGAAAACACAGATTCATCATCTTCAACCTCTGTCAAAAGAGAAAATAAACCAAAGAAATATCTGAAAACACAAGATCAGATTGGTATCTTTAAGTTTGGTAAACCAGAGACTCAAACACAGGTCGCTTTTGTCTGTATGATAAATGTCGAAAAGAAATTGTCAGCAGAAGCTCCTGAGTTTAAACCCATCTTTTCAGAAGAAAAACTTGAAGAATCTATTGAAAAAGAAATTTTGGAAGTTTTGAAATCAAATATTTTAGAAAATTTCTGTACATCTTCTATAGATCAAAAACTCGCTGAAGAGATCTCATCAGAAACCTCTGCCATCCACGAAAGTTTTTCTACAGAGGAAGAAAGCTCGTATGATACATGCTCAAAAAATCCAGCCTCTATCGAAAGAAATGACTCAACCTCTGCATATGAGGACGATTCATCCTCTGACGACTCAGAGACTGATTTCAAATCAGGGATAATTCACTGTGACACAGAGGATGTCAAATTCTCCTCTGAAGTTCTTAACAGAACAATTTCTCCAAAAGAGAAAATCACAGAGATACCTATCCATCCAGATTTTCTCAAAATGTGTATACAAGTCAAAACCTCTACAGAGCTTGAAAATCTGAAAAAGGCCTCTGAAAATCCAAAAAGCTTAAAATTTTCAAAACCTTTAAGGAAAATCAAAGAGAATCCCACTTGGCAACAAAAGGGAAAATGGCCTGAAGCTAACAAATATTTTTCCTCTGTGACAGTGAAGAAAGATGTTCACCACAGAAGAGAGTCACAGAAGGCAGGAACTAAACAAGACTTTTGCAAACAACATTCCAGTATTCATAGATCTTCTTGTAATAGGAAATCTAATGTAAAGAAAGAGTGTAATGTCTCTGTGGCTCAGTTCAAAGAATTAAATGAAAAGTTCAAACAAATCACATCTCATATTCAATACTGTCATTGTTTTGATCTTATGTTTAGATTGAATAAACACTTCTCAAGTCCAGATTGCTTTCTCACCACTGAAATTCAAAAGTCAGAACCACAAGAGAAACAATCTGATTCTTCTACAAAAGATAAAATGTATTTCAAGAATGCTAAGGCAAACTTGAAAAATTCTAACAATATTGGACCCATGTGGATATGGGTACCTAAATCTCTGTGATTGTCTTACACAAGCAACATGTGCCAATTTGGTATCTTGACTCCGGATGCTCAAGGCACATGACTGGCAACAGAAGATTACTATCCACATACAAAGAAACACACGATGGTGGATCTGTAACTTTTGGAGACAACATGAAGGGACACATCAAAGGCTATGGAGTCATACAGAAAGAAAATGTCTCTGTATACAAAGTTGCATATGTGAATGGCCTCAAACACAACCTACTAAGCGTAAGTCAACTCTGTGATACAGGATTCGATGTGTTATTCAAAAGAACTTTCTGCTCTCTACAGAGTGAAAACACAGGAATGGAACTTCTGCGAGCTGAAAGAAGAGGTGATCTATACCTAATGAATTTTACTTCAAAATCCAAGGACAAAGTTTGCCTAGTAGCCTGCAAAAGTGAAGAAGCGTGGTTATGGCACAACAGGTTCTGTCACTTAAACTTTCACACCTTGGATAAACTAGTAAAACTCAATCTAGTTAAAGGTTTGCCAAATGTTAAATTCAATAAGGATCATTTGTGTTCGGCCTGTGAAATGGGAAAACACAGAAGGGCTTCCCACAAAGGCAAAACTGACGTGTCTTGCACTAGGCCTCTGTACATGCTTCATGTCGACCTCTGCGGTCCCATTGCCATACAGAGCCTAGGTGGCAAGAAATACATACTTGTCCTAATTGATGAGTATTCACGTTTCACATGGGTTGAATTTGTTAGAAAGAAATCAGATGTTCCAAACGTATTGATAAATCTAATGAAAAGAATCCAAGTTCTTTATGATAGCAGAATACAGAAGTTGAGAAGTGACAATGGCACAGAATTTAAAAACTCTGTCATTGAAGCCTATCTTTCAACAGAAGGAATATCACAGAACTTCTCTGCAGCTCGCATTCCACAATAGAACGGTGTTGTCGAAAGAAAGAATCGAACACTTGTGGAATCTGCAAGAACTATGCTGTTAGCATGCGGATTATCAATGAACTTTTGGGCAGAAGCAATTTCTACTGCGTGTTATACTCAGAATCGTTCAACCGTTGTGAAAATACACCTAAAGACGCCTTACGAATTGCTTAACAAAAGGCGGCCAAACATCAAATTTTTCCATGTATTCAGATGCAAATGCTTTGTCTTAAACGACAGAGATTCAAGAGGAAAGTTTGATGTAAAAGCTGATGAAGGCAAATTCATTGGATACTCTGCCACTTCCAAAGCCTACAGAACATTCCTTACAAAGTCTCACAAGATTGTAGAAAGCATCAATGTTTCTTTTGATGATTCATTCCAAATGACTTCTGAGCAAATCAGTTCAGAACTCAGAATTAAAGGGAAATCCTCTGACATCTCAAGAACAAAAGAAGATTTGGATCTTCTATTTTTGGAGATGTTCCACAATGACATTGATCCTTCTGTTGGAACCATTAGAGTTTCTGAAGAACCATCCTCAGTCGGACAAAATCCTACAGGTATGACTCTAACTGGTCCAAATAATGCTTCATCTTCTTCTATAAATACTACAGATGCAATTGCCGAAGCAGAAGAAAGTGCAGAAGATGAAACATCAAGAAAAACAACCACAGAAGCTGCACAAACCACAGAAGAACCAATTACAGAGGAAATCGAGGACCAAGACTATACGTCCTCAGAGGAACAAACTCCACCACCACTCATACCAATCATTCCACAAACGGTAGAATCAACTACCAAGGCACGAAGAACGACAGAGGCTACACAAGAAGAAACACAAGAAGCCTCTGAAGAAAGTTTGGATGACATTGATGATCATCTTCCACGCACAACTCAATGGACAAAAAGTCATCCGCAAAGCCAAATAATTGGAGAACCTTCTGACTCAGTAAAAACAAGGTCTGCCACTGCTAATTTTTGTTTCTTTACAAATTTTATTAGTGTGATAGAACCAAAGAAGATTTCTGAAGCCCTAGATGACCCAAACTGGGTAGACGCCATGCAAGAAGAACTTCTGCAATTTGAGCATAACAGAGTATGGACTTTAGTACCTCTGCCAAGAGGGAAACAGGCCATTGGGACTAAATGGGTCTACAGAAACAAGAAGGATGAAGATGGAGTGGTCGTCAGAAACAAAGCAAGATTAGTAGCAAAAGGATATAGACAAGAAGAAGGCATAGACTACGATGAGACTTTTGCCCCTGTCGCACGGCTCGAAGCAATAAGAATATTCTTAGCCTTCGCAGCCCACAGAGGTTTTTAAGTCTATCAGATGGACGTAAAATCAGCTTTTCTAAACGGTGAAATCCAAGAAGAGGTTTACGTAAATCAGCCACCAGGTTTTGAAAGCTCAAAGTTCCCAAGGCATGTATACTACCTTGAAAAGGCTCTATACGGACTAAAACAAGCTCCAAGAGCATGGTACGAACGACTTTCTACCTTCCTTCTAGTCAATGGCTACAACAGAGGTACAACAGATACTACCTTATTCTATAAACGCAAAAATAGTGAGATAATGCTTGTACAAATATACGTAGATGACATAATTTTTGGGTCTACAAATTCAGAAGAGTGCAAAATTTTTGAAAAACTCATGCAGAGTGAGTTTGAAATGAGTATGATGGGAGAATTAACATTCTTCCTCGGACTTCAAGTCAAACAATCTTCAGAGGGAATTTTTATAAATCAAGCCAAATATGTCTCTGACATACTTTTAAAATATAATCTCTCCGATACCTATGCAATGAAGACTCTAATGGCCACTGGAAATAAGTTATTCTTAGATCCAAATGGTATTTCTGTAGAATGTACTCTCTACAGAGGTATGATTGGATCTCTGTTATACTTAACAGCAAGCAGACCTGACATTATGCATGCCACATGTCTTTGTGCACGTTATCAAGCTAATCCAAAGAAATCACATTATGATGCTGTAAAGAGAATCTTTAGATACCTGAAGGGGACCAACAATCTTGGTCTCTGGTATCCACAGAACTCTGGTTTTAGTCTTAAAGCTTATACAGATTCAGACTATGGAGGATGCATGCTCGACAGAAAGAGTACCTCTGGGAGTTGTCAATTCCTAGGTGGTAAACTAGTCAGTTGGACCTCCAAGAAGCAGAATTATGTCTCCACATCCACTGCAGAAGCTGAATACATTGCTGCTGCTAGCTGTTGTTCTCAGGTTCTATGGATGAAGACTCAGCTAAAAGACTACGACCACATCCTATTCAAAATACCCATCTTCTGTGATTCCAAAAGTGTCATTGCTATCTCTGCCAACCCTGTGCAACACTAAAAAACCAAGCATATCGATATAAGATACCATTTCTTGAAACATCATGTTGAATACGGTACAATCGAAATGCATTTCGTGCCCACAGAATATCAACTCGCTGACTTATTCACCAAAGCACTAGACGAGAAAAGATTCAACTTCTTGGTGGGTAAGTTAGGAATGATTAACATGGTGTGAAAATCCTCTGTAAGTAAAGCTTTATCTTCTGTAAATAAGTATAAATATCTATTATTACTTAAGTTATTGCTTTGATAAATTTATTTCTGTATGTAATTTTTCTTGTGAAAAAATAATTCTTGGTTACAGAGCTTCTGTGGGTCCGCTCAGATCTTCTGATAACCCTTACAGAACCTCTGGTAAACATGATCTATGCTCAATACAAATCTTACCATTCTTTGAACCAAGAATAGATCAAGGGGGAGCAAAAGGAAAATTCTTGATCTACAGAAGTGAATAGATCAAGGGGGAGCAAAAGGGACCCTGAAATGATCTACAGAGGTAAATCTTTCAAAGGAAAGCCAAAGAAGAATGTCGATAATTCTCCATCGACAGAAGTAAGACAAAACTGTCGAGAACAGAAGAACCAAAAGGTATGTCTCTCGCACAAAAGGTTTTTGAAAACAGTTTTCTAGGACAAGAATTGTCAAATATGTCCTAAAGATACTATGAATAACATTTCAAAAATCAAAAGTTCAAAAAGTTTAACAAAATTCGAAATAGGAGAAATTTAAGGTCATAGAGCTTCTGCTGAGCTCAACAGAGGTTCTGCAGGAAATATGCTCTGTGATCACAAATTAACCCTCTGTCGATCTTTTGGAATGTTATCTCGGAAACCGACAACACACACCATGACCTTCTCGAACAAAACGTTTATCAAAATAGTTTTCTCGTACACCAACTTTCAATAATGTGCGAAAAAACATCTCTTAACACAGATCAAAAATTGGATGATCAGAAAGTTAATAGAATTCAAGTTATAAGATTTTTTCTCTCATAGAGCTTCTGCTGGCTCTCACAGAGCTTCTGTAAGTTCCAACAGAGCCACAAAACCTCTGTGAGTCAAATTTCTTAACAAAATCCTATTGATCCTTTCCAATGTCTTTACAAACGTTTTCGTTCAAAGAAGAACCTACAGAGTCATGATAACAATGAGATATATGAGAAGAGGTTAAAAATCAAGATTTTCAAAATCACAGAGCTTCTGTAAAACACAAAAGTTCTGCCATTTTGTTCTCTGGGCATTTTTGTAGTAATAACGGTTACTTTTACTGAGAGTGAAACTCATGTGGCTAAAAACAACCTCACGCGCCTAGCATTAATGGGCCGCGCACGATGTCCTGTCATATTCTGACAAGGCCTACGTGTCCCATTTTCATTGGGCGTACATGGAACGTTTTTATTTGGAAAGTTGAACCCGCCGCTCAAACTCGAGTACGGATTCCAAATTTTAATCCATTGCCATATATTTTACTCTTTCGAATACTACCGTTTTACCCTCCTATAAAAACCAAGCTTACCCTCTCATAAAACCTTTTACAAACTCTTATCTTCTTCTCCGGCGAAACCCTGCAAAAGCTTGCAAAAACCTTGTTCTTAAACCCAAATGGCTTCATCTTCTAAAGCTATCTCCCAAGAACTCTCTCCGGCAAACTCACCGGAACACTCCCCTGCCCATTCTGAACATTCAGAAAACCCCAACCTTGCAAGAGCTATTGAACAACAAGATTCCGGGGACTCAGCAGAATTTTCTCCGACGACACACCTGCAAAACTTCATAGCAAAAGATCACTTCGAAACC
This sequence comes from Saussurea involucrata, assembly GCA_033807775.1. Taxonomy (NCBI): domain Eukaryota; kingdom Viridiplantae; phylum Streptophyta; class Magnoliopsida; order Asterales; family Asteraceae; genus Saussurea; species Saussurea involucrata. The sequence continues at coordinate 74,312,406 of CM066317.1, read as the reverse complement.
ATACTTCCTATCAAATCCAACAACTGCTATTTGGTCCCCTCACCCACTGCTTTCGGCGAAGCCCATGCTATTCTTCTGAACATAATGGAAAATCACATCCTCTTCCCTCTACTCACAAGAACCCCAAACAAAATTCCAGTCCGTTATTTGAACCAATTTTGGCAAAGCTGCCGATTTGATAAAGACGATTCTCTTATCAAAGGGTACATTTCAAGACCTGATAAATCTGAACATCTTGAAATCAAGTTCAACAGAACAATGTTCTCACTTGAATTCAACCTACCAACAAGGGGTCTTCTGGGATTGAAGAGTTATGCAGAGCAACCAACAGACGAAGAGCTTTGTCGCTTCGTAGAAATACTTGGGTACAACACCCAACTACGGAAGAGAAATGACTTTCGCAGAGGAAGATTACCACCTCTGTGGAACACTTTGTTCTCTATTCTTAACAGATGCCTAACAGGGAAAATAGGGAGTATTGACCAGAGCTCACATCAAATCTTGAGCATCATGTATGGGGTTTACTATGATCTTCCACTAGATTATGCGACCATAATGATGCAAGAGATCATAAACACCATCGACAGAAAGAACAACTCGAGAAGGGTCAAAGAGAACTATCCCAACTTTCTACCACCTCTGCAATTCCAAAGAATATTGGGAGTACTGTTCGAACCTCTACTGCTAATCCAAAACTGGCCAATGGAAGGACCAACTCCCAAACAGTTCCCGATGAACAAGAATACCCACACTGATCATACTGATGGCTACTCACACTGCAGACCTCTGTCAAAGAAGCTTCTGAACTACGCATCGAATAAATCCCTTAAGAAAGAGTATATACGCGATCATAGAACTCCTAAACCGAGTCCTATGACACCCCCGCGTTTAGGTGTCCCCCTAGGAACAATGATAGCAAAACCTCTTTCCACTCAAGAAGAAAAGGATCAGAAGTTAGCAAAGCACATGGCTATTCAACTCAGCTTTATAGCCAAACGTGCAGAACTTATGGGAAAGAAGTCTTCATCAAGAACCTCTGTATCTACTCCAAAAGCTAAGAAGAGAAAAACTGCAGAAGGCACCTCAACAAGCGCTGCAGAAGATCAACCTTCACCTCCTCATGCCACAGAAATTGGCTCCTCTGCTCCTCCCTCTTCCCCAAAAATGAAGAAGAAAAGAAGATCGAAATCAACAGAGGAGGGGGCACCAAATCCTAAGAGGAGGAAAACCAAAAAGAAGCATGGTAAATCACTTGCAAAGTTGGTTACCATTGCAGAAGAGGAAACTGCCGAAGAAGAAGTTGCAGAAGAAGAAATGGCTACAGAAAAGTATCAATCACCCTATCAATCTCCAGATAGATTTGCTCACCAAGGAGACCTGAACGACTTCTTACAGAACCCTGACATTGCCAACACCCTAAATACAGCAGGGTGGACGGCACAACCTCTCGACCACCACTCTCCAGAAGAACAAGATTTCTTCATTTCTGGCATTGACACACATCTGCAAGAAGATGACACAACACCCAAAAATCAACCAGCCAACACCCCTGTCATTTTACAAAACCCTTTCATTCAAGGATTGGACGTCCACAGAAGAAGTCCAAACCTAGCTTCAGAAGAAATAGAACAAACAGAAGCTGAGTGGAACAGAGGTGAAATTACAGAGGCTTCTGAGAATATGATGGAAGAAGAAAAAGAAAAAGGGGCCGAAGTTGTACAAAAAAAGGGATTAGCAACAACAGAGACAGGAATAGAGATCTTAGAGACAGATTCAGATGAAGAAGAAGCTGTCTGGATACGTAAAGGTCTTTATCATCCACATGTCATGAGATTATTCGGATCTCATCAAATGTATGACTTCTTACGACCAGAGCAAGGAACTTCAACATAACCTAGGGAAGAAGCACCAAGCCGTAGGATAGCTACAGAGGATGAAATGATAGACAATGATGTAGTACTTGGATGCTTAATAGAGGAAGAAGCAAGAAAAGATGCCTGGATAAATAGAGGCACACAACCAAAACCAACTCCCAGTGCAACCCACATTTCTAACTCCGCAGGTCTAGCTGCAGAAGGAGTTATTGAAAAAGAGCAGCACAGCTCGATCCTAACCCAACCCATCCAGCCAGAGGTTACTCTTTCAACCTCTGTGCCCACAGAAACCGGGGAATCCATTCCTAGGGAGTCTCCTCAAAGAGACTCACCTATTGTTCGTGATCAGTCGCCCCAGATCACCCTAGAACACCCTACAGAGGAATTCGTTTCCTCTGCCATGCACACATTAGGACCAAAACTTCTTTCAGAGAGAAGTAGTGAGCACAGAGACGAAGAGACTCTAGACAAGTCTCCCAGTCAACAGAAGGACATTCCAATAACCACCTCTGGAGTGGATTTGGACACTGTTCTTCACAGAACTTCTGTAGAGATCGAAACTCAGGTTTCTTCTCGAGGATCAGAAGGAAATCCTTCCACCCCCATCGTACAAACAAGGGTGAACGAAGGTGTCCCAGGAACAGGGACTCACTCTGGAGACGAATGTGTTCCTCCAGAGGTTACACAAGGAACACAAGTATCAAGGGATGAGTTCCAAACCCTTGTCACCTCTGTGAACCAAACCATGAAAGAGTTGCAAAGCTCTTTCAAATCTTTTGCAGAGACAACATCGACGGCCTTACTAAATCTGAACACCAAAATGGACAATCTGTCCACAGAGGTAAAAACCGCCATCTCAGAGATGAAGTCTTCTGCCGAAACTACTGCCAAAGCAACATCCACCTCTGCAGCTCAGGAATTCGGAACAACTGCAACTTCTGCTTTCAGGGACTCTGTCAAAAATTTCCTTGAACAAATGAATACGCAATCCAACAGAGCAGAGGGCATTACTCCTGCAGGCTTACAGAATGCCCTATCACAAGTCCAAACAGAGGCAATACGCAACACGACAATGATGCAACCAAAAGACTATATGACCAGAACACAGCTTACAGAGCTCGGACAGAACGTCATTAACCAGGTCACAGAAGTCATTGTCTCCTTCACAACTGCAAATGCCAACTATGTCAAGGATTTCAGAAAGAGTGTCGGCAGAATGCGTTTCAAAACAGAAGCAGAGCTTGCGACATTGATTGGCCTCTGCGATGATGTCTGTGAAAAGTTGATGGCAGCAGGAGCTGAATTACCAAAGAAGCCCAACACTTCTTGCAGAGCAGAGGGTACTTTTGGTAAAAGTTAGGATGATTCTGATGATGAACAACCTGGTCCATCAGATAATCCTGAGGGGGAGAATCTAAGAGAGAAAGCTACGAGCAGAGGAATACAAAGTCCACCAATCGCAGCAGAACTAATCAACCAAGCCCCTCCAGAACAAACCCAAGATCAACAACAAACCCAAAAGACCACAGAGACAACACCCATCTCTGTGGAATCATCTCCTGACGAAACCAAAACTCCAGAAGCAGATAAGCAAACCACAGAGGCAACAACCTCCCCTGAGGTAATCATTTTGGAAGAAACAGATGAACAAACCACAGAGAAAACACCCACCTCTGTGGAAACACCCCAAACCATACCGAGAAGAAAGTCGATTGCCACCAAACCAAAAAAAGCAACGACCTCTGCTTCTGACGTTCTGAAAAAGATGCACACAACAATGAGTGATTGTATGGCGCAGAGAGAAGAAGAAAGGCACAGGTTCACTTTAGCTTTCAAAATGGCAAGAAGATTCGATGTCAATACTTCATCAACAGAAACTGAGCTCACAGAAGAAGTCAACAAACAACCTCCAACAGAGGTTACAGAGAAACTCAAGCCAACAGAACCATCGCCACAAAAGTCCTCTAAATCACAAATGTCAAAACCCACAGAGGCAACCCCCATCAAGCCAACAGAAGTGCCAACCTCCAAACTTACAGAAGCAACAGTTTCTGCCCCGCCTAAAGCCAAAGATAAGGGCAAAGGAATACTGACAGAAGAGCCTAAGAAGAAAACATTGCCAAAGCCAACAGAGAAACTAATGAAGAGTGCGTTTGATGCCTTTCAAACCCCAAAGCCTGAAGAAGTTGACTGGACACATGGATTGAAGCCTCTGTCAGACATTCCTCTAACTGGTAGAGCCGCAGAAGTTGTTCAACAGATGGAGAGTCTCAAAAGACAAGTACCACAACCAGGTCCAACATATGAAGAAATGGAAGAAGTGGTATACAAATATCTCTATAAACAATCCTTTCAGACCAATTATCCAACAGATCATGTAACAGATCCAAGGATCAGAGAAGAATTTGAGAACATCTTCACAAGGACAAAGCCAAGAACCAAAGCAGATGTCTTCTCAATCCACAAGATCAAAAAGGTAATCTTCTGCAAATTCTCCTTCACAAGAACCTATCCAAGGGTTAGGTACAATCTTTACAAAGTCAGAAGAGAAGACAATTCAGAAACTACCTTCGCTGATGCTGATTTAAGAAATATCAATCCTTATGATCTACCTGACCTTCTGCAATGGACAAATGACAACTACAACACAGAGGCAAACACCAGAGCCTATCAAGTGTTGAGAAAAGCAACGAGGGAAAAGCTTCTGCTCTACAGCATGATAGATTTCCAGCTGGGAAAGGATCTTGGTCTCAAGCATCTGGATTTACGACCACCAGAGGATCGCTGCCCACCGGACGCCGTACCTAACTCAATCATCACAGAACCACGGTTTGGGTTAGTATTTCAAAACCCTCAAGGCGAAACTAAACTATTTGTATGCATGGACTGTCAGAAGTACGCAACAAGTACTCTGAACAAGTTCAGAGCAAGCCTTGTGAAATACAGAGGTTCAAAGAAAATGGATAAAGATGCTGCAGATACTATCATGAGAGAGATTGACGCAACAATCCGCCTAAGAGAACTCTGCATCAGATTCTACAAAGAGATCAGAAAAGTCGGAAGAGACAACAGAAGCTACAACGATTTCAAAGATGCCAAAATCTGATTCTCAGACCTCCAATCTCTGCAAACAAAGTTAAAGTTTATCTTTCATTGTACTCAAATGTAAAATGCCTCTGGCATATTTCTAAATGAAAGAAATTTCGAGGTATTGTTTAACCTCTGTCTTATCTAACTTAGCCTAACTTAACTCAAGTTCAAATTTTTATTTTTCACTACTTAGGGGGAGATTGTTAGCTTCAATCTTCCTAATCATAGAAGTATTTAGAAGTAGTGAAAAATAGGCTAAGTGAAGAAATCCTCTTACAGAGGCTCTGCCGACATTACCGAGAAATCAAGGTCAAGAAGCTACAGAAGCAGCAGAGGCTTCCTACAGAAGCTCTGTCATACGCGCAAAGAAGACCAAAGACTCGGAATCCGATGAAGACTGCTCCACAGAGGACCAGACCGCAGAACCTCTGTAACTCATTACAGAGCCTCTGTGGTCCTCACTGAGACTTGAAGATATTTATAATATCTTGCTACTGTTACAGGACCCGTACATCAACTTGCATGGTAGCATGCCCTGTCCAACGTCGACGTGTCAAACTCTGATTGGACTCAGTAGGGCTTAGTACATATTAGACGTCTGCTACATTAAATGCAATACAGCACGTCTGACTGTTCATGCCATCCTTGCAACTGTTCACGACATCCTCTCAACTATTCATACGTACCTCTTGAATAGTAGCATATGCTTTATGGTCCCCTTTAGAGTAGTATATAAGGAAGACTCATGTTGAGTTCTTCCTTACAGAATACAACACAAAAAGAAAAACATTAAGAACACAAAAGCTTATTCACCTTAAGAGTCATATCTGTTTTAAAGCTTTTTCTTACTCACGGTTCATAAACCTGTTCTTAATATATATTCAGTAAACTTTGAGATATAATAGTTTGTTCACTGTTTATTTATATTTTGTTCTAAATCTATCAAACTTATTTGTTAGTTCTTTAAATACGCTTCCGCATCAAACCTTAAACCTGAACTAATAGATCTGATAATCTTGTTTAAGCAAAACGGGAACCAACAGTTATAATGTAAAAGAAGTAATGATACGGACATACATAAAATTATAATGCGATCAAAATCACGATACAAACATATATAAAATTCTTTACCTGATATTGCAACCAAAAGATCACATATTGAACTTCAGATGTTCACGACCTAATACATATAACTATAATGCGATTTAAATAATGATATGAACAATCATAAAATTATGCGTAAAGTGAAAAAAAAACAAAAAAAAACTATGAAGAATAAAGAATATCAAAAGTAAAACAGAAGAGAAACCTAAGAGAAATAAATAAATTGAGATGAAGAAATTTAGTGATGTATAGCATAGAGATAGAATTTGAGAGGGATATAGATATAAGACTGTTGTCTAATAACCTCAAATATGAAGTTTTGAGCTATGTAGTTTTAATATAAAAGGAGATCAATAGTTAGAGGAGATGGATGGCTTGGAGTTATGTCATTTGAATTAATATAGAAGAAGGCGAATGGTTTGGAGTTGAATGCAAATATTTAAAAGAAAAACATAAATTGACAACAAAGATATTAGAGGATATTGGGAGAATAAAGGAGAAAAAAGAAAAATAGGGATATAGGCTTTAGGAGAGGCCATGTCAACTGTAACACCCGTAATTTTCGGATAAGTACAATTTCGAATCAGTGTAGAAATCGATCGTTTAAGATAAATATGAAAAATAAGATTTTGGATTAAATCCTAGATTTTTTGGTCTTATTGGATGGGGAATTCAAATACGAACCCAACGGGCCTTTCCGGAGCAAAAGCGGAGCTAAAACGAAGAAGTTATGGCCAAAACAACTTTCGGTACAATCTCGGCTAAAGTGACCAGCGAAAGTGACACTTGTGTCATTCTCGCATGTCACTCTCGCCGGTTTTGTACCGAGAGCCATTTGACCATGGCGAGAGTGCCCAGCGAAAGTGACAGTTGTGTCACTCTCGCACGTCACTTTAGCCGTCGGGCACCTGGAGCATAAAAGTGCAATTTTCAACCCCAAAACTTAATTTCTTCATATCTCTCTCATTTCAACTCCGATTTTCTTGATTCAAGATGCTATGGTTTTGTTTTTGAGAGATATTCAAGGATGGATTGTTAGTTTGATGTTCATTGGAAGATTCAAGAGCATTTGGTGGTGGTAAGCTTCTCATTTCTCACTCCCAAACTCCATCTCTTCTCTCCCAAATCATTTCCTCTTCTTCCCTCTCAAACCCTATCTAATTTTGGGGCTTTTCATTGAGATTAAAGTGTTCCTTCTCCATCATATGTTAGTGGTTTCATCTATTGATGCAAGAGCAAGTTTTCATCTCTAACACTAGAGATTTTGGGGTTTTCTAGGTTTTCATCAAAACCTAAGTGGTAAGTTCATTTCCTCCATTTACAAGCTTCATTATAAGTTATAAATGTTCCATTGATGATCTTCTAGTGTTTTGTTTCTCCAATTTCGATTTGGATGATTTTGAAAAAGTTAGGTCAAATTGGGGTTTTGGGTATAAATGGAGATTTTGATGGTTGATGTTTGGGGAACAATTATAAATGGTTAAATGTGGTTATTGATGGTTGGAAACTCATGGATCTAGGTTTTTGGGAGATTTGGCTTGACGATTCAATTTATTCAAAGAAGCTCAAGTCGGGGGGAAATCTAGATTTAGCCTAAATCTAGCAAGGTGAGTTCAAGTTGATTTGTGAAAACGTTGTACATGTCAAAATGTCATTTTAAAGCGATTATGCGTTTACATGAAAATTATCCATTTTTGGGTTACTTGGTGGGTTTTGATTATTGAAGTGTTTAATTTATAAAATCTTATAAAACACCAACATTTGAGATTTTTGGATACTTTGATAAATAAGTCATGATTGAAAGTGTTTTATTAATTAATTGAATAAATGGAGGTTATTTGGTAAAAATGCATTTTTGTATTTGATGAAAATATGCATAGTTTGTGTTATGGGATGTTTTGAAAGTACCAATGTATGGGTCAATGGATTTTGGTCATTCCCGACCTTGCAAACATTTGGGAATTGAAAACCTTTTAATCTTGGAGAAAAGAGGTATTTCAAGTATTTAGATGAGTAAACCTTGGGTGTTGATATGCTCACCAATTTATTTTACGAGTGTAAGTCATTTGGTATAAATGCACCTTGATGGGTGTTTTGTAAAATGATTTATATTAATCTAGAGTTGTGTGGAGTTATTTATTTATTTTTATGGATCATGTTTCGCATAAACGTGGGGTATTTGCGTTTTATTTTATTTATGACTTTTAACATGAAATCTTTTGATTATTGAGCGTGTGTCTCGGTAATTGGTTATGTTGGGTTTTGGGGACAATTGTCCAGTTGATAGCTCGACGTAGAGTTTTGGTCATGATTTATATGTATATGAGAATTACATGTTTTGAATGCGCTTGTTCATTCGTTTGGAGTCATGTAATGTTTTAGACCTTATTTTCTATGGATCCATACGCACTTGAGTTTTACGTTCAATGATGAGACGCTAGTTCCTCTCAGTGGAGCACGAAATAGGCATCGGGTTTCATGGTAAGTAAAATGTGGGCCTATATGGTCGGGCATTGTCCCATGAGCAGTAAGGTGTAATTCCAATGTGCTTGGCACAGGATAAGCATCGGGTTTCATGGTAAGTAAGATGTGGTCCTATATGGTCGGGCATCGTCCCATGGGCAGTAAGGTGTAATCCCAATGTGCTTGTTTTTGTGGATTTGGAGTGACCCAAAGTATAGACCTGAAGGGGTTGAAATTGGGGGCTCCCAAGTCTCCACGGGCAATAGATCTGGAGTGATTGAGCTCGTTATATTATGAGAATAGTCCACAGGTTTGTTTTATTACATAGTTATGTGACCCACTTTTGTGTTCCGTCACGTGCAATGTAAACGGGCCTTCCCCGTCACCGAAAGGTGTTGCTTTGGGTATTTATTTTATCCGTGTTTCGGTGACGTATTATATTTATATGGATTGTTTTCCACGACACATGAATTGGGGGTTATGCTTCATCCGTGTTTAGGATGTTTTGAATAATAATGATTTGTTCATGATTTCAATCGTTTTGGAATTCAAATACTATTATACTTTTCAAATAAGTTTTGGGATGAGTCTATTATGAGAATCGTTTTACATTAAAGTTTTCATCACGGGATGTGTGTGCGTTGGAAAATAGGTGATTTGCATCTAAAGTAAAAAAAATTTGAACTCGTGATTTAAGTTGCATCTCTCTCGTTTTACGAATTATATAATCATGATAAAACTCTTGAACTCACTAGGCGTTAGCCTAACCTTTTTTTTTATTTGTAGGCATGTGCAACGGGTTCCGGTTAGGAAGTAGTTCTAGTGACACGGTGAAGAGACGAGTGCTTGTAGTGTGCTCGAGAAGCGAATTGCTTAGTGAAGTCTTTCGCACTTATTTTGGGATTAGCAACTTATACACGTGTTAAGTGACACTCGACTTTATGTGGTCGCATAGTATGACTGGAGTTATTAATTGTGGGAGTTGTTATGTTTTATCTTGAGGTAATTCCAAGAATGGTTTGTAGAAGGGATTTTATTCCTTAAGTGGTTATTTTATCGAAATTTTAATTAGTTGCTCTTTCCAAATTTTAGGGTGTTACAAGTTGGTATCAGAGCTTAAGTTTGAGAGAATTAGGTGTTGATTTTGGATACCTAGACTCAAACTAACGTTAGATTAAGTGAATGAGAGTGAAATTGCACCGTTAGGCACTATAAGATATGATATTTTGAGGTCGTTCGTGTCGCTAGAAATGGGAATCATGTCGAGGGTAGCAACGATGATCATGTACGGTACGTTCATAATTACACCTGGCCAGTGTTATGGTGAACCTACCATTTACATGTGTATACTTGAACTACTTTGATGTGATGACCGTTGGGGTAGTGAAGTAGTTTATAAGCGAATAGTTGCTAGTAGAGGTTAATGATTTTAGCATATGCCATTTAGAATGACAGTAAGCATTGTGATTGCATTAAGTGGACCATTTCGGGTCGAAATTGATGGTTGGATTAGGACCATAGGCTTATTGAATCGACCTTAATTCGAGGAGAAATCGTCAGGTTAATCGATATAACTTCCAATTTTGCCTTAAGATGTTTGAGCATCCGGATGACGATAGTGTGACCGGAGGAACTTGAAGGAGTGTGGTTTAAGACGTTGAGTGCCGACTAAATTCATGCACAAAATTTATTTTTAAAATAAATTGCATAAGTTATTTCTTGTGTTTCAAATCCTCATGTGGATTGTGTTACAAGACCTCGGAAAAACGTTTAGCACACACAAGATTTTAAATCATGGTTTTGAACATGCATGAAATTATTTTATTGCGGTGAGTTGCAAACTCTGTCGGGACTTGCTTTATTTTTGTTATTGTCCAACGTTACTTTCGGATACAGTGATATCCATATTTTAAAGTTGTTTAAGATGTTGGACAAGTAACTAGGGCTTATGACTTTAACATTGGATCTCCTCCACATATGTTAAGGTTTGGACGGAGATTTACCTCCCGTTACTTTGATGTTGAGCTTTATTGAGAAATTTATTTAATGCAAGTTTTGTTAAAAAATGTTGTTTTATATTGTACTTCAACAAGTGAGAATTTTTGGAATTATGACATTTTAGTCATAACCTTGCTCTATGCAATTTGATCTTTGGAAACGAAAATTTTGGTACCATTTGATTGATTGGATGCCGTTGAGCCTTATTGAGTTATATGAAAGTTTTGTTGGGTAATTTGGAGTTTTGTTTTACGACGTTTTGTGTCTCGTGGGTGCAACTTTGAAATATGAATACTTTAATTATTATATGCGTTAATTTATGGACTTTATTGGGTATTTTGTCTCATGCGGGTTTTGATGAGAAATTTTATTTTATGGCGTAGCCACCAAAAGGAGTAGATTTTGCAAGTTTGGTGTCACGTGGTTTTCTCTTTTTGGGATTTGTGTTAGCACATTTCGTTATAATTTGTTTAGCGTATGAATTGATTTATATGTGACGTGAGTAATGCATTTAAGAGCATCATGACAGTTTGTCTTAATGTTTTGCTTTATGAGCTTTCAATTAATTGGTTCTTTCGTTATCATTTTATGCAAATGCATTATATTGATTTATTGGGATGCATAACATTGTAGCCACTATTTTTAGAGCATTGATGCGCATTGTTTGTATGATTTGAAATTTGAAGTCGATTTAAATCTTTTTAAGTGTCAACCAATTACAAGCACTTACTATTTTCCTAAGTTTTGAGAAAACACATTAATGTGTGTGAGTTTCGTTAGAAGATTTTATTTCCATGTCATTATATGGCTAGATGAGAAAATTTTGAAATTTGATTTATTGAATTTCATCTTTTGAAATTTCGTATGAACTATATGTTGCATGTTATTTTATTTCAAGAAAACTACTAGGGGAATGTTACAAGTTTGCATGCATATTAAGATTTGAGATTCCGTCACAATATTTTAGCCAATATCTTCAAAGAATGAAAGCATGTTGTTATCTTGGCTGTAAACTTGGAACCGTTGCAAATCATTTTATATTCCGACCAAAGTGTATTTATGGACCGTTTCACTGTTTTCGTGAAATAACTAACGCGTGCGAATTTTGTTGATAAATTTTATTCCATGTCATTTTATGGTTAAAAATGAAATTTTTGGAGTTGGAGGTCGTTTAAACTTCTTTTGAGGTACGTACAAACCCTTTTGTTGCACGCTATCTAAAGTAGAAAATTACTTTACGTGCATGACATAAATAAATCCATGCTAGGACCGTCGCGTCTCATTAAAAAAAGTTGTTTAGTATGCTTTTGCGTTTTGTTAATAACTTAAATTGTGATGAAATAGTTTTCAATATGATTTTCATATGTGGGACGAGTGTGTCCATTTTTGCACAACTACCGAGTGGGTGGTAGTAGATTTTGTGCGTACAATTAAATTGATATGAAAACATTTATGTTGAAAATTTCTATAAAAGTTTTCGATTGGCATATTTGTTAAGTATTTCACTTGAAAACCTTGAACTCATTAGAACCTTGAAAAGGTTAAGTAACCCCGGTTAGGAGTAAATGTGTATAGAACTCCGACAGTGGAAGGTTGGGTATTCCAACACGTGATGGTAACCGTTCTTGTCGGCAACCTTGTTTTGGGTCTTGGTAAATCTTCGCATAAGGGACGTGTAGGACCCTTTAGTCACCATATTGATAACCTTGGTTGTGTGGGGATGCTCGACGAACGAAACTCGTGTGTGGAGTTCTGATGTGGTTCAAAGCTTGGTGGTATGACTAGGTGTCAACTTTGGGTTTCGAGGTCAAGAATCATTAGTGTATTTGGACGGTTGTAGCCCAAATTTTAAAGGATAGTGATATCGGTTGTAGTGGTCTTAAGAAGTTCAATTGTTTCACGTAGATTTAGTGGGATGACCTTCCTCGAATAGTAAAAGAATCTGTTGATTGGATGATTGGTAATTGGACGTATTCTTGGAGTCATATAATCGGTGGGTCAGGGGCGGTCGTCTGTTTTGGAGTCTGACAGTGCTCGTTAGAGTGAAGTGACAGTTCAAAAGTGGAAAGAGTTGGATTTGGAGATTTTGTTGGTTTCGGTGGTGATCAAACCTCGGGTTGGTTGGAGAAGAAATTTTGAAGCGTGTAGATCTGGGCTGATTGGAAGTCGAGATCGGACGTTGAGGAAGTATGGATCACCTAAGGTTGGGAGATGACCGGAGTCTTTCGGTTAGAGGCTACCCTAGTAAATACGCGTTCACTCGGGTATAAGTGTAGTGTATCTAAAAGGATATTGATTGTGAGTATCGACATGAAGTTGTCATGGCAGTTCTGGAAAGAAGGGATTCGAATTTCAGTAGGAAACTGAAGAAACATGGACAGTGTTGAGTTCGATAACCTTTGGGTGTTTGGGAGCTAGATTTCGAGAACGAAATCATCCTAAGGTTGGGAGGATTGTAACACCCGTAATTTTTGGATAAGTACAATTTCGAATCAGTGTAGAAATCGATCTTTTAAGATAAATACGAAAAATAGGATTTTGGATTAAATCCTGGATTTTATGGTCTTGTTAGATGGGGAATTCAAATACGAACCCAACGGTCATTTCCGGAGCAAAAACGGAGCAAAAACGAAGAAGTTATGGCCAAAACAACTTTCGGTACAATCTCGGCTAAAGTGACCAGCGAAAGTGACACTTGTGTCACTCTCGCCGGTTTTTGTACCGAGAGCCATTTGACCATGACGAGAGTGCCCAGCGAAAGTGACACTTGTGTCACTCCCGCACGTCACTTTAGCAGTCGGGCACCTGGAGCATAAAAGCGCGATTTTCAGCCTCAAAACTTCATTTCTTCATATCTCTCTCATTTCAACTCCGATTTTCTTGATTCAAGATGCTATGGTTTCGATTTTGAGATCTCTTCAAGGATGGATTATTAGTTTTGATGTTCATTGGAAGATTCAAGAGCATTTGGTGGTGGTAAGCTTCTCATTTCTCACTCCCAAACTCCATCTCTTCTCTCCCAAATCATTTCCTCTTCTTCCCCCTCAAACCCTATATGATTTTGTGCTTTTCATGGAGATTAAAGTGTTCCTTCTCCATCATATGTTAGTGGTTTCATCTATTGATGCAAGAGCAAATTTTCATCTCCAACACTAGAGATTTTGGGGTTTTCTAGGTTTTCATCAAAACCTAAGGGGTAAGTTCATTTCCTCCATTTACAAGCTTCATTTTGAGTTATAAATGTTCCATTGATGATCTCCTAGGTCAAATTGGGGTTTTGGGTATAAATGGAGATTTTGATGGTTGATGTTTGGGGAACAATTCTAAATGGTTAAATGTGGTTATTGATGGTTGGAAACTCATGGATCTAGGTTTTTGGAAGATTTAGCTTGATGATTCAATTTCTTTAAAGGAGCTCAAGTCGGGGAAAAATCTAGATTTAGCCTAAATCTAGCAAGGTAAGTTCAAGTTGATTTGTGAAAACGTTGTACGTGTCAAAATGTCATTTTTAAAGAGATTATACGTTTACATGAAAATTATCCATTGTTGGGTTACTTGGTGGGTTTTGATTATTGAAGTGTTTAACTTTATAAAATCTTATAAAACACCCACATTTGGGATTTTTGGATACTTTGATACATAAGTCATGATTGAAAGTGTTTTATTAATTAATTGCATAAAAGGAGGTTATTTGGTGAAAATGCATTTTTGTATTTGATGAAAATATGCATAGTTTGTGTTATGGGATGTTTTGAAAATACCAACATATGGGTTAATGGATTTTGGTCATTCCCGACCTTGCAAACATTTGGGAATTGAAAACCTTTTAATTTTGGAGAAAAGAGGTATTTCAAGTATTTAGATGAGTAAACCTTGGGTGTTGATATGGTCACCGATTTATTTTACGAGTGTAAGTCATTTGGTATAAATGCACCTTGATGGGTGTTTTGTAAAATGATTTATATTAATCTAGAGTTGTGTGGAGTTATTTATTAATTTTTATGGACGCATAAATGTGGGGTATTTGCGTTTTATTTTATTTATGACTTTTAACACGAAATCTGTTGATTATTGAGCGTGTGTCTTGGTAATTGGTTATGTTGGGTTGGGGACAATTGTCCAGTTGATAGCTCGACGTAGAGTTTTGGTCATGATTTATATGTATATGAGAATTACATGTTTTGAATGCGCTTGTTCATTCGTTTAGAGTCATGTAATGTTTTAGACCTTATTTGCTATGGATCCATATGCACTTGAGTTTTACGTTCAATGATGAGACGCTAGTTCCTCTCAGTGAAGCACGGAATAGGCATCGGGTTTCATGGTAAGTATAATGTGGGCCTATATGGTCGGGCATTGTCCCATGAGCAGTAAGGTGTAATTCCAATGTGCTTGGCACAGGATAAGCATCGGGTTTCATGGTATGTAAGATGTGGGCCTATATGGTCGGGCATCGTCCCATGGGTAGTAAGGTGTAATCCCAATGTGCTTGTTTTTGTGGATTTGGAGTGACCCAATGTATAGACCTGGAGTGGTTGAAATTGGGGGCTCCCAAGTCTCTACGGGCAATAGATCTGGAGTGATTGAGCTCGTTATATTATGAGAATAGTCCACAAGTTTGTTTTATTACATAGGTATGAGAATAGTCACGTGCAATGTAAACGGGCCTCCCCCGTCACCGAAAGGTGTTGCTTTGGGTATTTATTTTATTCGTGTTTCGATGATGTATTATATTTATATGGATTGTTTTCCACGACACATGAATTGGGGGTTATGTTTCATCCGTGTTTAGGATGTTTTGAATAATAATGATTTGTTCATGATTTCAATCGTTTTGGAATTCAAATACTATTATACTTTTCAAATAAGTTTTGGGATGAGTCCATTATGAGAATCGTTTTACATTAAAGTTTTCATCACGGGATGTGTGTGCGTTGGAAAATAGGTGATTTGCATCTAAAGTAAATTCTTTTTGAACTCGTGATTTAAGTTGCATCTCTCTCGTTTTACGAATTATATAATAATGATAAAACTCTTGAACTCATTAGGCGTTAGCCTAACCTTTTTTTTATTTGTCGGCATGTGCAACAGGTTCCGGTTGGGAAATAGTTCTAGTGACACGGTGAAGAGACAAGTGCTTGTAGTGTGCTCGAGAAGCGAATTGCTTAGTGAAGTCTTTCGCGCTTATTTTGGGATTAGTAACTTATACACGTGTTAAGTGACACCCGACTTTATGTGGTCGCATAGTATGACTGGAGTTATTAATTGTGGGAGTTGTTATGTTTTATCTTGAGGTAATTCCAAGAATGGTTTGTAGAAGGGATTTTATTCCTTAAGTGGTTATTTTATCGAATGTTTAATTAGTTGCTCTTTCTAAATTTAAGGGTGTTACATCAACACCCATGGTTTCTCCTTTAATATATATACTAGTATGTTTTGCAAGTTCGCTATAATTGATAAAGTAAATAAATCTTAGTTTGATAAAGGTTGATAAATTAAATAAAAAATACAAAAAATTATTAAAATCAACATTTTAAAATTTTAATAAGTACTGTTGTCCACCACGCGTTGCCCGGTAATGATAAATTTTTCTCAAAATATTTAACTATCACATTAAATGTTTCGGCATGTAAATAAATATAACTATTTAACCCAAAAAGTGGATCAAAATTTGGATGAACATTCAACATATATCTTGTCATTTATATATTCATTTGCAATTCCAACTTTTTACTTTTGCTACCACTATGGGACAATGAAGAATCCACCACAATTCACCATTTGATGAATTATTGATTCTCATGGTGTCATGTCATTATCTTAAGGTTTTGCTTTAGTATATATATAAAAGTTGATTGATATTGATATATTGATTGTTATCATAGTATTAAAAATTTGAAAATGAAAAAAATATCAAATAAAAATGAATGTAAAATAGACATAATATAATTAATTAGAGACTCTTCCATATAAATCTAGTTTATAAGAAAAGAAAATGAAATATTTAACTATCACCTTATATGTTTCATCATGTGATTAAAACTTAATTATTTAATCTAAAAAATGGATCAACATTTGGATGGACATTCAACCTATATCTTGTCCTTTACATAGTCACTTACATTTCCATCTTTAATATTTGCTACCAATGTGAGACAATGAAGAATCCACCAAAATTCATCATTTGATGAATTCGTGATTCCCATGGTGCCATGTCATCATCTTAAGGTTTTGCTTTGATATATATAAAGATTGGTTTTTGCGACAGTGACGATAGATGGTGATCAATAAAGTTACTTGCAGTTTGTGACGAATTAATCATGTTCGTAGAAGTTGGATTCAAATTCTATCACCTCTTAGTATGTATGTACGGAACAAAGCAAATGAAAACCGTAAATATGTTACAAACTTATAAACCATTTTTCATGTATTGTTTCATATATGAAACATTCAAAACTGTTCTGCATATGAAAGAAACATAAAATACATTTCATATAGAATGAACTACACTGGTCATGTGATTTTCTAATATTTTGGATTTGGTCCCTAAAACAAACTATCTACACTGATGGTCCCTGACTTTTCAATTTTATAACACTCAAGGCCCTCGAGTTAACACTGTCAGCTACCAACAATTAGAAGGGACAAATCATTATTGCACAAACTACAGAGACCAAAGGTATAATTTACTCTAAAATTAATTATGATTCACATATTTTATTTAAGAGTAAATTACATAAATCGTCCATGTGGTTTGGTCACTTTTTGGATATAGTCCCTAAAACGAAAAAATTATACTAAGCGTCCCTGTGGTTCGACAAACCGCACGCACAGGGTCCCTCCCTCTAACGTCGTCTAACCTGGCACCGTTAATGTCCCATAAGGTCTAAATTCAGAGGGGTAAAATCGTCTTTCCACGTTTTCTCTCTCATTTAAATCATTTAAGCAAATCTCTCTCTGCTAATTCTTCTCAACGGTCCTCTTTCACTCCTCTTTCGCTCCACCTATGAAGAGATGCAGTTGTGGATCAGATGCAGTTGTGAGAACTTCGTGGACCTCATCAAACCCAGGAAGACGTTTCTATTGTTGTTCAAGAAAGGTATTTCATTTTCTTCATCTTTGTGAAACAGGGATTGGATTTTCCCTAATTTCCCCATCTTCAATTTCCATGATAAATAGGCAAGAAGCTGTGTTTTCATTGATTGGTATGACCCAGCTTTGTGTGATCGATCAAAGATGATTATTCCAGGGTTGTTAAAGTCGAAGAACAAGGTGGAACAAGAAAATCGCAGACTGAAGTTGCTGTTGTGTCTAACATGGTTAGCGATTGGAGTGTTTTTTTTTGTATTTTGGTTGACCTAAATTGTTGTAATAGGCCAACTATTGGTTAATGTAAATTTTTTTGTTTTGGTTAGGCTAACTATAAGTTAATGAGTGTTTTTGTTGTTTAATGTAATCTCAGATTGGTTATTGTAAGATCAAGTGGTTTAATGTAATATTTTTGATTTGTTTAAACTCAGATTGTGGAATGTATACTAATACAATTTGCTTAATGTAATAAGTTCATTTTGTTTAAACTCAACAAGTTGCATAAGCAATAGTTTGCATAAGCAACAAGTTGCATAAGCAACAATTTGCATAACCAAGAAGTTGCATAACCAACAGTTTGCATAACCAACAATTTGCATAACCAACAGTTTCCATAAGTAACACTTTGCATAACCAACAGTTTCCATAAACAACAATTTACATATACTATTGTTTGATCCCATAAAGTATTTGCATGTACATCCAAAAAACAACCAAAAACAGGGGATCCCAAAAACTATTGTTACTGCCTAACAACCACATCCAAAAACAACAACCATCATCATTAAACATCTATTGTTTGCATCACTAATAACCAAAAGCTACTGTTAATCATTAAATTACATAAGAACCACATCATGGGGCTTGTCCCTTGCAGCTCCTAGAGTTATGACCTGGTTGCCTGCATTTCATACATGTTACTGTCTTTCCAACTCTTTTCAGCTTCCTTCCTGAGTCAGTCAGCTCTCCAACAGCCTTCTTCCTCTTCTTCTTTGGCCTACCAACTTGAGTGTGATGGGTGGGTGGAATCAAAGTGGTTGAGCAAGTAGACTTCACCCACAGCATCCTTCCATTAATTGGTTCCAACTTGTAACTATACATATGTTTCCATGTATCCAACCAATAAGTTTGATGCACCCAGTTCTCAAGAATTTCAGCTTATTCTCCATTGCTATGCATATTCCATATACATGCAACAACATGTTTGCATGGAATTCCAGTGATCTCCCATTTCCTGTAAGAACACCATTTTTCCCTTACATCTACAATGCATTAGTCCATTCATGGACCACTAACCTGGTATCTGCATTCACCATTCCATATGACTTGGTAATCCACAACATCCTTCTTGATCTGATCAAGTACTTTTGTCACATTTGGAGTGAGGGGACCTTGTGCTTTGTCAATTAGGGTCTGCACATTTGCTATTCTCTTCATGATGTATTGCCTTATATACTCCAAGCAGGTGATAATGGGTTTGTCCCTTCCTTCCACTAATTGTTTGTTGAATACCTCACAGATGTTGTTCAACAACATCTGTATGACTTCTTCCTGTAATTTATAATCCAATTGTAAGTAACATGTGTTAATTAAGCAACATATCTTAAAAATCAACTTAAATAAGCCCAAGTACCTGTAAAATGAGACCTGGCCCAATGATGAGGGGGTATCAGCTTCAACCAATTAAATGTTTGTTCATTCACCATCTTCAGATGCTCCATCTCACGATCAAACTCCTGGATAGTGGTTGCTGAGGCACACTTCCACAACAAATCCTTGTACAGTTTACCTTTCCAAGTCTTCTTCATATTTTCATGGATGTGCCTTAGGCAAAACATGTGTTCTGCACAAGGGAATACCTGTGCAATTGCAGGTACTATTCCCTACAAGTCACACAAACATATATATTTAAGAGTAAAACAAATATACTAATATAATAACTAAGAGATGTATAGAATAGAAAAGTACCTTTTGTCTGTCAGTAATGAATGTGAAATTGGAATTTCTTTCCTGGTCTAGATAATCCCCTAAGCAACTTAAAAACCAGGTCCATGAATCTGTGTTTTCTGCCTCAACAATGGCGTATGCAAGGGGGTATGTGCCATTGTTGGAAACAATTCCAACAGCTGCGAGAATCTGTCCAGGAAAAGGACCTTTCATGAAGGCTCCATCCAACCCTAAAAAATCTCTCATGCCAGCCTTGAAACCCCTCTTCAAAGACCCAAGACACACGTACACCCTCTTGAATCTTCTTATTTCAATTGATGGGTTAGGGTCCACCTCAACCTCTAACTTGACAGTTGTGTCAACATTTGTTCTCTGAACTTCAAGAAGGTAGTCCCTCAAACTCTTGTACTGCTCATCATAGTCTCCACGAAGTTTATTCAAAGCCATTTCGTTTGCTCTATGTGATTTCATCCTTGAACAGTTTTGCTCATACTTTTTCTGCATATCCATTTGAACAGCCTTGACAGGGATGTCTGGATTATGAATTAGGGTATCAACTAGATTTTGGGATAGGAAAGAAGCTGTACACGCCTTCACAGATCTTGTTTGGAGACATTTATGGGTCTCCACATATGTTTTGACCATCCAATTCACTTCATTTTTACCTTTGGAAACCAGTAGGACCCAAGGACATGAGGGCCCACTATTTGATTCTTTTTTCCCTAAGCTTGGACCACATTGACTTTCTTTTCTCAAATCTGGTAGGGTGCCTTTACAAAAAGACCTTAGCCTCACTGCATCATTCTTAATTACCTGAATCTGCCTTCTAGTTAATATTGCATGCATATCAATCTTTTTTTTAATGCCATCTTTGGTACCAAATACCTTACCAACATAAAAACTGGGAACCCCTTCTGTTTGTTCACTTTCAGCCCTTTCCATCCTAATTTGTTTCAACTTTCTTTTCCTTTCCATCTCCAAATCTGAATCATCTGTGTTGCTTTCAAAATTATCATGATCCAATGCATCAACAACAATGTTGTTTCCTTCTCCAGCCACTTGTGACTCCCTCCTACCAATCCACTCTGCTTCAACATCTGTGTGTATGTCAAAGGCCCTGCTGTCTATGTCTACTTTGTCCACTTCATCCACAATGTAATCACTATCATCACTGTCATCACTCTGGCAGTCATCACTCTGTACATTATTACTATCCTGATCACTTGCATATGCTCTTTCAGTTCTATTGGGGTCAAATTCATAATCTCGCAAATCATTAAATTCATGTGAAAACAATCCTTGGGTTTCAAGTTTATCAAACAAATCATTAAATTGGTCATCATCCAAAACATCATTAGTAGGACCAATGTGTTGGAAATCCATTACATTGACATGATTAGGATCCAATTCAGTGAAATCTAGGTGGAATTCATCCATTACATTGACATGATTATCACCCAATTCAGTGGCATCTAGGTGGACTTGATCACCCAATTCAGTGGCATTTAGGTGGACTTGATCACCTATTTCAGTGGCATTTAGTTGGACTTGATCACCTATCTCATTGCATTTTGTTGGACTTGATCACTATTGTCATGCCATTCAAGCATTAGTCTCTTCCTGCAAGAGCTAGCAACTCCTCCATGCACCTTTTTCTTGAGTCTACTTAACTCAGGTGCAGGATTTTCTTCAATCTCTTCTATAACAACATTAGTACCACTAGGACTAGCCAAATAAGTACCCACCCTACTTTTCCATTGTTTAGTGTATATTTCAAACACTCTGCATTCAGGAACATATTTCAACATGTTTATCACATCCTGATCATTTCCCAAGGCTCTTAGACCAAAGTCCAAGTCCCAACCAGGAGTCTAAAGTGATAATAAGTAGGGATTGGTTGTCTATAGCCAATTTCTATCATCATGACATCCAACTCATGTACAGAGAACACATCCGTGTTTACTAAATCAACATAACTTAACTTACCTTGAACATAACTACTACCAGGTTTCTTAGTGAAAAACCCTCCATGATGAATCTTGAACATAACCAACATAGGGTAGCAATCTATGGAAAAAAACCGGTTTTATCATTACCATATCCAACTAACCACTGCATGACACTAAAAAGGAGGGATGATAAACTGTTAGCTGCATTACATACCATATACGTCAATGTACTCGTTGGTTGATGGGGTGCTTCGAATCTGCCACAAAGTACCCTCCATTTTGCACGAAGAAGAAGAATCTTGCTTGGATTATCAAGAGACTAATGCTTAAAGAAAATGGGTTTTACAGAGAAGGATGAAGATGATGGATGATGGTGGGTTCTTATGGTAAGGATTAACATAAGAAATGAAGAATCTTGCTTGGATTTTCACATACACTAATGGTTGAAGAAAATGGGTTTCACAGAGAAGGATGAAGATGATGGATGATGGCCGGTTCGTATGGTAAGGATTAACATAAGAAATGATGTGTCAAAGCTTAATTACATTGGGTTATACGTAAATGAGAGGACAAAAGTGGAATGGCGATTTTATCCCTCTTAATTTAGGCGCGTAAAGACATTAACGGTGCCAGGTTAGACGACGTTAGAGGGAGGGACACTGTGCGTGCGATTTGTCGAACCACTGGGACGCTCAGTGTAATACAAAACATTTGGAATTTTGTATTACATCTCGATTGAGCTCATTTAAAAAGAAAGACTCACACTTGAATTTTTTTATGTAAAAACCAAAACACGGTACTTTTCAAGTGCATAATTTATATAAATTTGGTACTAATCATAAGTTATATATATATAGTAAACTGGTCCCTCTTCCTAACACCGTTAGTAAGACTCCGTTAAGTTGGTCATGTGCCCCTCACGTGAGGGCCATTTTAGTCTTTCTACCTATCTTCTTCAACCTCACATTCATCCCAAGAACATTCATACTCAAATCAAGAACATCATATGCAAAAAGATTCATACCCAAATCAAAACATACTTCATTAGAATCAAATGTTTAAATTAGTGTCTCAAAAACATCAACAACAACAAATTGTAAATCAAAAGCCTAAGAATTTCCCACCTTGGTCTTTTCAATTCAAACTTCATCTCCACAATCAAGAACCCTAATTTGTTATATTAACCAATATTCAAATATATTATGAAAAAAATTCTGAACATCAAACCCAAGAGAATCAAACCCAGAAAATGATTTGAAAAATACAAAAGCTACATCAAACAGATTTAAAAATCTAACCAAAATTAAAAACCTAAATTTTAAAAACCTAAGATAAAACCCAGATGTTTTCCACCTTCAATGGTCGCCTCTTCCTAACCCACCCCTCTTCTTGTCGATCTGCTTCTCGGAGAAAATGCCATCAGCGACCAAAAGAACACAGATTAGAGATAGAGATCGAGATCAAGAGAGATCGAGAGAAGAGAGAGAACAGATCTGAGAAATGGACTCCATTAAAACCTACCAAAGTGAAGAAGAAAGAAAGAAGAAATAAGATGGTGGTCGTGGGTGGGGGTTTGGGATGAAGGTGGTTGGTGATGGTGGTGGTGGGTGGAGGTTTGGGTGACGGTGGTTGGTGATGGTGGTGGTGGGTGGAGGTTTGGGATGAAGGTGGTTGGTGATGGTGGTGGTGGGTGGAGGTTTGGATGAAGGTGGTTAGTGGTGGTGGTGGGTGGAGGGTTTAGGGTGGTTGGTGATGGTGGTGGTGGATGAAGGTGAGGATGAAGAAGGCTTAAAAAGACTAAAATGCCCCTCACGTGAGGGGCACATGACCAACTTAACGGATTCTTACTAACGGTGTCAGGGAGAGGGACCAGTTTGGGATCCGAAACTGTGTTTTAGGGACTGTAAGTGTAGTTTCAGCTTTGGAGGGACCAACACTGAAATCGAGGCATACTCGAGGGACCATTTCTGTAATTTACTCTCTATATATTTCTCTCAATTATAAAACTAACGAATTCTAAATATGAACACCAACACATTTGACATCAAAACCATGAAAGTTTAAGTAACTTCATGATCAATTTCTAACAACTCAATTTGTACATAACTTATTAACATTGAACATATTAATATGGGCGTACCTCTATTCAAGTCTGTGTGAAAACCGGAGACTTGGCAAACGATTGAGAACCATAATGCTTTTGATAAGGTTGAAGAATTTGGTCACCAATTGGATAGGTTTACGTGGGTGGTGCAATCGCGATGAAGAGCCACTGTGAACGAAGACGAGTGAGTACCGAGACGGGGTTACAAAATATATTTTCTAAACGGAGGCTATATGGTGAAGACAACAAACTTAGAAACTAAATTGTCAAAATTCAAATCAGTTACAAGTTTGCACCAAGAAACAATGGTGGGTACCTGTAACAACCCACACCAAACAAGCATGCCAAAAGCTATTTATTTAATTCAAAACGCCAAAAATGGCCCAACATAGTCACACTATCAAGATTACAAAACTGGGCTTGCGGAATTAACCCTAACTACAGCTGAGAACATAACTAAAAAATAAAAAGGGAAAGTCTTCTAATCCTTCTATACACAAGCTCCAACTCATGTCTTGCCATTTCCTCTAAACGAGCTCTCGGCTACCTGCTTACCTGAAAATGTTTTAGTTTTGAAAAGCGAGGGTTAGACCATGAGGTCTAGTGAGATCCCTCTTGCTACCGACACCACGCCACAGTTATCAATTAAAGAGAGTTTGTAAGCATTTATAAACAGTTACACCTTTGTCAGTTTAAGTACACACATACAACACATATTAACGACTCGCACTTAGTCACGTACACACCTGTGACAACGTGTTAGGGCACACACCCGCCCTTAGTGATCATATGAAACGAATTCATATATTTTGCATGGGACACCCTCCCCATATATCCATATTACATTCTCACATGTCTCACACATATCCATAAGATAATTTACACTCTTTGATCATGCGTATTTAAAACAACGTAAATCATGTAATTCAATATATCGGTACAAGTAATAAATTCAAGTATCGATAAGGCTTCAGTTTAGAAAGACTCACCCGACGTCCATGCTAGCACGTTCTTACTTGAAATCGCTATTCTCTAACTGCACACCTACATTTTCACCCAACACACGAGAGTGAATAAGTCACTCAACATCCTACAAGGATTTCTATCACACCTCCCGAGACACACCCCGACTTCTTTAAGGCACTCTCTACTAGGCACACAAAGAGGATCCCAAAGGATTTCCGACACAGTCCCAAACAGTAGAGTTTTCCGGACAAACCCACTTCCGGACAACTCACTACAATCTGGACTTCTTCCAGATTCTGCTACTTTCCCGGACCCTTCCGGATTCCGGGATTTTCCGGATTCAGGACTTTCGGTATCCGGTACCGCTTCCGAATTCTCGACTTTCGGTATCCGATACCACTTCCGGATTCCCGACTTCCGGATTGGGCGAATTCCGGACAACTGGGATTTCATATCGAATACTCCCATTCTGAAAACCTTGATTGATCGCACCTCATGACTCCATACTTGGCATTAAGCCATTATAATCAAGGAGGTAACATTTCTAAACAACTTAGTAAGCTACTCCGCCCGATTCCTACACTGATTAGATTGGAACACACACACAGACCACCATAACCCTCCTATGGTGAAATACAAAAGGTTACAAAACCCCTTCAACTCCCAACATCCCAGATTAAAGAAGAGATGTTAGAGAAGGACATTACCTTGAGGAGAAAGATGATTCTTCAAACCTCAGCTCCCAATTCCAAGCCTTCCTTCCCAAGAATTGCAAAGTTGCTCCACACCACTTTCTTACCCTAGCCGCACCTTACTGAATGAGGGGAAATGAAAGATTTTAGGGGTACTAACCCTATTTCTCAACTTCACACAATAGCCACCAACTTTTTAAACCTTCACACCTCACATACCAACTTATATTTATTTACAAAACGAACCCGGTTATTACAACATCCTCCCCTTAAAAGAATTTCGTTCCTGGAATTCCATCTTTGAACAAATGAGGGAAACGGGTCCTCATATCCGATTCCACTTCCCAAGTTGCTTCTTGCCCCTTATGGAAGCGCCACTGAACCTTCACCAACGAGATTTCTTTAGTACCTCTCTTTCTACCCTTGAGATCTACGATCGCCAATGGCTCCTCCGCATAATTCAACATTCCGTCCACACGAATGTCTTCTAACGGTACGACCATGCTTTCCTTGGCCAAGCACATCCTTTAATTCGACATGTGAAAGGTCGAATGAACTCATTCTAAGTTTCTTGGGCATTCCCAACTTATATGCCATTTTACATACACACTCTGTGATGACAGATGGCCCGACATACCTAGACCTTAGCTCCCCTTTCCTATCTAAACGCACAACACCTTTCCACGACGAAACTTTAAGCATCACTTTGTCACCCACTAGAAGTCCAATCGATCTCGTCCTTTTGCTCACATAACCCTGTGGCGGTCTTGAGCCACCCTTAACTTCCCGCGAATCTAGTTGACTTATCGGTGCTCAGCCGTGCGTCCTCTGGTCTCACCAAATGCCTCTTCCCACGACACATCTTTATTCTAGAAAGAATCCCAGATAACTGCACATGCCAACCTCTTTGTTCCTCTAAGGATTCTATCGTTCCCACAATGCATAACCCTTCAACAATAGGGCGTATACCAACGAATTATCACACCTTCGATTAACTACACTCTAACCCCAGAAAATTCGCGTAACATAAGAATAACGCCTCAGGCCAACTGTACCAACTGAACACAATATCGTCCACACACCTAGACTCACAGTTTTAAAACGCGTCAAATTAAGAGTTTCACACACAACTTCACGTCCGTAAAAGAACGAATTTATAGGTTAATGCCACAACGACATGAATCCCTTATTAAAATAACGACGCTCAAATCGCCAACTTAACATTAGATCAACCTTGAATGTCACCTTAACTCGCAGTTATGATCTTCTTCAACAGATAACACATAATTCTATAATCGCTTTCGCCAACACGATATACGTCTAAAGCAGATAACACTTCCTTGCCTGAATTGCATTGACTACAATTCATCAATGATAAACAATTCATACGTTCTCACCACATCATCACCCCACACTATACTTAGCTAGAAGTAGGAAACTTCCATACTCCAACATCTGAAGCAGCCACCAACCAACCTGAACCAATCTTGAAGACAAGCATTCAAATTCTCACTGCATCCAACAATCGTCCATCCACATATGAAATAAATTCAAGTTCCACCCACTCACCAGAAAGGAGTGTCCATGCTCACACAAAACTATTCTCATCAGCCTAACTCCGAACGACAAGCTCACTTGGAATATTTCCCACACTATCACCAAGTCTAACCCAATGGCCCATCTATAAGACCCTCAAAATTGGAATGAGCAACTAACTTTAATTTCAATAAATTAAACTAAAAGATGATAAAATGACTTCTATACGTCATCCTTAAAAATACCTCAAAGTTTAAACCTCATGAATTAAACAACTAACAACTCAAGGCGGGTGTTACTTAACCCAAATACAAGTTGCTAATCCCAACAAATGCGGAAGACTTCGCTAAGCATCTCACTCCTCGTGCACTCTACTAGCACTCATCACTTCACATTGTAGCTAAAGCTATTCCAAACCTGAACCTGTTGCACATGCCGACAAATAAAAAGGTTAGGCTAACGCCTAGTGAGTTCAAGAGTTTACATCATGAGTAAATCATTTGATAAATCAACAACTTCAACTTAATAAATGATTTTCTAAAAGGGTTTGTATAAAAGACATCGACAACGCATTTTCCAAACGCACACAACTTCTGAGAGGAAAGCTCCCAATGAAAATCGTTTCTCTGCAAGGATTCAAATCCAAAACTCACATCAAGAGTTAATTAATAATAATAATTCCTCAAATAATCGCCACTGCGAATAAAACTCCAATAGTTAAAACATCCAACAAGGATGTGACATAAATCCGTCCATCAATCATGGAAAACAATCCGCATGCATATAATATAATCTCAACAATGCGAATAAATAAAATACCCGAAATCAACACCCTTCGGTGACGGGGGAGGCCCGATCTCATCGAATGTGGCAAACACATAAACTAAACCACGATTAAATAAATGCAAGTAAGCTTCTTGGATGTGGAAAACAGATGACATCAACCATACTAGGTCTTTAGTCAATCCTCGGCATCAATCATACTAGATCTTTAGCCCATATTAGACATCAACCATACTAGGTCTTTAGTCCATCTTAGACATCAACCATACTAGGTCTTTAGTCCATCTATGACATCAACCATACTAGGTCTTTAGCCCGTCCTCGGCATCAACCATACTAGGTCTTTAGCCCTTCTTAGACATCAACCATACTAGGTCTTTAGTCCAAGCCATCAAGTTCAATCCTACTGGATCTTTACCTTAGGAAAACCCACCATCCGAAACAAGCTTACTCGACTCAAATATAAATACATGACCCCAAAAGAATACTAATGCATTCAAATCATGTAAATCTCAAATATAATGCAACTCATGCAATGCAAACCCCAAGCCCACATCGAGCTTATTAAAAACCGGGTGAATGTCATCAAGACTCAACCGAGTCCAAAACCGAGCCCTATGCTCAAAGATCTAACGATCGTTTATCAACATCAACTCATGCAAATAAAATGCATCTAGCTCACATCATGCAACACATGCTCCGAGGCGTGATAATCTCACAACCCCTTCATTGCCACTTTCCCAATGAAGTCAAATCATATATGCATCTACATGTACACGTATATGTGACTCTTTCATAACTAAACAATGCATATAACTCACAAAGGTTCATTAGTCCCAAAGGTACTAAGAATACAAAATCCTCAAACGGTCTTCACACACAAGACCAACACATAAACCGGCACGTATTCAAATAAAATGCAATTAAGCATATAACACACCCAAGACTCCACCTCGAGTCACCAAAACCGGTAAATACTCAAAAGACTCATTTGAGTAATAATCAAGCCTTTAAGGCCAAAATAAACGTTTGGTTAAATACGTGTCACTCACACGGTTACGTAAACCAAAATGCATCGTTACCAAAAATCTTTACCTTTGTAATTCCTCAATTGGCCATCGGCCCCAAAATAAATGCTTACAACTCTTAAAACACTCACATGGTCGGATTTACCAAAATCCCCAACCCACACGTTCACACTTTAAAATACGCCACATCATAGTTATCACATAATCACAAAAACACTAAAGTGTAGTTTGACCAAATCCTCTTCACTTAAGCAATAGATTTTCAAAACCTCTTTCACTCGTGGTTTATTCATCAATCGCTCAAAATTCCCAAATATGGGTGTTTTATAAGATTTGTAAAGCTCAACACTTTGATTAAATCAAAACCCACCAAATAATTCAACAAGGAATAATTTCACATAAAGCACACCAATACTTTAAAACACATATTTTGGCATGTACAAAGTTTTCACAAAGCAACTTGAACTCACCTCGCTAGATTAAGCTAAATCTAGATTTTACCATACGTATGCTCCTTTGAAGAAGTCCGTATCTTCAAGTCCAAATCTTTCAAAACCTAAATTCATAAGTTTCCAAGCATAAATATTTATCCCCAAACACTTAGAATCATTTCCCCCAACATATTACACCCAAAATCGCCAATAGATCAAAACCCTAATTTCTAAAATGAAGAGAAGAAAAGATTACCTCAACCATCAAGTGAATCTACCAACCAAACACTTCTAGTGTTACCAAAGTGAGCCTCATTATTCATTTCATCTAAAGAAAGGAAAGGTTTAGTTGAGGGTTGGGTAAAACCCTAGAAATGTAGAAATCTCACCAAAACGAAAGTGAGAAGAAAGGTTCTAACCTCCATCCATAATTCCTTGTTAAGAACTGAGAGAGAAGCTTTGGTTTGAAAGATTTATGGCTTCAAGAGCTCCAAAAATGATTTAGAGGGTTAGGGTTCGGTTTGGAAGAGTTTAGAGAGAGAGAGATGGAATAGAAATGAAAGAAGGCTGAAAGGCGTGGGTTTAAAACCCTCAGGACCTGTCGGCGATAGTGACACCGCGATAGTGACACTGTCACTATCGCCGGGCATACTCGCCCGCCCTCCCAAAACTCTCGGTACATATGGGGCGATAGTGACACCGCGATTGTGACCTTGTCACTATCGCGAGTGTCATACTCGCCGGACTTGAACCGAGCCCAAACTTGGCCAAAATTCTCGAGAGGTCCAATAGCATTACGTGTCCCACCTTCTAATGTAGCACCTTGTCCTTTTAATAATTCTAAATGGATTCATTTACAATTGAGTTAGGATTTTCGGGGTGTTACAATCCTCCCAACCTTAGAATGATTTCGTCCTCGAATTCTTGATCCTTATGACCAAAGGCTGATTAATCCAACGCCGACCATAATCCATCCACTTCCAACTGAAACCTAAATTTTCCCCCACACGGACTACTAAGACAAACATCAAGTAGACTCTTACCAACAATGTCCTCTCGGGCACATTGTACTCACGTCCGGGTGAACGCTCCATCTACGTGATCAACTCCCAACCACAATACCTCGGTCGTCTCCCAACCTTCTGTGTTCCATACTTCCCCGACGACGGATCCCTACTCTAAATCAATCCGTGTTCGCACACTCTTAATTTTCTCCAATTCGTCCAAGGTTTGATTACATCTAAAACCAACGAACCTCCAAATCTACGATTCCCACTGTCGAACCGGCACTTACCTCTAACGAGTCCCACTAGACTCCAATACCGACGGTCGTCACTGACTTATCAGTTACACCATTCCCAAAACACGTCTAACTCCGATCATCTAGTCGACAGATTCTTTTACCACAAGCAGAGGGTCGTCCCGCTAAACCATTTGTCACAATCGAACTTAAGTTCATCATAACCGATACCACCATTTATTAAAATTAGGCTACACTCTCCAATCACACTAGTGGTCCTTGGCCTCGAATTCCAAAAGTTGACACCTAGTCACACCACCAAAACTCGACTCATCACAGAGCTCCACACACGAGTGTCACTCCTCAAATCGTCCCGCCAATCCATGGTCATTCCACCGGCCTAAAGGATCCTACACGACCTTCACGCAATACCGACAACCCAATACAAGGTTGCCGAAGCGAACGGTTACCCCAACACTAACAAGGGACACCGCAAGTCCCATCTTTTAGTTGCCCACAAGAAATGATTCATTCCCGCAAACGACATCATACGGCTCACGACAATCACACGCGTTAAAAACCTGATCTTTTATCGAAAGGTTCTACACGTCCTCACCCCTAACTGGGGTTGCTCAACCTCACCAAGCCTATGTTTTTGTTGTTTTAATGTATGTTTGGTGTTGGATTTTTTTGGTATTTAAATAACCCACAATTTTTAGTGTTTATGGTGTTTTTAGGGGGTGTTTGGGAGTGCTTATATTTTCTCCTTATGACTTATTTGCTTATCCGGTGAGGAAAAGCATTTTTTTAAAAATATTGTTAAAAATTGAGGGTAAAAATGTAATTTAGATAGATAAGGAAATAAGGAGAAACAAATAAGTAGGTGTAGATTGACTTATCAAAAACAACTTATTTGTGGTGAGGAGAAGCAAATAAGCACTTTTGATTTTTTCTATCCAAACACTCCAAACTGCTTATTTGCTTCTCCTCACCGCAATAAGCAAATAAGTTAAAAATATAAGCACTCCCAAACACCCCCTTAGTATTATTCTTTAGTGGTTGGATTGAAAATACCGTTACTAACAAGAATTTTAGACTAGTGTTAGGAAAATAACAATCATAAGGACCAAATTTATAATTAATCAAGTTTAAAACATTGGTCATAGTTTTTAACATACCACATGGATCAAATCAATAATCCTAAGAAATGATTTTTTAAAGGAAAAAGAAAAGAAGGTGTCAGGTGAGTTGATATTGGAATCTCAATCATCTTGGTGTGTATTAACTACTAATATTCATTAACATATTTTTATTTATGGAAAAATCAAATCAAATCAAATCAAATATTTAAAATGTAAAATTAAATCCAAACGTTAATGTATGTGAGTAAATTGACGTACATTTAGGATGAAGTTTCCGTTTATATGGTCACCTATATCATCATACTACGGGCCTGCTTACTTTTGACTTAATGGATATAATAGCAAATCGGGCTTATACGTACAGATATATTGAGATGTTTATTTGCAGCTTAATGAAAAATAAGTGGGCTTATTCGCACAGCCCAAATACCTCAGCTGTCCCCATTCAGCCCAAAATTTTACTTCCTTGTGCCTGAGAAAAAAAAGCGCTCCTGAAACCTACCTTTTTCACGCTCTCTTCTCGCCTGATCTCTTCTTCCCCCTTCCCCTCGACAATCTCCATTGCCGACTACATCTGTTTCTGGCAACCATCTTCCGACGACTGCATCTTCCAGCGACCATCTTCCGACGCCTGCATCTTCCGACCACCATCGATCCATGCCTGCATCTTCCGACAATCATCGATTTCAAGTACCGACCCAAGTATGTTCATGCGTTTATGTGGATTGATTTTGGGTATATGTTTTTTATTACGAAGATGATGGTACTTATATCAAAAGGGGAGGAAGAAGATATTGAATTTGCGATGATGGTACTGATATCAAAAGGGGAGGAAGAAGGTTTTGATTTTGCGTTTGTGTGGATTGATTTTGCTGTTTGATTTCATGAATATCAACAATTTTTGTATGATAGTCTGGAGTGCACAACTCTGGCCATATTTGGTTTTCCTTGATTGCAAAGATTTGGATTTTCATTTCATAAATTAATGATAAAATTGCTAAACTGATCTCAAGGATTGAGATCTTAATTGAATTGCTATTATTTGATTTTGATTGAATTGATCATGTTTAAAAATTGTGTTGAAGTTTATCTTAGGATGATGAGAGATGAACACCATGTTTTAATTCATGCTAAGGGGTAGATTGGTCATTTTCATCATTTAGATAATTGATTCAGGAAAAAAGTAAACATCAACATATTTTTATCCAGAAAGACAAATTTATCCATATAGCACTTAATAGAAATCAGAGAAAGTTAAGACCTTTTCTGTCATACATATTTTTTGAAGAAAAAAATGTTTTAAAGTCTTGTTATTGAGGGCAATACCCGATTTGCCGTTCTTCTGTTAGTAACTTTTTGCACAATGGATGGAGTAATTTGCCAAATTTTCAAATATTTCGATATATCTAAAATCATTTTAGTATCAAATTTTGACGTTGCGCCAAAAGTATAATCTCAATTTTATCAAATAAATAGCAAATTACTCTTACAAATGATATCATGGCATTTGCTTAATCAAGGAGATGTACCTCATTAAATACTATATCATTGTGTTTTATATTATTTAACAGATATTTTGTATCTAGGATGAATTATATTTTTGTCCCTGTGGGTTACCAAAACTTTGGTTGTCGTCTCTCGGCTTCAATAAGACCACCATTAAGGGGTGTCATGTGTCCATTATGTAAAGGATATTTCAATCATTTTGCATGTTTTTAATGAAATTGAAAAATCAATGTACAAATATTAAAAGTATTGAGTACAAGTATTAACCTTAATAGAAAAAGAAACGAGAAAACCAAAAGTCATCCCAAAGCAACTACACCTTCATCTTATTTCGATGTGGGATCAAATTCCTCACTAAAATTCAAATAATAACCCATATTTTTTTATTCAAATATTAACAATACGTGCATCTTTAAATTAACCAAAAAATGGTTTCAACATGTCGATAGTGTCATTACATTACCATTATAAGTTGTAAGTTCAAATCTATTTGATTTTTTCTTAAAATTTTAGATGGTGAATTGGTTAAATAATGATGATGAAGAAGAAGAAAAAGAAAAAATAGGAAAGTGATGTGGGGTGATGATTAGGAAAAGATACTAAATAGGGTTACAACTGCCCTTTGCATGTGTTAATCATCATATATATATATATATATATAGCAAATTAAGGACCCCATGCCTCCAACACCTTTTCTAACTTAATTACTACTAGTTGTCTACCCGCGCAATGCTGCGGGAAGTAAAATTTTCCAAGTGATTACAGTTTAGAGGCACAGGAAACGGGATGAAAATGAATATGTTGCGGGTGTGAAAATGTATATATTCATCACATATTGTCTTATGAAATCCAACTCCAGATACATTAATTCAGAATCTAAAATAAATCTCGGTGGAGTTTGGATTCGATTTCTGTAATTGGCAATCTGGAGTAGAACGATCTCAAGAGTTTGGAATTGATCAAATTCATTTTTGATTTATGAAATTGTCTACTAAAATCAGTAGTTTGGACCATATCGGGTTCGAGAGTTCATTGCAAATCATCACAAAAGCATGATATACGAGGTTTTCTCGTATCATTAACACAAAAATAAGTAATCAAAGGGGAGCAGAAACATCCCTACATAAAAGGGGAAAACTTCAAATTGGTGAAATCATTCAAGAACAATAGAAAAAAAGAATAAAATACCAAGATCAAGACATCAAAGTATAAACCCGGTTGTAAGCCCCTTCCATGAAGGATTGTTCGAGCTCAACTGCATGTTTTTTTTTGAAACAACAGCTTATTACCATTACCAACAAAACCAACCAAGGTTTACACAGCCAAATTACAACCCATGAACAAGACTAACAGGAGCCAACCAAAGCACACTACAAAACAACTACCACTACCAACCACAGCAAACAACCAAAAAAGTTTAAAGCAAAGACAGACAAAAATTAAATGGAAGCAGGTTGTTTGCAAGCAGCAAACCCCAGCAACCACCGCCATGCCAGGGCTTAATCCAGGCAGCCCCTAACCAGCTTAATCCAAACAGCCATGCCAGGGCTCAACTGCATGTTTGATACACGGGTTTTCAAGAGCGGTGGCAGAAAGCAGCTCTAATTCAGTGTGAAACTCGGCGATTCTGTTTTGTACAAGGAGTCTCAAAAGGTTAAGACCTAAGATCGGGTACTCCTGTGGGGATTGCGGGAGACGACCGCTGTTCCAACAAAAAAACAAAATTGAAATTTATAACCAACGTAAAAGATTAGGGATTTCACAGAGAGGTGATATGATGCTGAAATTATAACCAATATAAAAGATTGAAATTATAACCAATGAACAATTCTATTTAGAAAATTAGAACATATTTTGTAAAAGATTTAACCATTACAAGAATTTTTCACAAAGGAGATATGATGCTGAATAAAACGTTACCCTGCATCAGTGTAGTAAGGCTTCAGCTGAAAGAAATCTCTCTCAAATGCATCTTGATCTTCCATCTTTACACTAAACACAACAGCATGCTCGTAAATATCCCCTGAAATTGTCAAAAATAGATTTTATAAGAGCCAAATGTGCATGGGAGAGTTGTTTACAAATTATTATCTTTGGCTTATTATGCTAAATAAGGGCCGAATGAATTCCGTTTAAAAGCCCCACACACGTTAGTTTTAAATTAGGGGTTGATTAGTTTAATAAATTTCCTATTTTATTTGGTGTTTCTTTAGTTCCTTAGTCATGAAGGACTAACTTAGTAAGGGCTATAAAAGATAAGCCTTGACCGAATTTTTTTAGTTCAAAGTTCCCTAAAGAGACGTTTGCTTTTATCTGTGTTCTTGCATGAAATACATGCTTTAAAGAACACTCAAATGGATTAATCACCCTCTTTTAACTTTCATTCAATTTAATAGTTTCCTCTCACCTAAAGAATAGAGGCATCTCCAAATCCTCATTCAATTTATTCTAATTCTTTTATCATTCTAAGCAATCAGATTTCTACCCTTTCTTAGAGGTTGTTGCTGAATTGACTTTTGGGGTTTTCAAGTTGATGCTTTGGAGGTTCAAACACATAAAGGTCTTGTGTGTTTGGATGTGTGCAAGAGTCAAAAACTCATACGCATTCATACATGTTAAAATATAAAGAATCGCTATACAATAAGTATGAGAAGAAACGGCAATGAAATACTTGATACTGAATACTTACTTGCTAGAGTTAACTCTTGAATTGCATTAGGAGTTTCTTCAAATAATGGAGGGAGGCTTTTAAATTCTATCAGCAGGATCTGCAAGTTAAGAATCAAGACGGATTACCTCAATGCTTTAGCATCTTAACCCCACAATTGGATTTAATCTTATCCCACTATGTATTATTGTTATAAATCCCTCATGCAGTGACTATACAAATTGTTATAATTGTTGATAGTGGCAGAATGGTGAATAGATCATATATATATATATATATATATATATATATATATATATCCATTACTACAACGAGAGCCATGTTTATACAAGAACCAGCAAAAAAACACTTCCAGACATAGCAGCTTAAATTAGTCCTAACAACCAAATAGAAAAAAATGAATATACACTTGCGAGACAATTAACAAATTACATAAACGACTCTATAACCATCAAACAATTGTTGAACATCTCTTGGTAGTTATCCAGCTGTGGTTTCTAACACTGTTTACCTTGTAAGCTTAACAACGTATCTTAGTCATTCACGAAATTGTAAGCTTACGACTGATAATTTTTTTTGGGGCAATTAGAGCTGAACGAAATCGAACTGAAGCAATCTGAGAGGTGAGCATCGAAGATGAACCATTAAAAATTCGACGAAACGCTTAGAAAATGCCATTTCAAGGATTGAAAGCGGTGTGGAAGAGAAGAAATAGGGGTTTACTTGATAAACCCTAGATGTTACCAAAAGGTCATTGACCCAGCGGTACCCAGGTTACCAGTAGAGCCCAGTCTCCCTGGAGGTTAAGGGTTCAAACCGCAGAGTGTGTGTGACTATGTATATGAATACTATATACTTCAAAATTAAATTGATGAATTAGACACCAATATTGATTATGCATATATTATGATAACTTGATTTAAGATTAGATTGCTCAAGCGGCAAAAGTCAAGCACCACGTAATCAAGAGAGGAAATACTTTATTGGGCAAATTATTTAAGTTCTCACCTTATAGCCGGTTCTTGAGCTTTTTTGTGGTGGCTAGATCCCTTATCTCCAATCCATTGTTGCCTTGTCTGATTCCAAAGAAGACGACCTGCAAAAATAACAACAACATTCAGATTGTCAGACTACTTTTGTTTTTTTTGTAACCGTGGAAGTCCGGGTCCGCTTGCGTGCTACTCGACTAAGCCCATGGGACACTGAAGATATCAGACAAAAAATCCCTACAGAATCCGAAGAAGACTGAATCTGGCGACCAATGAGAGGAACCCCAAGGGCCTACCCTTTATTTTCCGGTTGAGTTGACCCTTAAGGTTGACTTTTTTTTGCCCACCGGTATTCCAAACTAAGACCTCGTTTTTCAAATTTAAGAAGATGAAACACGATAGCCTAATAAATGTAATTGAATTGAAAACTCACGTTACTGAGTAACAAATGACATACCACGATTAACAAATTCAGGAGGATTGCTTCCAGAACTACAATGGCCATCGAGGGTTGGGTTTGACATGCTAACCGATGACGCGCTTAACTGTGACTGAGCTGCACTATTATCCATCTCATATGTGCTGCTACTCCAAAAGTCTTGTGCCATGCTAGCTTTATTTGTGGTTGAATCTTTTTTAGGAGCTCCACTTGTCTTTTTATCAGTGGCCATAAATGGAACCTTAGGACATCCAAGACAACCTCTGCTCTGTTGCAAATAAGGTTTACAACCATAAAAATGATTAGGAAAAACTAAAAAAAAAGTATCAGCCTCATAATCACAATACTACTATTAATCATAGATAAAGTACATATTGTATTTATACCGAGACCAAAAGAGAATAATACATTATACGATAATACAATAGAACCCTTGGGTAAAAATTCATTAAGGTTCCCACACAGATTTTGTTTCTACTCATATCGATCCAAAGGAATTCAAAATTTCAAATGAATTTATACTCATTAAACATGAAAAACTTACATGGATAAGATAACTGAATTTATCTTTCAAGTTCTCCATCACCCAATGCATTAGAGGAGCACAGTAAGTTTCAGAAACCAAACAGAAAAAACTCTTTCCTACGAGTCTATGAAATTGACAGAATGAACTTAACTTCATATACATGCTCTCTTGCATAATTTCCAGATTCAGACCACACCAATTTACATATAGGGTATAGATACACAATCTCTTCACCACAAGAAGTTAAGCATGAACGAAAAGTGAATCACCCCAAAACCACATTTTGTTTGTTTAATTGTTTCTTTTGCTTACACAAGAAGCAAACCATCAGATTCCAATCAAAAGTTAAGTTTAAAGCCAACTACATAGGTAAAGCTATTTGGTTGTTAAATTAACCAACACGGTAAAGAATATAAGACACCAATCTCCTTTTAATCTAACCTTAATAAAAATGACAAGTGCTTGAAAAAGAACCAAATATTAGAAGTCCCTAATTTTCCAGTTTATCCTCCAATCCACTGAATATTGTCAAACACCACATGAATCATTATAACATAAAAGCCCTAGAAGTACACATGTGAAGATAATAAAAATCCCCCTTTCTCCCATGTTAATTAACACCAACTTTGCAGTACTTCTTCTGTCCATTTAAATCAATTTAGTTTCTTCAAATTAATTTTTGTAAAATAATCACATACAAAAGCTACCATATATCCAAGCATGCGATTAATGAGATAGCGAAAGTTCAAAATTTCGCCCAAAAATGGCGAGAGAGAAGAGACTGACCCCATGAATGCAAATATTGGAAGATGTGATTGATGATTGATCTGAAAGTTCGATCAAAGGATCACAAATATAGAGTATCAAAGAAACGCAATCGATCGCCGAACGATAAATCGAGGAAGAAGTGAATAGTAAAACCTGCAAAAATCACCACACACACACAAATCTTTATGGTAAACCCTAACAGAAACATCAAATAAACATTAGTAAGATGCTGAATCAATTCGAATCGATGTTGAATCAATTCGAATCGATTTGAACCCAAAGATATTGAATTTGAACCTGAGAGGATATGAGGTGATGAAACCCTTGGTGATTTGAACCGAAGAAGAAACGGCAATTTAGACTGAATATGATTTACAAATATAAAAAGCCAAGCAGTCTTGGAGGTCGAAGCGTCATCTTGGAGAGAGCATGAACGGAACGGTGTAATGATGGAGGTCGGAGCGTGTATCTTGAATCGAGTGTCATGATGACACGGGGCTGCAATTGAGAGTGAGGTGCCTTAATGCTTTTAGGTGTTGGGAGAGATTTTAAGAGATTGTGCATAAAATAGCAGTACTATATGCTTTTAGAGTTGTTTTTAAGAGTTAGGTGTCTTAATGCTTTATAATATAGTATAGATAATAACCATTTACTTTTTCACTCTCAGTAATTACTACACTAATTAATAAGTAATATACATTTAATTACTTAAATGCTAATCCAACACTTTTAATTTACAAATGTCTTTGATATTAAAATAATGTTTATTTCATGTGTGATGGTGAATGAATCATGGGTTGGTTTTCTTTGGACATGTTATATAAAAGTAATTAGTTTAAAAATAAACATTATTTTAATATCAAAGACATTTGTAAAATTGTTGTTATAGTTACTAGAAACCTTATAACATCAATCTCGTCATATTAGATTCAAACTTTATTTTAGAGACCAATTAATCATGTCAAAAATAACTTAATAAAGAAAATATACTAAAAACTTGTCATCAACTTAAGCATTAAGTCCATGCAATCTCAACACAACCATCAAGTCTCATTTTCCTATTAACAGTATCAGCATCCATTTCATTACATACTTCTTTTCTCCAACAACTTATCCAAATAACCAATGATGATGGATTTGAATAGTGACTAATAACCTTGTCGGTCGACTCATATAATCGTTGTTCACCTCATATTAATTAATCAATAACACTCGTTATATCTTCTAATGAACTTGTGTGGATGAGGGGTTTTGATGATCGAATGAGACCACCACTCTAGGTTTTGACAAGTAAAATGTCGTTGGTCGGTTTCATATCTAGCAATGTCAAAGTTAGCGATAGCATTAACTTTCTTTGAAATTAATCGCTATGACATCATGAAATATGGTGAAGGATATTTGAATAGTAACGTAAAAAAGGGTTGGAGATACCGAAGAGCGTAAAAAGGGTGTGTTAAAGTACAACTAGATACAAAACTATAAGATATGAGGGATGCCTCAAGTGCCTCCTCTAGAGTTTCTCAAGTTCTAAGGGAAATGGATTTGAATTCTCTTGTTTGGTAGGTAAGGGAAATAAAAACACGGAGAGTTGGTATTTCCCGAGAATTGACTCCCTTTGTATTTGATTTCTCTGATTTAGGAAGAGAAATGGAGAGAATAGGAAAACACGGAGAATTGTTCTCGCGTTCGCTTCTCTCTCTCTCGTTCGCCCTGTCTAGGGTTCCGCCCACCACCGCCGCCCACCACCGCCGTTCGCCCTGTCTAGGTATCCCCGTCTCCTCTCTCACTCTGTCTCGTCTTTCCCTGTCTCCTCTCTCTCTGTCTCGTCTTCTCTCTCTCTCTCTCTCGTTCGCCCTGTCTAGGGTTCTGTCTTTGTGTTTCGCCCATCAGGTTAATCATCTTCTAATTACAGCCTTCTTTTTCTGTCTAATTATGTGACTTATAAACTTCGATTTGGAACATCTTTTCAATCCAGTCGACGATCTGCTGTTTGGATTCCATTTTTCACAAGTAACTATCAGGTAAAATTTGGATTCCGTTTTCTGTTTGGATAAATTAGGATTAGGTTATGGAGGTTTGCATGATTAAACACTTTGTTTGCGTTGATACTAGTGAACAACACACACAATTTTCATAACATTGGATGATTATAATAACAAGGAACAGAAAATTGTTTCAAAAGCCTGGCCTGGAATTTTCATCAAAATTCTAAACATCTTACTGGAATGAATGTAGAAATTGGATATTATTGGGTTCAATATGGTCTCTTTAATTCATCATACATGCTTCATATGTAGAATCTAGAACATTACGTACAAGATATTTAATGAGTTACCATAATAGGCGTGATCAAGTTAGTACTGCTAGTTCAATGTTAGTGCTGCTAGTTCAATGTTAGTGCTGCCAGAACAAGTTAGTACTGCTAGTTCAATGTTAGTGCTGCTAGTTCAATGTTAGTGCTGCTAGTTCAATGTTAGTGCTGCCAGAACAAGTTAGTACTGCTAGTTCAATGTTAGTGCTGCTAGTTCAATGTTAGTGCTGCTAGTTCAATGTTAGTGCTGCCAGAACAAGTTAGTACTGCTAGTTCAATGTTAGTGCTGCTAGTTCAATGTTAGTGCTGCTAGTTCAATGTTAGTGCTGCCAGAACAAGTTAGTACTGCTAGTTCAATGTTAGTGCTGCTAGTTCAATGTTAGTGCTGCTAGTTCAATGTTAGTGCTGCCAGAACATGTTAGTACTGCCAGATCAAGTTAGTACTGCTAGTTCAATGTTAGTGCTGCCAGAACAAAGATACTACTGCTAGTTCAAGGTTAGTACTGCTGAGTCATTAATGCTGCAAGAACATGATTAGTACTGCTAGACAAGTTACTACTGCTGGTACATGGTTAATACTGCTGAACAAAGTTAATACTGCTGAACAAAGTTAATACTGCTGGTATATTACTACTGCTGACAGGTTTAAATAATTGATTTGTAAATATACTAGTGAACAACACACACAATTTTCATAACATTAGATGATTATAATAACAAGGAACAGAAAATTGTTTCAAAAGCTTGGCCTGGAATTTTCATCAAAATTCTAAACATCTTACTGGAATGAATGTAGAAATTGGATATTATTGGGTTCAATATGGTCTCTTTAATTCATCATACATGCTTCATATGATATATATATATATGGTTAAATGACTATATATATCTCTTCTCTTTAACAACTTTTTAATGATTTATGTGTTTGACAACCATTTAGCATTTAGGGTGGTGTATTATATGAAATAGTTATGTTTCCTTTATATATATATATATATATATATATATATATATATCTAGTATTAACTATATAATTGTATGTGTAGATGGCAAGATCACCGTTGAGACAAAGAATAGTTGCCATAGGTGCATTTTATGCCATGTATGTTATGATTCGTTGGTGGATGATGTGTAGTTAT
Organism: Saussurea involucrata; assembly: GCA_033807775.1. Lineage (NCBI taxonomy): Eukaryota > Viridiplantae > Streptophyta > Magnoliopsida > Asterales > Asteraceae > Saussurea > Saussurea involucrata. The sequence goes on along the minus strand of CM066317.1, from coordinate 74,270,624 downwards.
CGTAGACGTCGTTCGATTGAATCTAGAACATTACGTACAAGATATTTAATGAGTTACCATAATAGGCGTGAAAACATGATGAGGATGGTTTATGAAAGTGATGTTACTAGTGTTGTCAACATAAGAATGAATATACATGCGTTTTCAACACTTTGTGATATGCTAGAAAGTAGAGGGGGGTTAAAGGCTAGTAAAAACATGCTAGTAGATGAGCAAGTTGCTATGTTTTTACATACCCTTGCTCATAATGCTAAGAATAGGATACTAGTCAATAGATTTCATCGATCTGGGGAAACTATAAGTCGGTATTTCAAGTTAGTCTTAAATGTTGTATGTCGATTACACAAAGAATTCTACAAGTCACCCGTACCAGTGCCAGATAATGAAACCGACGAGAGATGGAAATGGTTTAAGGTTAGTCAAACACATAAGTTTTTATTAAATATATTCTTTGTTAATAGAACACTTTAATGATGTTTTCTTTTTATGAAGGGTTGCCTAGGAGCATTAGATGGAACATATGTTAAAGTTAAAGTCCCCGTTGTTGATCGAAAACCTTATCGGACACGAAAGGGGGAGATTTGTACGAATGTACTCGGAGTATGTACGAGAGACCTTTTATTTACATATGTATTAGCGGGATGGGAGGGTTCTGCAGCTGATAGTAGAGTTCTACGAGATGCAATTAGTAGACCTAACGGTCTTAAAGTAACTCAGGGTATGTGATATATAGTCTTCAAATAGTAAACATATAATTACATATGTTAATTAACGTAGAGTTTATGGTTAATGTAGGAACATACTACCTTTGTGATGCCGGTTATACGAATGGTGAAGGATTTCTAACTCCTTATCGAGGTCAACGTTACCATCTTAATGATTGGTCTCGGCCGCCTACCAATGCCAAGGAGTTATTTAATATGAGACATTCGTCGGCAAGGAATGTTATAGAAAGATGCTTCGGATTAATTAAAGCTAGATGGGCTATTTTGCGTGATAACTCATATCATCCCATATACAAATGAAGTGAAAGGTACTGTACGGACCAAACATACTTGGAAAGAAGATCAAGACGCAAAGCTAATTGATGCATTAATGGAGTTACATGCATCTGGAAAGTATGCCGGTGCTGACAATGGTTTCAAACCGGGCTATTTAAATGGCGTTCAACAATTGCTAGATGTAAGTCTTCCTAACTCCGGCCTCAAAGCAGAACCACATATAAAGTCTCGGATGAAGACATGGAAGACACACTTTAGCATTGTTTATGATATGGTGCATACAAGTGGGTTCGGTTGGGATGAAGAAAAAAAATGTGTGGTAGCTGAGGACAGTGTTTGGGATGAATACGTCAAGGTACATGCTAAATTTATTCTAAATTGGTATTTTTTTTACAAAAGTTTGTACTAAATTTGTTTCTAATTGCCTTGTAGTCTCACAAAGGTGCCGCAAATTTTCGAGGCAAGCCATTTCCTTTCTATGACAAGCTGTGTATCATCTATGGTAAGGATAGAGCAACGGGTAGTAAAGCGATTGATCTTGGAGAAGAAGATGATGTCGTTCCAGAGACTCAAAAAAGTTCCCCGATTGATCTTGGAGAAGAAGATGATGTTCAAGGTGCTAGTCGATCTGAAGGACCAACAAGTAGTGTAACAAGCAAACGTACCAAACGCAAAAGTATAGATGGAGATGACATTTATCGGGAGTCATGCAAAGAGATGAAGGAGGTATTGGTTAGATTTGGAGAGATCGTGGGGGAAAGCTTGAATAAAGAAAGTTTGGAGGCTCGTGAAAAAAGTTTGGAGGCTCGTGAAATCTTTGAGAAGGTTAGTGACGAGTTGAAAGTTTTGCCGGGTATTACTGGTATCCAACGTTTTAAAGCAACTCAGTTGATTGGTAAGGATGTGCTTCTAGGACGATTATTTCTTGGGTTGACAGAAGAAGAGAAGATTGACATGGTAGAATCGTCTACCAATGGTTAGATTTGGATTAAAAGTTTATGGTTATTTTTTTTGTATGACTACGGTTGAACTGTTGTTTTTGGTTTGATTAAAACTATGTTTGTAGTCCTTTTGGTTTGTTTAAAAACTATGTTTCTAGTTGGTTTGATTAAAAACAATGTTTGTACTCTTTTTGGTTTTATTAAAAACTATATTTGGTAGTGTTTTTGGTATGATTAATGCATTTTAATTACTAATTTATGCATCTTTTTTTTTTGTTTGGGTTTAAATAATTGATTTGTAAATATAAAAATATGGGTGTAAATGACAAGGTTGGTACAATTCTCTATTGAAATCTCTGTGCAACCAAACAAGAGAAATGATTCTCTGTTGCATTTCTCTGCTGAATTCTCTGTGCTACCAAACAGGATAGTCAATTCCTATTCTCCTGACCAATTCTCTTTCTCTGCAATCATTTCTCTGGAATCATTTCTCTGCAATTCCATTCTCTGTACCAAACGCACCCTTATGAAACAAAATTAACATGTATTTGATGTTTTTATACATTTCTCTGTAATTGTTTTTTGGAAAGGGTGTCCTAGGCTATGCTTAGACTAATTCCTTCGCAAATTATGACTGTAAGACATCAGCCCTGATTAAACCTCAGTGGCCACAATTGTTGTGTACGCCTGGATTAGAACCCTGGGCAGATGGGATATTCCACCACATCCCCAGGCCTTAACCAGTACGCCACAACCCTCGATCCTAGACCCGAACGAAAAACGAAGCAAACCGAAGAAGGTGCCCAAACGGTGACTTGCGCCACCTTTCTCGCGACCTCAGTCGCAAGTCTCTGTTTGCCCTTCCCAAACCTGCACGAAAGTTCAGGGGGTGTTTGGGATTGCTTATTTTTTTGACGTATTTGCTTATAGCTTTCCCTCACCGCAAATAAGCTATTTCTAGTGTTTGGATTAAAAAAAAACAAAAGTGCTTATGACTTTTCTTCACCGCAAATAAGTTGTTTTTGATAAGTTATTCCATATTAACTTATTTGCTTCTCCTTATCAACTTATTTATCCAAATTACAATTTTACCCCAACTTTTTTTAAACCCTACACAAGACACGCACAGATATGCTCTCGTTAAACCCTACACAAGATACCCCAATATAGAAGAATGCCCTTTTTGGTCATTTTACATGTATAAGCAAAATTTACCAAACACAAAAAAAACTTCTTATTTGTTTATCACGTTTCCACACCACAATAAGCTAATACAAACACTTTTTAAAAAACTCATTTTCCTCACCATATAAGTTGATAAGCACTTTTAAAAATAAACATAAATAAAAAACAATCCCAAACACCCCCTTAGCTAAAAAACGCAAGTCTAATGCACCCAAAATGCTCCAAACTGATTTTAAACCTCCAAAATCGATAGTTTTTGATACCCAAACCTCAATGAATCAAAAACCACTATCCAAAACACATTTAGAGGGTGTTTGGGAGTGTGTTTGAAAAGAGCTTATTGACTTATTGGCTTCTCAAGAAGTCAATAAGTTAAAAATTGTGTTTGGCAAATTCAAAAGTGCTTTTGAAAGTTCATTTTGATTTCACTGCAAACGTGATTTCTGAGAAGTCATGAGGAGCTGACTTTTGAAGGAGAAAATGACTTCTTGGTTGCAAAATTACATAAATAACCTCATGCTTAATAAATTTTTATTACATTTTTTTGATATAATAAATTTTATTATATTATATGTTTGTAAAAAAAATATTTGTTAAAAAAAATATTTGTTGTCTAAAAATAACTTATTTGTTAAAAAAAATATTTGTTAAAAAAATATTTTTTTGTCTAAAAATAGGCATGTCCTTTTGGGTCATTTTACATGTATAAGCTAAGCCAAACACCTTTTAAAAAATCACTTATTGACTTATTGACTTTTTCTACCACAAAAACTAATCCAAACACTTTTTTAAAAACTCCTTTTCCAAAAGCAATAAGTCAATAAGCACTTTTGACCAAAAGCACTTTTGGACTCAAAAAGCACTCCCAAACACCCTCTTAAGCCAACAAAATCATTCTATTGATTCATGATTTCAAACCCAAAAACTCTATAACTCAACTATAGCCATTTTCAGAGATTTCTATGCAAAAATGAAGAAGTTCTCAATCATTTACCAAAACCCATGAGGGAAATCAATACCAAACTCGTTCTTTTCCTTTCCTATTGATTTGGACTCAACAAACGCATGATTTACAAAACCCCAAACCACAAATCAATATCACCCAAGCTTGAAGAACAAGGAATGGAATTTATACGTTGAAGAAGATGATGTTGCAGCTCCTCTTGATGCTATGGATTCACTACTCTTCCAACTAGGGTTTTTGCTCTCAAAATCCTTCTCTCAATGCTGCCAAACGTAGAAAGCCCTAAATGACAAGGGTTTAGGGGTTTAACCCCTTTTTATTTTCCAGATTTGCTATCTAATCCTAAAAATTACACATTTCACATTTTAACCCCAAATTTTCCAAATAACTCAGATTTTGTGGACATGAGTTATTACAATAAAACAACTTAGTTGTAACTAGTAAGAAGTGAAGTAACTGAGTAAGGAATGTAATGAAGATAAGAAACTAATTCTAGGTCAAGCTAACTTGAAGGTATGAACTCAAACCTTATTTAAACTCTTGGAATATATTCATGATATGCGGATTTTAGTAGATCAATTGAGAAGATTTGAGTCCATGAAAGTTGTTTAATCAAGAGTTGAAGTTGAAAACTTAGAACATTTGACCATCTTTAGAAGTCAAGATGAGGTGATGAGGTTTAAAGATTTGAAATTGCTATGAAAATGTAAGGATACTTGGTTTAGTATTTCATAGGAACATTAAGATGTTATTAGATGGATTCAAATGAAAAAAATCCTATCCAAACACGTTTTTTTTATAGGAGATTGAAGTTTGAAAACAAAATAGTTGTTTTTTCAACAAAATCAAACTACTTGCTTAAACCTCAAATTGAATTGTTTTAGGCCAAATCAAAGGTTGACACTAAATGGATTTAGTTATGAAACTAATGAAAGATATGTAATAGTGGCTAGATGTTAGAGATGGATTTTCAAAGCATTAGGACGTGCATGCGTAGTTTGAACCAAATATGCAAATTAACATATGGACTAGTTGAATCTTAAGTCGGGAAATGAAAACGTGAACCTTCCAAACCTATCTTTAATGGTACAATAAACATGTTTTAAAAGTTACAACAGAAACCAAGAGCTTTGAAAGAAATAAGAACAAGTGACTACATTGAAATAGATTTGTTGCTAAAAATTATAAAAATTAGGGGTGTAAATAGGTCGTGTTGGGTTGGGTTCGGGTTCAACCCATTTATTAATTGGGTTGAAAATCTCAACCCAACCCAACCCAACCCGTTTAAGTAAATGGGTTGAGATTTTTAACCCAACCCAACCTGGTACTTAAATAGGTTGATACACCTGTTTAGGATTTTCTCAACCCAACCTGTTTAATAAATGGATTGAACCTGGGTTGACCCATTTAATTTTAAAACTTTAAATAAAATAAAAAATGACTAAAACATAATTTCATGACAAATACACAAGTCACAACCACAAAACCAAATAAATTGTTCAAAGTTTTAATAAAACACAACTATAATATGAAATAAATTGTTCAAAGTTTCAACAACACAACCATAAAGTCAAATAAATAAGTTTCCAGCGCTGGTGTCGATCTCTTGGCAGGAACTGGAAAGAAGTATCGGCTAGGGTTTAGAGAGTTTAGACTTTGAAAAGTTTGAACGATGGAATATTGAAAAAGAAGGACTGAAGAAGTTCTGTTTAAACTTTAGGGGAATCATATTTAGTTTTTTTATTAACCTTTTAATTATTAATTATAACTAAATTATGATAATAAATTAAAAACAAGTCATAAATGGGTTATAAACATGTTGTAAATAGGTTGAAAACAGGTTGTAAATATGTTATAAACAGGTTGTAAATGGGTTGAAATCAGGTTGTAAATGGGTTGTAAATGAGTTGGAAACAGGTTGTAAATGGGTTGAAATCAGGTTAGAAACAGGTCGAAAATTTCAATCCAACCCAACCCATTTATTAATTGGGTTAGGCGGGTTGACCCATTTAACTTAAACGGGTTGAAAATCTTAACCCAGACTGCTACTATTGGGTTGGGTTCGGGTTAGGTCACTTTTTGCCACCCCTAATAAAAATCGTAATAAATCAGTTATAACTCAGGATTGAGGCATGTAATACCTTTTTAGAAACCATAAGATGTCTTGCTACAAATAACTATCCATTACAGTGCAAATCGGACCCTAAGAGCTCAAAAAGGAGAATGCATTTTTATAATTTCGTATAAAAATGATTTAAAACCCTATGGTGTTTTTTCCTTTTTTGATATATTGTAAAGAGTTGTTTGAATATATTTTTAGAATGGGTTGTAATGATATGTGTGGACAATTTAGGAGTGGATGCATGTGCACGAGCCACTCAGAGACTAGATTCGACTTAATCTAGCGAAAGTGGGTTAAAGTAGATTTTAATGGTATAAGTTAAAGATACACATTTTTACATAACCGATTCATTCATGTTGTTATGTTTGAAAAGGGCATGATTTAAACAATGTATGAAATATGGTTGTGAAATGTTCTATATAAAATAAATTTAAAGGTGAAACAAGCATGCTAAATGATTATGAAAAATGTGTGGAATATATTTTTTGTAACATTCTCATTTTCACCATGAGTTGTGTCACGTCATTCTCATTAAATAATAATAAATAACCTAAAAGTGACGACTAATAAAGTCCTATTACAACAAAAGTCTTACAAAATATAAATGCAAAAAATAACTCAATGCTAACCCGTCCCATACCAGGTTACGTTACAAAATATGTTCAAATACAAGACCTAAACATCCCCAAATTTGATACTTAATCAATAGAGTGTAACTTACTAAGCAAAATTGTTCTCCTTGTCCACCCTTAAACCTCGTGCCTCTAAGATGCATACTAATAATCAACTTTACAAAGCTCAATGGGTTCATGGTTTTCGTGTACAAATCATACATGTCCCATCATGCATAATAACAAATAAAATACTCAAATAATATGCATATTTGTTTCAAAAACGCCTTTAATGAAATTCAAGGTGTTGGAAACTGTCTGATTGGGTAAAGGTCATATTGTCACTGGCATTTGCTCAGGTCATACAATTTTCTCTTGTCCGATCACCCATCCTTAGGATTTGCCTTTCCTTTGACATTTCGACCCAAATCCCATATCCAAGTGAACTCATTGTAAAACAATAAACCACTTATAGCAAGCTTAGTAATGCTTGAAAACAGTAACAAATAACATGCAAACCCACACAATAAAATTTCATACATGTATCAAAGCCCATCAATATACATATAAAAAATAATATTATGGATACATATGTATCGTAGATAATTTTTATTCTCAAATAACTTATACATAAGCATCATCTCAGTAAAATTTTCATGAAGACTCACCGATTTCTATAAGTCGATTATAGTCAACACCTAACCGATAACCTACAATTCATATCATAATATTTAATTAGTGGTTTAAACTCACAAAAGTCAACTAAAAATCACTTACAATCATCCTCAAACGGTTAAGTTTCATAACGCTCAAATAATTAAATTAAATAAGAATTCAATCTAACATATCAATCAAATAAATTAATAAATCTCTAATTAAAACCCAAATAATTAAAATTACACCCAATTAAACTTAAATACCCAATTAGCTAAAAGTCCAAGAATTATACAAGTCCAACAATTAAATAGTAACATGAACTTCTTTTATGCTTAGGCCCAATCAGGAAATTTAGCCCAGTAGCCGACCAGCTCAAGAGCAACAGCGGCCCAATGCACGTCCCAGTCCATACTCCATAGGCAATTGCCGGCGGCCGGTCGTCGGAAAAACGGAATTTGACCCCTTTTCACGTTTTGACTCCGTGTTCTCTCATTTCTTACCCTTTTTTATTATTCTTTTCACGAAATAATCCATTAGCTCAACATTAATATTAAAATCATAAACCGATTAAAGTCGGTCCCAAAAAATGAGTTGAAAATCTCATTTTACTTTTAAGTTTTTCGAAACTAAAACTTTCTGATCACAATGACGACCTTCCAGCCATTTGCAAATTCCAAACTTACCATGAACATAATGTTGGTGATTTTAGTGAAATCATCGGTCCATTTTGTGTAGTTGGATTCACAAAGGTAATAATGGGGTTGGTAGCTAAGCTATAACATGAGTTAGGAGGTGTGGAGTGCACACTCGTGTAAGCTAACTAGAACCCGGGATTGTTGGACGGTTAAAATCGACAAGTTACAAAGTGGTTTCTTGAGCTGGGCGCCGGGGCCACTTGTGGCGCTACTTATCTAGCGCGGGAAGTAGCGTCGGGCTCTGGAATGTTGCCCGCGCTCCTTTTGGGGCTACTTATCTAGCGCGGGAAGTAGCGTCGGGCTCTGGAATGTTGCCCGCGCTCCTTTTGGGGCTACTTATCTAGCACGGGAAGTAGCGCCGACGTCAGGGATGTTTTCTCACTTTGTAACTCCCGTTTTTTGTAACCGACGTCATTAAGTCCACAATCAAATCTCATTAAATGAGAGATTATTTCCTGGTTCAATACAATGTAGGTTACGATTCTCTAAAGGTGTATAAGTATGAATCGATTAGTGCCTTAATCGATACACCGAAACAAAGAGATTATCCCCTAGAGAATTTCGTGATACCCAGGCATATAGGGTCGAAATATCTCTTACGGAAAGCGAGCTCTCACGCGATCTCTGCGTTTATCCAAGCTATTCTACATCTCTTTCTCTCCCCAATTTTCGAATTCCTCCAACAATCGTAAGAGATATTTGCTTATCGCGAGAGAGATGGCGAATGATCAGTCTGTGAGAGACATGACTTCCAAGTTCACTAAACTTGAGAAGTTTGAAGGCGTTGATTTCCGTAGATGGCAAAAGAAGATGCACTTCTTGCTGACGACGTTGAAGGTCGTATACGTGCTGAGCACCCCAATGCCGGAGGTGATGGAGAACGAGACATTGGAGGTGACCCGGCGTCGCGGCAAATGGAAGAACGACGACTACATTTGTCATGGCCACATTTTAAACGGTATGTGTGACTCCCTCTTTGATATCTATCAAAATGTTGAATCCGCCAAAGAGCTATGGGACTCTCTCGAGTCCAAATACATGGCGGAGGATGCTTCTAGTAAGAAGTTCCTGGTTTGTAATTTCAACAATTACAAGATGGTGGACTCAAGGCCGGTGATGGAGCAATACAATGAGCTCCTTCGCATTTTAGGCCAATATGCTCAACACAATATGAAGATGGACGAATCCATCTCCGTATCGAGCATAATTGATAAATTGCCTCCCTCTTGGAAAGACTTTAAACACATGTTGAAACATAAGAAGGAAGAGTTGTCTCTTGTGCAACTCGGTAGTCACTTGCGCATAGAGGAATCTCTTCGGGCGCAAGAGGCTGAGAAACCTAAAGTAAAGGAGGTTTCTGCACCTTCGGTGAACATGGTGGAAGAGGGAAAGACTAATAATTTCAAGGGAAAACAAAAGTTCAACGAAGCCAAGAAAGGGTCCAACAAGAAGGTTAAATTAACCTGTTGGACATGTGGGATGACCGGCCATCTCAAGAGGGATTGTCGGGTTGTCAAGAATAAGAATGGTGCAAGCACAAGTGGTGGTGGGCAAGGATCCAAGGATCAAAACCCACGGCAAGGTCAGTTTCTTGACTTTGGTTTTTAATTCAATTGTGAATTATGTACCACTAATATCCTAATCTGTTTATGTACAGGATGATGATGTTGCTTGGTGGATCGACTCGGGTGTTACAAGTCATGTGTTCAAAGATCGCCGTTGGTTCGCCTATATGGAACCGGTTGAAGACGGATTAATGATACACATGGGGAACGAGTCGAGTGCTACCATTCTTGGAAGAGGCTTAGTTAGGCTAGAATCTAGTTCTGGCAAAATAAGTTGAATTTTGATGTTTTGTTTGTACCACAAATTTGAAAGAATTTGGTTTCCGGTAACATCTTGAATAAGTTAGGATATAGGCAATTTTGTGAGTCGGACAAGTTTATCTTGTCAAATGATGGCTCTTTTGTAGGATTTGGTTTATGTTGAATTACATGGTTGAGTTAAATTTGAATGAAAGAATTTGTTTCAAATTTTGTTTATGATGCAATTGAATTGCCTTATGTTGCTTTATAAATTGCTTTATGATACAAATGAATGTTGTGTTTAAAATTCTATGTATATTGCAAACGAATTTTGTTTAAAAATTATGTTTATGTGGCAAGTGAATTTTGTGTTTAAAATTCTGTTTTGTTACATATGAATTTTGTCTAAATTCTGTTTATGTTACATATGAATTTTGTTTACATTCTGTTTTGATGCAAATGAATTTTGTGTTTAAAATTCTGTTTTGTTGCAAATGAATTTTGTGTTTAAAATTCTGTTTATGTTCCATATGAATTTTGTCTAAATTCTGTTTATGTTACATATGAATTTTGTTTAAATTCTGTTTACATTGCAAATGAATTTTGTGTTTAAAATTCTGTTTTGTTGCAAGTGAGTTTTTGTTTAAAAATTCTGTTTATGTTACTTTATGAATTGCTTGATGGATTTTGGGGTGAAGCCATGTTAACGGCTTGTTTCTTGTTGAATCGAGTTCCCAATAAAAGGAACAAGATTACCCCGTATGAACTTTGGTTCAAAGGCCTAACTTGAGTTTTATTCAAGTTTGGGGCTGTCGAGCGGTTGTTCGATTACCCGAACCTAAAAGGAAGACTTTGGGTGATGCATCTTTGTTGGATATGCCGTGCATTCCAAAGCTTATAGGTTCTATGTTATTGAACCTAATGATTCTATAGCGATTCACACCGTTATAGAATCAAGAGATGTAATTTTGATGAGACTAGATTCTCTTCAATATCGAGGCCAAAGGACATAGTTCCAGTACTAGTGAAACTAGTGAGGTTGAAGAACAAGCAATTGTTCCAACCGAATCTCCGATGCTTCGAAGGAGCAAAAGAGGAAGGATTGAAAAATCCTTTGGTCCCGATTTCCAAGTATACTTGGTAGAGGGATCAAGAGATGAGATTGGATCCCAATTCCTTTTCTGTTATAGTGTTGAGGAGGATCCAAAATCATTTGATGAGGCTATGAAGTCTCAAGACATTGCTTTCTGGAAGGAAGCAATACATGATGAGATGGACTCCATCATGGGGAATAATACTTGGGTATTATCGGACTTGCCACCGGGTTGCAAACCTTTGGGTTGCAAGTGGATCTTCAAAAGGAAGATGAAAGCGGATGGGTCAATCGACAAGTTCAAGGCTCGATTAGTGATCCAAGGCTTTAGGCAACGGGAAGGCATAGATTATTTTGTTACTTATGCCCCGGTTGCAAGAATCTCCATGATTAAATTGTTGATAGCTTTAGGTGCTATTCACAATTTAGTGATTCACCAAATGGATGTCAAAACGACATTCTTGAATGGTGATTTGGAGGAGGAAGTTTACATGAAACAACCGGAAGGTTTTGTTATGCCCGGGATGGAGCATAAGGCATGTAAAACTTGGAATGCCATATGTCGGGTTTCCTTCAATTTTGGAGGGATATTCGGATGCAAGTTGGATTACCAATTTGGAAGACCACTCTTCTGCGAGTGGTTGGGTGTACTTGTTTAGGGGAGGTGCCATCTCATGGGCTTCCAAGAAGCAAACTTGCATCACGAGTTCGACTATGGAGTCGGAATTTGTGGCGTTAGCCGCTGCCGGTAAAGAGGCGGAATGGCTAAGAAATTTTGGTCCATGAAATTCCATTATGGCCGAAACCAATATCACCAATTTCTATTCGTCGTGATAGTGAGGCTACTTTGGCTAAAGCTTATAGCCAAATGTATAATGGTAAGTCTAGACACTTAGGTGTTAGACATAGCATGATTCGTGAGGTAATCACGAATGGGGTGATTTCGGTTGAGTTTGTTCGGTCGCAACAAATTCTAGCGGACCACTTGACGAAGGGGTTAGCTAGGGACTTGGTTCACAAGTCGGTAATAGGGATGGGATTAAAGTCCATCTAAATCTCTAACGGTGAGATACCCAATTCCCTTCTAATACAACGTTAGAAGCTGAATTCAATGGGAAAGCTCACCCTAAGAGATTAGAGCACAAGACGGTCATCCCAAGGTGTGTGCTCGGTACTGCAAGTGAAGGAGGTAATTGTTCTTTTGTAAAAATGCATGTGCAGGTGCATGAGGAAAAGAACTACCTATATGAGTGTGAAGTGTGGCCGCTTCAAAAAGCTTGGACTTGGCTTTGATACACTCACGAATGGATAAGGACACATGGCCTGTATAGTGTCAAGTTTATACGTTAGAGAGTCTTTTAAATTCATGTGTATGTTATCTTCTGGTACTCAAATGGGTTGACGGGTTCAATCCATAGGACACCCGGATTCTCGAGTATTTGAAATGTGTAATGTACTAAGATGGAAATTCAATCTTTTAGATATTTTCATTTATGCATGAGTTTGTTTACCTGTATTGTAATTTTATTTTGTGAATCAAGGATTGCACTAAAATGGGGGAGGAATGTTGGTGATTTTAGTGAAATCATCGGTCCATTTTGTGTAGTTGGATTCACAAAGGTAATAATGGGGTTGGTAGCTAAGCTATAACATGAGTTAGGAGGTGTGGAGTGCACACTCGTATAAGCTAACTAGAACCCGGGATTGTTGGACGGTTAAAATCGACAAGTTACAAAGTGGTTTCTTGAGCTGGGCGTCGGGGCCACTTGTGGCGCTACTTATCTAGCGCGGGAAGTAGCCCCAAGCTCTGGAATGTTGCCCGCGCTCCTTTTGGGGCTACTTATCTAGCACGGGAAGTAGCGCCGGCGTCAGGGATGTTTTCTCACTTTGTAACTCCCGTTTTTTGTAACCGACGTCATTAAGTCCACAATCAAATCTCATTAAATGAGAGATTATTTCCTGGTTCAATACAATGTAGGTTACGATTCTCTAAAGGTGTATAAGTATGAATCGATTAGTGCCTTAATCGATACACCGAAACAAAGATATTATCCCCTAGAGAATTTCGTGATACCCAGGCATATAGGGTCGAAATATCTCTTACGGAAAGCGAGCTCTCACGCGATCTCTGCGTTTATCCAAGCTATTCTACATCTCTTTCTCTCCCCAATTTTCGAATTCCTCCAACACATAAAACACAAATTACTAAATACACTTATGAAATAAGTTCATGAATAAGTTTACGAAAAACTACCTTAAAATTGTTGGGTTTTGAATTAATCTTTGTTTCCGTTAATAAGTCTCCTTGTTTATAGGGATTTTATTTTATTTTATTTATCATGGCCATGATCTTCATGGTTGTTGAAGACGTGTGCTAAGAAGTAGGATTTTCTGTTTCATGTACACTTTTCGTTTTCCAAACGGGGTTAACCCACTCCTTTGAATTCCTTTACATACAAGGAATAATTCAACATTCCCAAAGATTTCGTATCTACAACGAACCATCATGAATTAACCAATCTAATATCCTCGTAAACGTGTCAGTGACACAAGACAACTCACCCATCAGCTCATCACAACCTATGAGCACACGGTTTCTCTCTTAGGTAGCCACCAATTACCACTCCATTCTTTTATTCTCAAATTAACAATACCATAACACCTACCAACATCCATGCATTTCAGCACACGTATATTTGCCACATTTGAATAACTTTACAGCAATCTCCGAGCAAGGATTCCCACTTACGCTCAACCCATATCAACAACACCAGCCCCACCACTTAACCTCACAGCAACTCATTACCACACCAATGACTTGCACGTCTACTATGCATAAGTTACTACTAACTTATCCACACCACCACCACACCACAACATCACACTAAAGGCAAAATCCTCACGGTCATTTGTGCACACAATAGGCCTTGACTTCTCCATACCAACCATAACACATACCTTAGAGATAAGGCTATCTCACGACCTTGATTCCCTCGAATAAAGATGAGCCACAAAATCAAGATCGTCTATCTCTCTCGAATAAGTCTTTGTCCCCAGCCAGCTCTTTGGGATCTACACGAAACAAGCTCAAATAAACCAAAAGGTAAGGCGCTCCTTGCAACCCAACTTAATTAATGTATCCCATTTTAGTTGTGCTAACTACTTCATTCATAAACGAAACATCAACCACATAGGAAATCACCTATCCAACTAGCGATCTTCCACTTTCATAACACTCGCACAAGACGGTTGTACACACCTTTCCCCAGAACGACCTCTTACATCTTTGTATAAACCCGACAAAATAAGTACACCAGAGTTTCTTTTTCCATTTCCAGCCCCCGACTACGATATCAACAACAGTCGTTGACTTCCACATCAATGGCCGACATGATGATGATGATGTTTTAATGGTGTCTCCGACAAACGAGAATTTCCAACAGAATCTACTTCTCCCCGCACATCGTAACTAACTTTGTGCCTCACAGTACTCACACGATTGAGGTACAAGACTTACTTGACAATTAGCCTAAATACAAGATCGCCTCAAACTCCGGCTTCACACTGATACCATTCATTATCATACTACAACGCTACTTATTAGCAAGCTACTTTCAGAAGTATCTTGCCCACTTCGAAATTCGTCCGGGACACCCCCCCCCTGCGCCGCCAACCACGCCTCAAATTATTGAACAAGAGCAAAGACTACCATGATACAAGCATATCTAAAGTAAAAGATTGAGACTTCAGTTATTCGCCGCCCTACCAAAAAGGGAACACCAAGGTCACGAATTGACCATCGACGATTCCACCACACCTTTCCACTCTCGAAACCCTTCCTCATCAATAACTACGATATTTCCCCCCTACCTAGAGAGTTCATAGCCTTCATGCACGATGACACAATAATTTAAATCATTTTGCACCTTTAAAAAAATATGCCATGAAACAAGGTTAGATATGCATGACACGAACCGCCATAAAAATAGCCATACGCACATCGATCTCGAAGATTGCTCACACGCCGCCCATGATATCTCACCACCTTGTCCAGCAATCGAAAAATGCATTCACTGAAACCCTTTTCATGCAATTTTAATATACGGCAAAATTACTCGCACCGAGCGAGTCGGTCGAATTTCACATTCATTGATATGACAACAACGTGTCCATACCGATTTCACTATAAAACCATGCGATCAAATGTTGTCATGATTTCTCAACAAGGTTAACTCACTCATAAAAAAAGGTGAAATAATTCACATTCCCCAAGTTCAAAATTTATCACACAATGTAAATAAATTTGTCTTTTCTTTCAAACACACGCTTGCACGCGCCAACTCATTTTCAAAACAAGAAACTCACAAGACACACCCACACACATATATCTTTTGACATGAAATGCTTATGTAACTTGTTTGAAACACAATGCATGACTCACTTTACATTGAAGGCTATTCGCTCTAGGAAGGTCAACCGTTTGCTTTCACAACAGTTTAACACTGGCGCTCTACTTCCGATCAAACCATCAGGTTTCTCACATTTGCAACAACCTTTGGTACCGGTGCTTCCCCACATATTGTATGTTCCAACCACACAGTTACCACTTTGACTACTGATTTGCAGAATGTGGCTTCACTTCGACTCCAAATAGGTTAACCAACAATAGCCCAATTTCATCCTATCTTGCCTCATATTACCAATCAACACGCCTATCATTTCTCAACCACCCTTGCCACTCTCCCATTGACTAGAGAGTAAGAAAGCTCATTGCTACTACCCGATTCTTGAGTTGAAACTCTTAAGATCCCAATTCATCGACATTGTAAACTCTTAGAACGAAGAATCATTAGAAATTAGGAGCTTACCTCCAATCAGTTATTCTTCCCATATGAACCCAAGAGGTTCTACCTCACAGCAGCCACCCACAACTCAAACAATACTCCTTCTAGAAGGTGTCATCATTTACACCATGAACGATCTCGCACAACACACTAAACCATTGCCATCATGGCAAGGTTAGAACTCTCTACACACTACCACCATTCTCTACACACTACCACCACCCTCTACACACGACCACCCCATCGATCATCTGAACGACAGTAATCAAGCATACCCATGCACCTGTAAATTCATAATGACATTGGCCAGATGTGATTTGAATTTACCTTACATGAGAGTCCTCACTACCATCGTCATGAATTCTCGGTGATCAAGGTGTAACGTCCCAAAAATTACAATAAATTTAAAATTTTAAAAATAATGCATTTCGTTACAATCAAACCATAAGTTAACAAATCCCATTACAATAAAAATAAACGTCGTTAATTAAAACCGTCAAATGAAATTTAAGCAACGGAAAAGTTATATAATTAAATCCCCATTTAAAAAGTTAAACTTAAACAGCCTTCGCCTTGCGCCCGTGTGTACCGTCATGCCCGACTGCTACTCGCACCTGAAATCATAAGATATTGGGAAGGGGTAAGCACGAAGCTTAGTGAATTCCATCACATGCGCAGATAGGAATTATATACACATCACCCCTATCCGCACATAAGCAACAACATCACAGTTACATAAAACGAGTAAACATCTACAAGTAATTATGTATCCAACACCTCGGTCCCACCGAGCCCTCGGTCCCACCGAGTTGTAATGTAACACACTCGTCACACCGAGTTCCCACAACGTTTTCTTCCACTTCCTCGGTCCCACCGAGCCCTCGGTCCCACCGAGTTGTAATGTAACACACTCGTCACACCGAGTTCCCACAACGTTTCTTTCCACTTCCTCGGTCCCACCGAGCCCTCGGTCCCACCGAGTTGTAATGTAACACACTCGTCACGCCGAGTTCCCGCAACGTTTCTTTCCACTTCCTCGGTCCCACCGAGTTGTAATGTAACACACTCGTCACGCCGAGTTCCCACAACGTTTCTTTCCACTTCCTCGGTCCCACCGAGGTGTAATGTAAAACATTTATACTAAGCATTTAAACCAATCAAATATTACACACCACAAACAACTAGTTCACACCACAAAGACAGTAGTACATACAAACTACTATGACATGCATACAACCCCTAACTACACAGTGAGAGAACTCACCTTAAAGCAACGCGAGTATCCGCAACCGCAATCACAAGCCGGCCAACTTCACTCACCTTCTCCCACCTAATTACGTGTTAACAAATGTCAAAGTGACGCCCCAACCCAAAACCACGACTACTAAATTATAACATACACATTCCAGCTTTTACTCTAAAAACACAGGTCTGTTCGGGACCTGTTTAACCCCTTGTAAACTGATAAATCCAGAAATATTAATCCATAATCACAAAGTCCCATGTCTTAGGGTTCCAGGGACATATCGCACGCGCTCTAACGATTTTTCTACAATTTATTATGGATTTTACAAAACCGGTTAACTGCACAGCGAAAAACAACACCTTTCATTACAAAACAGCGGTTTGACACTAGCTACGGTCCGAAATGGTTTTTCCGCAAAACATAAGAAACTTACTAGACTCATAAAGGGAACTTTTGGCACTGGTTTCATCCCAATCCGACATTCCTAGCAGAAGTTATACTCGATACAAAAACAGGGACAGAAACTGCAGTTTCACATAAAATGACAAATAATGCTTAGTAACCCATTAAGCCATAGCTTAACCCAAACAGACCCGAATGAACCTTTGAGGATTCAAACAAATAGGGTATTCTAAGTGCAAGTAAAAACAACCCCCAAACATACAATCAACAACCACAATGAGACCCCAAAATTTTAGCGTGGAAAACCCCTCCAAATCGAGAGTAAAAACCACGGGACTACTAGAGCCGCTTCAAATCCACTACCACCAATATTAGAGCAATACAAAGTCTTCTCTAGATTATACTAGAGGCATACAAAACCATCATACACTTGGAAATAAGCACATCAAGATGTATGGAACCAAAATAGAGCAAGAATGGAGAAAAATCACCACAAAGTTACTGCTGTGCAGAACCCCACGAAACCATGACCTCCGGACCTCAAAACCACGATCCCACTGTCCAGAATGTTGATGAAGATGTCGTGAAGCGGCTCACCAAAAATCACGACGATCCGACCGTTCAATCTCCGGGAAACAGAAGTTTTCTGCAGCTAGGTTTTCAAAATACGAAAATATTGAGCTCCATCCCTTTTTTCTTGTTACTCACGAACACCACACCAAAAAAATGATACAAGGGTTTGGTTTGGGTTGCATGGGCCGAAACTCTCACTTTTTGGCCCCTTAACAATTTTGGTCCCTCACTACATCCTTCTCGCAAACTAATCACGTCTTGACATATTTAACTATTAGGTCCAATTCGTCTAACCCCGCTAACGGAAACCATGATAAATAAAACTTTTAAAAAAGAATTAAAACAAAGAAATTACATACCGGGATACGGGCTTTACAACTCTCCCCCACTTGGATTAGACTTCGTCCTCGAAGTCTACGTCCGCAAACAACTCTGGATAGCTTTACCACATCTTAACCTCGGGTTCCCAAGTCCACTCGGAGCCCTTTCTTTGTTGCCACTGGACTTTCCTCAACTAGAATCTAAATTTCTCACCCCGTCTAGAATTTCTCGAATACTTTTCTTACTAACAAAACTCCTTCACGGACATTGGAAATATGATCGGAAGAACACTCCAACAACTGAATTCATTCCTAGTCAAACGACTTCGGTTGCCTCCCAACCTTAGATGTTCCATACATCCCGATTCAACTTGCAAGCTCTAACCATCCTAAAGGTGCTCACCAACATACCCTACAGGATACTCGAATCCGATAATTCCTACCATTACTGCCGATTAACTTCCACGAGTTCTAATAGACTCCCAAAATTATTTCACACAGATCATCAAACCAGTAAACTTATAATCACCCACGCAGGTCATTCCACCATAACCATTCATCACAAATAAGCATCTCAGGGTTACTACTACCATCATCATAATTATTTTCAAATCGGCTACAAATCTCCGATTACACTAAAGGTGTTTGGTCTCAAGCCCAAAAGTCGACACCTAAATATACTACTTACTTCAAAACGGTTATTGCGCATTTATTCTCTTAATTACAAAGGGCATCCTTCCCTTAACCGACACTATTTGGCCTACCATATTAACACATGTGGAATACCCAATCCTCCACCGTCTACTTATCCCACACGCTCGCTCTAGGAAGCCTAGTTACACTGTATCAAAATACTCCTTAACGCCTACCTCCCAGGTACGTCTCAAGGCCCGGCATGAATTGACTCATGACATGTATTTAAAGTAACCGTTCGACCTTACACCGGGTGCGACAAAAGTGTGCACATAATTTCGAAATCAGTTCCACGACATTTGACCCCAAAATTCCTTTTTTTTTCCAACAAAAATGTCGTGGCACAGGGTTCACTAACAAATCTTACGCACGTCGGCTAGTCATACAAAATGATGAAACGGTTTACAAATATATTTTTGTTAAAACACAACTGTCTCGTGTAAGTTTCAAACTTAAAGATAAAAACCAATCCGTTTCCATCATTTGAAAATATCGACTAAAACCTCATTAAATCTCAAAAGGTGGGGTTCTTTAAATTGATTTCCAAGATTTCTCCAAATGGTCACATAAACAAATAAGATATGCACCTCATGAAATTAAACCCACACGACTCAACATGCCGTAAAACAAAACTTATTTAACGAAATCACTCAAATAGCTTTATACAGACATCGTGGAATGTAACTTTCCGTCTCAACTCTAACATATGTGGAGGAGTTCCAATGTTAAAGTCACAAGCCGTAGTCACTTGCCCAACATTTTAAACACCACAAAACACGGATATCATCTTACCCGAAAGAACCGTTGGAAAAATAACGAAATGAGACAAATTCTAACAAAGTTTGCACTCCCGTGATAAAACGATTTCATACACTTTCCAAAACCATATTTCAAAATCTTGTGTGTGTGCTGAACATTTCCCAAAATTCCAAAACACCATCCAATAAATGATTTGAAACACAAGAATTTGTTAATGCAATCTATTTCAAAATCAAACTTTGTGAATGACTTAGTCGGCATTCTACGCCTCGACTCCTACTCCTCCAAATCTCTCCGGTCCACTAACGTCATCCGGACATTTAAACCTCTTAGGCAAGTTAAGAAATTACGTCAAATAATCCCTACGATTTTTCCTCAAATCAAAGTCGGCTCTATAAGCCTATGATTCTAGCACAATCGTCCATCTTGGCCCGAAACAAAAATCATCCTTATCGTCACTCCAAGTGATCAATACTAGAATCGTCCTTTTATTCCAACAACTACTAATTTTATAACCTTCGACACTACCCCAACGATCATCCCATCAAAGCAAAACAAGTACACACCTGTACTAGTAGGTTTACTATAGTCGTTCCTCCTTGCGATGGTGTGAAATCCTAAATCTAGCAAGAAATCAAGAATGATGTAGAGAGAAAATCTAGAGTACACAAGTCATCCATATATTGATCTTCAAAGTGTAAATGACTAATGCTACAAGTTTTTTCTAAAGGGATCTAGATTCTTTTCTAACAAAGAACTAGACATGCCTATTTATACCCATAACATACAAGGTATAAAGGCACAGCTAACTAATACAGTACATTGACTTTTACAGTAAATCTTGAATACAACAATGCTCTAACAATCTCCCCCTTTGGATTCAAGATTTAAAAAAAATGACAGCAGTCTTCAGCTCTTTGTAAAGTCAATCTTCTCAAACAGACACTCTATCAAACCATCTTCAAATAGCTTTATCTCCACTAGTTCACGGCGAACTATATGCTTTGACACTCTTTAAGAAATCAGCTTTGAAGAATCTTCAGACAAACATGAAAAGTCATTGTCTTTTTCTTTGAAAAGTCAACCTTCTTCAATACAATCTTCAACAAATTGTCTTCAAGTCTTGAACATGGAACAAGATGAATCAGAAACGATTAGAGTTTGGATCAGAAAGATGTGAAACCATCCACATTGTTGAACTTTTAGGTGTAAGCGCATTCCGAGAATCACTCAGAACTAAGATAACCAAATTCGGCAACATTTGGACTTCACATGATCCTTCTCCCCCTAATCTTCAGTCTTTTTTCACGAATCTTGGACTTAAAATATCTTTGATTTGAAAGCTCTTTGACATGAAATTGAAATTAAACTTTTCTCCCCCTTTTTCGATGATGGTGAGCATCATAATCAACGAAAACCATTTTTAATTTCAGTCGTGTTTTTGAGTATTGCTAACAATCTCCTCCTTAGAAAAATAACCTTGCTCCCCCTCAAAGTAAGAATTCTGGAGCAATTTGTTTTCTCCCCCTGAAAATATGCATATATTTCAATAACGTACAGTATTTGAAAATGTAGCACAAATTTTAAAACAAATTTACACAAGGAAAATAAAATTCATTGAATTTCATTTTATAACTGCAAACATTTGATCATTTGAAAACTTTACAAAAGAAATTCAACTTAATGAAATTTAACAGATTTTTCAATCAAATGAAATCAAATGCATGTGTTTGGATTCAAGAACAAATCATCATTGTATATCAAGTTAAAAATGTTCAGTTTCAACCCCTTTATTAAATCTATTTGGTGTGCTAGCATGGGAAATATGATTAGCTTCAAGCATATGCAATTCTAAAACATATAAGAATACTTTGCTCTACTCACACTATTTGTCCAAAATCAGAATTTTCACAAATTTACGGGTTTATCGCGACTTTGTATTTTCCCAAGTTTCAAGAGATGTGTGCTCATTGGCATCTTTTCTTTTGTGCTCATTGGCATCTTTTGATTTGTGCACATTGGCATCTTTTGATTTTGTGCTCATTGGCATCTTTTGATCAAAAAGTTTAGTAAGAATAAGATACACCGTTAAACATGACTTTCTATCTGGTTCTATAGCAGGATTTGGGTTAGCAGATCCCAGACCAGTTGGCCTTAGGTGCTAGGTGACGAGCACCCCTTAGAACTTAATTTCCCAAACCAGAAAGGCCACATCGATATATCTTAAACCCATTTGTACCAGTAGAACATGACTTTCTATCTGGTTCTATTGCAGGATTTGGGTCAGCCGATCCTAGACCATTTGATCTTAGGGACTAGGTGTCGAGCACCCCTTAGGACTTATTCTCCCAAACCAGAAAGGCCACAGGCACAAACTTTCAAACTAAATGATATTCTATATAAGTTCGAATTTCCATCACAAAATATGAATGATATCTCAATCACTTGGTTCTTAATCATAGTGCTTCCCCCATATTTTCGTTTCCATTCATCATTCTGATAAATAGGCTTTTTGAGCATTATATTCTATATATATCCAGATTCACATAACTTTGAGCATTCAGCATAATTTCATTCATGTTTTGCTTACCTTTTGATTTATTTCAGAGGTGAAAGTTGAAGCAAATCTAACTCAGATAATACAAAGATTCTTGAAAAAATCATCTTTTAGCACACATTTAATTCATTGAATGAAAATTGAAAATTTTATCTCATTGAATTAAATTTGTAAAGATTCAAGTTTTCAAAGTGGTAGAAACAAAATATAATCCAATGTTACCTTTCATCACTTGTTCCTTGAAGTAAAAGGATATAACATTTAAGGATATTACCTGAGAAGTGTGAGTTCTAAACTGATTTGTTTAGAAGTCTTAGTCTTTGAAGTACGGGTCCTGAACTGAATTGTTCAGAAGCCATTGTCTTTGAAGAACGGGTTTTGAACTTATATGTCCAAAAGCCAAAAACATTGAAGCACGGGTCCTGAATTGATGTATTCAGAAACCAAAATCTCTTTTAAGTGCGGGTCCTAAACTGATATGTTTAGAAACCATTGTCGTTGAAGCACGGGTTCTAAACTGAGATGTTTAGAAGCCATTGTCGTTGAAGCACGGGTTCTAAACTGAGATGTTTAGAAGCCATATTCTCTTTACTCCCCCTTAATGGTACAAGTAATCTTCTTCCGAGAGTTCAACACTTTGCTTCTAAATCTGCAAAAACAGATTAAGTAGATTTTGGTACCCAATGGCACTTGGGTCCTAGTGGGTTAGGTGTAGATCTCTTTGAAGGAATACTATAAGTACCGTACCAAAAAGAAGTATAATTTTTATGCACAAAATCATTTGTTCCACAGTAAGAACAACAAATTTTCTTTTGAGCTAACCTGATTAATTGATTTACAGAATAAACCAAATCAGGTTTGACAAAAGATTTACCTTGAAATGTATTGCTCTTCTTAGCATTTGGAGTGGGAACCTTTGATTTTGGAATATCTTTCTTCGGAACTGTTGTGCCTTTGACTCTCCATTCCATCTTCACCCTCTTGAAGATTGGAACTTCTTCAGATTTGGAAGTATTAGCTTTAGGCACATTTGTTTTGTTATCTGATTTATCAAGTAGAGGATCATATAAGAGATTTGTTGAACGAATCTGATCTTTTGAGAAACGAGTTGATCTATTAATATGTTTAGAAGGAATGTTTTTAAAACTCGAACTTGATGCAGTTTTAAAAGAGCATTCAGAATCATTTGAATTAACAAATGGAGTCTGAAAGATACTTTCAGGACTTACCTGCTTTGAGACATCAAATTTAAAAATGATGTCTTCAAGTTTCTTAACTTTGTTTATCAAAACATTTTTCTCTTTAGAAATTAGATCAAATTTCTTTTGGAGATCAGATTTTAACAATTGATCCTTCATAATATCCGCTGATAAACCAGATAATCTTTTGGTAAGATTAAGAATCACATCTTCAAAATATATGCGTTCCGATTCAAAATCTTTTTCCAAAAACTTTCTTTTATCAGTAATCTCTTTGAAAATTTCCATATTTTTCTTTTTAAGGGTTTTACATTCCTTTTCAAAGAGATTTTTCTTTTCCGTGAAATCTTTTCTTTCCTTTTCCAAAAGATTTTCTAATTCAGAGATTTTCACGGAAAGTTCAGAACTTTTAATCTCAAAAGATTTTCGTTCAGTTTCAAATTTAGCTCTTTCTTTTTCGAGCTTGTCTTTTTCTAAAAATAAAACTTTCTCAAAGTCTGAAACTTGTTTTGAAAGTTTTATACATTTCAGCTCAGTCTCTTTCTTTTCTTCAAAAACATTCTTGTCTTCAAAAGAAAAATTAGACAATTTTCTCTTTAGATCGACTTTTTCACTGTCCAAACTTTTTTCTTTAATTTCTTTTAATTGAGCATGTAACTTTAAGTTCCACTTCACTCTCTTTTCTTCTCTTCTCTTTAAATCGGCATTTTCTTTTTGAAGAGTTGTTACTTTCTCTTGAAGTTTCTCGATTTGATCGTGCAGACTTGAGTTGTCTTTGTCTTTCTTTGTTTCAAGACCTGCAATATATACTTCAAGATCAGTAATTCTTTTAGTAAGTTCAGCATTTTGTTCTTTCAAAATAGAATTTTCATTTGAAGAAGAAATGTCAAAAATTTGTCTCTTCAGATCAGCATTTTCTTCTTCCAATGCCTTTTTACTCCCTTGAAGCTCTTTCATATTTTCTTGATGAGTTGAGATATCAAGTGTCTTGTTCTTCTCTTCAAGAACTACAATCTTGCGAATCAAATATTTCAGCTCGGATTCAAGAGAAGAGACTTTGTCTTCTAATGAAGCTTTTTCAGACTTGAGCTTTATGTTTTTCATTCCCTCCTCATCAGAATATCTCATGTATTTAGAAACCAAACAATCAAGGCGCTTGATCTCATCCTTAGCTTCAAGAAGAGTCCATTTTCTCTCTTTCTCTATATGATACATTTTGAAGAATGCTAGAAGATTGATCGTTCAGAAGATCAAGCAGAAAAAATTTTATATAGAAATTTTTTCTTGAAAAGCTCTTAAAGTGTATGAAATACACTATAGAAAAAATTTCGGAATAATTTTTTTTTTCAAAAAACTCTTTTTTTTTAAATTCACAAGAATTCGGATGAATAAGGATTCGAAATCAATGAATTCGAATGAATAAGGGTTCGAATTCAATGAATTCGGATGCTGAAGGGTTCGAATTGAATGAATTCGGATGCTGAAGGATTCAAATTCAATGAATTCGGATGAAGAAGGATTCGAATTCACCCAATTCGGACTTAACTGGGTTCGAATTCACCCAATTCGGACTTAACTTGGTTCAAATTCTTTACTAGGAAAATTAAACCAACTCAGATGAATCCATAACTTCTCAATTCGAATCTAACAGGGTTCGAATTCAAATCAATTCGAATCCATAAGGGTTCGAATTCAACTCAATTCGAATGCTTCTTGAGTCGAATTCTATACTTGTGATGCCAAGAACACTCCGAATTCCCTTTGAATGATCCGAATTGTGTATGAATGATCCGAATTCACCAAGAATGATCCGAATTCTGCACTTCGAACACGAAAATCACTAATTCAGCCATAACTTTTTCAAATCTTGATCAATTGATATGAAATTTGCACAGATTTGTTCGAAATTGAAATCCGCACACTTTTCTTGTTGATCACAACTCGAAATTTGATCGATTTAAACAACTTTTGATCCAAAACAGTGAATTTTGGGTTTTCGAACAAAAACCAAAAAATCGATCAAATCAGATGATTCTGTGCAGTTTTTGATGTTGATCCAAGAATTAAAGATGATCAGTAATCAATTTCGAGTTCAGTGATGCAAAAAAATGATCCAAAAAATCAAAATTTAGAAAAAATCTATGTCTTAATGATAAGTGTTCAGATGAACAGTAATGAACACCCAATCCGAATTCTTCGTGTTTAGTGTAAAAAATCTTCAATTTGGTCTTCGATCTGCTTGAATCTTCTGTTTAGCTCTGATACCAAATGTGAAATCCCAAATCTAGCAAGAAATCAAGAATGATGTAGAGAGAAAATCTAGAGTACACAAGTCATCCATATATTGATCTTCAAAGTGTAAATGACTAATGCTACAAGTTGTTTCTAAAGGGATCTAGATTCTTTTCTAACAAAGAACTAGACATGCCTATTTATACCCATAACATACAAGGTATAAAGGCACAACTAACTAATACAGTACATTGACTTTTACAGTAAATCTTGAATACAACAATGCTCTAACAGATGGCTATTCCGGGTAGATATTACAACGAGTTATTAGCGCATAATAACTCACACTAACAACGCTCACGCTCAACTCCTTGGATTCCTCGTGACTTTCCCTGACTCGAGCATTGATCCTGTGTTTCCAATAGTAGGAGCTCTACTACTACCTTCCACACCTATCATCACTCGTTCCGAGTTCCATCCGATGGGTCCAACTAGTTTCTCGCCGATAACTACACACATATGCCCGCACCGGCATATGTACACACTCTTCCTAGCTCCCTAGGAATTCCACCCAACTCCACTACCCTTGCTATGACGAAATCCCCACTAGTCATGACAAGTCGCCTCGCGAATGCACAGTCGCACACAGTGTAAAACCAGATAGACATTCGAATATAAGATTCTATCCTACAACGGTTGGACTCAAACAAGAGCTGCGCAATAGAACTAAATCCGACATTCTAAGGCTATTTGGTTCCTACTGCATACAACCTATAGTGCATTCACTTAACAACTTATCAAGGCTAGCATGAACTCCTATTAGCAAACAACAAACATGCAGTACAGTGTAATAAGCACCAAACAATCTAGCACACATACTCCTATGTTCTAGAAAGCAATCTAGCATACATACTCATATGTAAACACTCTTCCCAGCTCACTAGGAATTTCATCTCATCCCACTACCCTTGCTACAACGGAATCCCTGTTAGCCATAACGAGTTGCCTCGCGAATTCCCAGTCGCATGCAGCGTGAATCAAATAGACATTCGAATACAAAATTCTATCCTAGAACGGTTGGACTCAAACAAGAGCTGCGCAATAGAACTAAATCAAATATTCTAAGGTTATATGATTCTTACTGCATACAACCTATAGGGCCTTCACTTAACAACCTACTATAACTAGCATTGATTCCTACCAGCAAGCAGTCATCATACAGTACAGTGTAAACAACATAGGCAATCTAGCATGCAAACCCTATGCCTAGAAAGCAATAAATACACTAAGTACCGTACCTTCCCAAATAGCGTCGGCTGACTGTACACACTGCGCCCTCGATCACCGTTTCCCAAACGGGTTTTCCTTTTCCCTTTATTCTAAAAGATTTTAGTAAAAGAAATTGAAATTTCATAGCCGCAACTTGAGACCAAACACACCGAGATGTGTCTGATTCACTCAAGCTGTGCTCTGATACCAAGTTGTAACGTCCCAAAAATTACAATGAATTTAAAATTTTAAAAATAATGCATTTCGTTACAATCAAACCATAAGTTAACAAATCCCATTACAATAAAAATAAACGTCGTTAATTAAAACCGTCAAATGAAATTTAAGCAGCGGAAAAGTTATATAATTAAATCCCCATTTAAAAAGTTAAACTTAAACAGCCTTCGCCTTGCGCCCGTGTGTACCGTCATGCCCGACTGCTACTCGCACCTGAAATCATAAGATATTGGGAAGGGGTAAGCACAAAGCTTAGTGAATTCCATCACATGCGCAGATAGGAATTATATACACATCACCCCTATCCGCACATAAGCAACAACATCACAGTTACATAAAACGAGTAAACATCTACAAGTAATTATGTATCCAACACCTCGGTCCCACCGAGCCCTCGGTCCCACCGAGTTGTAATGTAACACACTCGTCACACCGAGTTCCCACAACGTTTCCTTCCAATTCCTCGGTCCCACCGAGTTGTAATGTAACACACTCGTCACACCGAGTTCCCACAACGTTTCTTTCCACTTCCTCGGTCCCACCGAGCCCTCGGTCCCACCGAGTTGTAATGTAACACACTCGTCACGCCGAGTTCCCACAACGTTTCTTTCCACTTCCTCGGTCCCACCGAGCTCTCGGTCCCACCGAGTTGTAATGTAACACACTCGTCACGCCGAGTTCCCACAACGTTTCTTTCCACTTCCTCGGTCCCACCGAGGTGTAATGTAAAACATTTATACTAAGCATTTAAACCAATCAAATATTACACACCACAAACAACTAGTTCACACCACAAAGACAGTAGTACATACAAACTACTATGACATGCATACAACCCCTAACTACACAGTGAGAGAACTCACCTTAAAGAAACGCGAGTATCCGCAACCGCGATCACAAGCCGGCCAACTTCACTCACCTTCTCCCACCTAATTACGTGTTAACAAATGTCAAAGTGACGCCCCAACCCAAAACCACGACTACTAAATTATAACATACACATTCCAGCTTTTACTCTAAAAACACAGGTCTGTTCGGGACCTGTTTAACCCCTTGTAAACTGATAAATCCAGAAATATTAATCCATAATCACAAAGTCCCATGTCTTAGGGTTTCAGGGACATATCGCACACGCTCTAACGATTTTTCTACAATTTATTATGGATTTTACAAAACCGGTTAACTACACAGCGAAAAACAGCACCTTTCATTACAAAACAGCGGTTTGACACTAGCTACGGTCCGAACTGGTTTTTCCGCAAAACATAAGAAACTTACTAGACTCATAAAGGGAACTTTTGGTACTGGTTTCATCCCAATCCGACATTCCTAGCAGAAGGTATACTCGATACAAAAACAGGGAGAGAAACTGCAGTTTCACAAAAAATGACAAATAATGCTTAGTAACCCATTAAGCCATAGCTTAACCCAAACAGACCCGAATGAACCTTTGAGGATGCAAACAAATAGGGTATTCTAAGTGCAAGTAAAAACAACCCCCAAACATACAATCAACAACCACAATGAGATCCCAAAATTTTAGCGTGGAAAACCCCTCAAAATCGAGAGTAAAAACCACGGGACTACTAGAGCCGCTTCAAATCCACTACCACCAATATTAGAGCAATACAAAGTCTTCTCTAGATTATACTAGAGGCATACAAGACCATCATACACTTGGAAATAAGCACATCAAGATGTATGGAACCAAAATAGAGCAAGAATGGAGAAAAATCACCACAAAGTTACTGCTGTGCAGAACCCCACGAAACCATGACCTCCGGACCTCAAAACCACGATCCCACCGTCCAGAATGTTGATGAAGATGTCGTGAAGCGGCTCACCAAAAATCACGACGATCCGACCGTTCAATCTCCGGACAAAAGAAGTTTTCTGCCGCTAGGTTTTCAAAATACGAAAATATTGAGCTCCACCCCTTTTTTCTTGTTACTCACGAACACCACACCAAAAAAATGATACAAGGGTTTGGTTTGGGTTGCATGGGCCGAAACTCTCACTTTTTGGCCCCTTAACAATTTTGGTCCCTCACTACATCCTTCTCGCAAACTAATCACGTCTTGACATATTTAACTATTAGGTCCAATTCGTCTAACCCCGCTAACGGAAACCATGATAAATAAAACTTTTAAAAAAGAATTAAAACAAAGAAATTACATACCGGGATACGGGCTTTACACAAGGTCTTCCCTAAAGGCTTCCTATATCTCAGTTGTGTCCTCCTACTCCACAGTTTAAGTTTAGGCCTATCCGGTCACCTAAATCTCTTAAACTAGCGCTCTGATACCAACTGTAACAACCCACACCAACTAGCATGCAAAAAGCTACCACTTTAAATAAAAACACAACGGCCCAACAGGGTCACACTGCCAAAAGTTTACAAAACTGGGTTCGCGGAAATAACCTTACTACAGCTGAGAACATAACTACAAAAAAAGGAAAGTCTTCTAATACTTCTATACGCAAGCTCCAACTCACATCTTGTCATTTTCTTTAAACGAGCTCTCGGCTACCTGCTTACCTGAAAAGGTTTTTGTTTTGAAAAGCGAGGGTTAGACCAAGAGGTCTAGAAAGATCCCTCTTGCTATCAACACCACGCCGCAATTAACAACTAAAGAGAGTTTATAAGTATTCATAACCAGTCACACCTTTATCAGTTTAAATACACACACAACACATATAAATGGCTCACACTTTGTCATGTACACACCTGTGACAACGTGTTAGGGCACACACCTGCCCTTAGTGAACATATGAAACGAATTTATATATCTTGCATGGGACACACTCCCCATATATCCATATTTAGTCATCACCTGCCCCACACATACCCATAATATAATTTACACACATTTATCATGCATATTTAAAACAAAGTAAATCATGCAATTCACTATATCGATACAAGTAATAAATTCGAGTATCGATAAAGCTTCAGTTTAGAAAGACTCACTTGGCGTCCACACTAACACGTTCTTACTTGAAACCGCTATTCTCTAACTGCACACCTACATTTTCACCCAACACACGAGGGTGAATAAGTCACCCAACATCCCACAAAGATTTCTATCACACCTCCCGAGACACATCCCGACTTTCTTAAGGCACTCTCTACTCGGCACACAAAAGGATCCCAAAGGATTACCGCCACAGTCCCAAACAATGGAGTTTTCCGGACAACCACTTCCGGAAAACTCACTTCCTGACACACCACTTCCGGACACACCACTTCCGGATTCCGGTAACTTCCGGACTCACTTCCGGATTCCAGTAACTCCCGGGCTCACTTCCGGATTTCGGTGACTCCCGGGATCACTTCCGGATTCTACATTGGTTTTCCGGGAACCTCTTCCGGACTACAACTAGGTTCCGAACAAATGGGGTTTTATCGCACTGCTAACCCTCAATACCAAACGGTTCGACTCAAGAATTGATTTAAGTCACGACAAGGATCAATATTACTACCATTTAACGAGCTAAAACATTCGATCTACCCCACCGATTTGGTTGGGACGGAACACACAATATAATTTTTCTCACCTACTTGAAGAGATATCAGACAAATGATCTCCCAAAAACCCAAAACCCCATCAATCAAGATCCACACCAAGATTCCAGTTGTTACTCACAGATTAATGGATTAAGGAGAAGGAATTTACCTCCAGGGAGATGATGATTCACACCCCAAGCTTTGATTCTCCAATATCCTCTCAAGATAGCAAGGTCTGCTCCACACCAAGCTTCACACACACAGCCGCCAATACTGAAGAATGAAAAGAGAAATTTTAGGGGTTTTAACCCTATTTCTCTTATTCTCATAATTGCCACCCAAGTTTCATTCTTCATACTACACACACCAATGTACCATATTTACAAAACAGACCTGGTTATTACAATGCGGTTGTTGGCGTGACTTCATCGGCGTGAAAAGGTCGCAACGATACAAAACAGTGTCTCCCGCGAGAGACGACGCGACTTTGGCCGCCAGAATACCCGCGACGTGAAGATGAGGCCGACTCGATCCAGCTGCTGCGTTTTCGAACGACAAAGTACCAAGAAGTCGGCTGCGTTTTTGCTACTTTTGGGCTGCACATGGGCATGTTCTCTACTCTTTATCTTTTACTTTTCTTTTCTAGTGGGCTTCAGTTCTTCACATGTTGGGCATGCCAACACAAATAAAAAGAAAGTCCAAATTTATGTTTCTCTTTTTTGCTTTTGTTGTAGGAACTCACGAAACACAACAAGGACCAAAATAATTGTTTTCTTTTCTTTTTCTTTATTTATAACACATACATGACACAACACAACCAAATTAATTATTTTTTTCTTTTCTTTAAGCTAATTAATAATATATATTATAATATTTAAACTTTTTTTTCACTTTAAATTAATTACAAACAAGAAATGATAATCGCATATTATAAATAGTACTTTAAACATCTAATTAACACTAAATGTAGGGAAATTTGACATAAAAATGTGTAAAATAAATAATTACTAAATATCCCCAAACTTAGAACTTTGACCGTCTTCGGGCAAACACTAAGGCTTTAACATGAAGTAAACTCACGAGTTGATTTTAAGAGAATTACAAAAACGGACATAGCATTGCATGAAGGCGTAGTTTAACCGATATAACAATAATCAAGACACAAGATAAACCAAAGATGAATACGTGCTAATTTCACAAACACCTCACAAAAGATATAGACATATTCTAATTGCTCATTCGTACAAACGTGTAAGTGTTTTCACTCAAGTTATCAATTCACATGAAAATGCACTACCATAAGCTTGCATCAAGTCTCAATTCTCCATTGCTAACGGTAAAAACTAAGGGGCCGTTTACCAATTCTTACCGGGTAAGGGCTGTCCGGGTAAGAGTGTTGTCCCCGGTAAGTGCTGTCTTGGGTAAGCACTATCCGAATAAGATTGTTTACCAAATCTTTCTTGGTAAGTGCTTACCAACAAAAACATGACCATTCTAACCCTTTTATAATTAGATGTTAATAGAATTATTTTTATTTGCAAAAAAGATCATACTTTTTAAATAATATTTAATTTTAAAATTACAAAAAAATGACTATTATCGTTTAATTGATGGAAAAAATCATACTTTTTAAATAATAACTAATTTTGAAATTACAAAAAAACAAAAAAAAACATTATTCTCCTAAAAATGGTAAAAGTGAACACTAAAAAACCCTAAAAAATATTCATTGGATTTTCATATGGACCCTCTTCCAATTCTTTCCTTCTCATCTCTCCGCCAATGCGATGCCCTTCCTCCACCACCCACATTCCCACTACCACCACCTTACCACCAACTTCATACTTATAACGGCTTGCAAAGGTGGACTCAACACCTTCGCTGCCATTGACTGATCCTCCAAACGCCTTCACGTCTTTTCCAAACCCACATACATCTGCCATTAGGTTCCTCATAACGTTGCTGCCACCGGAAAATCACCATCGCTGCTGCCACCGGTAACAAGATCCACCGTGACTGGTGCCACAGTCGTGTTTACACCGTCGTCGTCAACTGTACTTTCCCGTTCCGTAGGTGATGACGGATCCGGTGGAAAGTTACTTCTTCATGCTTCCACTTCTGACAGTGGAGATGCCGACTTCAACCTCACCGACACCATTGAAACGCTGACAAAACACCAGAAAGCAACATGAAATGGAAGGGTACATCCAGAAATGGAAGGACACATGACGCCGACTGGATACATCCCGAAATGGAAGGGTAATGATGAAAACCCAGAAACTGACTCGGGTAAGCATGAATTTGGTGCTGTCTTGGTAAGATTTCGGTCAACATCTCAGTCAATTTTCGGTCAGATCCGTGATTTGGTAAATGCACTGACTGCTGACCAAGTCAGATTTGCTGATCGAGTCAGCCTGGTCAGCAAATAGTAAACAGCCCCTAAGTGTGTGTAACACACCAAAAATTAAGATGTTGAAATTTGACTCACAGACGTCCGCATGGGCAAGGGCCGAACGTCCGCATAGTGCGGAAGTTCGCACATCATCCGCGGAAGCATCAGAGCATTTGTTGGGAATTCGTATCAGGTCGAGCCGGACGTCCGCATGGCTTCTAGCCGGACGTCCGCGACACGTCTGATGAAGATATTTTGTGTTTTAAGCCCTCATCCTCTCTCACTCCCCTCATTTTCATCTTCAACCTAAAATCAGATTCTCTCTCTCTCTAAAATCAATTTCTCCCCCAAGAAACCCTAAATCTCCCCTCTCCTCTTCCTCCTTCTTCACCAAAACAAACCCTTACCATTATTGGAAACCTTAATCTTTCAAGAAACCTTTCACTTCATCTCCTTCATCAAGATTCTAGGGTTTCACCCAACCCTTTTCACTCCACTTTGAAGATTGGGAGTTTGTGGTTGGTTCTAGAGATATTTTGGTTGGTGGATTCAAGTGTGGTAATCTTCTCTTCTCTTCATTTATGAAGTTAGGGTTTTGATATAAGTGGGTATTTTGGTATAAAATGGTTGGAGGATGATTCTACGTGGTTAGATCTAATTATTGTTGGTTGGAAACTTATGGATCTAGGTTTTGGAGGTTTTGGCTTGAAGATGCAAGTTTCTTCAAAGGAGCTTACGTTTGGGGAAAATCTAGATTTAGCCTAAATCTAGCAAGGTGAGTTCAAGTTGATTTGTGAAAACTTTGTACATGCCAAAAATGTTATTTTCCAAATATTCGTGTGTTTTACTTGAAATTATCAATTGTTGAGTTATTTGATGAGTTTAACTCTTTTGAAGTATTTATCTTCATAAATGTTGTAAAACACCCATATTTGGGGTTTTTGAATATTTTGACGTGTAGAAATCATAAATATGTTCTTAAAAGATTTATTGCTCAAAATGAAGTTTATTTAATGGTTTAATCATATTGGTGTACTTGATTTTATAACCCATTTGGGAAAATGCACATTTTAGTGTCATGAGTCATTTTGAGAATTAAAAGAGTATAAACCCATTTTGGGAAATCTATTATTATTAATCCCTGATGAGTTTTGAGTCGATGAGGATTTTATGGTATACGTTTACCAAAACGATGTTTAATACGTTTATATTTTGAGAACCGTTATTTATGGGTCTAATGGGTTTTGAGCATTTGCTCGGTTTTGACTTTGAGGAAGTCTTGGGGACATTTGTCCGGTTTTATTGCACCATATTGCATATTATTGCACGTTATTGATATTTACATGCATAGGTGCGTTAGTCATTCCGGGATAGGCATGTTATTATAGACTGTGTTGCATTGGATCCATATGCACGTAAGTCAGTCTTTACTTGATGGTCTATTGGGTGTCGCGGGATTTTGTAATACCCTAAAATCAGTGCTAAATTAAACCTCAATTTATAACCAAATTTAATCATCAAACTTTCTAAACTTCATATATAAACAGAGAATTAACTACGAGGTTATATTTACAAAATATAGAATTCTTCAAATAACCTATTAATCTAATCATGTCACTATAATCATATTAACTAGGTTATCTAAGCCATTCATCAAAACCTCAGTATTCAATAATTCTTCTGCTAGTCCAAAAGCTCTCGTCCCACATCCCTTTATTTCCCCGAGCTAGTACCTGGTAAGAAAACATTATTTGAAACGATTAGGCTAATGCCTAGTGAGAACATTCAGTTTCAAAATAATATTTATAAAAACAATGTAAACAAGTTATAACAAACCTGGTTACCCTTTTTCTTACCACATGTATAACCGCCTTTTTATTGACAGAGTTATACTCAATTCCATGAATATGGTTGATACCAAATCAGTCATTGAATCATGTTCCAAAGCCACACTACGAATCTCTATGGATTCTAGATTAATGCTCTTATCTAAGAAATCGCAATATACACATGCCCATTTCTAGATTAATACTCATATCTAAGAACTCGCAATATACACATGCCCATTTCTAGATTAATACTCATATCTAAGAAATCGCAATATATACATGCCCATTTCTAGATTAATACTCATATCCAAGAAATCGCAATATACACATGCCAATTTCTAGATTAATACTCATATCTAAGAAATCGCAATATACACATGCCCATTTCTTGGAAAGGAAATAGAGATTACAATATACACATGCCAATCCCTTCTTTTCCTTAGAAATCGGGAATTCCGAATAAATCTGCGTCTATTCCTCAATTTCCCAAACACTAGGCCTATGGATCCATACCACCTATTTGTACTCGTACAGGTATTTATTTAATATAAATTCCTCATAACAACTTGTATGAGCAAATCATATTTATACCACATAGATTCCTCATAGCAACGGTATGAGCGAATATATTTACATCACATAGATTCCTCATAGCAACGGTATGAGCGAATATATTTATATCACATAGATTCCTCATAGCAACGGTATGAGAGAATCTCCTTTATAAATCCTTCATATCATTTATGAACTTAAGCAAAACCAACAATTTAGAATATTAGATTTTACTTTATAAAATCCTCCTTTCGAAATTCATCCAAACAGTTCATTATAAAAATGCACCTTACCGTAATTTAAAAACATTATAAAAAGGTAAGGTAAGAATGAACTCACCTGATAGTAGTCACGCTACTCTTCCTTTCTCAAAGTTGTATGGAATTTCCGTCACTACTTTCACAGAGATCTGAAATACCCAAATACATATTGTACATGTATTAATCTACTGTTTAGGACTCTTAAAGACTAAAAATCCTAAATATCCAAAATTCTCGTTTCTTATCGCAACCAACTAGGTGCGATAACCCTCATCGCAACACACAGTACTTATCGCAACCAACAGCTGCGATATTCCCCTTTATCGCAACCAATAGCTGCGATATTCCCCTCATCGCAACACACCATTGCGATACTAATGAGCTTGTCGCAACCCAAGGTTGCGACACTCATAACTATCGCAAACCTTCATGACTATCGCAACTAACTACAGCGATATTCAAAACTGTCTCAACCCACTGTGTTCATACTTAACCCGAAATTTATAGATTTAAGCCATGTTTGTTTGTATAAATTTACAGATATGTTCAATACTACTAATAGAACATAAACATCAGCCCGAATTTCTCATATCCTTCCAAAATTACCAAGACCCAATTCTAATTATTAGGAAAACTTTATATACATAAAAATGAAAGATTAATATGAGATGTTTACCTTTAATCCTTCAGATTAATCTCAACTTCCAGCTGATACAATCTGCTTTCTTCCTCCTCTTCTTTCTTTCTCGATATCTCTCTCCCTTTTCTCTCTTGTGCACCAAAACACACACACACAAAATACTAAAAGTGTTTAGGAATGAACACCTCACCCTCCCATATACAAATGGGGCGGTGATGGTGACTAATCAAATCCCTTTTTCCCAACAAACCCTCCAACTATCCATATTTGGCAAGATTTACCCTTAAACTTCTCAATTAAAATTAAAGCTTACCCCTTAACTTATAATTTCGTGAAATAAACAACGTAACTTATTTGGGGTTAAACTCTAAAATTAATCCATCACTATATAATTCATAATTTATCAAATAATTATACTCAAATTATTTAATAAACCCAAACATCATCTTTTATAAAATTCGAGATGTTACAATACTCCCCAACTTGAAAGTGATTTCGTCCTCGAAATCAAAGCTAGGTAAACAAATGAGGATATCTAACCTTCATATCCTCCTCCGACTCTAAAGTTACATTAGCAACTCGATGATGTTTCCATTGTACCTTCAACATAACTACTTCCTTACCATTACGTAACTTTCTAATTGACCTTTCCAAAATTGCTTCTGGTTCTTCCACACAACGACTCTTCTCATCCGCTCTCACAACAGTAAGTGGAATTACATTGTCCTCTTCGGCTAAACATTTCCGAAGATAGCAAACATGAAAAGTGTTATGGATCCCTTCCAATTCAGGTGGAAGATCCAACTGATATGTTTGCAATCCAACTCTCTTAGTGATAATGAAAGGTCTTAGAAAACAAGGACTTAACTTCCCACGTTTACCTAATCTTATCACGCCTTTCCACATATTGACACATTTATGTTGACAATTGATGCCACTACTAGTCCGTACAATTTCCACCCATAACATCTCACAGTAGACCCGGTCTCTCATGATCATTCTTATATAACTTAAACTTATTCGTGCAATATTTATATCACAAGATCGCCTTAAGGTTCTTATTTGACATCGAGGATATTTCATTCCTTCTTCACCATACTACTTACAGCGAGTTGCTAATACCGACGCATTAATTTCTTCTAGTCTTTTGTACTTAATCACATATAAAATTCCAGGAAGAACAAGAATTCATCTTTTCATATTTTCTAAACCTTACCTCTTTCATCATTACCCGCTCCCCAACTTAGATTTACAAACCTCCTTAGAGTAACTGTTATCATCAAATCTTTATCCGACTATTGCTTGGTCTACCATACCATCATCATTTTCTCTCATGCCTACACGAAACATCCATTACACATAGCTACAGTCTAAAAGAACAGTTTCTCCAAGATCATCAGCCAAAACCTTTAGCCAAGTCCTCGTAAAGTACTTAGCACCAAGAACTACCACGAGCTACTAACCTTCCAACACAGTCGACCCACTCATTGCATTTCTTTACATCCATGGAATACTCTAACACTCTCGACTAAAATTCATAACGAAGCACCACAGCTTAACGGTTACAATATCCTCTTCGACAATCAAGTGAAGTATGAAAACTCTCCTAAAAAGTCCAATGAGATCGAGAAGAACAAAGATTCTCCTTTCATCCCGTCACCAATCGCAACTCAACCTCCAGGTTTAAAAATAACATTAACGCGTATTGCTTGAAAACCCACATACTTCAATCAAGTATACTCACCATTTGAATACTTCAATATTACAACAAACCATCATTACATCTATGACTTACACGTTCCTTCGGTACAAAGTGCTACTACTTTTTCACACCACGATCACGCCAAGCGACTACATTGTAAACAAACTTTCATGATGTCTTTACACACACAAAAGATACTACTTCCTTCATGCTACCCATAACACCATTCATTGGAAGTAAAATCGTTTCCGGACTTTGTCTTTCTCGGACCTAAATATACCATATGTCAAGGTCAACTATTCAAAGCGCACCCGCTTCGATTACCCTAATATTTCGTTCTTATATGGATCATCAAATTCCATAAGAAATCACTTATGCAACCACGATCTTTCACTTTTGTAACACTTACACAAGGTGGTCCAGCGTCATGTCGGATACACACCTTTCTCCGAACAACTTCTTACATTTTTGCAAGAGAGAAACAACAAAATAAAGTAACATTCCCAGTCCACCGAACACGCTTTGCGCATACCTTCTGCATAACAGCATACCGGTACCGCTCACGGTTTTATTCCTGCCCGCATAAGCATACGCGGGACGCACCCAGACCGCACTCAGTGACAGGCAAAAGGCCTCATGCAGGGAAAGTATTCATCCACCCTTATAAGGAGGACTTCGTTCCCGCTCATAGCCGATGTGGAATCTCACAAATAACCATAAGAAATGGTTACTCATATCTAAACATACGAAACATACATGACCGATCATTAGTCACTGTAAAGATTTATAAACAAGTATACTTGTGTAGTAATATATTCATAATAACAGTAGCTAATTGAAATTGTGAACATACTATACCTAAGAATTCTCGTTACCATTGTTACAGTACTAATTTCACGTATTTCTGTCGACTCTAAGACTATCCCGTCTTAGTACTTCTACCCAATCTCACGAATCATAACTTAGTTCATCACAGCTTAAGTCTAGGTATCTCACCTAGCATACCTAGTTCACTTAAACTAATGCTCTGAAACCATATTGTAACACCCTAAAATCAAGGCTAAATTAAACCTCAATTTATAACCAAATTTAATCATCAAACTTTCTAAACTTCATATATAAACAGGGAATTAACTACGAGGTCATATTTACAAATTATAGAATTTTTCAAATAACCTATTAATCTAATCATGTCACTATAATCAGATTAACTAGGTTATCTAAGCCATTCATCAAAACCTCAGTATTCAATAATTCTTCCGCTAGTCCAAAAGCTCTCGTCCCACATCCCTTTATTTCCCCGAGCTAGTACCTGGTAAGAAAACATTATTTGAAACGATTAGGCTAATGCCTAGTGAGAACATTCGGTTTCAAAATAATATTTATAAAAACAATGTAAACAAGTTATAACAAACCTGGTTACCCTTTTTCTTACCACATGTATAACCGCCTTTTTATTGACAGAGTTATACTCAATTCCATGAATATGGCTGATACCAAATCAGTCATTGAATCATGTTCCAAAGCCCACACTACGAATCTCCATGGATTCTAGATTAATGCTCTTATCTAAGAAATCGCAATATACACATGCCCATTTCTAGATTAACACTCATATCTAAGAAATCGCAATATACACATGCCCATTTCTAGATTAATACTCATATCTAAGAAATCGCAATATACACATGCCCATTTCTAGATTAATACTCATATCCAAGAAATCGCAATATACACATGCCCATTTCTAGATTAATACTCATATATAAGAAATCGCAATATACACATGCTCATTTCTTGGAAAGAAAATAGAGATTACAATATACACATGCCAATCATTTCTTTTCCTTAGAAATCGGGAATTCTGAATAAATCTGCGTCTATTCCTGTAACGTCCCAAAAATTACAAGCAAATTTAAATTTTTAAATAAACAATTCATTTATAACAACTCATTAAATGAATCCCAACGTTTCGTTTGCAAACTCATAATTATTAACTTTATAATAAAAATACAGCGGAATAAACGTTTAATTAATAAAACCATAAAACAACCAGCTCTCCTCGCGCGCCAGTGTGTACTCGTCACGCCTTGAAGCCGCTCGGACCTGAAACCACAGTTTATTGGGAAAGGGTAAGCACGAAGCTTAGTGAATTCCAACACATGCGCAGATAGGAATTATATACACATCACCCCTATCCGCACATAAGCAACAACATCACAGTTACATAAAACGAGTAAACGCCTACAAGTAATTATGTATCCAACACCTCAGTACCATCGAGGCCTCGGTCCCACCGAACTGTAATGTATCCAACACCTCAGTACCATCGAGGCCTCGGTCCCACCGAACTGTAATTTAACCAACACCTCAGTACCATCGAGGCCTCGGTCCCACCGAATTGTAATGTAACCAACACCTCAGTACCATCGAGGCCTCGGTCCCACCGAATTGTAATGTAACACATTTATACCAAGCATTCAAACCAATCAAATATTACACACCACAAACAACTAGTTCACACCACAAAGACAGTAGTACATACAAACTATTATGACATGCATACAACCCCTAACTACACAGTGAGAGAACTCACCTCGAATGCGCGCCCAGCTTAATAACACAATTCAAGCTTCACAATTACGGTCACTTCCCAGCACCTAAATGCATGTTAAAACGTGTCAATACGAGACCCGGACCCTATGACACGACACACGCTTAAACCGTCACTAAAACTAAATTCCGTTCACCCAAAACAGGTCTGTTCGGGACCTGTTTCGACCCCTTTAAACCCAGAAAATTCCCAATATTATTTCATGACCAGAAAGTACTCTGAGTTAGGGTTCCAAGGACATATTATACGCCTCCTAACGATTTTTCTACAATTTACTACGGATTTTACAAAAATAGTTTCCGGAACAGCGAAATTCAGCACCTTTCAGTATAAAACGACAAATCGACCCATGCTACGTCCCGAACTGGGTTTTGCACAAAACACAGAAAAGTTTCTAGACTCAAAAAGGGAACTTTAGACACCAGTTTCACCCCAAACCGAGTTACGAGCAGAAAGTTACGATTTTCGCAAGATCAAGGCAGATTCCAGAAATTTTCACATGAAATGACGAAACACCGAACTTGCGACCACTTTTTCGTCCAGCTAGAGGCCGAACCAGTTTTCCGCTAAAACACGGAAAACGTGCTCGATCCCGCACTTGAACCGTGGGCGCCAATTTCGGCTCAAACGGAGCTACGACCGAAAAGTTATGCTTACGCGAAAACTGGACAGTACCCACAAAATTTCCATAAAGACGCGATTTATCAAAACGGTTTGAACTTTTCGGCTTAATTGAATAAGTCACGGGTTAAGGGCTCGATAGAGACTAAGGTCTGGTCACACCACGCGCCACCCACTGCCATCTCCGGCAGTGGCGGTCGCCGGTGGCGACCGGCGGCGGCTCTCCGGCGATGACTACACAACACACTCCGCACCCTCTCGCACCTCCGACCTCTCTCTTTCTCGACCGTCTTATTGCAACCCCACAGAGTTCACCACTACATCACCATCTCCGGTGATGATACCACAGTTGCCGCCTACAGCGGCCAAGGCCGCCGCGACGCGGCTGTCACGGGAGAAAACCGACGAGAGACGGAAAACAATCAAGAAAAGGGACGGGACTTACCTCGAACGACCGGATGTCACCCTCTTGCGATCGCACCCACGTCGCTCTCTCTTCCCTCTCGCCGAACGGACCTGCGGTGAAGGCGCCGGCAACTGCAGCGGCGATCTCCGGCAGCTTCCTCTCTCTTCGCCCTTCTCTCTCTCTTCACGGCTCACCTCTATCTCTCTCTCGTCGTTCTCTCACTGCCGCACCACCAAGGAAAAAGGAGAAAAGATGCTTAGGGTTATGGGGGTTTGATTGATGTTGGTGTGCGACGGGAAACCAAAAAAACGAAAAGGACGAGGGGTCGGTTCCCTCACATGGGCCGACCCCATGCTAACCTCTTTACCACAAAACAAGTTTGGTCCCTAGGTTTTAAAAACATTTTATTATTAAACCCCATTAATTTAAGATTTTATAATTTAGCCCCTTATTGACAAAAACGATTACAACTAAGGTTTTTCCCCAACGAAACTTAGGATTTAACCAATGACCAAATCATCCCCACGAAATAAAACGTTTTAGGTCCTTGACGCTTAACCTTGTTAAGTATATTCGTTAAGAGAAGATAATAATGTAATTAAATTAACTTAAAAATATTTAAATAAAATGTCTATCGGGACACGGGCTTTACAACTCTCCCCCACTTGAATTAGACTTCGTCCTCGAAGTCTATGCCCGTGAATAGCTCTAGATAATTCTCCCGCATCTCAGCCTCGGGTTTCCAAGTCCACTTGGAACCCCTTCGGTGTTGCCACTGGACTTCCACTAACTGAAACCTAAACTTCTCACCCCGTCAAAAATTTCTCTAATACTTTGCTTACCAACAAAACTCCTTCCAGAACACTCCAACAACGGGAATCGTTCTCGGCCAAGCGACTTCGGTTGTTCCCCAACCTTAGACATTCTATGTATCCCGAGTCAAATTTCAAGCTCTAACCATTCTAAAGCTGCTCACAGTATACCCTACCGGATACTCGACTACGATCATTCCTACCCCTAACTGTTGATTAACTTCCACGAATTCTAAAAGATTCCAAAGATTTTCAATAAATTATATTAACAAAACATCGACCCCCTGCCGAACATCGGTCCAACCGATTACAATAACAAACATCGGCCACCCGCCGAACATCGGTCCAACCGATTACAATAACAAAGATCGGCCACCCGCCGAACATCGGTCCAACCGATTACAATAACAAACATCGGCCACCCGCCGAACATCGGTCCAACCGATTCCAATAAATCCCATAAGCGTGGTATTATCCTAGACACTAACTCAAATAGATATCCCCCCCACAACCAAAACAACTAACACACACGTAGGTCATTTTACCATAACCATCCATCACAAGTGATCATTTCAGGGTTACTACTACCACCACCATGATTATCTTAAAATCGGCTACAACTCTCCGATTATACTAAAGGTGTTTGGCCTCAAGCCCAAAAGTCGACACCTAAATATACCACCTACCTCAAAATGGTTGATGCGCATTTATTCTCATAATAATAAAGGGCATCAATCCCTTAACCGATACTATTCGGCCTACAGTACTAACGCGCGTGGACTACCTACCTTCCACCGTTGACGTATCATCCACACTTGCTCTACGAAGCCAAGTCACCCCGTATCGAGGATACACCTTGACGTCTACCTCCCAGGTAACGCCTCAAGACCCAGCACACCGGAACTACTTCCCAGGTAAGTGCCCACAACTATATCCTCCTAGTACCTACTGGAAAGTCTAGGTTAGAACACATGAATACCGGGGTCCCACCCCGAGATACCCAACCGACCATTACCAACGACTGACTAACGTGTCTAAGGACTCAAAGCAAACAACCTACCAACAACATGCCTATTCCGGATTGACTCACTCATCCAAACATGTAAACACTCAACGTGCAAAGAATGCCAAACGGTGCGACAAAAACAACTCATCAACTAGACTCCACATCGAGCCATTAACACCGGGCAATAGGCCCGTGACTAACTACAAGTCATAACCGAGCAAAATGCTGCACGCTTGCTAGACCCATAGGTCAGAAAATGCGTTTAAACAAAGTTTAAGTAAGCAATACTCTGAAATCAACCTTAGTCCCAGACTCAACACTGGTTAAACAAAAGAGTTTTCCAAAAGGACTCGCACCCTTAAAATTTTCGAAATGACACATGACCCTTAAAAGCACATTTCCCCAAATGGTTTACAAAATCATTTACAAAATATTTTCAATCGTCAGGATTTTCATCTCAAAAGACAGTATGTAATAAAACTACTATTACCTGATCGATAGTTACGCAAAACTGGACACGCTCGTCCCACATAGGATAATCATGTTGAAAATCGTTCCATTGCAGTTCAGTTTACTCACACAAAAGCAAAGCGTAATAAATAATTTCTTTAAAATGAACCGCCTCGATTCCAGTATGGATTGACTCATGACGTGCACTTAAAGTAAC
Source organism: Saussurea involucrata (assembly GCA_033807775.1). Taxonomy (NCBI): domain Eukaryota; kingdom Viridiplantae; phylum Streptophyta; class Magnoliopsida; order Asterales; family Asteraceae; genus Saussurea; species Saussurea involucrata. The sequence goes on along the minus strand of CM066317.1, from coordinate 74,226,210 downwards.
CGCTTGACCTTAAACAGGGTGCGACAAAGGTGTGCACATAATTCAAAATAAGTTTCACGACATTTGATTCAAGAATTCTTCCTTTTAATCATAAAATGACGTGGCACAGGGTTCGCCACATTTTTTTTTTTGCGCGTCAGCTAGTCACACAAAACGATGACACGGTTTACAAATATATTTTTATTAAAACACAACTGTCTCGTGTAAGTTTCAAACTTGAAGACAGAAACCAGTCCGCTTCTAATAATTGGAAATATCGACTAAAAACCTCGTAAAATCTCAAACTGGGGGCAGGCATGCAAGCTTGTAACACTTCCTCAAGTTTCGTACTTGGGCCATATAATGTCAAAACATTATAGTTTAAAAATGTATTTATCGAAAATGCTCAAAATACTCGTTTCCTCCAAAGCAAAAGTTTTTAATTTCCAAAAAAAATGAACGGTAATTCTAAATTAACCGAATGTCAAAAATCTACGCATTTATATTTCCAAAATATAACACATTGTGATTGTATGCATGATGTTTACAACATTTAAACACTCCTTGGATCAAATGGTCTTTCATTTCGACAACAAAGAACTAAAGCATTTTCATGCACGACTCGTTCATCAAAATGCCGAGAACAAAGGTTACCCCAGTATGCATACCCCTCAGTCGATAAATCGCATTTTCATGGAAATGACAATAAAACCCTTAGCTGACTAAAAAGCGCACCAAACAACTCCTTATGAAAAGTTACCAAAATTCCTCCATGCATCACTTATGTCACGCATGAATCAATCCACACACTGAACTATTTGCAAAATATACACTTAGTAACACAAACTCTCGAACGAAAAGTTAAGCGACACTAGAATTCCAAACTCATTTTAGACAAATCACTAAAATAGCCTTTAAACAGACATCGTGGAATGTAACTTTCCGTCTCAACTCTAACACATGTGGAGGAGTTCCAATGTTAGAGTCTCAAGCCGTAGTCACTTACCCAACATCTTAACCACCACAAAACACGGATATTATCGTACTCGAAAGAACCGTTGGAAAATAATCAAATGAAACAATCTTTTACAAAGTTTTCAACTCCCGTGATAAAACGGTTTCAAGCATTTTCAAAACTATAATTCGAAATCTTGTGTGTGCTAAACATTTCCCAAAGTTTCAAAACACAATCCATGCAAGGATTGGAAACACAAGGATTAGTTAATGCAATCCTATTTTCAAAATAAACTCTGTGCACGACTCAGTCGACCTTCAACGTCTCGACTCATGCTCCTCTCTACCTTTCCAAACCACTATCGTCCTCCGGACATTTAAGTCCCTTGGGGCAAGATGGAAAATTACGTCAAATAATCCCTACGATTTTTCCTCAAATCAAAGTCGGCTCTATAAGCCTATGACTCTAGCACAATCTTCCATCTTGGTTCGAAATGATCTGCTTACAACAAATATCATCCTTATCGTCACTCCAAGTGACTAATACTATAATTGTCTTTCTATTCCAACGACTGCCAGTTTAGAGCCTTCGACACTACCCCAACGATCATCCCATCAAAGCAAGTCAAGTATACACATGTACCAGTGGATCTACTATATTTGTCTCTCCTCGTGACGGCTATCCAGGGTAGATAATACAACGCGTTATTAGCACTTAACAACGCACACTAACAACACTCACGCCCAACTCCTTGGATTCCTCGTGACTTCCCCGACTCGAGCATTGATCCTGTGCTTCCGGCAGTAGGAGCTCTACTACTACCTTCCACACCTATCATCGCTCGTTCCGAGTCTCATCCCGAGGGTCCAAGTAGTTTCTCGCCGAAACTATACACATAATACAATTAATCCACACATGCCAGTTCGAGAACATATCCTAAACAGGCAAACTCATACAACTACTGTATATATAAAACCATCGGTCTCCCCGATCAGACAACCACAATTGTATACATAATAAACCATCGGTCACCCCGATCATACAACAACAATTAAATATATAATTAACCATATGCCTGCACCAGCATATATATACATCCACCCTTCCTAGCTCCCTAGGAACTTCCTCTTATCTCACTACCCTTGCTACTACCGAATCCCTACTAATTATAACGGGTGACCTCGCGAATACCCGATTATATGCAGTGCGAAACAAATAGACAGTCGAATACAAGACTCTATCCTAGAACGGTTGGACTCAAACAAGAGTTGCGCAATAGAACTAAATCGAATATTCTAAGGCTATAAATCTCTTACTGCATATAACCTAGAGGGCATCCACTTAGTAACCTATCATAATTAGCATAAATTCCTAATAGCAAGTAGTTCAACATACAGCATAGTGTCCACAACAGGCAATCTAGCATGCATACTCTATGATCTAGAAAGCAATAAAACACTAAGTGCTGTACCTTTCCCCTTTGGCTCCGGCTGACTGTACACACTGCGCCTCCGATCACCGTTCCTCGAACGGGTCTTTACTTTTTCTTTTATTTCCAAAAAGATTTAATAAAGAATTTGAAAATTTCCCAGCCGCAACTTGAGACCAAACACACCGAGGTGCGTTTGATTCACTCAAGCTGTGCTCTGATACCAAGTTGTAACGTCCCAAAAATTACAAGCAAATTTAAATTTTTAAATAAACAATTCATTTATAACAACTCATTAAATGAATCCCAACGTTTCGTTTGCAAACTCATAATTATTAACTTTATAATAAAAATACAGCGGAATAAACGTTTAATTAATAAAACCATAAAACAACCAGCTCTCCTCGCGCGCCAGTGTGTACTCGTCACGCCTTGAAGCCGCTCGGACCTGAAACCACAGTTTATTGGGAAAGGGTAAGCACGAAGCTTAGTGAATTCCAACACATGCGCATATAGGAATTATATACACATCACCCCTATCCGCACATAAGCAACAACATCACAGTTACATAAAACGAGTAAACGCCTACAAGTAATTATGTATCCAACACCTCAGTACCATCGAGGCCTCGGTCCCACCGAACTGTAATGTATCCAACACCTCAGTACCATCGAGGCCTCGGTCCCACCGAACTGTAATGTAACCAACACCTCAGTACCATCGAGGCCTCGGTCCCACCGAATTGTAATGTAACCAACACCTCAGTACCATCGAGGCCTCGGTCCCACCGAATTGTAATGTAACACATTTATACCAAGCATTCAAACCAATCAAATATTACACACCACAAACAACTAGTTCACACCACAAAGACAGTAGTACATACAAACTATTATGACATGCATACAACCCCTAACTACACAGTGAGAGAACTCACCTCGAATGCGCGCCCAGCTTAATAACACAATTCAAGCTTCACAATTACGGTCACTTCCCAGCACCTAAATGCATGTTAAAACGTGTCAATACGAGACCCGGACCCTATGACACGACACACGCTTAAACCGTCACTAAAACTAAATTCCGTTCACCCAAAACAGGTCTGTTCGGGACCTGTTTCGACCCCTTTAAACCCAGAAAATTCCCAATATTATTTCATGACCAGAAAGTACTCTGAGTTAGGGTTCCAAGGACATATTATACGCCTCCTAACGATTTTTCTACAATTTACTACGGATTTTACAAAAATAGTTTCCGGAACAGCGAAATTCAGCACCTTTCAGTATAAAACGACAAATCGACCCATGCTACGTCCCGAACTGGGTTTTGCACAAAACACAGAAAAGTTTCTAGACTCAAAAAGGGAACTTTTGACACCAGTTTCACCCCAAACCGAGTTACGAGCAGAAAGTTACGATTTTCGCAAGATCAAGGCAGATTCCAGAAATTTTCACATGAAATGACGAAACACCGAACTTGCGACCACTTTTTCGTCCAGCTAGAGGCCGAACCAGTTTTCCGCTAAAACACGGAAAACGTGCTCGATCCCGCACTTGAACCGTGGGCGCCAATTTCGGCTCAAACGGAGCTACGACCGAAAAGTTATGCTTACGCGAAAACTGGACAGTACCCACAAAATTTCCATAAAGACGCGATTTATCAAAACGGTTTGAACTTTTCGGCTTAATTGAATAAGTCACGGGTTAAGGGCTCGATAGAGACTAAGGTCTGGTCACACCACGCGCCACCCACTGCCATCTCCGGCAGTGGCGGTCGCCGGTGGCGACCGGCGGCGGCTCTCCGGCGATGACTACACAACACACTCCGCACCCTCTCGCACCTCCGACCTCTCTCTTTCTCGACCGTCTTATTGCAACCCCACAGAGTTCACCACTACATCACCATCTCCGGTGATGATACCACAGTTGCCGCCTACAGCGGCCAAGGCCGCCGCGACGCGGCTGTCACGGGAGAAAACCGACGAGAGACGGAAAACAATCAAGAAAAGGGACGGGACTTACCTCGAACGACCGGATGTCACCCTCTTGCGATCGCACCCACGTCGCTCTCTCTTCCCTCTCGCCGAACGGACCTGCGGTGAAGGCGCCGGCAACTGCAGCGGCGATCTCCGGCAGCTTCCTCTCTCTTCGCCCTTCTCTCTCTCTTCACGGCTCACCTCTATCTCTCTCTCGTCGTTCTCTCACTGCCGCACCACCAAGGAAAAAGGAGAAAAGATGCTTAGGGTTATGGGGGTTTGATTGATGTTGGTGTGCGACGGGAAACCAAAAAAACGAAAAGGACGAGGGGTCGGTTCCCTCACATGGGCCGACCCCATGCTAACCTCTTTACCACAAAACAAGTTTGGTCCCTAGGTTTTAAAAACATTTTATTATTAAACCCCATTAATTTAAGATTTTATAATTTAGCCCCTTATTGACAAAAACGATTACAACTAAGGTGTTTCCCCAACGAAACTTAGGATTTAACCAATGACCAAATCATCCCCACGAAATAAAACGTTTTAGGTCCTTGACGCTTAACCTTGTTAAGTATATTCGTTAAAAGAAGATAATAATGTAATTAAATTAACTTAAAAATATTTAAATAAAATGTCTATCGGGACACGGGCTTTAACACCTTAGGCATATCCCACATCGGCCGTGGACAGGAAAGATGCTGGGTATATTAGTAAACCTTGGCCTTACCAGACACAACGCGTTTTGGGGCCACAAGCATGCGGGTTCCTTGGGAACCCTGTGGTTAAGCGTGCTTGGGTGGGAGTAGTACCAGGATGGGTGACCTCCTGGGAAGTCCTTGCCAGGTCGCCAAGAACAAAGCCGTGAGCCAGTGGGGCAAAGCGGACAATATTGTGTCGTGGTAAGCGGGGCGTTACAAATGGTATCAGAGCCACTCCTGTGCCGTTCGGGATGGTGGGGCAAACCTCATCGAGGACGATGAGTCCCTAAGGGGGGGTGTGTGTAACACCTTAGGCATATCCCACATCGGCCGTGGATAGGAAAGATGCTGGGTATATTAGTAAACCTTGGCCTTACCAGACACAACGCGTTTTGGGGCCACAAGCATGCGGGTTCCTTGGGAACCCTGTGGTTAAGCGTGCTTGGGTGGGAGTAGTACCAGGATGGGTGACCTCCTGGGAAGTCCTTGCCAGGTCGCCAAGAACAAAGCCGTGAGCCAGTGGGGCAAAGCGGACAATATTGTGTCGTGGTAAGCGGGGTGTTACAATTCCTCAATTTCCCAAACACTAGGCATATGGATCCATACCACCTATTTGTACTCGTACAGGTATTTATTTAATATAGATTCCTCATAACAACTTGTATGAGCAAATCATATTTATACCACATAGATTTCTCATAGCAACGGTATGAGCGAATATATTTACATCACATAGATTCCTCATAGCAACGGTATGAGCGAATATATTTATATCACATAGATTCCTCATAGCAACAGTATGAGCGAATATATTTATATCACATAGATTCCTCATAGCAACGGTATGAGCGAATCTCCTTTATAAATCCTTCATATCATTTATGAACTTAAGCAAAACCAACAATTTAGAATATTAGATTTTACTTTATAAAATCCTTCTTTCGAAATTCATTCAAACAGTTCATTATAAAAATGCACCTTACCGTCATTTAAAAACATTATAAAAAGGTAAGGTAAGAATGAACTTCACCTGATAGTAGTCACGCTACTCTTCCTTTCTCAAAGTTGTATGGAATTTCCGTCACTACTTTCACAGAGATCGGAAATACCCAAATACATATTGTACAGGTATTAATCTACTGCTTCGGACTCTTAAAGACTGAAAATCCTAAATATCCAAAATTCTCGTTTCTTATCGCAACCAACTAGCTGCGATAACCCTCATCGCAACACAGTACTTATCGCAACCAACAACTACGATATTCCACTTTATCGCAACCAATAGCTGTGATATTCCCCTCAACGCAACACACCATTGCCATACTAATGAGTTTGTCGCAACCCAAGGTTGCGATACTCATAACTATCGCAAACCTTCATGACTATCGCAACTAACTACAGCGATATTCAAAACTGTCTCAACCTACTGTGTTCATACTTAACCCAAAATTTATAGATTTAAGCCATGTTTGTTTCTATAAATTTGCAGATATGTTCAATACTACTAATAGAACATAAACATCAGCCCAGATTTCTCATATCCTTCCAAAATTACCAAGACCCAATTCTAATTATTAGGAAAACTTTATCTACATAAAAATGAAAGATTAATATGAGATGTTTACCTTTAATCCTTCAGATTAATCTCAACTTCCAGCTGATATAATCTGCTTTCTTCCTCCTCTTCTTTCTTTCTCGATGTCTCTCTCCCTTTTCTCTCTTGTGCACCAAAAAACACACACACAAAATACTAAAAGTGTTTAGGAATGAACACCTCACCCTCCCATATACAAATGGGGCGGTGATGGTGACTAATCAAATCCCTTTTTCCCAACAAACCCTCCAACTATCCATATTTGGCAAGATTTACCCTTAAACTTCTCAATTAAAATTAAAGCTTACCCCTTAACTTATAACGTCGTGAAATAAACAACGTAACTTATTTGGGGTTAAACTCTAAAATTAATCCATCACTATATAATTCATAATTTATCAAATAATTATACTCAAATTATTTAATAAACCCAAACATCATCTTTTATAAAAATCGAGATGTTACAGATTTGACCGGGCCCCATGTTATATGACCTTTACTTTTCAAGGATACGATAGGAGGGCTGAGTCTGGTTGAGCATATTTGGGCGTTTATGACCTTCGCCATGTCGGGGCAATGCCATAGTTGTATCCCCGCTTGTATCGGGCCTTTGGCGGTATTCTTAGTAATATTTCGCTAAGGTCAGCTGTCTCTTTGGGCGTAACTTGAAAGGCATCGTATGGGACACTTGGGCTTTTATGCAGTGAAGTGTCATACGATTAACATTGTTTGAGTGGCGTACTTTTGTGTTCATCCACTCTCAATGGATACGGGTCTCCCCCGTCGTTGGCCAACCTTACATGGGATTTTATAATGTCCATGTTTTATTATTGTTGGTCTTATACATTCGACTGCGATTGGATGACTTTAATATTGGATTTCCCTCCATGTATATTAAAGTTTAAATGAAACAGGTCACTTCCATATTTATGGTATTTGGAACTTCATTATATTTTACGTCCGCGTGAGTATTGGTTCGTATTACGTTTTCAATGAATTATTATATTTAAATGGATGGTTTTTCGATGATTTATGGGTTGAGTATTTTGTCGTCAACCGTATTTGAAGGTTTTGCATAATATAGATTTATTCACGTGTTGACTGAGTTTGGATTGGAATTCATTTTAGAAAACGCTTTATGCCTTTGGGAACTTTTCTCAATAAATTTGGGTGTGTTGGGAAATGAGTCGTTTATATCCTTTTTGTAAATTCTTTTGGAAATCATAATTTATGTCGCAAACTTTCATTTAAAGAATTATTTAAATCATGCTATAAACTCTTGAACTCACTAGGCGTTAGCCTAACCCTTTTTATTTGTCGGCATGTGCAACAGGTTCAGGTTGGGAGTAGTTTTAGTGACACGTGTGAAAGGTTGCGTGCTAGAAATGTGCTCGAGAGGTGAATTGATTAAGTGATGTCTTCCGCATTTGCCCTTGGGAATAACACTTTGTGTTTGGGTTAAGTAATACCCGAAGTGAGTTTAGTATTTGTAATAAGACTTGAATTATACATTGTTGAGGTTGATTATAGATTTTTAATTTGAGATATTTCACCTATTGAATTCTATGAAGAAATCCTATTATTTCGGATGTATTTATCAAAAATTTTAATTAGTTGCTATTTCCCAATTCGAGGGTGTTACAAGTTGGTATCAGAGCATAAGTTTGAGAGAATTAGGTGTTGATTTTTGGATACCTAGACTCAAACTAGAGTTCTTTTAAGTAAATGGGAGTGCAATTCACCATCAGGCACTTTAAGATAGGATGTTTTGAGGTCGATGGAGTTGCTAGAAACGAGAATTACGTCGAGAGTAGCAAGGATAATCATGTACGGTGCGTCATAATGACACCTGGCCAGTGTCATGGTGAACCTACTAGTTACATGTGCATACTTGAACTACTTTAATGTGATGACCATTTGGGTAGTGAAGAAGTTTCTAAGCGAATAGTCGTTGGAAAAGATTGACGATTTTAGTATTAGTCACTTGGGGTGACAGTAAGCATGATATTTGCTTTAAGTGGACCGTTTCGGGTCGAGATTGATGGTTGGATTAGAACCATAGACTTATTGAACCGACTTTGATTCGAGGAAAAACCGTAAGGATTATCAATGTAATTCCCAACTTTTCCTTAAGAGGTTTGATCATCCGGATGACAATAGTGGACCGGAGAGATTTGGAGGAGTATGGGTTGAGACGTTGAGTGCCGACTAAGTTATGCACAAAATTTATTTTAAAATAAATTGCATCAATTATTTCTTGTGTTTCAAATCCTTATATGGATTGCGTTACAAAATCTTGGAAAATGTTTAGCACACACAAGATTTTAAATCATGGTTTTGAACGTTTATGAAATTATTTTATTGCAGGAGTTGCAAACTCCGTCAGAACTTGCTTCATTTTGTTATTGTCCAACACTACTTTCGGATACAGTGATATCCATATTTTTATGATGTTTAAGATGTTGGGCAAGTAACTACGACTTATGACTTTAACATTGGATCTCCTTCACATATGTTAAAGTTTGGACGAAAGGTTATCTTCCATTATGTCTATGTAAAGTTATTTTGGAGACTTTGTTTAATGCAAGTTTGTTGATCAATGTTGTTTATATGGTATTACAACAAGAAGGGGGTTTCTGGAATTTTGGCGTTTTAGTCATGATTTTTGCTTATTGCAATTCGACTTTCGGAAGCAAAATGTTTGGTGTCATTTTATTGACTTAAGGTCATTGAGCCCATTGAATTTCATGGAGTCTTGTTTTACGACGTTTTGTGTCGTGTGAGTGCAATTTCACAATGTGCATACTCCATTTATTTATGTGAAAATTTATAAGTTATGTTGGGCATTTTGTCCCCCTCGAGCTTTATTGAGAAATATTAATTTTATGCCATAAGGCGACCAAAAAGGGATGAGTTTTGGAACTTTAGTGTCGCGTAATTTCTCTTTCAAATATTTGTGCTCACACATATTTTGTTGCAACTTGTTCAGTGTATGGATTGATTTATATGTGACGTAAGTAATGCATGAAAGAACACTTTGACAGTATTTCATAACAATTTCTTATAGCGCTTTCAGTCAGTTGACTGTTTCATTATCATTTCGTGCAAATGCAATTTACCGACCTAGGGGTATGCATAGCTTGGTAACCATTACTTCTCGACACTTTGATAAATGAATAGTGAATGAAAATGTTTTATCAAATTATTGCACTAGAGGAAGGCCATTTGGTCAAAGTATGTTTTAGTGTTGTGGAGATCATGCATAATTTACAAGATGGTATATTTGAAAACACAAATATGTGACTAGTTGACATTTGGTCAGTTTTGGTTTGATGAACATTTTGAAAAAAGGTAAACCTTTTTGGTTATAGAGAAAATGGGTATTTTGGATATTTCAACAAGTAAACTTTTAAGCATTGACGTTTTAACGTTTTATATTACGAGTGCGAAACTTTTGATGAAAATGATCTGTGATGAGGATTTTGGAAAATTATTTGCCTAAACCTAGGGTGCGTGGAATTTATTATGTTTTTGAACATTGATGCGCACTGTTGGTGCAATTCGAGATTGAAGTCGGTTTGAACCCTTTTTGGTGTTAACCATTTACTAGCACTTATTTTCTCCAAAGTTTTGGGAAAGCACATTGATGTGTGCGAGCCTTGTCAGAAATGTTTTACTCATGTGTCATTATATGACCAGATGAGAATTTTTTTGAAATTGATTTAAAGAAGTTCATCTTTTAAAATTTTGTCGTGAACTATTTAATGCATGTCATTTCATTTCAAGAAAGCTACTAGAAAAGTGTTACAAGCTTGCATGCCTACTCCAATTTGAGGCTCCCTCGTGATGTTTTAGTCGATATCTTCAAATGATGGAAACGTATTGATTTTGTTCTTAAACTTGGAACTGACACAAGTCATTTTATGTTTTGACCAAAGTGTACTTACAAATCGTTTCATTGTTTTTGTGAAATAAACTGGCGCGCGCGCAACTTTGATGGTAAACCTTGTTCCAACACGTTTGACATCAAAACCATGAAAGTTTAAGTAACTTCATGATCAATTTCTAACAACTCAATTTGTACATAACTTATTAACATTGAACATATTAATATGGGCGTACCTCTATTCAAGTCTGTGTGAAAACCGGAGACTTGGCAAACGATTGAGAACCAGAATGCTTCTGATAAGGTTGAAGAATTTGGTCACCAATTGGATAGGTTTACGTGGGTGGTGCAATCGCGATGAAGAGCCACTGTGAACGAAGACGAGTGAGTACCGAGACGGGGTTACAAAATATGTTTTCTAAACGGAGGCTATATGGTGAAGACAACAAACTTAGAAACTAAATTGTCAAAATTCAAATCAGTTACAAGTTTGCACCAAGAAACAATGGTGGGTACCTGTAACAACCCACACCAAACAAGCATGCCAAAAGCTATTTATTTAATTCAAAACGCCAAAAATGGCCCTACATAGTCACACTATCAAGATTACAAAACTGGGCTTGCGGAATTAACCCTAACTACAGCTGAGAACATAACTAAAAAATAAAAAGGGAAAGTCTTCTAATCCTTCTATACACAAGCTCCAACTCACGTCTTGCCATTTCCTCTAAACGAGCTCTCGGCTACCTGCTTACCTGAAAATGTTTTAGTTTTGAAAAGCGAGGGTTAGACCATGAGGTCTAGTGAGATCCCTCTTGCTACCGACACCACGCCACAGTTATCAATTAAAGAGAGTTTATAAGCATTTATAAACAGTTACACCTTTGTCAGTTTAAGTACACACACACACAACACATGGTAACGACTCGCACTTAGTCACGTACACACCTGTGACAACGTGTTAGGGCACACACCCTCCCTTAGTGATCATATGAAACGAATTCATATATTTTGCATGGGACACACTCCCCATATATCCATATTACATTCTCACATGTCTCACACATATCCATAAGATAATTTACACTCTTTGATCATGCGTATTTAAAACAACGTAAATCATGTAATTCAATATATCGGTACAAGTAATAAATTCAAGTATCGATAAGGCTTCAGTTTAGAAAGACTCACCTGACGTCCACGCTAGCACGTTCTTACTTGAAATCGCTATTCTCTAACTGCACACCTACATTTTCACCCAACACACGAGAGTGAATAAGTCACTCAACATCCTACAAGGATTTCTATCACACCTCCCGAGACACACCCCGACTTCTTTAAGGCACTCTCTACTAGTCACACAAAGAGGATCCCAAAGGATTCCCGACACAGTCCCAAACAGTAGAGTTTTCCGGAAAACTACTTCCGGACAAACCCACTTCCGGACAACTCACAACAATCTGGACTTCTTCCAGATTCTGCTACTTTCCCGGACCCTTCCGGATTCAGGACTTTTGGTATCCGGTACCGCTTCCGAATTCCCGACTTCCGGTATTCGATACCGCTTCCGGATTCCCGACTTCCGGATTGGGCTCCGGACAACTGGGATTTCATATCGAATACTCCCATTCTGAAAACCTTGATTGATCGCACCTCATGACTCCATACTTGGCATTAAGCCATTATAATCAAGGAGGTAACATTTCTAAACAACTTAGTAAGCTACTCCGCCCGATTCCTACACTGATTAGATTGGAACACACACACAGACCACCATAACCCTCATATGGTGAAATACAAAAGGTTACAAAACCCCTACAACTCCCAACATCCCAGATTAAAGAAGAGATGTTAGAGAAGGACATTACCTTGAGGAGAAAAATGATTCTTCAAACCTCAGCTCCCAATTCCAAGCCTTCCTTCCCAAGAATTGCAAAGTTGCTCCACACTACTTTCTTACCCTAGCCGCACCTTACTGAATGAGGGGAAATGAAAGATTTTAGGGGTACTAACCCTATTTCTCAACTTCACACAATAGCCACCAACTTTTTAAACCTTCACACCTCACATACCAACTTATATTTATTTACAAAACGAACCCGGTTATTACAACATCCTCCCCTTAAAAGAATTTCGTTCCCGGAATTCCATCTTTGAACAAATGAGGGAAACGGGTCCTCATATCCGATTCCACTTCCCAAGTTGCTTCTTGCCCCATATGGAAGCGCCACTGAACCTTCACCAACGAGATTTCTTTAGTACCTCTCTTTCTACCCTTGAGATCTACGATCGCCAACAGCTCCTCCGCATAATTCAACCTTCCGTCCACACGAATGTCTTCTAACGGTACGACCATGCTTTCCTTGGCCAAGCACATCCTTTAATTCGACATGTGAAAGGTCGAATGAACGCATTCTAAGTTTCTTGGGCATTCCCAACTTATATGCCATTTTACACACACACTCTGTGATGACAGATGGCCCGACATACCTAGACCTTAGCTCCCCTTTCCTATCTAAACGCCCAACACCTTTCCACGACGAAACTTTAAGCATCACTTTGTCACCCACTAGAAGTCCAATCGATCTCCTCCTTTTGCTCACATAACTCTGTGGCGGTCTTGAGCCACCCTTAACTTCCCGCGAATCTAGTTGACTTATCGGTGCTCAGCCGTGCGTCCTCTGGTCTCACCAAATGCCTCTTCCCACGACACATCTTTATTCTAGAAAGAATCCCAGATAACTGCACATGCCAACCTCTTTGTTCCTCTAAGGATTCTATCGTTCCCACAATGCATAACCCTTCAACAATAAGGCGTATACCAACAAATTATCACACCTTCGATTAACTACACTCTAACCCCAGAAAATTCACGTAACATAAGAATAACGCCTCAGGCCAACTGTACCAACTGAACACAGTACCGTCCACACACCTAGACTCACAGTTTTAAAACGCGTCAAATTAAGAGTTTCACACACAACTTCACGTCCGTAAAAGAACGAATTTACAGGTTAATGCCACAACGACATGAATCCCTTATTAAAATAACGACGCTCAAATCGCCAACTTAACATTAGATCAACCTTGAATGTCACCTTAACTCGCAGTTATGATCTTCTTCAACAGATAACACACAATTCTATAATCGCTTTCCCCAACACGATATACGTCTAAAGCAGATAACACTTCCTTGCCTGAACTGCATTGACTACAATTCATCAATGATAAACAATTCATACGTTCTCACCACATCATCACCTCACACTATACTTAGCTAGAAGTAGGAAACTTTCACACTCCAACATCTGAAGCAGCCACCAACCAACCCGAACCAATCTTGAAGACAAACATTCAAATTCTCACTGCATCCAACAATCGTCCATCCACATATGAAATAAATTCAAGTTCCACCCACTCACCAGAAAGGAGTGTCCATGCTCGCACAAAACTATTCTCATCAGCCTAACTCCGAACGACAAGCTCACTTGGAATATTTCCCACACTATCACCAAGTCTAACCCAATGGCCCTTCTATAACACCCTCAAAATTGGAATGAGCAACTAACTTTAATTTCAATAAATTAAACTAAAAGATGATAAAATGACTTCTACACATCATCCTTAAAAATACCTCAAAGTTTAAACCTCATGAATTAAACAACTAACAACTCAAGGCGGGTGTTACTTAACCCAAATACAAGTTGCTAATCCCAACAAATGAGGAAGACTTCGCTAAGCATCTCACTCCTCGTGCACTCTACTAGCACTCATCACTTCACATTGTAGCTAAAGCTATTCCAAACCTGAACCTGTTGCTCATGCCGACAAATAAAAAGGTTAGGCTAACGCCTAGTGAGTTCAAGAGTTTACATCACGAGCAAATCATTTGATAAATCAACAACTTCAACTTAATAAATGATTTTCTAAAAGGGTTTGTATAAAAGACATCGACAACGCATTTTCCAAACGCACACAACTTCTGAGAGGAAAGCTCCCAATGAAAATCATTTCTCTGCAAGGACTCAAATCCAAAACTCACATCAAGAGTTAATTAATAATAATAATTCCTCAAATAATCGCCACTGCAAATAAAACTCCAATAGTTAAAACATCCAACAAGGATGTGACATAAATCCGTCCATCAATCATGGAAAACAATCCGCATGCATATAATATAACCTCAACAATGCGAATAAATAAAATACCCGAAATCAACACCCTTTGGTGACGGGGGAGGCCCGATCTCATCGAATGTGGCAAACACATAAACTAAACCACGATTAAATAAATGCAAGTAAGCTTCTTGGATGTGGAAAACAGATGACATCAACCATACTAGGTCTTTAGTCAATCCCCGACATCAATCACACTAGATCTTTAGCCCATATTAGACATCAACCATACTAGGTCTTTAGTCCATCTTAGACATCAACCATACTAGGTCTTTAGTCCATCTACGGCATCAACCATACTAGGTCTTTAGCATGTCCTCGGCATCAACCATACTAGGTCTTTAGCCCTTCTTAGACATCAACCATACTAGGTCTTTAGTCCAAGCCATCAAGTTCAATCCTACTGGATCTTTACCTTGGGAAAACCCACCATCCGAAGCAAGCTTACTCGACTCAAATATAAATACATGACCCCAAGGCGTCCATCAACACGGCCGAGCTGATTGAAAAAGAAAAGAATCGTCAAACGACTGAGAAGGGTGGGGAGAAGCGCAAATGGGATGGTCCGGGTAATGACTCAAGAAGAGGGAAAATGTTCCGACCAGGCAACCGTGCTAGCAAGGATGTCACTGGGCAAAAATGTTCGAAGTGTAACAAGGTGCACCGGGGGGAATGCATGGCAGGTTCAAACTCATGCTACCGGTGCGGCTTGCCCGATCATTTATCAAGGGATTGCCCGGGGATTGGAAAAACTTGTTACCAATGTGGAGCTACTGGCCACATGCATAATGATTGTCCTCAGTTGAAGAAAGGGGGACCAACCCAGTTTGGTGAACGTCCGAGGGGAAAGGAAATGACAAGGGAGCAGAACCAGTGCGTCCGAAACGACGTGCATTCCGCATGACTGCGGAGGAGGCAGAGGAAGTTTCAGATGTAGTGGCAGGTACATTTCTAGTAAACTCTCTATGTGCCAAGGTGTTATTTGATTCAGGGGCAAATCGCTCCTTTGTATCGCATGCTTTTATGAAATGTTTGGGGGTGAGGCCTAGACGCTTGGAGAGAGCACTAGAGGTGGAAACAATAAATGATAATTGGGTATATGTTAAGGAAGTAGTAGAAGACTGTGTCATAGATATAGAAGGGAGGTTGGTGCCTACGAAGTTATATCCCATGGTAATGGGAGAGTTTGACGTAGTGTTGGGTATGGATTGGTTAGCCGCGAACGAGGCGAATATCGTTTGCGACAAAAAGCTGATCATGATCCGATCACCTGATGGGGATACCGTAGTGATCTATGGTAACCGCCGTGACAGAAAGACCAGCCTTATCTCCATGATTAGGGCTACTAAGTGTTTGAGAAAGGGGTATCAAGGGTTCTTGGCGTACGTGTTGGACGCCAAGAAAGAGAAGCGTGGGGTGAGCGATGTGCGAGTGGTAAATGAGTACCCGGAGGTATTTCCGGATGACTTGACAAGTCTACCCCCGGATCGCCATATCGAGTTCAGAATTGATCTGATGCCGGGATCTGCACCGATTGCCCGCGCACCATATAGATTGGCGCCGTCCGAAATGAAAGAAATGATGACTCAGTTGCAGGAGTTATTAGACAAGGGTTCGTTAGACCGAGTACATCTCCGTGGGGAGCACCTGTGCTCTTCGTGAAGAAGAAGGACGGTACTATGCGAATGTGCATAGACTACCGAGAACTCAACAAGGTCACGTTCAAGAATAAGTATCCGATCCCGAGAATCGACGACCTGTTTGATCAGTTACAAGGAGCCAATTACTTCTCCAAGATTGATCTGAGGTCAGGATATCATCAACTCAAGGTGAGGGAGGAGGATGTACCGAATACTGCATTTCGGACCAGGTATGGATACTACGAATTCCTGGTGATGCCGTTCGGGCTAACCAACGCCCCGGCAGCATTCATGGACTTAATGAATAGGGTATGCCAACCTTATTTGGATCATTTCGTGATAGTGTTCATAGATGACATCCTGATATTTTCAAGATCGGAAGGGGAGCACGAAAGCCACCTTCGTACAATTCTCGAGCTATTGAAGCAAGAGAAGTTGTATGCGAAGTTTTCCAAGTGCGAGTTTTGGCTGAGGGAAGTGCAGTTCCTCGGGCACGTGGTGTCTGAGAAGGGGATCATGGTTGACCCGGCTAAGATTGAAGCCATCTGAGACTGGGAGCAACCTAAAAATCCGTCAGAAGTTCGAAGTTTCCTCGGACTGGCGGGGTACTACCGGAAGTTCATCAAATACTTTTCGCGTATTGCCACGCCACTGACCTCCTTAACGAAGAAGAATGCCAAGTTCATGTGGTCGGAGAAGCAAGAGGAAGCATTTCAAAGGCTTAAGGATATGTTGAGCAGCGCTCCGGTGTTGTCACTACCAGATGGTTCAGACGATTTTGTGGTTTTCAGCGATGCCTCGAAGCTTGGTTTGGGTTGCGTACTCATGCAACGAGGTAAGGTGATCGCTTATGCCTCGCGGCAGCTAAAGGATCACGAGGCTCATTATCCTACGCATGATTTAGAATTTGCGGCAGTGGTTTTTGCCCTGAAGATTTGGCGACATTACCTGTATGGGACGAAGTGCCAGATCTTCACGGACCACAAGAGTTTATGTCATCTCTTTGATCAAAAAGAGTTGAATATGCGCCAAAGGAGATGGATTGAATTGTTGACCGATTACGACTGTAAGATCAAGTACCATCCGGGGAAGGCAAACGTGGTGGCGGACGCTTTGAGCCGTAAGGAATGAAGCGAAACCCCTAAGATTGTGGCCATGAGGGCCGAGGTCACATTCAATCTGTTAGCTGAAATAAAGAAATGTGAGGTTGAAGCGCTCGATACTGAAAATCTTAAAAAGGAGAGAATGGTAGGGCAAGCGTCCATGTTAATTGAAGATAGTCGAGGGGTGAAATATCTGAATGGGAGAATCTGGGTTCCGAAACTCGGAGAGCTCCGAAAGCTGATTCTTGAAGAAGCTCACAAATTGAAGTACACGATCCACCCCGGAACTAACAAGATGTACGGAGACCTACGAAGAGACTACTGGTGGCCTGGATTGAAGAAATACGTGGCCCATCTTGTAGAGACCTGTATGACGTGTTCACGTGTAAAGATCGAACATCAAAGACCGTACGGGAAGCTCCAGTCGTTAGAGATACCGATGTGGAAGTGGGACCAGATCACGATGGACTTTGTGACCCATTTGCCTAGAACTCCAAAGGGTTATGACGCCATTTGGGTGATCGTAGATCGACTAACGAAGTCGGCACACTTTTTACCTATACGAGAGTCTTACTCTTTGGAGCAGTTAGCAAAGTTGTACATCGATGAGATCGTAACCCGCCACGGGGTACCCTCGTCAATTGTATCAGACCGCGATAGAAGATTTACCTCTACGTTTTGGAGGATCTTTCAAAGAGAAATGGGTTCGCAGATCAAGATGAGTACCGCTTATCATCCTTAGACCGACGGTCAAAGCGAGTGAACGATCCAAACGTTAGAAGACATGCTAAGAGCGTGTGCTTTGGATTTCCAAGGCTCATGGGAAAAGCACCTACTGCTAATCGAGTTTGCTTATAATAATAGCTATCACTCGAGCATCAAGGCAGCGCCGTTTGAGGCACTTTACGGTAGAAAGTGCCGGACACCGTTGCGTTGGAACGAAGTCGGAGAGAGACAGTTAGCAGGGCCATAAATTGTACAACTGACTTCGGACAAGATAGTCCAAGTGCGTGAGAGACTGAAGGTCGCCCGCGATCGACAGAAAAGCTATGCAGATAAAAGGCGGAAAGACATTGAATTCCATGTCGGGGATCATGTTCTGCTAAAGGTGTCTCCGTGGAAGGGTGTGGTACGATTTGGAAAGCGTGGGAAGTTAAGCCCACGTTACATCGGACCGTTTGAGATTACTGAACGAATTGGAGTAGTGGCGTATAGGTTGGACCTACCGGAGGAATTGGGCAATATTCATAATGCGTTTCACGTGTCTAATCTAAGGAAATGTCTAGCCGACGCGACTAAAGCGGTGCCATTGAATGACATAAAGGTGGATGAGAAACTGAATTTTGTGGAGGAACCTGAAGAAATCACGGACATCAAGGTAAGGAAGTCAAGGAACAAGGAAACTAAGCTGGTTAAGGTTCAATGGCGACACCACAAAGGTCCGGAGGCGACCTGGGAGTTGGAGTCGGAAATGAAATAAAGATACCCACATCTTTTCCAATGAGGAATTCCGGGGACGGAATTGTTTTAAGGGGGGAGTGTTGTAACAACCGGGTTTTTTCTAGTATGTATGGAGGTTTAGTGCCAATTGTCTAATAAATGAAAGTTAACTTGAGGGACTAAGTTGTCATTTGGAGAAAGAGGGGTAGGGCACAAATCCCTAGGGCAGCCTTCATTTCATAATTCAGTTTTGGTGTGGTGTGTGTGTTTGGAGGCTCAAGGAAGAAAGGAGAAGAAGAAAAGAGAGAAGAAGGAAACTCTTGGAGAGGAATCAAGACGAATTCAACAAGGTAAACATCTCCTAATTCCGTTTTCTTGTTGGTATAGTATTCCCTCGTATTCAATCTGGATTTATAAGTCTGAATGTAGAGATTCATTGAGTTTTCATCACTTTCTCCTTGGAAGTGGGTTTTGAGGGTTTTTGGCTTAGTAATCGATTTTAAGGGATTAAAGTGGGTTTAATTGGGTATTTGGGGTTAGTGAATGAACCCTTGAGGTTATCTAATCAAACTAATGGCAAAAAATCGGAGTTTAAATCAGTCTTAGAATTATTAAGTTCGAACAGCCGCGTTTTCCGGACACCAGTTTTCGGTGGTGTCCGGATAGGTTGCAGGTGTCCGGGTAAGGGCCCCGTGAGGGTGTCCGGGTATTTCTCAGTATCCGGGTAGCTGAAGTCTCTGTGTAGTTTTGCCCGGATAATTCTAGCGTTCGGATTTTTGTGTTCGGACAACGATGCGTCCGGAAAAGGTGTTGTGTCCGGAAAAGGGGGTGGCGTCCGGAAAAGGTGTTGTGTTCGGAAAAGGGGTTGTGTCCGGAAAAGGGTATCCGGACAGTAGGTCTGAGCTATTTATCTGATGTGGATCTATTGCCTTAGGCGTTCGTTTGGGTTAGCTTGGAAGTATTTAAGAAGTGCGGTGTACGTCAATCAAGGTGAGTTCCCCTAAACCTTTTACGACTTAAAGTGTTAAATGGATTTTGACTGATTATGGTTTCATTTACGAGCATGAAATGTTTATAACCGTTATGCATGTTTTCCATGAAATACCTATTTTACTTGAGAAAATGTATTGTACTTGACGAACTGAGAATGACGAATTGCTAAGGTTTTAAAGGTGCATGTTTTATGAAATGAATGACGTGCTATGTGGAGTCGGTCTACACTGTAGGATCAGAGATAGATCCTCGGGGTCTGATGATCCCTTGGATGTTTATGACAGACTGGTAGGTTGGAATTTGTTTCCTCCTATTTCGAGTAGAAAGGGGGGTCTGCGTAAGCTCCGGGAAGGGGGGGTTTGCGTAGGCTCCGGTTGAGGGCGAGAGGGTAGCCCATTGGGCCCCAATCGCGGAATGTTTATGTGATCCTATATACAGTGTAGTACCATGCCTGATGTTATGTTAATGTTTACGATGATATTCTTATAAACGATTTTATACTGTGTACATGTTGTTTTATGGAGGGAATTCACTAGACCTTTTGGTCTAACCCTCGCATTTTAAAAAATAAACCATTTTCAGGTAAGCGTTCCGCGAGTTCCTCGGGGAAGAATTAGGTGAGGCATGGCATACTTGGAGATTTGAGCGACTCCAAGACTTAGACTAATGACATAGATAGAGCTCGGCTGTGGATTTTTGTAGACTTCCACTGTCTTTTTGTTAAGCTCATTTATTGATGTATTGAACAAGTTAAATTTTGTAATGTAAAACGCTTAGTTTCTATGATTTAATGCATGTCAAGTTCTGGGATGTTACACAATTTTATGGGTATCGCAATGGTCTGGGTATCACAATGGTCTTGTATGTATTCTGTAACAACCCAAATTCTAGTAGGTTTTAGAGTTTGGTGGCCAAAGTGAAATAAACGAAAGTTAAGTTGAGGGGCCATTTCTGTATTTTGAGGAAGATATTTATATGCACAAACTTCTAGGGCAGCCTCCATTTGCAAAATCAGTATTTTGGTCTTGAGTGTGTGTTGGTGGCGTGAAGCAAGAAAAGAAAGGGAAGAAGAAGAAGAAGGAAGCATAAGAGAGGAGAAATCAATCAGGTAGTCCCTCTTAAATTCGCATTCTGTATGATTTAGTATTCCCTTCTTCAGTAGTTTGGATTCTATGATTGAAATCAAGTGATTACTTAAGTTTTCAACATTTTTTCCTAAAAAGTGGGTTTTATGGGTTTTGGTCTTAATGAAACGATTTTAGAGGTTATAAATGGATTAAGTGAGTGTTTGGGGTTAGTGAATGAACCCTTGAGGTTATCTAATCAAACTAATGCCTAAAATCGGGTTAGAAATCAGTTTTAGAATTAGTAAACTCGAACAGCTGTGTTTTCCGGACACCAGCCTTCGATGGTGTCCGGGTAGGTTGCAGGTGTCCGGGTAAGAGCCCCGTGAGGGTGTCTGGTTATATCTTAGTATCCGGGTAGCTGAAGTTTCCGGTTAAGTTTAGTGTCCGGGTAGTCTTGCCCGGATAAGTCCAGCGTCCGGATTGTCGTGTGTCCGGACAATGCTACGTCCGGAAAAGGTGATTGTCCGGAAAAGGTGATTGTCCGGAAAAGGGTGTTGTGTCCGGAAAGGGCTATCAGGACAGTAGGTCTGAACTATTTATCTGACGTGGATCTATTGCCTTAGGTGTTCGGTTGGGTTAGCTTGGCAGTATTTAAGAGGTGCGGTGTACGTCAATCAAGGTGAGTTCCCTAAACCTCTTTTACGACGTAAATGTTAAATGATTCTTTTACTGATTATGGTTTTAATAAGCATGAAATATTTATGAAATGATATGCATGAAAGGAAAAGGAATGTTTGATGTGTTGAAATGATGCGCATGATTTATAAAGAGTCAAATGCTTTTATGAAACGTATGTGCATGCTATGTGATGTCGGTCTGTACTGTGGGATCAATGAGCCTCGGGATCTGATGATCCCTTGGATATGTTGGACGAGACGGTAGGTTGGAATTCGTTTCCTCCTAGGCGGGTATCGGGGAGTCTGCTTGGGCCCCGATACGAGAGGGCGAAAGGGGAGTCTGCTTGGGCCCCGATCGCGAATGGTTAAGGGATCCATTACACAGTGCAGTACCATATGTGATGATTTATGATGCATTTTAACGAAAGGATTTCATATTGTTTATACATGTTCTTTTACGGAGGGAATTCACTAGACCTTTTGGTCTAACCCTCGCTTTCAAAACTAAACCATTTTCAGGTAAGCATGTTAAGGGTTCTTCCAGTAAGAACTAGGAAGCGATAAGAAGTACTTGAAGCTTAGAGTAACTTCAAGTTTTGGCTATGATGACTCTAGAATAGCTCTCGGCTGTGGATTTAGAGACTTCCGCTGTCAATTTTGTTTAGTATGAATTATTGATGATGTAAAGACAAGGTTTATGTAATTCGAATGCTTATTTGTGGTTGTTTTCCTGCTATGAAATCTGGGACGTTACAAATGGTATCAGAGCCTTAGTTTAAGGGATTTAGGTGACCATTTAGGCCTAAACTTAAACTGTAAGATGAGGAACACAGCCGAGACATAGGATTGCCTCTAGGAACAATCACTATAAATGCGCTTAGGAATAAGGTACCAAGGACAAACGTGTAAGGTAACTTTGGGATTACACCTGGCCAGTGTAATTACGAACTTACCGGTATATGTGCGTGCTTACAATACCTTACTTATAGCAAATTTGTTGTGTCACGTCTAGTAAGGGTTAACTATCGGTTTCTTTCAGTTTAGCGCTATGGATAGGAGAGCGTTGAGGAATAGGTCAGCAAGATCCCTGAGGGATAGACCGAACTCCATTGTTTGGGGAGGTGTCGTGTAAAAGTCATTATGAGGTGATGTATGTAGACATCGTAGAGAAGAAACGTTGTAAAGAATGTTATGAGTCGTCTAGAGGTAGCTCTTCGTGGATTCGGAGATGATGAATGTTTGAGTTTGAGTAAGGCTCCAGTTTCGGGAGAGTCCTAGTTATGGAAACCATGGGATAGATCAGTTGGGAGGGTAAGATCGAATAGTGTCAAAACCTTGAAAGTATCAATGGAGCCCTGACTTTTTAGTCTAGCTTTTCATTGGCAGGATAAATGGAATGAGGTACTTATAGTTAATTGAAAGCATGTAGAAGTAGAAGGTGAGACAGTCGATCAAAGCGAAAATAGTGTGACATGGTTGAGTAAGTGAGATGTGGAACGCATGTACATCAAGTTAGTGCTTGATCGAGAGGGCGACCCTTGGTCGAAGGAAGAGTGGCAAGGATAAGTTGCGGGGGTGAAGCGGTTGACCTTGCTAGGGTGAGTAGCTTTCAATTGCAAGTAGAGTTTCATGCATAGCTTTCTTAAATATAACATGAAAATTTTCACGATTTAAAATTAAATGTGTAAATATCAATTTTGATCGAAAAGGAGTCAGAATGTGCAAGTGTATGTTTAAAGAAAAGGTGATTTCATTCACATTGCACAATGAAATTTTGAGCCTAACGATTGCAAAGTATTTCACACTTTTCATGATAAGTTAAATCATTAGAAAAGGTCGAGAAGACGTGTGCCAGCAAAACTTTTACAATCAAATGAATTTTAACCGATTGATATCATATAAAAGAGTGTGAGAACCGACTGGTTTACTTGGTGTCAGTAATTTATTTCGAAATTGTGTCGTATGAAAGGATTTTCATTCAACGTATTACTGCCGTAATAACATCGTTCGGAATTGAGTAAGATTAAGGTTCACGGAAAGATGTATGCAAACGATTCTCGAATCGTTGTGCAGGGCGTTGAAGTTATAAGAGTGATGGGGTCATGTGTACCCAAGTGTTTTCCAAACGTTGTTTATTTAAAATGATGAAATGTGCGAAAAGATTTATTTACTGTATTGTCATGCATGAAGGCTATGAACCTACTAGGTCGTAGAGTATTACGCCTCAAGCTAAGGAAGAACCCCGAGAGTGGAGAGGCGTTGGTCAAGTCAGGGGAGAACGTATATAACTTTGGTATATGTGTTTAAGAGGAAAAGTTGGACCTTGGAAGAGTCGGGAATGGATTTTAGTGTCGGGTGTATGAGGGTCTGTACCTTTGCTCGATGACTGAGAACACAGTTGCCGAGGGGCGATGGTGCCCGGAGGGAGGACTAGGAGTCATCAAGGTATTGGATTTAGCAACTCTTTATAAGTAGTGCTGTGAGGCAGGAATGAAAGGTCCACGATGTGGGTCATGAGATTCGAAGGGAGCTTGAAATATTGATGTTACTTGAGTAAGTTTCGAAATGGGGAAGACGGATTATAAAGTTAACTACGATGTGTAGGGAGGAATAGGTCCCGTAAGGAACTCATGTTAAAGGATAGGTTAAGGAAGTAGTTAAGGGTTGTCTTTTGTTGTTGAAGTCGGCAACGGTGTATGTTGGCCGAGGCCGAAGACTCAAACCAGATGAGTGTGAGTTAATAGAACATCTTGTAGAGGTGTTAAATTAGTAAGAGAAATTATTGTTTTGATTAAGCATTCTATTCATGAAGTATGGAGGGTTCATCAAATGATGAGGTAAGTAGCGCGAGCGAAGCGAGTGTGTAGACTTTATCGTTTAGTGAGGGACTGTGTCCAGCTTACGTAAAAGCTCGAATCGTAAAGAGCTAGCTAGAATGTCTGTGTTTGAGCTAATTGAGAACTCGTGAGTTATAGTCAGCAAGTTGCGAAAGGACTAAGTAGCGAGATAGGCTCGGTTTCATGCAGGTAACTTTGAGGGCGAGTTTAATCTGTGTATGGATGATCATGAGAGATCTGGTATGCAGTGTGATGTTATGGGCAAAGAGTGTAAGGATGTGTAGTGACAATATTTGTCAAGCTTTCTGTGTCAGCCGATGATGTAGTAAGGCAATGTTAGAAAGATGAAGGATTAGGAGGAAGTCCTTTCGGGATTTCGGATAGAGTGAACGTTTTGCAATCCCAGTTGTTGAAGTACGTGGGTTGTAAGTAGGTGTGTATTTTGACTGTTATCGGAATGGAATGTCGGGGCAGAATTGGGTGATTGCCCATCTATGAGACCAAGCTCTGTGGTTACGTATGTTGTTAAGTATATTCTTGAAGGCAGAAGTAAGTTTAAAGAAGATGATGAATAGATTAGTCAAGCTGTAGTATAGTAGAGGAGACATCGTTAAAGAATGAAAATTGTTCCTTATGCGTGAGGGAATGATCCTAGAAGAAAATAGTTGGAAATTTTGGTTATGTTTAAGGAATGACGTGATGATGATTGCGGGTCGGAATAGTAGTATGATCGTTAGTTGATTTGAAATGTCATGATAGAGGTATAAGCCTTTGGTTGGTTGATTTAAATTTTATAGATTTGTTAAGTAATGACGTTCATTTGTTATTACAGGATATGTTACAATTTTGGGGAAGTGTTATTGAGACTAACACACTGATTGTTAAAGAATTATTTAAGGTAAACCTAAGTAAGAAAGCCGGGATGACGGTATATATATATCTGTCTGATTTTATGATCATAGTGGTTAGTCGAAAGAATTGTGGAACCCGAGTTTCGGGGTGTTCTTGAATTAATAGATCCGTTTGTAATAGGGAATCCAAGGGGGTGGATTATTAGAGTGAATAGGGGACGTCACTAAGGAACACTTCGGGGTCATTGGAAGTTAAAGAGGATGAGGGTTGTGTTAGTCAGAATGTGGTGGGATTGATGTGAAATCCTTACAGAATGTGAATTGTTGCTTATGTGTGAGAGAAATGTCTGAGAAGGTAAAAGTTGGAGATTAAAGAATGTGTAGTGACGTCGAACACTGGTCTTGTTTCAAGACGGCTTGGTTGAATGCCTTAAGATAAGATCTTGGGGCAACTGTTTGGTTGTGTAAGTAATGAGAAAGCGTTATCAACATGTGGAAAGGTCGGGAGAGAGGGGCAAGTAAGGTGTGGTGAGCAGTGCTCCACGCTAACGTGGGGAAGGTGTAGATAGTATGTCGGAACAAGCGAGTAATTTGGAAGTAGTAAACTTGACAGTATTGCCGAAAGGTACAATATTGTGTAGATTGTCTTTGATAGTGTGCGAACCGTTGGAAAGAATATTGAGGAAGGAAATTGTGTAAGTTTTTGTGTAGGGGAGAAGTGGATGAGCCAACTAAATGAGTTAAGTTAGTGACCTTGTGAGAAATGTGTAAACGATTTGGTCGTATAGTGTTTAAGGTAGTGAGAATAGCATGGTGTGACCATGGTTATTCCTCCCAGTTGGGTGAGGGTAACCGAAGTTATGTTTTATGACCGAACGAACGTGGTAATCAGCGAGGATTTGATGTGTTTCAGGATAAGTTTAATTCTAGTAGGTGAACACTTCAACGTTAGGTTTGAAGGTTCCTACCCTGGGTTACGTACAAGGATGGAGTGATGAAGTGGTGAGGATGTAAGAAATGGTTGACGAGCTGTGGTCGTGGTGGTCCGAGAAAGGGAAATGTTATCCGCATAGTCGATTGTTGATTATGAGAAGTAATCTAGGATTGCTTGTATTTTGATGAAGGAACTCTAAGTTGTGAGTTGTTGGGACGTTCAGGCTTGGATTTGTGTCAAGCGGTCAAGTATGTGTCCGTCTCTTAGTAAATGAATCTCGTGTTGTGGCAGAGGATTTACCCAAATTCCTCCTTAAAGGAAGTGTTGATGCATGAGAAGCCTTAGTAAATCTTCTGTAGTCAAGATCGACCGAGTAGGAACAGTAGCCTACGAGTTAGAGTACCGTAAGAACTGAAGGGAATGCACCCAAGGTTCCTTGTTTCGAGTCTGATGAGATGGTTGACTGAGTCAGATATAGCTTTGCTTTGGGAAGTGTCGGTTTTGATGTGGGCAAGATACCCGCATCTTTTCCAATGAGGAATTCCGGGGACGGAATTCTTTTAAGGGGGGAGTGTTGTAACAACCCAAATTCTAGTAGGTTTTAGAGTTTGGTGGCCAAAGTGAAATAAACGAAAGTTAAGTTGAGGGGCCATTTCTGTATTTTGAGGAAGATATTTATATGCACAAACTTCTAGGGCAGCCTCCATTTGCAAAATCAGTATTTTGGTCTTGAGTGTGTGTTGGTGGCGTGAAGCAAGAAAAGAAAGGGAAGAAGAAGAAGAAGGAAGCATAAAAGAGGAGAAATCAATCAGGTAATCCCTCTTAAATTCGCATTCTGTATGATTTAGTATTCCCTTCTTCAGTAGTTTGGATTCTTTGATTGAAATCAAGTGATTACTTAAGTTTTCAAAAACAATTTCCTAAAAAAGTGGGTTTTATGGGTTTTTGTCTTAATGAAACGATTTTAGAGGTTATAAATGGATTAAGTGAGTGTTTGGGGTTAGTGAATGAACCCTTGAGGTTATCTAATCAAACTAATGCCTAAAATCGGGTTAGAAATCAGTTTTAGAATTAGTAAACTCGAACAGCCGTGTTTTCCGGACACCAGCCTTCGATGGTGTCCGGGTAGGTTGCAGGTGTCCGGGTAAGAGCCCCGTGAGGGTGTCCGGGTATTTCTTAGTATCCGGGTAGCTGAAGTTTCCGGTTAAGTTTAGTGTCCGGGTAGTCTTGCCCGGATAAGTCCAGCGTCCGGATTGTCGTGTGTCCGGACAATGCTGCATCCGGAAAAGGTGATTGTCCGGAAAAGGTGATTGTCCGGAAAAGGGTGTTGTGTCCGGAAAGGGCTATCAGGACAGTAGGTCTGAACTATTTATCTGACGTGGATCTATTGCCTTAGGTGTTCGGTTGGGTTAGCTTGGCAGTATTTAATAGGCGCGGTGTACGTCAATCAAGGTGAGTTCCCTAAACCTCTTTTACGCCGTAAATGTTAAATGATTCTTTTACTGATTATGGTTTTAATAAGCATGAAATATTTATGAAATGATATGCATGAAAGGAAAAGGAATGTTTGATGTGTTGAAATGATGCGCATGATTTATAAAGTGTCAAATGCTTTTATGAAACGTATGTGCATGCTATGTGATGTCGGTCTGTACTGTGGGATCAATGAGACTCGGGATCTGATGATCCCTTGGATATGTTGGACGAGACGGTAGGTTGGAATTCGTTTCCTCCTAGGCGGGTATCTGGGAGTCTGCTTGGGCCCCGATACGAGAGGGCGAAAGGGGAGTCTGCTTGGGCCCCGATCGCGAATGGTTAAGGGATCCATTACACAGTGCAGTACCATATGTGATGATTTATGATGCATTTTAACGAAAGGATTTCATATTGTTTATACATGTTCTTTTACGGAGGGAATTCACTAGACCTTTTGGTCTAACCCTCGCTTTCAAAACTAAACCATTTTCAGGTAAGCATGTTAAGGGTTCTTCCAGTAAGAACTAGGAAGCGATAAGAAGTACTTGAAGCTTAGAGTAACTTCAAGTTTTGGCTATGATGACTCTAGAATAGCTCTCGGCTGTGGATTTAGAGACTTCCGCTGTCAATTTTGTTTAGTATGAATTATTGATGATGTAAAGACAAGGTTTATGTAATTCGAATGCTTATTTGTGGTTGTTTTCCTGCTATGAAATCTGGGACGTTACAAATGGTATCAGAGCCTTAGTTTAAGGGATTTAGGTGACCATTTAGGCCTAAACTTAAACTGTAAGATGAGGAACACAGCCGAGACATAGGATTGCCTCTAGGAACAATCACTATAAATGCGCTTAGGAATAAGGTACCAAGGACAAACGTGTAAGGTAACTTTGGGATTACACCTGGCCAGTGTAATTACGAACTTACCGGTATATGTGCGTGCTTACAATACCTTACTTATAGCAAATTTGTTGTGTCACGTCTAGTAAGGGTTAACTATCGGTTTCTTTCAGTTTAGCGCTATGGATAGGAGAGCGTTGAGGAATAGGTCAGCAAGATCCCTGAGGGATAGACCAAACTCCATTGTTTGGGGAGGTGTCGTGTAAAAGTCATTATGAGGTGATGTATGTAGACATCGTAGAGAAGAAACGTTGTAAAGAATGTTATGAGTCGTCTAGAGGTAGCTCTTCGTGGATTCGGAGATGATGAATGTTTGAGTTTGAGTAAGGCTCCAGTTTCGGGAGAGTCCTAGTTATGGAAACCATGGGATAGATCAGTTGGGAGGGTAAGATCGAATAGTGTCAAAACCTTGAAAGTATCAATGGAGCCCTGACTTTTTAGTCTAGCTTTTCATTGGCAGGATAAATGGAATGAGGTACTTATAGTTAATTGAAAGCATGTAGAAGTAGAAGGTGAGACAGTCGATCAAAGCGAAAATAGTGTGACATGGTTGAGTAAGTGAGATGTGGAACGCATGTACATCAAGTTAGTGCTTGATCGAGAGGGCGACCCTTGGTCGAAGGAAGAGTGGCAAGGATAAGTTGCGGGGGTGAAGCGGTTGACCTTGCTAGGGTGAGTAGCTTTCAATTGCAAGTAGAGTTTCATGCATAGCTTTCTTAAATATAACATGAAAATTTTCACGATTTAAAATTAAATGTGTAAATATCAATTTTGATCGAAAAGGAGTCAGAATGTGCAAGTGTATGTTTAAAGAAAAGGTGATTTCATTCACATTGCACAATGAAATTTTGAGCCTAACGATTGCAAAGTATTTCACACTTTTCATGATAAGTTAAATCATTAGAAAAGGTCGAGAAGACGTGTGCCAGCAAAACTTTTACAATCAAATGAATTTTAACCGATTGATATCATATAAAAGAGTGTGAGAACCGACTGGTTTACTTGGTGTCAGTAATTTATTTCGAAATTGTGTCGTATGAAAGGATTTTCATTCAACGTATTACTGCCGTAATAACATCGTTCGGAATTGAGTAAGATTAAGGTTCACGGAAAGATGTATGCAAACGATTCTCGAATCGTTGTGCAGGGCGTTGAAGTTATAAGAGTGATGGGGTCATGTGTACCCAAGTGTTTTCCAAACGTTGTTTATTTAAAATGATGAAATGTGCGAAAAGATTTATTTACTGTATTGTCATGCATGAAGGCTATGAACCTACTAGGTCGTAGAGTATTACGCCTCAAGCTAAGGAAGAACCCCGAGAGTGGAGAGGCGTTGGTCAAGTCAGGGGAGAACGTATATAACTTTGGTATATGTGTTTAAGAGGAAAAGTTGGACCTTGGAAGAGTCGGGAATGGATTTTAGTGTCGGGTGTATGAGGGTCTGTACCTTTGCTCGATGACTGAGAACACAGTTGCCGAGGGGCGATGGTGCCCGGAGGGAGGACTAGGAGTCATCAAGGTATTGGATTTAGCAACTCTTTATAAGTAGTGCTGTGAGGCAGGAATGAAAGGTCCACGATGTGGGTCATGAGATTCGAAGGGAGCTTGAAATATTGATGTTACTTGAGTAAGTTTCGAAATGGGGAAGACGGATTATAAAGTTAACTACGATGTGTAGGGAGGAATAGGTCCCGTAAGGAACTCATGTTAAAGGATAGGTTAAGGAAGTAGTTAAGGGTTGTCTTTTGTTGTTGAAGTCGGCAACGGTGTATGTTGGCCGAGGCCGAAGACTCAAACCAGATGAGTGTGAGTTAATAGAACATCTTGTAGAGGTGTTAAATTAGTAAGAGAAATTATTGTTTTGATTAAGCATTCTATTCATGAAGTATGGAGGGTTCATCAAATGATGAGGTAAGTAGCGCGAGCGAAGCGAGTGTGTAGACTTTATCGTTTAGTGAGGGACTGTGTCCAGCTTACGTAAAAGCTCGAATCGTAAAGAGCTAGCTAGAATGTCTGTGTTTGAGCTAATTGAGAACTCGTGAGTTATAGTCAGCAAGTTGCGAAAGGACTAAGTAGCGAGATAGGCTCGGTTTCATGCAGGTAACTTTGAGGGCGAGTTTAATCTGTGTATGGATGATCATGAGAGATCTGGTATGCAGTGTGATGTTATGGGCAAAGAGTGTAAGGATGTGTAGTGACAATATTTGTCAAGCTTTCTGTGTCAGCCGATGATGTAGTAAGGCAATGTTAGAAAGATGAAGGATTAGGAGGAAGTCCTTTCGGGATTTCGGATAGAGTGAACGTTTTGCAATCCCAGTTGTTGAAGTACGTGGGTTGTAAGTAGGTGTGTATTTTGACTGTTATCGGAATGGAATGTCGGGGCAGAATTGGGTGATTGCCCATCTATGAGACCAAGCTCTGTGGTTACGTATGTTGTTAAGTATATTCTTGAAGGCAGAAGTAAGTTTAAAGAAGATGATGAATAGATTAGTCAAGCTGTAGTATAGTAGAGGAGACATCGTTAAAGAATGAAAATTGTTCCTTATGCGTGAGGGAATGATCCTAGAAGAAAATAGTTGGAAATTTTGGTTATGTTTAAGGAATGACGTGATGATGATTGCGGGTCGGAATAGTAGTATGATCGTTAGTTGATTTGAAATGTCATGATAGAGGTATAAGCCTTTGGTTGGTTGATTTAAATTTTATAGATTTGTTAAGTAATGACGTTCATTTGTTATTACAGGATATGTTACAATTTTGGGGAACTGTTATTGAGACTAACACACTGATTGTTAAAGAATTATTTAAGGTAAACCTAAGTAAGAAAGCCGGGATGACGGTATATATATATCTGTCTGATTTTATGATCATAGTGGTTAGTCGAAAGAATTGTGGAACCCGAGTTTCGGGGTGTTCTTGAATTAATAGATCCGTTTGTAATAGGGAATCCAAGGGGGTGGATTATTAGAGTGAATAGGGGACGTCACTAAGGAACACTTCGGGGTCATTGGAAGTTAAAGAGGATGAGGGTTGTGTTAGTCAGAATGTGGTGGGATTGATGTGAAATCCTTACAGAATGTGAATTGTTGCTTATGTGTGAGAGAAATGTCTGAGAAGGTAAAAGTTGGAGATTAAAGAATGTGTAGTGACGTCGAACACTGGTCTTGTTTCAAGACGGCTTGGTTGAATGCCTTAAGATAAGATCTTGGGGCAACTGTTTGGTTGTGTAAGTAATGAGAAAGCGTTATCAACATGTGGAAAGGTCGGGAGAGAGGGGCAAGTAAGGTGTGGTGAGCAGTGCTCCACGCTAACGTGGGGAAGGTGTAGATAGTATGTCGGAACAAGCGAGTAATTTGGAAGTAGTAAACTTGACAGTATTGCCGAAAGGTACAATATTGTGTAGATTGTCTTTGATAGTGTGCGAACCGTTGGAAAGAATATTGAGGAAGGAAATTGTGTAAGTTTTTGTGTAGGGGAGAAGTGGATGAGCCAACTAAATGAGTTAAGTTAGTGACCTTGTGAGAAATGTGTAAACGATTTGGTCGTATAGTGTTTAAGGTAGTGAGAATAGCATGGTGTGACCATGGTTATTCCTCCCAGTTGGGTGAGGGTAACCGAAGTTATGTTTTATGACCGAACGAACGTGGTAATCAGCGAGGATTTGATGTGTTTCAGGATAAGTTTAATTCTAGTAGGTGAACACTTCAACGTTAGGTTTGAAGGTTCCTACCCTGGGTTACGTACAAGGATGGAGTGATGAAGTGGTGAGGATGTAAGAAATGGTTGACGAGCTGTGGTCGTGGTGGTCCGAGAAAGGGAAATGTTATCCGCATAGTCGATTGTTGATTATGAGAAGTAATCTAGGATTGCTTGTATTTTGATGAAGGAACTCTAAGTTGTGAGTTGTTGGGACGTTCAGGCTTGGATTTGTGTCAAGCGGTCAAGTATGTGTCCGTCTCTTAGTAAATGAATCTCGTGTTGTGGCAGAGGATTTACCCAAATTCCTCCTTAAAGGAAGTGTTGATGCATGAGAAGCCTTAGTAAATCTTCTGTAGTCAAGATCGACCGAGTAGGAACAGTAGCCTACGAGTTAGAGTACCGTAAGAACTGAAGGGAATGCACCCAAGGTTCCTTGTTTCGAGTCTGATGAGATGGTTGACTGAGTCAGATATAGCTTTGCTTTGGGAAGTGTCGGTTTTGATGTGGGCAAGATACCCGCATCTTTTCCAATGAGGAATTCCGGGGACGGAATTCTTTTAAGGGGGGAGTGTTGTAACAACCCAAATTCTAGTAGGTTTTAGAGTTTGGTGGCCAAAGTGAAATAAACGAAAGTTAAGTTGAGGGGCCATTTCTGTATTTTGAGGAAGATATTTATATGCACAAACTTCTAGGGCAGCCTCCATTTGCAAAATCAGTATTTTGGTCTTGAGTGTGTGTTGGTGGCGTGAAGCAAGAAAAGAAAGGGAAGAAGAAGAAGAAGGAAGCATAAAAGAGGAGAAATCAATCAGGTAATCCCTCTTAAATTCGCATTCTGTATGATTTAGTATTCCCTTCTTCAGTAGTTTGGATTCTTTGATTGAAATCAAGTGATTACTTAAGTTTTCAAAAACAATTTCCTAAAAAAGTGGGTTTTATGGGTTTTTGTCTTAATGAAACGATTTTAGAGGTTATAAATGGATTAAGTGAGTGTTTGGGGTTAGTGAATGAACCCTTGAGGTTATCTAATCAAACTAATGCCTAAAATCGGGTTAGAAATCAGTTTTAGAATTAGTAAACTCGAACAGCCGTGTTTTCCGGACACCAGCCTTCGATGGTGTCCGGGTAGGTTGCAGGTGTCCGGGTAAGAGCCCCGTGAGGGTGTCCGGGTATTTCTTAGTATCCGGGTAGCTGAAGTTTCCGGTTAAGTTTAGTGTCCGGGTAGTCTTGCCCGGATAAGTCCAGCGTCCGAATTGTCGTGTGTCCGGACAATGCTGCATCCGGAAAAGGTGATTGTCCGGAAAAGGTGATTGTCCGGAAAAGGGTGTTGTGTCCGGAAAGGGCTATCAGGACAGTAGGTCTGAACTATTTATCTGACGTGGATCTATTGCCTTAGGTGTTCGGTTGGGTTAGCTTGGCAGTATTTAATAGGCGCGGTGTACGTCAATCAAGGTGAGTTCCCTAAACCTCTTTTACGCCGTAAATGTTAAATGATTCTTTTACTGATTATGGTTTTAATAAGCATGAAATATTTATGAAATGATATGCATGAAAGGAAAAGGAATGTTTGATGTGTTGAAATGATGCGCATGATTTATAAAGTGTCAAATGCTTTTATGAAACGTATGTGCATGCTATGTGATGTCGGTCTGTACTGTGGGATCAATGAGACTCGGGATCTGATGATCCCTTGGATATGTTGGACGAGACGGTAGGTTGGAATTCGTTTCCTCCTAGGCGGGTATCTGGGAGTCTGCTTGGGCCCCGATACGAGAGGGCGAAAGGGGAGTCTGCTTGGGCCCCGATCGCGAATGGTTAAGGGATCCATTACACAGTGCAGTACCATATGTGATGATTTATGATGCATTTTAACGAAAGGATTTCATATTGTTTATACATGTTCTTTTACGGAGGGAATTCACTAGACCTTTTGGTCTAACCCTCGCTTTCAAAACTAAACCATTTTCAGGTAAGCATGTTAAGGGTTCTTCCAATAAGAACTAGGAGGCGATAAGAAGTACTTGAAGCTTAGAGTAACTTCAAGTTTTGGCTATGATGACTCTAGAATAGCTCTCGGCTGTGGATTTAGAGACTTCCGCTGTCAATTTTGTTTAGTATGAATTATTGATGATGTAAAGACAAGGTTTATGTAATTCGAATGCTTATTTGTGGTTGTTTGCCTGCTATGAAATCTGGGACGTTACATATTCCGGGTATCACACTAGGGTATCACAATGATATCACATTTGTTCTTGTATGTATTCTGGGTATCACACTGGGGGTATCACAGTGATATCACATTTGTTCTTGTGATATCAGTATCATAACCGATATATCTGCCGGAGAGAGGAGAGAGGAGAGAGGAAATTTTAAAAATACCTAAATTGCCCTTTTATTTAAATTTTAAACAAAATTACCAAAATTAATAATTTCCTAATTTATAGCTTATTATGTGGCTCACATTGGTTCTTACAGTTACCACAAAATAACTAGTTCTCCCTTGAATGGCCCCCCCTATATATATTGATTTATATATATATATATATATATATATATATATATATATATATATATATATTGATTGTTAGCTTACAAAGAAATATAAAAAGATTAACAAAAATAAATTCATTTAATAAAACTGTATATACCTTATTGATTAAATAAAAATAATAATAAGTTTATAAATTTAAATAAAAAATGTTGGCTTCATTGTATAATTAAAAATGAAAGGTAAACAATATTTTATATAATAATAAATATATATTGGTTGATGGTTTTTAATTTAAATTAACAAAGAAAATAAAAAGTTTAAGCATTGAATGTGTTGAAATCAATTAAAAGTAAATCAAAATTACAACAAAAAAGATAAAGGGCCATGGAGGCATCTCCTTAATCCTCTCTCCCTACATTTTCTTTTATATATATATATATATATATATATATATATATATATATATATATTGATTTATTGTCAGCTTACAAAAAAATATATAAAGTTAAATAAAAATAAATTCATTTAATTAAAGTATATATACCTTATTCATTAAATAAAAATAATAATAAGTTTATAAATTTAAATAAAAAATGTTGGCTTCATTGTATAATTAAAAATGAAAGATGAATAATATTTTATATAATAATAAATATATCTTGGTTAATGGTTTTTAATTTAAAGTAAAAAAGAAAATGAAAAGTTAAAGCATTTAATGTGTCGAAATCAATTAAAAGTAAATCAAAATTATAACAAAAAAGATAAAGGGTCATGTAGGCCTCTCCTTAATCCCTCTCCCTACATTCTCCTTTATATATATATATATATATTGATTGATTGTTAGCTTACAAAGAAATATAAAAAGTTAAATAAAATAAATTTATTTAATAAAAGTGTATATACCTTATTGATTAAATAAAAATAATAATAAGTTTATAAATTTAAATAAAAAATGTTGGCT
Organism: Saussurea involucrata; assembly: GCA_033807775.1. NCBI lineage: Eukaryota > Viridiplantae > Streptophyta > Magnoliopsida > Asterales > Asteraceae > Saussurea > Saussurea involucrata. The sequence goes on along the minus strand of CM066317.1, from coordinate 74,190,449 downwards.
TCATTGTATAATTAAAAATGAAAGGTAAACAATATTTTATATAATAATAAATATATATTGGTTAATGGTTTTTAATTTAAATTAAGAAATAAAATGAAAAGTTTAAGCATTTAATGTGTTGAAATCAATTAAAAGTAATCAAAATTATAACAAAAAAGATAAAAGGCAATGGAGGCCTCTCCTTAATCCTCTCTCCTTACATTCTCCTTTCTATATATATTGATGATTTATATATATATTGATTGATTGATTGTTAGCTTTCAAAGAAATTTAAAAAGTTAAATAAAAATAAATTCATTTAATAAAAGTATATATACCTTATTGATTAAATAAAAATAGTTATAAGTTTATAAATTTAAATAAAAAATATTGGCTTCATTGTATAATTAAAAATGAAAGGTAAATAATATTTTATATAATAATAAATATATATTGGTTAATGGTTTTTAATTTAAATTAAAAAAGAAAATGAAAAGTTTAAGCATTTAATGTGTTGAATTCAATTAAAAGTAAATCAAAATTATAACAAAAAAGATAAAGGTTCATGGAGGCCTCTCCTTAATCCTCTCTCCCTACATTCTCATTTATATATATATTGATGATTTGTTGTTAACTTACAAAGAAATATAAAAAGTTAAATAAAAATAAATTCATTTAATAAAAGTATATATATACCTTATTGATTAAATAAAAATAATAATAAGTTTATAAATTTAAATAAAAAATGTTGCCTTCATTGTATAATTAAAAATGAAAGATGAATAGTATTTTATATAATAATAAATATATCTTGGTTAATGGTTTTTAATTTAAATTAAAAAAGAAAATGAAAAGTTTAAGCATTTAATGTGTCGAAATCAATTAAAAGTAAATTAAAATTATAACAAAAAAGATAAAGGGCCATGTAGGTCTCTCCTTAATCCTCTCTCTCTACATTCTCCTTTATATATATATTGATTGATTGTTAGCTTACAAAGAAATATAAAAAGTTAAATAAAAATAAATTTATTTAATAAAAGTGTATATACCTTATTGATTAAAAAAAAATAATAAGTTTATAAATTTAAATAAAAAATGTTGGCTTCATTGTATAATTAAAAATAAAAGGTAAATAATATTTTATATAATAATAAATATATATTGGTTAATGGTTTTTAATTTAAATTAAAAAAGAAAATGAAAAGTTTGAGCATTTAATGTGTTGAAATAAATTAAAAGTAAATCAAAATTATAACAAAAAAGATAAAGGGCCATGGAGGCCTCTCCTTAATCCTCTCTCCCTACATTCTCCTTTATATATATATATATATATATATTGAATTATGATGATTGATTGTTAGCTTATTGTTAGTGCAATATGTCTTCAAGGTTTTAATATAGAAAGGTCAAAGTCAAAGTCAATGTATTGAGTTGTATTGTGTTGTTTACACCTTGTATTGTGTTTAGTATAAATAGGTTTTGTTGTGTATTTGTTGGTAGGACTCTAGACATACTTAACTCACATTGTTATATTCTAGAGAGAGAAACACTTGTACATAACTCCTAATCTTGTAATGTGTTCTTGAGTGAAATGGATGACGAATTCATATCTTCTCTATCTTGATTAGATCTTGGATTAACAATTGGTATCAGAGCAGGATCAAGATTCAGAGAAGAAATTCGTTGATCAATCAGTAGATTTTGAGGATTTTTCAAGAGAATTTGATTGATTGTCTTGATTTTTCAAGAAAATCTCATTTTCTTGAAATTTTATCAAATTTTGTTGATTTGTGATCGAATTTGTTCGTGAATTGGTTCTTTGGATTCGTTTTTGTGTGGAGAATAATTCTTATTCAAGAATCGAGAGCTAATTCGAAGGATTTCAAGATCATTTTTGCACTTTTCTGAGTTTTTGGTCTGTTCGAAGTTTGCTACTGTTCGATCTTCAAATTTCTGATTCAGAGTTTTTTAGAGGTTTGTGTATGAAGAAGAGGTGTTCGAATTTAGATTTCGAACTGATCTGCACAGTTTGATTTCAGTGATTTTAAGGTTTTAAGTGATTTCTGTCGATTTTGGGAGAATCTCGCTAGATCTGAACTTTTCGCAACATTCATCATCACTTTTTGCAACATTCATCCAAGTGTACTTTTCGCTAAGTATTTCGCTTCCTTCTGTTGCGAAATTCATACTTTTCGCAACCCTCTGACCCGAAAAGCCATACTTTTCGCAACCCTCTGACCCGAAAAGCCAAACTTTTCGCAACCTTCTTTTGCGAAAAGTGATCTTTCAGATTCCCTCTTTTTGTTCAAGGCTACTTTTCGCAACCTTTGCTTGCGAAATTCTCACTTTTCGCAACTGTTGCTTGCGAGTTTTCCCACTTTTCGCAACCTTGGCCTGCGAGTTTCTTACTTCTCGCTTCTTTGACTTGCGAGTTTCTGACTTGGTTATTTTGAGAAATTTTTTTATAATGAAATTTTTTCTATAGTGTATTTCATACATTTTAAGAGTTTTTCAAGAAAAAGTTTTATATAAATTTTTTTTCTTTATAAAGATCTTTTAATCGTCAAGCGATCATGAACCGACTTCCAGTGCTGTTCAAAGAATCTGATTTTGAACGATGGAGTGTTTCGTTCATCGATTTCATTTCAAGTCGAGAAAATGGTGAATATATGATAAAAACTTTCTCCGAAGGTCCATTGATCATATATAAAATGGAGAATGACTTTACAGAAGAAGAGTATAAAAGAAAGAAAGCTGATAAGGACGCTTCGTACTACTTGATTCTTGCACTTCCACAACACATTTATAAACGCGTTGAAGCTTTCAAAAACAACTCGATGCAGATGTGGAATGAATTAACGAAGCTTATACATGGATCAAAGATTGAATTCAAGAGAAAAGAAGAGAAGAAAGTTGAAAGGGAAGATAATAAAGAGAAGATTATCGAGCTTACAAAGAGACTATCAGATTTAGAAAAATTAATAACAGATGAAAGAGAAGATCACAAGAAAGAAAGAATGGGTCTAGTTCTAAGGGTTTCAGAACTTGAGTAAGCTTTGAAGATGAAATCTAAAGAAATTGATGATAAGAAAGAAGTGGAACTCAAATGCATGAGACTTTCCAAGCAGAATTCAGATTTTCAGAAAGTCTTATTTTTAGAGAAAGAAAAATTGGAGAAGGAAAGACTTGTGTTTGAAGAGAAAATGAAAGATTTTGAAGCTATAAATGGAAAGCTGTCAGAGAAAATTTCTGAGCTTCAAAAAGAGTTAGATAAGGAAAGTGAAGAGCTTGAAAAGATGAAGAAAGCTGATTTTCAGGCCAGGTGTATTAAAGACGATTTTTCTAAAGAGAGGAAGATATTTCGACAGGAAATTCAGAAACTCACAAAGAATTTGGCAGGTTTATCCACAGATATCATGAAGGAAAAGAGAGTGAATTGTGATATTCGGAAGAAGCTTGAGTTGATGACAAAGGAACGGAATGCTTTAAAAGACAAAGTGAGGTCGTTCAACAACTCCGAGTATTTTTCAGAATGTCCGATGCGTCCTTCTAACATTTTTTACGAGCATTCTGTGGATATGTCTTACAAATACTATGCTGATCTTCCTTCCTACAAAAGAGTCAACATGCAATGGAAGGTAAAAGGTAAATTTCCTGGAAAAGATGTACCAAAATCATCATTTCCAAATAAGAATTTTACAACGAAAGTTAATTCTTTTGTTAATTCTTATTGCGGAAATAATGATTTTGTTAATAATAATTATGTTCAATATTGATATGGTACTTACCATTTTCCTTCTTATAGAGCTCCGCTTAACGTGTCAGGACCCAAGACTCGTTGGGTACCAAAATCTACTTAATCTGTTTTGCAGATTTAGAGACAAGCGTTGAACTCTCGGAAGATGAAGTACTTGTGCTTTCAAAGAAGACATTGAACATCACATGATTTCCGGGAGTTTTCTATCTTTTAATATATACATGGGATATTTGGTAAATCTTTTGGTATTTTGTAGGGGGAGAGATATAAAAGACAATGGCTTTTGAACAAATCAGTTCAAAACCCGCACTTCAACGGTAATGGCTTCTGAACACATCAGTTCAGAACCCGTACTTCAAAGGCTATGACTTCTAAACATATCAGTTTAGAACTCGTACTTATCAGGTGATATCCTTTCACTGTCATATCTTTCTATTTTTAGGACATGTGCTTAAAGGTAACATTGTGTTATATTTTATGTCTACTAACGTTGAAAGTTTGAACCTTCACAAATTTAATTCAATGAAGTGAAAAATTCTTCAATTTTTCATTCAATGAATAAAATGTGTGTTAAGGATGATTTTACGAGCATTTTTGTATAGTCAGAGTTATATTTGTTTCTACTTTCGCTTCTGAAACAAGTCGAAAGGTCAGCGAAACATGTTTGAGATTTTGATATAAGCGCAAAATTGTGTAAATCTAGACTTATTTAGAATACAATGCTCACAAATCCTATTCGTCTTAATCATGAATGGAAACGAAAATATGGGGGAAGCACTACGTTTTTTTGAACCAAGTGATTTAGATGCTATAATAATATAAAAAAAATTATATATATATATATATAATAAAATCATTCAGTTTGATAGTCTGTGCCTGTGGCCTATCTGGTTTGGGAGATTAAGTCCCAAGGGGTACTCGTTACCTAGCCCCTAAGATCAACTGATCTGGGATTGGCTGACCCAAATCCTGCTATAGAACCAGGTAGAAAGCCATGTTCTACTGGTACAGATGGGATTAAAGTATATCGATGTAGCCTTTCTGGTCCGGGAGAGTAAGTTCCAAGGGGTGCTTGTCACCTAGCCCCTAAGACCAACTGGTCTGGGATCGGCTGACCCAAATCCTGCTATAAGACCAGTTAGAAAGTTACGTTTACAGTGTATCTTAGTCTTAATAAACTGTTTGATTATAAAAGATGCCAATGAGCACATAATAAAAGTTGCCAATGTGCACAATATGAAAAGATGCCTAAGAGCACACATCTCTTGAAACTTGGGGAAAATACAAAGTCGCGATAAACCTGTAAATTTGTGAAAATTATGTTTTTGGACAAATAGTGTGAGTAAGAGCAAAGTATTCTTATAGGTTTTAGAGGTGCATTTGCTTGTTGCTAATCATATTTCGCATGCTAGCACACCAAATAGATTTAATAAAGGAGTTGAAACTGAACATTTTGTAACTCGATATGCGATGATGTCTTGTTTTTGAATCCAAACGCATGCATTTGATTTCACTTGATGGAAATATCTATTACATTTCATTAAGTTGAATTTCTTTTGTTTGGTGTTCAAATGATTAAATGTTAGTAGTTATAAAATATTGTTCAATGAATTTTTTTTTTCTTTATATAAGTTTGTTAAATTGTGCGCTGATGAATTTTTATGCAAATTTTCAGGGGGAGAAAATCAACTTGCTCTACAATTCTTATTTTTAGGGGGAGCAAGATCTTTCGCTTATGGGGAGATTGTTCGTGTTTTTCAAGGGGAAGAAATGTTTTTGACGAGGGAGATTGTTCGTGACTGAAATTGAAAAGATTTTCGATGCTTGTGATGCTCACTTTCATCGAAAAAGGGGGAGAATGTCTACATCAATTTCATGTCAAAGAAAGTTTAAAATCAAAGATTCGTTTTAATGTCAACGGGGAGATTTGTAGAAAGAAGACGTCGTTTCAAGAAATGATAGGGAGAGTTTTATTCTTCAAGAGTTTTTAAGAAATCGATTGATCATTTCAGTGATCTCTTTCTTTTGAACTTGCACGTTTATGAAGATCGACACTGAAGAATGAAATTCTCAAGTCAATGGAAATGGGGAGAATTCTTCAAGAGTTTGAGGAAAATCGATTGATCATTCTGTGATCTCTTTTTCTTGAACTTGTGCTTATTTGTATTAAAAAGCTTTGTGTGAAGATTCATATTCTCCTGCTCGAAGAAAGAAGTTCGTTATTTGCCGTTTGAAGATTGGATGACATTTTGACTTTGACAAGCTTTGACGAAGACCGAAGATTCAAGAAAGCTAAAGCTTGCTGATCGTATTTGCTTAAACCTTGAATCCAAGGGGGAGATTGTTAGCGCAATATGTCTTCAAGGTTTTAATATAGAAAGGTCAAAGTCAAAGTCAATGTATTGAGTTGTATTGTGTTGTTTACACCTTGTATTGTGTTTAGTATAAATAGGTTTTGTTGTGTATTTGTTGGTAGGACTCTAGACATACTTAACTCACATTCTTATATTCTAGAGAGAGAAACACTTGTACAGAACTCCTAATCTTGTAATGTGTTCTTGAGTGAAATGGAAGACGAATTCATATCTTCTCTATCTTGATTAGATCTTGGATTAACACTTATAAAGAAATATAAAAAGTTAAATAAAAATAAATTCATTTAATAAAAGTAAATATACCTTATTGATTAAATAAAAATAATAATAAGTTTATAAATTTAAATAAAAAATGTTGGCTTCATTGTATAATTAAAAATGAAAGGTAAATAATATTTTATATAATAATAAATATATATTGGTTAATGGTTTTTAATTTAAATTAAAAAAGAAAATGAAAAGTTTAAGCATTTAATATGTTGAAATCAATTAAAAGTAAATCAAAATTATAACAAAAAAGATAAAGGACCATGGAGGCCTATTCTTAATCCCCTCTCTCTACATTCTCCTTTATATATATATTGATTGATTGATTGTTAGCGTACAAAGTAATATGAAAAGTTAAATAAAAATAAATCCATTTAGTAAAATTATATATACCTTATTGTTTAAATAAAAATAATAATAAGTTTATAAATTTAAATAAAAAATGTTGGTTTCATTGTATAATTAAAAATAAAAGTTAAATAATATTTTATATTATAATAAATATATATTGGTTAATGGTTATTAATTTAAATTAAAAAAGAAAATAAAAAGTTTAAGCATTTATAGTGTTGAAATCAATTAAAAGTAAATCAAAATTATAACAAAAAAGATAAAGGGCCATGGAGGCCTCTCCTTAATCCTCTCTCTCCTTACATTCTCCTTTATATATATATATATATATATTGATTGTTAGCTTACAAAGAAATATAAAAAGATTAACAAAAATAAATTCATTTAATAAAAGTGTATATACCTTATTGATTAAATAAAAATAATAATAAGTTTATAAGTTTAAATAAAAAATGTTGGATTCATTGTATAATTAAAAATGAAAGGTAAACAATATTTTATATAATAATAAATATATATTGCTTGATGGTTTTTAATTTAAATTAACAAAGAAAATGAAAAGTTTAAGCATTTAATGTGTTGAAATCAATTAAAAGTAAATCAAAATTACAACAAAAAAGATAAATGGCCATGGAGGCATCTCCTTAATCCTCTATCCCTACATTTTCTTATATATATATATATATATATTGATTTATTGTCAACTTACAAAAAAATATATAAAGTTAAATAAAAATAAATTCATTTAATTAAAGTATATATACCTTATTGATTAAATAAAAATAATAATAAGTTTATAAATTTAAATAAAAAATGTTGGCTTCATTGTATAATTAAAAATGAAAGATGAATAATATTTTATATAATAATAAATATATCTTGGTTAATGGTTTTTAATTTAAATTAAAAAAGAAAATGAAAAGTTAAAGAATTTAATGTGTCGAAATCAATTAAAAGTAAATCAAAATTATAACAAAAAAGATAAAGGGCTAGGTAGGCCTCTCCTTAATCCTGTCTCCCTACATTCTCCTTTATATATATATATATATATATATTGATTGATTGTTAGCTTACAAAGAAATATAAAAAGTTAAATAAAAATAAATTTATTTAATAAAAGTGTATATAACTTATTGATTAAATAAAAATAATAATAAGTTTATAAATTTAAATAAAAAATGTTGGTTTCATTGTATAATTAAAAATGAAAGGTAAACAATATTTTATATAATAATAAATATATATTGGTTAATGGTTTTTAATTTAAATTAAGAAATAAAATGAAAAGTTTAAGCATTTAATATGTTGAAATCAATTAAAAGTAAATCAAAATTATAACAAAAAAGATAAAAGGCCATGGAGGCCTCTCCTTAATCCTCTCTCCTTACATTTTCCTCTTTATATATATATTGATGATTTATATATATATATATATATATATATATATATATATATTGATTGTTAGCTTTCAATGAAATATAAAAAGTTAAATAAAAATAAATTCATTTAATAAAAGTATATATACCTTATTGATTAAATAAAAATAATTATAAGTTTATAAATTTAAATAAAAAATATTGGCTTCATTGTATAATTAAAAATGAAAGGTAAATAATATTTTATATAATAATAAACATATATTGGTTAATGGTTTTTAATTTAAATTAAAAAAGAAAATGAAAATTTTAAGCATTTAATGTGTTGAAGTCAATTAAAAGTAAATCAAAATTATAACAAAAAAGATAAAGGTTCATGGAGGCCTCTCCTTAATCCTCTCTCCCTACATTCTCCTTTATATATATTGATGATTTATTGTTAGCTTACAAAGAAATATAAAAATTTAAATAAAAATAAATTCATTTAATAAAAGTATATATACCTTATTGATTAAATAAAAACAATAATAAGTTTATAAATTTAAATTAAAAATGTTGGATTCATTGTATAATTAAAAATGAACGATGAATAATATTTTATATAATAATAAATATATCTTGGTTAATGGTTTTTAATTTAAATTAAAAAAGAAAATGAAAAGTTTAAGCATTTAATGTGTCGAAATCAATAAAAAGTAAATCAAAATTATAAGAAAAAAGATAAAAGTTCATGGAGGCCTCTCCTTAATCCTCTCTCCCTACATTCTCCTTTATATATATATTGATGATTTATTGTTAGCTTACAAAGAAATATAAAAAGTTAAATAAAAATAAATTCATTTAATAAAAGTATATATACCTTATTGATTAAATAAAAATAATAATAAGTTTATAAATTTAAATAAAAAATGTTGGCTTCGTTGTATAATTAAAAATGAAAGATAAATAATATTTTATATAATAATAAATATATATTGGTTAATGGTTTTTAATTTAAATTAAAAAAGAAAATGAAAAGTTTAAGCATTTAATGTGTTGAAGTCAATTAAAAGTCAATCAAAATTATAACAAAAAAAGATAAAGGGCCATGGAGGCCTCTCCTTAATCATCTCTCCCTACATTCTCCTTTATATATATATATATATATATATATATATATATTGATTGATTGTTAGCTTAAAAAAATATAAAAAGTTAAATAAAAATAAATTCATTTAATAAAAGTATATATACCTTATTGATTAAATAAAAATAATAATAAGTTTATAAATTTAAATTAAAAATGTTGGCTTCATTGTATAATTAAAAATGAAAGGTAAATAATATTTTATATAATAATAAATATATATTGGTTAATGGTTTTTAATTTAAATTAAAAAAGAAAATGAAAAGTTTGAGCATTTAATATGTTGAAATAAATTAAAAGTAAATCAAAATTATAACAAAAAAGATAAAGGGCCATGGAGGCCTCTCCTTAATCCTCTCTCCCTACATTCTCTTATATATATATATATATTGAATTATGATGATTGATTGTTAGCTTACAAAGAAATATAAAAAGTTAAATAAAAATAAATTTATTTAATAAAAGTAAATATACCTTATTGATTAAATAAAAATAATAATAAGTTTATAAATTTAAATAAAAAATGTTGGTTTCATTGTATAATTAAAAATAAAAGGTAAATAATATTTTATATTATAATAAATATATATTGGTTAATGGTTTTTAATTTAAATTAAAAAGAAAATAAAAAGTTTAAGCATTTATAGTGTTGAAATCAATTAAAAGTAAATCAAAATTATAACAAAAAAGATAAAGGGTCATGGAGGCCTCTCCTTAATCCTCTCTCTCCCTACATTCTCCTTTATATATATATATATATATATATATATATTGATTGATGATTAAACATAACAATTTATTACAATGATTACTTTGACTCACATTTTACCAATTGAAATCATAATTATAAACATATAATTTAATCGGTAAAATCACATTAAAATATTACCTTAATAAGTCTTTACCGGAAAAATCAATTTACCGGAATTCCTTATACTACCGGAAAATCAATTTACCGGAAGAATCATTTGTTACCGGAAAATTAATTTAGTTACCGGAAATTACCGGAAAACAAATTAATTCCGGAAAACTTACCGGAAAGCATATAATTTCGGACAACTTACCGGAAAACATACAAATTCCGGAATTTACCGGAAAACAGATCAATTCTGGAAAATTTACCGAAAAACAAATCAACTTCCGGACAACTTGTTGTACGACGTCGAGTTCTCAATTCATCCCCACTTAATTCAATTTTAATCATTTACACAAGCAACTAAAATTTACAATACATTTATGAACTCAACTCATTCAAACATTTATGATATAAATGTTTAGAAATTTATTTAGTGAACTCACCTGAACCAGAAACTCAAACTCAGAGTCTGCAATCCAACTCAAATCTTCTCCACCAACAATTTCAATACCTTAATCGAAACCAACTTAACCTGATTATCAATTCTTAAGAAATTGAATTGAAGAAGATGATTGATTTTTTACCGTATGAAAAGCTGCTATTGAAACCTCTCTGCTTGAATCGACTTCACCAAAACAGAATTCAGATAAATCTCAATTCAGCCGACTCTACTTTTATACATAATAAACTTTCATCAAATGACCAAACCAACCCCAAAGGTTTCACAATTCTACAAGTAACTTAAAAACTTCGATCAGACTCACTTTTGACCCTTTCGACATATCGTTTAAAATAATATCATCCCATTATTTTAAACATTCTCCCAAAATAATTATATAATAATTATGGAAATTTCGAGGTGTTACATATAGAGCCATAGATATGATTGATCTGGCTTTGGTGTCAATGGCTACCTTCTTCTTATCATCTTCAGTCCATTGAGATACATCTTTGATTAGTTGCCTTTCAGGAATGGCTGGAGTGGTAGCAGTGACCGCAACAGCAGGAGAAAGAATATAGGAGATATAGGGTCCATTTTCTACGTAGTGAGGTATAGTGGGATCCACACCTGTAACATCCCAAAAATACAGCAAGACAACCATAGCATTAAATCATAACATTTACAAAACTGGGTCCCAAAATTTCATTACATCAGTCTCAAAACTAAGGTTGGCGGAAACAACCTATACACAACTGAGAACGCACTAGCTTCTACACGTGGCACAGGCACTGCCTCTATCTACATCTGTACTCTATCTTGCTCTTGCTCACTTATCTGAGCCTCTTACTATTTTCTTACCTGAAAAGGTTTTAGTTTTGAAAAGCGAGGGTTAGACCATGAGGTCTAGTGAATTCCCTCCATAAAACATATATCGCAGTATAAATTCATTTTATTTGAAACAGTTCACATTCTTCATATAATCATCATTCAAGGTTCAACACATGGTTCAAGGATCGCATAAGCTACCACGATCGGGGCCTAACGGACACCCTCTCGGCTACACCGGAGTCCAAGTGGACCCCCTTCTATCCGAGTAGGAAGGAAACAAATTCCATCCTACAAGCTGACCACATATGCCCAAGGGATTATCGAATCCCAAGGTACCCTGATCCCACTGTGTAAACCGACTCCACATAGCATACACATAACGTATCGTAATCACATGCATGAAAACTTTAAACATCATTTCATTTGCTGAATAATCCTCTTTAAATAAAACATGTAGTTCATGGAAAGCATGCACGACGGTTATAAAACAGTTCATGCTCGTAAACAAAACCATAATCAGTAAAACATAGTACGTCATAAAAAGGTTTAGGGAACTCACCTTGTGATGGTATTGATCTCACTCCCGATCTACCCTCGGGTCAACTGAGCTTGACACCTAAAAGATTAGGCATTTCTCAATCAGCAATAAACATCCGGATACTACTTACCGGTTGCAGAGACTTACCGGGTACACACCCCTTACCGGGTACACACTACTTACCGGGTGCACACTACTTACCAGGTGCACACTACTTACCGGGTACAATTCATACGGTAACCAAGATTTCCCGGTAAGACTACTTACCCGGGAACTCATCATCCGGTAAACACTAACTTACCCGGTAACTACTACACTAGGGCACGTCCGATAACCTCCCACTGTCCGATAACTACGAACTGGAAGAAAAACCCACTTCCTAAAAGTGATTAAAAACTGATTTTCTACCATAGGTTTGCTTAGACAAACATCTGGTTTCATTCCCCAACCATAAAACATTCATTTAATCTACTTAAAATCTGTAAAATCGACATAATACAACCAAAACCCAAAATACTCTTTTAAGGGTGATTTAGATGAAGAATACAATAAACCCTTATGATTTCACCCCCAAATCTTAGACAAAAGAGAGTAATAAACTTGAATTAAACAGAAGAAAACATATTGGATGATTACCTTTACTAATCTCTTCCTTAATCAAGAATTCTCCCACTTTTGCTCCTTCTTTTCTTCTCTTAGCCGCCAAACTCACAAGAAAATGATACTGATGCTAAATAAATGGTGCCCTAGGGAATTGGACCAATTTATACTTCTCATAAATTGCCAAAAAGTCCCTCAACTCCAACTTTATTTTTCTTAGATTTCTGCCACCAAACTTTCATATTTTGCAAGCAAACCCGGTTGTTACAACACTCCCCTCTTAAAAGAATTCCGTCCTCGGAATTCCTCATTGGAAAAGATGCGGGTATCTTGCTTTCATTTCCAACTCCAACTCCCAAGTCGCCTCTGGACCTTTGTGATGTCGCCATTGTACCTTTACAAGCTTGATCTCCTTGTTACTCGACTTCCTCACTTTAAACCCAAGGCCAGTCGCACCTCAATTCGCTCTGTAACATTCCAGGGCGACCGTACCAGATATTGTCCGCTTTGCTCACACACCTGGACTCACGGTTTTAAAACGCGTCTAATTAAGGTCTCTCATACATCCTTACTTCTTTAAAGGGAGGAACATGGCGGAAATCCCTTGCCACAAGAACAAGAATCTTTGACCGGGGAAGATCACTCACTTGCCAACTTGACACAAGGCCAACCTTGAATATCCCGACAAACTCACACTCAAGAGTTTCTTCATTGAATTACATGCAATTCTAGATTCTCAAGGGTTTCCGGTTAACTACCGGAAACTGTAACAACCCAAATTCTAGTGGGTTTTAGAGTTAGTGGTCAAAGTGGAATAAATGAAAGATAAGTAGAGGGACTGTTGTGCAATTTGTGAAATATATTTAAGGACTCCAAAATTCTAGGGCAGCCTCCATTTCACAATTCAGTATTGGTGTGGTGTGTGTGTTTGGCGGCTCAAGGAAGAAAGGAGAAGAAGGAAAGAGAGAAGAAGGAAACTCTTGGGGAGGAATCAAGAAGTGAAAATCAAAGAAGAAGTCAACAAGGTAAACCTCTCCTAATTCCGTTTCCTTGTTGATGTAGTTTTCCCCTCGTATTCAATCTGGATTTGTAAGTCTGAATGTAGAGATTCATTGAGTTTTCATCACTTTCTCCTTGGAAGTGGGTTTTGAGGGTTTTTGGCCTAGTAATCGATTTTAAGGGATTAAAGTGGGTTTAATTGGGTATTTGGGGTTAGTGAATGAACCCTTGAGGTTATCTAATCAAACTAATGGCAAAAATCGGGTTAATGGTCACTTTTAAAAAATCTGGGTTCGAACAGCCGTGTTTTCCGGACACCTGTTTTAGGTGGTGTCCGGATAGGTTGCAGGTGTCCGGGTAAGTGCCCCATGAGGGTGTCCGGGTGTTTCTTAGTATCCGGGTAGCTGAAGTCTCCGGATAAGCTTAGTGTCCGGGTAGTTTTGTCCGGATAAGTCTAGCGTCCGGACAAGTGTGGTATCCGGACAATTATGGTATCCGGACAAGTGTGGTATCCGGACAATTATGGTATCCGGACAAGTGTGGTATCCGGATAAGTATGGTATCCGGACAAGTATGGTATCCGGACAAGTGTGTGTTGGACAGTAGGTCGAGCCATTTAATCTGATCCGAATCTAATGCCCCTAGGTGTTCGACTGGTTTAGCTGGGAGGAATTTAAGAAGCGCGTTCTACGATAATCAAAGGTGAGTTCCCTAACCCTTTTTTTGGCGTAAAGTGTTAAACGTTTTCTTTACTGTTTATGGTTGTTAAAGCGCACGAAATGTTTATAACCGAAATGCATGTTTCTCACGAACGTACCTATTTATATCTAAAAGAAAGTTTGACATGATGAAATGTAAGGCATGCTTTGTAAGGTTTTATTACATGCTTTATGTAACGTATGTGCATGTTATGTGATGTTGGTCTGCACTATGGGATCAGTGAGCCTCGGGATCCGATGATCCCTTGGTTATGGATGATGAGCCTATTGGTTGGAATTCGTTTCCTCCTAGGCGATAAGAAGGACTTGAAGCTTAGAGTAACTTCAAGTTTTGGCTATGATTACAATAGAATAGCTCTCGGCTGTGGATTTAGAGACTTCCGCTGTCAATTTTGTTTAGTATGAATTATTGATGATGTAAAGACAAGGTGTTATGTAATCCGAATGCTTATTTATGGTTGTTTGCCTACTATGAAATTTGGGTCGTTACAAATGGTATCAGAGCCTTAGTTTAAGGGATTTAGGTGACCATTCGGGCCTAAACTTAAACTGTAAGATGAGGAACACAGCCGAGACATAGGATTGCCTCTAGGAACGATCAATATAAATGCGCTTAGGAATAAGGTGCCAAGGACAAACGTGTAAGGTAAGTTTGGGATTACACCTGGCCAGTGTAACTACGAACTTACAGGTACATGTGTGTGCTTACAATACCTTACTTATAGCAAATTTGTTGTGTCACGTCTAGTAAGGATTAACTATCGGTTTCTTTCAGTTTAGCGCTATGGCTGGGAGAGCATTGAGGAATAGGTCAGCAAGATCCCTGAGGGATAGACCGAGCTCCATTGTTTGGGGAAGTGTCGTGTAAGAGTCAGTATGATGTGATGTATGTAGACATCGTAGAGAAGAAACGTTGTAAAGAATGTTATGAGTCGTCTAGAGGTAGCTCTTCGTGGATTCGGAGAGGATGAATGCTTGAGTTTGAGTAAGACTCCAGTTTCGGGAGAGTCCTAGTTATGGAAACCATGGGATAGATCAGTTGGGAGGGTAAGATCGAACAGTGTCAAAACCTTGAAAGTATCAATGGAGTCCTGACTTTTAGTCTAGCTTTTCATTGGCAGGATAAATGGAATAAGGTACTTATAGTGAATTGAAAGCATGTAGAAGTAGAAGGTGAGACAGTCGATCAAAGCGAACATAGCATGACATGGTTGAGTAAGTGAGATGTAGAACGCATGTACATCAAGTTGGTGCTTGACCGAGAGGGCGACCCTTGGTCGAAGGAAGAGTGTCAGGGATAAGTTGCGTGGGTAAAGCGGTTGACCTTGCTAGGGTGAGTAGCCTTCAATTGCAAGTAGAGTTTCATGCATAGCTTTCTTAAATATAACATGAAAATTTTCACGATTTAAATTAAATGTGTAAATATCAATTTTGATCGAAAAGGAGCCAGAATGTGCAAGCGTATGTTTAAAGAAAAAGTGATTTCATTCACATTGCACAATGAAATTTTGAGAATAACGATTGCAAAGTATTTCACACTTTTCATGATAAGTTAAATCATTACAAAAGGACGAGAAGACGTGTGCCAGCAAAACTTTTACAATCAAATGAATTTTAACCGATTGATATCATATAAAAGAGTGTGAGAACCGACTGGTTTACTTGGTGTCAGTAATTTATTTCGAAATTGTGCCGTATGAAAGGATTTTCATTCAACGTATTACTGCCGTAATAACATCGTCCGGAATTGAGTAAGATTAAGGTTCACGGAAAGATGCATGCAAACGATTCTCGAATCGTTGTGCAGGACGTTGAAGTTATAAGAGTGATGGGGTCATGTGTACCCAAGTGTTTTCCCAAACGTGGTTTATTTAAAATGATAAAATGTGTAAAAGGATTTATTTACTGTATTGTCATGCATGAAGGCTATGAACCTACTAGGTCATAGAGTATTACGTCTTAAGCTGAGGAAGAACTCCGAGAGCGGAGAGGCGTTGGTCAAGTCAAGGGAGAATGTAAGTAGTTTTGGTATTTGTGTTTAAGGGGAAAGTTGGACCTTGGAAGAGTCGGGAATGGATTTTAGTGTCAGGTGTATGAGGGTCTGTACCTTTGCTCGGTGACTGAGAACACAGTTGCCGAGGGGCGATGGTGTCCGGAGGAAGGACTAGGAGTCATCAAGGTTTTGGTCTTAGCAACTCTTTATGAGTAGTGTTGTAAGGCAAGAATGAAAGGTCTACGGTGTGGGCCATGAGTTTCGAAGTGAGCTTGTAATATTGATGTTACATGAGTAAGTTTCGAAATAGGGGCGACGGATTATAAAGTTAACTATGATGTGTAGGGAGGAATAGGTCCCGTAAGGAACTCACGTTAAAGGATAGGATAAGGAAGTAGTTAAGAGTGTCTTTTGTTGTTAAAGTCGGCAACGGTGTATGTTGGCCGAGGCCGAAGACTCAAACCAGATGAGTGTAAGTTGATAGAATATCTTGTAGGGGTGTTAAATTAGTAAGAGACTGTTGTTGTTGAATAGGCGTTCTATTTACGAGGCGAGGAGGGTCCGTAGGAGGACAAGGTGTGTAACACAAGTGAAGTGAGTGTAGACTATACCAGTCTGTAAGAAAATGTGTCGTGTCTAAGAAAGGACTCGGGTCATAAAAGAGCTAGTTAGGATGTTCGTGTTTGAGCTAAGTGTGAACTCGTGAGTCATAGTTCAACAAGTTGGGAGAGAACTAAATAGCGAGACAGACTCGATTGTAGTATACGGGAGAATATGAAGGAAAGTGTGAATTGTGTACGAATGACCATGAGAGACTTGGTCGGTAGTGTGATAATAGGAGTGGTGAATGTACGAATGAATAGTAGCGTCAATTGCCAAGATATCTGTGTCAGCCGGTGATGTAGTAAGGCGATGTTAGAAAGATGAAGGATTAGAAGGAAGTCCTTTTGGGATTTCGGATAGAGTGTACGTTTTGCAATCCCAGTTGTTGAAGTACGTGGGTTGTAAGTAGGTGTGTATTTTGACTGTTATCGGAATGGAATGTCGGGGCAGAATTGGGTGATTGCCCATCTGTGAGACCAAGCTTTGTGGTTACGTATGTTGTTAAGTATATTCTTGAAGGCAGAGTAAGTTTAAAGAAGATGATGAATAGATTAGTCAAGCTGTAGTATAGTAGAGGAGACATCGTTAAAGAATGAAAACCGTTCCTTATACGTGAGGGAATGATCCTAGAAGAAAATAGTTGGAAATTTTGGTTATGTTTAAGGAATGACGTGATGATGATTGTGGGTCGGAGTAGTAGTATGATCGTTAGTTGATTTGAAATGTCATGATAGAGGTATAAGCCTTTGGTTGGTTGATTTAAATTTTATAGATTTGTTAAGTAATGACGTTCATTTGTTATTACAGGATGTGTTACAATTTTTGGGGAAGTGTTATTGAGACTAACACACTGATTGTTAAAGAATTATTTAAGGTAAATCTAAGTAAGAAAGCCGGGATGACGGTATATATATATATATATATATATATATATATATATATATATCTGTCTGATTTTATGATCATAGTGGTTAGTCGAAAGAATTGTGGAACCCGAGTTTCGGGGTGTTCTTGAATTAATAGATCCGTTTGTAATAGGAATCCAAGGGGGGTGGATTATTAGCGTGAATAGGGGACGTTACTAAGAAGCATATTTTGGGGTCATTGGAAGTTTTAAAGAGGATGAGGGTTATGTTAGTCAAAATGTGGTGGAATAGATGTGAATTGTTGCTTATGTGTGAAAGAAATGTATGATAAGGTAAAAGTTGGAGATTAAAGAATGGGTAGTAACGTCGAACACTGGTCTAGTTTCAAGACGGCTTGGTTGAATGCCTTAAGATAAGATCTTGGTGCAACTGTTTGGTTATGTGAGTATCGAGAAAGCGACACCAGCATGTGGAAAGGTCGGGAGAGAGGGGCAAATAATGCTCGGTGGGCAATGCTCCACGCTAACGTGGGGATGTGAAGATAGTATGTCGGAATAAGTGAGTAAGTTGGAAGTAGTAAACCGGATGGTGATGCCGAAAGGTGCAGTGTTGTGTGGATTGTCATTGATAAGTGTGCGAACCGTTGGAAAGAGTATTGAGGAAGGGAATTGTGTTTGATTTTGTACAAGAAAGAAGTGGATGAGACAACTGAATGACTTAAGCTAGTAACTTTGTGAGAAATGTTTAAACGATTTGGTCGTGCAGTGTTTAAGCTAGTAAGAATAGTATGGGGTGACCATGGTTATTCCTCCCAGTTGTGTGAGGGTAACCGGAGCTATGTTTTATGACCGAACGAGCGTGGTAATCAGCGAGGATTTGATGTGTTTCAGGATAAGTTTAATGCGAGTAGGTGAACACTTCAACGTTAGGTTCGGAGGTTCCTACCCTTGGTTACGTACAAGGATGGAGTGGTGAAGTAGTGAGGATGTGAGAAATGGTTGATGAGCTGTGGTCGAGGTGGTCGGGAAAAAGGAAATGTTTCCGGCCTAGGCGATTGTTGGATTGGGAGAAGTGATCTAGGATTGCTTGTATTTCGATGAAGGAACTCTAGGTTGTGAGTTGTCGAGACGTTCAGGTTTGGAGTTGTGTCAAGCAGTCAAGCGTGTGTCTGTCTCTTGGTAAATGAATCTCGTGTTGTGGCAGAGGATTTAGCCAGGTTCCTCCTTAAAGGAAGTGTTGATGCATGAGAAGCCTTAGTAAATCTTCTATAGTCAAGATCGATCGAGTAGGAACAGTAGCCTACGAGTTAGAGTACCGTAAGAACTAAAGGAAATGCACCCAAGGTTCCATGTTTCGAGTTTAATGAGGTGGTTGACTGAGTCAGATATAGCATTACTTTGGGAAGTGTCGGTATTGATGTGGGCAAGATACCCGCATCTTTTCCAATGAGGAATTTCGGGGACGGAATTCTTTTAAGGGGGGAGTGTTGTAACAACCCAAATTCTAGTGGGTTTTAGAGTTAGTGGTCAAAGTGGAATAAATGAAAGATAAGTAGAGGGACTGTTGTGCAATTTGTGAAAGATATTTAAGGACTCCAAAATTCTAGGGCAGCCTCCATTTCACAATTCAGTATTGGTGTGGTGTGTGTGTTTGGCGGCTCAAGGAAGAAAGGAGAAGAAGAAACGAGAGAAGAAGGAAACTCTTGGAGAGGAATCAAGAAGTGAAAATCAAAGAAGAAGTCAACAAGGTAAACCTCTCCTAATTCTGTTTTCCTTGTTGATGTAGTTTTCCCCTCGTATTCAATCTGGATTTGTAAGTCTGAATGTAGAGATTCATTGAGTTTTCATCACTTTCTCCTTGGAAGTGGGTTTTGAGGGTTTTTGGCCTAGTAATCGATTTTAAGGGATTAAAGTGGGGTTAATTGGGTATTTGGGGTTAGTGAATGAACCCTTGAGGTTATCTAATCAAACTAATGGCAAAAATCGGGTTAATGATCACTTTTAATAAATCTGGGTTCGAACAGCCGTGTTTTCCGGACACCTGTTTTAGGTGGTGTCCGGATAGGTTGCAGGTGTCCGGGTAAGTGCCCCATGAGGGTGTCCGGGTGTTTCTTAGTATCCGGGTAGCTGAAGTCTCCGGATAAGCTTAGTGTCCGGGTAGTTTTGTCCGGATAAGTCTAGCGTCCGGACAAGTGTGGTATCCGGACAATTATGGTATCCGGACAAGTGTGGTATCCGGACAATTATGGTATCCGGACAAGTGTGGTATCCGGACAAGTATGGTGTTAAACCAAGATCTACAAGATTAGAGAATATATGAATTCGTCATCCATTTCACTCAAGAACACATTACAAGATTAGGAGTTCTGTACAAGTGTTTCTCTCTCTAGAATATAAGAATGTGAGTTAAGTATGTCTAGGGTCTTACCAACTAATACACAACAAAACCTATTTATACTAAACACTTTACAAGGTGTAAACAACACAATACAACTCAATACATTGACTTTGACTTTGACCTTTCTATATTAAAAGCTTGAAGACATATTGCACTAACAATCTCCCCCTTGGATTCAAGGTTTAAACAAATGCGATCAGCAAGCTTTAGCTTTCTTGAATCTTCGGACTTCATCAAAGCTTGTCAAAGTCAAAAACGTCATCCAATCTTCAAACGGCAAATAACGAACTTCTTTCTTCGAACAAGAGAATATGAATCTTCACACAAAGCTTTTTAACACAACTAAGCACAAGTTCAAGAAAAAGAGATCACAGAATGGATCAATCGATTTTCCTCAAACTCTTGAAGAATTCTCCCCATTTCCATTGACTTGAGAATTTCATTCTTCAGTGTCGATCTTCATAAACGCGCGAGTTCAAAAGAAAGAGATCACTGAAATGATCAATCGATTTCTTAAAAACTCTTGAAGAATAAAACTCCCCCTATCATTTCTTGAAACGACGTCTTCTTTCTACAAATCTCCCCGTTGACATTAAAACGAATCTTTGATTTTAAACTTTCTTTGACATGAAATTGATGTAGACATTCTCCCCCTTTTTCGATGAAAGTGAGCATCACGAGCATCGAAAATCTTTTCAATTTCAGTCACGAACAATCTCCCTCTTCAAAAACAATTCTCCCTCTTGAAAATCACAAACAATCTTCCCATAAACGAATGATCTTGCTCCCCCTAAAAATAAGAATTATAGAGCAAGATGATTTTCTCCCCCTGAAAATTTGCATAAAAATCATATAAGCGCACATTTTAACAAACTTATATAAAGAAAATAGAATTCATTGAACAACATTTTATTACTACTAACATTTAATCATTTGAACACCAAACAAAAGAAATTCAACTTCATGAAATGTAACAGATATTTCCATCAAGTGAAATCAAATGCATTCGTTTGGATTAAAAAACAAGACATCATTGCATATCAAGTTACAAAAGTTCAATTTCAACCCCTTTATAAAATCTATTTGGTGGACTAGCATGCGAAATATGATTAGCAACAAGCAAATGCACATCTAAAACCTATAAGAATACTTTGCTCTTACTCACACTATTTGTCCAAAAACAGAATTTTCACAAATTTACAGGTTTATCGCGACTTTGTATTTTCCCCAAGTTTCAAGAGATGTGTGCTCTTAGGCATCTTTTCATATTGTGCACATTGGCAACTTTTATTATGTGCTCATTGGCATCTTTTATAATCAAACAGTTTATTAAGACTAAGATACACCGTAAACGTAACTTTCTAACTGGTCCTATAGCAGGATTTGGGTCAGCTGATCCCAGACCAGTTGGCCTTAGGGGCTAGGTGACAAGCACCCCTTGGAACTTACTCTCCCGAACCAGAAAGGCTACATCGATATACCTTAATCCCATCTATACCAGTAGAACATGGCTTTCTACCTGGTTCTATAGCAGGATTTAGGTCAGCCAATCCTAGATCAGTTGATCTTAGGGGCTAGGTAACGAGTACCCCTTGGGACTTAATCTCCCAAACCAGATAGGCCACAGGCACAGACTATCAAACTGAATGATTTTATTATATATATATATATATATATATATAATTTTTTTTTATTTTTTTTAAACATCTCAATCACTTGGTTCAAAAACGTAGTGCTTCTCCCATATTTTCGTTTCTATTCATGTTTAAAACGAATAGGCTTTGTGAGCATTGTATTCTAAATAAGTCTAGATTTACACAATTTTGCACTTGTATCAAAATCTCAAACATGTTTCGCTGACCTTTCGACTAATTTTAGAAGCGAAAGTAGAAACAAATATAACTCCGACGATACAAAAATGCTCGTAAAATCATCCTTAACACACATTTTATTCATTGAATGAAAAATTGAAGAATTTCACTTCATTGAATTAAATTTGTGAAGGTTCAAACTTTCAACGTTAGTAGACATAAAATATAACACAATGTTACCTTTAAGCACATGTCCTAAAAATAGAAAGATATGACAGTGAAAGGATATAACATGATAAGTACGAGTTCTAAACTGATATGTTTAGAAGTCATAGCCTTTGAAGTACGGGTTCTAAACTGATTTGTTTAGAAGCCTTTACCGTTGAAGTGCGGGTTTTGAACTGATTTGTTCAAAAGCCATTACCGTTGAAGTGCGGGTTTTGAACTGATTTGTTCAAAAGCCATTACCGTTGAAGTGCGGGTTTTGAACTGATGTGTTCAAAAGCCATTACCATTGAAGTGCGGGTTTTGAACTGATTTGTTCAAAAGCCATTACCTTTTATCTTTCTCCCCCTACAAAATACCAAAAGATTTGTCATTAATCACATGTATATAAAAATAATAATAAACTCCCTGAAATCATGTGATGTTCAATGTCTTCTTTGAAAGCACAAGTACTTCATCTTCCGAGAGTTCAACGCTTGTCTCTAAATCTGCAAAACAGATTAAGTAGATTTTGGTACCCAACGAGTCTTGGGTCCTGACACGTTAAGCGGAGCTCTATAAGAAGGAAAATGGTAAGTACCATACCAATATTGAACACTATTATTATTAACAAAATCATAATTTCCGCAATAAGAATTAACAAAAGAATTAACTTTCGTTGTAAAATTCTTATTTGGAAATGATGATTTTGGTACATCTTTTCCAGGAAATTTACCTTTTACCTTCCATTGCATGTTGACTTTTTTGTAGGAAGGAAGATCAGCATAGTATTTGGAAGACATATCCACAGAATGCTCGTAGAAAATGTTAGAAGGACGCATCGGACATTCTGAAAAATACTCGGAGTTGTTGAAGGACCTCACTTTGTCTTTTAAGGCATTTCGTTCCTTTGTCATCAACTCGAGCTTCTTCCGAATATCACAATTCACCCTCTTTTTCTTCATGATATCTGTAGATAAACCCGCCAAATTCTTCGTGAGTTTCTGAATTTCTTGCTGAAATATCTTCCGTTCTACAGAAAAATCATCCTTTACGCTCCTTGCTTGAAACTCAGCTTTCTTTCTCTTTTCTAACTCACTTCTTTCCAAATCCAACTCCTCTTGCAGTTCAGAAATTTTCTCTGAAAGCTTCCCATTCTTCACTTCAAACTCTTTCCTTTTAACCTCAAACTCGGCTCTTTCCTTCTCCACCTTTTGCTTCTCTAAAAATAATACTTTCTGAAAATCTGAGTTCTGCTTGGAAAGTCTTAGACATTTGAGTTCAACATCTTTCTTGTCTTCAATTTCTTTAGTCTTTGTCTTCAAAGCCATTTCAAGTTTCGAAATCCTTTGAATTAGATCCACTCTTTCTTTCTTGTGATCTTCTCATTCCATAACCAACAGATCTTTTACTTCTTGTAATCTCCTTGTAAGCTCGGAATTTTTCTCTTTCTCGTCTTCTCTTTCAACTTCCTTTTCTTCTATTTTCTGAAAATCAACTTTCTTTTCTTCTTTTCTCTTGAATTCAACCTTTGATCCATGCATAAGCTTCGTTAATTCATTCCACAAAAGCGTTGGATTGTTTTTATACATTTCAACCTGTTTGTAGATGTGAGGCAAACTTTTGAGAATAGCAAAGAGTAAGTTTGACGAAGCATCCTTGTCTGCTTTCTTCCGTTTAATCTCATCTTCAGTAAAATCTTCCGCCCTTTTATGTATGATCAACGGGCCTTCGGTGAAAGATTTTATCATATAATCTCCGTTTTCTCTTCTCGAAATGAAATCCATGAAGTCGACCGTCCATTTCACAAAATCCGAATCCTTGTTAAGCATCGGAGGACGATTACCTGAAGCTTGAAAATTCATCTTGAAAAAATTATATAAAACTTTTTCTTGAAAAACTCTTAAAATGTATGAAATACACTATAGAAAAAATTTCAGTATAATTTTTTTTAAGTCTTAAAAATTGACTAAGTGTCAGTTTTCGCAAGCAACAGTTGCGAAAAGTAGACTTAGAAACGAAAAGCCAAAGTTTTCGCAAGCAACAGTTGCGAAAAGTAGACTTAGAAAATCTTGAAGAGGTATGCGCGACAAAGGGATACGCAAAGTTACTGTTTGCGTTTCTTTGGCTTGCGAATAGTTACTGTTTTCGTGACTTTGAGTTGCGAAAAGTTACTGTTTTCGTGACAGAGGGTTGCGAAAAGCTACACTTAGAATCTGATGATCTTCAAAAATGATGAACTTGCGAAAAGTTCGATGAGTCTTGCGAAAAGTTCAGATCTTGCGAAAAAGTTCACAAAAATTCCCAAACACGACTGAAATCACTGAAAAACTTAATCCAAACTGTGCAGTTTTGTTCGAAAACTGAATTCGAACACTTCTTCTTCAATTACAAACCTCTGAAAACCTCTGAAAACCTCTAAATCAGAAAAATGAAGAACGAACAATAGCAAAATATCGAACAGTCCAAAAACTCAGAAAAATGCAAAATTGATCTTGAAATCCTTCGAATTAGCTCTCGATTCTTGAACGAAAAGTGTTCCTCTATTAAAAACGAATCCAACGAACTAAATCTTGATCAAATTCGACCAAGAA
Source organism: Saussurea involucrata (assembly GCA_033807775.1). Classification (NCBI taxonomy): domain Eukaryota; kingdom Viridiplantae; phylum Streptophyta; class Magnoliopsida; order Asterales; family Asteraceae; genus Saussurea; species Saussurea involucrata. The sequence goes on along the minus strand of CM066317.1, from coordinate 74,165,768 downwards.
TCACACAAATTTGACAAAAATCAAAGAAAACGAGATTTTCTTGAAAAATCAAGAAAATCGATCAAATTTCCTTGAGAATTCTGCAAATTTGATGTGTTAGATCAATAGAAATTCTGCTCTAAATCTTGAATCTGCTCTGATACCAATTGTTAAACCAAGATCTACAAGATTAGAGAAGATATGAATTCGTCATCCATTTCACTCAAGAACACATTACAAGATTAGGAGTTCTGTACAAGTGTTTCTCTCTCTAGAATATAAGAATGTGAGTTAAGTATGTCTAGGGTCTTACCAACTAATACACAACAAAACCTATTTATACTAAACACTTTACAAGGTGTAAACAACACAATACAACTCAATACATTGACTTTGACTTTGACCTTTCTATATTCAAACCTTGAAGACATATTGCACTAACATATGGTATCCGGACAAGTATGGTATCCGGACAAGTGTGTGTTGGACAGTAGGTCGAGCCATTTAATCTGATCCGAATCTAATGCCCCTAGGTGTTCGACTGGTTTAGCTGGGAGGAATTTAAGAAGCGCGTTCTACGATAATCAAAGGTGAGTTCCCTAACCCTTTTTCGGCGTAAAGTGTTAAACGTTTTCTTTATTGTTTATGGTTCTTAAAGCGCATGAAATGTTTATAACCGAAATGCATGTTTCTCACGAACGTACCTATTTATATCTAAAAGAAAGTCTGACATGATGAAATGTAAGGCATGCTTTGTAAGGTTTTATTACATGCTTTATGTAACGTATGTGCATGCTATGTGATGTTGGTCTGCACTGTGGGATCAGTGAGCCTCGGGATTCGATGATCCCTTGGTTATGGATGATGAGCCTATTGGTTGGAATTCGTTTCCTCCTAGGCGGGTATCGGGGAGTCTGCTTGGGCCCCGATACGAGAGGGCGAGAGGGGAGTCTGATTGGGCCCCGATCGCGGATGTTTATGCGATTCCCCATACAGTGCATTACCTTATGTGATGAGTTAGGATGTTATCATCTAAATGATTTTTACTGTTGATACATGTTGTTTTCGGAGGGAATTCACTAGACCTTTTGGTCTAACCCTCGCTTTCAAAACTAAACCATTTTCAGGTAAGCATGTTAAGGGTTCTTCCAGTAAGAACTAGGAGGCGATAAGAAGGACTTGAAGCTTAGAGTAACTTCAAGTTTTGGCTATGATTACTATAGAATAGCTCTCGGCTGTGGATTTAGAGACTTCCGCTGTCAATTTTGTTTAGTATGAATTATTGATGATGTAAAGACAAGGTGTTATGTAATCCGAAGGCTTATTTATGGTTGTTTGCCTACTATGAAATTTGGGTCGTTACAGAAACTACCCCCCCCCCCTAACTCATACCCAGACAATCGAACCCATCCGGACACTACACCTCATCCGGAAACCACAAAAACTTCTGGACACTATCTTAATCTGATGGTTTCCGGATGCGACGAGGAATACAAAAACGCAGGAAATTATACTCCTCTTGTCCTAATCCTCCCAACACCTCCAGATTAACCAATATGGGTCGATGATTAGCACAACAACCCATTCCTAAACCCCTTCTTAACAATTGAATGAGGACATCACAAGAAATTCCATGAAACCTAGTTTTCTCCTCACAACCCAAAACATTTCACCAAAACAAAAAGAAGAGGAAGGATTAATAGTTACCTGCAGATTCTACTGATCAAATCAAGGTTCCAGCTGCTAAAACTTCCTTCTCCCTTCCAATTGAAATTGTTCCTTTCTCTTGCACTCTCTTTTCCAGCCGCATACACACACACACACACACTTGACACAATTTGGCTAGAAATGAAATAAATTAGGGTTTTCCCTTTCCTTAAATACCTTTCTCAATAAGCACCAAACTTTTAATTCTTTACACTTAGACCACACAACTTTTAATTTCGAAAATTTCTTCCAAAATTCCAGTTACTGACTAAATTAAAATCTCGGTTATTACAATATCCTCCCCTCAAAAGAATTCCGTCCCCGGAATTCCATCTTCGAACAATCGAGGAAGACGGTTCCTCAGCTTTCCAACCTTGCGATCTAAACACGTCAACGGTTTCCCCACATAAACCAATTTTCGACCACGCGAATGTCTTCTAAAATTTAGGTAGACAACCCCTTTCTTGCATTAATTATACCGACCACGAACCATTGATAACCTTTGATTCACACACTTTTACCACAACATCACTCTCGCACTACTACCAAGTCCCATCCAATGGTCCTTCACCCCGAGCATTACATTCAACTACTTTCTTCCACTCTCTTCTCGACATAAAACACGTTCCCCCAAGGACAGCTCACTAGGAGGTGCTCACGCTAGACCGATCACACAAGCTAGCTTTCTTCGACTCTTAAACCAATCATATACACACAATTTCAACGATTACTATACCTAACCGACTGTTTTACCACACCTCATACAAGAAACTTCACCAAGTTAATCCAAAATCGCACTCAATACTCGAAACAACCACACACTTCTCATTTCTCAAACGGTATTAATCCACTCCTTTGCATTTCCTTTACATACCAGGATTAGCTCAACATTCCCAAAGATTTCGCATCTACTACGAAACATCATAAACTAATTAATCCAAGAGCACACAACTCCCTCCTTAGCTAGCCATCAACTGCCACCCCATTCTTTTATTCTCGGATAACAATACCACACACCACTTAGACATCCATGCATCACCATACACCATTTTGCCACAATCGAACAACCTATAAACAAATCTCGAGCAAAGATTTCCACTTGTGCTCATCCCACACCAACACTAATCCACCGCTTAAACTCACAGCAACTCATTATCACTATGTCTCGCATGCTCACTAAGCATAAGTTACCACCACCTTATCCATACAACCCCACATACTAGAGGTTCAATCTTCACGATCATTTATACACACACTAGGCCATCAGGTTCCTTACATCTGAAACAACCTACTGTACCGGTACTTCCCCACACACTTGAATGCACCAACCTCACAGCCACCACCTGACTATTGATTTGTAAAAATATACGGCTTCACCTCGCTCCCAAATAGGTTAACCAACACTAGTGTTACCAATCCATACATCTATCATTTCTCGACTACCCTTGTCACTCTTCCACTAACTAGAGAGTAAGAAAGTACATCTCTACTAACCGATCCTTGAGTTGAAATTCTCAAAATCTCAGTTCACTGACATCGGGAACTCCTAGAATAAAGACTCATCAGAGATTAGGGGCTCACCTTCAATCAATTATTTTCCTTAGGAACCCTAAAGGTTCTACTTCACACGGACACTCACACCAAACATTCAAACAATACCCTTAGAGATAGTGTCATCTATCGCATTATCAATACTCTATTCACACACTAAACCGTTGCCTTCGTGACCAGGTTAAGACCTCACCCACTACTGTTACTCTCCACACATTAATCATCACACTCCACACACTACTATTATTCTTTACACTCAAGCCACCACACTCCACACACTATCAAAATCAGAACAACGGTAATCAAGCACATCCATGCACCTGTAAATTCATAATTACATTGGCCAGATGTCATTTGAATTTACCTTACATGAGGGTCCTCACTACCATCGTCCCAAGTTCTCAGTGTTTAATGTTTTCCCTAAAGGCTTCCTATATCTCAGCTGTGTCCTCCTACTCTATAGTTTAAGTTTAGGCCCATCCGGTCACCTAAATCCCTTAAACTAGGGCTCTGATACCATTTGTAACAACCCAAAAACTAATATACAAGCTAGAAGCTACCTCTTTAAATTAAAACGCCATAAATGGCTCAACGTGATCACAATATCAAAATTTACAACACACGGTTTTTGGAAATAACCCTAAATACAGCTGAGAGAAATCTAACTAATCATTTCAAAGGAAGTTCTTCTAATTCTTTCTAACGCAAGCTCCGATCCACGTCCTGCCAAATCTCTAAACGTGCTCTCGACTACCGCTTACCTAAAAAAGGTTTTAGTTTTGAAAAGCGAGGGTTAGACCATGAGGTCTAGTGAGTTCCCTCCACACCAATTCACACCAAAAATATCACGGTTTATAACTCAGTTAAGAAAGAGTTTGTATAAATCATCACAAGCACATAAAATTAATATGCACACATCGACACATGCTACTGGCACGCGCTATAGTCACACACACCGTGACAGCGCAATCGGGCACACACCGCTCATATATGAAACGAATTCGTATATATAATTATCATGGGACACACCCCCATTTAACACCAAAGCCAGAGCATGGTCCCACACATTTACATCACACATATTGTCACACAATTTAATCATCGCATCGAAATGGAAACATTTGAAAAGCACACCGTTAGATAATCACCACTCCACACACTATCTCGTCATTTTTCAATGAAAGTAGTTGAAAAGCACACAGTTAAATAATAACCATTTTACACACTTAATCTTCACTTTGTAATAAAAGCAGTTGGAAAACTCATAATTAAATAATAATCATCAACCACACACTTGTATAAAATTTAGGTTCAGAAAGACTCACTTGTCGTCCTGCTTAATCCTCTTACTAGATTGATTCTCCCTTCAACTGCACCTATAAGGATACACACTCACACGGTTAACCCCTCGGCCAATAAGACTGCACTACAGGGTCACACAACTACCTTTTGGAAGGTTTATCCGGACAGCCAAAACTATCCGGACAGTCTGACTTTCCGGACGTTCTGAACTTCCCGGACGCTTCTATCCGGATTCTCAAGGGTTTCCGGTTAACTACTAGAAACTAACCCCCCCCCCCCCAACTCATACCCTGACAATCGAACCCATCCGGACACTACACCTCATCCGGAAACCACAAAAACTTCTGGACACTATCTTAATCTGAGGGTTTCCGGATGCAACGAGGAATACAAAAACGCAGGAAATTATACTCCTCTTGTCCTAATCCTCCCAACACCTCAGATTAACCAATATGGGTCGATGATTAGCATAACAACCCATTCCTAAACCCCTTCTTAACAATTGAATGAGGACATCACAAAAAATTCCATGAAACCTAGTTTTCTCCTCACAACCAAAAACATTTCACCAAAACAAAAAGAAGAGGAAAGATTAATAGTTACCTGCAGATTCTACTGATCAAATCAAGGTTCCAGCTGCTAAAACTTCCTTCTCCCTTCCAATTGAAATTGTTCCTTTCTCTTGCACTCTCTCTTCCAGCCGCATACAACACACACACACACACACACTTGACACAATTTGGCTAGAAATGAAATAAATTAGGGTTTTCCCTTTCCTTAAATACCTTTCTCAATAAGCACCAAACTTTTAATTCTTTACACTTAGACCACACAACTTTTAATTTCGAAAATTTCTTCCAAAATTCCAGTTACTGACTAAATTAAAATCTCGGTTATTACAATATCCTCCCCTCAAAAGAATTCCGTCCCCGGAATTCCATCTTCGAACAATCGAGGAAGACGGTTCCTCAGCTTTCCAACCTTGCGATCTAAACACGTCAACGGTTTCCCCACATAAACCAATTTTCGACCACGCGAATGTCTTCTAAAATTTAGGTAGACAACCCCTTTCTTGCAATAATTATACCGACCACGAACCATTGATAACCTTTGATTCACACACTTTTACCACAACATCACTCTCGCACTACTACCAAGTCCCATCCAATGGTCCTTCACCCCGAGCATTACATTCGACTACTTTCTTCCACTCTCTTCTCGACATAAAACACGTTCCCCCAAGGACAGCTCACTAGGAGGTGCTCACGCCAGACCGATCACACAAGCTAGCTTTCTTCGACTCTTAAACCAATCACATACACACAATTTCAACGATTACTATACCTAACCGACAGTTTCACCACACCTCATAAAAGAAACTTAACGAAGTTAATCCAAAATCGCACTCAATGCTCGAAACCACCACACACTTCTCATTTCTCAAACGGTATTAATCCACTCCTTTGCATTTCCTTTACATACCAGGATTAGCTCAACATTCCCAAAGATTTCGCATCTACTACGAAACATCATAAACTAATTAATCCAAGAGCACATAACTCCCTCCTTAGCTAGCCATCAACTGCCACCCCATTCTTTTATTCTCGGATAACAATACCACACACCACTTAGACATCCATGCATCACCATACACCATTTTGCCACAATCGAACAGCCTATAAACAAATCTCGAGCAAAGATTTCCACTTATGCTCATCCCACACCAACACTAATCCACCGCTTAAACTCACAACAACTCATTATCACTATGTCTCGCATGCTCACTAAGCATAAGTTACCACCACCTTATCCATACAACCCCACATACTAGAGGTTCAATCTTCAAGATCATTTATACACACACTAGGCCATCAGGTACTTCCCCACACACTTGAATGCTCCAACCTCACAGCCACCACCTCGCTATTGATTTGTAAAAATATACGGCTTCACCTTGCTCCCAAATAGGTTAACCAACACCAGTGTTACCAATCCATACATCTATCATTTCTCGACTACCCTTGTCACTCTTCCACTAACTAGAGAGTAAGAAAGTACATCTCTACTAACCGATCCTTGAGTTGAAATTCTCAAAATCTCAGTTCACTGACATCGGGAACTCCAAGAATAAAGACTCATTAGAGATTAGGGGCTCACCTTCAATCAATTATTTTCCTTAGGAACTCTAAAGGTTCTACTTCACACGGACACTCACACCAAACATTCAAACAATACCCTTAGAGATAGTGTCATTTATCGCATTATCAATACTCTATTCACACACTAAACCGTTGCCTTCGTGACTAGGTTAAGACCTCACCCACTACTGTTACTCTCCACACATTAATCATCACACTCCACACACTACTATTATTCTATACACTCAAGCCACCACACTCCACACACTATCAAAATCAGAACAACGGTAATCAAGCACACCCATGCACCTGTAAATTCATAATTACATTGGCCAGATGTGATTTGAATTTACCTTACATGAGGGTCCTCACTACCATCGTCCTAAGTTCTCAGTGTTTAATGTTTTCCCTAAAGGCTTCCTATATCTCAGCTGTGTCCTCCTACTCCATAGTTTAAGTTTAGGCCCATCTGGTCACCTAAATCCCTTAAACTAGGGCTCTGATACCATTTGTGACAACCCAAAAACTAACATACAAGCTAGAAGCTACCTCTTTAAATTAAAACGCCCTAAATGGCTCAACGTGACCACACTATGAAAATTTACAACATAGGGTTTGCGGAAATAACCCTAAATACAGCTGAGAGAAATCTAACTAATCATTTCAAAGGAAGTTCTTCTAATTCCTTCTAACGCAAGCTCCGATCCACGTCCTGCCAAATCTCTAAACGTGCTCTCGACTACCGCTTACCTGAAAAAGGTTTTAGTTTTGAAAAGCAAGGGTTAGACCATGAGGTCTAGTGAGTTCCCTCCACACCAATTCACACCAAAAATATCACGGTTTATAACTCAGTTAAGAAAGACTTTGTATAAATCATCACAAGCACACAAAATTAATATGCACACATCGACACATGCTACTGGCACGCGCCATAGTCACACACACCGTGACAGCGCAATCGGGTTCACACGTTAGAGTCACACAAACCGTGACAGCGCAATCGGGCACACACCGCCCATATATGAAACGAATTCATATATATATATATATATATATATATATTTATCATGGGACACACCCCCATTTCACACTAAAGCCAGAGCATGGTCCCACACATTTACATCACACATATTGTCACACAATTTAATCATCGCTTCGAATGGAAACATTTGAAAAGCACACCGTTAGATAATCACCACTCCACACACTATCTCGTCATTTTTCAATGAAAGTAGTTGAAAAGCACACAGTTAAATAATAACCATGCTACACACTTAATCTTCACTTTGTAATAAAAGCAGTTGGAAAACTCATAATTAAATAATAATCATCAACCACACACTTGTATAAAATTTAGGTTCAGAAAGACTCACATGTCGTCCTGCTTAATCCTCTTACTAGATTGATTCTCCCTTCAACTGCACCTATAAGGATACACACTACCACGATAAGTCACTTGAACTGCACACTCACACGGTTAACCCCTCGGCCAATCAGACTGCACTACAGGGTCACACAACTACTTTCCGGAAGGTTTATCCAGACAGCCAAAACTATTCGGACAGTCTGACTTTTCGGACGTTCTGAACTACCCGGACGCTTCTATCCGGATTCTCAAGGGTTTCCGGTTAACTACAGGAAACTACCCCCCCCCACTCATACCCGGACAATCGAACCCATCCGGACACTACACCTCATCCGGAAACCACAAAAACTTCCGTACACTATCTTAATCTGAAGGTTTCCGGACGCGACGAGGAATACAAAAACGCAGGAAATTTTACTCCTCTTGTCCTAATCCTCCCAACACCTCCAGATTAACCAATATAGATCGATGATTAGCACAACAACCCATTCCTAATCCCCTTCTTAACAATTGAATGAGGACATCATAAGAAATTCCATGAAACCTAGTTTTCTCCTCACAACCCAAAACATTTCACCAAAACAAAAAGAAGAGGAAGGATTAATAGTTACCTGCAGATTCTACTGATCAAATCAAGGTTCCAGCTGCTAAAACTTCCTTCTCCCTTCCAATTGAAATTGTTCCTTTCTCTTGCACTCTCTCTTCCAGCCGCATACACACACACACTTGACACAATTTGGCTAGAAATGAAATAAATTCGAGTTTTTCCTTTCCTTAAATACCTTTCTCAATAAGCACCAAACTTTTAATTCTTTACACTTAGACCACACAACTTTTAATTTCGAAAATTTCTTCCAAAATTCCAGTTACTGACTAAATTAAAATCTCGGTTATTACAGTTCTTGCTTTATCCATCTCTCAACTTCTTTTTCTCTTTTGGGTTTTACTTTCTATGTTCACGATATTTTTTTAAAATTTTTTGTTGGAATCTTAGTGGGTTATCTATTCGTTGTTCAAAAATTCACAACTAATTAACAGTAAGACAATAGTTGTTTGAATAACTTTTTTTCTTTCGATTTTCAAACACTTAGTAGTCAAACATTTTTCAGTATTGTTGTGGATTTCATGAAAATTCCATTTAAAACAACCATATATCGTAATTATTTTATGTTGCTTCTTTTCCAGGTTAAACTCAATTGCTACGAACTTTGGCTGTATTTCATTATCTCCATTATCTTCATATTAACATGTACCTAAAGTTCTTCATGGACATTTTCCTTAAGGACATTTTACTTATGTTGTGATCTTTTCGGAATTATTATTGTAACAATACAAAAAAATATATATGAAGGTCTCTTTGTTAATCAAAACAATATAAATTAAATTGTAAATAAGAAATAATTTGCGTTCAAAAGTAGATCTCTTATTGAGAAAAATGAATAGCACAGTAGATATTTGACTAGAGAATGTTAGTCGTTTGAACCACACCGGGTCACAGGAGATTGCGTTTTATTATTTGACAGTTAACGAATGGCGTTTCATCTTAATTTGGTTATGTATTTCCTAACATAACTTCTTCACCGCGCATGTTGATTTATTTTCATAAAAAATACTCTAATACATTCATCGTCTTATATTACATTTTATTATCAAATTACGTTTCATCTTAAATTGGTTACGCATTTCCTAACATAAACTTCGTCACCGCGCATCGCGCGGTACCAAATACTAGTATATATATTAAAACAAAATTTATGGGTGATGACGTGGAGCCTCCTAAAACTTAGAATCCTCTCTATCTTTTTCTTAATTTTTTGATTTTTTTAAATGTTGAATATGTAAAAGACGTTTCCACCCCCGTATGTTAAAAACATAAAACTCATTGACATAGGGTTATTTTGGTAATTTAAAAAAAATTAACTTCCTAAACTTTTCATCTTCATTCTTAAAGATAAAACCACTAAATCTTCCCATCTTCATTCTTTAAGGTAAAACCTCCAAAACCTTTCATGTGATCATCCATTATGAATTGTCCATCACGAAATGTCTTCTTCCTCCTCTCAACCACTTGATGTATTATTCATTTCTAAAATCAGTATTCTTCAACAAATTGTTTTCAAGGTAAACTCTTTTTCTTCTTCTCTGTCACTTGATTTGTTCTTTCATTTCACAAATTATTATTCTTCAACAAAATCGTTTGTAGGTAAACTTCTTTTCTCTCTTTCCATTGCTTGACTTGTTCTTTCATTTCACAAACTTTTATTCTTCAACAAAGTGGTTTTGCAGGTTTACTTTGAGTATAATAATCCAGGTATTATTCGTTATTGACTTTTGTTGGGATTTTAGAGTTTATTTTTACTTTTGTCGTAAATATTTTTTATGTTTTTCCAATAGAACCGAGGGTTTGTTCTTAGCAGCGGACAACGATTTTATTGTCTTGATGAAAACAATGATTCAATAATCGAGTCTTGCAAATACGTATTACATTCTATGATATATCTCAACAAACTTCAACATGTTCTTTTTCAATTATTATTCTTATTTTGCAGGTTATTTCGAGAAGACTAATACGTATTACATTCAGGTTATACGTTTCTTTTGACTTTTGTTAGGATCTTAAAGTTATTTTCTTATTTTCGTCTTTTATATTTTTCGAAGTTTTAAGTTTTACGAATCATTTTAACTCTTATTAAAATCATTATTTTTTATTTACATGACACTCGAATATACTAATATGTATATTTTTATTTACATAACAATTGAATACTGTAACACCTCATGTCCTCCAAATATGAAGTAATTGGAAGTTTGGGGGCCAAAGTGTGAAAAAGTGAAAGTTGTGGACTAGATAGCAAATCTGGGATATAAAATGGGGTAAAACCCCTAAACCCTTGTCATTTGATCCTTGGGAGCGGCTGATACATGGAGAGAGGAGTGGTTGAGATCAAGAACCCTAATTGGGGGATTGGTGGAAGGAATTGCATCAAGAGCTTTGAGGACTTCATCTTCTAGGTATGGTTTCTCCTCTTTTTCTTCATCTTCTTGCCTAGTTAGTTGGGTTTGTGGTTGGGCTGCTTTGGATAACATCATGAAGTTTTAAGCTCATTCTTATTGGGAATAAAGTGCTAGATGGATTTCTTGTTGGTTCATTACTTTTAAGAAGCTTGCACCATTTCAATGGTGGATTTTGAGTTTTGTCAAGAATGGGATTTTGGGGTTGAAAGAGATGAATCATTGGATGGATTTCATTAGGATTTTTGTGTTTTAGATTTGGGTTTTTGATTCGTAAAGGTTTGATTAGTTAAAACTATCAATTTTGGAAGGTTACAAGCACTTGGGATCGATTTGGGGGTTTTTGGAGTGAAATTTTGGGCTTAATTTCAAAGTGCAGAATTGGAAGTCTGAACCAGGAAGTTACGCGGCCTGGCTCGCGGCCTGAGGCCACAGGCCAAGTGGCGCAAGTCTCTAATGTGTGTGAATTCCTCGTTTTGCTTCGTTTTTCGTTCGGGTTTGGATCGAGGCATCGTTGGGGTTCATCTAAGGGGCTTAGGGAAGATTATTTGGAGTATAATTAGATGGTTTAACACCGTTTTTATGGCGTCCAATTCAGGTGTTCGGTTTGAGATAAAGTGGGTTTCGGAGCGTGTGTCGATTTGCTAAAGCTCAGGTGAGTTCCCTTAACTCTTTTGGTGAAAATGAAATGTTTTGCTAAAGTTTTCATAACTGAATATGGTATTGAGCTTGATGGCATGATTAAACCCTTTGAAAATCTTTATTGTTACATGATGTGGAAATGTTTGTTAATGCATGCAAATTGTTTATACGTTCTTTCCTATGTAAGCGTTAAATGCATGTTCTTGTGAGTTGTTGTTATGTGTGGGGTCGGGTTGCACAGTGGGGAGGTGAACCTCAGATTGCTGAGAACCAAAAGGATGTTGTATTTGCCCTTAAGGTTGCTCAAATCTTAGTCTCTGATAAAAAGCTGTAATAACCGAAGTATTGAATGAAAGGAATAAGATTTTGTAGGGAATGTTATAAGTTTGAAACTTCAGGGGCTGAGTTATAATTTATGTAGGAGAGTATAAAACTCTCAATATTTGGGCACAAAACCCTAGGTGAATATCATTCTTCTTGTTGGCGGCTTGGGAGTGAGAGGAGAGCGGGAGAAAGCAAGTTCAGTCTGCAATTTGTGAAGGACAGGAGGAGATTTTCAATCAAGCCAAGGTAACAATATGAATCCATTCCTTCTCACCTTCTATCGTTTTAGTTTTGAGATAAATGAGGTTTTTGAGAAATTGAGTCTTCTAGGAAATTTTTGGAAAGGATGAGCTGCTTTTTGGGGTCTAATTGATGTAGTATGTTATGCCTTGTGGAAGTAATCTAATGTAGAGGTTTATTTGATTTGAGAAAGATTGTTTGTGGTAGAACTCATTCGAAGCCGTTTGCTAGATATCGTGTATTTCTGAAATTTAGTCCTGATGTCGTAAGTCCCGAGTTGTCGAGATCCGGTATAGGAACCGGAGTTGGGACCGGATCCAGAATGGACCGGAACCAGAAGTGGGGACCGAATCCGGAGATATGGATCCGGGATCGGGATTGAACCCGGATCAGAAGTGGAGTCCGGGACTTTGGTCCTGGGTTCGATTATTCTGTTGAGTAAAGTTTAGGGGATATGTTCCGGTTATTGTGAGCCTTATTATTATAAATCTTTTCAACCTCTTAGGTGTTCCATCTAGAAACCGGGAGAGTACACGAGAAGCACTTTTGCAAGTCGACATGTGAGTTTTTCTAACTAAAAATACGTGTTTTAAAACGTGTTTTCCGAAGTAAGTAAATGAGTAGAGATGCCATGTTTTATCACATGATTATGTTTGTATGAAAGTTTATTTGAGATGTATGCATACATTGTTGTTAGATGTAAATCGGCTAAGTCGGGGGGTGTAGCCCGCCAGTGCTCATACCGGGGGGGGTGTCCCGTTTATGCCATGGGAGGTGTGACCCAGTAAGGCAGTGTGAGACTGACATGTTGTCACTTTCGAGTGACTTCAGTGTCCCATTTACATGAGTAGAGTTATCTGAAAGTTTGTTTAAAGTTGTTATATTTGAAAGTTACAAACTGCTTTAAATATATGTTATCAACTGTTGAGGGAGCTCACTAGACCTCATGGTCTAACCCTCGCATTTTCCAAACTAAACCTTTTCAGGGAAGCAGATAGTAGGGAGCTCCGGTAAGAGTCAAGAGAAGAATTAGAGATCGGACGCTTCTAGAGATAGTGCTACACTTTTACCTTTATAGACTTTGTTTCATTCTCAGTTGTGAATAGGTTGTTTCCGCCAACCTAGTTTTGAGACAGATGTATTGAAATTTTGAGACCGGTTTTGGGATGTTTTATGTTATTATGAATGCCACGCTTTAAATTATGTTTGGGTTGTTACAATTGGTATCAGAGCCATAGTTTAAGGGATTTAGGTGACCGGGCGGGCCTAGACTTAAACTGTGGGAGTAGAAATCACAACTGAGAATCAGGAATGCGCTAGGAGAGCACTATAATAGGGATAAGACTAATAGGGTAGAGAGGACAGTCATGTAAGGTAAATTCGGGGATACACCTGACCAGTGTAATTGCAAATTTGCAGGTACATGTATGTGCTTAAATTGCCTTATTATTCTTGAGCAGTAGCCTTAAGTTATTCATTTTTGTCGTGCTTTCAGTAATCAAGAATGTTTGAGGGATCCTGAGAAGTAGGTCGGTAGCGGTAGATGAGGAAATTCTCATGGAAGATGGGCCGGTTGTACCTCCAAGGCCAAAGGCCACCCGTGGGAGAGGTGGAGGTCGTGGGAGAGGGCGGAGAAGACCACCCCCACGAGCTGCCACCCAGGCGGAGGGAGCTGGTGCAGCGACGCGGGGGAGGAAGAAAGCGCCGGCTACCCGTTGGGCTATCAGTGTAGGGGCACCTAAAGTGCGTGAACCACTCCACCGTACTGCCTCGGTGGGAAGAGGGAGTCAGCCGAATAGTCCGGGGAGAAACCGGAACCAAGCGTTTGTAACAGAGGAAAAGTTCACGACTGAGATGGGAAAACTGCAATATACTCTACAGGCATTGCTGGAGAGCCAGATTAAGACTACGTCTGAGGGGCGAACTAAAAGTGGGAACGATACAACGACTGAGGCGTCTAGTTTACCACCGACTGTGGTGGGATATCTTTTGTTGGTGCAAGTGTACCCAGCTTTAATATTGTGATATATTTTTGGTACACATAAAATCACATCTCCATATTTATTTTGATGATTACAAAACACACCGCATTCTTTGTTATCTAATATTTTATCTGAGTGTGCAGCATTTAAATAATCTCGATAATTTTATCTGAAGAAACCAAGACTGAAGACTTTCGTCGTTTTATTTTTAAAATGATAAATCACCCTAAAATAATATACCACTTGGATATTTCTAAAAACCCAATTTTAATTAATTAAGGTTTATTGAGAAGATCCAGCAGATTGGTTGCGTCTTGGAGAAGTTACCTATTTCTGACGCCGGCATACCGCGAAGGTTCAGGCGGTATACCGCGGCGGCTTACTGCACCTCTGATTGATTGAAAGGCTTTTTGTCTGGGCGGTATACCGAGGTGTTTAGCCGGTATACCGCGGGTACAGTCTGCACGGTATATCGCGGTGTTTAGCCGGTATACCGCGGGTACAAGTTTACGTTGGTTTTGCAGGGTTGACCTTCTCTTCTGACAAGTACCTTTTCCTCTGCACGGTATACCGCGAGAGTTAGCCGGTATACCGCAAAAGCCTCAGGCCATGTTGCTCATCCAGTATAAATACATGCAAGCACCAGCCTTCAATACTACCAATTCACAATAACTCTCACTGCATTTGATAAAGACTCTGCAGCATCTTCTCTTGATATTTAAACTGTTAAAATTATAAAACACGTTTTTGAGTAAGAAATCTTGAGTTGATAGCAGATTAAAATCTCTCGATTAGTTGAATCAGCAACACAACTCAAGTGATCAAACTCTCTAAAAATATCCAAGTGATAAACCTTATTCAAGAGTGATTATTCATATTAAAATTATACCCTCTTGTAAGTGTTTGAATAGAGTGAGTGATCCACATAAATCTCTCAAAGTAGAGTGATTCGCGTTTGTTGTACTAAGGTTTGTGTTCTACCGTAAAGAACACGTTTTCGTATTGGATCTCCGAGAAGTGTTATTTTCTCGAGGTGGACTAGCCAACTTTGTGTTTGGTGAACCACTTTAAAAATATCGTTGTCAAGTATTTTCTTTCCCTTATCTATTTACATTTCCGCCGTGCTTTTAAATTATATCTGTTTATATAAATTGCTTTGCATTTATATTTATTTATATAATATCTGTGTATCTGTTTGTATTTACACTCTTCTGTATTATTCCGTGCTTACTCCGTATTTATTTATAAAAAGAATTTTTGAAAGTAAAAGTTTTAAATACAACCTTACCCCCCCTAGGTTGTCCAACAATTGGTATCAGAGCAGGTCTTTCAAAAATATTCTGCATAAATTTCTTTTATTCTTTTAAATGGCTCAACAAACTAATTTTGTGTTTTCAAAACCCCCTTTGATAGATACTGAAAAGTTTGGCATTTGGGCCGAGCTATTTGAATGTCACGTGCGTGGCAAAAATCAAAAGATTTGGGATATTATAGAAAATGGGAATTTTAATCCTACTATTGTAAAAGATGATCTTATTATTGATAAACCTTTAAAAGAATGGACTCCCGCTGAAGAATCTCATGTCTGTTTAAACTTTGAAGCTAAGAATATATTATATGCTGCTTTAACTACTGATGAAATTGAAAGAGTGTATACATATAAAACTGCTAATCAAATCTGGGAAAGTTTAAACAACACTCATCGTGGAAACACACAAGTTAAAAGTTCTAAAATAAACATTTTAGTTCATGATTATGAATTATTTGAAATGTCAAAAGATGAGTCAATCGACTCAATGTTTAAACGTTTTAACCTCATTATGACTACTTTGAAAGGATTAGGTCGCACTTATCCTAATGAAGATTACGTAAGGAAAATCCTCCGAGCACTTCCTTCGGAGTGGATGGCAAAGATTACATCATTAGAAGACTCCCGTGATCTCTCCCTAATGAAGCTCGACGATCTCGTCGGCAATCTTAAAGTGCACGAAATTGCACTTAAAAGAAACAAAGATCGGGAGCAAGTCAAAAAGAAGTCGATCGCTCTTAATGTCTCAACTCCGAATGACAAAAAGAAAAAGGAGGAAGCTAGCACTTCAAAAGATCAATCTGATAAACTCAACGAAGTCGCTATGTTGGTAAGAAACTTCTCTAAATTTTTTACTAACAATAAATTTTCTAAAAATAGCAGATTTCAAAGAAACGGTAACTACCGTCGTGGCGGTGAAAACCGGAGTCGCAACTTCCATAAAAGAGAAGATAAAGTGAAGAAAAATGACGACTCAAGTGACGACGAAAAAGCCAAACCAAAGAGAGGTTATTGTTACTCATGTGGTGATAAAGACCACTATGCCAACGAATGTCCTAAAAAGAACAAATTTCAAAATAAAAAGGATAAAGCCTTCGTTGGAGGCTCGTGGAGTGGAAGCGAAGAAGAAGACGAATATCAAGCTATTTGTCTTATGGCCGAAAGCGACGACGAGGTAAAATCTTGTTACTCAGATTACGCTAGTGATTATGAAAATGAAGATGAAAATAATCTTGACGAATTATATGAATCATTCCATGACATGGCCGCTCTTGCAAATAGGTATCAAGATGAAATCTCAAAATTAAAAGAAACCGTATCTGCATGTGAAAAGAAAATTAATGACGGTAAACAAAAATCTGCAAATGATATGGATATAATTGCTAAAATAAAAACTAAATTAGGTGAAAAGGATTTTTGTAAATCTTGTGATATTCTAAATAAAGAAATTGCATGCTTAAATAAAAAGTCACATGAAAATATTATTTGTACAAAATGTGATATTCTTGAAAATGAAATTGCATGTTTAAAGGCTAAATGTGCTTCATATGAAAAAGATAACATGTTAGCTAAAGCCTTTGAAAGTAGTAATGAAAAAGTTCTTAACATGCTTAATATGTCGAACCGTATAAATTGTAGAAAAGGTATAGGTTCAAATACATGTGTTGAAAAATGTAATTGCATGCCTATTAAAAGATGTTATGAACCACCTAAGTTTAATACACGAAAGCCGTATATGCAAAAACCTCCGTATGTACCTAAAATGCATAATGTAAATTATAATACGAGAAAACCGTATGCTCGCATGTATAACGATAAGTATTCTAAACCTAAAAATAATGCGAATATAAATGCTTGCTTTTATGTGTATGATAAATACAATCGCAAAATTAAAATGATAAATAAATGGATTCCAAAAGGAATGTTTAGTAATGATAATCCCGGTGGTATGCGTTTATGGTTTTAAATGTGTTATATATATATACATACGTACTACATATATATATATTCTTTTTGATCTATTATATATATATTTTGCTTAACTTTATATATATGTTGGTTGTTATCTTGAAACTAATTTACAAGGACCCACGAGAAATGGGGACCATAAAAATTACATCTTCATCATTATAGATAAACCTTGATATGGACTGGATACTCGATAGTGGTTGCACACGTCACATGACCGGAAACATCAATCTCTTTTCATCATATAAGTCATATGATGTGTGGGACTTAGTTCCTTGCCCTAGTAGTCAAACCATTATTGGCACAAGATGGGTCTTCCGTAACAAGGTAGACGAGAACGGTGGAGTCACACGAAACAAGGCACGTTTAGTTGCCAAGGGGTACAATCAACAAGAAGGTATAGATTATGATGAAACCTTTGCACCGGTTGCAAGGTTGGAGTCTATTCGAATGCTTCTCGCTTTTGCAAATGCTAAAGATTTTAAATTATTTCAAATGGATGTTAAAAGTGCTTTCTTAAATGGTATTATAAATGAGGAGGTATACGTTTCTCAACCTCCCGGTTTTGAAAATTTTGAAAATCCGACACATGTTTAAAAATTGAAAAAGGCGCTTTATGGTTTAAAGCAAGCTCCGCGTGCGTGGTATGATAGATTAAAAACCTTTCTAATTGTTAGTGGTTATATTATGGGTAAAATAGATAATACTTTGTTTGTGAAATATGATCAAAATGATATTGTAGTTGTGCAAGTATATGTTGATGATATTATTTTTGGTTCCACTAATGAAAAACTGTGTAATGAATTTTCTGCGAAAATGACAAGCGAGTTTGAAATGAGCATGATGGGAGAGTTAAAATACTTCTTAGGATTGCAAATCAAACAATGTGAAACTGGTATTTTTATTAGTCAATCTAAATATTGTAAAGATATGTTGAAAAAGTTTAACTTTGAAAATGTCAAACCCGTTGAAACTCCAATGACCACAAACTTACAATTATCTCGTGACGAGGAGGGAAACGATTTTAATGAAAAGATTTATCGTGGAATAATTGGTAGTATTGAAGGCTGGTGCTTGCATGTATTTATACTGGATGAGCAACATGGCCTGAGGCTTTTGCGGTATACCGGCTAACTCTCGCGGTATACCGTGCAGAGGAAAAGGTACTTGTCAGAAGAGAAGGTCAACCCTGCAAAACCAACGTAAACTTGTACCCGCGGTATACCGGCTAAACACCGCGGTATACCGTGCAGACTGTACCCGCGGTATACCGGCTAAACACCGCGGTATACCGCCCAGACAAAAAGCCTTTCAATCAATCAGAGGTGCAGTAAGCCGCCGCGGTATACCGCCTGAACCTTCGCGGTATGCCGGCGTCAGAAATAGGTAACTTCTCCAAGACGCAACCAATCTGCTGGATCTTCTCAATAAACCTTAATTAATTAAAATTGGGTTTTTAGAAATATCCAAGTGGTATATTATTTTAGGGTGATTTATCATTTTAAAAATAAAACGACGAAAGTCTTCAGTCTTGGTTTCTTCAGATAAAATTATCGAGATTATTTAAATGCTGCACACTCAGATAAAATATTAGATAACAAAGAATGCGGTGTGTTTTGTAATCATCAAAATAAATATGGAGATGTGATTTTATGTGTACCAAAAATATATCACAATATTAAAGCTGGGTACACTTGCACCAACAAAAGATATCCCACCACAGTCGGTGGTAAACTAGACGCCTCAGTCGTTGTATCGTTCCCACTTTTAGTTCGCCCCTCAGACGTAGTCTTAATCTGGCTCTCCAGCAATGCCTGTAGAGTATATTGCAGTTTTCCCATCTCAGTCGTGAACTTTTCCTCTGTTACAAACGCTTGGTTCCGGTTTCTCCCCGGACTATTCGGCTGACTCCCTCTTCCCACCGAGGCAGTACGGTGGAGTGGTTCACGCACTTTAGGTGCCCCTACACTGATAGCCCAACGGGTAGCCGGCGCTTTCTTCCTCCCCCGCGTCGCTGCACCAGCTCCCTCCGCCTGGGTGGCAGCTCGTGGGGGTGGTCTTCTCCGCCCTCTCCCACGACCTCCACCTCTCCCACGGGTGGCCTTCGGCCTTGGAGGTACAACCGGCCCATCTTCCATGAGAATTTCCTCATCTACCGCTACCGACCTACTTCTCAGGATCCCTCAAACATTCTTGATTACTGAAAGCACGACAAAAATGAATAACTTAAGGCTACTGCTCAAGAATAATAAGGCAATTTAAGCA
This sequence comes from Saussurea involucrata, assembly GCA_033807775.1. NCBI lineage: Eukaryota > Viridiplantae > Streptophyta > Magnoliopsida > Asterales > Asteraceae > Saussurea > Saussurea involucrata. Next base: position 74,145,983 of record CM066317.1, on the reverse strand, counting down.
CATACATGTACCTGCAAATTTGCAATTACACTGGTCAGGTGTATCCCCGAATTTACCTTACATGACTGTCCTCTCTACCCTATTAGTCTTATCCCTATTATAGTGCTCTCCTAGCGCATTCCTGATTCTCAGTTGTGATTTCTACTCCCACAGTTTAAGTCTAGGCCCGCCCGGTCACCTAAATCCCTTAAACTATGGCTCTGATACCAATTGTAACAACCCAAACATAATTTAAAGCGTGGCATTCATAATAACATAAAACATCCCAAAACCGGTCTCAAAATTTCAATACATCTGTCTCAAAACTAGGTTGGCGGAAACAACCTATTCACAACTGAGAATGAAACAAAGTCTATAAAGGTAAAAGTGTAGCACTATCTCTAGAAGCGTCCGATCTCTAATTCTTCTCTTGACTCTTACCGGAGCTCCCTACTATCTGCTTCCCTGAAAAGGTTTAGTTTGGAAAATGCGAGGGTTAGACCATGAGGTCTAGTGAGCTCCCTCAACAGTTGATAACATATATTTAAAGCAGTTTGTAACTTTCAAATATAACAACTTTAAACAAACTTTCAGATAACTCTACTCATGTAAATGGGACACTGAAGTCACTCGAAAGTGACAACATGTCAGTCTCACACTGCCTTACTGGGTCACACCTCCCATGGCATAAACGGGACACCCCCCCCGGTATGAGCACTGGCGGGCCACACCCCCCGACTTAGCCGATTTACATCTAACAACAATGTATGCATACATCTCAAATAAACTTTCATACAAACATAATCATGTGATAAAACATGGCATCTCTACTCATTTACTTACTTCGGAAAACACGTTTTAAAACACGTATTTTTAGTTAGAAAAACTCACATGTCGACTTGCAAAAGTGCTTCTCGTGTACTCTCCCGGTTTCTAGATGGACACCTAAGAGGTTGAAAAGATTTATAATAATAAGGCTCACAATAACCGGAACATATCCCCTAAACTTTACTCAACAGAATAATCGAACCCAGGACCAAAGTCCCGGACTCCACTTCTGATCCGGGTTCAATCCCGATCCCGGATCCATATCTCCGGATTCGGTCCCCACTTCTGGTTCCGGTCCATTCTGGATCCGGTCCCAACTCCGGTTCCTATACCGGATCTCGACAACTCGGGACTTACGACATCAGGACTAAATTTCAGAAATACACGATATCTAGCAAACGGCTTCGAATGAGTTCTACCACAAACAATATTTCTCAAATCAAATAAACCTCTACATTAGATTACTTCCACAAGGCATAACATACTACATCAATTAGACCCCAAAAAGCAGCTCATCCTTTCCAAAAATTTCCTAGAAGACTCAATTTCTCAAAAACCTCATTTATCTCAAAACTAAAACGATAGAAGGTGAGAAGGAATGGATTCATATTGTTACCTTGGCTTGATTGAAAATCTCCTCCTGTCCTTCACAAATTGCAGACTGAACTTGCTTTCTCCCGCTCTCCTCTCACTCCCAAGCCGCCAACAAGAAGAATGATATTCACCTAGGGTTTTGTGCCCAAATATTGAGAGTTTTATACTCTCCTACATAAATTATAACTCAGCCCCTGAAGTTTCAAACTTATAACATTCCCTACAAAATCTTATTCCTTTCATTCAATACTTCGGTTATTACAGCTTTTTATCAGAGACTAAGATTTGAGCAACCTTAAGGGCAAATACAACATCCTTTTGGTTCTCAGCAATCTGAGGTTCACCTCCCCACTGTGCAACCCGACCCCACACATAACAACAACTCACAAGAACATGCATTTAACGCTTACATAGGAAAGAACGTATAAACAATTTGCATGCATTAACAAACATTTCCACATCATGTAACAATAAAGATTTTCAAAGGGTTTAATCATGCCATCAAGCTCAATACCATATTCAGTTATGAAAACTTTAGCAAAACATTTCATTTTCACCAAAAGAGTTAAGGGAACTCACCTGAGCTTTAGCAAATCGACACACGCTCCGAAACCCACTTTATCTCAAACCGAACACCTGAATTGGACGCCATAAAAACGGTGTTAAACCATCTAATTATACTCCAAATAATCTTCCCTAAGCCCCTTAGATGAACCCCAACGATGCCTCGATCCAAACCCGAACGAAAAACGAAGCAAAACGAGGAATTCACACACATTAGAGACTTGCGCCACTTGGCCCGTGGCCTCAGGCCGCGAGCCAGGCCGCGTAACTTCCTGGTTCAGACTTCCAATTCTGCACTTTGAAATTAAGCCCAAAATTTCACTCCAAAAACCCCCAAATCGATCCCAAGTGCTTGTAACCTTCCAAAATTGATAGTTTTAACTAATCAAACCTTTACGAATCAAAAACCCAAATCTAAAACACAAAAATCCTAATGAAATCCATCCAATGATTCATCTCTTTCAACCCCAAAATCCCATTCTTGACAAAACTCAAAATCCACCATTGAAATGGTGCAAGCTTCTTAAAAGTAATGAACCAACAAGAAATCCATCTAGCACTTTATTCCCAATAAGAATGAGCTTAAAACTTCATGATGTTATCCAAAGCAGCCCAACCACAAACCCAACTAACTAGGCAAGAAGATGAAGAAAAAGAGGAGAAACCATACCTAGAAGATGAAGTCCTCATAGCTCTTGATGCAATTCCTTCCACCAATCCCCCAATTAGGGTTCTTGATCTCAACCACTCCTCTCTCCATGTATCAGCCGCTCCCAAGGATCAAATGACAAGGGTTTAGGGGTTTTACCCCATTTTATATCCCAGATTTGCTATCTAGTCCACAACTTTCACTTTTTCACACTTTGGCCCCCAAACTTCCAATTACTTCATATTTGGAGGACATGAGGTGTTACAGTATTCAATTGTTATGTAAATAAAAATATACATATTAGTATATTCGAGTGTCATGTAAATAAAAAATAATGATTTTAATAAGAGTTAAAATGATTCGTAAAACTTAAAACTTCGAAAAATATAAAAGACGAAAATAAGAAAATAACTTTAAGATCCTAACAAAAGTCAAAAGAAACGTATAACCTGAATGTAATACGTATTAGTCTTCTCGAAATAACCTGCAAAATAAGAATAATAATTGAAAAAGAACATGTTGAAGTTTGTTGAGATATATCATAGAATGTAATACGTATTTGCAAGACTCGATTATTGAATCATTGTTTTCATCAAGACAATAAAATCGTTGTCCGCTGCTAAGAACAAACCCTCGGTTCTATTGGAAAAACATAAAAAATATTTACGACAAAAGTAAAAATAAACTCTAAAATCCCAACAAAAGTCAATAACGAATAATACCTGGATTATTATACTCAAAGTAAACCTGCAAAACCACTTTGTTGAAGAATAAAAGTTTGTGAAATGAAAGAACAAATCAAGCAATGGAAAGAGAGAAAAGAAGTTTACCTACAAACGATTTTGTTGAAGAATAATAATTTGTGAAATGAAAGAACAAATCAAGTGACAGAGAAGAAGAAAAAGAGTTTACCTTGAAAACAATTTGTTGAAGAATACTGATTTTAGAAATGAATAATACATCAAGTGGTTGAGAGGAGGAAGAAGACATTTCGTGATGGACAATTCATAATGGATGATCACATGAAAGGTTTTGGAGGTTTTACCTTAAAGAATGAAGATGGGAAGATTTAGTGGTTTTATCTTTAAGAATGAAGATGAAAAGTTTAGGAAGTTAATTTTTTTTAAATTACCAAAATAACCCTATGTCAATGAGTTTTATGTTTTTAACATACGGGGGTGGAAACGTCTTTTACATATTCAACATTTAAAAAAATCAAAAAATTAAGAAAAAGATAGAGAGGATTCTAAGTTTTAGGAGGCTCCACGTCATCACCCATAAATTTTGTTTTAATATATATACTAGTATTTGGTACCGCGCGATGCGCGGTGACGAAGTTTATGTTAGGAAATGCGTAACCAATTTAAGATGAAACGTAATTTGATAATAAAATGTAATATAAGACGATGAATGTATTAGAGTATTTTTTATGAAAATAAATCAACATGCGCGGTGAAGAAGTTATGTTAGGAAATACATAACCAAATTAAGATGAAACGCCATTCGTTAACTGTCAAATAATAAAACGCAATCTCCTGTGACCCGGTGTGGTTCAAACGACTAACATTCTCTAGTCAAATATCTATTGTGCTATTCATTTTTCTCAATAAGAGATCTACTTTTGAACGCAAATTATTTCTTATTTACAATTTAATTTATATTGTTTTGATTAACAAAGAGACCTTCATATATATTTTTTTGTATTGTTACAATAATAATTCCGAAAAGATCACAACATAAGTAAAATGTCCTTAAGGAAAATGTCCATGAAGAACTTTAGGTACATGTTAATATGAAGATAATGGAGATAATGAAATACAGCCAAAGTTCGTAGCAATTGAGTTTAACCTGGAAAAGAAGCAACATAAAATAATTACGATATATGGTTGTTTTAAATGGAATTTTCATGAAATCCACAACAATACTGAAAAATGTTTGACTACTAAGTGTTTGAAAATCGAAAGAAAAAAAGTTATTCAAACAACTATTGTCTTACTGTTAATTAGTTGTGAATTTTTGAACAACGAATAGATAACCCACTAAGATTCCAACAAAAAATTTTAAAAAAATATCGTGAACATAGAAAGTAAAACCCAAAAACTACATAAACGAGTTAATCGATCTCGAATTCGAGCTTATAAACGAGCATCGAGCTCGAGCTCGAGCTCAAACATTGAAAAAATATTCGAGCTCGAGCTCGAGCCCGACTTTGAAAAATTAATCGAGCTCGAGTCGAGCTCGAGCCAGGTAATATTTTTTTAAGCTCGGCTCGAATAACCTACTACTCGACTCGGCTCGGCTCGTTAACACCCCTAGCCATGTCTATGCTGAAGGCAGATGCTATTTTCTGGTGGGATGTCGAGACAGGAGGTAAGGGTTCGAAGATCGCAAAACAACTACATGGGAACTGTTTACTAAAAGATTCAAAGCTCAGTTTTGTCCAGTGGCAGCCGTTAAGAAGCTAGAAGAGGCATTTCTGGGGTTAGAGCAGGGGACGATGATAGTCCAAGAGTATACGTCTAAGTTTATCGAGAAAGCTCGGTTCGTTGAATTGTATGTGCCTACTGAAGAGAGGCGCATTGAGAGATATATCTGGGGACTAAAGAGCAGTGTGAGAGAGTTGGTACAAGTGAAAGATCCGATTACTTTCAGACTGCGGAAGCTCACAGAAAAAGAGAAGAATAAGCAGACAACGGAGAGAGTTGGAGACAAGCAGAAATGGGAAGGACCGAATCGCGATGTTAAAAGGCCAAGTGCGCCTAAACCCGAGCTGCGGGCGGGGTTCAGATCCGGAGAGAAACCTTGTAGCAAGTGTAATCGGATGAATAAGGGAGAGTGTTTGGGCGGATAAGGAAGGATGTTTCAAGTGTGGGAAGATAGGGCATATGGCACGAGACTGCCGTAGTTCGAGGTCTTGTTACCAGTGTGGTTCACCAGATCATGTCAAGATGGATTGTCCACAGCTAAGAAGAGGATTCGCTGGGAGTTATCGCAATAGTGGTGGAGGAAGAGACAGAGATAGAAAGGTAGAGCCCGCTCGTGCGAAGGTGAGGGCTTTCCACATGTCGGTAGAGGAGGCGGTGAACACGCCTGATATTGTGATAGGTACTTTCCCTATTGACTCGACTCTTGCTAAAGTATTGTTTGATTCGGGTGCCAACCGTTCGTTTGTGTCGCCTAATTTTATTCAAAAATTGCAAGTGAAACCCAAGAGGTTGAACTTCGGGTTTGAGGTAGAAGTAGTCGATGATAGTCGAGTCTGGGTGAAAGAGGTCTTTGAGGGGTGTAGAATTGATGTTGATGGTCACCTGTTCCCTTTGCGTTTGTACCCTATGGGAATGGGGGAGTTTTATGTGATTCTAGGGATGGATTGGTTAGCGGATAATGACGCTAACATAGTGTGTAATAAGAAGTTGATTCGTATCGCCTTGCCTGATAAGAAAGAAGTAGTAATCTATGGGGATCGTCGAGATAGGAAGTCGTGTTTGATATCTATGGTGAAAGATAAGCGATGTTTGGGGAAGGGATGTCTGGGGTATTTAGCTTATGTGCTAGATGCTAAGAAAGAGAAGAAGGGAGTAGAGGAGGTGCCTATAGTAATGAGTACCCGGAAGTGTTTCCGGATGACTTAACGAGTCTGCCCCCAGATCTTCAAGTAGAATTTAGAGTAGATTTGATGCCTGGGGAGGCACCGATTGTGCGTGCGCCCTATCGTCTGGCACCAGCAGAAATGAAAGAGATGATGATGCAGCTGCAAGAGTTGCTCGATAAGGGTTTCATTCGTCCGAGCTCATTGCTTTGGGAGGCGTCGGTACTATTTGTCAAGAAGAATAACGGATCTATGCGGATGTGCATAGACTACCGTGAGCTCAACAAGGTGACGGTGAAGAACAAATACCCGCTTCTGAGGATCGATGACCTCTTCGACCAGTTGCAAGGTGCGAGCTATTTCTCGAAGATAGACTTAAGATCGGGCTACCATCAGCTGAAAGTGAGAAAGGGAGACGTGCCCAAGACAGCCTTTCGCATAAGATATGGACACTACGAGTTTTTAGTTATGCCCTTTGGCTTGACTACTGCCCCAGCAGTGTTCATAGACTTGATGAATAGGGTGTGTAGTTCGTTGCTGGATAGGTGTGGGATCGTGTTCATCGACGACATCCTAATCTACTCGAGAACTCGTGAAGATCATGAAGAGCATCTTCGGGCGGCGTTAGAATTGCTGAAACGCGAGAAGTTGTATGCTAAGTTCTCAAAGTGCGAGTTCTTTTTAAGGGAAGTTCAGTTTCTAGGCTACGTGGTGTCGGCGGATAGTATCAAAGTGGATCCCGCTAAGATCGAAGCTATTAAAGATTGGGAGTCGCCAAAGTTGCCATCGGAGGTGAGAAGAAAATTGGGTTAGCGGGCTACTACCGGAAGTTCATTCAGGACTTCTCCCGGATAGCCACACCGCTGACCGCGTTAACAAGGAAGAACGTCAAATTCGTTTGGATCGAAGCTCAAGAGACCTCATTTGTGAGGCTGAAGGAAAGTCTGTGCAGCGCTCCAATTTTGTCTTTACCGGACGGATCAGAATGTTTTGTAATCTACAACGATGCTTCTAAGCTTGGGTTAGGGTGTGTGTTGATGCAGAATGGGAAGGTGATTGCCTACGCATCTCAACAGTTGAAAGATCAAGAGAAAAACTACCCTACTCACGACATGGAGCTAGCGGCAGTGGTGTTCGCTTTGAAGATATGGCGACACTACTTGTATGGAGTGAAGTGTCAGATCTACACCGACCACAAGAGTCTTAAGTACCTTTTCGATCAGAAGGAATTGAACATGAGACAGAGGAGATGGATGGAACTGTTGAACGACTATGACTGCAAAATCCTTTACCACCCGGGTAAAGCAAATGTGGTAGCTGACGCGTTGAGTCAGAAAGAGCGAGGAGAATCGACCAAAGTGGTGGCCTTCAGGGTCGAGGCGACTTCGAGTCTCCTGGACGAGGTCAAGAAGTCTCAAGAGGAGGCGTTGTTAGAATAGAATTTAAAGAGTGAAAGGATCGTTGGGATTACGTCATTACTCATTGTCAACAGTGGTGGGTTCAGATGTATAAAGGACCGGGTGTGGGTTCCCAAGTTGGGGAACTTGAGAGTAAGCATTTTGGAAGAAGCGCATAAGTCACGATATTCTATGCACCCGGGGACGAATAAGATGTATCGAGACTTAAGGCAATTTTACTGGTGGCCAGGAATGTAGAAAGACATCGCGCACTTTGTGGAATGATGTGTGACATGTTAAAGGTTAAAGCAGAACATCAACGATATTATGGGGAACTTCAGTCTACGGAGATACTAGTGTGGAAATGGGACAACATCACCATGGATTTTGTTACGAAGTTACCAAGGACTCCGAAGGGTAACGATGCGATATGGGTGATTGTGGATAGTCTCACCAAGTCCGTGTATTTTCTACCAATCAGGGAGTTGGATCCGTTGGAGAAGTTAGCTCGATTGTACATTATTGAGATCGTGTCAAGGCACGGGGTGCCACGATCTATCGTGCCCGATCATGATAGCCGGTTTACGTCGTCATTTTGGAGAAGTCTTCAGCGAGAGTTGGGTTCGCAAGTGAAGTTGAGCACATCATATCATCCCCAAACGGATGGCCGTAGCGAAAGGACTATTCAAACGTTAGAGGATATGCTCCGAGCTTGTGTAATTGATTTAAAGGGTTCTTGGGAAGTACACCCCTTTGATAGAGTTCTCGTATAACAACAGTTACCACGCAAGTATCCAGGCAGCACCGTTCGAAGCCTTGTACGGACGGAAGTGTCGGACGCCGTTGTGTTGGAACGAAGTGGGAGAAAGGCAGTTAGTGTTTGGGCAAAGAAATCACGTCGCTCGACCATGACCAGAACAGGTAAGACGTATGATTAGGGACTATATCTTGTATTAAGATAAGGTCTCGACAAAGACCTAGAACACCATCGTCGTCCCTCATAAAAGATAAGTCGAGAGTTCCTTACGACGCTCGACCATAGCATCGCTCGTCTCGTACGACCATCACGTAAAACCACTGCACCTTCGACCAAAGCTAACATTAACCATGACCGTTTATTAAGTGTTTAATGCAGGAGTAAAATTCATTAAGGAGCAATGACTATAACCGACGCAATCATTAAACAGCCGGCGACCGTACCGGACGAAGATCATTACTCCGGCGACCGTTTCCAACCGTTAAGGACATTAAAGGAGCATTCATGAAGCTAAGGACGCGAAGACTATAAATATCAAGCTCAATCAACATTTCAACACATCGAATATCCGACGATTAACAACCGAAGCAATATTCAAGAACACCTGAAGTGAAGAACCATTATTCTAAGTATCGCTCTCGACGTACGACAACTGCTCTCGACCAGCAGTTAACACTTTGTATTCACACGACAAACACCTGTTTTACACTTTAAACATTTGTACTTTACATTTCGAAGCATTTTCTTCATTTGTATTGTAATCACTGTACGATCGACACCAGTATCCAAGGACATCGCCCCTGATTGGCGACCATAGTGCAGCGACGACACCCCCTGTCGTCCGCTGGTTTTTTCCTCGATTGAGGTTTTTCCTGCATCATCAGATCCCTTGTTTCTTTATTTTATTTATCGTCGCACGTCTCGTCGAAAGATTCTTTCTTTAGTTGTTTAAGTCCACATCGACCTTAAGTTGTCCCTTTGGTGCGATTTTTGGCATTAACAGTTTGGCGCCATCCGTGGGACTACATCTAGAGAAAATCCTCGACGAACATGCATTCTACTAATAGTTTCTTGGAGTTTCTTCTGTTTTCTATCGCAGGAAAATGGCGGATAACGGGAATCCAGAACAAGTCGTTATACCAGTACACGCAAGCTTAGAGAATGCACAAAACTCCCCAGCAGCTGTCGATAAGTATCATTTGGAGGAAATCGTTCTAGATCAAAGCAAACCCGATCAAAAGATTCTTATATGGTCGGTATTGTCCCCAGTGTCATTGCTCATAAGCTTAACGTCGATCCATCGTTCAAACCTATCAAGCAAAAAAGTCGCAAGTTCGCTCCTGAAAGAAATAAAGTAATAAATGATGAGGTCGACAACCTCCTCAAGACAGGAAAGATTCGAGAGGTAAAATATCCTGATTGGCTCGCTAACGTCGTGGTCGTAGCCAAGAAGAATGGAAAATGGAGGGTCTGTATCAACTTCACCGATCTCAATAAAGCCTGTCCAAAGGATCCATTCCCGTTACCTCATATTGACACCATGGTCGATGCAACCACGAGGCATGAGTTATTAACGTTCATGGACGCCAATTCTGGATACAACCAAATTTTAATGCACGTTGACGACCAAGAGAAAACCGCTTTTATGACGGATCGAGGTATTTATTGTTACAAAGTTATGCCTTTCAGACTAAAAAATGCAGGTTCTACCTACCAACGGCTGGTAAACAAGATGTTCAAAGACCATCTTGGAGACACGATGGAGGTATATATCGACGACATGTTAGTGAAGTCGAAGCAAGCGATTGATCACATTGATCACCTCAGGCAATCGTTCGACATCCTCCGGAAGTATAACATGAAGCTCAATCCGACGAAATGTTCCTTTGGCGTTAGTGCCGGGAAGTTCCTGGGTTATATGGTCACTCGTCGAGGCATTGAGGCTAACCCCGACCAAATCAAGGCCATCATTGAGATCAAATCTCCTCGAAATTTCAAAGAAGTCCAGAAACTCACCGGTCGAGTAGCAGCTCTAAACAGGTTTATCTCCCGATCTTCAGATAAATGTCATCTATTTTATAATGTCCTCAGGAAAAATAGGGGCTTCGACTAGACCAATGATCATGAACAAGCCTTGCAAAAACTCAAGGAATACATGGCGTCGCCTCCTCTGTTGTCAAAACCTCACGATCATGAGATCCTACAATTGTATTTGGCTGTCAGCTCAAATGCAGTAAGTGTTGTTCTGACACGAGAAGATGAAAAACAACAATTGCCGATCTACTATGTAAGTAAATCTCTTCTGGATGCAGAAACCAGGTATTCCTCTATGGAAAAATTGCTCTTGTCGCTAGTCACAGCTGCTAAAAAACCGCGACACTATTTTGAGTCGCATCCCATTACTGTTGTAACTAACTTTCCTCTTAAGTCTGTCTTAAGAAAACCTGAGTTGACAGGTCGCCTGGCAAAATAGAGTATATATCTCAGCAGTTACGACATCGATTTCAATCCCAGGACCGCGATCAAATCGCAAGCCTTGGCAAACTTCATTGCTGATTTCAGCCCTGAATTGGAGAAACAAGCAGAACTCGAAGTATCAACTATGGCAACTCACGACGACGTGCCTTGGATCTTATATGTCGATGGATCATCCAACATTAGAGGCTCTGGATTGGGCGTCGTCTTAAAGTCGCCACAGGGGGGTAGATGGTATACTCGGTCCGATGCGACTTCAAAACCACCAATAACGAGGCTGAGTATGAAGCCCTGATCATGGGAATGAATATGGCCCACGACTCGGGGGCAACCGCACTGCATGTCAAGAGCGATTCTCTGCTGGTAGTAAATCAGGTCAATGGAGAATTCGCAACCAAGGATTCAAAAATGACAGCGTATCTAAGCGTGGCAAAAGAAATTTCCAAAAAATTTAAATCTTTTTCTATTGAACAGATTCCGCGAGACCAGAACACTCAGGCCGACGCATTGGCAAACCTTGGGTCCGCTTTAGTTGAACCAATATTTGATGTTATTCCTATGATTCACCTGGCAACGCCGTCCATTGGAAACGCAGACGTCATCCAGATCGAAGACGAAGAAGATGATTGGTCACGCGACATTCGAAATTTCCTCGTGCACGACCAACTCCCCGAAGACAAAATGGAGGCTCGAAAAATCAGATTCAAAGCATCTAAGTACGTCATGATCGAAAATAAGCTTTATCGGCGATCATCGACGGGCTTAAATTTAAGGTGCGTCATCAGCAAAAATCAAGCCCAGAAAATCCTCCAAGAGATGCACGACGGCGAATGTGGTAATCATTCAGGAGGTCGTAGCTTGGCTAATCGTATCTCCCGACAAGGGTATTTTTGGCCGACACTGCGACAAGACGCTATCAAGTACGTCCAGAATTGCGACCCCTATCAACGACACTCAGGTATGTCTCATAAACCTTCGGAACCTTTGCACTCGACACTTGTCCCATGGCCCTTCATGAGATAGGGAATGGATATTGTCGGCAAACTACCACCCGCTCCAGGACAAAAGGTATTTCTCCTTGTACTTACGGACTACTTTTCTAAATGGGTCGAAGCGACTGCCTTCTCCCAAATTAGGGATAAAGAAGTTATATCTTTTATCCAGACTAACATCATATGCAGGTTTGGGATTCCATCCGAAATTGTCTGCGACAATGGATCCCAATTCATAAGCGACAGGACCCAACAGTTCTGTGAAGATAGGAACATCAAGCTGACGACCTCGACTCCCAGATATCCCCAAGCCAATGGACTTGCTGAGTCGAGTAATAAGACTATTGTAGCCTCGATCAAGAAACGATTAAAAGCTGCAAAAGGAAGATGGGTTGAAGAACTCCCTTCAGTCCTATGGGCAAATCGCACGACACCCCGCACGTCCACAGGACAAACCCCCTTCTCTCTCGTCTACGGTTGTGAAGCCGTCCTACCAATCGAAGTTCATCTCCCGACTTCGAGGCACACTTCCATCGACCACAACTTGGTTGATTTAAGTCATGACCTCGACGCCCTAGAAGAGCTCAGAGAATCCGCCTTGATCAGGATGGCATCGCAGAAGCAGGCAGTGGAGCGACATTTCAATAAACACGTCAAAATTAAAGTCTTTCAAGAAGGCGATTACGTCCTCCGTCGAGTATTCCCAAACACCTAGGAGCTCAACGCAGGTAAGCTTCCTACAAAGTGGGAAGGACCTTACCGCGTCTCCGAAGTCGTTGGTAAAGGAGCCTATCGACTTCAGACCCTCGACAATCAAGAAATCCCGCGAAGTTGGAACGCGACGCATCTGAAAAAATATTTCTTTTAGAGTCGCCTTCCTCTCATGCAAAGTTTTTTTTTACACAACAGTGAACGTCGTGAGATCGTTGGAGATCTGATGACCGACCTCTAACGAACTTTGTCACAGGTACGCACGACATGAGTACCCGAGTGTGTGACTTAATTGTTTTTACCACAGGGGCATACATTCTGGAATTTCATCATACGATACAGTCACATGTAAGGTCTAAACGATCCCTCGATCTAAGTTTCTGGAACCTAGAAAAACTTTGTATGTTCTAACACATCGATGATATATATTTGTGTTTATTATTACAGTCCAAATACATGATTTATGTTTCAACCGTTATATTGCAATAAAATCCTAAGTCGCATGATCCTCCTTTTATTTCATACTTAACGAATCTTATGATCAATATTACATTTATCCACGACATATGTAATTAAAAACACGAGTTCAGCAAAAGAAGGGACTTCATTGAACGATTACATATGAACGACCGATAGTCGGACAAGTAAATACAAAGTCAAAAGTCGTTGCATACCAACAACCCGAACATAAAAAGTCTAGCTCGTAAACCCAAAAATCTACCCTAGAACTAAAAAAGCACGTCGATGGCAAGCTCTGTTCAAAAATCTCGATCTTCGAAATCCTATCAATCCCGAAGAACTGATGCAAGGATCAAACGAGTATATTAGGAGTTATCTTCCAACTCCTTACGCCTCAACACTCTGAGAGTGTGGCTCTTAAGATTAATGTTAAGGTTGGAGGAAGGAATATATTCTTCTCGACGATCGACCTCCACTCCAACATTTTCTCTACCTTCACACTTAATGAGAAGAAACAGGAACATCTGTCAAATACATAAGGAACACGTTAGCAAAACATTCAGCTAAAGAACATCGATAACACAAGTTTTGAAAGAAAAACTTACAAGGAACACCAGTTCGGCTAAACACAGCCCTATCTCTCCAATAGAGATCCTTTGAAAACACTCCTCGGAAACTAAGGGCTGATGTTTCCCCAGATGCGGAAGTGACTTCATCCTGACGAGGACGTAGTCAAACGAGAGGGACGGCGACAGCGCAAAACTGATCACCATAAGTTCCTCCTCGTTCTCTCCCGTCTTTACACCCCCGCCCATGTCGGTTGACGAAAGGGTTGACATGGCAGAAGACATCATCGCCAGTTGCGCAGAATACACATACATCGTAACCAACATCATCAACGATTCGGGTATCGCAACTCTTGATAGATCTCCAACCACCCAAGATTTGAACAAAGTCGAGATTCTAGAGAAGGGCCTCATCAGAAACAGAAAACTTTTAAAGAAAATCTCTAAAAAAGCAACCCATTGTGGTCTCTATTTATGCAGGAAATCACAACAAGTCGAGTCCGCTGATGATCAACACGCGTCCATACATATCCGAATCTTCGACACCTGTCTTCGACAGCTGGTAAGCATCATCGTGCATCAGTATGACGTCATAACTTTTCAACTTCTCGTTCAGTTAAAGGCGAACCGGTCTAGTTCCACGACAACCAGGTAAGTCCCTCAACCCAGGTCACAAGTCTAAGCGTTCGACAAGCAAAATTTAAAACTTAAATTTGACATTCAATTTTCAAATTTTGGGGGCAAACTGTTTGGGCAAAAAAATCACGTCGCTCGACCGCGACCATAACAGGTAAGACGTATGATTAGGGACTATATCTTGTATTAAGATAAGGTCTCGACAAAGACCTAGAACACCATCGTCGTCCCTCATAAAAGATAAGTCGAGAGTTCCTTACGACGCTCGACCATAGCATCGCCCGTCCCATACGACCATCGCGTAAAATCACTGCACCTTCGACCAAAACTAACATTAACCATGACCGTTTATTACGTGTTTAATGCAGGAGTAAAAGTCATTAAGGAGCAACGACTATAACCGACGCAATCATTAAACAGCCGGCGACCGTAACAGATGAAGATCATTACTCCGGCGACCGTTTCCAACCGTTAAGGCCATTAAAGGAGCATTCATGAATCTAAGGACGTGAAGACTATAAATATCAAGCTCAATCAACATTTCAACACATCGAATATCCGGCGATTAACAACCGAAGCAATATTCAAGAACACCTGAAGTGAAGAACCATTATTCTAAGTATCGCTCTCGACGCACGACAACAGCTCTCGACCAGCAGTTCACACTTTGTATTCACACGACAAACACCTGTTTTATACTTTAAACATTTGTACTTTACATTTCGAAGCATTTTCTTCATTTGTATTGTAATCACTGTACGATCGACACCAGTATCCAAGGACATCGCCCCTAATTGGCGACCATAGTGCAGCGACGACACCCCCTGTCGTCCGCAGGTTTTTTCCTCGATTGAGGTTTTTCCTGCGTCATCAAATCCCTTGTTTCTTTATTTTATTTATCGTCGCACGTCTCGTCGAAATATTCTTTCTTTAGTTGTTTAAGTCCACATCGACCTTAAGTTGTCCCTTTGGTGCGATTTTTGGCATTAACAGTTAGTAGGTCTATAAATTGTGCAATTAACGGCGGATAAGATAGAGCTGATCCATGAGAAAATGAGGATCGCTCAAGATCGGAAAAGGAAGTATGCGATTAGAAGAAGGAAACCTATCGAGTTTCAAGTGGGAGACAAAATGATGCTGAAAGTCTCCCCTTGGAAGGGAGTAGTACGCTTCGGGAAGAAAGGAAAGTTGAGACCAAGATATGTGGGACCTTTCATTATTATTGAGCGAGTTGGGGCAGTGGCTTAAAAATTAGACTTGCCAGAAGAATTAAAGGGAGTTCATCCAACGTTTCACGTTTCGAATCTAAAGAAGTGCTTGGCCAAGTCAGAGGTGGCCATTCTGTTGGAAGATATCAGTGTCGATGAGAGATTG
Source organism: Saussurea involucrata (assembly GCA_033807775.1). NCBI lineage: Eukaryota > Viridiplantae > Streptophyta > Magnoliopsida > Asterales > Asteraceae > Saussurea > Saussurea involucrata. Next base: position 74,130,413 of record CM066317.1, on the reverse strand, counting down.
TCGTATGTAGAAGAACTAGTTGAGATTGTGGATAGCAAGATCCGAAAGTTAAGGAACAAAGAGATTAGGCGGGTAAAGGTTCAGTGGCGGTTCCATAGAGGGCAAGAGGCAACGTGGGAAGTAGATGCGGACATGAGGTCAAAGTACCCTCATCGTTTCGACAATGGAATTCCGGGGACGGAATTCTTTTGTGGGGGAGTGTTATAATAACCGAAGTCTTGAATGAAAGGAATAAGATTTTGTGGGGAATGTTATAAGTTTGAAACTTCAGGGGCTGAGTTGTAATTTATGTAGGAGAGTATAAAACTCTCAATTTTTGGGCACAGAACCCTAGGTAAATATCATTTCTTCTTGTTGGCGATTTGGGAGTGAGAGGAGAGGAGGAGAAAGCAAGTTCAGTCTGCAATTTGTGAAGGAGAGGAGGTGATTTTCAATCAAGCCAAGGTAATAATCTGAATCCATTCCTTCTCACCTTCTATCGTTTTAGTTTTTAGATAAATGAGGTTTTTGAGAAATTGAGTCTTCTAGGAAATTTTTGGAAAGGATGAGCTGCTCTTTGGGGTCTAATTGAAGTAGTATGTTATGCCTTGTGGAAGTAATCTAATATAGAGGTTTAATTGATTTGAGAAAGATTGTTTGTGGTAGAACTCGTTTGAAGCCGTTGGCTAGATATCGTGTCTTTCCGAAATTTAGTCCCGATGTCATAAGTCCCGACTTGTCGAGATCCGGTATAGGAACCGGAGTTGGGACCGGATCCGGAATGGACCGAAACCAGAAGTGGGGACCGGATCCGGAAGTGGGGACCGGATCCAGAAGTGGGGACCGGATCCGGAATGGACCGGAACCGGAAGTTGGGACCAGATCCGGAATGGACTGGAACCGGAGTTTTGATCGGAACCGGATTTGGATCCGGTATGGAACCGGGATCGGGAATGAACCCGGATCAGAAGTGGAGTCCAGGACTTTGGTCTCGGGTTCGATTATTCTGTTGAGTAAAGCTTAGGGGATATGTTCCGGTTATCGTGAGCCTTATTATTATAAATCTTTTCAACCTCTTAGGTGTTCCATCTAGAAACCGGGAGAGTACGCGAGAAGCACTTTTGCAAGTCGACAGGTGAGTTTTTCTAACTAAAAATACGTGTTTTAAAACGTGTTTTCCGAAGTAAGTAAATGAGTAGAGATGCCATGTTTTATCACATGATTATGTTTGTATGAAAGTTTATTTGAGATGTATGCATACATTGTTGTTAGATGTAAATCGGCAAAGTCGGGGGGGGGGGGGGGGGTGGCCCGCCAGTGCTCATACCGGGGGGTGTCCCGTTTATGCCATGGGAGGTGTGACCCAGTAAGGCAGTGTGAGACTGACACGTTGTCACTTCCGAGTGACTTCAGTGTGCCATTTACATGAGTAGAGTTATCTGAAAGTTTGTTTAAAGTTGTTATATTTGAAAGTTACAAAATGCTTTAAATATATGTTATCAACTGTTGAGGGAGCTCACTAGACCTCATGGTCTAACCCTCGTATTTTCCAAACTAAACCTTTTCAGGAAAGCAGATAGTAGGGAGCTCCGGTAAGAGTCAAGAGAAGAATTAGAGACCGGACGCTTCTAGAGATAGTGCTACACTTTCACTTTATAGACTTTGTTTCATTCTCAGTTGTGAATAGGTTGTTTCCGCCAACCTAGTTTTAGATAGATGTATTGTAATTTTGAGACCGGTTTTGGGATGTTTTATGTTATTATGAATGCCACACTTTAAATTATGTTTGGGTTGTTACAGAAGCTGAAGAAATTTCCAGTACGGGTTCAGGAGCAAATGCTCAAGGATATTGGGAAGGAATCTCCTAAGAATAAAGTTGTCAGCAACTCGACGTTGGATTGTTGCAAAGGGAAAGTGGACTTCAGATACCATCCCAGTCGGATTATCAATGCACACCTGAAGGGAAGACAGTAAAGAATATACCAATGGTGGAAGTCACAATCACCTGAGAAAATGGAGAAACACAGCGGTGCTACATGTCAAAGCTTGAGCTCTACGGATTTGATGAATGACAAGAAGTCAGGGGTGCCTCCTCCAGCGCTTCTTCAAAACCGAAGACATGCTCCTGCTAAAAGAAAGAAATCCTCTCTCTCTGATGGGCCTGCTCTCTGAAATGAAACTGGCATAGAATTCTCAAGAGAAGCAGTGCTTGGTCCTCCCCCTGAACTTTCTGCCTTAAACTTATCACTGCCACCAGGTGGACCCTTCACCCCTGGCCAAGTGATCAGTGATCCTTATGGTATTATCTAGGGATATGCAGAAAGTCAACTGATCCAATTAGAACCGACCGACCTTGATTGGATATCCAATTGTAATTGGATCAGATCGGATCAAAATTTTCAACATCCAATTTGGATCAGTCGGTTTTTGGATAACAATCCACAACCGACCAAAACCGAACTGAACCGATTCACCATCCAACCATCCATCCAATTATCATCCATCCACTCATCCGGTTATCATCCAACTACCATCCAATACATTATAATTCAAAGTTTCAAAAGTAAAAAGTTTTTATTTTTAAAACATTATAATTTAAAAACATTTGTGAAAAATAAAAACTATTTTTTTAGAAAGAAACATAAAAACATTGGATGGATCCGATCCGATCATCCATTGGATGTTGGATGGATCCGATCCGATCCAATGGATATCCAACGGATAATCATCCCGAATATCCAATGGATGGAACCGAACCGATCCAATCATCCATTGGATTGGAAAAATCCAACATCCATTAGATGATCGGATCGGTTGGAAAAATCGAACATCCAGCGGATGATTGGATCGGTTCGGTTCCCCTCACATCCATTGGATGTCAACCGATGAACACCCCTAGTATTATCTTCTTGGATTGGAATGGTGTCCTTTGCCTTCAAATATTTTTAGAGCATCCCATCTGCCCTGTCAACTAACTTAGAGATCTCATCTACTGGTGTAATAAATCAAGATCAGGACTCTTCCTCAAAACCCATGTACTGAATGAAGCTAAGCTCAGAAGACAACATGGTGAAGTAGTTCCTGATTGGATGATCCCAGAGACTGATGCCTTTGACAAAATTCTCCTCAAAGATGAACCTCTATAGTTGATAGATCTCTTTTGTATTCTTCTCTTGTATTTATTAGTAGTATCTTTTTGTACTTGTAATTTTATTTCACTTGTACTTGTAATTTCTCATCTTCCCTTGTAAACTTATTTATGAAGATTAATGGAAATTTCAGTGAGGTACTTTACTCCATTTCAGTACTAGAAAAGATTCCTGAAAACAGTAAATAGGACACGCATCTATGAGTCACATTTAACCTTATGTTTTTACCTTAGCAATTTTCTTATGCTGCTTTGTCATCATCAAATAGGGGGAGATTGTTGATTCAAACTCTCTCAGTGATTTGATGATGACCCTTAGAATTACTTAATGAAAATTACAAAGAACATATGTATGTATTAATGTTTCGCCATCAGTGATAACACACTGAGTCTGTTCAGAATCACTGATGGTAACCATTGTTCTTCATAGTATTCATCAACGATAAATGTACATCAGTGATAACATGATCTTGTTCGTCTATAACTGATGATCGCTGACAATTTCAATTGTAAGCAATGTTGTTTGTAATCCCTTAAAACAAGTTTCGTGACAAAGAGTTCATTGTTGACATCGAAGACAAAGCTGATGAACAAGTGACAAGTCTACTAATGATCTGATGCGGACATCAGTGAAACCAACACAAGTCCACACACGCGACATTTCAAAAAAAAACTTCAGCGATAGCTGACTTACATCAGGTCTTCTCTGATGTAAGATCAACTCTGCGATCGCTGATTATGAAGCCTCCTCTCCAAGAAATGTTTGTCTTATCTATCTTGCACAACTCCGTATAATCTATCAGAAGGGACATACCTTTGTCCAGGATCGTACAACAACTCTGCCACTACACAGTTCACCATGCGGCCCAAACCATGTCTTGCAAAAAGTCAGAAAGCATGCTCCCAATCAATTGATGACACATGTAAAGTCCTCCTGCCATGCATTAAATGCATGAGGTATAACTAGGAGGAATACCCCTTCAGTTTTAAGGCGGTCTCTCCCTGTCTACTTAGTGCCTTAGAAAATATCTTCATTTTCTAAGATTTCCTTTTTCACTCTATTTCTTGTGCAAGAGTCCTTAGTGTTTCTCAAGTTTGTTTAGATTAGGTTTTACTTAATCTTGTTCCGCAACAAACTGTAAATTGTTTGATTTATTCAATAAACAATTTAGAAAACTATAAATTATGTGTGTTTGTATTCTACCCCCCCCCCCCCCCTCTACAAACTTACTTGTATAACCCTTCAGGACCAACACGACCGGATTTGATGTACAATGTGTGTTTTGATGAGCAGGTTTATGTCTAATCCAAAGGAAGTTCACATGATTGCAGCCAAAAGGATTCTAAGGTATATCAAGGCCACAACTAATCTTGGCCTTTTTATAAAAGAAGGTGTAAAGATGAACTTGAAGGCTATACAGACAGCGATTATGCACATGATATAGACCAGAGGAGTATCTCAGGGTATGTGTTTATGTAAAGTGGATGAGCAGTTGCTTAGGATTCTAAGAAACAACCAATGGTAACCCTCTCGACGACGGAAGCAGAGTACGTGGCTGGAGAATTTTGTGCATGTCAATGTGTCCGGATGCGAAATGGTCTTAAGCAAATCGAGAGTACTCAATCTGATTGTGTTAGAATTTACTGTGATAATTCTTCCACAATTAAACTTATCAAGAATCCAGTTTTCTACGGGAGAAGTAAGCACATTGATGTGAAATTTCATTTTCTGAGAAATCTCACAAATGATGGGACTATTGATGTGAGGTATTGTAGAACCGAGGACCAACTTGCAGATCTTATAACCAAACCTTTGAAGTCGGAACAGTTCGAGAAGCTTCAGAGTGAAATTGGTGTTCGAGCAGCTGAAATGTAAGCTAAACATGCATGCATGTTTAGTTTAGGGGAGGAATTTGTTAGGTTTTTAATTAATCTTGTTTCCATTAATAAATCTCCTTGTTTACATGGATTTTATTTTATTTATCATGGCCATGATCTTTGTTAATGCCAAAAATCGCCCAAAAGAACAACTTAAGGTTGATATGGACTTTTAACAACTAAAGAAACGTATCTCCAGACCAAGCAACACAATCACGGGAAAAGTAATAGAGACAAGAGATTTGGTGACGTGGAAAACCCCAAAAAGAGGGAAAAAACCGCGGTCGACTTGTGAGGGTCGACGGTGCACTATAGTCGCCAAACAGGGGCGAAAATCCTTGTGTTACAGGTGATTTGCGTACAACAGATTACAGAGAAATGTAAATATAAACTTAGTCATGTGTAATAGTTGTGTGTCATGCGTAAATCGTGCTAAAAGAGGTGTCGTCGTGCGGTTCGAACTGCTGTCGTGCGAAGGAGCTTCAGCGATATTTGTTCGAATGCCTTGCGAATTACTGCGTTTCGGGTGTAAAGTTGCTTAGAAAGTAGATGGAGTAGAGCAAAATAGCTTGGAGTAGATTTCAGAATAGATCAAAATTGAATCAAAAATTTGATCAAAAACTAGATCCCCTTTTCGGTTGCAATACAGGCTCTTTTATAGCTTCCGCTGGCCATTAAAGGCTCTTTGATGATTGGCCTTGTAACCGCTGCCGACGTTGAATGCCATAGATGAGCTGATCATTACTGACCGTTTGCACCATGAATGCCATTAGACCTGCATTAATGAACAAAAGAAAACGGGTTTGACTGTTAACGGTTAGTATAATCGTACGACCGTCATAAGTCTTACACGTCGGTCGTACGGAACGTACGACCAGCATGGAAACGTACGACCGAGCATACATCTGTGAATAACTTGTAAGACCGTATCTAACACAAGGGTGGTCTTATGGAAATGTCATCTAAGTTTTCTAGCGTCGGTCGTGAGGTGTGATTTTTTACCCAAACAGTTTGCCCCCAAAATTTGAATTTTAGGCGTGAAATTCGAATTTTAAACCTGACGAAGGTGTTTCGACACGTGTCGCCTGGGGAAAGGGTCCGGTTGAATTTCCACCGTCTCGATTCACTTCGAATTGGAGGAAGTGAGGTAGTCGTGACGTCACGACGGCGTGTCAGTAGTGAAGAGACGTTTATAGGACAGGTGGCGCCCATCGGCATGATGCATGAGAAAAAGTTGTTTGACAGGTGTTGACCATCGAGCGGGTCGACCTGACATGATCTTTGCCATAAATAACGTGATTCTGAGAATCGTTTCCTTTTTACGCTCATTCGTGTTTTAGGAAAGATTTCAGAGTGATTCCCTTGCCATTGTTACGTGTGATTTGAGCGTTTTATAAATTTCAACAGAGAAATTCAGTGTTCTTCACGTTTTTAGAAGAAAAATGTCGATAGAACCAGCGAGTAATATCGATAATCAGGAGAGTTTAGAGGCTTTCAGGACTTTGTCCGGCATTCCTGATGTCGTAGAAATCTGTTCACCAGGCCAACTTTGGCCGGCGGATTGTCCGAGTGGGCATTTCATTTTGTACGAATACCCCTTCAAGGTGTGTTTAAAATGGCCGTTTGTCCCTCTGGCGAGGGAGTTCTTAGTCGAGTTTGGCTTGTCTCCGGCGCAAGTGATGCCCCAATTCTGGCTAATCGTCAGTGTGATCGATAAGATTATCGGTGACTGGACGGTGCCATTCACTGTGCTCTAACTTCTGGCGTCCCATATGGTTAAGGCAGATACATACCATCGATACAGCCTGTTTTCCTGACACATGGGGGGATCAGGTTCTGGTGCTGAACACCCAGGCGAATGATCGTGGGTGGAAGGCCCGATAAGTCTTCTGGAAGACAGATTCCCTCGAACGTTTGGACGAAGTCGCGTCGTGGTTGAATTCCGGGCGGAATACCAACAGTAAGATTTCTTATTTTCTTATTTTCTATGAACAGAGTCGTGTTTGACTCGTCATGTTTCAGGTCTTGTGTTCCCGGACGTAAGTGTGTCTAAGGAGGTGGAAGAGAGAATCGAGAAGTTCTGAATGTATAATCCGGAGCATAGGTCGTTTCTCATCCAGCGCAGTCTCAGAGACGAGGACTCGAACGACGAGGTCATTGAACTTATAAGGACGGCAATTCCTGCAAGAGAGGAACCGGAAAAGGAAGAAGACATAGCAGGTAACTGTCGTACCTTTTTTCTTAACCCTGTCGTATGTTTTAGTTATACGATTTTTTATCTTATCATGTTTTCTGCGGCTTTACAGGTGGTTCGGGTGTCGTGTCCACCCCCGGCGTGCAGAAAAATAAAGCTCAACTCTCGTTGGCCCGCAAGGCCAAGGAGTTGAAGCGAAAAGCTCCCCCACCCCCGTCGTCGGGGTTGAAGAAGTCCAAGGAGGTTTTTCGAAGGGTACCGTCATCGAAGGGTGGTGCCTCGTCTGGGGTCGCCACCGCTGAGAAGACGAAGACGCCACCACGAGTCATCGATGCGACTCCGGTGAGTGTGGCCCCTCCTCTGTTCGAAGAGGTTGGTCCTTCTCCCTCTTCGGTCAACAAGGGAAAAGGAAAGAGGGTAGGGGAGTCTAGTGACGTTATGACGGTGAAGTTTACATTGCCATCAAACTTCATGGTCGGGGAAGAAATGGATAGCAGTAAAATCTTCCCTAATCTAGAAAAAATCATCTTGTCGTCCTTCAAGGAGCGATTGGAGGGTGTAACGGTCGACGACATGGGATCGCATGTCGCAGGGTTGACCTTTAAGGTACGTACGCTCCGTTTGTCTTAAGCGTTTCGCCGTTTTATTTGTTTTCTAATGTCTGTGTTTTCGTGCGCTGCAGGCGTTCCAAACTTCCCTTTGCCTGTATGCCCACGTGGATAAAATCCATAGGGTTACTCATGTTGCTATAGAAAAAATGCACAAGGCACAGGAGGAAGCCTGTGTGGCGAGGAATCAGGAGAAGCTAGCGTTGGAGAAGGTCGAGTGCTACTCCACAAAAATTGCCGAAGTCGATGACTTTTATGCGACGTCCTTGAGCGCGAAGGAAGACCTTCAGCGTCTTATGAATGAGACCCTTGAGAAGTTCGCTGCGACTGAGGAAGAGTTACGAGCGACTAAGGGTTCCTTGGTCGAGAGTAAAAAATAGGTCGAGGACCTTAAGTCGCTTGTCGAGGCGAAGGAGGAGAAGATTGCATCCTTAGAGGAGCGTCTCCAATCGTTTGAGGCTCTGACCCATCTGAGGGTAAGAGCGGCGATTATGCGTCGCCATTTACGGGGGTTAGACCCTATGGCCGGAGTCAAAGAGGAGGTCAAAACCTTCTTAGAGCAAATCGGGGACGAGGACGAACTCGACCAGGAAGACAAGCTTGAAGAAGAGGACCCGACAGACGCAGCGGTCGTAACTGGCGATGAGGAGGTCGCGAAGGACTCCCCACTGCCTTGATTTTTGTTTTGTTTCGTTTCCGATAGGGGGCGACTGTGATCGGTCGTGCCCTCAATTTGTATAGTTTTGGTTGTATAAATACAAGTGGTACTTTTGTTATGCTTTTTTGTATATTTTACTTTGTTGCAATCGAACAAAATAACACGAAAAATAACAAAACTGAACGAATGTATGAGGCGTATCAAAAAATGTATGACCTCGACGTTTATAATTGTGGAGTAATCGGGCGTCTAAGGCCGAAGAAATATCCTTAAGTATGGAAGTTAAGTCATAAGACTTGTGTATCCAACACTTAGTTTAGAGAACGCATGTGATGGTCGTAAGACCCGTTTGAATCATAAGATTCTTATTCTGTAAGTCTCAGGGGCTTTGTTCCTCACGATGAAGATCGTAAGACTTTTTATTTAAGTCGCGGAGACTTGGGTTTTTCGTAAGATCAAACCATTAAACCTGTGTCTTGATTGTCATATGACTTATGCTTGTAAGTCATATAGACTATGTTTGGAAAATGACTTTGGAAGTAGTCGGGCGACTGAGCCGAACGTACGTTCCAAATTACATATTTTAAGTCATAAGACTTCGGATTCGTGACATCTGTCGTGATCATAAGATCCATGTGCTGAATCGCGAGATTCAATTTTCGAGTCATGAATTGAGGGTCATGATTTTTGACTTTTCACGATGTATTTATCGTGACCTTGTAGTCTGAAAGACTTTATTTTGTTACGACGTAAGTCGTAAGACTGACGTGTGATCCTGCGAACCTGCAATATAAGATACAGGGGCAGTCGTTGGTTTGACCAACGACCCTCCGATGCTTAAGTCAGTAATCGTCCGTCGAAGTAAATCGAATGCAAAAAAGGAGATAAAAGGCATTGCAATCCAGCTACGTGGGGGTGCAGTCGTAGATTCGATACGACGATCTTCGGACGTACGACCATTTAAGGGTCGTTGTCGTGTATGATATCGGAAGGAGTTCCAAATCTGCATAGAGTGTTAGTCTGGGTAGAAGAGAGGACCTTTCAATCCCAAATCGGGGAGTAGGCGTCTACTTTTGTCCGTTTAGAAAATTAATCCGAAAAGACTAACAGGATAAAAATCTTTTGCCCTAGGGGCAGGATGTCCATTCCTTATGAAGGTTCGTGGAATTAAGGACGTAAATAAAAACTTTGGAGGGTTGGTATACCGTACCTGAGTGCCGTTGACGGGCGTTACGTACCTGGTGACGTTTGTCGTTGGCTATTGGAGAATTACCTCTATCGTGGGGTCTGATTGCCCCCGAGTCGTGAGTTATCTCTATAGAGTCGTATGGGGTACAACATTCTGCCCCCTGTGGTGACTGTAAAACGATAACTGGATTTGCCTTTTCTGGCGCAAGGGTAGATTAGATCATATCGTGTACAGTCTCCACAATGCTGGTTTCACCTTTGAGGCTTCATTGTTGCTTTATAGCAGTCACGGGCGGTCTTCTGCTCGCTTTTGATCTCTTGCACTCCCCATGGCGTTGGGAACTTGATCGTCTGATGATAGGTCGAGGGGACCGCTTTCATGTCGTGGATCCAGGGTCGCCCAAGAATAACGTTGTATGCTGATGAACAGTCAATAACGTTGAAACTTGTTTGCTTGTTGACCCCTTTAGCATATACCGGGAGGAAGATCTCTCCCAGAGTGATGGTAGAATCGCCATTGAATCCTATCAGGGTCGTCGACCAACGGGTGATCTCTGACTTGTCGATTCCCATAGCTTTGACAGTGCTCAGGAAAATGATATTGGTTCAACTGCCCCCATCGACCAGTACTCTCTTGGTCGAGCAGTTGCCAATAGTGAGCTGGATGATCAAACCATCGTGATGTTTTTGCCAACTCTCCTGGAGGTCGTCTTGATCGAAAGTTATTGGCATCGCCTCCAGCTCCAACTCTTGCTTGGGCCGGGACGACCTGGGAATGGGATATTCTCCCGACGATTGACTGGCGTGCCGCTTGGCTGCCGAATAAGTCAAACCACAGACGTCGGATCCTCCCGTCACACAATTTATGACTTTTTCATGGACGGGGGATGCCGGTCTAACATTGTCGACTAGCGTAGATTCCTTACTGATCAAGCCCTGCAGATGACCCATGGGGACAATCCAGGCTAACTCCTTCTGCAAAGCAAGGCAGTTATCCGTCGTGTGACCATAGTCGCTATGGAAATCGCACCATTTGGTCTTGTCCTTCTTGTCATCATCTTTGTCGCTTTTCTTGGGCCATCGGACAGACGATTGAACATTTCTAAGAGCGTCGACTAGCTCTTTCATCGTTCCCTTAAACCCATAAGAGGAAATCTTAGGATATTGGGAGAATCGAGGCGTAGGACAGCTTTTCTTCTTATCGAACCGAACGTTCGATATCTGGCGCGACGGCTCGGACTTGGCGCTCGGCTTAGATTTGAAATCCGGTTTCTTGATCCCGAGCGCCTTTTTGTCAGTGGAGTGCTTACGGCGGAAGACTAGATCATCTTCGACTCTCATGTAAGCTAGAGTCCTAGCTCGTACGTCTTCGAAATTCTCCGGTGGATATTTCGTAAGATCAACGTACAATCCGGTAGTGCTGTCGTCGAGACCGCGCTTATAGGCTTCGATGGCAGTCTTGACGTCGCAATTCCGAATGCTGATCATTTCAGCGTTGAAGCAATTGAAATAACTGCGGATGTACTCTCCAGACTTTTGTACGCCATAGTACATGTCGCTGGTCTGCTTCTCCATCTTGCCACTACTGGCGAACTGTTGCGAGAACTGGTTGACCAATTCTGCGAAGTTGCTAATGGACTTGGGCTTAAGTTGATCAACCACTGGAGAGCAGGACCTGTAAGAGTCGCCCTGAAGCTCTTGCACATGCACACCTCCTGGTATTGCTGTGGAATTGAGACTGTCCACATCAATTGCTTGTATTGTGCAATATGCTCTGTCGAGTCAGTTATTCCTAAATATTTTGGAGTAAAAGCAGGAATGTTATATTTCTTTGGGACGTCGATAGTCGCTATCATGTCAACGAAAGGCGACGCTTGAAACCCTGTGTGGGGTTCGACATCGACAGGGACGGCGGTGCTTGGCAGCTTGGAGAGTAGCGACAGCATATTTTCATTCTGATCCTCCAATAACCTGAGTCGCTGGGCGACGGGGTCATTAGGATCAGAATTTACACCCGCTTGAGGGTTGACGCCTGAATTCGTAGCTGTCGTCGTACCATTTCCATAAGAAGAACCATTGGCGTCCCCGTTGAGAGGGATAGAGTATGGCGTGGTTCCATTATGTAAAGGTGGCAGCCTCAAATACTGAGGGGGAAATTGTCCCTGATGGGGGTTGCTGAAAAATGGCCTTGGACCCAATTACCGTCGAATGGACCTGGACCTACATTGTTAGCATATGGTCCCGAACTTGGATTGTTGACGAATGGACCCGATCCTGGTTTATTGACGAATGGACCCGAATTATTGAAGAATGGCCCGGGACCTGCCTGGAATTGAGGCCTTATGATAGGTGCACCCATAGGTCGGGGACCGTTCTGGGGTCCAAAGGAATTGCCCATCACTCCATTTTGAGGACCAGGGGGATTGCCCATCGTTGGATTCTAAGGACCAGAGGGATTGCCCACCGCTGAATTCTAAGAACCAGAGGGATTTCCTATTGCTATGATTCCTCAGAGAAGCGATCTCCACGGCTGCTTTCTGATTCTGCTCATGCAAGGCCTGAATCTGGCTTCGAGCCGCATTCAATTCTGACTGCATCTGAATCATGGGATCTTGATAATTTGCCATTTACCTGAAAACAACAAAAATTTTGCAAGATCGTTAGAGTGATATATGTGTTGGCTTGAGATTTTCTCTAGATGGGGTCCCACGGATGGCGCCAAACTGTTAATGCCAAAAATCGCCCAAAAAACCGTGGTCGACTTGTAAGGGTCGACGGTGCACTATAGTCGCCAAACAGGGGCGAAAATCCTTGTGTTACAGATGATTTGCATACAACAGATTACAGAGAAATGTAAATATAAACTTAGTCGTGTGTAATAGTTGTGTGTCGTGCGTAAATCGTGCGAAAAGAGGTGTCGTCGTGCCGTTCGAACTGCTGTCGTGCGAAGGAGCTTCAGCGATATTTGTTCGAATGCCTTGTGAATTACTGCATTTCGGTTGTAAAGTTGCTTAGAAAGTAGATGGAGTGGAGCGAAATAGCTTGGAGTAGATTTCAGAATAGATCAAAACTAGATCAAAAACTAGATCCCCTTTTCGGTTGCAATACAGGCTCTTTTATAGCTTCCGCTGGCCATTAAAGGCGCTTTGATGATTGGCTTTGTAACCGCTGCCGGCGTTGAATGCCATTGATGAGCTGATCGTTACTGACCGTTTGCACCATGAATGACATTAGACCTGCATTAATGAACAAAAGAAAACGGGTTTGACTATTAACGGTTAGTATAATCGTACGACCGTCTTAAGTCTTACACGTCGGTCGTACGGAATGTACGACCAGCATGGAAACGTGTGACCGAGCATACGTTTGTGAATAACTTGTAAGACCGTATCTTAACACAAGGGTGGTCTTATGGAAATGTCGTCTAAGTTTTCTAGCGTCGGTCGTGAGGTGTGATTAGACAAAGCCGCTGAAGAAGCCGAATGGCTAAAAAGCTTCCTAGAGGGTATTCCGTTGTAGCCAAAACCGGTGACCGCTATTGATATCCATTGTGATAGTATGGCCGCTCTCACAAGAGCGAAGAATCAGATTTACAATGGAAAGTCCCGTCACATACGAAGGCGCCACAACACTATAAAGGACTTGCTGAAAAATGGAATCATTTCCATTGACTACGTAAAGTCAAAGGAGAACATTGCCGATCCTTTGACAAAAGGCCTAAGTAGAGAGCAAGTATCCTACACATCGAGGGGAATGGGCTTAAAGCCAACACAATGAGTTTCCTCGGCGGCAACCTAACCTAGCGAAATTGGAGATCCCATGGTCTAGGTTCAATAGGCAAACTAGTCAGGGTCAACTCAAGCAGCAATCAAACAAAGGTATGCCTATTCCTATGATGTTTCCTTTGTGTTTTCCGTTGATGATATAGGGATGAATATTTTATTCTTAATAATGTTGATAGCTTCATAGTAGAATACAACGGAATATTCTTGATCGGCATTACCTATGTGAGACTGATGTGGGGTCGCATCTTTGAGGACGGATAAGGCTACGTCTTCTAAAACTCTCATGAAGAAAAGATATGTTCACGACCGAAATGAACACAATGGTAAGAATTAAATTACGTATAGCTATAATATGTGTGATGCCTATTGTCTCGATTTACTACAAAAAGTGGCTAGTTCAAGACTTTAGTTCACTATCCACGAAGTAGATCCGATAGGCATTCACTAGGAAAGGTTCAAGTCCAAAAGACACCGTTTTTCGATGCATATTATAACTAGCTTGGTGATAGAAACATAAGTTCCATATATTGCTTATTTTCTATTCAAATGTAGGGTATTATTTGGGTTTGAATAGAAAATGTGGGGTATTGTTGGAACTTAGTGAAGAGGTGAGAAAACTTGTCCCATATAGGAGCCAAGACAAAGTCTAGACCACTTAATAAACTCCAACCATTGAGCATTAAATGAATCATTTAATTACTTGGGCTTGGTGATTGTGTTCTTGGTGGGCTCTCTTTGACATAAATATATATATATATATATATATATATATTAAATGTCAAAGATTAGGCATTGGGCCTTGGGGCTCTTGGGGTCTCTCTCCTCTTGTTCCATCACCGACGTATGATAATTCGCTAGATTCAAGTATTGACTTGAATAGATTGTTGTATCCTCAAGACAACGCCAATACACGCGGCGAATTTTTGTCTTAGGACACTGCGGAATCGCGGGCCTCAATCTCTATTCCTTTGTACAAGAATCTTCAATATCAAGTAAGGTTTACAATTTCGTTGTTGATTATGTTTGTATCAAAACATTGTAAAAGAATTCGTTAATTTTATTGAATTTGATTTTGTTCTTCTACACAATTCTCAATCGTAATTGATCAGTCCTAACAAGTAGCGCTCAATCATTCCGGTTTTATTGTGGGTCCTCCCCACATGGTGCGTTAATTATTACCTCAGACGGAAAATAATAATAATAATAACCACATCTTTTATTGATTTCCGGTGAAAAATAAATTTGTTGATTCTCATGTTACTAGCATTTACAAATTATGCGTTGTTTTTTGAAATATGAAGGAGTTATATGCATCAATTTGATTTGGAATGAATGTGTGAAATGAATAAATGTTTTTGATGTAACTTCTTGAATTTATCACACATGAAGCATGGCTTGCTTTGTTTATCGACGACTATCTCAAAACTTGGACCAATTATTATTGATATTGATATTGATAGTGCAAGTTAAAGTAAGAGTTTTGACAATTTACATCATGCCATCAAGATATTATTTCATAATACCTGCTTCACCTAGAATTTACATGGAGGCTATCAAGATATTTAAACACAATCTAAAAATGGTCCTTTTTTATATAATATAATAATAATAATAATAATATAAATATAAATATAAAAATTATATATGATTAAACTGCATACCAGCCTACCAGTACCAGGTGAGAAGACAAATTAAATTAATCCCCCACCATATGTTCTGAAAACGTTACAAAAAACGGCCTCATTCTTTAAAAGCCCATTCTCTGTTTTTGGCCCGTCTTTTTGAGATTACTTTTTTTCTTCTTCTCTCATCTGGTTATAACCAACAAAACCCTTACGACTAGAGTAGAGATGGTTAAAAATCAGTTTTAGGCCGTCGATCAAAAATCGGTTTTGGTCTCGACACAAATAAAAAGGCTCGATTAAGCTTTATAAGGCCTTGTTATGAGAACTAGTCTCGGTCCTGGGTCGGGCCCAAACCGGTCTCACTTATTTTTTTTATTTTACTTTTAAACTGATTTTTAACTTACAAAAAATATTTTTTGAAAATTTTGGTCAATCAAATACACTAACTAATACGTTTTTATTATAATTGGGTCTATCAAATGCACTAAAATAATACTACGTTTAAAAAAATACATTTTATTAAAATTGGGTCAATCAAATACACTACAAATATGTTTTTATTTAAAATATACTTAAAAATACATTTAAAAATAAAATTTATATAAAAAACCGGGGTGGTCCTATTACCGGTCCCGGGGTCGGGATGGGCCTTGTTTTTTTATGGAAATCGTAACCGGTTAAGGACCGATGGACCCAAACCGGTCCCAAGTCAATCCCGATCCCAGGCCGGACTAGACCCATGTATCTCTACTTACAACTATATTTACATATCTTCAAGTCAATATTCTTTCATTTATTTATTAACATAAATTTAGTCAAAATGGTAGATATGATATTTGCCTATCTTTTTGGTATTTATTTGTATATGTGAGCATTTTTTAAAGTATATAATAATTATATACGTTAAATGCAACAAAATAAACTCACACACCCTTTTCATCTTTGGTGAGCTTTGAAACCCTGACTTCCTAGGAGACCAAAGGCTCACATACCGTTAGGGCAAATGCTTTTTGGTTGTATATGTAAACATTAGATGCTCATAGTTTCACAATTACTTAGGAGTATACATATTGTTTGGTATATATTTGATCCGCCATGTTATAACTTGCCAATTTTGTGATTAAGATGCTTTAACACTTATCCATGAGGGTTAATTGCTTTGTGTTGTCAAGTAGTGAGTTTAAGGTCCCTATCTTGAATGTTAGTAAGTATACACTAAAGGTCAAATGGGAACATTAAGGTTGAACTCATCTAGGGAAAGAATGTGCACTAAGATATAGTATTTTTGAGGTGATACTCGAAGAAATGTGCACTAAAGATATGATGGCCTTGAGGTGAAACTCTGTGCAGTAGACATTAACGTATTGAGGACTTGAAGTGACACTTGGTATAGTGCAATCTGAGGTGTATTTCGATAACTTTGATAAGGGCATACTTATGTGTTCCGTCACAATCAATAGAAATGAATCTCCCTCGTCATCAAAGACGTGTTTGTCTTTTTAAAGTATTTGTGTAAAAGACAGTTTTCATATGATGTCCTGTAATTTGTAACCATAGTTATCCAATGTTCTTTGATTAGAATAATCAACATCTCTCTTTAGCCTGCGACATTTGATCCTCAGCTTGTTACTTCTCTTCCTTGACAACCTTAACCCTTCACCACTTAGGCACTTACACACTATACAAATTGGCCAAAAATGAGGTGTTACACAAAATCTAATTATTGAATCATCCACTAAACTTGTATTATTGTTTTCAATATTGATTCAAGGCTCTTTTGATTTGTGTACAATTTGGTTCTAAATCTATGTAACCATCTACTACAAGTTTAATATGATTTGAAATGAAACAATATGAATACTTTAACCAGGTCATCAATTGAACTTTTAATTAACTCAAAATTGGACTTGGATGTAATACATTGAACAATAGCTTAGATATTGTTATGAAGTTGAACTAGGTGAGTTGCCTTGGATTAGTAATACAATCATGCTAATGATGCTATAATCATATCTCCTCTTTCCATTGGTAATTAAAACATTCATCCATAAGTTTTTTTTGATTGTACTGGAAATCACATATATCCTATTAACGTTTTTCAACGTTAAATGACATTCAAATTAGTAACACATGGCACAAATGATTTAATTATATTACTGAATTTAAAGATTTTCCAATCAATACGTTAAAGTTTTCTAAAATACTCATAAGAAAAAAAAAGATATTAAGAATTTTGGCATTTGGCCTAATTAGTTTGCCTCTCGCAAACTCCACTAGGTTGCTGTCTATTTTAGTGTCAAGCTCCCATATATCGTGTTCCGTAACTTAGATGTATTAGTTTTGTGTGGTATGATTGTGTTGTATATTGGATGATTGTCCTATTGGGTGGTAATAATATTGATGTTTTGTTGTTCGAAAAAAATTTGGGCTAATTACGATCCTTGGCATGAATAACTTTATCTTATATTAATTCTTTGCCAACATAAGATAATATAACAAGTAGACATGTACTTATGATGATGAATAATTGAATATGGTATGGGATGTTGCATATTGAAGGCGGTTACTAGCTTAATTAATTAGTATTAGTATTAGTATTAGTATTAGTATATAAACAACATGTTAATATAGTAATGAATAAGATGGGATCATATATAGAAGAAAAACAAAAGTAATATATGTAATGTAAATCCCAATCCCAAGATGTTGTCACATGCATGCGGATGGTTTAGTAGCTCCATATAATATATAAACTAATCAATTATATGTATATAATATACATATTTGGGCAACGACTGGTCTTATGCTACTAATGCAAATGCAAATGCAAATGGGTTGCGTGCGAATATTCCATAATTCTATATATATATATATATATATAAATTATATATATGTAGTAAATAACTAATTTATCAAGCCTAATAATTTAGAATTCATGTGCATGTGATTGCAGACATATATATGCTTCGAAATCACAAATTCCATTTCCATACCTACGTATACGCAGTCTCCTTCAATTTTCTATTAACTCTACTTAATTACCTTACTAAATTACTATAACACCCCTGCCTTTTTCCCCATCACAATAATTTTTAGTTATTTTGTTTTTATAAGGTGAAGGATTGTATGAGAAGTTGAGATTAGCGTGAGAAGTAGATTTAAACTCTTGATCACTTTTAAACATATGTCCTTCCATGAATTGCGCCTTAAAAGATAATTGATCGGGTGCATCTCATCCTAATGTGCGTCCATTTTTCATCCAACGGTTGATGACCACTTCTCACGTTAAATAGTCGTTAACCTCAACTTCTCGCCGGAACTTAACCCATATTTACATATTTGGATTCACGTAAGACTACAAAATAACATTGAAACTTCATAACAAAACATTGTAAAGATACAAAATACACCGAAACCTTACAACACAAATAATATGAAGGTTTAATTACCCTTACAACATTATCTTGTAAAGTTTTAATGTTATCTACGTAGTTTAATTAACGAAAGCAATTTGGTGTAACATAATTCCAAGTCTATACATGAACCTTAATTAATTATTCGATTTGAACAGCTTTAAAAAAGAAAGATATACGTAGTAGGATTCCTAACTAAATATATGCTCCTTAATTAGATGACGACTCGCCTCATTTACTAATCTTTAATTTCATCATGGAATGCAAATCTTAGCCTTGGACCATTCAACACCTCCAGCGCACACACACACACACACACACACACACACACACACACACACACACACACTATAATAAGTTTTAATTGGTCGGATTTTGAAATTAAAAGAGAAAAACATATGACATATCAATTAACCAAAATAAAAGGCATATTTGACTTTTAATAACCATCAAATCATATATTTTCCACATAAAAAATGCTACAAAAATGAAAAAGTATGATTGAACTCAATCTCTATGTATTATATAAATTCTTCTTGTAAATTGGCTTTTACTTATGTCAATATCACATATTTCTTTTCATATTTTTAAGGTTTTGATTTGATATAAATAATTTTTTTTTAACAGCAAACAAGAACTTATATTACCAACTTAAAATAGTACAAACCCAATACATAAACAAAATTGAGTGAAGCCCATCGACCAGACCACCACATCCAAAAAAAAAACAGTTCGCGAGATGCAGACAAACAGCAAACGAAAAGGGAAACAGAGGAAGAAGAGAAAGGAAAAAACTAAGTAAAACTAACTCAAACCAAACTCAAAAATGAACCGAGCTTGACCCTGTATTCCCCGATGCACCTTCCTGCTTACGTCTCCGCCGGATTCGATAACCAACTCGTCCAATTTGATATAAAAAAATGTTTAAATGATAACACTTGATATCGTAAATATGTATTTGCAAAGATCTAATGAAAGAAATTTTTAATTAGAATTGTTTCAAAAATGATGATTTATTGTTACTTTGTGACAATAACTATTATATATTGTAAAAACTAACTCAATCTAAAAATTATTTTGGAAAATAAAATATTTGAGACCAATATAACGTTGTTATTTTATGTTGAGAAAATGATGGTTTTGATTTTAATTAGGCCATCCGTAGCCCAGCGGCTTCGGGCCCGGGTTCGGAGGGCGGGTTGGCGGGCTCTGGGTACGACTTCGGCGGGTTCACGCGGGTACGGGTGGCGGGTAAGGGGCTCGGGTTCCCCAGCCCGCATACCCGACGAGTTTATTTTTTTTTTTTATAATTTTTTAATTCAAACGGCTATAATTCAAACGGCCATATTTTTTTTTTATCAATTTTTTATTTTCCAATTTAAACCCTATAAATCATCCTCAAATCTCATTCATTTTTCACACCAAAATTTAAACACTCATCTCAATCCTTAAATATTTTCTTTCATTTCTTTCAATCCGATATAAACTTTATGGATTCGCCACCCGTTTCATCGTCCGGTTCTTCATCATCCATTGACACCGACGAGGAATTCGGTCAACTATTAAATCGTTATGCAGATTTGTTGCAACAAGCTGTAGCCTCATCGTCAAGAAGACCGAGGTCCGGGAACATAGAAAGAGGTCGGGTAGATGCTAACGACCGGCTTTTGCAGGACTACTTTGGCGAAAACCCGGTGTATACTTCGTATTTGTTTAGACGGCGGTTTAGGATGAGCAGGCAACTATTCGAACGGATAGTTCAAGATTTATCGGGAGTGTATCCGTATTTTACACAACGGATTGACGGACTCGGGTTACAAGGTTTCTCTCCGATACAAAAGTGTGTATCCGCTGTTCGACAATTGGCGTATGGAGTAGCTTCCGACGCACTTGACGAGTACTTGAGGATGGGAGAGAAAACGTCACGAGATTGTCTGCACACTTTCTGCACAGGTATTATTGAACTCTATGGTGGAAAATATTTACGCAAGCCTACTTACGATGATATTCAGAAGTTGTACCACAAGCATGAAGCTAAACACGGATTTCCCGGCATGCTCGGCAGCATAGACTGTACTCATTGGTCGTGGGCAAATTGTCCGAACGCATGGCGAGGTCAATTCATGAGAGGTGATCATGAACATCCGACAATCATGCTAGAAGCGGTGGCCTCCCAAGATCTATGGTTCTGGCACGCATTCTTTGGTCGAACATATTTGGCATATCCGACTACCCAACAACGACGACGAGTAGATTTTTTATATTTTGTAATTTTTAATTTTATTTTGTAATTTTTAATTTTATTTTGTAATTTTATTTTTATTTTGTAATTTTATTTTTATTTTGTAATTTTTAATTTTATTTTGTAATTTTATTTTTATTTTTATGAATGTTATGATTTTTTATTAAAAAATTAGATGATGTGGCATGAGGGTTCAAAAGGTTCAAAAGGTTGGGGTACGGGATTAGAGGGTTCAAAAGGTTGAAGAGGGTTCAAAGTGGAAAACTGATGTGGAGCTGATGTGGCACTGAGGGTTCAAAAGGTTTGAACCCTGGGATACGGAAGCCCTTAGAAGTATAATAAAAAAATAATTGAAGTTGTGTTGTGTTGTGATGGTGGTTGAACAAGGAAGTAATGAAGCAGCCGTAGACAGAGATATTGGAATTAGGGAAAATGATAAATAAATGTTTCCATCCACATCCGTTACAAACTAAATAATAAATATAAATAATATCGTCATTATTATTAATTAATCAAATAAGAAATAAAGAAAGAGAGAAGGGACATGTTTTCCATGTAATTAACATTACTTTTTCTTGGAATTTGGACTCTAATGACATTTAGTCCAGGTTCCTCTTGGGAACGTGCCCTTCACGTGCCACCCCCCCAATAAATTCGTTGTTTTTTATATTTAGTGATTTATATAGATTGTGTCACACATTATTTATGGTTTATTCACAAAATATATACATTACTATTTTGATTTATTTTGCTATTATGCAACTTGTACTTTTTATTTGATTATTATTTATTTTTTTATAAAATATCGGGTTGAACTAATTAGAAAAAGACAAGACGTATTTAGTAATAGTAGTAAGAATAATAATGGTATGTGTATATGTGGTGGATATGGAAATGGGAAATAATAGGTAGGGCCGTTGCTTGCTTGCTTGTTTTTCAATACCTCTTGTAGGGGGCCTCTAAACAGTCAAACATCCCCCAAGACCACACCTCATCTCATCTTTCTTTTTCTCTCTCCCCCTCTCTCTACACATACATATATATATATATATATACACATATATATATATATATATATATATATATACATAGGGAGAGGTTCAAATGAGAAGTGCAATTATTTTGAGAAATAGAGAAGTGATCTTGGCCATGCATTCGGTCAAGATCGGCGACTTTGACCGAGAAACAGAGGATAATTTCTCGCATGGTCTGCACGTGGTCTGCAAAAGATAGAGGGGTAGTTTCGTAAAAAATACGCGGGACAGGTTCATATATGAATTTGTGTGATTCATATATGAACTTTTGTGTTCATATATGAACCTTTGTAATTCACATATAAAATATTTTTAAATAATTCATATATGAACCTTTGTGATTCATATATGAATCAGTTAATTTGTTCATATGAGAATTAGTTAAAAAAATCATATATAAATCACAAAAGTTCATATATGAACACAAAAGTTCATATATGAATTAGTTAAAAAAAAGTTTATATGTAAATTACAAAGGTTCATATATGAACACAAAGATTCATATATGAATCAGTTAACTGGTTCAACTGATTCATATATGAACCTACAGTTAATTAGTTTCATATATGAAATACAAAGGTTCATATATGAATCACAAGATTCATATATGAATTAGTTATAAAGAGTTCATATGTGAATTACAAAGGTTTATATATGAACGTATAGTTCATATGTAAAAGTTACGAAATTGCCCGTGTTTTTTGTAAAAGATACGAAATTGCCCTTCTATTTTTGGAACAACCGTAACTTTTGACCAGTCAAAGCCGCAATTTTTGACCAGTCAAAGCCGCAACTTTTGTCCAATTATAACCGATCTTGACCGAATAAATGGCCAAGATCACTTCTCTATTTCTCAAAATATTTGCACTTCTCATTTGAACCTAAGGCTATATATATATACATATATATATATATATATATATAGTAACAACCCAAACTTAAAATCATGCAAACACAAAGAGTAATATAATTAAACATTGCCTAAACGGTCTCGAAACATCCAATTAAGCATAATTACACCCAAGTCTATAATGATTAAACGTCTAACAGCTGAGAAATTTAAATATAAAACTAAGTCTGGGAGTCTAAGTCATGGAATACAAAATTTCTTTTACGCACTTGGCCCCGAGCTCAAATCCTCCATTTCCCCTTGCTCGAGCCCTCACATACCTGTTTGCCTGAAAATATTTTCAGTTTTATAAAAACGGGTTAGAACGGAGGTCTAGTGAGATCCCTCAAGTAACATACCACACCACAAATATCATTTAGGAATGAAGTAAAAGTGTTAGTCCCAGATGGCTAAACAAGTATTGTAGAAGGGGGCGGGGTTGAATACAATACTCAAAATTTTCACAATTTTAATTCTTTTTTTTAATTCTTTTTATTGAAAAACTTTCAACAAGAATTACACAAAGAAACTTAAGACTGTTGCGGAAAAGAACAAATAACTATTCTAACAGTCTTACACAAAGTATACTAACAAAATAACTAAGAACACTTTGAACAAAGCTATAAAGTTTTTCAAGCAACCTGGAAATTCTTGCACTTAGAGAAATCTTCCAGTTTGCGTAGAATATCAAGAGCACACAGTAATCTTCAAAGTCTCTCAAGATGTTGATCTTTTCTGCATGGAGAGGTCTTCCTTTTATAGTGACAAGGAGTGTGCAAGCATTGAATGCTTGGGACACCTGTCATCTTCACACTTGCTGAGGATGTTGACTTCTGGAGAGTTGTGAAGTCCTTGTCACCTTTTACAAGGTACAGTCAGAAGAGCCCATGCATGAGAAAAGAACTTTATATGGAAATGGATAATAAGACAAAATGTCACTTTATCCATGTAGAAAATATCTTCTCAATTTGTCTTCTAAAGATTGCACCACCGAAGGAAACTTGGGATATGTGACACATCTTTGGAGAAAGCATCTTTGAAACTTCTTTGAGATCCCACCGATGATAGCTCTGGGATATGTGACACATCTTTGAAGAAAGCATCTTTGAGACTTCTTTGAGATCCCACCGATGATAGCCTTGGGATATGTGACACATCTTTGAGATATGTGACATCATCTTTGGGATATGTGACATCATCTTTGGAGAAAGCATCTTTGAAACTTCTTTGAGATCCCACCGATTATAGCTTTGAGATATGTGACATATCTTTGAGATATGTGACATCATCTTTGGGATATGTGACATCATCTTTGGAGAAAGCATCTTTGAGACTTCTTTGAGATATGTGACACATCTTTGAGATATGTGACACATCTTTGAGATATGTGACATCATCTTTGGGATATGTGACATCATCTTTGGAGAAAGCATCTTTGAGACTTCTTTGAGATCCCACCGAAATTGGACTTCCATTGGTGGGATTCTTTGGCCGAAACAGAGAGAGATTTCGGTGGAGATATGTCCACCGATGTGTGAGAACACCATCGGTGGACAATGACTTGTATGTGTTGAGAAAAGATCTTTCACTTCCACAATGAGAGAATCTTTAATCTTGACTTTGGTTGATCTTTGACTTCACCAAACATTTGCTATCTTGTACAAGCCATTACAAAGAACCATGCATCCAAAATTTCTCTAAGTATAAAATGTTTTTCAAAGTATAAAAGGAGATCATGAGGTCATCTTCAAATCTTGATGACCCAACAATCTCCCCCTATTTGATGTGACATCCATACTTAGAAAAACATGAGTAAGACAATGAATAATGCATGTTGACCCTTCTTTACTCTTTTGGGTTCTTTTTCACACAGTCCATTTTTTTTTGTGTGTGTGTGTGTATGTATATATAATATTTACATATAAGAAAAAATAAAAAGGTATAGCTGTACAAATAATCGAAAGGAAAAGGAAAGAAGTATAAACATTATGAACAGAATGAATATTACTTGCATCTTTGGAGGGGCGAGTTGAAACTTGTGTCTGGCTTGAGGATTCTACATTTTGATCAGCAGCCTGTTGATGTGTTGAAGAACTTTTGTTTTTCTTCAGATGTTTCAAATCTTCAAGTCATTCACTTATTTCAAGAGAACCTGTGGGTTTTGATAGGAGACAACCCATTATAGTGACAAACTTTGAGGAGGGTTGAGTTTGAATGAATCAGCCTCAGGATGCTTCTGCCAGTCTCTTGCATTTTCTTTCTTTTCCTGTTTAGCATCATCAACTTGTCTTTTATTTGCTCCCCCTCAGTTAGATCAGTCGGTCTTTGTGTTACTCCCCCTCAGTTAGATCCGCCCGGACTGATGTGCTCCCCCTTGACCGGTCCGTCGATTTTCTCATTTTTTCAAGTTGGTCGCTGGATATAAGTACTGAGGGTTGATGTTGCTCCCCCTCAGATGAATTCTCCCCCTCAGCGGCCGACGCAGGAAAAACATCAAGAGAAAATGAAAAATTCGGCCATAAGCAAGACAATTTTTTTTATTTTTTTATTTTTTTATTTTTTTTGGCTTTCCCACCGAAAATGAAGGAGATTCCACCGAAAATTGGCAATTTTCGGTAGGATTTTCGGTGGAAAATCAGTAGAATTTTTTTTTTTGCTTTCCCACCGAAAATTGGCAATTTTCGGTAGGATTTTCGGTGGAAAAGCAGTAGATTTTTTTTTTGCTTTCCTACCGAAAATTGGCAATTTCGGTAGGATTTTCGGTAGAAAATCTGCAGTTTTTTTTTTTTTTTGAAAAAAAATCATTCCCACCTAAAATTTGCAAGAGTTAGACAAAAATTCGGTGGAATTTCTTGAAGAGGTTAAAGGAAATCTTCTAAGACATCTTCAGCAGAGTGTGGAGAAAGTCTTCTAAGGCATTATGGAGAAAATCTTCAAAGTGAAGAAAAGATTGGAATTTCATCTTCCAATTTTTGATGACCCAAAAAGATTGAGTTTGAGGATTTGGGGTGACATCTGCAGAATAGTTTGTAGTGGGTGGATTTTGTGAAAAGGAGAGATGGGTTGCAAACCAAGAGTGAAAAATGATGGAAGAAGGGATGGAGAAATTTGAGAGAGATACAATCTTTAAACAATGGCACATAGGAAGTTGGGTTAGGTGAGAGGAAGGGTATATAAGAAGCTAGATAAAATTGGTGGGGAGAGAATCGGTAGAGGAAATGGTAGAGGAGAGATGTCGGTAGAAAGTAGCAGCTTCGGTGGTGATGTTGATCGGCAGCAGCAAACACCGAGATCAGCAGCCGATAGGAGAGGGTTTGGTGTTGCTTATTCGGTAGAATTTAAACTGGGTTTCGGCAGCTTTCAAGTGTAGTAGAAAAAGGGGTCGGTGGTGGTCTTCGGTGGAGAGAAATGGAGGGTTAGGCCAAAGAAAAAATTAAATAAATAAATGGGATGGGTTTCGGTAGATGTGGTTCGGTAAAAGGAGGGGAGGATTTTTGAGTGGCTAAGGAGGAATAATGTTGGGTGTGATGTCATCTTGATCAAGATGATGTCATCAAAATGGGTTTTCATAAATGGTTGCCGAAAGGACATGATGCAATTTTGATTTTTATAAAGGTTAAAAATAAAAGGTGGTTGAGATGAAGACAAAAGTGGAGGGATTTTGTGAGATGGGTTTGCATGGTGATTCGGTAGGTTTGCATGGTTAGGAGATAATAGATGATGATGTCATGAGAGTAAAGAATTCTAAGGTTTTGTCAACTTTCTCACTTGTCCACATAGATCCATTTGCCCAGCTCAAAATCTGCAATCTAGACCTGGCAAACGGGTCGTGTCGTGTCGGGTTCGTGTCGGGTTCACGGGTTAAACGGGTTGAGAGTGCCTAACCCGAACACGACACGTTTAATAAACGGGTAAGAAAATCTCAACCTGAACACGACCTGATTTAACCCGTCCAACCCGACACGACCCGCTAACCCGTTTAACCCACTAACTCATTTAACATTTATAAATATAAAACTTTTAATAGGGTGCTCCAACATAATAGGGTGCACCAACTTAGAGGGTCCAAGCCAACAGACTCAAACCACCAAGCTAGGGTCAAGGGGGGTGATGCAAATGAAAATACAAGGGGTGAGATCATACTTATAGTGGGCATAGAGCATAAGGTTTTTGTTTCCCACCAATGTGGGATGGGAGGAAATCCCACTTCCTTGTGAAACATACAGAAATTGACAGCTCCTATATGCCATAAGTTACGATATATTTCTTCCATTTAGAAGCCAAATTGGACACTATCATCTAAATGAAAGTTGTTCATTGATATCTTGGGATTCCACAGAAACTAGATTCATGCAATTCGGAGCTATAATCAGACCGCTACAACCTTTACAAAAACAGTGCGCAGGTTCTTGTGTACAATATGAGCTGATTCAAAAACTCAGTGTTTTGACACATTTAAACTCATAATTAGGACTTTAATTCTTCATAACAGTTCTTAAGGACATTCTAAGCTTTCCAACGGTATATCGTACACCTCATTTGGACCAACGGTTGATTTTCTATGAATTTTCTAATAACATGATAGAAACTTTAAAACTCATAATTGACAGCATCTATATGCCATAAGTTACAATATATTTCTTCCATTTAAAAGCCAAATTGGACACGATCATCTAAATGAAAGTTGTTCATTGATATCTTAGGATTCCACAGAAACTGGATTCATGCAATTCGGAGCTATAATCAGACCGCTACAACCTTTACAAAAACAATGTGCAGGTTCTTGTGTACAATGTGAAAACTCAGTGTTTTGACACATTTAAACTCATAATTAGGACTTTAACTCTTCATAACAGTTCTTAAGGACATTCTAATCTTTCTAACGGTATATCGTACACCTCATTTGAACCAACGGTTGATTTACTATGAATTTTCTAATAACATGGCAGAAACTTTAAAACTAAAAATTTGATTGTCAAAGCCCATATTTAATTGTCAAAGCCCATATTTAATTGTTCATACATAACTAGATAATAGTCAAAGCCCATATTTAATTGTTCAAAGAATGACCTAATTTAAACGGGTTAAACGGGTCAATTTCGAGTTGAATTTTTTAACCCTAACCTTACCCGTTTAATTTTCGTGTCGTGTCGTGTCAGCCCGTTTACTTAAACGGGTTGAAATGTATTACCCAAACCCGTTTATTTCGTGTCGGGTTCGTGTCGGGTTAGCGTGTCGTGTCAGTTTTTGCCACCTCTACTGCAATCACAAAGAATTTATTTTCTAGGTACCCATTTGGTTGTGGGTCCTTTTGGGTTAGAAGAAAAAGAGTTGGTGTCACTTAGATCAAATCTTTCTTTCGGTCAGTCTTTGGCAAAATGAGAAGTATCACCACAGATATAGCAGTTTCTATAAAGAAGGATCTTTTTATAATTGTGATATTTTTCTTTATTTTTGCTTTTAAAATATGTCCTCAAAGAATTTGATGAGGACTCAAAGATTTGGGGTGCAGCACCTAAAATTCCTTTTTCAAATTTTGGGAGGACCAAAAACTTTTCCTTTGAAAAGGACAATTTGAGACACACAGATCTGTGAAGAAAATCGGTAGGAGAAGACACACAGGTATATATATATATATATATATATTTTTACAAAAAATTGGAGGATTTCTTTTTGATAAAAAATCGGCACACAGAAACTTTCCTTTTTCAGAGTTAGAAAATATTTTGCATGAGTTGGAAGAGAAGGATGCATCATCTAAAGACAATAGATAAAGAATTAAATGCTTCAATCTTTTCAGCATCAGAGAGAGATAGAAATGGATGTACCTGTGGTGAGGAGGAGAATCACTTAGCTGATACAAGAGCAGTTGAGGAGTCATTCGCTTTCAGATGTGGGTTCATCTGCCAAATCATAAGATTTAGCAGGCAGACCCTTTCCTCTTCTGACAAGTCTTTCATTTCTTTCCTTTTCTCTCTTGTATTTTTCCTTGTATCTTTCAGCCCGGTCAGAATTTGCAGAAGAGAGGTGTTGGCTGAACTTTTGGGAATCATATTTGGATCTTTCCGATTTTGAGGAAAATCGGCCTGAGGAAGCAGTTCTGGGTCTTTCAAAATGTTTACTTTTACACTCAGAAGCAAAATGACCCTTTTTACCACAGTTAAAACATTTCTCATTAGATTTGTCCAAAGAAGAGTGTTTGGAGAGAGAAAAGGTTGATTTTCTACCAAACTTAGATTTTCCAGAAGAGAGATGAGATTTGGATTTAGAGTGCCCATCCAACATGACCATTTCATTAGAAAATTTATCAACTGAAGTTTCCTCACATTCATCCTTAGCATCACTAAGATATGCCTCTGAATGATCATTGGGATCTTCTTGACTATCATGGTCAGAGTCAGATGGGTAGGTGATTTTTGGAAAACACTTAGTCTTTTTGGAAGAGTCACTTAGGAGAGCAAGAGAAGAGTTCTTTATAAACCTATGCAGTTTCGTCTGCTCATAGTTGAAAAGAGTTCCATAAAGAACAGTTAAGGGCATGAACTCAAGGTCCTTGGTAGTTTTGATGCAAGTACATATATTTTCCCAAAAATCTGGAAGACAATCCATGAACTTGCACAAGACTTCCTCATTATCATAGACTCTGCCCAACAACTTAAGATCATTTAAAAGAGAGTTGAAGCGATTGTAGTAGCTAGGAAGAGATTCTCCTTTTTCAAAAGCAAAGAGTTCATAATTTCTAACAAGAGCAATCTTTCTGCTCTTTTTAACTTCATTTGTACCTTCGTACAAAACACACAGAGTGGACCACATCTCTTTGGCAGTAGAGAGATTTACCAGAGAGTGGTACACTTCATCAGGAAGAGAGAGAGCAATGATAGTTCTAACTTTAGAATCAAGAGATACAAGCCGTTTTTCCTCATCAGAGTATTTCTTAGGATTTTTAAGAATGTAACGACCAGTAGCAGCAGATTTTTCTTCATCAGACGAATCATCATAATCATCTTTGCCAACAACTTCCTTACCAGATTTTTTGCTTTCATAGCGAGACCAGACTCTAGGAACAAAGGGTCCCTCACTTAGAATGGTTGGATATCTACTATCCATTCCTTCCATGAAAAGCATCATCCGAATTTTCCACAAAGAAAAGTTGTTGGGGTTAAACTTAGGAGGTTTTGAAATAGACCCATTTTCAGAAAAGTTATTTTGAAAAGAGTTTTCAATAGTAGAAGAAGAAGAGGCAGCCATCGCAGATCAAGTTTATGGAATTAAACTTTCTGCTCTGATACCACTTGTTAGTCCCAGATGGCTAAACAAGTATTGTAGAAGGGGGGGGTTGAATACAATACTCAAAATTTTCACAATTTTAATTCTTTTTATTGAAAAACTTTCAACAAGAATTACACAAAGAAACTTAAGACTGTTGCGGAAAAGAACAGATAAACTATTCTAACAGTCTTACACAAAGTATACTAACAAAATAACTAAGAACACTTAGAACAAAGCTATAAAGTTTTTCAAGCAACCTGGAAATTCTTGCACTTAGAGAAATCTTCCAGTTTGCGTAGAATATCAAGAGCACACAGTAATCTTCAAAGTCTCTCAAGATGTTGATCTTTTCTGCATGGAGAGGTCTTCCTTTTATAGTGACAAGGAGTGTGCAAGCATTGAATGCTTGGGACACCTGTCATCTTCACACTTGCTGAGGATGTTGACTTCTGGAGAGTTGTGAAGTCCTTGTCACCTTTTACAAGGTACAGTCAGAAGAGCCCATGCATGAGAAAAGAACTTTATATGGAAATGGATAATAAGACAAAATGTCACTTTATCCATGTATAAAATATCTTCTCAATTTGTCTTCTAAAGATTGCACCACCGAAGGAAACTTGGGATACGTGACACATCTTTGGAGAAAGCATCTTTGAAACTTCTTTGAGATCCCACCGATGATAGCTCTGGGATATGTGACACATCTTTGAAGAAAGCATCTTTGAGACTTCTTTGAGATCCCACCGATGATAGCCTTGGGATATGTGACACATCTTTGAGATATGTGACATCATCTTTGGGATATGTGACATCATCTTTGGAGAAAGCATCTTTGAAACTTCTTTGAGATCCCACCGATGATAGCTTTGAGATATGTGACACATCTTTGAGATATGTGACATCATCTTTGGGATATGTGACATCATCTTTGGAGAAAGCATCTTTGAGACTTCTTTGAGATCCCACCGATGATAGCTTTGAGATATGTGACACATCTTTGAGATATGTGACATCATCTTTGGAGAAAGCATCTTTGAGACTTCTTTGAGATCCCACCGAAATTGGACTTCCATTGGTGGGATTCTTTGGCCGAAACAGAGAGAGATTTCGGTGGAGATATGTCCACCGATGTGTGAGAACACCATCGGTGGACAATGACTTGTATGTGTTGAGAAAAGATCTTTCACTTCCACAATGAGAGAATCTTTAATCTTGACTTTGGTTGATCTTTGACTTCACCAAACATTTGCTATCTTGTACAAGCCATTACAAAGAACCATGCATCCAAAAATTCTCTAAGTATAAAATGTTTTTCAAAGTATAAAAGGATATCATGAGGTCATCTTCAAATCTTGATGACCCAACAAAAAGCATTAGTAAATGATCCACCTTTAAAACCACATTGCACACACACACACACAAATGTAGATGGCACACGTTTTGGTCACGCATACTTGCGACAACATGTTCGGACTCACACCTGCCCTCAGCTGAATCACACGAAACAGATTCGTGCATTCCAATGGGTCACACCTCCCATATAAAGCCATCACATGTTCCCACCCCAAATGCATGCAACTTGACCTTCACACCCACAGTGTAAATATAAAACGATATAATCATGCATAGAAATCATCAACGCATATTAAAACTTCTACGTCAATAGAAGCAAGTAAGAAAACTTGTTGGTCCCGAAGGGGTTATAAAAGCTAATTTAAATATTTCAAAAAATTTCTCTCTCATTTCTCCTCTATCCAACGAACATTATTCTGACAAACCTTATTCCAACAAACACATGATGCATATTGTGATACCCTTAATACAATAATGCAAATAACAAAAAAAAACATAGTGTGACACACTTAGTAAAGCAACACTACCTGATTGTAATACATCGTAAAACAACAAAAATACATTGTGGTACCAAATGTGATACCCCATTAATAATGATAGATACCCCATTGTGATACCACTATGCTACCAAATGTGATGGTCATTGTACCTAATATGATACCCACTTATCAACATCGAATGCCCTACAATGATGTGTTGTACCCACCTTGGCTTATTGAAATCAAATAACGTGACCAAAATAGTGACGATTTTTTATTAGTTTTTCGTCATTGGAAGTTCATCGTCATTGTAGATTTGATTAAACATGAGAGGAAAAAGAGGGGGATGAGGCTATATTGATGATGGTGAAGAGACCAACTTGGGTTCACATATTGGAGATGGTGAAGACACCACCATGATACTCATTGTGATACAACTGTGATACCAATGTCTTTCAACGTCAAAATAGTCTCTAGTTAATGTCTCCTTCAAAACGTTTTCCATACATGTGCCGGAAACCCTTTGTGATGAGAAAAAGAGTTGTTGGAATAAGCATCACAATAGACACCGACAACTGAGATATGGGGAATAGAGGTTTTGAAGCATCAACTTGCAAAAATATTCATACTGTGAGAAACAATGAAAAGACAAAGAAGATGATGGATGATTCCATACTACCTTTTGAAAAAAAAAATTCAAATTTGTGGTGGTGAAAATCAAAATCAGATATGGCTACAGCCGTGGATTGAGGACTCCGGTTGTGGAGGCTGTCCTTCACAATCAGCTTCTCTAGTTCGTCTATGATGTCCATCGGCCAAAATTCTCAGAGATTTCTCGAATCCTCTTTTCGTATAATCTTTATCAATGATGTCCATCCGGTAAACGATCGATGATTTTTGACCTAGTTTGCCGGAACGCTTGTCTCTGGCCGGTGAAAATATGTGGGATGTTCTTGAGTACTTAGCAATTTGATTCTTGAAGTCGGAACCAGAAACCCACAAGATTAATATGCAGGTTTTTGAATGACGGTGGACATAACTATCATTGTTCTATCACCATGAGATAAATATGCAGGTTTTTCCAATATTCAGATTTTTTAATCTGATGGAAATTCTCTTCATAGTTTTAGGAATGATTTTAGGGATTGAGTTGTAAATATTTAAATTATCAATATTACCTTTTATATTTAATTATTAAATAAATCAATAAAATTAAATGATTGGTCCATACTGAATCTCACGGTTATCACAAACTACTTAGTTCTCACGATTATCACAAACTACTTAGACTCATAGGCGAAGGATCGTGTGAGAAGTTGGGTTTAACGTGAGAAACGTGAGAAGTGGATCTGAACTGATGATCACTTTTAATCAAATGTCCTCTAGTGAATTGCGGCTTACAATGGATTTGATCTGGTGCATCTCGGTGCATCTCATTTTAATGTGCAACCATATCTTATTGAACGCTTGATAACCACTTCTCACGTTAACCTCAACGTCTCACCGGAACCCAACCCTATATCTATAGTCGGGTTCAAACGAGAACGATACTTATTTAAGAGAATATAAAATGGTCGAATCAGATGTGATTGTATGCTAACATGTAATAACCATGGTTCTAAGTGTAAGGTTTGAGAGTTTTGTGAGAAAAGTTAAGGGGCTATAACTTTGGGGACTGTTTTGTAATTTTGGGAGAAGGTATAAAACCCTTGTTTTTGGGCACAAACCCTAGATTCTACCATTTTCAATTGGAGCGGTTATAGGAGAGATGAGAAGAGATCGAGCTATCAATTTCACCATCTGAAGAAATTAAAGAAGTGGGGATTTGAAAGCTAGCTTATGCATTGATTCTTCCAGGTAATCTCATATCCTAATCCTTGTACTTGGTGTACATTGAAGAAATCAGATTGTGTGGGTTTTGTGGTTGAATGGTTGTAAATGATGCTCTAAGGGGTATTTAGGCATCATCTTTATGTTTAAGCAGCAAAGGTTTGTTAAGAAAGGGTTAGGTATTGTTGTAATGCTATTATTATTGTGAAATCAAATTTGTTTGGGGGTTTAGCAGTAGATTTCTATCCCAATTAGTCACAAACCTCGCGTCCGGTAAGTGACTCTGTGCAGATGTCCGGATCTAGTATCCGGTAAAGAGTACCCGGACCCCGTGTCCAGAAAGCGTCCGGAAGAGATGTCCAGAGAGTGTAGTTTTCTGGATAGTATAGAGTCCGGAAGAGATGTCCGGATAGTGTAGAGTCCGGAAGATATGTCCGGATAGGATAGTTTTCTGGAAAGTGGAGTCTGGATAGTGTAGTTTCCGGTAAGTAGTATTCGGTCAGCGTAGTGTCCGGTGAATTGTGTTCGGATAGTTTGGTATCCGGAAAGTATGGTATCCGGTCAACTTATTTTTCCATCCATTTACTCAGGTATTCCACTTAAATGTAACAACCCAATCCAAAATTAAGCATTCATAGCATAAAATATAAACCATTACAAAACTAGGTCCCAAAATCTCATTACACTTGTCTCAAAATTTAGTTTGGCGGAAACAACCTATACACAACTGAGAATAAACTAAATACTAAAATAAAAGTAGCACTGTCTCTAACTGCACTTATTCACTAGCATACTCTGCTTACTTGCCAGAGCCTCCAACTACCTGCTTACCTGAAAAAGGTTTAGTTTGGAAAATGTGATGGTTAGACCATGAGGTCTAGTGAGCTCCCTCCTGACAGTTCTCAAAAATCATTTAAAAACGATTTATAACTTTCACATATAAAACTTTCACATATCTTTTCATAAACCTTTCACGGAAAAATCCGTTCCTGTAAATGGCACCCTGAAGTCACTCAAGAGTGACAACGAGTCAGTCTCACGCTGCCTTACTGGATACTCCCTTCCATGGCATAAACGGGTCACTCATCCCGTCATGAGCACTGGCGGGTCTACCTCCCGACTTATCCAGTTTACGTCTAACACAATGTATGCATACATCTCATATAAATTTACATAAAACTTTCATGTAATTAAATCATACAAATAAAACATGGCATTTCTATTTATTTACTTACTTCAGAAAACACGTTAAAAGCACGTATTTTTAGTTAGAAAAACTCACCTGGCGCTTTAGCAAACTTCTCGCTTCAAAACTTCTTACTTACGCTCCTGACCTCTAGGTGGAACACCTAAAATTGTTGAAAACGTATCTCGTAAATCTAACAATTAATACTCGAGCTTACTTCCAAACATGACTTAAAAATCTAAGTTTGGTAAGTTACACTTTTAGATCAAACATCGGGTTCTAGACTCTCCATAATGGCCCAAATAAAATATAATTTTCGAAACTAATAAATTGGATATCGGACCAATTAATATTCGTTTCTTTAATAACCTTCGGCCTAAGCACTATTCACTTCCGGATTAAATTGATGAAGCCCAAAACCATATCCATTTTGTTGGACTCCGGATCTGAAGTTGAGGCCCACTCCGGGTTACAATTAAATCACAAACCGGGTCCAATACATTCAAGTCCAATTACTATGAGTTCCGGTCCACTATGAAGTTCCAGATCCACTATGAAGTTCCGGATCCACTATGAAGTTCCGGATTCCCAAAAATAACATTACCGGATCCAATATTGAATTCCAGATTCTCTAAACCAATCTACAAATTCCGGATCCACTTTAGGTAAAGCCCAATTTCATTAATAATTTCAGATCTATAATAGGTAAGGCCCAACTTCCGGTATTAATAATTCCCGAATTCTGGTTCTATATTTAATCCCATTCCGGTTCTAAATTTAATCCAATTCCGGATCTTAGTTTAAATAAGGCCCATTCCGGATCTCTTTTAGATTCCGGATCCTA
This sequence comes from Saussurea involucrata, assembly GCA_033807775.1. NCBI lineage: Eukaryota > Viridiplantae > Streptophyta > Magnoliopsida > Asterales > Asteraceae > Saussurea > Saussurea involucrata. Next base: position 74,094,811 of record CM066317.1, on the reverse strand, counting down.
AACGCCCCAATATTAATTCCGGATCACATCGTGATTATATTCTGGAATTTAATAAATTCCGGAACCTCGCAATAAATTAAGGCGATGCGATACTAATTAACATTGGTACTGAAAATTAATCCATTTTGAATCAATTAACAAGTCCCTATTCCATCAAAGAACTTCTCTGATTCTACTCTTTATATAGATTAAAAACATAGGCTCCAATTCTACATTTACCAGGTGACAGCCAACTCCAGTTTTTCTAAATCTTAATTATTCCAAACCCAAATAGTAGGAGGTGAGAATAAAAGGGTTTAGATCATTACCTGATAATGGTTGCTTGCAATTCCTCCTTCCTTCTTCTCAAAACTGATAGAAAATAGCTCTTGCTTGCTTTGCTCTCACACCAGCCGTCAAACACACAAATGATTAGGATTTCTAGGGTTTTGAGCCAAATTTTGGTAGGTTATATACTCTCTCCAACTTTGCGATTTGGCCCCTGAACTTTCAACCCTCAAAACTTCCCACGAAACTTTAATCTTTTCTAATTAGATTCGGGTTATTACATTGGAGGTCAGAAGTAAAAGAAGAAAATTGATAAGGGCACCAAGTGAGTTTTTCTAACTAAGTACGTGTTTTAACGTGGTTTCAAAAGTAAGAAATGATTATGAAATGTTATGTTATATTGCATGAAAAATGTGTGTTTGGAAAGTTAACTTAAAGTGTATGCATACGTTGTTGATAGATGTGTAATGGCTAAGTCGGGGGGTGTGGCCCGTTAGTGCTCATACCGGGGGGGGTCCCGTTTATGCCATGGGAGGAGTGACCCAGTAAGGCAGTGTGAGACTGACACGTTGTCGCCATTGCGGGACTTCAGTGTGCCACTTACATGTACAATTTATGTGGAAGCTTAGTGTTTAAAGTTGTTGTTTATAATGGTTATGAAATGTTTTATACTTGTTGATGAAACTGTTGCCACTAGAGGGAGCTCACTAGACCTCATGGTGTAACCCTCGCTTTTCCAAAAATTAAACTCTTTTCAGATAAGCACTTAGTAGAAGGCTCTAGTAAGGGCAAAGAGAAAGCGCGAGCGTGAAGCTTTGGACTAGAAGGAAGCCGTTATAGTTAGCATGTCAAGCATAGCCTTTAGAAATCTCAGCTGTGTAATAGGTTGTTTCCGTAAACCTTGTGTTGTACTCGTATTTTTTTGATGGTATTTTGAGGCCGTTTCAGCAAGTCATATATTTAATACCGTTATGCTTTATTGGTTGAGTTGGGTGTTACAGTTGGTATCAGAGCCATAGTTTAAGGGATTTAGGTGACCGGATGGGCCTAAACTTAAACTGTGGAGAAGAGGGGAGCACAACTAAGATATAGGATGCTGTAGGAAAGATCACTTTAAGTGCGCTAGTGATAGAGTAGCGAGGACGGTCATGTAAGGTAAATTTGGAATTACATCTGGCCAATGTAATCGCAAATTTACAGGTACATGAGTGTGCTCAATTGCTCTTGTCGAGAAGATAGATGGGTGTGGTAGTATGTAGTGAGTTTTGACCTTGCAATGATAGAAAAGGGTTGAGGTATCGTGAGAGATCACGCAGGATATAATGTTTATATCTTCTAGAAGAAGTGTTGTTTGAAATGTTATGAGGCGTCTAGAGGAAGAACTTCTTGGGTTCGAAAAGAATGAACGATTGATTGAGGGTAAAACTCCTAGTGTCTAGTGGGTCCCCGTTCTCGAAATTTTTGGTGTAGATCAGTGGGGATGGTAAGGAAGGACGGTGTCGGAATCTTGAAAGCTTCAATTTAAGAGCGGGTAGGGGATTTGAGCCCTGACTCTTTAGTTAAGCTTTTCAGTGGCAAGATTAATGAAGGGAAGATATCAGTGTTGGATTGAATATGTGTAGGGGTAGAATGTGAAGTAATTGGTCAAGACGAAAACTGTATGGGATGGTTGAACAGGTAGGCTGTGAAACACATGTACAGCAAGGAGTTGCAAGGACGAGAGAGCGACCGTCGGTCTAAGGTAGAGTGCCAATGATAAGTTGTGTAGGTACAACGATTGACCTTGTTAGAGCGAATAGCCTTCATTTGCAAGTTGAGTTTCATGCATTGTGTCCCTATATGTGTTACATGAACTTTTTTTATGATTAAAAGTAAATGCGTAAATAACGAATTTCTTGTTTGGAAATGAGTCGACGTGTGCAAGCGTGTGTTTAAAGGGAAAAACAAAACTATTTGCGTTGCACGATAAAAATTTTGAACTTAGTGATTTGCGAATTATATCTCTATTTTTCATGTTGAGAAAATCTTCGTTGCGAAAATCATGAAAACGTTTGACTGCAATGCTTTTATAATCAAAATGAGTATTGACACGTTGATATCATAAATGAGTGTGGGAGCCGACTGATTTACTTCGTGTAAGTGATTTCGTTCAGAACTTTTCTAGTCATATGGGAAAAGGTTTCAGTCAATATGTTTCTGTTGTAACAACATCGTTTTGGTTGATTAAGGTTGTGCTTTACTGAAAAGTTGCGTGCGAACGATTCCTGAGATCGTTGTGCAGGGCATTGGAGTTTTGAGAGTGTTGGGGTCATGTGTACCCAAGTTGTTTTCAAGTGTTGTACTTTTTTTAAATGTTAAAATGTGTGAAATGATTTAAATTATCATGTCGTCATGCACGAAGGCTATGAACTCACGAGGTCGTAGGGATTATTACATTCAAAGATAAGGAAGGGTTTCGAGAGTGGAGATGTGTTGGTCAAGCCGGTTGCGAGTGTTTTGTGATTGTGGTATTCATGTTAAGGAAGAGAGGTGAATAGTAGAAAGGTCAAAAATGGACTTTGGTGTTGGTTGTATGGTGGTAGTTTGTACTCTTGTTCGGTAATTTGAGGTGTGGTCATCGAGGGGCGGTTGTGCCCGGGGGAAGGACTGGAAGTCGTCAAGATATTTATTTTAGTAACTCGTTTTATGTAGCATTGAGATTCATTGATGAATATTGTCGGCGATGCGCTTGAGAATTTGGGAGTGGCCTTGTAATGTTGACCTCGCATCAGGTAAGTCTTGAATTTTCTTCAAGTGAGGACGGCGGAGTATAAGGTTGATTATGATACGTTGGAAGAAGTAGGTCCCGTTAGGAACCCTTGTTGTCGGGAAGGTTTTGGAAGCATCATCATGTTGTCTATTGATGTTGAAGTCAACAACTGTTTAAGATGTCTGAAGCTGAAGACTTGGATCAGGAGGTTGAAAGTTGAGAAAATCACCCTGGTGTGTGTAGACGTAGGAGGTTCTCTAGGAAAGATGTATACTTGCATGATGGTGGATCACCTCGTGTGGGCGTTATGTTTGTAAAAGATTGCTATTTGGATGAGTGTTTTCCCTACGAGGTTTGGATGGTTCATAAAAGGAGAAGGTAGTTAGCGCGACCGAAATGGATGCATTGATTATATCGATGAGAGAGAGTATGCAGTGTCGTTCGGAATGGTTTCTTGGAGATCGCAATGAACCGATGATAACTCTATTTTTAGAGTTATTATTTCCTTTTATTTTCCATTTTATTTTGTCAATTTTAGCCATTCCGCTTCTAAAAAACCCCCATTCTTGGAACAATTCTCGAAAATGAGCAAAAAAGAGTGAACCATAGTCTTTAATAAATTATTTGGTGGAATTTGGGTGTTTTTCACGTTTTATCCTGCAGTGACCACTGTTGTGCCCACTCCGGATCCCACTATCGAGCTGAAGAGAAAAGACAAAAGACAAAGAAACTCCTAGTTAAGATGTAATTATTCTGGAGTTAGAAGGTTCAAATGGCAGAGGATAGGAGACTTGGTTGTTACAAGTGTTCCTTAAAAGCATGGCATGATGATCACACCCTTGTACTTTCAAAGTTGACTTCTAGAAAAGGTGAAGGGTCCATTGGGTAAAGAGGCTATAATTTGGTGGATTGAATAGTTGTCCAAGGAGCTGATTTTCAGCTTAAACCTCCAGTCCTTACACTCTAGATAACCCAATTTTGTGTAAAGACTCAAACCTTCTTCTTAGTATAAATAGGGGTGTTGGGTCTCATTTATGAGGATCTTAATTTCTTGCAATTTCTCAACTACTACATTAGTGTTAGTCTTTCAATTACTGCAGTAGTTAGCTTTAAATTTCTGCATTTTATTTCTTTAGTATAATTTGTAGTTCGAAGTATACAGTGACAGGGACGAATTCTCGTTCCCCACTGTGGGTTTAATTCAAGTCACTTTCAGTTTAATTATGTGTAACTTCTACTCTTTTGTTTTCTTTACTTTAGTTATGGGCTAAACATCCTTTGGGATGTAGGAAGGAGAAGTACCTGGATTTTATTAAAAATGCTTGAGTAATCTTTATACTTAGAATATTTGTTGTTTTGGTCATTCATTCTCGATATTTACCCAAGGATGCGAACAAGCCGATCACTTGCAAGGATCTAAAGTCTAGTTCTTAACTTAGAAATAAGTAGAACGAGTGACACGAGCTTGAATGATGCTAGGGGATTCGAAAGAATTCTTATGACACTTACGAAAGTGAGGTTGGCACAGTGAGCTAATCTCAACCCACTGGAGTAGTAGACAAGCTAGTTGGTGTATCTAAAAACACTTAGAGTATTTGTCTCTACACATTCCATCGAGGCCTGAAAAGGTCCATTTTGAGATTACCATTGACAAAACAATAATTACTAAGAGTATGAGATTTTTATCTAACGGTGTGAGTATTTTGTAACCGGGCTTTTCTAGCGAAAATGCCCACCTCGAATACAAGGATCACTTTTAGGACCAGGTATTTGGTATAAAATCTAGGGAAAATCTAACCTACATTCCTTCTTTTAAATCGTTAGTAAAATCATTGAAGTAGCTATTTCGCCGAACCAACCAAACTATTGCTTCTTGTGTAATTGAAACCTGTAAAAGGAGCTCATAAAAACCGTATTGTCTTGATTGTCCAGTCTCTGTGGATTCGATTCTGGTATTTTACCAACTATTACTTGCTGTGACGATCATAGTGGACAGTGTACACTTGCACTTCCCACTGTGGACAGTTTGCAACCCACTGCGATTAAAACACATATTTCGCACGTACCAAGTTTTTGGCGCCGTTGCCGGGGACTGGCGTGATTTTAAATCTCAAGACATTAGTTTTTGTTCGAGCACGAGTAACTCGTTTTTCTAAGCTGTTCGTGTTGCATGCCACGACGACAACACGAACCTTTGGTGCCAATCGATCTTGAAATAGAGAAAACTTTTCGAAGAAGACGTAGAAACAAAAATCGACAACCCCCTGTGGAACCCACTGTGAACATGGCAGAAATACCACCCGTAGTGGAGACCACAGTGACGATTGCCGATAGCAAAGATCGAAAAATACGGGACTATGCTACTTCCGGAGTTGGTGATTTGAGCTCCGGAATTTTAAGACCCAACATTGTTGCAACTCATTTTGAACTCAAACCGGTGATGTTTCAAATGATCCAAGCCATGGGTCAGTTTGGAGGATCACCATCTGAGGATCCACACTCGCACTTAAAATCTTTCTTGGAAATGACTGATTCCTTTCAATTGCAAGGTGTGAGTGATGAAGCGTTAAGACTAAGACTTTTTCCTTTTTCACTAAGGGATAAGGCAAAGTCATGGCTGAACTCGCATGCACCTCACTCGATAACCACTTGGCAAGAACTTGCCGATAAATTTTTGCAAAAATACTTTCCTCCAACGAGGAATGTAAGGTTTCGAAATGATATAATTTTGTTTAGGCAAGAAGAAGATGAGGCTGTTTCGGATGCATGGGAACGATTTAAAGATTTACTTCGAAATTGCCCACATCATGGCATACCACATTGCATTCAATTGGAGACCTTTTACAATGGTCTTTCCAATGCAGCCAAAATCATCTTAGATGCAACAACCGGTGGAACATTCACGAGTAAAACCTACAATGAGGATATCAAATCTTAGAAAAGGTGTCCAACAACAATATCGAGTGGTCCAATCCTAGAGCAATAGTACCAAAGACCAACACCATCGATTCCGAAGCACTCAAAACCATGAATGCACAGTTAGTGGCCTTAACAAAAATCGTTTTGAACCAAAATAGAGGCCAAGTCAATTCTGCAACTCATCTAGCCGAAAACCGCTCCCTCTGTGGAGAGGAGCATCTTTTTGACTATTGTCCAGCAAATCCGGAAGCCGTTAATGCTATAGGAACCAATCCGAGGAACAACCCATACTCGCAGACTTATAATCCAGGTTGGAGAAATCATCCGAATTTCTCTTGGGCTGGTAATCAAGGACTCCAACCCCAGGGACCGAGTCATATCCAGCAAAGACCACACAATCCCCCTGGATTTCAGCAACATCACAGTGGGCAGTCCCCACATCACAGTGGGCAGAACTCACAGAATTTTCACCAAGGGCAGTCCTCACAACAATTCCAACCACGATCTACTCAACCCGCTGAGGTTCAACCATCAATTGAATCAATTCTCAAGGGGTTCATGAATCAAACTCAAGCAGCCATTAGGAATATAGAGACCCAAGTAGGACAACTAGCCGTTGAAGTTAAGAATAGACCACCAGGGACGTTACCTAGTGATACTGAGCATGCTAGGGTGATAGGAAAAGGACCTGAACATGTCAAGTCCATAACACTGAGGAGTGGAAAGGATCTGAAAGATATCGTTTTCGAGTCTGATGGCACTCCTCAAGTCACTATCATTCCCACAGTGGGGAACGACATCCTTGAGCTTCCTACTTTTGGACCTGTTCCAAAACCTACTGTTCCAAAGCCAATACCACAGCAAACTCAAATTGACCCGCGAAGCATACCTTTTCCTGATAGAATGAGACCTAAAAATGTCGATGTTCAATTTAAAAAGTTCTTAGACATTTTTAAACAACTTCACATTAACATACCCTTGGTAGAAGCTCTTGAGCAAATGCCAAGCTATGTTAAATTTTTAAAGGATATTTTGAACAAAAAAAGAAAGTTGGGTGAGTTTGAGATTGTGCCTTTGACCGAAGAATGTAGTGCCCTCCTTACCAGCAAGATTCCACCTAAGTTGAAAGACCCATGTAGTTTCACCATTCCATGCACAATAGGAGGACAAGAAGTAGGTCAATCACTTTGTGACTTGGGAGCTAGTGTCAATTTGATGCCACTGTCCATTTTTAACAAGTTAGGCATTGGAGAGGCTAGACCCACAACCATGACATTACAACTAGCCGATCGGTCCATTGCCTACCCCAAGGGAAAAATAGAGGACGTCTTGGTCCAAGTGGATAAATTTATCTTCCCCGCCGATTTTCTAGTTCTAGATTATGAGGCCGATAAAGAAATCCCAATTATCTTAGGACGTCCGTTTCTTGCAACCGGACGAACTTTGATTGATGTGTACAAAGGAGAACTCACGATGAGAGTTAATGACCAAGAGGTGACATTTAATGTGTTTAAATCCCTGAAGTACATAGATACCGAAGACTGTTTTGCTTTGAGTTCGATTAGTGAAACCCACTGTTTTGACTCAGTCCCCACAGTGGGGAGTGAGAGTGAGCACTCCGACTTAGAAAGTGAGGACAATTTTGAGGATGAGTGTAACGAAGTAGTGGCAGCCTTTGAACCTCTGGAATTTAAGGATAGAGATGTTCAACACCCTTCAATAGAACAACCTCCCGAGTTAGAGCTTAAACCATTGCCTTCCCACTTGAAATATGCTTATCTCGCTAAGAATAATAAACTTCCCGTTATTATCTCTTCCAAACTTAGTGAGAAACAAGAACAACTTTTGATTGATTTGTTGATGAAGCATAAGAAGGCAATTGGTTGGACCATAGCGGACATTAGAGGTATTAGCCCCTCCTTATGTCAACATAAGATTAACTTGGAGAGTGACCACCCTGGAAAAGTCCAACCTCAAAGAAGGTTGAACCCCATCATGAAGGAGGTAGTTAAAAAAAAGTTTTGAAGTGGTTAGACGCCGGTATTATCTATCCCATTGCTAGTAGTAGTTGGGTGAGCCCCGTCCAATGTGTCCCTAAAAAAAAGGAGGAACGACCATAGTGAAGAACGAAAAGAACGAGCTCATTCCCACTAGGACTGTCACGGGGTGGAGAATATTCATGGACTATAGACAACTCAACTTGGCCACTAAGAAAGACCATTTTCCCCTACCTTTCGTTGACCAAATGCTTGATCCGTTAGTGGGAAAAGAATTTTATTGCTTTCTTGATGGATACTCCGGATATAACCAAATCCACATCGCCCCCGAGGACCAAGAAAAAACTACCTTTAGTTGTCCCTACGGTACTTTTGCATTCCGGAGGATGCCATTTGGATTATGTAATGCCCCAGCCACTTTCCAACGTTGTATGATGTCCATTTTTACCGACATGATTGAGGACACCATAGAAGTTTTTATGGATGACTTTTCTGTGATAGGGACATCATTCGACAACTGCCTGGGAAATTTAGAGAAAAGCCTAGTGAGATGTGAGACCCACGACCTTATTTTGAATTGGGAAAAATGCCATTTTATGGTAGAAGAGGTATTGTCCTAGGCCATCTTGTCTCAAAAAGAGGGTTGGAAGTTGATAAAGCCAAGCTTGAAGTAGTGGCACAACTTCCCGAACCCACAACTGTGAAAGGTATTCGAAGTTTTTTGGGTCACGCAGGTTTTTATAGGAGGTTCGTCAAAGATTTTTCGAAAATAACAAAACCCCTATGCAACTTGTTACAACATGAAAAAGATTTTATTTTTACCCAAGAATGTCGAGATGCTTTTGAAACAATCAAAGAAGCCTTAGTCACAGCACCCATAGTGACCACTCCTGACTGGTCACTCCCATTCGAAGTGATGTGTGACGCAAGCGAGTGGGCAGTGGGGGCTGTTCTTGGACAAAGAAAGAACAAAGTTTTTCACCCCATTTATTATGCAAGTAAAACATTGATTGAAGCTCAGATTAATTACACTGTTACTGAAAAAGAATTACTTGCGGTAGTGTTTGCTTTTGATCGTTTCAGGTCATACTTGATAGGGACGAAGGTTATCGTGCATACCGACCATGCAACAATAAAATATTTAATCACCAAGGCTGATTCCAAGCCTCGGTTGATTAGATGGGTTTTATTGCTGCAAGAATTCGATCTTGAGATCGTTGATAGAAAAGGAACAAGCAATCAGGTAGCTGACCATTTGTCCATGCTCGAGAAGATAGTGGGCACTGCTGATCCCACTCCGGTTAAAGAGAATTTTCCCGATGAACAATTGTTATCAGCCCAACATCTCGAAAATAATATTCCTTGGTATGCTGACATTGCAAACTTTTTAGCGAGTGGACTAAAACCCCACGGGATGAGTGGACAACCTTTTAAAAAGTTTTTACACGATACACGACAATATGTTTGGGACGACCCTTTCTTATATAAGATAGGGACGGACCAAATATTGAGGCGTTGTGTCCACGGGAGTGAGCAACATCAAATACTCCATGGTTGTCATACATCCCACTATGGTGGCCACTTTGGTGGAAACCGCACTGCTGCAAAAATCTTGCAAAGTGGGTTCTTTTGGCCCACTATGTTTAAAGACTCGTATGAATTTGTGAAAAATTGTGAGCAATGTCAACGCACCGGGAACATTTCGCAAAGGAACGAGATGCCTCTTAACAACATTCTAGAGGTAGAACTTTTTGATGTTTGGGGGATTGATTTCATGGGACCCTTTCCAAATTCCAATAATAATTTTTATATCTTGGTTGCGGTAGGCTATGTTTCAAATTGGGTGGAAGCCATTGCGTGTCATTCTAATGATACCAATACCGTGGTGAAATTTTTGCATAAAAATATTTTCACTCGATTTGGAACACCACGGGCATTGATTAGTGACGAAGGCACCCATTTTGTAAACAAAGTCATGGCCTCGGTCCTTGCTAAATATGACATACATCATAGAGTGGCCACCGCATACCATCCGCAAACCAACGGTTTGGCCGAGCTTTCAAACCGTGAGATCAAAGGAATTTTGGAAAAAGTTGTTAAACCGCACCGTAAAGATTGGTCAACCAAACTTGATGATGCTCTTTGGGCCTATCGCACGGCCTACAAAACTCCCTTGGGGAATGTCTCCTTTTAAATTAGTTTTTGGCAAAGCTTGCCATTTACCGATTGAATTGGAGCACAAGGCATTTTGGGCCCTTAAAGAGCTTAACATGAGTGAGGGTGCTGCAGGAATTAAGCGGAGTTTGCAATTGCATGAACTAGAAGAGTTGCGATATCACTCCTATGAAAACGCAAAGTTGTACAAGGAAAAGACCAAGATGTGGCATGATCGAAGAATCAACCATAGGGAGTTCATGGAAGGACAACATGTACTATTGTTCAATTCCCGTCTTAAACTCTTTCCGGGTAAGCTAAAATCACGATGGACGGGACCATACACCATTGTCAAGGTAAGTCCCTTTAGAACAGTGGAGTTGAAGTCCCCACAGTCTGGTCAAACGTTCAAAGTCAATGGGCAGAGGGTGAAGCATTTTCTGAGCGAGAGTGTTCACATTCCATCCCACTCTCCACCCCACTATGGTTAAGAAACATCGGGACCACTTGTAAATATTTTATTTCATTTATTTGTTGCCTTTTTTATTATTTTTGGTATTTTTAATTCTGCATGGTAGTTTATTTTGCATGTGTGTAGGAGAGATTCCCAACTTTTGAAGAAAAATCAAGAAAATGCTTCGCAGTGGGGAGGAACAAGTCCCTGGGTTTCCCACTCCCAATCTGACGAGAGATAGGACAGCTTTTGGGGGCCCAATGCTGACACACATCAACTTTCCTTACATATCAGTCACCTTTTTGCTGCCACTTGTCATAATTCCTTCAACTTCCAAGAAAAACCATCATTTCCTTCTCTCTCTCTCCTAGCCAAACGGTTCCCTCCAATTTTGAAAAGCAAATAAACCTTTTTCATTCTAACCTAAAAATTACTTTTCCTCCTAAATTCCAAACACAATCTCTCTCCTTCTTCTTCCTTTCTCACGAACCAAAACCGCAAACACTCTTCCAAAACCCTAAAAATGGCCAGAAGCAAAAGACTCACTACCCACCCGGAGGAACCCACCCGGAGGAACCCAACCGTGCGGCGGTCCGCCGAAGCAAACCAGCCGGAGACTGTCACCGGCGACCTAAATGAACCACCGCCGGTCTCCGACGAAAATCCGATCATAACCGACGTTCCAGACGCAGGTTCATCCAAGCAAGAGAGTCCGAGGGCTGTGTCTTCATCAAGGGTTTCAGATTCTAGTCTAAACCTTTTGGATGATGAAGATTTACAGAATGATGAGGAAATGCAGAAACTACAAGAAGAATACAACCAAAAGCTGTCTGCAATCAAGAAGAGGAAGGAAGAAGTCGAAAAGAAGAAGAGGAGAGGAAAAGACGTGAAGAAGCCGAAAGGCTGTTGAGAGAGGAAGAGAAGAAAAAGGCTGAGGAGGAACGAAAACAGGTTGAAAAGGCAAGGCTTCTTGAGGAAACAATGAAAAAAGCGGAAGAGGAAAGATTGAAAAAGGAAGAGCAAGACCGAATCCAACAGGAGGAGATTCAAAGAAAGGGCAAGGAGCAGATTCAGACTGAAGAAATCCCCCAAGTCGCAAACACTGTTGACTTGGAGGCAATCCATGCTGCTGCCCACAGTGAGGAGAATCCAATGAAAAGAGCCCTAGTGAATAAAGGAATGGTCACCAGGTCTGGGGTGACCATGTCAAAGAAAACACCCACCAAAAAGTCGAGAACGTCCTCTGGGAAAGGTAAGGGTCTCGAACCCTCTTTGAGTTCATCTGTTGAAACTGATGCTGGAGATGGGAAAATGCCATCGGAAAACCCACACCATTCCACTGTAGGGACCGAACATGCCCCCAGTGGGGTGCCTAGGCAGTTTACCACTCCAACAGCAGCAGCCCACTATGATTGTATTTCCACACAAAAGTTGAACTTGGAAAGGGGTTTTGACCCCGACTTTATTGAAGCCAACTCATTTGTCAAGGATAGAATTTTAGCACAAGATTGGTCGACATTGGCATCTGCCAATCGTCAAGCAAATGCCTCTTTGGTGCGGGAGTTTTACGCCGAGGCTTCTCAAACTAAGGACCCCATTGTAAAAGTCTGGGGTCGAATCGTGAACTATACCCCAGGCGAGATTAATCGGGTTCTAGGCAGAAGGATCCCGGAAGCTTGTGCCTTTGCACAGTTTCTGAAGAAAATGACCCCGGCGGATGAGGATCTTATTTTACAAGAGATAGCAATTGAAGGGAGGCCATGGGATAAAGATGGCCAGAGGAAGTGTCTGCACGCTAGCTCCCTCACCACATAGGCCGCTGTGTGGTTCCAATTCCTCCGTGCCTCTATGTCCCCAACATCACATGATACAACTATGTCAATGCATAAGTGTGCCTTGTTGTATTGCATCCTCACTGGAAGGAAGATCAATCTGGGCATTGTAATGCACGCTGCCATTCATCAAGCTCGCACTCGTAAGAAGGTAATCTTGCCCCTCCCTTGTCTTATCACTTCATTACTAATAGAAGCTGGAGTCCCCTCAGCTGCAGATTGTTGGTGCAAGTGTACCACATCTCTATATATTTATATATATTTATTTTGATGATTACAAACACACCGTATTATTGTTTATCTAACAATCCAATCCAAGTGTACAGTTCTTGAAGAACACGAAGATTTTATCTGAAGAGTTCAAGACGGAAGATTTACGTTGTCATTAGTGTTTATAATTTATAATGATAAACACCCTAAAATAATATACCACTTGGATATTTCTAAAAACCCTAAATGATTTTAAATTAAATAAGGTTTTTGAGAAGATCCAGCAAAGATTGGTTGCGTCCTTGAAGCTGTCCTTTTTCTGACGCAGGTATACCGCGAGGTTCAGCAGGTATACCGCGGCGGCTTACTGTAGATCTCTGATTGATTGGTCGTACTTTTGTCTGGGCGGTATACCGCGGTGTTTAGCAGGTATACCGCGGGTACAGTTGGGCGGTATACCGCGATGTTTAGCCGGTATACCGCGGGTACAAGTTTACGTTTGTTTTGCAGGGTTGACTTTCTCTTCTGCAAAAGTACTTTTATTACTGCACGGTATACCGCGTGCTTTTGGCGGTATACCGCGGATGCATTGTTTCCGTTGGAAGAGTTGCTATATAATGCATGCGATGGTGGAGAAGAATAATATAACAGATCAACAACACACTGCCATCTATCCATCTGATCTCTCCCAACTAATATTCCATACTACATATTATCACTACATATTTATTTTATAAAACGTTTTTTATAAAATATCCAAGTGATAAATATTATACAAGAGTGATTTCCATTGTGAGTTATACTCCTCTTGTAAGTGTTTGAATAACGGGTGTGTGATCCTGTATATCTCAATAAGCTAGAGCTTGAGAGCCTATTGCTTTCCTTTGTATTTGGTTTGTATTCTACCGTAAAGAATACGTTTATTGGATCGTGTCGGGAAGTGTCTCGGCTAGTGATTTACCAAGTTGTGGTAAATCACTAAATCTCCGTGTCAAGTATCTCTATCCCTTATCTCTTTATATTTCCGCTGTGCATTTAATTATATCTGTTTATATAATTATTGTATATTCATTGCATTTATACTCTGCTTTATTTACTATATTTATACTATCCTGTATTTATACGTATCTGTTGTGTTTTCATATACTCTGTTGTATTTACATTATTAAGATATTTTTATAAAAGAATTTTTGAAAGTAAAAGTTTTAAATACAACCTTACCCCCCCCCCCCCCCCCTTAGGTTGTCCAACACAGATGATCAGTGGCTTGTTTCAACAAGCAATATCAGTGTGGCAACCATACACAAAATGGGAAGAGTAATCACTGTCCCAACCGATGATCCCGCTGACGATCCCACTGTGGGGATCGCTGATGAGCACACTGTGAGAAATGCTGGTACCCCACTCCGACAGCCCACTGCAGGAACCGCAAGCACAAGCGCCAACGATCCCATGTCCGCTATCCTGGCCGCTTTAGAGAAGCTCACTTACCGCGTTGAATTTATGGAGGCCAACCAAAAGCACATGAACCGGGCCACCAAATCATTTTGGATGTATATGCGCGATAGGGATGAAATTGTGAACCAAATGTTACAAGCATCCAACGAAGAATTGGCCGCACAGCTCCCTGCCTTTCCAGAAGGAATCTGCCCCTCGATTGCCAGTGACAAGGATTTCAGTGAAGACTCCGTCGATCTTTCACCGCAAGCAACCCCGACGCACTAAATGGTTTGTTGGGATTCAGGTTCCCACTTTTGATGCTCACCAAAAACAATTTCTATTTTATGTTTATTTGCGTATTCTGCCTATGGATAGGCGTTTGACAATATTTGCTGTTTTGGATATTTTTGTGAAATGATGCATGAAAATCCTGCTGCTACAGCAGGTGATTTTGGGTACTAACTCGCTTATTGTTTGAATGTTTGATTGATCTCTTTTCATTTCAAGGTACAACTTTCGGCTTCAGACTTAAAAGGTCCCTTTTGTAAGTACGAATCTCAACTTGTCACCATGAAATGATATAGGCCATTTTTCGCATCCAAGCACGACCTTTTTGTATCAAAAAAAAACCCCTCTTTGAACCCAATGTCCAAGTCACAGTGGGGACACTGTGCAATTTTAAGTTTGAGGTGGGGGCTTCCAGAGTGACTTCCAGTCTTCCCACAGTGGGGACACTGTGAGGTCATAAGTTTGAGGTGGGTAAACCATACCCACCTCCGAAAAAAAAGACAATAATACAAAAACAAAAGAAAATCGGAGTGTCACTAACAAGATTGATGGTGTGCCTTTTCTAGACCATCAAAATGCTCACTTCCAAGAAAAAGATGGTGTGCCTATTCTGGACTATCAGAACACCCACTCTCACAAAAAATAGCCATACCCAAATAAAAAGCCTGAAGTGTATGAACCTATCCGTGCAAAACACAGAACCACTCACTTCTTGAAATAAAAATCTCAAAACGAGATCTTCGGTCCGTGCTTGAAATTACTTACCAAAACCCTTGGGAAAACACTCAAAGCCACAAACCTTCCAAACCCAAGAAAGTCCTATTGATCATTTGTGAACAAGGAAAAGATGCCGTCAAGTACAAAAGTGAAGCTTTAAATTTTTGGAACCGAAAGAAGTATCTAAGGAGGGAGATCAACGTCCATTCAAGGTGAGAAATTGGTAAGTTCCTGCATTCTCAAGTGCATTCATTTTTTTTATTATTCTTTTTATTACTTGGGGACAAGTAATGGTTTAAGTTTGAGGTTGTGATAACTCTATTTTTAGAGTTATTATTTCCTTTTATTTCCCATTTTATGTTGTCAATTTTAGCCATTCCGCTTCTAAAAACCCCCATTCTTGGAACAATTCTCGAAAATGAGCAAAAAAGAGTGAACCATAGTCTTTAATAAATTATTTGGTGGAATTTGGGTGTTTTTCACGTTTTATCCTGCAGTGACCACTGTTGTGCCCACTCCGGATCCCACTATCGAGCTGAAGAGAAAAGACAAAAGACAAAGAAACTCCTAGTTAAGATGTAATTATTCTGGAGTTAGAAGGTTCAAATGGCAGAGGATAGGAGACTTGGCTGTTACAAGTGTTCCTTAAAAGCATGGCATGATGATCACACCCTTGTACATTCAAAGTTGACTTCTAGAAAAGGTGAAGGGTCCATTGGGTAAAGAGGCTATAATTTGGTGGATTGAATAGTTGTCCAAGGAGCTGATTTTCAGCTTAAACCTCCAGTCCTTACACTCTAGATAACCCAATTTTGTGTAAAGACTCAAACCTTCTTCTTAGTATAAATAGGGGTGTTGGGTCTCATTTATGAGGATCTTAATTTCTTGCAATTTCTCAACTACTACATTAGTGTTAGTCTTTCAATTACTGCAGTAGTTAGCTTTAAATTTCTGCATTTTATTTCCTTAGTATAATTTGTAGTTCGAAGTATACATTGATAGGGACGAATTCTCGTTCCCCACTGTGGGTTTAATTCAAGTCACTTTCAGTTTAATTATGTGTAACTTCTACTCTTTTGTTTTCTTTACTTTAGTTATGGGCTAAACATCCTTTGGGATGTAGGAAGGAGAAGTACCTGGATTTTATTAAAAATGCTTGAGTAATCTTTATACTTAGAATATTTGTTGTTTTGGTCATTCATTCTCGATATTTACCCAAGGATGCGAACAAGTCGATCACTTACAAGGATCTAAAGTCTAGTTCTTAACTTAGAAATAAGTAGAACGCAGTGACACGAGCTTGAATGATGCTAGGGGATTCGAAAGAATTCTTATGACACTTACGAAAGTGAGGTCGGCACAGTGAGCTAATCTCAGCCCACTGGAGTAGTAGACAAGCTAGTTGGTGTATCTAAAAACACATAGAGTATTTGTCTCTACACATTCCATCGAGGCCTGAAAAGGTCCATTTTGAGATTACCATTGACAAAACAATAATTACTAAGAGTATGAGATTTTTATCTAACGGTGTGAGTATTTTGTAACCGGGCTTTTCTAGCGAAAATGCCCACCTCGAATACAAGGATCACTTTTAGGACCAGGTATTTGGTATAAAATCTAGGGAAAATCTAACCTACATTCCTTCTTTTAAATCTTTAGTAAAATCATTGAAGTAGCTATTTCGCCGAACCAACCAAACTATTGCTTCTTCTATAATTGAAACCTGTAAAAGGAGCTCATAAGAACCGTATTGTCTTGATTGTCTAGTCTCTGTGGATTCGATTATGGTATTTTACCAACTATTACTTGTTGTGCCGATCATAGTGGACAGTGTACACTTGCACTTCCCATTGTGGACAGTTTGCAACCCACTGCGATTAAAACACATATTTCGCACGTACCAACCGACAAGGAGCGAGTATTTTGAGCAATTGGGAAATCATGAGTTGTGGTTCATCTAGATTCGAAGAAAGGCAAAGTCGTGAGATAGATTTGATTCATATTTATGCAGGTGAATATAAAGGCAAGATTGATTATGTATTCAAATGACCGTGAGATCCTGGTCTGCAGTGTGATGTTGTGGGTGGAGGTTGTGTGGATAAGTTAGTGGCATCTTGTGCCAAGATGGACATGCAAGTCAGTGATTCGGTAAGGTGTTGTTAAAGAGGGATAAGCACGGATAGAGGTCATCTTTCAAATATTTTTGGATTAGTTGTACCAAGTGTCAAGCATGTCGTGGGGATGCAAGGATTGTAGGTTGGTGTCATGATATGGCTACTTTCGGAATAAAATGGGTGGAACGGTAGTTGGTGGTTACCCAAAAGAGGGACCATGTGCTTTTTGTTGCATGAGTCGTTGTGTGGGTTTATTTTGGGATCATTGAAAGTTTAATGAAGATGTTGGATTGGTTAGTTTACGTTGTGGTGTAGTGGATACGGAATCTTTAAGGAATGTGAATTGTTTCTTATGTACGAAAGAATTCTCTGAGAAGGTAACAGTCTGGAGATCAAGATGTGTGTGGTGGCTTCGAACACTGGTGTCATTTTGGGATGACTTGGTTGGATACCTCAAGTTAGAATTTTGGTGAAACCGTTTGGCTATTTATGATAATGAAGAGGTGTTATCGGCGCATGTAGAAAAGGTCGGAAGAGGGGGGCAAGTAATGTTTGGTGGGCGGTGCTCCATGCTAACGTGAGAAGGTGAAGATAATATGTCGGAATAAGGGAGTAGGTTGGAAGTAGGAAGTTTGGCAAGTGACACCGAAAAGGTGGAGTAGTGTGTTTAGATTGTCATTGGTGGGTATTCGAACTCTTGGTAAGAGTATGGAGAAAGGGGATTTGGGTGTGTTATGGTTCAAGGGCGGTGGAAAGCTAACTTATACGACTAGTCGAAAGCGTGCACCTTCTAGTAAGTTGTTCGTTAGAGGCATTATGTTTCGAGAAGGAAGAGAAAAAAGGTAGATGAATGTAGTACTCGGAATGAATGACCATTGGATTTGATTTGGTGTTGTTGTGAGAGATGTTTCAAGTAAACTTGTTGTTCAGTGCTAAGCTAATGGGAGTAGTTTCGTGTGAGCATGGTCGCTCCTCGTTGAGCGAGTAATACTTGAACTTATTTCGTGTATGGTTGGACGATTGTTGAATGCAACGAGAGTTTGATTGTGTGCCTTCAGTACTGGTGGACACGTCGGACGATGGATTGTGGAGGTTTCCTGCTTTTAGCTATGTATGTGTAGGGTGATGACATGGTGGGAGCGTATGAATAGATTTACATTGACGTGGTGTAGTCAATGTGATTCGGGAAGGGAAGTGCTAGTTACGTAGGACATAAGCCGTATTGGGGAAGTAGTCTATAATTGCATGTTATTCGATAAGGGAACTCTTGACCGTGAATTTTTTGGGATACTCAAGGTTGGCCTTGTGTCAAGTTGGCAAGTTGAGTGGTTACATTTGGTAAAGAATTGACGTTATTGTGACATGGAATTCAGCAAAGTTCCTTCTTTTAAGGAAGTGGAGTTGCTCGAGGAAACCTTGGCTAGACGGGTTTTTTTAAACCGTGAGTCCAGGCGTGTGGACAAAGCGGAAAATATCTGGTACGGCTAACCTGGGATGTTACAGCGCAGTCGATCAGAGACGTTGCAAGTATTATATGAATTAACCCAACGTGAGAAGTGGTGGTTAACCAAGGGGCGGTTCCAAAGGATTGGGAGCGACTATGATTTCAGTCAGAATGGTTTGGGCAGTTTGATGGAGCTAAGTTGATTAGGCTGAAAAGCGTGAGTTTTGTGAATCTCAAGTTGGGGGACAACTTGATGCGGAAGACATCCCTATAGCATGGGGTGATGCGTCCGAGAAAAAGGTGAAGTTGGGCCATATTTTTGGATCCGTTGAATTATTGAATGAGTTGGAGATTTGGTGTAAATTGGTTGTACCTGATGAGACTATGGGGAAGTCATAATGTGTATCACGTCTCTATATTAAAGGAGGCTTGTTGGAAGTTGATATGGCAGCACTTTAGCAAGGATACAGGTGGACGAGAAGTGAAACTTTGTCTTAGGATTAGAGACAATCTTTGACCGTAAGTCAAGTCAAGGAGTTAAGAAACAAGGAACTTGGCCGTGTGGAGATGCAAAAGTAATTTCAAAGGACAAGAGGCAGCTGGGGAGGTAGTGACGGACATGAGGTCCAAGCACCCAAGCTTGTCCGACGATGGAATTCTGGGGACGGAATTCTTTTGAGGGGGAGGTATTGTAATAACCATGGTTCTAAGTGTAAGGTTTGAGAATTTTGTGAGAAAAGTTAAGGGGCTATAACTTTGGGGACTGTTTTGTAATTTTGGGAGAAGGTATAAAACCCTTGTTTTTGGGCACAAACCCCAGATTATACCATATTCAATTGGAGCGGTTATAGGAGAGATGAGAAGAGATCGAGCTATCAATTTCACCATCTGAAGAAATTAAAGAAGTGGGGATTTGAAAGCTAGCTTCTGCATTGATTCCTCCAGGTAATCTCATATCCTAATCCTTGTACTTGGTTTACATTGAAAAAACCAGATTGTGTGGGTTTTGTGGTTGAATGGTTGTAAATGATGCTCTAAGGGGTATTTAGGTATCATCTTTATGTTTAAGCAGCAAAGGGTTTGTTAAGAAAGGGTTAAGTATTGTTGTAATGCTATTATTATTGTGAAATCAAACTTGTTTGGGGGTTTAGCAGTAGATTTCTATCCCAATCAGTCACAGACTTCGTGTCCGGTAAGTGACTCAGTGCAGATGCCCGGATCTAGTGTCCGGTAAAGAGTACCCGGACCCCGTGTCCGGAAGAGATGTCCGGATAGTGTAGTTGTCCGGATAGCGTAGAGTCCGGAAAATATGTCCGAATAGGATAGTTGTCCTAATAGCGTAGTTGTCCGGAAAGTGGAGTCCAGATAGTGTAGTATCCGGTAAGTAGTATTCGGACAGTGTAGTGTCCGGTGAATTGTGTTCGGATAGTTTGGTATCCGAAAAGTATGGTATCCGGAAGTGGTGTCCGGTTAGTTGGTATCCGGTCAGCTTATTTTTCCATCCATTTACTCAGGTATTCCACTTGGAGGTCAGAAGTAAAAGAAGAATTTTGATAAGGACACCAGGTGAGTTTTTCTAACTAAGTACGTGTTTTAACATGGTTTCAAAAGTAAGAAATGATTATGAAATGTTATGTTATATTGCATGAAAAATGTGTGTTTGGAAAGTTAACTTAAAGTGTATGCATACGTTGTTGATAGATGTGTAATGGCTAAGTCGGGGGTGTGGCCCGCCAGTGCTCATACCGGGGGGTCCCGTTTATGCCATGGAAGGAGTGACCCAGTAAGGCAGTATGAGACTGACACGTTGTCGTCATTGCGGGACTTCAGTGTGCCACTTACATGTACAGTTTATGTGGAAGCTTATTGATTAAAGTTGTTGTTTATAATGATTATCAAATGTTTTATACTTGTTGATGAAATTGTTTCCACTAGAGGGAGCTCACTAGACCTCATGGTCTAACCCTCGCTTTTCCAAAAATTAAACCTTTTTCAAGTAAGCACTTAGTAGAAGGCTTAGTAAGGGCAAAGAGAAAGCGCGAGCGTGAAACTTTGGACTAGAAGGAAGCCGTTATAGTTAGTATGTCAACCATAGCCTTTAGAAATCTCAGTTGTGTAATAGGTTGTTTCTGCAAACCTTGTGTTGTACTCGTGTGTTTGAGATAGTATTTTGAGGTCGTTTCGGCAAGTTATATATTTAATACCGTTATGCTTTATTGGTTGAGTTGGGTTGTTACATAACATAACGTACAAAACCACATGTGATTCATGCGACTTTGCCTCACGACCTGATGTCGTGGCCAAAATCGCACACACACCTTTTTTTATTTATATAAAACCACATGTGACTTTCCACGTAATTTAACCGTTTTCGTGTTCTATTAAATCCTAGTATTCTAGTTTGACCCTTCCATATATAAATTAGTCGAGTAAATAAATTATTGGTTGGTTCATTGGTAACAACTCTAGTCTGGAGTCTATATGTCCATATGCCATAAACATTAAACAATCTGACGTGAGAAACCAATTTCAAAACAACTACTACATAACATATTCATATTTACTTTTTGTTGTGATACAAAATATATGAGTAAATGTATGGGGCCTACAAAACTTAAAAGATAAATGACAAAATCAAGTAAGATCTAACCAATCAAACATGAAAATGATACCTCAACAACAATGAAGATCCTATATTTTCATTTTTAACGTTTTGTTATCATTGTTTTATTTCACTTTTATGCTTTGTATTTATCGTAACATATTTACATATAGTCTTAAAAATTATCCGTGTTAGGAATGGAGGGGTAACTTTGTAAATTTAGGGTATAAAGAAGGGGGTGTCGGCAAAGAGGAGACGATGTCCCAATGGGTACTTGGGTTCCGAATCTAGTGTTTAAACGAGCGTGTCGTTGTGCCCTAGCTAACATTAAATTAAAAATGTAACCATCAATCATGTTATAAAAAATAAATAAAGATAATAATGAATGGTGTTGTGGTTGATATGCATAATATTAAAGAAATAGATTTTGGATGGAAAATAAATGAATTGTGGATTTGTGGGTAAAAGTAAATTGTATTGCATTAATTGAGGTTATGCATGAAGGCTTTTAAAGAAGAACATGCTCACAACCACATACAACACTGCCAAAAAAATTTATTACTTTAAATGTCATGAATTTAAGGTTTTAACAACATCAATCCTAGTTCTTAAGGTTTTTTTTTTTTTTTGTTAAAAAAAATTAACTCATAAATATATTTAATTGATGAATAAAAATTAGTATATATAAAAGACTAGAAAAGAAGAGATGTTTTGTTGGGGTGTTTTGATTGGATAAAAATGAACTATTTTTATATTAATTCTTTTAAATAATTTGCTTGAAAGAAGGGAAGGGTGGGTATGAAAGGGAAAATAAAAAGAGCAATAATGTTTGGGTTCCCTGCCACAAGTGGTTCCTACTTCCTCCTCCCTTCTCTCATCTGTCACATCTCATTTAACTAACATTAACATGCATGCCTCCTTTTAAATCATCACCTTCAATTCCTTCTCTTTTGAAACAATCTATAATTTCTTTTAATATTTTCTTCATAAATCTATTTTTAATGTTTTCTTCTTTATTTATACCGGTAAACATCATTTTAAATCTTTCTTTTTCTTTAATAAAACATTGATTATGTTTATGCATATTCGCCACAACCCGGTTCACCGACCGCATCATCATCATCCGTAGACACCGACGAGTTGTTGAATCTACAAAGAGAAGTTTTTCGACATACTGCACAATGGATTTATGGTAGCACCGCCTCGTCGTCAACAATAGAAAGAGGTCGAGTAGCTGCAAACGAGCGGCTTATGCGGGACTACTTTGGCAACAACCCGGTTTATACACCGGATATGTTTAGGCAGCGGTTCAGGATGAGCAGGCAACTATTCGAACGAATAGTTGAAGATTTAGCAAGAGAGTATCCGTATTTTACACTTCGGGTGGACGGCAGACGCAAACAAGGTTTTTCTCCGATACAAAAGTGTATTTCCGCTATTCGGCAATTGGCGTATGGAGTAACTGCTGACGCACTTGACGAGTACATCCGTATGGGAGAGACAACGTCACGAGATTGTCTGTACAAATTCTGCACAGGTATTATTGAACTGTATGGTCAAAAATATTTACGCAACCCTACTTTTATTGATATTCAGAAGTTGTACGCCGCACATGAAGCTAAACACGGATTTCCCGGCATGCTCGGCAGCATAGACTGTACTCATTGGGCGTGGGCAAATTGTCCGAATGCATGGCGAGGTCAATTCATGTGAGGTGATCATGAGCACCCGACAATCATGCTAGAAGCAGTGGCCTCTCAAGATCTATGGATCTAGCACGCATACTTTGGTGTTGCCGGTTCCAACAACGACATCAATGTTCAGTCGCCCATCTTGAACGATGTATATGATGGAAAAGCACCCGACTGCCCTTTTGAGGTGAATGGAGCCACCTACGAGCACGGATATTATCTAGCGGATGGGATATATCCGGAATGGGCTACTTTCGTAAAATCATTTACGTGCTCACGGGACCCTAAACGACAAAAATTCAAGTCCGCGCAAGAATCGACACGTAAAGATGTTGAACGAGCTTTTGGTGTGCTTAAACAACGTTGGCATATACTTCATAACCCGACACGCGGATGGGAACCGACAAGATTGGGAAACATTATGTACGTTTGTGTCATATTACACAATATGATACTCGAAGACGAATACCATGTTATTTGTGGTGGCGATGAAAACGGCCTTTTCACGGATGATAACGAAACCCAAATCAGTGAGGAACAACGCGTGGCAAATGTTCGAGAAGTCCAAAACCGAGCCACTCATAATAACCTTCGGTCGGATTTGGTCGAACATATTTGGCGTATCCAAGTTCCCAACAATGACGACGAGTAGATTTTTAAATTTATTTTGTAATTTTTAATTTTTTAATGAATGATATGAATTTTTATTTTTATTATTTATCTTATTTTTATTTATTAAAAAATATATAAATATTTTTATTTTGTTAAATAATTAAATGTATAAATAAAAGAATTAAAAAAATGAGGTGGCAAGAGGGCTTTTAGTTATGCGTTGCGGGTCTTTAGGGTTTGAGGGCTTAGCTGATGTGGCGCTAATGTGGCGTTGAGGGCTTGAGGGCTTTTAGTTATGCACTGAGGATGGCCTTAATAAATATACATGTGGCTATCAACTCCTCTATGTTAAATTACTAACTTTTAAGTAGTTTTCTAATGGTTATGAAATTATGTTATGTGAAATCCCAAATCTAGCAAGAAATCAAGAATGATGTTGAGAGAGAATCTAGAGAGAACTTGTCATCCATATATTGATCTCTAAAGTGTAAATGACAAATGATCAAGAAGTTCTCCAAAATAACAAAGGAACTCCTTTATATAGTAGGACATGACAAGCCCATGCCTCTACCAAGGAGAAACAGTACAAAGATTTAATACTGACTTGATAGCTACAAATAGTGCTCTAACAATCTCCCCCTTAGCTATCAAGGCAGGAAGGGTCTTCTTCTTCTTCGGAAACCAAGATAGGTTTCAATTCTTCTCATAACCATTCTGAAGTTCAATCTTTCATCAATCTCTTCAATGGCTCTGGATAAGACTCTTCTAGGTCTTGAAGACATCCAATTAATCTTTCTTTCAGCATCATGTCTCTTGAGCTTTTCGACTAACTGAAGTCTTACAATTTTAAGCGTACCATCAGAATATTTTTCCAACTCATTAAACCGAATGAATATCTTGTTTGCACCATTACTGAACACAACACCAAACTCTGGATCTGCAATCACACAATATAAAGGCATCCTCATCAATCCAGTCAATTCTTGATTCGGTCTTAACAGATTTACTCTTGGTTGATAGCTTTCCACACCCATCTGCAAATCATGACACTGTGTGAACAAAATGTGTCTTCTCAGAAATCTCTTAATGGCATTCAAAGCAAGAGACACATTTTCCCTTCTGATCTGAAGATCTCAGAAATAATGATACATGAACTCAAAATCTTCTATCGTTAGGTGACAAAAATCTGCTCCAGTAAATCTATAATCTCTGCAATCTTGCCTTTGAACAAGAAACTCTGGATACCACAATTTGTAGTATAATCTGGCAGTTACCTCCTTTATAGTCACAATCAATTTCTTGCTCCTCACGTCTTTTTTCTTTTGACACTTGTCTCTTAGAAAGTACATATACTCGAACTTGTATTCGGCTGTTTGATCTGTAATATCCAACACAGCGTAGGGATTCAAAGTTCTGATTCTATGCACAAACAGTCTTCTTTCTTCTTCTTCTAGGAAAGGTGTTCTCAAATACAAAGTTCTTTGTCGTTGTTCAAGTTCAGTCAATTTTCTGCTCCGCGAGGATGAAGGACCAGGTTGATCAGCTGGATTAGAAGGACCAGCTTCATCATGACTAGGAATGATAGGAGGTACTAAAGATGTAGTGGATTGAGGATCAGTCTCTTCGGGTTTTGGTTCTTTAGGTAATGGATCATGAGAATGGTGTGGTTCAGATACTGGTATAGTGGTTTGAGCTGAAGTAGATTGGTTAAGGTTAATGGTTATAGGTGTAACAGAAGGTTGTTCTGACATCAAAGTGGTTGAGATATGTTCGGGTGAGTGTACAGGGCTAAAGATTATTTCTTCAGGAGTTTGTGGCCCATATATCTCTGACAAAATATCAACCTCTTCTTCATTAAATCCAACACCTTGATCTTCTGGTTCATAAGTAAATACCAAAAGTGGTTTTTCTTCCTCCTTAACTTTCCAATACCGATCATAAGCTCTTGCACTTTCATCAGCTTCTTCATCATCAGAACTAATTTCAATCAACTCCACAGATTGTACGAATCGATCAACCACTTCTCTTATCTCTTCCTCATTTACCTCAGTCTTTTCAACCGTTGGTTCTATATTCGGATCAACATATAATACAATTTGTTTTCCGCTTGGATCACCCATAGTACCTGATTCAAACATCTCAGATATTTCAGCAACAGTCGGATTCTTCTTCTGGCCTTGAGAGCTTTCTGACTCAGCTCTTCTCTTCTTACTCATCTCCCCCTCATGATCATGATCATCGGGATCCTGATCATGTCTTCTCTTAGTACCCTGAGCTTGAGTCTTACACGATTGTTCCATTAATGCTTTCAACTCAACAATTGACTGCTTCATATCACTTAAAGATTTCACAACTTCAGACTTGAAAGTAGATAACTCTTTGGATAATGCTTGAAACTGTGTGGGTGTAACTGAAGGTGTAGGTGGAGGTGGAGGTGGATTTGGAGTAGATTGGAAATTCTGAAGTAGAGACAACAAGGTTTTACTTTGCTGATCTTCAGGACTCATAGACATCAGTTTGGCATAGAATAAATCCCTTAATTCATCAACACTTTGATCCACTGGTGGTTGTTGCATAGGAGAAGGCTGAGGTACTCGAGGCGGAGCCAAATAGATTTCTGGACGAGGACGTACAGCTGGCTCATAAGTCATCGGTTCTTTTCCCTTCAACTGATTCTTCACACCTTGTAACTCCCGGATGAACATAGTTTCAATATCCTTTAGGGCGCCATCGAAGTTTTCCCTTGTCACAAAGACGGGTAAAGTAACACCGGCACCACTTAGGTTCGCCGTTGACACAACAGTTGTTGCAACTGTGTGACCTACGCTCAGTGTTGGCATAGTGTTAGCACTGGTAGGATTTCCACTCTGTCCTTGTAGTCCTGTAAAAGAATCTACTCTGAGTGTTCCGGATGGGTCACCAAGACGCGCATCAGATGTTCCTGAAAGTGTCCTATTCAAAGAATCAAATATGTTAGCAACAGGCACTAGACTCGAACTTTGTGCAGGAAAGAAGGTCGAGGACTGGGGAGGAAGTCGCTCTGTTTCAATATCCGGAATCTCCGAACGAGATCCAGATAGTGTTTGTGCTAAAACCCCATGAGAAAATGAGACAGTTTCTTGTGAAGAAGAAGCTGAATAGCTGGCAGAGGTGTGCAATTGCGTTACTGGGCGAGTAACGACTTGTTCAACACCTGATCCCAACAAATGAGATCTGGTGGTGGATGTGGCTGCCCTTCTAGAATAGACAGTTTGGATGTCTCTCACACTCTCCATATTCTTTTCTTCAGTTTCTCTCACAGACTCACATATATTTTCAACTGATACTCCCTCGGTTCTCCTTATACCTTCCGTTCCTTCACTAACTGGAGTCGTCATTAAAGGCATGTCATCAAAGTTTAAGCTTTCCACATTAACATTATCTGACATATTCATTTGTGGAAATTCAAAGATATCAGAAATGTTACCAAACCAGTTTTCTTCAGTAGTAGCATCAGCACCAATATTTCCAGCATTCCCTTGATTATCATCATTATCATCCTTGTCATCTTCATCATCATCACGATGTTCCTCCGCTGGATCAGACGCATTATCAGACTCTGTACTATCACTAGAGTACTCAACTAAAGGAGGATCCCCAATGTGTTTAGGAATTTCTCCCTCAGAATCGTGTTGTACAAGGTCATCTGTATGAGTGTCCTCGGAAGATGACCCTGTATCTTCAAGTACAGATGTATGATCCCCACCAGTTCCCCTCTCGGTGTTTTCCCTCGACTCTCCCCGTTCAGTAGCCCGTGCATCCTGAACACTCACCGACTCCTCTCGCCTAGGGGTTGAGTCTGGGGTAGGTCCCTCCGGTTCTGGCTGGACCATAGACTCTCTATACTCGATAATGCACTCAGCGTCCTGATCCGCGTATCGAAGAAATCCTTCAGGTAACGGCATCTCATAATCAAATTCAGTTTTACGAAACTGAAGATACTGCATAGCTTTCTCGGGCACA
Organism: Saussurea involucrata; assembly: GCA_033807775.1. Classification (NCBI taxonomy): domain Eukaryota; kingdom Viridiplantae; phylum Streptophyta; class Magnoliopsida; order Asterales; family Asteraceae; genus Saussurea; species Saussurea involucrata. The sequence continues at coordinate 74,067,319 of CM066317.1, read as the reverse complement.
GAAGGATGATTTGCTCGTCTTGGAATTTCTCTGTTAGAACGAAGCATGCTATGAATGATAATCTGAAGAAACCTCATATATGGAATGTAAGGCTTTCCCTTGTTTTGTCGGCGAAGATCTATCTTCTCATTCAGTTCATGCCAGAAGATAGCTGCATAATCTACATGAAGATCATACACTACTGTATGAAATAGCTTCAGAAATCCGACGCTGGCACTGTCTGTTCCGGCATGTTTAGCAGTTAAGCATCGATTAATAATGGAGAAGATTGTATAGTATAACGGTGGTAGGTTCGCCTTATGAAATTCCTTCACCCGAGTTAAGTTTCCAGTGTATCCCATAGCTCGTATTCCTTCAAACGTTTCTTCTTCAGATGGAAAAGGATCAAACTCAGTCTTTCCTTCTCGTGAATCAGGTTCAGGTAGCCTCAGAATCAGTCTTAGTCTTTGGAAATCAAGCTTTGTGATGAAGTTGTCTATTTGGAATACAAAAATTGGTCTTCCATCTTCCATAGTTGTGGTTATTGTCTTCCATGCTTGCTGTAAATATAACATAGGCACAACGACAGTATTCGTTAATGCGTATGCTAGCGGATGATTCCTGAGCACTTCCTTTATCACCGGATGAATGTTGATGTGATCAAAATCAATGTGATGATTGTTGGGAATTATCGCAATATAGTTGACCGGATGAATGATAGAATGATCTGGATGAATTCCGGCTTGGGATTGATGTACTGATCGTGTTGACGGTAAAGGTACATCGTGTGTCGGTTCGGGTAGACTCGGAAATAATCACCAAAGTCTTGAATGTGACTTTGTTCTTCCTGATTAACCATCTGATAAAGAAGATATCAGTTCTGACAAGATTACTCTTTGAAAGAAAAAAACTTGAAAAAATTTAAAAAAAATACCCAAGTATAGAATTCGAATCATTCATCTGCATATGAATTCGAATTAAAGAGGATCCGAATTCAGGGAATTCGAATCAAGGAGCATTCGCATTCATCACTTATATTTTAAGACTGATTGGAACATATGAATTCGAATCTAGAATGGTTCGAAATCATGCAATTCGAATCCATAAGAGTTCGAAATCAGTGAATTCGAATCCTGAAGGGTTCGAAACCAAGGAATTCGAATCCTTAATGGTTCGAAACCAAGGAATTCGAATCCTTAATGGTTCGAAACCCTAACATGAACCTTTTTAAACACATATCAGTTTAAGTCGAATTCGATTCTTTTTAATGAAACATAAGATTCGAAACCCTAAAAAATTTCTATTCTAAAGGAGGGTTCGAAATCTTAGTTAAACATGAAGAACATCAAGAACACGAAGAACACAAGTTGAAAATCGAACTGATTTTTCACATTTTAGCCTAACAGATGAATGAAATTGATGAAAAAACTTAGATGGAAAGATGGGCATGCAAAAACCGAATCTAATGATACTAAAATCAAACGAAATGATTACCTGATGAAGAAGATATGAACAGATGAAGATTGAAATTGAAGATGATGAATAGTGTCTTCTTCAGAGAATTCGAATTGAATGCCAGAAGTGAAAAAGTGGGAAAATGAACATTTGAACTCTATTTATACTTAAAAAAAATTGGACACTTGGCACGATTTAGAGTACCCCACTTGGCAAATAGTAGAAAAAGATGATGTTGAATTCATTGAATTCGAATCCTTAAGAGTCTGAATTCATTGAATTCGAATCCTTAAGAGTTCGAATTCTTTGAATTCTAATCCTTAAGAGTTCGAATTCTTTGAATTCGAATCCTTAAGAGTTCGAATTCATTGAATTCGAATTCATTGAATTCGAATCCTTAGGAGTTCGAATTCTTTGAATTCGAATCCTTAAGTGTTCGAATTCTTTGAATTCGAATCCTTGAGAGATCGAATTCTTTGAATTCGAATCTTTGAGAGATCGAATTCTTCAAATAAATGCATGAAAAATTACAACTTTTTCAGAAAATTTAACAACTGTTCCACAAATCTCACATCAGATAAAACTTTGTAAGCTCTCAAATACAAACTTTTTTTTAACTTACAGACTTATGCCGAATTGCTCCCCCTAAACAATTGCATAAATTGCTGTCTTTTCTTCAGAGGAATCTGTACAGACAGATGAAAACTTGGTACTCATAGAACATGAGTCCAAACTGTTAGACTTATCACTTTGTGTAAAAGTCTAACTCCCCCTCAAAATATGAATTATGAAGTAACTTGTTTTCTTCCTCTGAAAATATGCATATATTTCAATAACGCTCAGTATTTGACATTGTAGCAACAATGCATTTTACAAGGAAAGTAAAATTCATTGAATTTTATTTTATGACTACTAACATCTGATCATTTGAAAGCTTTACAAAAGAAATTCAGCTTAATGAAATTTAACAAAATTTTCAATCAACTGAAATCAAATGCATGTGTTTGGATTGAAGAACAAGTCATCATTGTATATCAAGTTATAAACGTTCAGTGTCAACCCCTTTATCAAATCTATTTGGTGTGCTGGCATGCGAAATATGATTAGCATAAAGCTTATGCATTTCTAAAACATATAAGAATACTCTGTTCTACTCACACTATTTGTACAAAATCAGGATTTTCACAAATTTACGGGTTTATCGCGACTTTGTATTTTCCCAAGTTTCAAGAGATGTGTGCTCATTGGCATCTTTTCGTTTGTGCTCATTGGCATCTTTTGATTTTGTGCACATTGGCATCTTTTGATTTGTGCACATTGGCATCTTTTAATCAAATAGCTTAGTAAGAATAAGATACATCGTTAAACATGACTTTCTATCTGGTTCTATAGCAGGATTTGGGTTAGCAGATCCCAGACCAGTTGGCCTTAGGTGTTAGGTGTCGAGCACCCCTTAGAACTTAATTTCCCAAACCAGAAAGGCCATATCGATATATCTTAAACCCATTTGTACCAGTAGAACATGGCTTTCTATCTGGTTCTATTGCAGGATTTGGGTCAGCCGATCCCAGACCAGTTGATCTTAGGGACTAGGTGTCGAGCACCCCTTAGGACTTACTCTCCCAAACCAGAAAGGCCACAGGTACAAACTTTCAAACTAAATGATATTCTATATAAGTTCGGATTTCCATCACAAAATATGAATGATATCTCAATCACTTGGTTCTAAAACATAGTGCTTCCCCCATATTTTCGTTTCCATCCATCATTCTGACATATAGGCTTTTTGAGCATTATATTCTATATATATCCAGATTCACATAACTTTGAGCATTCAGCATAATTTCATTCATGTTTTGCTTACCTTTTGATTTATTTCAGAGGTGAAAGTTGAAGCAAATCTAACTCAGATAATACAAAGATTCTTGAAAAAATCATCTTTTAGCACACATTTAATTCATTGAATGAAAATTGAAAATTTTATCTCATTGAATTAAATTTGTAAAGATTCAAGTTTTCAAAGTGGTAGAAACAAAATATAATCCAATGTTACCTTTCATCATTTGTTCCTTGAAGTAAAAGGATATAACATTTAAGGATATTACCTGAGAAGTGTGAGTTCTAAACTGATTTGTTTAGAAGTCTTAGTCTTTGAAGTACGGGTCCTAAACTGAATTGTTCAGAAGCCATTATTCTTTGTCTCCCCCTTAATGGTACAAATATTCTTCAAAAAACAAATCCACCGCTTCTCTTCTGTTTTTAGTCATGTGTGTGGTATGTATTTACAAATCAGTACAACACATGATAAACCTGCAAAACAGATTAAGTAGATTTTGGTACCCAATGGCACTTGGGTCCTAGTGGGTTAGGATATGATCATAGATTTAAGTAAACAAGAACACGAACTCCCCCTCAATGTTTTTTAAAGAGAGTAAGAAATGACTAAGGATTCAACATTCCTAGTTTGCTGATTAAAAAATTTAACCTCTTTTCATCTAAAGGTTTTGTGAAAAGATCAGCAAGTTCTAGTTCTGTTGGTACGAAGTGCATTTCTATAGTTCCCTTCTCAACATGGTCTTTGATAAAATGGTATCTGACATCTATGTGTTTCGTTTTGGAATGCTGAACAGGATTTTCAGTTATTGCAATTGTGCTTTTGGAATCACAATAAATGGGGATCTTGTTGAAGATATATCCATAATCCTTTAGCTGTGTTTTCATCCAAATTACTTGTGAACAACAACTAGCGGCGTCCACATACTCTGCTTCAGCCGTAGATGTTGATACACAAGTTTGTTTCTTTGATGACCAGCTTACAAGTTTATCTCCTAAGAATTGACAAGCACCAGATGTGCTTTTCCTGTCCATCATATTTCCCGCATGATCTGCATCTGTGTAAGCAGTTAGTTCAAACCCAGAATCCTTAGGATACCAAAGACCCAAAATTTTTGTGCCTTTGAGATATCTAAAGATTCGCTTTACAGCCACAATGTGAGATTCCTTCGGGTTTGCTTGGAAACGTGCACAAAAAAATGTTGCAAACAAAATATCTGGTCTACTTGCCGTTAGATACAGTAAAGATCCAATCATGCCTCGGTATAACTTTTGATCGACTGATATACCAGATGAATCAGCGTTCAAAAGCTTACCGGTAGCCATGGGAGTTTTCATGGTGGAAGAGGAATTTAAGTCAAATTTCTTAAGCATATCATTTATATATTTTGATTGGTTAATGAAAATGCCTTCATTTGACTGTGTCACTTGGAGACCAAGAACTTTTTTTAACTCTCCCATCATACTCATTTGAAAGCGGCTTTTCATCACCTCTTCAAAATCTTTACACATATCGGGATTTGTAGATCCAAATATAATGTCGTCAACATATATTTGTACTAACATTAAATCTTTACCTTCTCTTTTGAGAAAAAGAGTTGTATCTATTGTACCTTTGGTGTATCCATTTTTAAGCAGATGAATAGTCAGAGTCTCATACCATGCCCTCGGAGCTTGTTTCAAACCGTAGAGTGCTTTATCCAAAACATAGACATGGTTGGGATATTTTGGATCTACAAAACCCTCAGGTTGACTTACATAAACCTCTTCATGAAGTATTCCGTTCAGAAACGCAGACTTGACGTCCATCTGAAATACCTTCATGCTTTTATGTGCGGCGTATGCAAGAAAAATTCTGATGGCTTCAATCCTTGCTACTGGTGCATAGGTTTCATCATAATCTATTCCTTCTTGTTGATTATACCCTTTTGCAACCAGTCTTGCTTTGTTTCTGACTATAATTCCTGCTTCGTCTTTCTTGTTCCTAAAGACCCATTTTGTTCCAACAATGGTCTTGTCTTTAGGACGCTTCACCAAATGCCAAACTTCGTTACGCTTAAACTCATTTAACTCCTCTTGCATGGCGTTTATCCAATCTGGATCTTGTAAAGCTTCAGATGCTTTCTTGGGTTCTAACGTGCTTAGAAAGTTGACATACAAACATTCGATTGGTAGTCGCAGATCGTGTCTTCATTCCATCATTGAGATCACCAATAATATCTGTTGGGGGTGTGCTTTTGTCCACTTATGTGTACTGGGAAGAGTTGAAATCTCTACACGAGTGTTCGATGAATCATTCTCATCCATAACTGCAAGAATCTCTTCAGTAGATTCAGCTGAAGATACATGTGTTGGTTCTGGTACATTAACTTCTGGTTGTTGTATTTCATGTATAGGAATCTCCGATGATGTGTTTACTGAAACCGGAACTTCAGACTGAATTTCAGGTTCAGAAACTGGAATAGTTGTAGGTACACTTGGAGTTTCGTTGGTTGTCCCATAAGTACTAGCACCGACATCGTCAGATGGACCAGAGACATTCACACTCGTCTGTTGTGGAAATGCATTTACAGATGTGATGGGTTGTTCCATATCTGCACAATAATCCATAAATGCATCATGAAATAACAAATCTAAATTTTTAGTACTATTATTATTTAATACAGAATTAGAAAACATTTTCGCCACAGGTTCTACTCCTTTTTGAGTAGAAACTTCAGATTTTTGTCCGAGTTCTGAACTGTGTTGTCCAGAAGTCAAAGTCACACTCTCGTCAAACGTAACGTTGATGCTCTCGATGACTGATTTTGTACGATTATTGTAGATCCGATATGCTTTAGAATTCAAGGAATATCCAATAAAAATCCCTTCATCAGCCTTGACTTGGAATTTTGCAAGGTGTTCTCTATCTTTTAGGACAAAACATCTGCATCCAAAAACACGCAAAAGTTTGATGTTAGGTTTGCGATTATTGATTATTTCATATGCAGTTTTATTAAGACGTTTATTAATAATTGTCCTGTTTTGAGTGAAACATGCGGTTGAAACTGCTTCAGCCCATAAACTTGGTGGAAGACCCGAATAAGCAAGCATAGTCCGAGCTGCTTCCACAAGCGTCCTATTTTTTCTTTCAACCACTCCATTTTGTTGTGGAGTAATTGGTGCAGAAAAATTATGAGAGATGCCAACGGATTCAAGAAACGATTGAAGAGTTGCATTCTTGAATTCAGTTCCATTGTCGCTCCTTATCTTTTGAACTGGACGTTGTAGAAGAATTTGAATCCTTTTTATGAACTTAATTATTTGCTCAGGTGCTTCAGATTTGAGTCGAAGAAAATCCAACCAAGTGTAGCGTGAATACTCATCAATCATAACCAAGATATATTTCTTTCCTCCCATTGATTGAGTTCTCATAGGGCCACAGAGATTCATATGAATTAATTCCAAGACGTTGTTGCAGTTAGACAAAGTTTTGGATTTGTGCGTGACGTGTTTCATCTTTCCCATTTCGCACGCCGGACAGATAGAAACTTTGTCAATCTTCAGTTCAGGAAGCCCGGAAACTAATCCATCTATTCTGAGCTTGTTGATGCTTCGAAAATTTTGATGTGAGAGTCTCCTATGCCACAACCAACATTCATCTTGAGAGGCTTTTGAAACAAGACAAACTTGATTAGAAGCAACCAGAGTCGAAAAATCCATCATATATAGATCGCCGCATCGTTTTGCTCTGAAAATCTCTGACCAGTTCTCATCCACAACATAACAAAACTTCTTGTCAAAAATTACCTTACAGTCCTTGTCACAAAACTGACTAATACTGAAAAGGTTATGCCATAATCCTTCAACATACAAGATCTTTTCTATTTGCATCGAGTCATTCTTCAACGTTCCGTAGCCTCGAACGTGACCTTTAGAGTCGTTACCAAAACCTACCGATCCGCCAGGATGTACAGTAAAATCGTGCAATAAGTGCTTGTACCCCGTCATGTGTCTAGAAGCTCCCGAATCAATGACCCACACATGACGATCCTGTAAAAAGATAATTACCTGATCTTAGGTACCCATATCTGTATGGGTCCTTTCTTGTTAGTACGGATCAGTTTGTTTATTACAGTTGATGAACCTTGAATTTTGCCTTTAAAGGTAAGGTTATTTTGTGTATTTGGTTTGTTGATTTGATCTTTTGGAATCCAAACCATATTCACATCAACTGTTTTTGTTTCTTTCTTCTTATTCTGTTTCTTTGATCTGAAACCGAACATTTTAGCAAATTTGTTCGCTGAAGATTTTAAAGAAAAAGATGAAGTATTAGTCTTTTTGTTCTTTGGATCATTTCTATTTAGCTTGAAATAGTTATCCCAACAATGAGCACAATGTATTCTTCTTTTTGCTTGTGTCAACAAGGTAGAATTTGAAATTGCAGAATTTTTATTTTCACAAACTTTGTAAACATTACACGAATGAATACAATTTTTATTTGAAGAAATACATTTCTCAGTATCAGTATTCCTATTCTCGCTATTCGAAATATTCTTCTTCAGATCCACGCACTTTTCTTCATCCATTTCTGAGAAAGAATGAGAAACATTGTTAGAGGTCTTAGAACTAGAAGCATTATTTGGAAACACATTTGATTTTGTTTCGAATAATTTTTCTTTTTCTTTTCTTTTCAGTTCTTGTTCCTTTTTGGCATTAGATATATTTGATGAAAACTTTGTATGATATACTTCACAATATTTCAGTTCAATTTCAAGTTCAGTTCTTTCCTTTTTATGCTTCTCTTTCTCAAGAAAAAGCACTTTTTCAAAATCTAAAATTTGATTTGAAAGTTTTACACATCTCAAAACAAGTGCTTTGTTTTCTTCAAAAAGCTTATCTTTTTCTAAAGATACTTTTACACCAGAATCAATTGTACTTGAAGAAAAAATGTTAGAGCTTTTAGAGTTAGAAGAATCATTCGAACAAGAATTAGATTTGGTTCCGGATGATTCTCCTTTCTCATAAGCACTATATTCTTTATCATTTGAATCTGAATTAGATTCAAACAAAGAATTATTAAAGCATACAAATGATGATTCTTTTGGCTTAGGATTAATTCCTTCGAAAGAACATTTTTCTTTTACTTTGACCGAACTTGAAGAATTAGATTGATCTGTTGTTTCACTTTGATTTGAACACTTTTCACAAGTAATTGAATCTTTAGATTTTGATAATTCTAATATTCGGGATTCAAGTCGTCGAATCTCAACTTGAAGTTCAAGATTGACTTTTTGACTATGATCAAAATTTATCCCAATATTATCATGATCATCCTCTAATATTTCAAAATTTAATTGTAATTTAGAAATTTGATTTTCTAAATCAACAATTTTTCGTAAAGCAGAATCCAAATCAGGAAATTCAGAAGAGGTTTCTTGAACAAACTCCTTTTTGTCAGAATCTGAATTTGTATTTGACTCCATTTCAACATTAGATTCAGATTTAACAGGTTCAGGTTCATTGATATTGGAATCAAATGTTTTTGCCATAGATTCATTTGAGAATAATAAACTAAATTCAGTTAGTTCAACCTTTTTGGTTTTGTAACTGGAATTTAGTTCATCGTATTTAAAGTTTGTCGTATTGAATCTAGGCTTTTCTTCCGAACCTTTATCCGTCTTATCCTTATCTTTATTAGAATCCGGAGTTGAACATTCAGATTTAACAAAAATTTTGGATATAAGAGGTATTTCCTTTTTAATGGGTTCCTTTAAATCTTCATCCAATTTTGTAATTGTATAAAAAATTTCAGGCGCTTTCTTTGATACCTCTACATCAGATAAACCAAGTCCCATTTTAGGATTAAAAAATCGTTTATCTTTTGGATTATTGGTTAATAATCTTAGAGTTTGCTCAGTCTGACCTCTTTTATAGTTTAACTCTTCAAGTTCTTTGATCTTTGCAAGAGCTTCTATTCTTTCTTCAGTGAGAATCTTAATTTTAAATTGACAGTCTATATTCTCATCACTTATATCAATCATTTTCTTCTTCAATTCAGAAATTTCAGATTCAAGTGTTTTAACTTTTGTTCTAATAACTTCCTTTTCATTTTCTCTATCTTCAGCAAGACATTTGTAAAGAAGTGCCTCATCGTGATATTTCATCATTGAATTTTTCTTATTTTCAAGTTCCTTTTGAACTTTTTCAATTTTCTTATTAAGTTCAATTATCACGAGTTGCATTTCTTCATATCTGTCATCTTCAGTTTCAGACTCATTATCAGAATTATCAGAAGAATAAAGAGATGATACCTCGGATTCCTGGTCATCTTCATCTAGTTTAGCCATTAAGCTATGCTTTACTTGAGTAAAGTGAGCTTCTTCATCATCAGAGGAATCCATAAGCCAAATTTCTTCCTCAGCATTGACTGGCTTTCCACTTTCTTTTGCTTTTGCCAGATGTGCCTTTCGCTGATAATAGTCAGAATCCTTCACCTTCTTTAGCTTACAGTCTCTGGCAAAATGACCTGGCTTTCCACAGTTAAAACAGTTTCGGTCATCTCTATCATTCGTTTCCTCTCTTTCCTTTTTCTCAACTCTCTCCTCTTTCTCCTCTTTCTCTTCCTCCTTGTTCTCATATTTCTTCTCAAATCTTTTATACTTGTTAGCTTTGTTGTATTCCGGTTTGGTTTTTGAATAAAACTTCTTTTTGCCAAACTTGTTTTGAAATCTGTTTGTTAACAATGCCAACTTCTCAGCTGTTGGTGCAAGTGTACCCAGCTTTAAATATTGTGATATATTTTTGGTACACATAAAATCACATCTCCATATTTATTTTGATGATTACAAAACACACCGCATTATTTTGTTATCTAATATTTTATCTGAGTGTGCAGATATTTAAATGATCTCGATAATTTTTTTATCTGAAGAATCCAAGTCTGAAGAGTTTCGTCATTTTATTTTAAAATGATAAACACCCTAAAATATTTTATCACTTGGATATTTCGTATCTATATAAATATATTTGAATCAAATATATATATATACAATATTTTTTATATATATTAAATCACTTGATATATATATATATATGTTGCTACTGTTCTTCATTAATTGCAAGAAGTGTGTTCAGCCGTTGTAACCCTGCGTTGCCTTGCTCTCATTGGACAAAACTTCAGGCGGTATACCGCCAAGGTCTTCGCGGTATACCGCGGGTACTGTTCACCTGTCACATCCTCTGCATTTGAAGCTTCTATTGTCAGAAACCCTATCAGGCGGTATACCGCCATGTGCAACGCGGTATACCGCGGGTACACAATGCCGTTTGTTTGTGCAGGTTGACCTTCTCCTCTGCTGTACTTTTTCTGACGCAGGTATACCGCGATGGTTTGGCGGTATACCGCGAAACTCTCAAGACTGATGATCATCCGGTATAAATACAAGCATCCAGCAGCCTTCAATGCTACACCAAACTTCAGCAATAAATTCTCCCTCAGCATTTGATTATTATTCTGCTGCTTTCTTACTCACACTAAATCACTTAAACTGATAAAATTAATTTTTTGAGCAAGAAATCTTGAGTTGATAGCAGATTAAAATCTCTCGATTAGTTGAATCAGCAACACAACTCAAGTGATCAAACTCTCTAAAAATATCCAAGTGATAAACCTTATTCAAGAGTGATTATTCATATTAAAATTTATACCCTCTTGTAAGTGTTTGAATTAGAGTGAGTGATCCACATTAATCTCTCAAAGAAGAGTGTTTCGCGTTTGTTGTATTAAGGTTTGTGTTTCTACCGTAAAGAACACGTTTCGTATTGGATCTCCGAGAAGTGTTATTTTCTCGAGGTGGACTAGCCAACTTTGTGTTTGGTGAACCACTTTAAAAATACCGTTGTCAAGTATTCTCTTTCCCTTATCTATTTACATTTCCGCTGTGCATTTAAATTATATCTGTTTATATAATTGTTGTATACTTATTTATTTATCTCTGCTTTATTTATTCTGTATTTATTTGTTCAAAGAATTTTTTGAAAAAAAAAGATTTTAAATACAACCTTACCCCCCCCTTAGGTTGTCCAACATTTGGTATCAGAGCAGGTCTTTCAAAATATTCTGCATATTTTTTCTCTTATTCTTCTAAATGGCTCAACAAACTAATATCGTGTTTTCAAAACCTCCTTTGATAGATACTGAAAAGTTTGGCATTTGGGCCGAGCTATTTGAATGTCACGTGCGTGGCAAAAATCAAAAGATTTGGAATATCATAGAAAAAGGAAATTTTAAACCCACCATTGTGAAAGATGATGTTTATATTGATAAACCTATAGATGACTGGACTACTTCTGATGAAGCTCATTTTTGTTTAAACTTTGAAGCTAAGAATATATTATATGCTGCTTTAACAACTGACGAAATTGAAAGAGTATATACATATAAAACTGCAAATCAAATATGGGAAAGTTTAAATAATACTCATCGTGGAAACACGGAGGTTAAATCTAGTAAAGTAAATATTTTAGTTCACGATTATGAACTATTCGAAATGAAACAAGATGAGTCAATTGACTCAATGTTTAAAAGATTTAACCTTATTGTGACTACTTTGAAAGGTTTGGATCGCACTTATCCTAACGAGGACTATATAAGGAAAATCCTACGAGCCCTTCCTTCGGAGTGGATGCAAAAGATAACATCCTTAGAAGACTCCCGTGACCTTTCCATAATGAAGATAGATGACTTGATCGGTAATCTTAAAGTGCATGAAATTGCACTTAAAAGAAACAAAGATCGGGAGCAAGTTAAAAAGAAATCAATCGCTCTCAATGTCTCAACACCAAAAGATGAGAGGAAAAAGGAGAAAGCTAGCTCCTCGAAAGATCCATCCGAAACTCTCGATGAAGTCGCCATGTTGGTAAGAAACTTTTCCAAATTTCTTAATAATAATAATAAATTTTCTAACAATGGCAGATTTCAAAGAAACGGTAACTACCGTCGTGGTGGTGATAATCGAAGTCGTAAGTTCCATAAACGAGACGAAAAAGTTAAGAAAAATGGCGACTCGAGTGAAGACGATAAAGCTAAGCCAAAGAGAGGCTTTTGCTACTCATGTGGTGACAAAGACCACTACGCCAATGAATGTCCGAAAAAGAACAAGTTCCAAAAGAAGAAAGAGAAAGCCTTCATTGGAGGCGCGTGGAGCGAGAGTGAAGAAGAAGATGACTATCAAGCCATTTGTCTTATGGCCGATAGCGACGACGAGGTAAAATCTTCTTACTCGGATTACGATAGTGATTATGAAAGTGATAATGAAAATAATCTTGAAGAATTATATGAATCTTTTCATAAAATGGCCGCTCTTGCAAATCGTTACCAAGATGAGAATGCTATGTTAAAAGAAACTGTAAATGCATGTAAAAAGGAAATAAAAAATGTTAAACAAAAATCTGAAAATGATATGGATATAATTGCTAAATTAGAAACTAAATTAGGAGAAAAAGATTTTTGTAAATCTTGTGATGCTTTAAATAAAGAAATTGCATGCTTAAATAAAAAATCACATGAAAATATTATTTGTACAAAATGTGATATTCTTGAGAATGAGATTACATGCTTAAAGGCTAAATGTGCTTCATATGAAAAAGATAACATGCTAGCTAAAGCCTTTGAAAGTAGTAATAAAAAGGTTCTTAACATGCTTAATATGCCTAACCGTATAAAATGTAGAAAAGGCATTGGTTCCAATACTTGTGTTGATAAATGTTCTTGTATACCCATCAAAAGATTTTATGAATCACCTAAAGTAAATACAAGAAATCAATATGTGCAAAAACCTCCGTATGTGCGTAAAATAAATAATGTAAATTATAATACGAGAAAACCGTATGCTCGCATGTACCATGATAAATATTCTAAACCTAATAATAATGCGAATGTAAATGTAAATGCTTGTTTTTATGTGTATGATAAATATAATCGCAAAATTAAAATGGTAAATAAATGGATTCCAAAAGGAATGTTTAGTAATGATAATCCCGGTGGTATGCGTTTATGGTTTTAAATGTGTTATGTATATATATATAGTTTAAATATATTTTGTTGTATATATTATATATATAAGTAATATATAATACTATTCATATATATATATACATTCGTACTGCACATATATATATATATATTTTATTTAATTTTTAATTCTTATATATATATATTTTGTTTGTCTTGTCATGTGTTATATATATATATTTGTGTTTTATATATATATATTAATATTATGTAATGTATTATATATATATATATTCTGTTTGACTTTATATATATGTATGTTGGTTGACTTTTGAAACTAATTGTCAAGGACCCACGAGAAATGGGGACCATAAAAGTTACATCTTCATTATTGTAGATTGACCTTGATATGGACTGGATTCTCGATAGTGGTTGCACACGTCACATGACCGGAAACAATAATCTCTTTTCATCATATAAGTCATGTGATGGTGGACAGGTAATTTTTGGAGGAAACTCCAAAGGAAATATAATTGGTAGAGGTACAGTCTCTTGCAATAATGTTCAATTTCTTAATGTTAATCATGTTGATAATTTACATTTTAATCTGTTGAGTGTTCGCCAATTGTGTAAAAATAATACAACTGTTGTCTTCGAAGAAGATTCTTGTAAAATCATAAAAAATGGCAAAGTTCTTTTAAATGGCTTTGTAAAAGGAAATTTATATATTTGTAAAACTGTTGTATCTGATAATGTATGCTTATCTTCTATTAATGATGTTTCTACTTTATGGCATAGGCGTTTAGGTCACGCTAATCTGAGATTAATGCAAAACTTAAAAAATAAGGAGCTTGTGAGTGACCTGCCAAAATTAAAGTTTGATAATCATTTTTGTGATGCTTGTCGTGTCGGCAAACAACATCACGTTTCTCATAAATCAAAAAATGTTATTTCTACTCAAAGAGTTTTAGAACTTTTACATATGGATCTTTTTGGCCCGATGGCTGTTCAAAGTTTTGGAGGAAATTTTTATACTTTGGTTATTGTGGATGATTATTCCCGTTATACTTGGACTTTATTTTTGAGACATAAAAATGAGGCTTTTGAAAAGTTTAAAATTTTGGGAAAACGAATTCAAAACCAACAAGGTTGTACGATTGTTTCCATACGTACGGACCATGGACGAGAATTCGATAATGATGTACAATTTGGTGCCTTTTGTGATAAACATGGTATAACTCATAACTTTTCGGCTCCTCGAACTCCTCAATCTAACGGGGTTGTTGAAAGGAAAAATCGAACGTTGCAAGAAATGAGTAGAACTATGCTAAACGAACATCAAGTTCCCCAAAAGTTTTGGTGTGATGCCGTTGCTACCGCGACCTATGTGCTTAACCGTGTCCTAATTAGAGGTATCCTAAATAAGACACCCTATGAACTTTACCGTGGTAGAAAACCTTCCCTAGCTCACCTAAAAGTTTTTGGTTGTAAATGTTTCATTTTAAACACCAAATCCTACCTAACCAAATTTGACCCCAAAGCCTATGAGGGAGTGTTCCTAGGTTATTCTTGGAATAGCAAAGCCTATAGAATCCTAAATAAGGAGACCATGGTAGTGGAAGAATCCCTTAATGTTAGTTTTGACGAGAGTCCTCCCAAACCGAGTGCACCCTTAGCAAATGATAATATCCGTGAAGGAGATGTCTTAGCCCAACAACTTAGTACCTTGGATTTAGGTACCCAACCTTCCACAAATAATATTGAATCTAGTGATGCCCCTCCATGCTTTATTCCACAAGGTATAGATGATCCTAACCTTAGAACCGCTCGAGGCCATCCCGTAGATCAAATTATAGGTGACCTAAACCAAAGGACAACTAGATCACAAATCCATACCCATTGTGCTTTCCATGCTTTTATCTCAACCATAGAACCTAAAACCATAGATGAAGCTTTAGGTGATGAGGATTGGATTATGGCCATGCAAGAAGAGTTAAACCAATTTTCTAGGAATGATGTGTGGGACTTAGTGCCTAGCCCTAGTAGTCAAACCATTATTGGCACAAGATGGGTCTTCCGAAACAAGGTAGACGAGAACGGTGGAGTCACACGAAACAAGGCACGTTTAGTTGCCAAGGGGTACAGTCAACAAGAAGGTATAGATTATGACGAAACCTTTGCACCGGTTGCAAGGTTGGAGTCTATTCGAATGCTTCTCGCTTTTGCAAATGCTAAAGATTTTAAGTTATTTCAAATGGATGTTAAAAGTGCTTTCTTAAATGGTATTATAAATGAGGAGGTATACGTTTCTCAACCTCCCGGTTTTGAAAGTTTTGAAAACCCGACACATGTTTATAAATTAAAAAAGGCGCTTTATGGTTTAAAGCAGGCTCCGCGTGCGTGGTATGATAGATTAAAAACCTTTTTAATTGTTAGTGGTTATATTATGAGTAAAATTGATAATACTTTATTTGTGAAATATGTTCAAAATGATATTGTGGTTGTGCAAGTATATGTTGATGATATTATTTTTGGTTCCACTAATGAAAAACTGTGTAATGAATTTTCTGCGAAAATGACAAGCGAATTTGAAATGAGCATGATGGGAGAGTTAAAATACTTCTTAGGATTGCAAATAAAACAATGTGAAACTGGTATTTTTATTAGTCAATCTAAATATTGTAAAGATATGTTGAAAAAGTTTAACTTTGAAAATGTGAAACCCGTTGAAACTCCAATGACCACAAATTTGCAATTATCTCGTGACGAGGAGGGAAACGATTTTAATGAAAAGATTTATCGTGGTATGATTGGTAGTTTATTATATTTAACTGCTAGTAGACCTGACATTATGTTTAGTGTATGTTTATGTGCTCGTTTTCAATCTTCACCTAAACAATCTCACTATGAAGCTGTCAAGCGTATTTTTCGATATTTACGAGGTACTACTAATCTTGGCTTATGGTACGCAAAGCAACCCGAGTTAGAAGTAACGTGTTTTGCCGATTCCGATCTTGGTGGATCTATTGTTGACCGAAAAAGTACTAGTGGGGTATGTGCCTTTATAGGTCTCTCACTTGTATCTTGGTTCTCTAAGAAACAACAATCCGTAGCTTTGTCTACCACCGAAGCGGAATATGTAGCCGCCGCAAGAGCATGTGCTCAAGTCCTATGGATGAAACACACACTTACCGATTTTGAGGTACACCTAACCAAAATTCCAATTATGTGTGATAACTCAAGTGCCATAAACTTAAGTAAAAATCCCGTTTTGCATTCTCGTACCAAACATATTGAATTGAGACATCATTTTTTACGAGATAATGTTCAAAAAGGCAAAATCGTGCTTGAAAAGGTTGATTCGGAAGATAATTTGGCCGATATTTTCACTAAAGCTCTAAACAAGAAGGCGTTCTTTAAATTAAGACTTGGTTTAGGCATGCTTGAGTATAACCCTTGATAAATACTAACTCTCAAATATTTCATATTTTGAGGGGGAGCATCTTTCGAGGGGGAGCATAAGCGACTTTCTTAAACCCTTTTTGCTTCGACAAAAGGGGGAGAGAAACCGAGTATGCTCTCGTGTTTAGCGTTGTGTTTGTCATCATCAAAAAGGGGGAGATTGTTGGTGCAAGTGTACCCAGCTTTAAATATTGTGATATATTTTTGGTACACATAAAATCACATCTCCATATTTATTTTGATGATTACAAAACACACCGCATTATTTTGTTATCTAATATTTTATCTGAGTGTGCAGATATTTAAATGATCTCGATAATTTTTTTATCTGAAGAATCCAAGTCTGAAGAGTTTCGTCATTTTATTTTAAAATGATAAACACCCTAAAATATTTTATCACTTGGATATTTCGTATCTATATAAATATATTTGAATCAAATATATATATATACAATATTTTTTATATATATTAAATCACTTGATATATATATATATATATGTTGCTACTGTTCTTCATTAATTGCAAGAAGTGTGTTCAGCCGTTGTAACCCTGCGTTGCCTTGCTCTCATTGGACAAAACTTCAGGCGGTATACCGCCAAGGTCTTCGCGGTATACCGCGGGTACTGTTCACCTGTCACATCCTCTGCATTTGAAGCTTCTATTGTCAGAAACCCTATCAGGCGGTATACCGCCATGTGCAACGCGGTATACCGCGGGTACACAATGCCGTTTGTTTGTGCAGGTTGACCTTCTCCTCTGCTGTACTTTTTCTGACGCAGGTATACCGCGATGGTTTGGCGGTATACCGCGAAACTCTCAAGACTGATGATCATCCGGTATAAATACAAGCATCCAGCAGCCTTCAATGCTACACCAAACTTCAGCAATAAATTCTCCCTCAGCATTTGATTATTATTCTGCTGCTTTCTTACTCACACTAAATCACTTAAACTGATAAAATTAATTTTTTGAGCAAGAAATCTTGAGTTGATAGCAGATTAAAATCTCTCGATTAGTTGAATCAGCAACACAACTCAAGTGATCAAACTCTCTAAAAATATCCAAGTGATAAACCTTATTCAAGAGTGATTATTCATATTAAAATTTATACCCTCTTGTAAGTGTTTGAATTAGAGTGAGTGATCCACATTAATCTCTCAAAGAAGAGTGTTTCGCGTTTGTTGTATTAAGGTTTGTGTTTCTACCGTAAAGAACACGTTTCGTATTGGATCTCCGAGAAGTGTTATTTTCTCGAGGTGGACTAGCCAACTTTGTGTTTGGTGAACCACTTTAAAAATACCGTTGTCAAGTATTCTCTTTCCCTTATCTATTTACATTTCCGCTGTGCATTTAAATTATATCTGTTTATATAATTGTTGTATACTTATTTATTTATCTCTGCTTTATTTATTCTGTATTTATTTGTTCAAAGAATTTTTTGAAAAAAAAAGATTTTAAATACAACCTTACCCCCCCCTTAGGTTGTCCAACATCAGCTATATCAGTCATTTCATCTACAGAACTGCCACTATCATCATCATCAGAACTTATCTTCTTCTTGCTCATCCCAGAAATCAAAGCTTTTGTTTTCATAGCTTCACTCTTCTTATGTTTACTCAGAAGGGCTAAAGATTCTTCGACCTTTTTATCCTTTTCCTTAACAGCTTTTACTTTTTCTTCGTGTTGACCTAGAATACTGAAAATGTCGGTCAACTTTTCATCATCCATATCCCTTGACATTTGGAGCTGAATGGAGTAGGAATCTCATTCTGGTAGAAGATTCTTGACAAATTTGTAATTTATTTCTGATTCTGATTTGTCGACTCCATTTCTTCTCAAATTATTAAGGATGATATTGTATCTATTGTAGGTCTCTTTCAAAGGTTCGCCTTCTCTTGCTTTAAACCCTTCATAAGCATTGATGTGTTGATTCCTTTTGGTCTTCTTAGACTTTGATGATCCCTCAAACTGCCTTTCTAGCTCATCCCATATCTCTTTCGCTGAGTCACGACTATCTACTCGATTGTAGATATCATTTGGAATTGCCATAGTCAAATAAGTCAAAGCCAGTTCATCAATTGCAATCCTATCTTTGTCATTTTGATTAAAAAATCTGGGTTCTTTTTCAATCCTTCTAGGAGCAACATACTGACTTGTAGCAGTTTCAGCTTGACCACCAACATCCATTTGTGGTATGTGAGGACCTTCTTTGATTGAAACCATTAAATCTCTGTTCTGATGATTTAGAAAATGAGTCATTCTCTTCTTCCATTGGGCATATTCTTCCACTAGAAGAACTGGAGGCTTACTCTTTGATCCCATACTCATTAAATCTCTCGACATCTTTTCAAATAGCTAGGATAATTGATCGTTCAGAAGATCAAGCAGTAAGTGTAACAGAGATTACACTTAGAATAAACTGTTCAAGAAAGAAATCAGCACTTGGGTCCGAAACCAACACTTAGACAAATTCTGAGTGGTGCGAAACCTTCAGATTTCGGATGCTTTAGAATTCGAAACCTTCAGATTTCGGATGTAGTACGGTGCGAATTCCCTGAATTCGAATGCAACTGAGTGCGAATTCCCTGAATTCGTACTTAGCTTGGTCCGAAATCAATACTTAGCCAAAATCAAAACCAATTACACACTACAACTCAGAATTCGGATGTAGATGAGTGCGGAACCACGGAATTCGAACTTAACAGATACGAAACCAACACTTGTACAACAATTCGAAATCACCGGAATTCGGACTTAACTATGTTCGAAACCTCAAGAATTTGAACTTAACTGGGTGCGACACCACGGATTTCGGACTTAACTGGATCCGAAACCAATACTTGAGCACTTTGAAAATCTTGAATGATGCGAAATCCGTATGAATGATCCGAATTCACCAAGAATAATCCGAATTCTGCACTTCGAACTTCAAAATCACTGAATCTTCCATATCTTCCTCAATTCTTGATCAATTAACACGAAATTTGTACTGGTTTGCTCGAAATCAAAATCCACACACTTTCTTAGTTAATCACAAGATCTAATTCGATCAATTTAATCGAATTAAAGTCCAAAACATTGAATTAGGGTTTTCGAACAAAAATCCAAAGAAATGATCAAATCTAATGATTTTGTTTAGAAAATAATGATGATCCAAGAATTAATGTTGTTCAGATATCAATTCCGAGTTCAGTGATGCCAAGAATTGATCCAAGAAATCAGAATCTAGAAAAAATTCTATGTCTGAATGAAAAGTGATCAGATGAACAGTGATGAGTGCTTGGTCCGAATTCTTCAAATCAGTGCAAAAAATCTTCAATTTGGTCTTTGATCTGCTTGAATCTCCTGTTTAGCTCTGATACCAAATGTGAAATCCCAAATCTAGCAAGAAATCAAGAATGATGTTGAGAGAGAATCTAGAGAGAACTTGTCATCCATATATTGATCTCTAAAGTGTAAATGACAAATGATCAAGAAGTTCTCCAAAATAACAAAGGAACTCCTTTATATAGTAGGACATGACAAGCCCATGCCTCTACCAAGGAGAAACAGTACAAAGATTTAATACTGACTTGATAGCTACAAATAGTGCTCTAACATGTTATGTTACATGGTTCATTTCACTTTTTTTTTAAGTTGTCATTTAGTCTTTTTATTATAATAATATTAATTTTATAAGACGAAAAATATTTAAATATTATAATATATAGTTTTATAGAAATTTAAATTTAAAAACTAAATAATCGTATGTTCTATGTAAAAAGTGCTACCATAAATTTATATGACGTTTTTAGGGCATTTTTTCATATAAAGTGTGTTATAAATGTAAGTGTCTTGCAAAAAAGGTGCATTTGCAATTAATTTTAAATATATTCTAAAAACTTGTTAAAACATCCAAAAACATTTTATAAATAAAAACATTTTATAAATTTATTGCAATACTTTATATATGATGCAAAAGTGTTCAAGCATATAAACTTAAAGTCTTATGAAAAATTCTCTTATGATAGTTACATTTTTAACGTTCTATAAATCCAAAATTTTGTATTATTTTCTTACCTTTTAGTTATTTTACTTTTTAGTTCTAATATATAACCTACCTGTATATAGTTTTGAATCAAAGTAATAATTCAAAGCCTATATATTATACATATTTGTGCCATAAACTAAGCCTTAAAAATGACATGGCTTTTCATAACTCTTAAAACTTGACCCCAACCCCTGTCTCATGTCATATTTAATCTTTTGCTAAAATGTAACAATCCACACCAAACAAGTATGTCAAAAGCTACTTCCTTAATTCAAAACGCCAAAAATGGCCCAACATAGTCACACTAACAAGATTACAAAACTGGGTTCGCGAAAATAACTCTAACTACAGCTGAGAACATAACTACAAAATAAAAAAGGGAAAGTCTTCTAATCCTTCTATATGCAAGCTCCAACTCACGTCTTGCCATTTACTCTAAACGAGCTCTCGGCTACCTGCTTACCTGAAATGGTTTAGTTTTGAAAAGCGAGGGTTAGACCATGAGGTCTACTGAGATCCCTCTTGCTACCAACACCACGCCGTAATTATCAACTAAAGAGAGTTTATAAACATTTCTAAACATTTACACCTTTGTCAGTTTAAGTACACACACAACACATATTAATGGTTCGCACTTAGTCACGTACACACCTGTGACAACGTGTTAGGGCACACATCCGCCCTTAGTGATCATATGAAACGAATTCATATATTCTGCATGGGACACACTCCCCATATATCCATATTAAATTCTCACATATCTCCCACATATCCATAAAATAGTTTACACGCTTTGATCATGCATATTTAAAACAACGTAAATCATGCAATTCAATATATCGGTACAAGTAATAAATCGAGTATCGATAAGGCTTCAGTTCAGAAAGACTCACCTGAAGTCCACGCTTAGAGTTCTCACTTGAAACAGCTATGCTTTACCCTCTCCTACATTTCACCCAATCACACGAGAGTTAATAAGTCACCCAACAACCATTCAGAGCCAAGGCTCTCAAGACACTCCCTAACGCTACTGGCACCAAAAGTACCAGACTCAGGCGAATCCGGATTCCGGATATCGTCTCCACGACTCTACCTGATCTCACTCCTTTTCCAGAAGTAACCTATCCAGACTCTTTCGAATTTCGGTACTAAACGGAACTCTTCCGGATTCTGGTAATTCCGGAGTTCTTCCGGATTCCGGTACATTCGGATCCGATTCCGGATTCCGGTACCAACTTTCGGATTCCACAACTTCTCCGGGAAATCGCATTCCGGATTCCCAGGGTTTTCGGATGAGGCGACTTCCGGACTAATGGGTTTTTATCGCCCAGAAAATCCTCACTGCTACAAGCCACTCGACCCATTGGCTTATCCACTTCCCAAGTCGCTTCTTGTCCCTTGTGGAAACGCCACTGAACGTAAATCATGCAATTCAATATATTGGTACAAGTAATAAATTCGAGTATCGATAAGGCTTCAGTTCTGAAGTCCACACTTAGAGTTCTCACTTGAAACAACTATATTCTTTACCCGCTCCTACATTTCACCCAATCACACGAGAGTGAATAAGCCACCCAACAACCATTCAGAGCCAAGGCTCTCAAGACACTCCCTAACGCTACTGGCACCAAAAGTACCGGACTCAGGCGGATCCGGATTCTGGATATCGTCTCCCGGACTCCACCTGATCTCACTCCTTTTCCGGACGTAACCTATCCGAACTCTTCCGGATTCCGTTACTACCCAGAACTCTTTCGGTTTCCGGTAATACCGGAGTTCTTCCGGATTTCGGTACATTCCGGATCCGATTTCGGATTCCGGTACATTCTGGATCCGATTCCAAATTCCGGTACCAACTTTCGGATTCCACAACTTCTCCGGGAAACCCCTTTCCAGACTCCCAGGGTTTCCGGATTAGGCGACTTCCGAACTAATAGGTTTTTATCGCCCAGAAAATCCTCACTGCTACAAGCCACTCGACCCATGGTCGATTTTAAGTCCCGACCTACCAGGGTTTACGATACTAACGATTTAAGCTACACATTCGATTCTCCCATACCGATTGAGTTGGGGGCAAAAACACCAAGTTTGCATTCTCACCTTCTTGAGGAGATACCAATCGAGAAATCCCCCAACACCCAACATATAATTCACACTATATACCACACATTACCCAACAGATTAATGGGTTAAGAAGAAGAGTTTTACCTCCAAGAAAATGGTGATTCACGCCTCCAAAGCTCCTATTCTCCAATGTCCTCTTCAAGCTAGCAAGTTTGTTCTTCCACGAATTTCACCACAGCCGCACCCAAGAATGAGAAAAGTATTGCGGTTTAAGGGTTTTAACCCTACTTCCCAACTTCACACAATAGCCACCAAACTTTTAAATTTTTCACACCTCACACACAAACTTATTATTTATTTACAAGACGAACCCGGTTATTACATAAAATCTATCATTTTAGCTTATCTTTTATTTGTTATCTAACTTATTGGATTATTTGTAAATAAAATAAAAAGATTGCTTTTTGTAAATAGAAAGTAAAAAAACCAGACTTAACTTAAAATAAAGAGAAGAATAATTATGTTATATAGAGTAAATTTTGTTTTTTCTCTATGGTTTGTTGAAAATTTCTATTTTTGTCTCCACAATTTTGAAATTACGAATATCATTCTTATGATTTATCATTCTTTATTAATTTGTTCTTATGGTTTAAACTTGATTGCTTTTTTTGTTCCTATGATTTACAATTTATTTCTATTTTAATCCCTCGTGCTTAAAAGAAGTAATTTGTCCCATGAATGAAAATATGAATGAATTGCAAACTATAGAAACAAATACCAAAATTTCGAAACCATAAAGATGAAATCTGAAATTTTTAATAAGCCAATTGGACGAAAAATGTGATTTACTTTTTTATATAATATGAAAAGGAAAGTTGAATATAATTTGATTAAATTATGAAGTATGAATCTCTAAAAACCTTATTTTCTATATTTTTTCTTTTTACTTCTACAAAATGAGAATCTAAATAACGAATTTACAAAAACTGAGAAAGGTTTAAACGAGAACGCTAACTATTTAAGAAAACACGAAAATGGACGTTGGCGACTTTGGCTATGACTTAAAGTCGACGGGCAAGTTACGTAAATCATAAATGATTTTGTACGTGAATCATGCATGATTTTGTACATTAGCGACCGTTCCTCATGTTTTTTTAAGTAGTTAGCGTATTCTCGTTTGAACCCACCTCTGTAGAGAAACTTCACTTTTCATTTTTTATTTATATACCACAACTTTATTATTATATAAAAAAAACAATAATAAAAGAGAAAGATAGACAAGAACTTAATTTGTTGTTTAAAGTTTTTTATAAAAACATATAAATGGACAAAAATGTGTAAGCAGAGTGAAAGTTCCTATAACAACTCTCAACTTAAACCTCAATGATTTGGACAGGGAAAGTTTATAAATTGATTAATTTAATAAAACAAAGTTTATGGATTTAATAGTTGTTGTAAAATCTTTAACCAAAAAAAACACCAACACCAGCACCAGCACCAACACCAACACCAACACACCCATTAAGATGTTCCTCTTTCTCATATCTTGGTCCAATGCTTCTCCTCCTCCATCAACACTAACTTAAATTTCCTTTCTTTCTTTCTTCTTTCCTTCCACTTTCTGCTATGGATTTTGGGGCTTCTCCCTATGATTTGGATCCTAATCCTAAATGGTATGCTGGATCTGGGTTTAAGCAGGAAAGGTCTCTTTCTGTTTCTGCTACTGCTACTGCTCAAGAGGAATTATGGAGGGATTTGAAGCTTCCTAAAATTACTCAACAAGATATCTCAAAGGCAATGCTACTACAACATCAACACAGATCTAACACCACCTCTGCTTATTCTGAGAATCAGAATATGCTTAGCTTTTCTTCACCAAATACACACACTCCCACATTGCCTTTCTATGCTCCAAATACTTCTGGTAGGTACTCTTTTTGTTTTTTCATACAACTAAACACATTCTCTTCAAATCTATCTTCTTTTTCTTTCTTTCTTTCTTTCTGTATGTATGTTATGAATGCTGATGTGGGGTTGCTTCACTTGTTTTCATATATTATGGCATTTCCATAAAATCTTGGAAAAAATAATAAAGGTACAGTTTTTTTGTTCAAAGAAATGATAAAGAATCAAAGATGTGTTTTTCTTTACTTGCATCTTTTTTATTAGAATTAGAAAGAAGCATTTATGTATTCTGATTAAATTTTGGAATTGATTTTCATAATATCTTGGAAAAATAATAAAGGTACATTTTTTTTAAAGAAATGAGCAAGAATCAAAGATGTGTTTTTCTTTACTTCCATCTTTTTTATTAGAATTAGAAAGAAGCATTTATGTCTGTTTTAGAATCTTGATTAAATTTTGGAATTGATTTTCAGGTTATGGTTGTGGAGGTGGGAGTATGAATATGATGGGAGGGGTGAGAGTGAGAGGGCCATTCACAGCATCACAATGGATGGAGTTAGAACATCAAGCATTGATCTACAAATACATCACTATCAATGCACCTATCCCTTCTAATCTCCTTATCCCCATCAGAAAGGCTCTTCAAACTCCTACCTTTTCCCCAACCCATCTTAGAAACACTGCTTGTAAGTTTACTACTTTCTTGTTTTTCTTGAAATTCAGCTGCTTGTAAGTCTAGTACTTTCTTGAAATTCAGCTGCTTGATGGGTATATAGTGTTGCAATTTGATGAATTCTTGTGTTTGAGTAGATGGATGGGGTGCTTTCCATCTGGGTTTCTCCAACAACTCCGATCCAGAGCCTGGGAGGTGTCGTAGAACCGATGGGAAGAAATGGCGGTGCTCTAGGGATGCAGTTGCAGATCAAAAGTACTGCGAGCGCCATATGAACAGAGGCCGACATCGTTCAAGAAAGCCTGTGGAAGGCCAAACTGGCCATTCCGTCTCCAACGGACCTACCACCGCCACTGCTGCTGCTGCCGCCACCCCCAAAGTCTCCGTATCAGCTGCGGTGGCAACCACTACCTCCGCCATTGTCAGCCACTTGCACCAACTTAGCAGCAGCAGCAATAGAATGCAACCTGCAGCATATTCCCATGATAACAGGTATAAAAAAGATTCACTATTTTAATCCACTTTAATTGCTTCAGTGAAATGTGAATGTCTCTTTTTAATGTTGACTTTTGTTACTATTGATTATAAATTTGGAGATATAGATGTTGCTCAATGGGTTCTTTTCTCTTTGATATATAGTGGTACAAGTCTTGAACTGTGATTCTTGTGCAGAAGTTTCTTAAACAAGGGAAATGTGAAAATTGAAGATGCATCAGGCCTAAAACAAAATCCATCAGAATTTGGGCTTGTTTGCTCGGATTCGTTATTGAACCCGTTGCATAAAAATGAGGATGGGGGTCAAAAATCCCAAAACTTGCTTCGCCAATTCATGGATGATTGGCCACAATCCGACAAAACACAACTATCCATCTCAATTCCGATTCCCCCATCAGACTTCATGTCTTCAACTTCATCCCCCATCAGCGAAAGACTCAACCTTTCACCACTAAGAATGGGGTTGGGAGTTGGCAATAATAATAATAATAGCGAAAGGTCACAATGGATTCCGGTTTCTTGGGAAAGTTCAATGGGTGGGCCGTTAGGCGAAGTGTTAAACAACAGCCCCTCGGCTCTAAGTCTGATGACAGATGGTTGGGAAAGTAGCCAACAGATGACCTTGTCTCCAACTGGGGTGCTGCAAAAGACTGCATTTGGTTCTGTTTCAAATAGCAGCACAGGAAGCAGCCCAAGAACAGGATCAACAACACTTATCACATCCTCCATGCCTTTGTTGTAAACCTAAACCTAAATCCTATTTTTAATTAAATTTTGTATGTTTAATCTGTTTGTTTATGTTGTATGCTTTGAGAAACACTTTTTGACTGTAATGAAATGAAATGCAAATGAATGATGGGGGGAAAAGGAAAGTGTTTGAAATATATGGATGATTGGTGGTTGTGGCAAGATCTGAATTTTGTTGGTAGTATTGTAGAATTATTATTATCAAGTGTGAATTATGAATGCACTATTTGGTTGGTGGGAAGCATGTTTGTTGTTGGGTGGATACAACTCAAGGGGGAAACCTGTGGGCCTCTCTCTTCTTTTATCACTGAAAACAGTCTTTCAAATTTACCTTACTGAGAATGGCAATTAAAAAAGGGCCCAACATGACATTCTTGAATCTTGATGATGGAGGAAAAAGATGCCTAATCATAAGGGCTTGATTTTGGGTCAAAATTAGGTATTTTATGTAATATCCCAACTTACAGTTCAAATTAAAATATGGGAAAGTGAATTTTAGATGTGTCAAGGTCCTATGTACATTACTACATTGGGTTGAAAATGAGCAAGAGGGAACCAAAACCATTAAAAAAAGGATTATGATACGAAAAAACAAAATCGATCTAAACGGTTCAACTTCAAACTAGACCAGAACGTAATACGTGAGTTTGTTAAACGGTATAGTTCCAGTTTAGAACTGGACATGACCAAATCTTGAAACCACAAACTAAATCAGCTTCTGAAAAAAAAATCTAAAACAAAACCGAACATAGTCTATGGTGGCGTGTTATGATCAAATCTTGGTTTGTTTTTTTCGGTTTAATTATTGGTCCAGACAGGGGCGGATCCATTTGTTGTTGGTAGGGGTCCTAGGCCCCCAACAAAACCCACCAAAATGTTTCAAAAAGGCTATCAATCGTGAAAATATGAAAATTATAAATCCTGAGCCAATAAACGAGTTAATCAATCGTGAGTACGAGCTAGTAAAGAAACAGAAACATCGAGCTCGAGCTTGGTAAATCAAAAACTATTCGAGCTTGAGCCCTACATGAAAAAGTAATTCGAGATTGAGTCGAGCTCGATCCTGCTATAATTTTTTCGAGCCGAGCTTGAAAAACCTACTACTTGTTATCTTTATTCGTTAAAAAATCATCTGAAAACCGAACCAATAAGTTATCTTTATTCGGTAACCGAACCGTTTAACCCAAAACTGTTTTGATCCAGATGAATTATTTAATTTTGAAAATCTTCCACCATTCGTCAGTGTATTTCGAACTATAAAAGTTTCTGGATCCGCCACTAGGTCCAGGTCACGTGAAGGTAATGGGGATCGAACCAAACATGTATGAGCATTCTTTATCAAAAGGGTGATGTATAATATACCACACATAGCCAAGCATTTGGTGTAAACATTATCGAGAACACTTATAGATATGGCGCACTATGCATTGAAGATCATTCTCTATATATATATATATATGCAGGTTCAAACGAGAAGACAGTCCATTTGCGAGAATGCGGGAAAGAATGTGGGCCACATACTTCATTATTTAAAAAATAACATAAAAAATAAAAAATATTTTAGAAATTAGGATAATTATAATTTTAAATTGGATAAATCCTTAAATATCTCATATATCTTTTAAATTTATTTATTTTTTAATTTTAATAAATTCATATTTTTATCAACTTTTATATTTTTTTCTAGATACACTTTTGATTAAAAAAATCATAATTTTCATCAAATATCACATGTGAGTTCCACCATCAATTTATTATCTTTTTCATCATTTTATATCTAGTTTCTTGATCCGTTTTTAATCACATGTGATTAACTTTATTTAATATATTATCTGTTATGTATCACATATGATCCAGTATGTGAATTTTTGTATATATCACGTATGATAATATACCTTCGAATATAAAAGACGTAGAATCACATATGATGATATTTACATCATAAAAAGATCTAAAAATATACATAATCACATATGATTAACTAAAATATCTACAATAATCACATGTGATAATATGCATAATCACATGTGATACTATGATATGTACAAAAATTAACATATAGTAAATCATATGTGATAATATACATAATCATATGTGATAATATGCATAATCACATGTGATAATATATATAATCACATGTGATAATATACATAATCACATGTGATAATATGATATGTACAAAAATTAACATATAGTGAATCATATGTGATACGTAATAAATCATTTGTTAACTTAAGTTAATCACATGTAATTCAAGATCCAAAAAATAGAGAAAAAAAATTGTGAAAATCAATAATGAATTGATTATGGATATCATATGTGATATTTGATCTAAATTATGATTTTTTTATTAAAAGTGTATCTAGATTTTTTATTACATAAAACTTAATTAAAAAAATAATGAATTAATTGAAATTAAAATATAAATAAATCTAAAAGATATAATGAAACTTTAAGAGTTTATCCAATTTAAAATGGTAATTATCCTAATCTCTAAATTTATTTTTAATTTTTAATTTATGGTATTTTTTTAATTAATGAATTTTGTGGTTCATATTCCTTCTCGCCTTCTCGCATATCACTTTGCTTCTCGCATGATCCTCCCTCTCTCTCTATATATATAGAGAGAGAGGTTCAAGGGAAAACATCAAAAAAACGGAAAACTGAAGAACACCCTAGGAGCCCTTCATCTGGACGGTATGCACTTAAATAACCTGTATGCACAAGTGCATACCATCCAGATGAAGGGTTCCTAGGGTGTTCTTCACTTTTCCGTTTTTTTTAGGTTTTCCCTTGAACCTGACCCTATATATATATATATATATATATATATATATATATATATATATATATATATATATATATAATACAAATTAAATATAAACTATGTATTTGTTGCGTCCTTTATAAACCAATGTGCATATATGCATAATCTGAGATGCATATATGGATTATCCCATATGAATGTATATTCATTATATGTATATTCTTGCATGTATGCATATGAATATGGACATTGTTCACATATGTACACTGGTTGTTCATATATGCACACTGTGGTTTGTAAGGTGTGCAACATATGCAAAGTTTGCATTTTACGAAGCTTATATATATATATATATATATATATCCATTTTGAATTCTTAACTACCACTAAAAAGTGCAAACACTATTATCAAAGCATCTCTAAGACCATGAGTACCGCTTCCTATCATACCCACTGAACCCGATTGTCACCTCAGCGCCACATCAGCTTTTCTCTTTCCTATCCTCCTTACCCTAAAGTGGAGTACCGCTTCCTATCATACCCACTGAACCCGATTGCCATATCAGCTTTTCTCTTTCCTACCCTCCTTACCCTAAAAAAATTAAAAATAAATAAAATTACGTCGGGTTACGCCGGGTTCCCGAACCCACCCTTACCCGCGACCATGAACCCGATGTGAACCCGCCCTACCCGTACCGTCAACCCGCCCTACCTGCCCCCAACCCGATGGTGAACCCGCCGTGGTATCCGAAGGTGGTACGCACGGCCTAACGGACTTCAAATGTTTACTAAAATGGAGATCTAAAAGTCAAAAAAATCTTAAAAAAAATACATCTATCTCAAACAGTTTCCTATTTTGAAGATAAATCATTAATTATATTATTAAAATTTTTATATATTGATTAAAATATTATTTCTCTCATCTAAACATTTTATTTCAAAGTGTTTCATTTGTGGGATATAATTAAAAAAAAACATTTCTCTATCTTGGTAATCATTTTTTTAGGATATCTCTAAATTTGGAGAAAAATTACACTCTCTCTCTCTCTCCTAGTTTTTTCATTTTAAAGAAAGTTTTGAAGAAGTTGTTGGAGCAAAAAAAATTGTCTAAAAACACCATTTTAAAGAAGCTGTTGGAGGTGCTATGAGGATGACTCCAAAACAAAGCCATTGTACGGTACACATCTGCATTACGACTATTATTCATTTTAGAATATACTTTAAATCTATTCATCGTATTCGGCATTTATATTATGTTTCTTTCATATTATAGAGCTTTAATGCAACTATGAAATAATCTAGCTATTAGCTTTAATGCTTGGAACAATGCTTACCACTTTGGTAGCTTTAGATACAATACTCAAAGTTATAACCTTTTGAAACATGGTGGAAATTTGACATTGGCAACCAACTTTTTTCGCATTGTCTTGTTAATACCTTCTTATTTCAGTTAATGCTTTTAGAAGGTTTTTAGCAACGATCTTAATTTATTGTGAACCAGGATATTTTTACAGGTGAAGAAAGTGTTGAGCAGTACGAAATATGGTTCACACTGACATCATAACTTGTTTATAATCCATAAATACGAAGCTCGACGACTTCTATCTTCCAAATTTGAAAACAGTCAATTTAGAATCTGTCAGGATCGAATCTTAACAAGATTAACAATACTTAGAATTCAGAATTAAAGAATCTGCGGAATAGAACTTTAATTCTCACAATCAATGAACAGAATATCAGAAAATACACAGTTGTTTGTATTCACTGTTTCGACTCACAAGATTAACAACCAAACCTCAATCTTGATGAACAAGCTCAACAAGACGACTTCTACTTCTCTAGAAATAGGGTTCTTAAACCTTGAGGTTAATTCTCTCTAAAACACAATCGAATTCTAATTGTATTTCGTATATCGTATTATTTTCTCTTCGTCTTCTTAATAGCTATCTATCAACAAATATATATACTGAATAATTACAAGATAACTATCAAAATAAGATTGATCTTTAGAATATTCTTTTAAGTATATCTTCAATCGTTCCATCTTTATCTCCTTCAATCTCGCATTCCATGTTCTGATCCTAAGCAGTATTAACTTCATTCTTCTCAAGCAGTACTAATAATCTTTCAGCAGTAGTAATGTTTGATATGCCCAAGCAGTACTAACAGTTTTCGTAAGACATCAGCAGTACTAACTTTTGATCAGCAGTATTAATGATATTCCAGCAGTAGTAATATACCAGCAGTATTAACTTTGTTCAGCAGTATTAACCATGTACCAGCAGTAGTAACTTGTCTAGTAGTACTAATCATGTTCTTGCAGCATTAATGACTCAGCAGTACTAACCTTGAACTAGCAGTAGTATCTTTGTTCTGGCAGCACTAACATTGATCTGGCAGTAGTAATGTTGTTCTGGCAGTACTAACCATACTTAGCATATCTTCAGTTCCCAACAATCTCCCCCTAACTTGACTTTTCAGGATGAGAAGTTAAGTTCTTCAGATGATGCTTCCAAAACCTAATCATCAACGCATAAATTTGGATCCAATCCCAGACTTTGATTGAGAATCCTTTTTACAAGGTATCTTGCCATCTTAGAGTCTTTGTCACTCACCAACTTAGCATGCAGCATTCCTTTCAACTTTTTCATGTTGTGCTTGTATACAACATCCACCAAATAATATTCATGAAATGTATTGTCAAGAGAGATGACATACACTCCACAATTCTCAATGAGCATCCAGTTGGTAATGACTTGAAAATTCCTTGCCATCAAATATTGAACTGCTTCTGGTTTGAACATTAAGCACAAGTATTCAAGAACCATCTTGGTGATAGACATACCTTGCTCTGTCAGCATGTTTCCATATAGCCTCATTCCCACCTTGAACATCTCTTCCAAGTCAGATCTAGAGCATGTTCTGATAAGTTTTTCCCAAGTAGGACAAACTTCAAACTTTCCATCTGCCCTTTTGATTCTGATGAACTCCTTTCTACCATCTTTCAATGTGTCCCAGAAGATGATTTCAGGAGCCATAGAAGATATTGGTTCAACTTGGATTGGATTAGTATTAACCACAGTAATATACAAATCACTTTGAGCATTTGGCAGTGATTGTACATTGCTTGGTTGGCCTGATGAAGTTGCCACTTCTTCTTCAGCAACTTTTGGATCAGATTTCTCTTTCACTGCTTCCCTAGACTCTTTCAGTTGGAACTCCAGACCACCCTTTTCCCACTTCCAGTAGTTTGTATCATATGAGTGTTGAAGTTCATTGGCTTGAAAAGCCTTAATTTGTTCTTCAAACCTCTCAACAATCAATACATAATCTCTTATGTCCTTTTCTAATCTCTTAAGGTCATCACACATTCCCTGATTGTGATCTCTATACCTTTTAACAGTGTCTATACAAGCTTGAGAACAGAGATTAGATTTTACCTCCGTAGGAATATCTGAGACTTCTGCCATGAGTGCATGATTCTGGATTGCCTCTTCTGCTTGATCACTCCAATCAAAAGTACTGTTTGATTCAATAGAATTTTCCATAATGATTGTAGAATTCTAAGAAACACAAGCTCTGATACCACTTGTCAGGATCGAATCTTAACAAGATTAACAATACTTAGAATTCAGAATTAAAGAATCTGCGGAATAGAACTTTAATTCTCACAATCAATGAACAGAATATCAGAAAATACACAGTTGTTTGTATTCACTGTTTCGACTCACAAGATTAACAACCAAACCTCAATCTTGATGAACAAGCTCAACAAGACGACTTCTACTTCTCTAGAAATAGGGTTCTTAAACCTTGAGGTTAATTCTCTCTAAAACACAATCGAATTCTAATTGTATTTCGTATATCGTATTATTTTCTCTTCGTCTTCTTAATAGCTATCTATCAACAAATATATATACTGAATAATTACAAGATAACTATCAAAATAAGATTGATCTTCAGAATATTCTTTTAAGTATATCTTCAATCGTTCCATCTTTATCTCCTTCAATCTCGCATTCCATGTTCTGATCCCAAGCAGTATTAACTTCATTCTTCTCAAGCAGTACTAATAATCTTTCAGCAGTAGTAATGTTTGATATGCCCAAGCAGTACTAACAGTTTTCGTAAGACATCAGCAGTACTAACTTTTGATCAGCAGCATTAATGATATTCCAGCAGTAGTAATATACCAGCAGTATTAACTTTGTTCAGCAGTATTAACCATGTACCAGCAGTAGTAACTTGTCTAGCAGTACTAATCATGTTCTTGCAGCATTAATGACTCAGCAGTACTAACCTTGAGCTAGCAGTAGTATCTTTGTTCTGGCAGCACTAACGTTGATCTGGCAGTAGTAATGTTGTTCTGGCAGTACTAACCATACTTAGCATATCTTCAGTTCCCAACAGAATCACAAGGTTTTCATGTGGTACAAGAGGAGTAGTTGATAGTTGTGGAAAACCAACACGTTTACAAGACTCTAAATTTCAACAGACGCTAACATTTGATGAGATCATGATGCACATAGATGATGATTATCCACGTGTGATTTTTATAGATGGTCCGGGTAAAGCTAGAGATACAATTTTGTACAAAAGTGTTGCCACTTTTGATTCAAAATTTACTCTCTAGGATATATGGGTCACCCTTGATTCAAAATTTACTCTCAATGGGTGATTTGCAGGGTGAAACTTCAAGGCTCAAAGATTAGAAGATTCAACAACTTGAATCGACTGTAGAGTGCCACTTGGATGTTTAGTGAAACTAACATTGATTTAGTTACATAATAGTTATTGACTGATTTATATATGACTTGCTTACCGGTAAGAGTTAACACTTTAACATAATTTACCGGATAAGAAGAATTTAGGGGTCGTTTACCAAACGCTTACCTGGGTAAGTGTTTACCACGTCACATTACCTACCGGATTAATATGGCAAGGACCAAAAATCTTACCGTAAGAGCGAATGCAAGGACCTAGAGTCTTACCCGGTAAGTGAGAGCGACGACTTTTACCACGGTTAGTGCTTACTGAGTGAAGTATTGCATACAAAACCGATTTGGTGGACAAAAATCTTACCCAAAAAGTAAGTGATGGTGTTGGTAAACGTTTACCCGGTAAGCACTTACCTAGGCAAGCGTTTGGTAAACGGCATGTTTGTTCTTTTTAGGTTGCTGGGATTGGTATTTTGGTTGCCTTTTAGGTTGCTGAGATCTGTATTTTGGTAATTATTTGTTTGGTATTTCCTATTGTGTTTCTAACACTGTCACACAGACTTGAGATTAAGATGAATGCAGGGGAATCAAGATGTTGATGGATTCCCAAAATGTAAAATATGTTATCCTTGATCAAATACTAATTGAGCTATTAAGATGGCATGAATTTGCAGGCTTTGATTAAGAAACTTCTTTGGGAGCATTTTTCTATGTATTCAGTTTCTTGAAATTTTGGTAATATTTGTAAGATCACGGGCGTATATTCTTTGTGGGCATCTATACTTGTGTAGAACCCTCAGATTTCACATTGCAATTTGCTTCTCTTCATGTTTTTTTTAATGTACCTTTTACATCCCGTCGCATTGCCCGGATACTCAACTAGTATATATATAAGCATGGATAATGGAATGGGGGTAAAGTTGCAGGAAGAAATGTGAGGAAGAAGAAAGTTGGGAGGGGTAGGTGTGGGGTATGATTTCTTGAATTCAAAATCTTAAACCAATTATAAAGGTAATTAAACAATTAATAAAAAGTAAACCAAATAATAACTAAAACTAACAATTATTATCCAAGATAAAGTAATTAAAATAAAAAAAAAGCCAATCAGCTCAAATCAATCTATTGGTCAACGGGATTTCTCTGTTCTTCGATTTTTTGTTCCATCTTCTAACAAGTTCGATTTTCAGGTTCTATTGTTTCGATTTTTGGTTCCATCTTCGATTTTCACTACTATTTCTCATTCAAAATATAAATCTAATACGATGAATTACATTAC
Organism: Saussurea involucrata; assembly: GCA_033807775.1. Classification (NCBI taxonomy): domain Eukaryota; kingdom Viridiplantae; phylum Streptophyta; class Magnoliopsida; order Asterales; family Asteraceae; genus Saussurea; species Saussurea involucrata. The sequence goes on along the minus strand of CM066317.1, from coordinate 74,031,920 downwards.
ATTACTTGATGTTTGTTGTTGTTGTGGTTGTAGGGGTTGTAAGGCTTGTGGGAAAGCAGAGATAGAGAGAGGATGTAATGGTGAAGGAAGGATTCAAGGTGGAATTGCAACCGTACCAGGCTTTGGTTGGTGTCCGATAAAAGCTTACCATCCTTGCCCTGACTTCGTCGCCACTGGTGGTCGCTACCGCCGCCAAGGTCAGAGCATGGACGAGGTTGCTGGCTTTGGGACTGTCCCAAGAACATCCACCACCGCCGCTGCTGAAACTCGATCAAGGTAAAATTCATTTTTTTTGTAAATTAGTGTTTTATAATATTGGGTTGTTTATAATATTTTTTTTCGATTCCTGCAGCAACAAGGAAGGGCCAATGAATGAGAATATCTATCTTTTTTTAATGGTAATTAAAGATTGAATGTTAATACAGAAGCTCCCAGATTGATTGAACATTTAATGGTAATTAAAAGCTTACATATTTGCTTGATAATTTGCAAAGTTGTTGATATGATCCTTTGCTTTACTTTTTAAATGCACCTTCTAAGTTTGTCTCTGATACTTTTTTTAATGATGGCTCGTATGCTCATTGGCTATTTCAATGTGTTTATGATAAAAACTTATCTTTTCTTCCATGCATTTGGGTTAGTTCTTCAATTAAACAATAACTTTGTTGTGTTTGCCAATTTCAAAGATTGATTGTTATTGTTTTTTGATAATTTATATCAAAAATTGATGATTATTGTTTGTTGATAAATTTCATTGTTACGAGTTTTGATGACGATATATATATATATATGTAATATGTAAATTGTGGAATGAAAATATGTGCAAATACCTTTTACAGTATCTGTGTATGTTGAAGCCAAATTGGGTTATGGAAAGAGTGTAACGTGTAATAGGTTGATATTTTATTAGATTTAGGCAAATGTTTACATGAAATAGTCAACACTCAAACTTAATTTTTACCAGGCAAGATTATAGTCTATCAAAAACAATATCATAGGCAACTAGGTAAATTTAATCCAATTAAATGGGGTTGATATACTGAATTTTGATGATCAATTTAATCCAATTAAATTTTCATACAAGTATTCTTTAAATTGGCTTTGGTTTCATACAATATTTCGGTAACTACTTTTACTATATTTGTAGTCCAAGAGGCAAAATACAAATATTACTTAAAAATAACTTCTTTCATTAGCAATTAGATTAGGTTGGTTTAAATATACTCAATTTTAAATTGTAAAAGGCAAAATTACCCTTACAGCCATTATTAAAAATTACTAATATTTTCTTCAATATGTGAAACACTTGCTATAATCATTCCTCTGAAAAGTATGTACATGTACATACAAGTAATTGAAGTTGTTTTTTTTGTTTTTATGCTTGTATGCATGTTACAAATTACTTGTATGAACTTTTACTAGGGTGTTCCTCAGTTTAAAATGATTTCATATACCCAGCCAACAGATGAGTATTTAATGACTTTTTTTCATAAGAAATTAAATTTCATAGTTGATATTTAGTAGTTCTTTCTGATGACCAACAGATTTCTCCATTTTTTCTTAGTTTTCAGGCTTTCCAAACTCATTATGCATGAAATGGTAGATGCAAAATACATTATGTAGTCCAGCATTCAAAAGTGGATCTCACGCTATTCATATGAATCAGGAGCACATTCTATGGAGGATGCGACAGTTTGTGATATTTATAAAGAAACCATGATCAACGGTTGTAGTAACCGAAAACTTTGAAGAGATTTCAACAAAAAAAGTGCAATATTTGATATCACCAAGTATTTTAAAGATATCTCGCAAAAATTTGATATTTGAAAATTGGATACTTGTTTACTGAATCTTGGCATCACACCCAAATTTGTTATTTCTGAAAATTCGATCCATAAAACCTTGAAATGATTTTAAGAATGAAAATATATATATATATATATATATTCAATAATTGAAATAAAAATATAAATGAATATGGAGGCATGCGTAACCCAAATTTGTATCAAGTCAAATTTGGGCTTTAAACACCACCGGCTTACATTTTAGGAGAGCACAATCTTTAGCAGAAATACATTGATACCACTGCCATTTCGTATGTGCCAACTCCTTTCTTCATTGCTTCCTTTCTAAGATCTAAACACAAATCAATCCCTTATTCTGATACAAAATGATTTCTAATTCATGACATAGCCTTGTTTATATCAAAAAACAGGATCTCTTAAAGAAAAAAAATGTAGGGAAAATGATTGTTGAACATTCCAATGGAGATGAATGGAAGACAACTGCCCACCTTCCCCTTGTCAAACTGTTATAGCAGGGAACTCTTTCGAGAAAAGTGCACCAAATTAGCACAAAACCGATACAGACTATCCCTGCATACCCACCCCTATTTCAACCCCATATAATAAAAAAGATTCATTTCACTATCTATCAATCCATCAAACAAACAAACAAACAAAATAATTGAAAAATAAATAAATAAACATACTTTGAGTTGCTCATATTCTATGGGTGTAAAGATGTCTATCATGCCATGTAGCATTCAGTACGAGGAATTTTTTATAATCACTGCAACTCAATGTATATTCAACAACAACAATTTATAATATCACATACACCAGACCCAAAAGAAAGTTATTTATTGAATCAATTACTGTTTTGAGGTGAGGTTGCTCATATTCTATGGGTGTAAAAGAGTCTATCATGCCATGGTTACAGCATTCAGAAACGAAACTTTCATTTTTATAATCACTGCAATCCACCATCGACTAAAAACATTGTTTAGATCCCTATTAAAAAGAAGAGAAAAAAAAAAACGTACCAAAAGACTTGGATGAATTAGATACACAAATTAATCGTTGGCATATATCCTGATGAAAAAAGGAGGGCGATGGTAAAACGAATTAAAACGGTGTGCATACAGATGGAGACTTTACTGATTTGTGAGGCAAAAACGACGAATGGAGGTTTAGATCCATGGCGGACAAGGAATTGGATTGATTTGATATGAGAATGGGTGTGTGTGTATATATATAGGATGGAGGAGAGAAGAAGAGGCGCAGTTCTGAAACCCTAATTTGAAGCAGTCATAAGATGAATGGAATGGGAGGACTAATTCTGATAATGGTTTTAAGACAAGGGGTTAAGTTGCAAAACTATACACCCAATTCAAATTTTCATTTTTTTGAAGGATTTGTTTTTTTTTTGGAATTTAATTAAAATACCAAAGTTTGACTTTGACTTATCAAAATACCCTTTTCCTCGCTGATTTTACCAAAATACCCTTTTTTTCTGTGATGGGGGTCCGCGATCGCGGACAGGGACCAATTTTGAAAATTTTACATCTGCGATCGAGGATAGTAGTCCGCGGTGCATGTGATTTTTTGTGATTTTGATTTGATATTTACACTTTTAACCCTTATACTTATTTACTTACTTTACTTTATACCTTTTACTTTCCTAATTTTAATTTTACACATTAATCATATTAACACATATAATCGTATGATTAACCAAAATACGTTAAAAAATACGTTTTAATTTTAATAAATTACACCATTGTACTCGTCTCTTCGATACATTCGAAATGAGCCTAATATTGAACATTTTTGGATTTATTTATTTTATTATATATCATATATACTACATAAAAATATTTTTAATATTTACAATTCATACCCTTATAGTTAATTATTTAATTTATGGTACATCCCTTACTTTTTCAATTTTGTTTTACACTCCTATCGCATTAACATAATAATCATATATTAACTAAAATATGTTAAAATGTACGTTTTAACATATCACATTAACATACATAATTACGTTAAAATATGTTAAGGAGTTCGATAAATAAATATATATATATATATATACTAGTTATTTACCCGCTGCAAATTTGACTATTTGAGTGCACCGCGGGGACTCCTCCTGCTATAAGAATATGAATTTTAAATATAAAAAATATTTTTATGTAGTATATATGATATATATTAAAATAATTAAATTAAAAAATATTCAATATTATGCTCATTTCGAACGTATTGAAGAGACGATTATAATGGTGTAACTTGTTTAAATTAAAACGTATTTTTTAACAGATTTTAGTTAATAAACGATTATATGTGTTAATATGATGAAGGTGTAAAATTAAAATTAGGAAAGTAAAAGATATAAAGTAAACTAAGTAAATAATTATAGGGGTTGAAAGTGTAAATAAAATCAATATTCCAAAAATATTCAATATTCAATATTAGGCTCGAAAGTGTAAAATTAAAATTATATGTATTAATACAATAAAAAATCACATGCACCGCGGAATCTTCTTCGCGATCGCGGGAGAATTTTTTTCAAAAGTGGTCCATGTCCGCGATCGCGGACCAGATCGCGGAAAAAATGGGTATTTTGGTAAAACCAAAGAGATTTTGGGTATTTTGGTAAGTCAAAGTCAAACTTTGAGTATTTTAATTAATTTCCCTTCTTTTTATATTACATTGACATCATCTTTCACATGTAAAAAAGGGAAAAGTCTAAAAAATCCAATGGACTTTAGTGTTTAGAGTGATTAAGTCATTGGACAATTTTTTGGAACAAAAAAACCCTTAAACATTTTAAAAATTGTTAAATAAACCATTGGACTTTTGGAAACCTGTTAAATACATCCTTATTACAATTTTAATGATGTATTTAACAGGTTTCCAAAAGTCAAATGGTTTATTTAACAAATTTTATAATGTCTAAAGACTTATTTGTTCCAAAAAAATTGTTTAAATATTTTTTTCCTGTTTAAAAATTGTTTTTGGCTATAAAAAGAAATGAATTAGAAAACATTTTTTTTAGAAAAACATTACACTTCACATTTTATATATTAAAAAATACGTTTTTTACAAGTCATATCATTATAATTGTCTCGTCAATACGTCCAAATGAGCCCAATATTGAATATTTTTTATTTAATCTTATATCATAAATAGGTACGAATTGTTTTTAATACTTACACTTTATATCCTTTGAGGTCATTTATTTATTAATATAAAATTAATCTGTAATTATAGGGTATAATGTGTAAGTATTAAAAATAATACTTACAATTGTTTAAAATTGTACGCAGCTTGAATAGCAGGTAAACTACAAATTAAAAAAAAATAATACGTACAATTGTTTAAAATATTTATCTTGAATTGGTACTACATCTTTACAGTAATGCGTTTATTTAGTGATATCATTTTGTTTTAATTCGTAATCGTGATGAAGTCGTTATTCCTATTCACAAAATGGCATTTGATTACAGTGATGATCTTAACCATGTTATAAGCGATAATTCAAGTGAACATATGTCTGATTGTTTATCTGTAGACCTTTTGGTGCAATTGTTGGCATTTATTTGTGCAACTCTTGGTATATTTTGGTTCAATTTTTGGTAAATGATGGCTAACTTTTATGTACATCTATTTATACTTTGGATACAACTTTTATATGTTTTGGGAAGAGTAATGAAAAATGGTATATTCGTTTCGTTTTATAAATTGTATTTTTTTCCGTCCAAAAACTGTATAAGGACTTAATAGTTTAAAGTATATAAGTTTGTTTGGTTTTTTCGTATTTTTTTCAATTATTTTTAACACATTAACCAATTTTATAAGTCATAAGGATGTATGTAACAGGTTTTAGAAAGTTCAATGGTTTATTTAACAGGTTATGAAAAGTGCAATGGTTTATTTGTTTCAAAAAATTGTTCAAGGACTTAATCATTCATAATACTAAAGTCCATTGGGTTTTATTGGCCAAGGACTTGATCATTCAAATGCTTCAATTTGCTAAAGCAATTAAAAAAAATTGGGATGAGCTTTACTTTGGTTTTAAATTTGCACAAATAAATTTATCGGTATTTATGTGTGACATTAAAGCATTATTTGGTAAAAATAAGTTAATTTATAAATTAGCATATTTTTAAGTACATATTTAGATTGATTTTATAAATGATAAGTAAAGCTCATATTAATTATATATTAATATTAATTTAGAATTATTTAGAATTATTGTTAATTATATTAATTGATTCTATATTAATCAATATATTTTAAATATCAATTACTATTATCTTTTAATAAATATTAGATTATTTTTTCATATTATATGTAACGGTTATTTAAAATCATAAATTAATATATGTTTTTTTTAAATTTGTTTTAACAAATTCAAAATTTATAGTATATATAATATAAATTCTTTTAATTAACATATTATCTTATTTAATTTTTATTTACTACCTTGTTTGTATTAATTACCATATTACTCCGTATATTACTATAAATTTGTTTAATTATATTACTAAATATTGTAATTGGTAATTTTTCAAGATGTCCTTTGTGATCCCAGAAACAACTATGTAAAGATTGTAGATCAAATATCACAGCTCATCTCTATATTGAATATTGATTATGACATAAAGGTTACAAGTAGAGAGAGTTTACAAGTGAAACTCTTAGAATGCTTAAACACAAATGAGAAGTTCTAGGCTATTTATACCTAAGAACTAATATTACAAGAATGGTCCTTCAACTTGGATACAACAATTAAAAACAGCACTAATAGTCTCCCCCTTTGTATCCAAAGTTGAAAACAAAAACTATTCAAACTGCTCTGGATGGATATACTTCTTCCGAATGCCAAAGATAATCTCAAACCTCCTGAGAGCATTTCTGTATTCCAATCTGTTGTTAATTGCTTCCAGGGCTTTGTTGATCAACAACTTCTCTTTAGGTGTTAAGGGCACATGTTTCTGTTAATCCAATCTAAGCTTTCTGTTCAGTTGAATCTTCAGCAACTTGAAAGTACCATCATTGTATTTGTTGACTTCAGTGAAACGTAGAAACTTCTTTTCTTCTCCGCATTGAAATACACAATCCCAAACTCATGTTTTTCAAGTATCTTGTATACAGGAATACCTTGAGCATCAGACAATCTCCTGTTGGGTTTCAAAATGTTGACTCTGATCTGTCCGGCCTCCAACGCCATTTGAAAATAAGTCAAGTATGAGAACTTCACCAGATTCTTCATAAACCGCTTTATCGACTGGTATGCCTCAGACTAAGTCTTGTCTTTATTCGGAGTTCTAGATAAAATATCATATAGTCTGAAAAAAGTATTCATTAGAAATAAGTTTGAAGTCTGCCTCCGTGAATGACCACTCTTTACCATCAGTTCTATAAACTGTGAACTTTGGGTACCAGGCGTTTAGCAACTTCTGAGATTCTATCTTCACTATCTTCACGGTCTCCTTGTTAGTTTTCACCCAATTCATTTCCTGATACTTGTTCTTCATTATGTGCAGGTATTCCACCTGGTGTAGGGATGGAAGTTTCTCAATTGAATACAGTTTGATCATACCTATTGGCTGAACATTCTTCACGAACAAATCTCTCCGAATGTCTTCTTGGAATGGAGTCATAATCCTGATTTTGTGTCACCTCCTTTCAAGATTTGGCTCTATATCAATAAGTTGTTGGAACATACGAAACTCAGCCTCGGAAACTGGATCTTTTATTTGCCCTTCTGGAAGATCAGGAATATTTGGAATACCAATTACTGGATCATCACCCTTAGGCATTTCATCATCAGAATCTGAATGGATTGACTGGACATTTACTGCATCAAAGACATCATCCAACTCTTCTTTGATTCTCACCACAGTTTTCTCTGGTTCATCTTCAGAGTCCACATATATGATATCCTAAATCAAACTATCAACCAGTCTCTCTTTTTCCGTTCTTTTATCACTTCCTTCAGGCTTTTCAACCGTAGGAATGATATCATCAAGAACATTTTGTACATCAGCCCCAACTTGTCTATTACCCTCAGTATTCACCCCTGGAATAACATCAACACTTTCAATTCCAACTCCAAAGCCACTAGCTTCTCCAACTTTCTGCCTCTTACTCATCTCCCCCTCATGGTGATCATGATCTGGATCTTGATCATCATGTCTTTTTCTGAATTATGGGCTTGAGAGCTGCAAGTTTGCTCTAGAACAGTGATTCTGTCAAAAAGGGATTAGAATCCAGAAGTTATGGCTTGGGTCATATTATGTATGGATTGTTGTAGGGTTTGGATATTAGATCTTGTGGGTAATTGGGTTTGTAACTCAGTCTGTCTCCTTAACAAACCAACAAGCTCTACTTGTTCTGCATCATTATTATCCCCTTGAGCTAACAACTGAGCAAGTAGTCTGGATTTCAGATCATGTATAGGAATGGTTTGTTCTTGTTGGGTTGATGGTTGTTTAGATTTGGATTTCGGGTCAGGTTGAGGATTGGTTTCAATGGCAGGTGTTTCAGCTACAGATTTACCTTTCACAGCTCGGCTTACCTCCTCAAATAATTTGCTCACGATCTTTCTCATCTCCTCCGTTTGGTTCTTATACGATGTATTCAAAGATCCAAAAGCAGCTCCAACAACATCACTGTCACATAATGTGGAGGGGCCCCCGTTAAAGCTTGTATTTGTTGAGCACGTAAGGGACTAACACCCAAACCATATAGGTTACTGGTTTGCATGACAGTTTATGTAACTACATGGCCTGTGTTCAACACTGGCATGGTGTTAACGTTGACAGGACTTCCACCCGATCCTCGTGATGCACCAACGAATGGCGGCAACACTTGGGGTGTTCCGATTGGAGCACGAAGTCCAATGTTTTGTGTCACCAACGATTGAGTGACTGGCGATTGTGTCCTAGGAAATGAATTTGTTCCAAAAGGCTCTAGACTCAATGTGCGCCCAAACGAAGTCGACGGTCGCGGCAGAGGCCTATCTGTTTCAATACCAGCAAACACCGATTGTGTTGTCGATAGATTTTGTGCTTGATCCCCATGAAGAAGTGAAACATTAACTTGTTGAGAAGTCAATGAGTGGCTTGGTGGGGATGTGCATTGCATAGTTGGGTCCACTATGTCTTTTTCAATGTCTAACGGCGACGTACGCACGTTGACAGTAGATGTAGCTACCCAGCTTGACATGGTTTGTGAAGGATCTTTATTTGTTTCTTTTACAGACCCTGTCTCACTCTCACCATGTTTTTTTCTTTCCATCTCACTCAAGCTCACTACATTTTCTGTTTCAACTAATACTCCCTCAACCAGCCTTGTATCTGCTCGAGAATCGACGTTCTCGGAATTTGGATTTACAGAAGTATTAACCATAACCTGAAAACCATCATCTTGGTTATTATTATCATCATCATCATAACTATCATCACCTTCAGCTTCATCATCTGCTTCTATTTCTAAGCTTGAAGCAGAGAACACATTTGCAGGATCATCAATGTCCATAAGAATTTCCTCCTCGTCATCTTCAGAATTAGATGAACCGGGACTTTCTTCTTCTTGTGCCTCGGACGCTTGACCAAGAGCACCCCCAACTCCTTCACCCCTCACTACAATACTTTCTCTCAACTCCACCTGTTCAGGTACCTCAATATCCTGAACCTGCTCGCTTATTTCTATTATTGGTCCCAGCTATGGAGTAGCAAAGATAAACAAGTATTGTAGAGGGGGGGTTGAATACAATACACAAAATTTTCACTTAATTAATTCTTTATTGATTTGAAATCAAGAATTACACATAGAAAACTTAAAGATTGTTGCGGAATAGAACAGATAAATCCGTTCAAATAATCTTACACACAGACACAAAGAGAATGAAGAACAATTGAAAACACACTTAGAAAACAATGAACTTCTTTGAGAGAGAAATGCCAGCACTTGTGGGTATTGAGAGTTTGTAAACTGGTAATCTTTGCAAGGAAGGAGACGACCTCTTTATATAGTGCCTTATGCATTAAATACATGGACACTTGTTAAGCAAGGGTAGGAAGTCAGGTCTTCTGAAAAATACTGAGATGTATCTTTTGTCTTGGAGCGTTGACCTGCAGTGTGTTGTAGTTGATCTTTCTTCAAAGTGATAAGAAAGCCAAACAACCTTTTTCCTGATCTTCCGAGGAAGTCCCCATCAATGCAAGATATCACAAATATACTTTGCAGAGAAAGTACAATACCTGCCGATGACTTCTTGCCGAAGATGTCTTCAAAAGATGTCTTCAAGTGATCCTTGCCTTGTTGAAGATTTCTTTAAGTTATCCTTGCCGATCATGTCTTCAAGAGTTCCTTGCCGAAGATGTCTTCATGTGTCCTTGCCGAAGACTAACATGTCTTCAAGTAGCAGCTTAATCTTTGACTGAGAAGTCCATCTTCAACCCGCTTTGAAGATACACTTCTTCTTTGTTTCTTCGGTTGATCTTCGACTTCACCAAATATTTTGTGTTACATAATTAAGCTGGTTGTAAAGAACCTAGAAAGTATTCTAAGTATGAAATGTGTAAAAATGAAAGACTGGAGGTCAGCTTCAAATCCTAAGTGATCCAACAATCTCCCCTATTTGTGGATGACATCCATACTTAGAAACTGAGGAGTAAATACTGAATAATTCATTTTGACCCTTGTTTACTCTTTTGGGTTCTTTTCACACAGTCCATTCTTTTTGGATTTTTTTAATTGTATCCGACATTTACAAGTAAAATGAAATAATAAAGTATAGGTGTACAAACTAATAAAAGAATAAAGAGTGAAGAATAGACAATATGAACAAAACAAAATGTACTTGCATCTTCGACAGGGGCGAGTTGGGTCTTGTGTCTGGCTTAAGGATTTTGATCAGCAACCCGTTGATGTGTTGGTGAACTATATCTTTCAGACACTTTTGCTTTTCCATTATGGTGACAATCATTGAGGGAGGTTTGAGTTTAAGTGAATCAGCCTTGATTCTGCCCATATCTTGCATCTTCTTTCTTTCTCTTGGCATCTTCAGCTTCCTGTTCAGTAGTCATCATCATTTGTCTTCGTTTTCCTCCCCCTCAGTTATATCGGCCAATCTTTGTGTTCCTCCCCCTTAGTTAGATCGGTCGGACTGATGTGCTCCCCCTTGAACTGGTCCGCCGGTTCCCTCATTTTTTCGAGTTAGACGTTGGATATAAGTACCGAGGGTTGATGTTGCTCCCCCTCAAATGAATTCTCCCCCTCAGCGGCAGACGTAGAAAAAATAACACCAAGAAACGTTGGAAAATAGGTAGGAAAGTCGGCCATAAGCTAAACTACAAGACCCTTTTTTTGTGAAACCCCCCAAAATCGGCAGCTGAAAGGAGAAGAAAATCGACAGCAATTTTTTTTTTGTTGAAACCTCCAAAATCGGCAGCCGAAAGGACAAGAAAATCGGCAACCGTTTTTTTTTGCATGATGGCAAAGATCTTCGTAAGATAGTTGTGAATGGTCTTCGGAAGATTATGGGGAAAATCTTCAAGTCATCTTCAATCTTCAAGAGTAATTTTCAAATGGAGGTCTTCAAGGCATCTTCAAGAGTAGATTTTCAAGAGCTGGGAGAAATCTTTGGAAGATTTATGGGAGAAAATCTTCAAAAGATTTGAGAAAACAATCTTCAAGTCTTCAAGAGTAGATCTTCAAGTCTTCAAGAGTAAATCTTCAAGTCTTCAAGAGTAAATCTTCAAGACCAGGAGGTTGTTTCACATAGACCTCTTTCAAATTGAGAGAGTTCTTCTTGCGTTATAGTGACCCAACATGGATCAGCTAAGCCTTCTTCAATTTTCTTTGGGTTTTATTAAAGACAGAAAATTCACATAGAAGGTTCCATTTGGTGGCTGGAGGTAGAGCTGAAGGAAGAGAAGGTTGTGGTTGAGAGGCAGAAGGAAGATTAAAAATCTTCAGGAGAGGAAGAGGGCAATTCGGAAGGAGTGGATGAGAAGGGAATATTTGGTGGAAGTGAATATGAGGTACTTGGGAAAGTATTTTCATGAAGGTTTTAGAGTGGTGTTGATGAAGTCATTGTTGAAGAAGATAGAGTAACAGGTAAGTTTTTGAAAGGGATGAGAGAGGTTAAAGATGAAGAGATGTAGGGGAAATGTGGGTAAGGTATATAGTGGCATGATAGGGTAAGGTGAAGAGGTGAGAAGGTGAGGGGATGTAGGTAATAATGATAGTGATATGAAAAGTGAGGTAGAGTGTCTTTAGGATAGTGGGGAAGTGTGGAAGTTTTATGGGAAGAGGGAAAGGTGAGAGATAGGAATGTGTGAGATAGAGGGAGAGAGAGAGAGTTCTAACTTTTGACATAATCGGTGGCGGTGGTGTGTGGAGATCGAACTTGAAAGAGGATTTGCTGAGTTTTCCCCTTTTTTTGTTTTATATGTTGCACATAGCTTTCAAGAGAATAACCATTGTCTAGATAATAGATATGTTGGTGTCCGAAGACCTGCAGTCACAGATAAATTAATTTCTTGGTACCCACTTGGAAATGGGTCCTTTTGGGTTAGAATTGGAAGTAGAGAGATCTTTGGTACATTTCCTGTCAATTCTTTCAAAAGGACAATCTTTAGCCATATGAAAAGTATCACCACAGTTATGGCATTTTCTATAGATAAAAAACATTTTTAAGATTTTGACCAGCTTCCTTGCTTTGACCTTTCACATTGACTTTTATTGCCTGGGCTGAAAAAATGAGGTAAGAGGTTTGGATCCTAGAATTCCTTTGTCAAGTTTGAAGGTTGGAGAATGAGAGGATTCTTTGGGATTTGACTTTTCAAAATCACATATCGAGGAATGGGGAGAGTAGAAGATTTACCAGAATATTTCCTTGGAGCTTTTTTTTGGGATGGGAGTCGGCTACAGATTTCCCTTTGTTAGAAATAGAAAGTCCTTTTGAATGAGGTTGAGATTCTCTTTTGGGAATCTTCGAAGGCTTTGGTTCAGAGGAAGAGGCTTCATCTATGTGTAAGGATTTCATCTGCTCATGAACAAGTTTGAAATGGTCATTAGAGCATTGGGCTTCTTCAACTTCAGAAGTTGAAGCATTGCCTTTAGCTTTGATGAATATCCTAAACTTCTGTTAGGACACTGAAGTTGTCCTTTATAATAGAAAGTTTTGTAAAGCAATAGCTGTGTTAAAGGGCTTATGCTTAATTGTTGTAGCAAGTGATGAAGACTATAAATAGGTCTTTACTTGTAGTTTGTAAGAAGCGAATTCATTAATACAAGATGTAGATCTCTAATCACTTTGTGTTCTCTCTAGGTTAGATTTCTTTTTCAATAATGTTCTTCATCATCTTGTTACACAATACTTGGATTGTATGAAGATCATGGACCTAACAAGTGGTATCAGAGCCAAATCGAAGAATTTTTCATCGATACGATCATCGGATCTTCATAATTCAAGTGTTTTTAGCCCTATTTTGCTCAGATTTCGGATTCTTATGGTGTTTGTTCAAGAAAAAGTCGAACTCACTTTTTGGATCAAAAGTATGCCAAATCGATCAAATTACAAGTTTTGATCAACTAGAAATCTGTTCATCTTCATTTTTCGAATAACTCTGCGAAAGGATCACTGAAATTGGTCAAGAATTGAAGAAGTTATGATGATTTTAGTGATTTTCGGATGCTGTTACTTGAATTCGGATTGTTCTTGATGAATTCGGATTATTCTTGATGAATTCGGATTATTCTTGATGAATTCAGATCCTTCATCGTTTACTGTTCATTGATGAATTCAGATCCTTCATCATTTACTGTTCATTGATGGTTTCGAATCCTTCATGCTTTACTGTTCATGGTTTCGGATGCTACTACTGTTTGGATGGCTTAGATGGTTTCGAATCATTCTGAGTTGATGATTTCGAATCTTGTGAAGTTCAAAATATCTCTGAACTTGGTCATCTTAGTTCTGAATTTCGGAATGTGCTTACACCTAAAGGTTCAAAGGTATGGATGGCTTCGCATCTTTCTTATCCTCATTCTAATGGTTTCGAATTCCATTTATTCAAGATAGGCATGGTTTCGCATCCAACATGATACGAAATGGCTTGATTTCGAACCCTACATGATCCGGATTCATTGATTTCGGACCCTTCATGATACGAATTGTCCTGATTTCGAACCCTTCATGATTCGAATTCATTGATTTCGAACCCTTCATGATTCGAATTGTCTTGATTTCGAACCCTTCATGATTCGAATTGTCTTGATTTCGAACCCTTCATGATTCGAATTGAGTGATTTCGAACCCTTCATGATCCGATTTGTCATGATTTCGAACCCTTCACGATCCGAATTCATTGATTTCGCACCCTACATGATTCAAATTCCCTGATTTCGCACCTAACATGATCCGAATTGAGCTGATTTCGCACCCTACTTAATCCGAATCCATGGTTTCGAATCTGCCTACATCCGAATTATGATGGTTTCTGATTCAAGAAGGGGGACATTGTTCATGGATTTTAGCATAAGGCGTGTGTGACATCATTCTTATATTCAGTGTGCCACATACATTTAGCAACTGTCAAAGTTTAAAAGAGCTCAAGTCTTTCAAGATTTTCAGAAGTTGATTGTTGGAGTTCAGTCTTTGATTGGATTGGAAGAGACGATTGAATATTTGCAATCATTATTCTGAAGCTTTGTTGACGTTGCTAGACCTTTGAGTGCTCTTTATCATTCTTCTGACTTGATCAACCAGAATTGTGAGAGCTTGCAATCATTGTTCTGGTGTTTTGGTTGTGATTCAGACTTTTGAGTGCTTATAATCATCCAGCTATTTCTTGAAGATTGAAGTTCTGGATTCTCTTCATTCAGTGGCTTGAAGTATTTTGAAGACGAGCATTTCTCTACAGTTGCTGAACAATGTTATTTGCTTGGGTCGTCTCATCCCTACCGAGTAGCGCGTGTTTTTACCGTTCCTTCTTCGAGCAAATTCGTATCAAGCTCTTAAGCCGAAGTCCTACTCAACTCGTGATAAAACGACGGATTCCTTGTTTTACACTAAGAATGCATTTGGTTTTTCATTCAAAACTCACTCGTTATCATTCTTGTGGGCTTATCGGAACGAGCTCGAGTTTCTACATTTTGGAGATGTTGTTCGTGCACTTAGTGGAGTACATTGGATCTAAGTTTACTCAAGGTTGAAAATATGATGTATAAGAGCAACATTCAAGGGGGAGCCAAGCCTACATTTGAAGAATGCACCGCTAAAGTTTTTACAAGGAAATCAAGGGGAGAGGAGCTAATGATTTGAAGATGATTTGCTTTCCAAAACTTTAGGGGGAGAATGTTAGGACATTGAAGTTGTCCTTTATAATAGAAAGTTTTGTAAAGCAATAGCTGTGTTAAAGGGCTTATGCTTAATTGTTGTAGCAAGTGATGAAGACTATAAATAGGTCTTTACTTGTAGTTTGTAAGAAGTGAATTCATTAATACAAGATGTAGATCTCTAATCACTTTGTGTTCTCTCTAGGTTAGATTTCTTTTTCAATAATGTTCTTCATCATCTTGTTACACAATACTTGGATTGTATGAAGATCATGGACCTAACAACTTCAAAGCTTTAGAAAGATCAGTAGAGTTCATTGAGTGAGAATCACTTGAACAGTTTTCAGAGGACTCATAAAAGGGAGGGAGCACAAAGGAAGTGGAAGCATGAACATCTGAGGAGGAGTCAATGTCCATTTTGCCAAAACCAAGTCCAGATTTGTCATCACAAGTCATTTGGTCTTGAAAAATCTTTTCTAAATTCTTAGAAGAAAGAGTCCACTTTTTCATAATCTCTTGTTCTCTCATAAGACGTTTTATCAGTTTGTTTTTCTCTTTGGCAAGAGTAAAGTTGATGGTTTTCAAATCTTCAACTTCTGCTTTGATTTTATCAAAATGTTTGAGTTGAGAAAGACAGATTTGAAGTTGAGAAGAGAGAGATTTTATCTAAGCATTTGCAATTTTCTTAGCATCTTTAGCCTTATAGAGGTCAGTGGTTAAAAAATCAAATGCTTCAATCTTTTCATCATCAGAAAGAGATAGAAAGGGATGTACCTGTGATGAGGAGGAGAAGCACTTAGTTGATACAAGAGCAGTTGAGAGGGTGTGACCTTCTGGATTTTCTATGTCATTTATCTTGGCCATGAATAACACATTTAAAGTGTCCTTCTCACTTTCAGACGTGGGTTCATCTGCCAAATCATGAGTTTCAGCAGGCATACCCTTTCCTTTTCTGACTAGCCTTTTGTTTCTTTCCTTTTCTCTCTTGTATTTTTCTTTGTATCTTTCAGCCCGGTCAGAGTTTACAGAAGAGAGAGGTAGGTTGAATTTTTGGGAAGGGGATAGATTGATAGAATCATATTTGGATCTTCCCGATCTTGAGGGAAATCGGCCTGAGGAAGAAGTTATGGGTCTTTCAAGGCGTTTACTTCTTCACTCAGAGGCAAAATGACCCCTTTTACCACAGTTAAAACATTCCTCATTAGTTTTATCCGAAGAGGAGTGTTTGGAGAGAGAAGAGGAGGGTTTTCGACTAAACTTAGATTTTCTAGAAGAGAAGTGAGATTTGGATTTAGAATGCCCATCCAACATGGCCATTCCATCTGATAATTTGTCAACTGAAGTTTCCTCACATTCATCATCAGCATCACTAAGATATGCCTCTGAATAGTCATTGGGATCTTCTTGACTATTATGGTCAGAGTCTGATGGATAGGTAATTCTTGGAATACACGTAGTTCTTTTGGAAGCGTCACTTAAGAGAGCTAGGGAAGAGCTCTTTATATCTGTGATGACAGACTTCCTTTGCAGCTTAGTCTGCTCATAGTTGAAGAGAGTTCCATAAAGAGCAGTGAGAGGCATATGATCAAGATCCTTGGTTGTCTTTATACAAGTACAGATGTTTTCCCAAAAATCAGGAAGACAATCCATAAACTTGCACAAGACTTCCTCATTATCATAAATGCGACCCAACAATTTAAGATCATTAAGAAGACTGTTAAAGCGGTCATAGTAGCCTGAAAGAGGTTCTCCTTTCTCATAAGAGAAAAGTTCATATTTTCTAATAAGAGCAATCTTTCTGCTCCTTTTCACTTCAGACGTACGTTCATAGAGAACACACATAGTGGACCACATTTCCTTAGCAATAGAAAAGTTTACAAGGGAGTGATAAACCTCATCAGACAGAGAGAGGGCAATGATGGCTCTGACTTTAGTGTCAAGAGCTACAAGACGTTTATCTTCATCATTGTACTTACTGGGGTCCTTTACAATGTATCTCCCAGTAGTAGGTGTTCGTTCTTCCTCAAAAGACTCATCACCATCCTCATCTTTATTTGCCTTTTGGGCATTATAGCGATCCCAGACTCTAGGGACAAAAGGCCCTTCATGGAGTATGGTAGGATATCTGCTGTCAACTCCTTCTAAGAAGAGCATTATACGACTTTTCCACAGAGAGAAGTTACTAGGACTAAACTTTGGTGGTTTGGCTATGGAGCCATTGTCGTATGATCCAGCATTAGAGTTTTGAGAAGAAACATTGTTTAAGGAAGAAGATGAAGCCATTACAGATCAAGTTTAATAGATTAAACTGACCTGCTCTGATACTGTTGGTCCCGAAGGGCTATACAAGTTTGTAGAAGGGGGGGGGGGGGGGGTTGAATACAAACACACATATTTTACTTTTCTAAACTGTTTATTGATAAATCATTAACAATTTACAGCTTGTTGCGGAACAAGATTAAGGATAAACCTAAATCTAAACAAGTTGGAACACTAAGTTTCTTGCACTAAGAAAGGGAAGGAAATTACTAATAATAACCTATCTCAAGATAAGAAGATGACTTGACCAGAGTTAGCAAGTGCTTCAAAAATGAAGCTGGAGTCCTTCTTATATACTGCATGTATTTAATGCATGGCAGTTTATACTTTACACGTGGCAGCAGCTGATTGGTTGTATGTCATTGACCTTTGTAGACAACCTTAGTAGCCGCATGTTTGAACAGTGTAGTATCAGAGTGGTTGTACGATTTTAGACAATAAAGAGGTTCTTTTCTGACATATCGTACGGAGTCGTGCAAGGGTGGTTAAGATAAAAGTACTTTGTACGGAGGACTTCATGATCAGCTTTCGTTGAATCAGAGCTTTATTATTCTATATCAGTGAATGACAAAGTTCAGCGATAGCTGAAATCTTGTACTTGATACTTCACGTTGAGTGGACAAATCTGAGTCTTCGCTGATCCTCATCAGTTCATTAGGAGACTTGTCGCTGGTTCTTGAGCTTGATCTTCGACTTCAGCGTAGAACCTATGTTGACGTGAAACCTGTCTTCAGGGATCATAAGTAAACAACTAACTTATCAGCGATCACCATAAGGACTGAACAAGCTCAGAGCATTATGGTGAACAGTGTTCGCTGAATGTTTAATCTAAAGAGTGAGAGTTCCTATCAGCGGTACTGTAAGGTCTTAGTACTTATCAGCGATAGTGAAACTCTGATACATATTGTTTACTTACAATTTTCACTAAGTATTTAAGAGAGGGTCATTATCAAATCACTGAGGGTTTGGATCAACAATCTCCCCCTATTTGATTATGACATAGCAATAGAGAAAATTGCTATTTAATGAAAACATAAGGATAAAAAGAACTCATAAAATATTTGTCCCTTTTACTGTTTTCTGGGATCTTTTCTGTACTGATGGAGTAAAGTACTTTCGCTGAAATCTTTCTTTAAACTTCGTATCAGATTACAAAGGGAAGTGGAAAGATTACAAGTACAAGCGAAATAAATTACAAGTACAAAAGAATAACTGATAAAATAGAAGAATAAGGCGATCTTATCAGCTTATAGAGGTTCTTCCTTAATGAGAAGTTCATCAAGGGTCTTTGATGTGGGAATCATCCAGTCAGGGACATTTACTCCTTGATTCTTTTTGTTCAGAGCTTCTTCAAAAATCAAGGGTTTAAGATGCCGTGCCTGAATGTCGCGTTTGAATTCACACCAGTAGATGAGATCTTTCATCTGTTCGATCGGAGTGATGGGAAGCTCAGAGATACGTTGAAAACGTTGTCGTCCACCATAGTCAATAAATAATATCCCATAGGGTTTGCTTATGACTTTTCCAGGGATGAAAGTCTCACCAGGAGGAAGAGATGTGTCAAGTGCGGAAAGGTCAGGTTCTGGACCAAGAACTTCAACACGAGAAAAACCAATACCTGTTTCGTTCCGTATAAGAGGACCTAAGTCTGAAGGTTTAGACTTTTTCTTTGCAGAGGCCCTTCTTTTCTGATTTGCGAGAGGAGGGGGAGGAGGAATATCCACACAAGAAGAGACTAAGTCGATCTGATGATTTATCAGCTTTTCGAAATGATCCTTGTACTTAGATTGAGACTTCTGGATGGCTAATCTGATCTCCAACCATTCAGAGAGACCGTACTTCGTGATGGCTTAAGCATAGATTTTTTCGTACTGTCCGTTCTCTCTGAATATCTCGATTTCAGCGATTGAAACTTTGAGGGTTGATTTTCCAGTGATATGTACCTTGTTGATTCTGGCAGGTCGATATCTGAAGTGCACCTTTTCTTTGCACGAGATTAAAGTAGATTGAGACACAATTCTCTTTTCTTCAACGATCTTCTTGGCGTCTTCCCATAGCTGACGTTGAACTTCGATTGGAGTTCTTTTCAGCGAGGGGTCTTTTTCTTATTTTTGTGAGAGAGCAGCTGTTCTTCAGGTTCATCAGTCTCAGTGGTTAAATCCAAGACTGGGATTATTTCTTCAACGTTGGGAGCTGGGATTATTGTTGGTGAATTCGCAACTGTAGAAACTTCAGCGATATCCTCAAACAGGGGAGAGGACTAGCTGAAACACAACGATCGTTTAAGTAAGAAGAGTTGGGGAAGAAAGAGATAGAAAAAGAATGTGGTTGTGTATAGAGGTTTTATGGAGAGGAGAGTTGATAATGTGTATAGATAGGGGAGGGATGCGGTGTAAGGAAGTAAGATGTAGTGTACCTGACGAACTGGCTTTTGAAGCAAGATCATCAGATTATCTTCGTCTTCAGCGACACCTTTTCTTTTGCCCTTGTCAGCTTCAGACGCTGAAGGCTTTGTCCGCTCCCCTGAAGGTTCGTTTATCGAAATCCCTTTAAGAGATGTACTCTTCTGAACCGGCTTGACGATAAAGGAGTCATCATCATCATCATCATCATCATTCTTTGGAGAAGAAGATGGTTCATCATCAGAGATGTCGACGACTTCTTCATCTTCAGCTTCAGATTCTTCAGCAGCTTCTTCGAGTTGCTCCCCCTCAGATACAGAGGTAAGCTTCTCGGTTCCCTCAGGGTTTTCATCTCCCTGAGGTCCAGCAGTTGTTTCTTCATTTGTCTTCTCCCCCTCTTCAGTAAGGGGAAGGTCTTCAGTGTTCTTCTCCCCCTCGATAGATTCATCTTGGGGAAGGTCTTCAGAGTTATTCTCCCCCCCCCCTTCCTCATGATGAGTGGGGGAGGAATGCGATGACTCAGCAGATGGTGTTGGTTCCCTGTCTTCTTGGCCAGGGATCCCAATATAGTTTTCAATCGCTGCTACTATGTCTTCTAGGCCAGTAATAGCAGGACTGATCTTTAAAAGTTCAGCACGATCCGCCGTAGTAAAATATGAAGGTGCAGGGGCAGGGACAGTCATGTGATTCAGGATCTGATGTACCATCATCTTCACTGAACTTACGCCAGTCTTTATTGTACTCACGTCAATCTTTATAGCGGACACCTCTCCCTGAAGATTTCCAAACGATGTCTTCAGCGTTATGACCTCGCTGGACATGGTTTGAACTGTTGTTTTGAGAGAGGTGTAGTCGGTGTAGATGTCAGCAAGAACTTTGTCAAAATCACCAAGAGTACCATCAACCTTCTCCAAATCAGCTTTGGAGGCTTTCTGTTCAACCACTTTTGTCAGCTTGTTGAGATTCTCTCCAGCGTTTGTTACAGCTGAAGAGTTGTCTGAGAGAGTAGTGGTGAGACCTGTCATCTTTGTATCCAGGTTCTTCATAGAGGCGTTGATGTCTCCCAAATTAGGACTTGTAACAAATAAGTACTTATGAACAAAGGAAAGCTCAGAAGTTTGGGGTTTAGTTACAGTGTATATGGGTTGGTGTATACCTGCAGGAGGGTTGGTGAAGTCGTCAAAATTTTTGTGTCCTAAAAAAAGTTCCATGTCGTTAGCTAGAGTGCGTGTACGCATGGACATTCCTGCAGGTCCTGCATCCATCATTCCTTGAAAAGTATCAGCTTTAGCTTCTGGAAGAATGACGGTTGCTCCAGTGATCGTGGTGAAAACTAGATTAGAGTCCAATGGAGTAGAGAGAGAAGCGAAGGTTGAGAAGGTTTGATGTGGAGTTGATTCAGTGTTGGATCCACTGAGAATCACTTCTTCTGTCCTTTGAGGGACTGAAGGAGGTTGGGTCGATTCCAAGTTTATAACTTCAGCGTTTAGAGACGCTGAAGCTGGGATGGAAGGGGTGGCTTGTTCAGCTGTGGCAGAGCGTACCACTGAACTTTCCATCAACTCTTCAAGATGAGCTGAGGAGTCTTCAGCATGAGATTGCTGGGGTTGCTCCTTGGTTTTCTTAGTCCTTTTGGAACCAAGTTGGGAAGATGAGTGTTTCCTTTTTCTAGAAGGAATGGAGGTTGCAGCTGGGGTATCAGCGGTGGGTTTCTCCACTGAATGAGCTGCAGAAGTAGAAGGAGGAGGATTGAGAAGAGTTAAGAGAGTAGAGAGATGTACCTCTTTTGCCATTGGCTTGAATTCGAGTACCTTAGGGCCAACCTGAGAGAGTTTCAGGTCTCCTACTTTTGGGTAGTTATCCTTCAGGCCGATTTGGAAGACGGCGCTGAGGAATCTTGGATATGGAACCCATGATGGTCGGTCAGCAGCAGAGTCTACTCTGAGCACAAGATCATCGTAGATTATCGAGGCCCAGTCAACATGAAGACCTTTCAGCAATGCATAGCCCATTGCTTGCTGAGGTTGAGCGGCTTGATTAGAGGAGCCGGTCTTTACAGTCATGCAGCTTATCAAGTGTGTGAAGATGAAGTTCATCTCGCTGGGCATTTTCGATTTCTTGATGAGGGTCAGCTTCTTCTCAGGCTTCTTGTCCCTCCCAGTTTCCCATACATAACCCATTGCATCAAAGAATGCAGTGATGGCTTCCCTATCAGCATGTTTCTTGTGGTCAGGGAGAGAAACAAAGGGTTTTTCTTTTGTGGCGATGGGAAGGCTCAGTGCTTTTCGGATAATGGCAGGGGTGATTTTTATGGTGCCAAAATCAGTGTTAGAGAGGATGCAATCGATTTTCTTCGTCGGGTCTTTGGTCGATGTGAGCTAAGTGTGTCTGGCAGAATACCAGAACTGAGATAGTAGTAGCTGATGAGCAGGGCGTGTTATGGTCAGGGCTGTAGAGAGGCAACAGGTTTTGAGGAAATTCACAGCATCATTCAGACGTGTGACTTGCTTTCGAGGAGGAAACTCGAAAAGCGCATAGAGATTGTTTGTTTTTGTCTAATCGAGTTCCTCAAGCGTGAACTTGACCTGAGGAGCCTTGGTGATTTCCAGTTCCTCAGCAGCAGCAGTGTTCTCAGCAGTAGGAATATCAGTAGATGCCATTTCTGTATTATCAGTTCAACCAAAGATATAACAAATAAGAATAATCTTAATGTGGAAAGATTTTCCAATAAGATGGTTCGAATTTTGTTCATTTCATTCAAGCAAAAATGTCTTAATGAAGATTAGGGTTTTCTTGTTTTTGAAAAAGAAATGCAAACCCAATAAAAAGTCTTGTTTTCCAGTTTCCTTTGAGGATTAGGATTCTGAAAAAACGTATGAAGAACAAGTTTAAGATATTTGCGATTAAACTTGAAGAACAAGCATGAAAGGTTGTGTTCATAAAACCATGGAAGAAATGATTTCATTTTTGAAAAAGTTCTTTTGTTTGATCTTGTAAAAACAATGAGAAGATCATAAACAAGTTTTAAGAAACGGGTAAATTAAAGAAATATTAACCTGGTTCGTTGAAGAAGAAGAAGATGAACAGTTCTTGAAAACTTGAGAGCAAAAATGCAACAATAGTTTTCTTGAGGAAGAAGTTGTTCGCGTAAAGGAAAAATATAAACCCAAAATGTGTTTATATAGTGAGATTAGAGAGAGAGAAAAACTCGAGCGGGAAAGTTTTTCATCATGACACGGACACGTGTTTGCATTTGATTGGAAGGTAAACGAAACGTGCAATCGTGTGTCAGAAAAAGAACGTGCCAGGGCTTATCCGTTGCGATGACGTCACGGATGTCCTTTCATATTTTAGGATGTCTCTGAGGTTTTGAAAGCTCAGGGACACTTTTGAAAACATGAAGCACTGAATAGAAATATCAGTGTTGGTTTTAGAAATTTCAAAGTATCGCTGATTAAGGAAGAGATAATCTGCGATGCAATTTGTCTTGAAATCTTGCATTCACATGCGATTGTCAGTGAGATAAAAACATACCTTGATATCAGCGAATCAATTATGTTCAGAGAGAGAATGATAGAATGGGTTATACAAGTTGATTTTATCCTATCGCTGATCAAATGTGAACCTCTAAAGATCTTACTCTTCAAAGTTCAGCATTCCAAGCTCGCTGATGAGAAAGTTGAATCTTGTCTCATCAAGAGGTTTGGTGAACAGATCAGCTAACTGATAGTCAGTTGGGATAAAATGAAGTTCTATATCACCATTCATCACATGATCTCTGATAAAATGATACCTGATTTCGATGTGTTTTGTCTTTGAGTGTAGCACTGGATTGTTGGCTATAGCGATGGCACTTGTGCTGTCGCAATAGATTGAAATTTTCGAGAGCTGTAGGTCATAGTCCAGTAGTTGATTTCTCATCCACAAGACCTGAGAACAACAGCTTCCAGCGGCTACATACTCAGCTTCAGCTGTGGAGGTGGACACTGAGTTTTGCTTTTTACTTGTCCAACTCACCAGCTTTCCACCCAGGAGCTGACAGCCTCCTGTGGTGCTTTTCCTATCCAATTTGCAACCTGCAAAATCACTATCTGAATAGGCGATTAGATCGAACCCTGAGTCTTTGGGATACCAAAGACCTAGGTTCGCAGTACCCTTAAGGTATCGAAAAATTCGCTTTACAGCGATCATATGAGATTCCTTAGGTTCAGCTTGATATCGTGCACACAAACAGGTTGCGTACATAATATCGGGTCGGCTAGCTGTAAGATACAAGAGAGAGCCGATCATCCTACGGTACATCGTGACATTAACAGGTATTCCAGAGGGATCCTTGTTTAGTGTCAGCGGTGGTGCCATAGGGGTTTTCATAGCTGAACTCTGAGTTAAATCGAATTTCTTCAGCATATCTTTAACATACTTTCCCTGATTAATGAAAGTTCCTTTTTCATTTTGCTTTATCTGAAGACCAAGGAAATATGTTAACTCACCCATCATGCTCATTTTATACTCATCTTTCATTCTATCAGCGAAACGAGTACAAAGGTCAGGGTTAATAGAACCAAATATAATGTCATCAACATATATCTGAACAAGAATAATATGACCTTTTACTTTCTTGAAGAATAGAGTCTTATCGATTTTACCACGCTCAAAATTTTCAATATGGAGATAAGTAGAGAGAGTGTCATACCATGCTCGTGGAGCTTGGTTTAAGCCATAAAGTACCTTATCAAGTTTATAAACATAACCTGGACGCTTAGGATTTGAGAATCCTGGAGGTTGTTCCACATAGACTTCTTCATTCAGCTTTCCATTTAGAAACGCTGACTTAACATCCATCTGATATACTTTGAAGTCTTTGTGTACAGCGTATGCTAAGAATAGACGAATAGATTCTAGTCTTGCTACTGGAGCAAATGTTTCGTCGTAATCTATGCCTTCCTCTTGTCTGTATCCCTGAGCAACAAGTCGAGCCTTGTTGTGGGTTACAGTTCCATGTTCGTCCAACTTGTTTCGATAGACCCATTTAGTGCCTATCACTGTTTTGTCAGTTGGTCTTCGAACAAGTTTCCAAACTTTGTTTCTTTCGAATTCAATCAGCTCTTCTTTGCATGGATCACCAGCGTTTGGATCACCAAGAATTTGATCAATTGGGTGATTTACAGTCCATCGCTGAGCAGGAGCATAAGTCGCTGACTCAAATTGAACTGGAGGAGCTGAAGATGAAGCTTCAGCAACTTCTGGAATATCAGCCAAGAGAGGAGTAGGTGCAGATGTCATTTCATTCACTGATTGCTGAGAAGTAGATGGAATGTCTGAGACATTTGGTTCAAAAGCAGGTATAGTGTTTAAAGGAACAGCTGAGACCCATGATGTTTCAGTTTCACTATTCTGCATGTTTGGGATGATAGTAGGACTATCATCTTCAACTGTATGAGTATGAGGAGTGGGAATATCTTCTGAATCACCAAGATGAGAAAACATCCATTGATTCAGTTCTTCAGTATCAGCAGACGGTTTAGAGTTCGCTGAACGGGATTCCTCAAACGTGACGTGAATAGTTTCTTCTACAGTTTGTCTTCTTCGATTGAAGACTCTGAAGGCTTTGGAGATTGAAGAATATCCAAGAAAGATTCCATCATCAGCTTTAGGATCAAACTTTCCAAGGGCATCTCTGTTATTCAGTATGAAACACTGACATCTAAAGATGTGAAGAAAGCTAATTGAAGGCTTTCTCCCATGAAAAAGTTCATAGGATGTTTTATTGAATCTTTTGACTATCAGCGACCTGTTTTGCGTAAAACAAGCAGTGTTGACAGCTTCTGCCCAAAACTGAGTTGTGAGAAATACCCTTACTCTCAAAGAAGGAATCAAGAGAACAGTTTTTGAATTCAGTTCCATGATCACTCCTTATTGAGTGAACGGTCAAGTTGTTCAGGGTTTCCATCTTCCGAACAAAGGTGATGAGTTCTTCAGGGGTGTCACTCTTAGAACGGAGAAACATAACCCATGTATAGCGAGAGAATTCATCAACTATGACCAGCGTATATTTCTTTCCAGCGATGGATTATTTGTTAACAGGGCCAAACAAATCCATATGTAGAAGTTGTAGAGGAGATGACACTGAGGAGACTTGCTTTGACTTAAAGCTTGCTTTGGTCTGCTTGCCTTTCTCACACGCTGAACATAAGGATTCTTTGGCGTATGAGTGCTGAGGTAGACCAGTGACTAACTCTTTTGAAGAAAGAGTGTTCAGTGTCTTGAAGTTTAGATGAGAGAGCCTCTTATGCCATATCCAGTTGACATCAGATGAGGCTTTTGAGAAGAAACATGAGTTCTCAGTGGTTGTTGAGTCCATGTTTATTACATAAACATTTTCCAAACGATAACCGCTGAGAGCTATCTTCTCCTTTTTGTCAGCGACAAAGCAGGATTCCTTAGTAAAGATTACTTTGTTATCCATGTCGCAAAGCTGACTGATGCTTCGAAGATTATGCTTCAGCCCTTCAACATATGAGACTCTTCTGAAGGTTGTTGTACCATTTGAGAGTACACCAAACCCTCGGGTATGTCCTTTTCCATTTCCACCGAAAGTCACAGAGGGACCCTTCTCTTCCTTGTATTCAGCGAGCAGGCTTTTCTTTCCAGTCATGTGTCTAGAGCATCCGCTATCGAGATACCCGATACCCTTCTTAACCTGCATTACAAAGGAAGATTAATTTTTCTTGGGTACCCACTTAACCATGTGTACACGTTTGTCAGTGGAAGTAGTTGGAATGGAAGGTTCAACAGTCTTCGCAGCATTTGAAGATTCAGCTTTGTCAGTCTTCACTTTAGTTAATTTCTTAACCTCAGTGGTCTTCTTTGCCTTGGGGGAAATGATCTTCACCTTAGCTATATTTTCAGCTTGGGTGGCTGTGGGGCACTTACTAGCAATATGATCAGTAAGTCCACAGTGATAACATTTCCTATAACTAAAAATAGTTCTAGGACCATTTGAATGCTGAGCTTTAAATTTTGAATTGGAAGGACCAGCACCAAATAAGCTATTGGTTTTTGAAATGGGAGGAACATTTAGTTCTTCGGATTTCTTACCAAAGACATCCACTCTGATTCTAGGAGTAGATCGCTGAGTAGATCCAGAGATCTGATTCCTTGATCCAGAGGGATAGGTCACTGAAGCTTTAGAAGCATTCAGCTTAGGTACTAAGGTACCCTTTTGAGGATTTTGGTTAAAAGCAATTCCTTTACCTTTATCTTTAAAGACAGAGGTAGGTTTTGGATAAACCATTTTCTCTTTACCTTTTGAAGAGGTAGAAATTTCCTCAGGGATGTGTGGTTTAGAAGAGGAACACTGAGAGGATGAAGTATCAGCGACTGGGGATACGAAAGTTCCAAATAAGAGCATGGAACGATCAGTGGTTGGTTCTTGAGTATCAGCTTTGTAACCAAGACCACATTTATCACTCAGGGGAATCTGAGACTTAATTATCTCAGTGATCTTTGTTGAGGAATTATACCATCCATCAACAGTAGCTTTTTCAGCTTTTAATGCAGCGATAGGTGAACTTGATCTTTAAAATCTTCTTCAAAGGAATTATACCATCCATCAACAGGAATTATTCTTCGCGCTCGATTTTGACTAGCTGATTTAGGTGAACTTGATCTTTAAAATCTTCTTCAATTTTAGAAAGATTTTCTATTTGAAGGTGACAGTTTTTAAGCTGTTCAGCGAGATCAAGGTTTTGATTTTCAACTACAGTTTTGCCATTCATGGCTTCATATAAACTTCTAGTCAAGAGATCGATCTTTCAAAGACTATCAGCTTCATCAATATTTGCAATATTGGTAAAGAAGGAAGGTGATACCTGAGTTGCAGAGGTTGAAGTAGAGGGAATGTCAGAATTGTCTTCCTCATCTTCAAGTTTGGCCATAAGACAGAGATTGGCTTCATCATCTTCAGAGTCATATGTTTCTTCCTCATCAGAGTCAGCCCAATCATAGTCAGCCATCAGGCCTTTGCCTTTCTTCTTAAAGCTTTTCAGCTTTGAATACCTTTCTTTCAGCTTGGCGTATTTGTCATCTCTAGACATGAGGTTAGAGGATTTCTTGGGAAACGCTGAGTTTCTCGAAACTTTCTTTGACCTGCACTCGTTAGCGAAATGTCCTATCTTTTCATAGTTAAAACAAGTAGCAGTAGCCTTATCAACAGGAGCTGATGATCTTGGCTTGTCAGTAATGGAAAGAGGTTTATTCTTTCTGAACATTTTCTTTTTGGCGAATCTCCTGAACTTTTTAGTGAGGAGAGCCAAAGATTCATCAAGATTTGAAGAGTCAGAATCTGATGACCTTTCAGAGTTACTCTCCAACTCAGTGATAGTGACCGAGGGTCGCTGAGTGGAAGGTTCCTCTGAGATTAAAGCAACATGGGTGCTTTTGGAATCTTTTACATGATTCTTCTTAAGATGACTCGATTGCTCATGATTCAGCATCGTGCCATATAAGGTAGAAAGGGTCATTGATTTTAGATCCTTTGACAGCTTGAGACACATAGAATAACTGTCCCAGCTTTCAGGTAAACATTCTAAGAACTTTGTCAGCACTTCAAAGTTAGAATATTCCTTACCAACAGTTTTCAAATCTATTATTAAACAGTTAAAACGTTGGTGTACTTCAGAGAGAGTTTCATTCTTACCACAAATGAAGCTTTCATACTGTCTTACCAGGTTGATATTTCGAGAGTCCTGGACTTCAGAAGTACCTTCATACTGAACACAGATTGTGTCCCACATAGCTTTTGAGGTTTTCAGGTTCATGACGGAATGGTAGACTTCGTCAGGAAGAGCCATGGAGAGTATGGATCTGGCTTTTGTGTCGATAGCCACTTTCTTCTTATCTTCATCAGTCCACATATGAATTTCCTTAGGAATCAGCCTTTCTGGAATAGCAGGTCTATTCTCAGCGGCTGGAACTGCAGCATCAATTCTTACAGGAATATATGGGCCGTTTTCAAGATAATAAGGCATAGTAGGGTCTACACCTTCTAAGAAGAGAATCATCCTATTTTTCCATAGATTAAAATTATCTGTGGAGAATCTATGGGGTTTTGCAAGAGAACCGTTGTCAATATAGTTTGTGTTTGTGTTGGTAGCCATTTTAAGAAATAGCTAGGAAGAGAAATCTTAGTATAGATCAGATATTGTTTATGAGATTAAACAAATCTGCTCTGATACCACTTGTTGGTCCCGAAGGGCTATACAAGTTTGTAGAAGGGGGGGGGGGGGGGTTGAATACAAACACACAGATTTTACTTTTCTAAATTGTTTATTGATAAATCATTAACAATTTACAGCTTGTTGCGGAACAAGATTAAGGATAAACCTAAATCTAAACAAGTTGGAACACTAAGTTTCTTGCACTAAGAAAGAGAAGGAAATTACTTATAATAACCTATCTCAAGATAAGAAGATGACTTGACCGGAGTTAGCAAGTGCTTCAAAAATGAAGCTGGAGTCCTTCATATATACTGCATGCATTAAATGCATGGCAGTTTATACTTTACACGTGGCAGCAGCTGATTGGTTGTATGTCATTGACCTTTGTAGACAACCTTAGTAGCCGCATGTTTGAACAGTGTAGTATCAGAGTGGTTGAACGATTTCAGACAATAAGGAGGTTCTTTTCTGACATATCGTACGGAGTCGTGCAAGGGTGGTTAAGACAAAAATACTTTGTACGGAGGACTTCATGATCAGCTTTCGTTGAATCAGAGCTTTATCATTCTATATCAGTGAATGACAAAGTTCAGCGATAGCTAAAGTCTTGTACTTGATACTTCACGTTGAGTGGACAAATCTGAGTCTTCGCTGATCCGCATCAGTTCATTAGGAGACTTGTCGCTGGTTCTTGAGCTTGATCTTCGACTTCAGCGTAGAACCTATGTTGACATGAAACTTGTCTTCAGGGATCATAAGTAAACAACTAACTTATCAGCGATCACCATAAGGACTGAACAGGCTCAGAGCATTATGGTGAACAGTGTTCGCTGAATGTTTAATCTAAAGAGTGAGAGTTCCTATCAGCGGTACTGTAAGGTCTTAGTACTTATCAGCGATAGTGAAACTCTGATACATATTGTTTACTTACAATTTGCACTAAGTATTTAAGAAATGGTCATTATCAAATCACTGAGGGTTTGGATCAACAGATACCACTTGTTGGTCCCAGCTATGGAGTAGCAAAGATAAACAAGTATTGTAGAGGGGGGGGGGGGTTGAATACAATACACAAAATTTTTCACTTAATTAATTCTTTATTGATTTGAAATCAAGAATTACACATAGAAAACTTAAAGATTGTTGCAGAACAGAACAGATAAATCCGTTCAAACAATCTTACACACATACACAAAGAGAATGAAGAACAATTGAAAATACACTTAGAAAACAATGAACTTCTTTGAGAGAGAAATGCCAGCACTTGTGAGTCTTGAGAGTTTGTAAACTGGTAATCTTTGCAAGGAAGGAGACGACCTCTTTATATAGTGCCTCATGCATTAAATGCATGGACACTTGTCAAGCAAGGGTAGGAAGTCAGGTCTTCTGAAAAATACTGAGATGTACCTTTTGTCTTGAAGCGTTGACCTGCAGTGTGTTGTAGTTGATCTTTCTTCAAAGTGATAAGAAAGCCAAACAACCTTTTTTCCTGATCTTCTAAGGATGTCCCCATCAATGCAAGATATCACAAATATACTTTGCAGAGAAAGTACAATACATGTCGATGACTTCTGGCTGAAGATGTCTTCAGAAGATGTCTTCAAGTGATCCTTACCTTGTTGAAGATTTCTTCAAGTTATCCATTGCCGATCATCTCTTCAAGAGTTCCTTGCCAAAAATGTTTTCAAGTGTCCTGGCCGAAGACTAACATGTCTTCAAGTAGCAGCTTAATCTTTGGCTGAGAAGTCCATCTTCAATCCGCTTTGAAGATACACTTCTTCTTTGTTTCTTCGGTTGATCTTCGACTTCACCGAACATTTTGTGTTACATAATTAAGCTTCTTGTAAAGAACCTAAAAAGTATTCTAAGTATGAAATGTGTAAAAATGAAAGACTGGAGGTCAGCTTCAAATTCTAAGTGACCCAACATCTATACCCTCACTCCGCTCACCTAATTGGTTTGCACTTTGGGTAGGTCCCTCCGGTTCTGGCCGGACCATAAATGCATTTTCTTCTCTATACTCACTCACAAATGGTGACTCCTATTCAGCGTAAGCATACAGGAGGTAGGTACTTCCTCTTGAAATTTGAAGCTTTGACAAGATCTCCATCCACAATGTCTTTGTATCCCAGTGCCATGATATCTCGGCACAAGTCTTCTTCACTTATGAGATCTTCAAAATCATTTGATCGGGGCAATTCCAGAACTGTTCATAACCTTTTAAGAGTTAACTTTGAGTCGAAGTGATCGATCTTCATGGTAAAATATTGGTTTGTATCACTGACCGGAACAAATGTCAGTGTCTTTCAACATTGTTGTAGGTAGATCAACGACACTAGCTCAGTTTTCTCCAAAGCAGTACGGAGAGGATGGACCGTAAGTATCTCTACCACAATCTGATAATCCATCCGCACGGCCATGTCAAATGTAAAATTATTGTGAGAAATCTTCAGACACTCATTTGGTAGAATCAATTCATCATCCGGGTTTCTAGCATTGACAAACGGACGAGATGATTATGTGAAGGCATGACGATGTTTTCATCTGAAGAGTTTCCATCACCATGTTCCTGTAAGTGTGCCATTGAAACTATTCTGGAATGGGTTAATGATCTGGAGTGAAACTGTCAAGTAACCAATTTGAGAAAATCTCAAAAAAAGTTCCTAAGTCTGAGAGTTATCGCACAACACACCAAGTTATCGCATATAGATAGTAATCGCACAAAGCTTATGCGATGAGAAAAAGTTATCGCATAAAGCTTATGCGATCAGGATGAACTTTAGTTTTGAGCGATAAGAATGAATACTTGAATACAAGTATTGTGCGACAACAATGAATGGTTGAATCTAACTTTAACTTTCAAACCCAGATTTCTAAGAATCAAGTAAAAGTTCAAACAAAGCAATACCCTAGTGTCGTTTTACTAAGATTAAGCCTATCTTATCATCTTTTTATCATAAACTTAACACATTGTTGAAAATCAGTTAAGAATATGAACAGTCTCGATAAAGTCGACTGTTAAACCTCAATGATATGATTATGAAACTGAAATTGATGAACATTTGAATAAAAAACGAATGATATACTAACCTGAAAGGATTCTGAGAAGAATCAAACAAGAACACAACAACAAATCGATATTTTGCACGTAAATCTTTGAGAGCAAAGTGGGTTTCAAGAGTTCTCGAAAAAAGATAACTGATCAAAAAACCACACTATTTATAGAACTTAGGTGTATGTGACACATGGCATGAATCGATTGGTCCAAACGTTTGACCTTCCATGTGTCAACTTATCGCCTGAAAGATGGGCGAGAAGTTCATATTCAATGCATGAAACGTATGCGATGAAGGCTATCAATGTTCTCGAACAACCCTTGTACGATAAGCACTGTTCACATCATCTGATCACACACCACTTGTGCGATGAGGAATCTGATCACATGACACTTATGCGATGAAAGGTTTTGATCGCACACCTCTTGTGCGATGAGAAAAGTTCTCGGTCAAGACTTATGCAATGCGAAAATGTTATCTCCTAAGGAGCGACAACTTCTTGTACTTAGACATTTTCTGAAAAATCAAAATTTTCAACTTTTTCAAAGTTTTTCAAAACTTCATTTTCCAAGTTAAAAGATGTCCAACTTTTAATTGGTATTCTTCAGATAAGTTTTAAAAATCATTTTGCTCCCCCTAAAATGATGCATAGAATTTTCAAAAATATGTTTACATCATAAAGGGTTTGCATAAAAATTCAGATAAGAAGACTTACTCTCATCTTCAATGACATGTAGAATCAACTGCACATAGACTCAGATATGATATGGGAAACACATATTTGAATGAAATATCATGCTCCCCCTTTTCCAATGATCAGTATCTTTTCACTTTCTCCCCCTTAACACAAGCACACACATTATTTTCACATAAACCATGAAGAAAATAAGAAATATAAATTTACAAACAATAGTAAAAATTGAAATAAACTTTGTATACTACAGAAATCATAAACTTTTGAATGAACATAATAAAAATTCAATAAGATGAAAATTAATATTTTGCAATCAAGATAATCAACTTGAATGAAAAATAGAAATTTTCAACTGATTGAATGAATAATATGAATTCAAACCTTAATGTTCAACATGCCAAGCTTTGAGATTAGAAATTTGAAAAACGTTTTTCATCCAAAGCTTTCGTGAATAAATCAACAAGTTGAAATTATGTAGAAACGAAGTAAAATTCAATAGTACCTTTCTCCACAAGGTCCTTGATGAAGTGATAACGAATATAGATATGCTTTGTCTTAGTATGCTGGACAGGATTCACTGAAATAGCAATAGCAGATTTACTGTCACAATAAATTGGGATTTTGTCAATGGCAGTGGAATCTTGTAAATGTGGGTTTCTTCCTATTAAGAACATTAGAAGAAGGATTGTAAGTACCATAATACTCATCATAAAATTCTTCAAATAAAGTATCAAGATCAGATAAATGAGATTTGGAAGTAGAAGGTTGGTCCTTATTTTTGATTTGAACAGGTTCTGAACTGATGTGTCCAGAAGCTAAGATGTTAGTAAGTACGGGTTTTGAACTGTTATGATTAGAAGCCAATTCTTCAGATTCATCGAATTTTACATTAACACTTTCATTTATCGTCTTCGATTGCTTCAAATAGATTCTGTAAGATGCGACAAAGAAAGAATATCCAATGAAAATACCCTCTTCAACTTTCGGACTGAACTTGTTGAGATTTTTCTTGTCTTTTAACACGAAACACTTACGCCCAAAAACATGAAGATGTTTTATGGTAGGTTTCTTGTTATTCATGATCTCATAGGGACTCTTTCCAAATCTCCGATGAATGATTGAACAATTCTGAGTATAACATGCAGTTGCCACAGCTTCAGCCCATAAGAATAAAGGTAGATTAGAATATGTCAGCATAGTACGTGACAATTCCACTAAGGTTATGTTGCGCCGTTCAACTACGCCATTCTGTTCAGGTGTTCTGGCAGCAGATAATTGTTGAGTAATCCCGTTAGATTCATAAGAATCTCCCAAGACACTGTTTTTAAACTCCGTGTCGTTATCTGAACGAACAATCTTGACAAACATCTGCATGTTGTTTTGTGCTTGAGTATCAGCTTTGTAACCAAGACCACATTTATCACTCAGGGGAATCTGAGACTTAATTATCTCAGTGATCTTTGTTGAGGAATTATACCATCCATCAACAGTAGCTTTTTCAGCTTTTAATGCAGCGATAGGTGAACTTGATCTTTAAAATCTTCTTCAAAGGAATTATACCATCCATCAACAGGAATTATTCTTCGCGCTCGATTTTGACTAGCTGATTTAGGTGAACTTGATCTTTAAAATCTTCTTCAATTTTAGAAAGATTTTCTATTTGAAGGTGACAGTTTTTAAGCTGTTCAGCGAGATCAAGGTTTTGATTTTCAACTACAGTTTTGCCATTCATGGCTTCATATAAACTTCTAGTCAAGAGATCGATCTTTCAAAGACTATCAGCTTCATCAATATTTGCAATATTGGTAAATAAGGAAGGTGATACCTGAGTTGCAGAGGTTGAAGTAGAGGGAATGTCAGAATTGTCTTCCTCATCTTCAAGTTTGGCCATAAGACAGAGATTGGCTTCATCATCTTCAGAGTCATATGTTTCTTCCTCATCAGAGTCAGCCCAATCATAGTCAGCCATCAGGCCTTTGCCTTTCTTCTTAAAGCTTTTCAGCTTTGAATACCTTTCTTTCAGCTTGGCGTATTTGTCATCTCTAGACATGAGGTTAGAGGATTTCTTGGGAAACGCTGAGTTTCTCGAAACTTTCTTTGACCTGCACTCGTTAGCGAAATGTCCTATCTTTTCATAGTTAAAACAAGTAGCAGTAGCCTTATCAACAGGAGCTGATGATCTTGGCTTGTCAGTAATGGAAAGAGGTTTATTCTTTCTGAACATTTTCTTTTTGGCGAATCTCCTGAACTTTTTAGTGAGGAGAGCCAAAGATTCATCAAGATTTGAAGAGTCAGAATCTGATGACCTTTCAGAGTTACTCTCCAACTCAGTGATAGTGACCGAGGGTCGCTGAGTGGAAGGTTCCTCTGAGATTAAAGCAACATGGGTGCTTTTGGAATCTTTTACATGATTCTTCTTAAGATGACTCGATTGCTCATGATTCAGCATCGTGCCATATAAGGTAGAAAGGGTCATTGATTTTAGATCCTTTGACAGCTTGAGACACATAGAATAACTGTCCCAGCTTTCAGGTAAACATTCTAAGAACTTTGTCAGCACTTCAAAGTTAGAATATTCCTTACCAACAGTTTTCAAATCTATTATTAAACAGTTAAAACGTTGGTGTACTTCAGAGAGAGTTTCATTCTTACCACAAATGAAGCTTTCATACTGTCTTACCAGGTTGATATTTCGAGAGTCCTGGACTTCAGAAGTACCTTCATACTGAACACAGATTGTGTCCCACATAGCTTTTGAGGTTTTCAGGTTCATGACGGAATGGTAGACTTCGTCAGGAAGAGCCATGGAGAGTATGGATCTGGCTTTTGTGTCGATAGCCACTTTCTTCTTATCTTCATCAGTCCACATATGAATTTCCTTAGGAATCAGCCTTTCTGGAATAGCAGGTCTATTCTCAGCGGCTGGAACTGCAGCATCAATTCTTACAGGAATATATGGGCCGTTTTCAAGATAATAAGGCATAGTAGGGTCTACACCTTCTAAGAAGAGAATCATCCTATTTTTCCATAGATTAAAATTATCTGTGGAGAATCTATGGGGTTTTGCAAGAGAACCGTTGTCAATATAGTTTGTGTTTGTGTTGGTAGCCATTTTAAGAAATAGCTAGGAAGAGAAATCTTAGTATAGATCAGATATTGTTTATGAGATTAAACAAATCTGCTCTGATACCACTTGTTGGTCCCGAAGGGCTATACAAGTTTGTAGAAGGGGGGGGGGGGGGGGTTGAATACAAACACACAGATTTTACTTTTCTAAATTGTTTATTGATAAATCATTAACAATTTACAGCTTGTTGCGGAACAAGATTAAGGATAAACCTAAATCTAAACAAGTTGGAACACTAAGTTTCTTGCACTAAGAAAGAGAAGGAAATTACTTATAATAACCTATCTCAAGATAAGAAGATGACTTGACCGGAGTTAGCAAGTGCTTCAAAAATGAAGCTGGAGTCCTTCATATATACTGCATGCATTAAATGCATGGCAGTTTATACTTTACACGTGGCAGCAGCTGATTGGTTGTATGTCATTGACCTTTGTAGACAACCTTAGTAGCCGCATGTTTGAACAGTGTAGTATCAGAGTGGTTGAACGATTTCAGACAATAAGGAGGTTCTTTTCTGACATATCGTACGGAGTCGTGCAAGGGTGGTTAAGACAAAAATACTTTGTACGGAGGACTTCATGATCAGCTTTCGTTGAATCAGAGCTTTATCATTCTATATCAGTGAATGACAAAGTTCAGCGATAGCTAAAGTCTTGTACTTGATACTTCACGTTGAGTGGACAAATCTGAGTCTTCGCTGATCCGCATCAGTTCATTAGGAGACTTGTCGCTGGTTCTTGAGCTTGATCTTCGACTTCAGCGTAGAACCTATGTTGACATGAAACTTGTCTTCAGGGATCATAAGTAAACAACTAACTTATCAGCGATCACCATAAGGACTGAACAGGCTCAGAGCATTATGGTGAACAGTGTTCGCTGAATGTTTAATCTAAAGAGTGAGAGTTCCTATCAGCGGTACTGTAAGGTCTTAGTACTTATCAGCGATAGTGAAACTCTGATACATATTGTTTACTTACAATTTGCACTAAGTATTTAAGAAATGGTCATTATCAAATCACTGAGGGTTTGGATCAACAGATACCACTTGTTGGTCCCAGCTATGGAGTAGCAAAGATAAACAAGTATTGTAGAGGGGGGGGGGGTTGAATACAATACACAAAATTTTTCACTTAATTAATTCTTTATTGATTTGAAATCAAGAATTACACATAGAAAACTTAAAGATTGTTGCAGAACAGAACAGATAAATCCGTTCAAACAATCTTACACACATACACAAAGAGAATGAAGAACAATTGAAAATACACTTAGAAAACAATGAACTTCTTTGAGAGAGAAATGCCAGCACTTGTGAGTCTTGAGAGTTTGTAAACTGGTAATCTTTGCAAGGAAGGAGACGACCTCTTTATATAGTGCCTCATGCATTAAATGCATGGACACTTGTCAAGCAAGGGTAGGAAGTCAGGTCTTCTGAAAAATACTGAGATGTACCTTTTGTCTTGAAGCGTTGACCTGCAGTGTGTTGTAGTTGATCTTTCTTCAAAGTGATAAGAAAGCCAAACAACCTTTTTTCCTGATCTTCTAAGGATGTCCCCATCAATGCAAGATATCACAAATATACTTTGCAGAGAAAGTACAATACATGTCGATGACTTCTGGCTGAAGATGTCTTCAGAAGATGTCTTCAAGTGATCCTTACCTTGTTGAAGATTTCTTCAAGTTATCCATTGCCGATCATCTCTTCAAGAGTTCCTTGCCAAAAATGTTTTCAAGTGTCCTGGCCGAAGACTAACATGTCTTCAAGTAGCAGCTTAATCTTTGGCTGAGAAGTCCATCTTCAATCCGCTTTGAAGATACACTTCTTCTTTGTTTCTTCGGTTGATCTTCGACTTCACCGAACATTTTGTGTTACATAATTAAGCTTCTTGTAAAGAACCTAAAAAGTATTCTAAGTATGAAATGTGTAAAAATGAAAGACTGGAGGTCAGCTTCAAATTCTAAGTGACCCAACATCTATACCCTCACTCCGCTCACCTAATTGGTTTGCACTTTGGGTAGGTCCCTCCGGTTCTGGCCGGACCATAAATGCATTTTCTTCTCTATACTCACTCACAAATGGTGACTCCTATTCAGCGTAAGCATACAGGAGGTAGGTACTTCCTCTTGAAATTTGAAGCTTTGACAAGATCTCCATCCACAATGTCTTTGTATCCCAGTGCCATGATATCTCGGCACAAGTCTTCTTCACTTATGAGATCTTCAAAATCATTTGATCGGGGCAATTCCAGAACTGTTCATAACCTTTTAAGAGTTAACTTTGAGTCGAAGTGATCGATCTTCATGGTAAAATATTGGTTTGTATCACTGACCGGAACAAATGTCAGTGTCTTTCAACATTGTTGTAGGTAGATCAACGACACTAGCTCAGTTTTCTCCAAAGCAGTACGGAGAGGATGGACCGTAAGTATCTCTACCACAATCTGATAATCCATCCGCACGGCCATGTCAAATGTAAAATTATTGTGAGAAATCTTCAGACACTCATTTGGTAGAATCAATTCATCATCCGGGTTTCTAGCATTGACAAACGGACGAGATGATTATGTGAAGGCATGACGATGTTTTCATCTGAAGAGTTTCCATCACCATGTTCCTGTAAGTGTGCCATTGAAACTATTCTGGAATGGGTTAATGATCTGGAGTGAAACTGTCAAGTAACCAATTTGAGAAAATCTCAAAAAAAGTTCCTAAGTCTGAGAGTTATCGCACAACACACCAAGTTATCGCATATAGATAGTAATCGCACAAAGCTTATGCGATGAGAAAAAGTTATCGCATAAAGCTTATGCGATCAGGATGAACTTTAGTTTTGAGCGATAAGAATGAATACTTGAATACAAGTATTGTGCGACAACAATGAATGGTTGAATCTAACTTTAACTTTCAAACCCAGATTTCTAAGAATCAAGTAAAAGTTCAAACAAAGCAATACCCTAGTGTCGTTTTACTAAGATTAAGCCTATCTTATCATCTTTTTATCATAAACTTAACACATTGTTGAAAATCAGTTAAGAATATGAACAGTCTCGATAAAGTCGACTGTTAAACCTCAATGATATGATTATGAAACTGAAATTGATGAACATTTGAATAAAAAACGAATGATATACTAACCTGAAAGGATTCTGAGAAGAATCAAACAAGAACACAACAACAAATCGATATTTTGCACGTAAATCTTTGAGAGCAAAGTGGGTTTCAAGAGTTCTCGAAAAAAGATAACTGATCAAAAAACCACACTATTTATAGAACTTAGGTGTATGTGACACATGGCATGAATCGATTGGTCCAAACGTTTGACCTTCCATGTGTCAACTTATCGCCTGAAAGATGGGCGAGAAGTTCATATTCAATGCATGAAACGTATGCGATGAAGGCTATCAATGTTCTCGAACAACCCTTGTACGATAAGCACTGTTCACATCATCTGATCACACACCACTTGTGCGATGAGGAATCTGATCACATGACACTTATGCGATGAAAGGTTTTGATCGCACACCTCTTGTGCGATGAGAAAAGTTCTCGGTCAAGACTTATGCAATGCGAAAATGTTATCTCCTAAGGAGCGACAACTTCTTGTACTTAGACATTTTCTGAAAAATCAAAATTTTCAACTTTTTCAAAGTTTTTCAAAACTTCATTTTCCAAGTTAAAAGATGTCCAACTTTTAATTGGTATTCTTCAGATAAGTTTTAAAAATCATTTTGCTCCCCCTAAAATGATGCATAGAATTTTCAAAAATATGTTTACATCATAAAGGGTTTGCATAAAAATTCAGATAAGAAGACTTACTCTCATCTTCAATGACATGTAGAATCAACTGCACATAGACTCAGATATGATATGGGAAACACATATTTGAATGAAATATCATGCTCCCCCTTTTCCAATGATCAGTATCTTTTCACTTTCTCCCCCTTAACACAAGCACACACATTATTTTCACATAAACCATGAAGAAAATAAGAAATATAAATTTACAAACAATAGTAAAAATTGAAATAAACTTTGTATACTACAGAAATCATAAACTTTTGAATGAACATAATAAAAATTCAATAAGATGAAAATTAATATTTTGCAATCAAGATAATCAACTTGAATGAAAAATAGAAATTTTCAACTGATTGAATGAATAATATGAATTCAAACCTTAATGTTCAACATGCCAAGCTTTGAGATTAGAAATTTGAAAAACGTTTTTCATCCAAAGCTTTCGTGAATAAATCAACAAGTTGAAATTATGTAGAAACGAAGTAAAATTCAATAGTACCTTTCTCCACAAGGTCCTTGATGAAGTGATAACGAATATAGATATGCTTTGTCTTAGTATGCTGGACAGGATTCACTGAAATAGCAATAGCAGATTTACTGTCACAATAAATTGGGATTTTGTCAATGGCAGTGGAATCTTGTAAATGTGGGTTTCTTCCTATTAAGAACATTAGAAGAAGGATTGTAAGTACCATAATACTCATCATAAAATTCTTCAAATAAAGTATCAAGATCAGATAAATGAGATTTGGAAGTAGAAGGTTGGTCCTTATTTTTGATTTGAACAGGTTCTGAACTGATGTGTCCAGAAGCTAAGATGTTAGTAAGTACGGGTTTTGAACTGTTATGATTAGAAGCCAATTCTTCAGATTCATCGAATTTTACATTAACACTTTCATTTATCGTCTTCGATTGCTTCAAATAGATTCTGTAAGATGCGACAAAGAAAGAATATCCAATGAAAATACCCTCTTCAACTTTCGGACTGAACTTGTTGAGATTTTTCTTGTCTTTTAACACGAAACACTTACGCCCAAAAACATGAAGATGTTTTATGGTAGGTTTCTTGTTATTCATGATCTCATAGGGACTCTTTCCAAATCTCCGATGAATGATTGAACAATTCTGAGTATAACATGCAGTTGCCACAGCTTCAGCCCATAAGAATAAAGGTAGATTAGAATATGTCAGCATAGTACGTGACAATTCCACTAAGGTTATGTTGCGCCGTTCAACTACGCCATTCTGTTCAGGTGTTCTGGCAGCAGATAATTGTTGAGTAATCCCGTTAGATTCATAAGAATCTCCCAAGACACTGTTTTTAAACTCCGTGTCGTTATCTGAACGAACAATCTTGACAAACATCTGCATGTTGTTTTGTGCTGACTTGATGCTGTTGATAAGATGATCAAAAGTTTCGTCCTTTGAGCGAAGAAACTTTACCCATGTATATCTGGAATAATCATCAACAACCACCAGGACATATTTCTTACCATTGATACTTTGAGTCTTCATTGGTCCGCATAAGTCAACATGTATCAACTCTAAGACACGTTTTGTTGTAGGTTCAGGCTTCGGCTTATGAGGAACTCTTTTCATTTTCCCTTTCTCACACGCATCACACAGATTATCCGCACCAAACTTCAACAAAGGTAGACCCCGGACTAACTCACCCTTTATCAATTTCTGCATATACCTGAAATTTAAGTGAGATAATCTCCGGTGCCACAACCAACTTTGTTGAACAGAAGCTTTCGAAAGAAGACACACATTTCCTTCAGGTTTGACCGCCGATAAGTTGATTGTGTAAAGATTGGATTTCCTTGTGCCAACCAAGAGTTCTTTACCTTCTCCGGTTCTGACAAAACATCATTTCGCCTTGAAATTTACCTCCAGATCTTTATCACAGAACTGTCCGATACTGAAGAGATTGTGTCTAAGACCTTTTACATAACTCACTTTCTTGATTGTAAGATTGTCTTGCACAATGTCACCATATCCAAGAATAGGCGAGAACTGATTGTTGCCAAATCTGACTTGACCACCGTTTTTATCTTTATAATTCAACGAAATTTCTTTCCGGCCGGTCATGTGTTTTGAACACCCTGAGTCTAAGTACCATAAATTATTGGTCTGCAAGCAACCAGATCAAACAGTTTTAGGTACCCATTTGAAGATGGGCCATTTGTGGTTAGGTGTGTTAGACACCTTTTTGGAAATTTCTTTTCGGAAAGAAAGATAGGTTTTGAATGATAAGACGACACGACGATCCGACGAGATACTGTCTGTGATTGATCGTCGTACGACAGGGCACCATAGCGACGTTTTCGACTCATTCTCGATCTTCAGGATTCTCAATGGCGTAGGGGATTTTAATTGACAACTTTTGTATGCTCGGGAGTCGACGGTCGCTGGCTATTAGCTGGAATAGCGACATCATCGATGATATCCTTGAGATTTCCTTTCGAGAAATGATACGCTAATTCCTTCTTCAATGCGATACAATCGTCTGTCGCATGACCATGATCGACGTGGAAGTCGCACCATTTTGATTTGTCTTTCTTAGCATCGTCCAGGTCGGACTTCTTTGGCCATCGAATGGTAGCTTGAGCGATCTTCAGAGCTCCGACTAAGTCCTTTGCAGATCCTTTGAATCCGTAAGAGGATATCTTAGGGTACTGAGTGAACTTAGTCGCGGTCCTGGCCTCTGCTTTTGTCTTGAAACGAACATTTGAAATTTGGCGCACGGGCTCTATTCTGGAAACAGCCTTTGTCTTGAACTCTGGCTTTCTGACGCCTAACGACTTTTTGTCGTCAGTGTGCTTGCGACGAAAGGCTGCGTCGTCCTCGACCCTCATATATGCTAAGGTTCGAGCTCGGACGTCTTCGAAAGTCTCTGGGGGATACTTGGTCAGATCGATATATAGACCTGAACTATCGTCTAGACCACGCTTATAAGCTTCGATCGCAGTTTTGATGTCACAATTGCGGATACTGATCATTTCGGCATTAAATCTATTGAAATAACTTCGAATAGACTCATTGGTCTTCTGCACGACATAATACAGATCGCTAGTCTGCTTTTCCATCTTACGGCTGCTGGCGAATTGCCGAGAGAATTGGTTGACCAATTCGGCGAACGACCCGATAGATTTGGGTTTGAGATTGATCAACCACTGGAGAGCTGGACCAGTGAGAGTCGCCTCGAAACTCTTGCACATGCATACTTCCTGGTACATGTGTGGAATCGAGATCGTCCACATGAGCTGCTTATAATGCGCGACATGCTCGGTTGGATCGGTCACACCCGAATACTTGGGAGTGAAGGCAGGAATGTTGTACTTCTTTGGGACCTCGACGGTGGCGATCTCGTCGATGAAGGGCGACGCCTGATACCCCGAGCGAGACTCGACGTCGACAGGCATGGCTGCCCCAGGCAACTTGGCGAGCAAGGACAGGACGCGCTCATTTTGGTCTTCTAACATCTTCAAACGTTGGGCGACGGGATCGTTAAGATCAGGATTTGCCCCTGTCGAGGGGTTGGTCCCTGGACTAGTGCCATTACCATGCGACGAACCATTGGTATCTCCGTTGAATGGAACAAAATATGGCTGCGACCCATAGTGGAATTGCTGTGGTCCATTCTGAAACGATCGTGGTCCATGCTGAAATGGTTGCGATCTCTGCTGGAAAGATTGCGATCCTTGCTGGTAAGGTTGCAGACCACTTTGGAACGGCTGGGAAAACGGCTGGGATCCATTCTGAAATGGCTGGGCGCCACCTTGCAATGGTTGGGATCCATTGTTCAAGGGTGGTGGTCGGATGTGCTGAGGGGGAATTTGCCCAGACTGGGGATTCGGAATGAACGGACCCGGCTCCGGACCTGGATTCTGGATGAATGGTCTAGGACCATTCTGGGATCCAAGAGGATTCCTTAGCCGCGTGATCTCTTCAGCTGCTCTGCGATTCTGCTCTGCCATTGCATTGAGTTGATTCCTGGCAACCTCGAGCTCCTGATACATCTGAGCGACGGCTTGCTGCGGATTTCCAGGGGCTGCCATTTTCCTGCAACAGAAAATAGAAGAAACTCCAGGAAACTATTAGTAGAATGCACGTTCGTCGAGGATTTTCTCTAGATGTAGTCCCACGGATGGCGCCACACTGTTAATGCCAAAAATCGCACCAAAGGGACAACTTAAGGTCGATGTGGACTTAAACAACTAAATAAAGAATCTTTCGACGAGACGTGCGACGAGGATAAAAATAAAGAAACAAGGGATTTGATGACGCAGGAAAAACCTCAAACGAAGAAAAAAACATGCGGACGACAGTGGGTGTCGTCGCTATACTATGGTCGCCAATCAGGGGCGATGTCCTTGGATACTGGCGTCGGTCGTACAATGATTACAATACAAATGAAGAAAATGCTTCGAAATGTAAAGTACAAGTGTTTGAACGTAAAAACAGGTGTTTGTCGTGTACGAAGCAAAGCGTGAACTGCTGGTCAAGGGCTGTTGTCGTGCGTCGAGAGCTATTCTTCGAGATAAATCTCTTTGCTTCTGTTGTTCTTGAGTTCGCTGAGTGATTCTGGGTTTCAGTATTTGATTTGAGTGTTCTTCTTTGTGAGTTCGGGTGCGTTTTCTCTGCTGTTCGATGATGTTAGCCGATGTATGCTGGGTGTTAACTGATGTCCTTTGATGTGAAGACTTAGCTTGGTATTTATAGTCTTCGCGTCATTAATTAGCTCCATTAATGCTTTGATCAACGGCTACAACGGCTGGAAACGGTTGTCGGAGTGAATATCCATAATGATCCTCGTCCGTTACGGTT
Source organism: Saussurea involucrata (assembly GCA_033807775.1). Classification (NCBI taxonomy): domain Eukaryota; kingdom Viridiplantae; phylum Streptophyta; class Magnoliopsida; order Asterales; family Asteraceae; genus Saussurea; species Saussurea involucrata. Next base: position 73,987,333 of record CM066317.1, on the reverse strand, counting down.
GCTTGCTGTTAATTGCTTTGACTCCTGCATTAAATACTTAACAAACGTAACAGTCAAGGTTAACGTTAGCTTTGGTCGAAGGTACAATGATCTTACGCGATGGTCGGGCGACGCTGTGGTCGAGCGTCATGAGGGACGTACGACTTACCTTTTACGGGAGACGACAGATGTTTTCTGGTTTCTTGTCGAGACCTTATCTCAATGCAAGATTTGGATTATAACATGCGTCTTACCTGTTTTGGTCGTAGTCGTACGACGTGATTTTTTGCCCAAACAGAAACCAAGAGCATATCATTGCCTAGATGCATGAGAAGCTTGAAGATGCACAAGATGCTCCTGGGGCAGCCGATGACTATCGCCTGGAGGAAATCATTCTGGACCAGAGCAACCTGACCAGAAAATCTTTGTAGGATCGTCCCTCGATCCCTGCCTAAAAGACAAACTAATATCTTTCTTATAGGAACATGCCGATTGTTTTTCCTGGTCACACGGAGACATGGTCGGCATAGACCCAGACGTCCCATAAGCTCAATGTCAAACCATCACTTAAACCTATCAAGCAAAAGCGGCGAAAATTTGCTCCTGAAAGGAAAAAGGTGATAAATGATGAGGTCGACAACCTCCTCAGGACGGGGAAAATTCGAGAAGTAAAATACCCCGACTGGCTTGCTAATGTCGTGGTCGTGGCGAAGAAAAATGGCAAATGGAGGGTCTGTATCGATTTTACAGATCTCAACAAAGCTTATCCAAAAGATCCTTTCCGGTTGCCACATATCGATGCCATGGTCGACGCGACAGCCGGGCGTGAACTATTGACGTTCATGGATGCTTATTCCGGATACAATCAAATTTTGATGCACGTCGAGGACCAGGAGAAAACTGCATTCATGACAGATCGAGGTATATATTGCTATAAGGTTATGCCGTTCGGTCTAAAAAATGCAGGTTCTACCTACCAGCGCCTGGTGAATAAGATATTCAAAGATCGTCTTGGCGACACGATGGAAGTCTATATCGACGACATGCTCGTTAAGTCAAAGCAAGCAATCGACCATGTCGAGCATTTAAGGCAGTCATTCGACATCCTTCGGAATTATAGCATGAAGCTCAACCCGACGAAGTGTTCCTTTGGTGTCAGTGCTGGGAAATTCCTAGGTTACATGGTCACTGGTCGAGGAATCAAGGCCAACCCCGAGGAATTTCAAAGAAGTCCAAAGGCTCACTGTGAAACAACCCGGTTCCCAAACATACAACAAATAACATATATTTCATAACATCGTTACATAACCAAAAGATTCATAATATAACAAGTAAGGTCCCTTAGTCTTTACATCCAGAATAAGGTATTTCGTTACAAACTTTTTGCTAATTACATACATGATAACTAGTTATGAAATTAGAACAGCAAAACACGTCTTAGTCTTCATAACATCCTTCTTCCAAAAGCTAAACACATAGTACTCTTCTCATTTTCTTTTACCTGATCTACGACCTGGAATACATATTTTTAAAACAAAATGAGGGTTAGACCTAGCGGTCTAAGTGAGAAAATCCCTGTTAGTTTGAAACCATTTGCACAAACACCATATACATATCACAAGTATAAATACCAAATAGGACTCATGCATTGTGTACTTCCCTGTCTCATTTCCATGGCCATATTAGTTGGTTGCAAGCCAACTAATAAATTAACTCCGTTGTACGACAATTACAGCCAACACCGTTGTACGAGTATTACAGCCAACACCACCGGTCCTAAGCCCGACCAACGTATTCTCATATAGAGTATGCTCATGTAAATACAATATCTCAATATAATATATTTCAAACATAAACATATAATCACACCATCTATCACATTCCCAATCCACACATAAATGTATTCCAGTTTAAAAACGTTTTAAAGTAAAACTCACCTGTTTGCTTATCAAAACGCTTCTAATCCTTTCTCAAAAACAGTTCAGCTTTCACCCCAAATCCACAGAATCTGAAACAAATAGGTACAAGTATCCCTTTACCAAATAGAACACATAAGACTTACTAGAGCTAAGAACTCTAGATAACTCAATTCCTCCAATGTTACCCCCGAGCCCGAACTTAAGTCTAGTGCACTGAATAGTCAGTCCTCATTCATTCCCTATCTAAGAGTTAACAAAACACAGGTTACTGGATACTCGAAAGTACCTGAATTCTCGAAAATGACCAAACAACTCAAAGTATCCGGACAACACAACCTATCCAGATAACACAACTTTCCGGACAGCACATACATTCCGGACAGCATGACTTTCCGGACGGCCTAAACAATCCGGACGACACCCGGGAACCAAGGTAACCCGGATACCATCCGGTATCTTATATCATCCGGAAACCATTAAAAGAGAGACTTACCCGGATAAAAGACTCGTCCGGACACCTTTAGAACATCATCCGGACACCACCAACAAAACTACCCGAACACATTCATTTCATCCGGAAACCTCTAACTGTTTACCCATTTTAACCCAGAAATCGACTGAATTATTATCAGACATGAATTCGACTATTCTAAACCGATAGATACTTCCTAATAGCAATTACAAACATAAAACATACGGAAACATACCTTTATATTACTTCCAAGTACACCAAATTGAATCCCTTAGTCACAAAACCTTCTTTCTCCTTCTTCTCTTCTCCAAACACACACACACACACACTCACCACACTGAAATTTCTGCTTTTTGACAAAATATCTGAAGTCTTAGGATAATATCAAACCATATTTACTCTTTTAGACCCTGCACTATTCACTAATTACTACTACACCCCTAAACTCATAAACTCTCCTAAACTTGCCCTAACATCAATTATAAAGTTAAATAAATTTAACGGAACGAGACTTTAACTAACGAACTTACCCGGGGTATTACATCATCTCCCCCTTAAAAGAATTCCGTCCCGGAATTCGGTTAGGCAAAAAGGTACGGGTACTTGGTTCTCATTTCTGATTCTGATTCCCAAGTAGCATCCTGACCCCTATCATGTCTCCACTGAACTTTCACTTGTCTGATTACTTTATTCCGCAACACTTTAACTTTGTGGTCAACTATTGCTTCAGGTTCTTCCACATAATTCAGCTTTTCATCCACTGGTATATCTGGTAGAGAAACGGACTGATCTGGCGTAACTAGACACTTTCGGAAATTCGATACATGAAACGCGTTGTGAATCCTGCTTAACTCTGGTGGAAGATCCAACCTGTAGGCTACTTCACCAATCCTTTCTATAATTGCAAACGGCCCGATATACCTTGGACTAAGTTTACCTTGTTTCACAAACCGAATGACTCCTTTCCAAGGTGAGACTTTTAACATTACAAAATCTCCAACTTGAAACTCTAACGGTTTTCGGCGTCGGTCCGCGTAGCTTTTCTGCCTGTCTTGAGCCACTTTCAAACATTCCCGAATCTGAGTAATCTTATCCGCGGTTAACTAAACCATATCTGGCCCCGCTAACTGCTTCTCTCCCACTTCGTTCCGACACAGAGGCGTTCGGCATTTTCTACCATACAGTACTTCAAATGGTGCCGCTTGTATGCTGGAATGATAACTGTTGTTGTAGGCAAATTCGATTAACGGTAAATGCTTATCCCACGATCCCCCAAAGTCAACAATGCAGGCCCGTAGCATATATTCTAAAGTCTGAATTGTTCGCTCACTCTGACCGTCGGTTTGAGGATGATATGTTGTACTTAACTTTATCCGCGTTCCCATTTCTTTTTTAAAACTCCTCCAGAACCTTGAAGTAAAACGACTATCACGATCATAAATAATCGAGATTGGAACTCCATGTCGAGTTACTATTTCGTCAATGTACAACTTGGCTAGTCGTTCTAACGAATAAGTTTCTTTTATTGGTAGGAAGTGAGCAGACTTTGTCAATCTGTCAACAATTACCCAAATTACGTCAAATCCCTTCGGAGTCCTTGGTAGTTTCGTGATGAAATCCGTAGTAATCTGATCCCATTTCCACATAGGTATTTCTAACCGTTGCAACTAACCAAAAGACTTTTGATGTTCAATCTTTACCTTCTTACAAGTAGTACAACCTTCCACATGCTGAGCAATACTCCTTTTTATTCCCGGCCACCAATAAAATTGTTTTAAATCTTTATACATCTTATTCGTACCTGGATGAATAGAGAAACGAGATTGATGAGCTTCTTGTAGTACCCGATCACGTAAACCACCCAAACGAGGCACCCAAATTCTGCTTTCCAGACACAATAACCCCCGATCATCTTTTACAAGCAATGCTGATATCCCCACTAACCGTTCTGATTTCCAATGTTCTTCTTGATATGCTTCTACTTGACACTTCTTCAATTCGTCAAAGATGTTAGGTAGAAGTTCATCTCGTAGTGAAATGGCTTTTATCGTCCCACTTCTCTCTTGTCGACTCAATGCATCAGCTACCACATTCGCCTTTCCCGGATGATAAAGAATTTCACAGTCGTAATCATTTACCAGTTCTAGCCATCTTCTTTGCCTCATATTCAATTCTCGTTGATCAAAGAGATGTTGGAGACTCTTATGATCGGTATAAATTTGACATTTAGAGCCGTATAAATAATGTCTCCAAATCTTCAACGCGAAAACAACTGCTGCAAGTTCCATGCCGTGCGTAGGATACTGTCTTTCATGATCCTTTAGTTGACGAGAAGCATAAGTAATAACCTTTCCACACTGCATAAGTACACATCCCAATCCCAGTTTGGAAGCATCACTATAAACAACAAAATCATCGGAACCTTCAGGTAATGACAAAATCGGCGCGCTGCAAAGTTTCTCTTTCAATATCCGGAATGCTTCATCCTGTTCTGCTTTCCATTCAAACTTTAGATTCTTCCGGGTCAGCTTAGTGAGAGGCGTAGCAATACGAGAAAAATCTTTTATAAACTTTCGGTAATACCCGGCTAAACCCAGAAAACTACGTAATTCGGTTGGCGTTCTCAGCGGTTCCCACTTTTCAATCGCTTCCACTTTCATCGGATCAACTTGAATGCCTTTCTCAGAAACTACATGCCCCAGAAACTGAACCTCTCGTAACCAGAATTCACATTTAGAGAACTTAGCGTATAACTGTTCCTTCTTCAACAATTCCAGAATTAAACGAAGATGCTGTGCGTGCTCTTCTTTGGATCGGGAATAGATAAGGATATCATCGATAAACACAATAACAAACTTATCGAGGTATGGCTTACATACCCGATTCATTAGATCCATAAAAGCAGCTGGAGCGTTCGTCAGTCCAAATGGCATCACTAGGAATTCATAGTGACCGTACCTTGTGCGAAAAGCAGTTTTCAGAACGTATTCTTCTTTAACCTTCAGCTGATGATAACCAGATCTTATATCAATCTTGGAGAAATAACAAGCTCCAACTAATTGATCGAAGAGGTCATCAATTCTGGGAAGCGGATACTTATTCTTGACCGTGCGCTTATTCAGTTCCCGGTAATCGATACACATTCTCATCGAACCATCCTTCTTTTTCACAAACAAAACTGGTGCACCCCACGGCGAAGAACTGGGTCTGATGAAGCCCTTATCGGATAGGTCTTGTAATTGTGTCATCATTTCTTTCATCTCTGGAGGCGCCAGACGATACGGTGCACGGGCTACAGGAGCGGCTCCAGGAATCAGATCTATACCAAACTCTATTTGTCTAACGGGAGGAAGACTATTCAAGTCTTCTGGGAAAACTTCAGGGAATTCACGAACAATAGGAATGTCTTCCAACTTATTCTTTTCTAGCTTAGTATCTATCACATAAGCTAAGTAACTCGGGCAACCTTTGCTGACACACTTACGAGCTTTTAACATAGATATAGGGCAAGACTGATGATTTCTACGATCACCATAAATCACTACCGGTCCCCTCTCAGGTAAGACAACATTGATTAACTTCTTATCACAAACTATGTTAGCCTGATTCTCGGCTAACCAATCCATCCCCACTACTACATCAAACTCAATCAAGGCTATAGGAAATAATTGAATAGGTACTCCACACCCCTCTATATTTATCACACAACTATCAAAAACCTCATTAACGGATACTTGATTATCATTTGCAGTATCTACCATTAAAGCATGGTCTAACACTTTAGGCTTTAGATGCATATAAGCAGCAAATGAAGGAGACACAAACGATCGGTTTGCACCGGAGTCAAATAGCACTTTAGCACGTGTAGAGTTTATTAAAAATGTACCTGTAACCACATCCGGAGTTTCCTCCGCTTCTTGTGCTGTCACCTGAAATGCACGGCCCCTTGCTCTTGGTTGCTCTGGCTTTTGTACTACTGGTCTATCACCCGCTGGTCTCCCCGACGTACCCCCTTGCTGTACTCTTCCCCTCGGACAATCAGACTGAATGTCTCCCCGACGTACCCCCTTGGTCTATCACCCGCTGGTCTCCCCGACGTACCCCCTTGCTTTTGTCCGGTTTTCCCACACCTATAACAAACCCGATAATCAATTTGACAATTTCCTTGGTGGATACGGTTGCATTTCGAACAAGGTCTTTCCGCTGGTCGGAAAGGCGAACGGTTATCAAACCTCTAAAATCTGGATTTCTTCGGATCATACTGTCGTCCTTCCCACTTTCTTTTTCCCATACCTTTATCACTAGCGTTTCTCCCTTTATCCTGTTCCACGGTTTCAGCGGCGTCTACTGCGGCTGAGAAAGTTTCCGGTCCTTTAGCAATCACCAGACTTCTGACCTCTGAATTCAACCCAAAGATAAACCTTTCAATCTTCATTGCCTCCGTGGCAACGTAGTATTCCGCGAAATGAGACTTTTCTAGAAAACGAGCGGTATAGTCCCAAACTGATAAATTCCCTTGCTGCAAGTTCATAAACTCCCCTTCCAATTGTTTAACTGCTGCTTGGGGACAAAACTGTTTGCTGAAAGCTATAACGAATTCTTCCCAAGAGAAAGTAGAATATATGTTAGATCCTCCAGAAGAAATAAAAGTTTCCCACCAGTATAGAGCATCGGCTTTTAGCATTGCAGTCCCATATAGTACTATATCTTCGTCAGCACACTTACTGGTCTTGAAGATAGCTTCTATCTCCTTCAGCCACCTCATAGCTTTCACTGGGTCTCTATCTCCTGAGTAAGTTGGAGGCTTACAACTTAGGAACATTTTATAATCACACTTTCTTGGTACCGGTATCATAGTCCGTGTAATGGGCATTTCATCTTCCAGACCAGGATCTGGTATTTCTGTTTCAGTATCACGAGTTCGGTTGAACATAGCTTGGATATTCGCTTGTAATCTTCCCATTTCAGCCGCTAAGTCGTCTCTTGTAACAAATTATGCACCTCGTTGCTGAACTTTGCCGCCTGTTCTGCCTCTACCTCTTTCTCCCCCTCTTCCCCTTGTCCCAACCGTTGGATTCGTCCTATTAGGATTTCCTCCTCCCTCCCGATTCGTTTGTCTAGTACCACTTGCCATTCTGTAGATTCAAACAAGATTAATATACACATAAGCACATACCCCATATAACAAGGTATTCCAGTTCAAACATGTACCTGTAAGATCACAATTACACTGGCCAGGTGTAATCTGAAATTACCTTACATGATGTTCCTTCTACCTTTTTTATATTTAACATCCCAAGGTTCTACAATAATAGGGACATCCTACTTCACATGCAGTTTAAGTCTAGGTACAAATACGAATACCTAAATCTCTTAAACTAGGGCTCTGATACCATCTGTAACAACCCGGTTCCAAAACATACAACAAATAACATATATTTCATAACATCGTTACATAACCAAAAGATTCATAATATAACAAGTAAGGTCCCTTAGTCTTTACATCCAGAATAAGGTATTTTGTTACAAACTTTTTGCTAATTACATACATGATAACTAGTTATGAAATTAGAACAGCAAAACACGTCTTAGTCTTCATAACATCCTTCTTCCAAAAGCTAAACACATAGTACTCTTCTCATTTGCTCTTACCCGATCTACGACCTGGAATACATATTTTTAAAACAAAATGAGGGTTAGACCTAGCGGTCTAAGTGAGAAAATCCCTGTTAGTTTGAAACCATTTGCACAAACACCATATACATATCACAAGTATAAATACCAAATAGGACTCATGCATTGTGTACTTCCCTGTCTCATTTCCATGGCCATATTAGTTGGTTGCAAGCCAACTAATAAATTAACTCCGTTGTACGACAATTACAGCCAACACCGTTGTACGAGTATTACAGCCAACACCACCGGTCCTAAGCCCGGCCAACGTATTCTCATATAGAGTATGCTCATGTAAATACAATATCTCAATATAATATATTTCAAACATAAACATATAATCACACCATCTATCACATTCCCAATCCACACATAAATGTATTCCAGTTTAAAAACGTTTTAAAGTAAAACTCACCTGTTTGCTTATCAAAACGCTTCCAATCCTTTCTCAAAAACAGTTCAGCTTTCACCCCAAATCCACAGAATCTGAAACAAATAGGTACAAGTATCTCTTTACCAAATAGAACACATAAGACTTACTAGAGCTAAGAACTCTAGATAACTCAATTCCTCCAATGTTACCCCCGAGCCCGAACTTAAGTCTAGTCCACTGAATAGTCAGTCCTCATTCATTCCCTATCTAAGAGTTAACAAAACACAGGTTACTGGATACTCGAAAGTACCTGAATTCTCAAAAATGACCAAACAGCTCAAAGTATCCGGACAACACAACCTATCCGGATAACACAACTTTCTGGACAGCATATACATTCCGGACAGCATGACTTTCCGGACGGCCTAAACAATCCGGAGGACACCCGGGAACAAAGGTAACCCGGATACCATCCGGTATCTTATATCATCCGGAAACCATTAAAAGAGAGACTTACCCGGATAAAAGACTCGTCCGGACACCTTTAGAACATCATCCGGACACCACCAACAAAACTACCCGGACACATTCATTTCATCCGGAAACCTCTGACTGTTTACCCATTTTTAACCCAGAAATCGACTGAATTATTATCAGACATGAATTCGACTATTCTAAACCGATAGATACTTCCTAATAGCAATTACAAACATAAAACGTACGGAAACATACCTTTATATTACTTCCAAGTACACCAAATTGAATCCCTTAGTCACAAAACCTTCTTTCTCCTTCTTCTCTTCTCCAAACACACACACACACACACACACACACACTCACCACACTGAAATTTCTGCTTTTTGACAAAATATCTGAAGTCTTAGGATAATATCAAACCATATTTACTCTTTTAGACCCTGCACTATTCACTAATTACTACTACACCCCTAAACTCATAAACTCTCCTATACTTACCCTAACATCAATTATAAAGTTAAATAAATTTAACGGAACGAGACTTTAACTAACGAACTTACCCGGGGTATTACACACTGGTCGGGTGGCGGCTCTGAACAGGTTTATCTCTCGATCTTCAGATAGATGTCATTTATTTTACAATGTCCTCAGGAAAAATAAAGGCTTCGACTGGACCGACGATCATGAGCAAGCACTGCAAAAACTGAAAGAATACATGGCATTACCGCCCTTGCTGTCGAAGCCTCATAAATATGAGGTCTTACAGCTATATTTAGCTGTCAGCCCAAATGCAGCAAGTGTCGTCTTGACACGGGAAGATGAAAAACAACAACTGCCGATCTACTATGTAAGTAAATCTCTCTTGGACGCGGAAACCAGGTATTCCTCTATGGAAAAACTACTCTTGTCGCTAGTCATGGCTGCTAAAAAATAGCGACACTACTTTGAATCGCATCCTATTACTGTCGTGACTAACTTTCCTTTTAAGTCTGTCTTGAGAAAACCTGAGTTGACAGGTCGTTTGGCAAAATGGAGCATATATCTCAGCAGTTACGACATCGATTTCAAGCCCAGGACCGCGATCAAATCGCAAGCCTTGGCGGATTTCATTGCTGATTTCAGCCCTGAAATGGAGAAAGAAGCAGACCTCGAAGTGTCAACTGTGGCGACTCACGACGACGTGCCTTGGACTCTGTATGTCGACGGATCATCCAACACTAGAGGTTCAGGATTAGGCATCGTCTTAAAGTCGCCACAGGGGGGAGAGATGATATATTCAGTCCGATGCGACTTCAAGACCACCAACAACGAAGCTGAATATGAAGCCCTGATCGTGGGAATGAATATGGCCCACGACTTGGGGGCAACCGCGTTACATGTCAAAAGCGATTCTCTCCTGGTGGTAAACCAGATCAATGGAGATTTGCGGCCAAAGATTCAAAAATGACAGCGTATCTGAAGGTAGCAAAAGAAAAATCAGAAATGTTTAAATCATTCTCTATTGAACAGATTCCAAGGGACCAGAATACTCAATCGACGCCTTAGCAAACCTTGGGTCTGCACTTGTCGAACCAATATTCGACAGCATTCCTATGATCCACCTGGCAACGTCGTCCATCGAAAATGATGATGTCGTCCAGATCGAAGACCAGGAAGATGAGTGGTCGTACGACAAAAAATTTCCTCAACTCCCGGAAGACAAGATGGAAGCTCGGAAGATCAGATTTAAAGCGTCCAAGTATGTCATGATCGGAGATAGGCTCTATCGACGATCATCGACAGGCTTAAACCTAAGATGCGTCATCAGCAAAAGTCAAGTTCAGAAAATCCTTCAAGAGATGCACGATGGAGAGTGTGGAAATCACTCAGGAGGTCGCAGTTTGGCTAATCGTATCTCTCGACAAGGATATTTTTGGCCAACACTGCGACAAGACGCCGTCAGGTATGTCCAGAACTGTGATCCCTATCAACGACATTCAGGTATGTCTCATAAACCTTCTGAACCATTACACTCGACACTTATCCCATGGCCCTTCATGAGGTGGGGAATGGATATTATCGGCAAGCTACCACCCGCTCCAGGGCAAAAGGTATTCCTCCTTGTACTTGCAGATTATTTTTCCAAATGGGTCGAAGCGGCTGCATTTTCCCAAGTTCGGGACAAAGAAGTCGTCTCTTTTATCCAGACTAACATCATATGCAGGTTTGGGATTCCATCCGAAATTGCCTGCGACAATGGATCCCAATTCATAAGCAACAGGACCCGACAGTTCTGTGAAGATAGAAACATCAAGCTGACAACCTCGACCCCAGATATCCCCAAGCAAACGGACTTGTTGAGTCAAGCAATAAGACCATTATTGCTTCGATCAAGAAAAGGTTAAAAGCTACAAAGGGTAAGTGGGTCGAAGAACTCCCTTCGGTCCTGTGGGCAAATCGCACGACACCACGCACGTCCACAGGACAAACCCCTTTCTCTCTAGTCTACGGTTGCGAAGCAGTCCTTCCGGTCGAGGTCCAACTCCTAAGTTCGAGGCATACTTCCGTCGATCACAACCTGGTCGATTTAAGTTATGACCTCGACGCTCTCGAAGAGCTCAGAGAATCAGCCTTGGTTAGAATGGCGTCACAGAAGCAAGCGGTCGAGCAACATTTCAATAAGAATGTCAAAGTCAAAGTCTTTCAAGAAGGCGACTACGTCCTCCGTCGAGTGTTCCAAAGCACTCAAGAGCTCAATGCAGGTAAGCTTTCCATTAAGTGGGAAAGTCCTTATCGTATCTCCGAAGTCGTGGGTAAAGGTGCCTATCGGCTCCAAAGCCTCGACAATCAAGACATTCCACGTAGCTGGAATGCAACACATCTAAAAAGGTATTTCTTTTAAACCCCTTTTCTCTCATATGATTTTTTATTCACCTCGACGGTTACTGACTTAAGCATCAGATGGTCGTTGGTTAGCCAACGACCAGCCTCTGACGACATTTTATTGCAGTATCGCACAACATAAGTTACTAAGTCTATCACATGACTTTCACAGGATCGCATAACATAAGGAATCAGGTCAACTATATGACTTGTCTATTTTATCGCATAGATACGTGATTCATCGCACGATTTAATTGTGCGATCGACCCACGATCTAAGTGTTTTAACTTAGAAAAATCTCATATTCTGAATGTATGCTTTGAACGCATGTACATATGTTTGCTTACATGACTTGTGTTTTAGTTGTTATCTTTCAATAAAAGCCTCCGTCGCACGTATCTACGGTTGTATACGACTTACGATTGTTTTCGTACGATTGATATTATACTCGACGATTGCTTGTAATGGACAGTGAGAAAATTTTATGTTCGAAAGAAATTTCATTCATACCTAAATATAATTACACTAAAAAGACTCGACCCCCAACGGTCGATCAATAAAAACAAAGATAAAGAATTTTCTAAGTTTGAGGAGGAACGTCAGTCATATCCTTGCCCAAGGCTTCGCCCTGAACACCCTCGTCTATCTCCTCCTCCTCGACATCCTTTTCGTCATCTGAATCAAGATCTCTCGCAGAACCGACATCCTTCAAATAGACGGCAAGCTCCTCCGACGCCGAGGCAAGAGGGTCCTTCCCCAACAGATGTTGCCTCATAATCGCCGCCCTAGCAGTCAGACGAGCCAAGGCAAAAACTGACTTAGCCTCGTCCTTGAGGTCCTTCACCTCTTTCTCCAGACCCGTCACCTGGACTTGGAATCCTCAGCTTCCTTTGCGGTCGCAGCTAAGGATTCCTTAATCTTGTCCATCTCCTCCCTTTGATCGACAATCATGGACAGGGACTGCGTCAGGCGATGGTTTGCCTCATCCTTTGCACGTCCGACGGCCTCTAACTCTTTCAGGGCCTCATTGAGACGTTTTGCCATAGCCTCTTCACGCTCTACGGCGACGCCCTGTCCAACGCCGCGTTCCCCCTCTCATGAGAAGCAGACACTAGACCCTTTATCTTTGCCGTCTCGGCACACAAGGCAAGGGAAGACTGGAACGCCTGTTGAAACATAAAACAAGCATTGTTAATAAACATGCGGCAAAGTAAACATCAACAAAATAAAACAAGTCTTGAAAGAAAGACTTACCATGAACGCCAGCCCGACTACATGGGCTCCCGTCTCCTCGATTGGGAACCCCTCGAAACGCTCCTTGAAAGAAAGGAGCAGATATTTCCCCAGATGAGGGAACAAATTCGTCCCGTCTAGGACATTATCAACCATAAAGTCCGACGACAACGTAAAGTTGAACGTCGTTACCTTAGCCCCTCCAGTCGAGTGATCCTTGCCCTTGCCGGACGAAGAAGGGTTCGACGTGGTAGACGGGGACTTCGCTGTTTTCGCCGAAGGCGCCGAACTGATAGGTGTCGCAGCAATCGTGCTAGAAGACGTCTTCATAGGCGATGCGACATTCGCCTTCTCAGGCGTAACGACTCTCGATGAGTCATCAACCCCTAAAGACGGTTCCCTCGGGATCGTCATCCTCGCCTTCTTTGGAACCTCAGGACCAGTGGTCGAGGTCCTTTGCCTCTTTTCCTTGCCCTTACGGGCAAGCTCAAGCTGAGTTGCTCTTTTAGCAAAGACAGTCGGCATCTTTGGCTGAGATTCTCCTAGAAACCAAAAAAGAAAGAAGTGTTACAAAAAGCATAAGAGAAAAAAATTAAGATTAAGCAGAAGGGAATGTGAAGGTGCACTTACCGGTCATTTCTCCTTCTTCTCTCGACTCTTCCTCTGTCTCCTCTTCTTCCTCGTCTTCCTCAAGTTTCTCCCCCCGATTCTCTCCTAAATATACCAAATCTTTGTCGTCGTCCACTAAATGTCGTATGACAAACGACCGTTCTACAGCGCTGAACGCCAAGAATGCGTCGACCTTCGCTTGAGAGTTAGCGTAGGGCTTTACGTCCTCAAATTTTATTTCTGTCGATACGGATAAGACAGGTCAGAAATAAGTAAAAAAGTAACACGCGACATACGACAAAAAGCTAGAAAAATCTTACCCGACATATTCCAACCGGCCCTAATCCAGCCGCTCTCAGAGTCGAGAGTCGACTTACGCACGAATGCGTACCTTGTAAAGTCCGTATCCCGGTATGTATCTTATTTGTTTATTTCTTTTGGAAAAGCTTTTATGTTTAACGTGGGTTCCGTTAGCGGGGTTAGTCGAGTCGGACCAAAGGTTAGCATAGGTGTCTTGTGGTGTAGATTGTGAGTTAGGGAATAGTTGAGGGACTAAAGTGGGGTAAACCCCAAACTTGCATGGAGTAGGCCCTAGGACCGTCCCCCCCCCCCCCCCCTCCCCTTGTATGTTTTTCTCCTTTCCCATTAGGTTAGCAACCCTTTTGTTTCCCCTTCCTTTCCATTGTTCGGCTACTACCACCGAGAGAGAAAGAGAGAAACCGAGAGAGAGAGAGGGAGAGAGTCGGCCGCTAGCAAGGAGAAGAGAGAGAGAGGAGGCTGCCGGAAAAAGGGAAAGAGAAGAGGCCGTTCTCGCCGGAAAAGAGGAGGAAGTAGGTTTCGTTGAGGTAGTTCCGTTTATATTTCTTTCGTGTCGTTGTTTAGTTGTCAAAACGCCGCAAACCGCCACCACCACCGCCGCAGCCACGGCTGCCGGCGGTGGGGCCGCCGCCGCACGCCGCCGTGGTAGCAGAAACGTGTGTGTGTGTGGGTGTAGGTGTGTGCGGGTGAATGGGATTGCGGGTGAGTAGGGGTGGGTGATGTTGGGAGGTTTCGCCGGAGGGTGTTGCCGTAACCATCGTCGCCGCCGCCAGCCACCACCACCGCCGGAGGCGGCAGTGGGTGGTGCACGACTGTTGTCCAGCCTAGGTTAACCTTTATTCAGTAGCTAGTATGCCTTCCGGGTCTGTTTGGGTTAAGCCATGACTTAATGGATTAATAATCAATAGTTATCATTCCATGTGAATTGTATAGTTTCTGCCACTGTTTTGTAAAAGCCGTAACTTATTCTAGGAACATCGGATCGGGGTGAAACCAGTGCCAAAATCTCCCATTCTGAGTCTAGTAAGTTTCTTATGTTTTGCGGAAAAACCAGTTCGGACCATAGCTAGTGTCAATCTGCTGTTTTGTACTGAAAGGTACCGTTTTTCACTATGCAGCAAGCCGGTTTTGTAAAATTCGTTATAAATTCTAGGAAAATCGTTAGGACGTGTGTAATACGTCCCTGGAAAGCTAAGACCCGGATCTAGCTGTTAATTAAATTAAATCTCTGTTTTTCTGGGTTTAGGGAGGTCGAAACAGGTCCCGAACAGACCTGGTATTCTAGACCGAAAAGTCGTTTGGCGATCATTAAATCGTGCGTTACATTTTAGGGTCCGGGCCTCGTGTTAATACTTTTTATCTTTCGTTTAGGTGTCGGGAAGTGATCTTGGATTCGAGGACCTTGTATTACTGTTTGTGAGCTAGGCGCGCTTACGAGGTGAGTTCTCTCACCGCGTAGTTAGGAATTTCATGCATATCGTTATTTTGTGCTACGTGTTATTACGTGTTATTATGTGTTTACGTGAACTAGTTGGGATGTGATAATTAGTTGTGATTTGTTGAATCTATATGTGGATTATTTATGCTTGCGTACACCTCAGTGGGACTGGGGGGCTCGGTGGGACCGAGGGCTCGGTGGGACTGAGCTAGTACAATTATATTATCTTTACTCGGTGGGACCGAGGGCTCGGTGGGACTGAGCTAGTACAATTATATCATCTTTACTCGGTGGGACCGAGGGCTCGGTGGGACCGAGCTAGTACAATTATATTATCTTTACTCGGTGGGACCGGGGGCTCGGTGGGACTGAGCTTGTATCGATATATTTTTGGTGTACTCGGTGGGACCGAGGCTCGTATTTATACATTAATCATTATGTGGTTTCATATTCGTGGTGATGGTGATGTTGCCTACTTGCGAGTAGGGGCGATATACGTGGGGTTGCTACCTGCGTGTGTGGTAGGGATCACTAAGCGTTTAGCTTACCTTTTCCCAATATGTTGTGATTTCAGGTGCAAGCGGCAGTCGGGCTTGACGGTACACACTCTAAGCGCGGGATGTCGAGAATTGTTTAAATTTCACTTTCAACCTTTAGATTTTATTTTATAAGACTTTCGCTGCATAAACTTTAATGACTGTTTGAGTTAACGACGTTAATTTCATTTGAGTTACGAATTATTAAATTGTGGTTGTTTTATAATGAAATGCATGTTTTAAAAATTTTGAATTCCTTGAAATTTTTGGGACGTTAGATACCTGGTCTTCCATTTACGATCGTTTACAGCAGTCTTTAGGACCAAGGTACGATCGCCCTTATACCTAGGGTACAAACTACATCGATGACATCCGTCCTTCTTGACTTGATAAGCCAAAAGGAGGTCGCGTACATTCATGGGAGATTCCCATTTTTCAGTAAGGCGCTCGATCACTTGTACGACTCGCCAGAATTGGGGCATTAGTTGGCCCGGTGCTAAATCGAATTCTAGCATAAAAGCCTTGGCCAAAGGCGAATATGGCCAGTGGAAACCTATCTTAAAGGGATATTCGTATATCACGATACATCCCTCGGGACATTTATTTGGTCAAGTCTGACCTGCCCAAATTAATTTAACCCCCGCAGGGATTTTTGCTAGACATCTAAGATCATCGAGATCCGATTGTTCTCGAATAGAGCTTTCGGGTTCCGTCGACATTTCTAAACAGACTTAAAAAGATCAAAGAAATCGTACCTTATATAGGTGCCTAGAATCCTCAAAATTTCTAACTTGGACGAAGATTCTTGTAGGTATAGAAAGGATTGAACGAAGAACAACAAGAAATCAAGGAAGAATCTCACTCTAAAAACTCTCTGAAAGCGTAAAATGGAAAAGATCCACCGTGGTCTCTATTTATGTAAATGATCGTGTCAGGTCGAGTCCCTCGATGATCGACACGTGCCCTTGTCTTTTTGTGTGACCAAGCGGATCGCCGACACCTGGCAATGACAGCTGATAAGCATAATCGTGCGTCAGTATGACGTCACGAACCTATCTTCTTTTCGACTTCTTCTTTAGTTAGAATTGAACCGATCCAGTTCCAAGGCAACTAAGGTAACTTTCGACACGTGTCACGACCCTAGATGTCCGACTGATAAAATTTAAAATTTGAATTTGCCATTCTATTTTCAAATTTTGGGGGCAAACTGTTTGGGTAAAATTTCACCAGTCTCGACCACGACCAAGGTAAGGAAAACACTTATTTCACTTTTCCATAGTAAGGTAAAATCATAGTACTTTATCCCCTGATCATAAATGAAATCGAAAGATATTCACCTCACGACACTCGACCATGACGTCGTCTCTTTCACACGTCCGTCGTATGGAACCTTGCGACCTCGACCGACTAACATACGATATTACTGTTACTTTTTCAGTGTTTAAATACAGGAATCAATGACATTGATGACCAACGGCTATAACCGGCGAAGGCCATTAATAGCATTGAAGTCGACGTCCATTTCAACCGTTACACGAAGCATTTAATGAGTCAATTAAAGCACCCGAAGACTATAAAAGCGAAGGCTCAATCATCATTTGGGAACACAACACACAATCTCTCACAATCTGGGACACAATCAGTTGAACTCCGAAGAACACTCGAAGCAAGGAATTCTGTCTCGAAGAATCGCTCTCGACGCACGACATTCACACACGACACTTCATTTTTACACATGACGCACATTGTTTTTACATTCGAAACACTTGTTACTTTACATTTAAATTCCTTCTTCCATTTGTATTGTAATCACTGTACGATCGACACCTGAAACTCAAATACATCGCCCCTGTTTAGCGACCATAGTGCAGCGACGACATCATCACTGTCGTCCGCGGGTTTTTTCCTCTTTGAGGTTTTTCCCGCGTCACCAAATTCTTTGTCTCATTTACATTTCTGCCTTTGTCGCACGCTTTGTCAAAAGATTCCGTTCTTTAGTTGTTAAATTCCAAAAACAACCTTAAGTTATCCTTATGGACGATTTTTGGCATTAACAATACCCGATCCCATGGATATGACTAACACTCAGAAAGGCATATCATCAAAATCAAGAGCCTACTACGAATCATTGCAGATTCTAGATCATTGCTCTTATCCAAGAAATTACAGGTTACTTTATGACTATTTCTTGGGTTCTTATCACCTCTCGAAATGGGAATTACATTCCACATTATAGGTCTCATCACCTCTCGAAATGGGAATTACATTCCACATTATAGGTCTCATCACCTCTCGAAATGGGAACTACATTCCACATTATAGGTCTCATCACCTCTCGAAATGGGAATTACATTCCACATTATAGGTCAACGGGAATTACAAATTACTTTATGCCTATTCCTCGTTACAATACTTATCAGTGCCTATGGATCCATTACACTTTATTAATGTGTATGTATCAAAACATATCACACTACATCCCAATACACTTTCAGTTCTAAGAACACCGATTAACTTGTTGAATCGTTAAACGTTCTCTTTCTGAAAATTATATTTGGAATAACATTCTGAAACCGCAATCCAAAATGAGATAATAATTTCAATCAAACTCATATCCTAAAAATAAAACCATCTTGGACCCTAAAACTAATTTTCCGGAATTAATTATATTACCGGATCCATACACACAAGGCCCACTTCCGAAATTGATTTATTACCAGAACCCATAACAAAAGCCCATTCCGGTTTTGTTAATTCCGGATCCCAAACATTAAGGCCCATTTTCGGTTTTGTTAATTCCGGATCCCAAACTTAAGCCCATACCGGTTTTGTTAATTCCGGATGTTTATTAATTTCCGATACCCATATGCATAGCCCAATTCCGGATGTTTATTAAATTCCGGTACCCATATGCAAGGCCCAATTTCGGAACTATTCTTTTTCGGATCAAAACCCAACTTCCGGAATCCATTAATTCCGGATCCGATACCAGTTCCGGAATTCTTTATACCGGGACTTCGATTTTTATAAAGTCAGTTCTCTTCAAATTAACTCCAAAAAGTCCATCTGAATACAGTTTATAGACCGATTTCGTTTCCATACAGATTTACCAATCCATTCAGACAGTTCATATACTATATATGATTCAATTTCAACTGTTAAATTTTACAATGAAAAGAACGAACTCGCCTGGAATGGAGTTTTAACCCAGCAACCAAAACTTCCTTTACTGGTTCAATCAATCTCTTCTGAACAATAATTCCAAATTGCTATCACTAACAGGTTAAGATTTCAAAGAAGAAAACTCAAAATCTTACCACAAGAAATTGATTCTTAATTTCTTCTTCTTCTGACCTTTCTTCTTTCTTTCTCTCTCAGCTTTCTCTCAACCGACTTCCAAAAGACTGATTTGATATAAAATATCTCAAATCAGATTACCTCAGTCTTAAGAATACTCAACTTTCCAAAAATGACCAAACAGACCCTCAAGTTAATTTTCAATATTAACTTTAAACTTTGGTCAAATTACACAATCAACCCTGGAGTTTACATTTACAATTAGTCCACGACTTAGACTAAATTACAAACAAACTCCATTTATATTAAAATAATATAATGGAAATTTCGAGGTGTTACAAATCTCCCCAACTTGAAAATGATTTCGTCCCTGAAATCAAAGCTAGGTAAAGAGATGAGGATATCTAATCTTCATATCTTCTTCCGCTTCTAACATCACGTTAGCACCTCGATGATGTTTCCATTGCACTTTCAACATAACCACATCCTTATGACATAGCTTCTTAACCGATCTCTCTAAGATCGCCTCCGGTTCTTCTACACAACGGCTCTTTTCATTTACTCTTACGTCAGTAAGTGGAATCACATCATTCTCTTCGGCTAAACATTTCCGAAGGTAGCAGACATGGAAGGTATTGTGGATGCCTTCCAATTCAGGTGGAAGACCCAACTGATAAGCTTGAAGTCCCACTCGCTTAGTTATAGTGGAAGGTCCTAGAAAACGAGGACTCAACTTTCCACGTTTACCAAACCTTATCACACCTTTCCATGGGGATACCTTAAGCATCACGCGCTCCCCAACTTGGAACTCTTTTGGCCTTCTTTTCGGATCAGCATAACTCTTTTGTCTATCTTGTGCTGCTTTCATATGCTTCCGAATCTCTTTCACTTTATCAGTCGTTTGTTGTACAAGTTCAGGACCAGCAAACTGCTTTTCTCGAGCTTCTAACCAACACACCGGAGTTCTACATTTCCGACCATACAAAGCTTCGAAATGTGCTCTTCCAATACTGGAATGGTAACTATTATTATACGCAAACTCTACCAAAGGTAAATGCATATCCCAGTTACCTCCAAAGTCTAACACACACGACCTGAGCATATCTTTCAAAGTTTGAATGGTTCTTTCACTTTGCCCATCCGTTTGTGGATGATAAGCAGTGCTCAAATTAACTCTCGTACCCAATTCTCCTTGTAGTGACTGCCAAAACCTCGAGGTAAACCGACTATCACGATCAGAAACTATAGACACCGGTATACCATGTCTTGACACCACTTCGTCAATATAAAGCTTCGCCAATTTATCTATCAGTGATGCTTCTTTCATTGCCAAAAAGTGAGCACTCTTGGTCAATCGATCCACGATTACCCATATAGTATCGTTACCCTTTGACGTCCTTGGTAACTTCGTCACAAAATCCATGGTAATCTTCTCCCACTTCCATTCCGGAATCTCCAACGATTGTAGACTTCCGTAAAGCCTTTGATGTTCAGCCTTTACTAACGAACATGTCACACACTTTTCTACTACTCGTGCTACGTCTAACTTCATAGCTGGCCACCAATAGTGTAACTTTAGATCCCGATACATCTTAGTACTTCCAGGATGTATAGGAATACTTAGACTTGTGGGCGTCTTCGAGAATTAACTCCCGATTTCCTCCCGCCTTTGGCACCCAAACACGACCTTGGAACAGTTTGACCCCACGACTATCTTCAGTCAGTTGAAGATGTTGCTTACTCATGACTTCATCTTTCAAATTTTCTTCTAATAACGCTTCCGTTTGTGCCTATTTTATTCTTTCAATCAAACTTGTCGTTACATCAATTCCGGCGTTAGTCGGTTTCAAGCACCCACTATACTCTTTTCTACTTAAAGCATCAGCAACAACATTCGCTTTAGCAAGATGGTAATGCAATTCACAATCATAATCTTTAAATAGTTTTAACCAACGCCGCTGCCGCATATTCAACTCCTTATGCTCAAAGACATGCTTCAAGCTCTTGTGATCAGTGTAAAGAGTGCACTTCGTTCCATACAGATAATGTCGCCACAACTTTAATGCAAACACGACCGCTGCCAATTCTAAATCATGGGTAGGGTAATTCTTCTCATGCTTTGAGTTGTCTTGATGCGTAAGCAATCACCTAATGCAAACAACTTTGAGTTGTCTTGATGCGTAAGCAATCACCTAATGCAAACAACTTTGAGTTGTCTTGATGCGTAAGCAATCACCTTGCCTCGTTACATCAACACACACCCTAAACCCATCTTTGACATGTCACTATACACAACCAAATCTTTCGTTCCTTCCGGTAGTGCAAGAATAGGAGCTTCACACAACTTCTGACATAAAGTCCTGAAAGCTGACTCTTGCTTTTCCGGCCAAACAAACTTTACATTCTTCCGAGTCAACATGGTCAAAGCAGAAGCAATCTTTGAGAAATCTTTGATAAACCCCCGGTAGTAGCCTGCTAGACCCAAGAAACTCCTTACTTCAGATACGCTCTTCGGTGTTTCCCAGTTCGTCATTGCTTCTATCGTTGCCGGATCTACTTTGACTCCTTCCGAAGTAATTACATGTCCCAGAAATTGTACTTCTTTTAACCAAAATTCACACTTTGAAAATTTTGCGTACAATTTCTCCTTTCTCAGGACTTCCAAAACTTCACGAAGATGGCATGCGCGATCAACTTCATTCTTCGAATAAACAAGTATGTCATCAATGAACACGATGACAGACTTATCTAAAAATGGTCGACATACTCTGTTCATCAAATCCATGAACACGACTGGAGCGTTTGTTAACCCAAATGGCATTACAAGAAATTCAAAATGCCCATACCTTGTTCTGAACGTCGTCTTGGGAATATCTTCATCTCTTACTCGAACTTGATGATATCCCGACCTTAGATCAATCTTTGAGAAACATCCCACACCTTGGAGTTGATCAAACAAATCATCAATCCTTGGGAGCGGATACTTATTCTTAATCGTCACCTTATTTAGCTCTCGATAGTCGATGCACATTCTCATAGTGCCATCCTTTTTCTTAACAAACAATACCGGAGCTCCCTAAGGTGAAGAACTTGGTTTAACAAATCCCTTGTCAAGCAGCTCTTGCAGCTGATACATCATCTCTTTCATTTCGGCTGGTGCTAAGCGATACGGTGCATGCGCTATTGGTGCCGATCCCGGGATAAGATCAATACGAAACTCTACTTGTCGTTCAGACGGTAGACCTGGAAGATCATCGGGAAATACGTCCGGGAATTCACGTACTACCTTGATATCTCCCACTTGTTTATTTTCTGCCTTCACGTCCAGAACATACCCTAGGTAGGATGAACATCCTTTAACCATACATTTACGCGCTTTTGCAACAGAAATTAACGAAACTTCCCCTTTTCTCTTTTCTCCAAAGATGAATACATCATCATTATCAGCCATCGGAATCTGAATTAATTTCTTTGCACAAAGAATTTCTGCCTGGTTGACTGTCAACCAATCCATACCCACAATTACGTCAAATCCCCCAATTTCCATTAACAACAAGTCAATCGGAAATTTCTTTTCCCCTATCCAAACCAGACAACCCTCAAGTCTTTCACGAACTAATACTTGACCCCCGTTAGCTATCTCGACTACTAAGGCATCTTCTAAGGTAGTGACAGGCATAGCTAACTTGTGATAGAACGATTTGGACATAAACGACAAATTGGCACCACAGTCAAATAAAATACGTGCGAGAATAGAATTTACGAGGAAAGAACCAGAAACAACATCTTTAGACTCCTTTGCCTCTTCCGCCGTCATATGAAATGCCCAGCCCGTTGGTTTAGGAGCATTAGGTTTCTTTCCTTGGTCTCCACCCTTCTTTAACTTCGGACAATCTCTTCGGAAGTGTCCGGGTTGTTTACATTCAAAACAGACCAACCTTTGAATAGGACAACTTGCTGCTAGATGCCCAGATTTCCCACATTTGAAACATTCACACCCGACTACCCGACACTGGCCAAAATGTTTACTTCGGCATTTCTGACACCAATTGGGTTCCCGACGAGACTCGTAACGAACATTTCTGCCAAATGACTTTGATTTCTGAGAAGACTCCGACCGGCCTTCCCACTTTCATTTCTCTCCCCCTTGTATCTTTTCTTCCTTATCCTTGGCATACACTTCTTCTATTACTTTAGCTTCTTCGATCGTCTCTCTCAACGTTGAAGCTCTGGAATTTCGCACCTGCGACATCATGTCAGCCGGTAAGCCCTTCAGATAGGCTTTAATCTTATCCTTTTCCGTCGGAGCCACATGCCCCACTAAGTTCAGGTTTTCCATGAATAATTCCGTGTACTTCCGGACAGAAGAAATTCCCTTCTTGAGAGTCCAAAACTCTTCTTCAATTCTATCCATTTCGTTCTCATTGCAATATTCTTCTAAAATCTTTTTCTTGAACGACTCCCACGTCATAGCAGCCAAAACTGGAGCCGTCAGGGTTGATGTTACGATATTCCACCATGTTAAGGCATTGCCTCGCAACATTTGAGAACCGAACATGACTTTCGATTCTTCATCACATTCACAAGCTCGAAAAGCTTGTTCCATTTCTCTGAGCCAGTTCATACATGCTACTGGATTGTCTGCTCCGGTAAACTCTGGCGGGTTGCAGCTCATAAACGTCTTATAAGAACAAACTCTTTCCTCCCTCCTGTTTTCATTCACCACATGATTACGAATTGGATTTACTACACCAGTATCTGTCTCCGTTCGTCGTAATTCAGAACTTCGATCATTCAACGCTTTCATGAACATTTCAGATTGTTGTGCCAATGCTGTGTTCATCATTTGCATCATGTTCTCCATCATGCGAGATTCCATCGTAGACTCAGTCGTTACCGGATTAGAGGTACCGGTACTCGTTCTGTGTGATTGACTATCAAGTCCTCCTATTAGAGGCGGCCTTGGCGGACTTTCATGAGTTCCACCCATTTCCAGTTGCTTCTCCACCGACCAATCATTTACTGCCCTATCTTCCGAAGAATTAGGGGATCTCGTTGGTGTATTCACCATCGTTCTAATATAGCACAAAGAAATAACCATAAGAAATGGTTGCCCATATCCAAACACACGAAACGTACTTTACCGTTCATTAGTCACTGTTACAGTTTAGAAACAAGTGTGCTTGTATAACAATATATTCATAATAACAATAGCTAATTGAAATTGTGAACATACTATACATGAGAATGCTCGTTACCATCGTTACAATACTAATTTCACGTATTTCCGTCGACTCTAAGACCATCCTGTCTTAGTACTTCTACCCATATCCCACAGATCATAACTTAATTCATCTCAGCTTAAGTCTAGGTATCTCATTATCATACCTAGTTCGCTTAAACTTCAGCTCTGATACCATATTGTAACACCCTAAAAATCAGGGCCAATTTGAACCTCAATTTTTAACAAGGTATAACAGAATAACTTCCAAACTTTTATATAAATAAGATGAGAATTAACTATGAGGGTTCATATTTACAAATATTGAATTCTCCAAATAACCTATTAATCTAATCATGTCAACTATAATTAGATTAAATGTGTTATCTAAGCAATCCATCAAAAGCCTCCTCGCGCTAGATAAATTCTCCGCTTATCTCAGAAGTTGAATACTTCAAAAGCTCTCGTCTCACATCCCACTACTTCCCTGAGCCTGTACCTGGTAAGAAGATTTAATTTAAACAATTAGGCTTACGCCTAGTGAGAACATCCAAATTCAACTTAAAACATTAACCACTTTGAAAACTTAAATATCCAAAGCATATAAACAAACCTGGTTCACACCATTCTTACCGTACACGTGCTCATCTCAATGACGGGAACATACCCGATCCCATGGATATGACTAACATTCAGAAAGGCATATCATCAAAATCAAGAGCCTACTACGAATCACTGCAGATTCTAGATCATTACTCTTATCTAAAGAAATTAGAAGTTACTTTATGCCTATTTCTTGGATTCTTATCACCTCTCGAAATGGGAATTACATTCATCATTATAGGTCTCATCACCTCTCGAAATGGGAACTACATTCCACATTATAGGTCTCATCACCTCTCGAAATGGGAATTACATTCCACATTATAGGTCAACAAGAATTACAAATTACTTTATGCCTATTCCTCGTTACAATACTTATCAGTGCCTATGGATCCATTACACTTTATTAATGTGTATGTATCAAAACATATCACACTACATCCCAATACACTTTCAGTTCTAAGAACACCGATTAACTTGTTGAATCCTTAAACATTCTCTTTCTGAAAATTATATTTGGAATAACATTCCGAAACCGCAATCCAAAATGAGATAATAATTTCAATCAAACTCATATCCTAAAAATAAAACCATCTTGGACCCTAAAACTAATTTTCCGGAATTAATTATATTACCGGATCCATACACACAAGGCCCACTTCCGGAATTGATTTATTACCGGAACCCATAACAAAAGCCCATTCCAGTTTTGTTAATTCCGGATCCCAAACATTAAGGCCCATTTCCGGTTTTGTTAATTCCGGATCCCAAACTTAAGCCCATACCGGTTTTGTTAATTTCGGATGTTTATTAATTTCCGGTA